>JAKSZU010000028.1:2280331-3480331 GCA_026018925.1 Tupaia tana
TCTGTGTCTTTTTGTTTCTATTTTTCTGTCTTGTTTTTCTTTATTTCCGACTTTGTTTCTTGCTGTCTTTCTGTATTTTTTTCTTTGTCATTTCTGGCTGCTGACTAACTTCCTTTGTGTCTAAGACAGAAACAAATACAGAAATAAAGACAAAGAAAAACAGAAAAAAAAGAAAGGTAGATCAGAAGTCAGAGCAAGAGACAGAAAAAGACACACTCTGGCTGTCGTGGCCCTTCTGTCGTTTTTTCCTCCGTGTTTCCTTCCATCTTTGTGTTGTCCTGTCATTCTTTGTGTCTGTCTGTCCTTCCGTCTGCCTTCCCTCCTTCCCTTCCCTTCCCCTCCCCTTTAATTTTGCCATAGGGTTTGCTCCAGACAGAGTGGAGAGGGGGGTGACTCATCACCCCAGGGGGATGGCCTAGCTGCGGTCCCTTAGTTTTCCTCCTGGGGTTTGGGTAGGCGTGTGCACATGCCTGGCATCATTTGCAGGCCACCGGGTCTGGACTCCAATTGTGGAGTCAGCAATGTGGGGATCCAGTGCCCTAGCCCCACACCACCTGCTGGCCCACCTCTGTCTTTAAACATTGTGCTAGTGGGCGTGTGTTCTCAGGAGAGAAAGTGAGAAAGTACCCCCCACTCTGGGTTGTGGCCACGCTGCAGGCCCTTCTCCATCGCTCCTTCCTTTCGAAGTTTTGAGCGCACACGCACATGCGTCGAGCATTTTCCAAGCTGCTGGACACAGGGCTAAAACTGTGCAGCTGGACTCGGAGGACCCAGCACGTAGGCAGTGCTAGTGCTGGGGAAAGTGGTCCCGGCTAGGCTAGGCGAGGTGCGTTTCTGAGCCTGTTCAGCAGGAGAAGCGGGGGAGAGGCTTCCGGCTCACTTAGCTGGCCTTCCCTGGGTGATTCCACTGGTTCTTCCCCACAAGCTGTGGGGATGGAGGCAGGGACAGCCAGAGCTCTCTAAGGATGTTCTAGGCAGCTGGATCACTGGGGAGGGTCTGCCAGGGACCATTGCTCTGCCTAAGACAGCCCTGTGCCTGAGCTCAAAGCCTAAGGTGCTTGCAGAGGGGCTGACCCAGGCTGTGTGTATTTTCCAGGTAATGGCTAGGCAAAGCAACAGCCCCATGGTGAGCCATGCCCATCTGCTCTGACCTACCTGCCCACCTGCTTTAGCACTGAGCAAATACGAGGGTAGCACTTAGGTACTCTAAAATCCCGACCTTTCCAGGTCTCCAGAACTTAGGCACTCTGCTCAACGCACTCCCCTTCCAACTACCAGGATCTCTGAGTTGGAATGCCAAAGACCACAGGACAAGGAAGGGGAGCAGGCTCAGAAACCCTAATAACCTAACAATTGCAGAGGATGAAGTTTCAGTTAGAGTGCTTAACATGCTCCATTCCAGGGCCCTGTTCTTAGCCACTCTAACTCAAACTAACTACCATCCAGTACCCCAGGCCTTAGGCAATCTACGCTGCCTACCTTTCCAGTTCGTTGGTCATAGGCACACTCAATTATTGCCATTCCAGGTCCTGAGATCTTAGGCACTCTAAACTCACTCCCCTTCCAGGTCCCCAGTTCTTTAAAGTACAGCGATAAAGGTCAGGGAATCTGAAAAGGGAGCTAGATTAGAGTGCCTAAGACCTGGGACCTGGAAAAGGAGTGAGCTTAGAGTGCCTAGGACCAGGGACCTGGAAGGGGGGAGAGCTTAGAATGCCTAGAACCAGGGACCTAAAAGGGGAGCGAACTCAGAGTGCCTAAGACCAGGGAACTGGAAGGGAGCGAGCTTAGAGGGCCTAAGACCAGGGAACTGGAAGGGGAGCGAGCTTAGAGTGCCTAGGACCAGGGACCTGGAAGGGGAGCAAGCTTTGAGTGTCTAGGACCAGGGACCTGGAAGGGGAGCAAGCTTAGAGGGCCTAGGACCAGGGACCCGGGAAGGGGACCGAGCTTAGAGGGCCTAGGACCAGGGACCTGGAAGGGGAGTGAGCTTAGAGTGCCTAGGACCAGGGACCTGGAAGGCTAGGGAGCTTAGAGTGCCTAGGACCAGGGACCTGGAAAGGGAGGGAGCTCAGAATTCCTAGGACCAGGGACCTGGAAGGAGAGCAAGCTTAGAGTACCTAGGACCAGGGACCTGGTAGGGGACCGAGCTTAGAGTGCCTAGGACCAGGGACTTGGAATAGAATAATTGTGAGTTACAGTACCTAAATCACTACTTCAGGTCCCAGGTTCACAGGCACTCTGACTCGCCCCACTTCCAGTCTCAGTTACGTAGGCACTCTAAGTTAACCCAGGACATGGAAGGAGAGCTAGCTAAGAGTGCCTAATAGCTGGGTCCTGCCTGGAAAGGGAGCTAGCTTTGAATGCATAAGACATGGGTCCTTGAAGGGGAGGAAGGTAAGTGAACTAAGAGTGCCTAAGACCACTAGGGAACTAGCTGAGAGTGCCTAGGACCAAAGACCTGTAAGGGGAGCAAGCACAGAGTGCCTAGGACCAGGGACCTGGAAGGGGAGCGAGCTTAGAGTGCCTAGGACCAGGGACCTGGAAGGGGAGCGAGCTGAGAGTGCCTAGGACCAGGGAACTGGAAGGGGAGAAAGCTCAGAAGGCCTAGGACCAGGGACCTGGAAGGGGAGCAAGCTTAGAGTACCTAGGACCAGGGCCCTGGTAGGGGACCGAGCTTAGAGTGCCTAGGACCAGGGACTTGGAATAGAGTAAGTGTGAGCTACACTGCCTAAATCACTAGTTCAGGTCCCAGGTTCACAGGCACTCTGACACGCCCCACTTCCAGGTCTCAGTTACGTAGGCACTCTTAGTTAACCTAGGACATGGAAGGAGAGCTACCTAAGAGTGCCTAATAGCTGGGTCCTGGAAAGGGAGCTAGCTTTGAATGCATAAGACATGGGTCTTTGAAGGGGAGGAAGGTAAGTGTGCCAGAGAACTGAGACATGGAAGGTAAGTGAACTAAGAGTGCCTAAGACCACTATGGAACTAGCTGAGAGTGCCTAGGACCAAAGACCTGTAAGGGGAGCAGGCACAGAGTGCCTAGGACCAAGGACCTGGAAGGGGAGCGAGCTTAGAGTGCCTAGGACCAGGGACCTGGAAGGGGAGCGAGCTTAGAGGGCCTAGGACCAGGGACCTGGAGTAGAGCAACTGCCTTACTCCAGGTCCCTGGTCCTAAGCCCTCTAAGCTCCCTCCCTTCCAGGTCTCAGGTTCCTAGGCACTGGAACTGAACCTTGGACCTAGAAGGAGAGCAAGCATAGAGTGCCTAGGACCAGGCACCTGGAAGGGGAGCAAGCTTAGAGTGGCTAGGACCAGGGACCTGGAAGGGGAGCGAGCTTAGAGTGGCTAGGACCAGGGACCTGGAAGGGGAGCGAGCTTATAGTGGCTAGGAACAGGGACCTGGAAGGGGAGAGAGCTTAGAGTGCCTAGTAGAGGGACCTGGAAGGGGAGTGAGCTTAGAGTGCCTAGGACCAGGGACCTGGAAGGGGAGCGAGCTTAGAGTTGCCTAGGACCAGGGACCTGGAAGGGGAGCGAGCTTAGAGTGCCTAGGATCAGGGACCTGGAAGGGAGCAAGCTGAGAGTGTCTAGGACCAGGGAGCTGGAAGGGGAGCGAGCTTAGAGTGCCTAGAACCAGGGACCTGGAAGGGGAGCGAGCTTAGAGTGCCTAGGACCAGGGACCTGGAAGGGGAGCGACCTTAGAGTGCCTAGGACCAGGGACCTGGAAGGGGAGCGAGCTTAGAGGGCCTAGGACCAGGGCCCTGGAAGGGGAGCGAGCTTAGAGGGCCTAGGACCAGGGCCCTGGAGTAGAGCAACTGCCTTACTCCAGGTCCCTGGTCCTAAGCCCTCTATGCTCGCTCCCCTTCTAGGTCTCAGGTTCCTAGGCACTGGAACTGAACCTTGGACCTGGAAGGGGAGAGAGTTTAGAGTGCCTAGGACCAGGGACCTGGAAGGGGAGCGAGCTTAGAGTTCCTAGGACCAGGGACCTGGAAGGGGAGCGAGCTTACAGTGCCTAGGACCAGGGACCTGGAAGGGGAGCGAGGTTACAGTGCCTAGGACCAGGGACCTGAAAGGGGAGCGAGCTTAGAGTGCCTAGGACCAGGGACCTAGAAGGGGAGCTAGCTTACAGTGCCTAGGACCAGGGACCTGGAAGGGGAGCGAGCTTAGAGTGCCTAGGACCAGGGGCCTGGAAGGGGAGCGACCTTAGAGTGCCTAGGACCAGGGACCTGGAAGGGGAGGGAGCTTAGAGTTCCTAGGACCAGGGACCTGGAAGGGGAGCGAGCTTAGAGTGCCTAGGATCAGGGACCTGGAAGGGGAGCGAGCTTAGAGTGCCTAGGACCAGGGACCTGGAAGGGGAGCAAGCATAGAGTGCCTAGGACCAGGGACCTGGAGTAGAGAAACTGCCTTACTCCAGGTCCCTGGTCCTAAGCCCTCTATGCTAGCTCCCCTTCCAGGTCTCAGGTTCCTAGGCACTGGAACTGAACCATGGACCTGGAAGGGGAGCGAGCTTAGAGTGCCTAGGACCAGGGACCTGGAAGGGGAGCTAGCTTAGAGTGCCTAGGACCAGGGACCTGGAAGGGGAGCGAGCTTAGAGTGCCTAGGACCAGGGACCTGGAAGGGGAGCGAGCTTAGAGTTCCTAGGACCAGGGACCTGGAAGGGGGAGCGAGCTTAGAGTGCCTAGGACCAGGGACCTGGAAGGGGAAGGAGTTTAGAGGGCCTAGGACCAGGGACCTGGAGTAGAGCAACTGCCTTACTCCAGGTCCCTGGTCCTATGCCATCTAAGCTCGCTCCCCTTCCAGGTCTCAGGTTTCTAGGCACTGGAACTGAATCTTGGACCTGGAAGGAGAGCAAGCATAGAGTGCCTAGGACCTGAGACCTGGAAGGGGAGCGAGCTTAGAGTGCCTAGGACCAGGGACCTGGAAGGGGAGCGAGCTTAGAGTGCCTAGGACCTGAGACCTGGAAGGGGAGCGAGCTTAGAGTGCCTAGGACCAGGGACCTGGAAGGGGAGCGAGCTTAGAGTGCCTAGGACCAGGGACCTGGAAGGGGAGCGAGCTTAGAGTGCCTAGGACCAGGGACCTGGAAGGGGAGCGAGCTTAGAGGGCCTAGGACCAGGGACCTGGAAGGGGAGCGAGCTTAGAGGGCCTAGGACCAGGGACCTGGAAGGGGAGCGAGCTTAGAGGGCCTAGGACCAGGGACCTGGAGTAGAGAAACTGCCTTACTCCAGGTCCCTGGTCCTAAGCCCTCTATGCTCGTTCCCCTTCCAGGTCTCAGGTTCCTAGGCACTGGAACTGAACCTTGGACCTGGAAGGAGAGCAAGCATAGAGTGCCTAGGACCTGAGACCTGGAATGGGAGCCAGCTTAGAGTGCCTAGGATCAGGGACCTGGAAGGGGAGCGAGCGTAGAGGGCCTAGGACAAGGGACCTGGAAGGGGAGCGAGCTTAGAGTGCCTAGGACCAGGGACCTGGAAGGGGAGCGAGCTTAGAGTGCCTAGGACCAGGGACCTGGAAGGGGAGTGAGCTTAGAGTGCCTAGGACCAGGGACCTGGAAGGGGAGCGAGCTTAGAGTGACTAGGACCAGGGACCTGGAAGGGGAGCGAGCTGAGAGGGCCTAGGACGAGGGACCTGGAGTAAAGCAACTGCCTTACTCCAGGTCCCTGGTCCTAAACCCTCTGATCTCGCTCCCCTTCCAGGTCTCAGGTTCCTAGGCACTGGAACTGAACCTTGGACCTGGAAGGAGAGCAAGCATAGAGTGCCTAGGACCTGAGACCTGGAATTGAGCGAGCTTTATAGTGCCTAGTAAGAGGGACCTGGATGGGGTGCAGGCTTAGAGTGCCTAGGACCAGGGACCTGGAAGGGGAGTGAGCTTAGAGTGCCTAGGACCAGGGACCTGGAAGGGGAGCGAGCTTAGAGTGCCTAGGACCAGGGACCTGGAAGGGGAGCGAGCTTAGAGTGCCTAGGACCAGGGACCTGGAAGGGGAGCGAGCTTAGAATGCCTAGGATCAGGGACCTGGAAGGGGAGCGAGCTTAGAGTGCCTAGGACCAGGGACCTCGAAGGGGAGCGAGCGTAGAGTGCCTAGGACCAGGGACCTGGAGTAGAGCAACTGCCTTACTCCAGGTATCTGGTCCTAAGCCCTCTATGCTCGCTCCCCTTCCAGGTCTCAGGTTCCTAGGCACTGGAACTGAACCATGGACCTGGAAGGGGAGTGAGCTTAGAGTGCCTAGGACCAGGGACCTGGAAGGGGAGCGAGCTTAGAGTGCCTAGGACCAGGGACCAGGAAGGGGAGCTAGCTTACAGTGCCTAGGACCAGGGACCTGGAAGGGGAGTGACCTCAGAGTGCCTAGGACCAGGGACCTGGAAGGGCAGCGAGCTTAGAGGGCTTAGGACCAGGGACCTGGAGTAAGGCAGTTGCTCTACTCCAGGTCCCTGGTCCTAGGCACTCTAAGCTCGCTCCCCTTCCAGGTCTCAGGTTCCTAGGCACTGGAACTGAACCTTGGACCTGGAAGGAGAGCAAGCATAGAGTGTCTAGGACCTGAGACCTGGAAGGGGAGCGAGCTTAGAGTGCCTAGGACCAGGGACCTGGAAGGGGAGCGAGCTTAGAGTGACTAGGACCAGGGACCTGGAAGGGGAGCGAGCTGAGAGGGCCTAGGACCAGGGACCTGGAGTAAAGTAACTGCCTTACTCCAGGTCCCTGGTCCTAAACCCTCTGAGCTCGCTCCCCTTCCAGGTCTCAGGTTCCTAGGCACTGGAACTGAACCTTGGACCTGGAAGGAGAGCAAGCATAGAGTGCCTAGGACCTGAGACCTGGAATTGAGCAAGCTTTATAGTGCCTAGTAAGAGGGACCTGGATGGGGTGCAAGCTTAGAGTGCCTAGGACCAGGGACCTGGAAGGGGAGCGAGCTTAGAGTGCCTAGGACCAGGGACCTGGAAGGGGAGCGAGCTTAGAGTGCCTAGGACCAGGGACCTGGAAGGGGAGCGAGCTTAGAGTGCCTAGGACCAGGGAACTGGAAGGGGAGCGAGCTTAGAGTGCCTAGGACCAGGGACCTGGAAGGGGAGCGAGCTTAGAGTGCCTAGGACCAGGGACCTGGAAGGGGAGCGAGCGTAGAGTGCCTAGGACCAGGGACCTGGAGTAGAGCAACTGCCTTACTCCAGGTCCCTGGTCCTAAGCCCTCTATGCTAGCTCCCCTTCCAGTTCTCAGGTTCCTAGGCACTGGAACAGAACCATGGGACCTGGAAGGGGAGCGAGCTTAGAGTGCCTAGGACCAGGGACCTGGAAGGGGAGCGAGCTTAGAGTGCCTAGGACCAGGGACCTGGAAGGGGAGCGAGCTTAGAGTGCCTAGGACCAGGGACCTGGAAGGGGAGCAAGCTTACAGTGCCTAGGACCAGGGTCCTGGAAGGGGAGCGAGCTTAGAGTGCCTAGGACCAGGGACCTGGAAGGGGAGCGAGCTTAGAGTGCCTAGGACCAGGGACCTGGAAGGGGAAGGAGTTTAGAGGGCCTAGGACCAGGGACCTGGAGTAGAGCAACTGCCTTACTCCAGGTCCCTGGTCCTATGTCATCTAAGCTCGCTCCCCTTCCAGGTCTCAGGTTTCTAGGCACTGGAACTGAATCTTGGACCTGGAAGGAGAGCAAGCATAGAGTGCCTAGGACCTGAGACCTGGAAGGGGAGCAAGCTTAGAGTGCCTAGGACCAGGGACCTGGAAGGGGAGCGAGCTTAGAGTGCCTAGGACCAGGGACCTGGAAGGGGAGCGAGCTTAGAGGGCCTAGGACCAGGGACCTGGAAGGGGAGCGAGCTTAGAGGGCCTAGGACCAGGGACCTGGAACGGGAGCGAGCTTAGAGGGCCTAGGACCAGGGACCTGGAAGGGGAGCGAGCTTAGAGGGCCTAGGACCAGGGACCTGGAGTAGAGCAACTGCCATACTCCAGGTCCCTGGTCCTAAGCCCTCTATGCTCATTCCCCTTCCAGGTCTCAGGTTCCTAGGCACTGGAACTGAACCTTGGACCTGGAAGGAGAGCAAGCATAGAGTTTCTAGGACCTGAGGCCTGGAATGGGAGCAAGCTTATAGTGCCTAGGACCAGGGACCTGGAAGGGGAGCGAGCTTAGAGTGCCTAGGACCAGGGACCTGGAAGGGGAGCGAGCTTAGAGTTCCTAGGACCAGGGACCTGGAAGGGGAGCGAGCTTACAGTGCCTAGGACCAGGGACCTGGAAGGGGAGCGAGCTTACAGTGCCTAGGACCAGGGACCTGAAAGGGGAGCGAGCTTAGAGTGCCTAGGACCAGGGACCTAGAAGGGGAGCTAGCTTACAGTGCCTAGGACCAGGGACCTGGAAGGGGAGCGAGCTTAGAGTGCCTAGGACCAGGGACCTGGAAGGGGAGCGAGCTTAGAGTGCCTAGGACCAGGGACCTGGAAGGGGAGCGAGCTTAGAGTGGCTAGGACCAGGGACCTGGAAGGGGAGCGAGCTTAGAGTGCCTAGGACCAGGGACCTGGAAGGGGAGCGAGCTTAGAGTGCCTAGGACCAGGGACCTGGAAGGGGAGCTAGCTTAGAGGGCTTAGGACCAGGGACCTGGAGTAAGGCAGTTGCTCTACTCCAGGTCCCTGGTCCTAGGCCCTCTAAGCTTGCTCCCCTTCCAGGTCTCAGGTTCCTAGGCACTGGAACTGAACCTTGGACCTGGAAGGAGAGCAAGCATAGAGTGCCTAGGACCTGAGACCTGGAATGGGAGCCAGCTTAGAGTGCCTAGGATCAGGGACCTGGAAGAGGAGGGAGTTTAGAGTGCCTAGGGCCAGGGACCTGGAAGGGGAGCAAGCTTAGAGGGCCTAGGACAAGGGACCTGGAAGGGGAGCGAGCTTAGTGTGCCTAGGACCAGGGACCTGGAAGGGGAGCGAGCTTAGAGTGCCTAGGACCAGGGACCTGGAAGGGGAGCGAGCTTAGAGTGACTAGGACCAGGGACCTGGAAGGGGAGCGAGCTGAGAGGGCCTAGGACCAGGGACCTGGAGTAAAGTAACTGCCTTACTCCAGGTCCCTGGTCCTAAACCCTCTGAGCACGCTCCCCTTCCAGGTCTCAGGTTCCTAGGCACTGGAACTGAACCTTGGACCTGGAAGGAGAGCAAGCATAGAGTGCCTAGGACCTGAGACCTGGAATTGAGCGAGCTTTATAGTGCCTAGTAAGAGGGACCTGGATGGGGTGCAAGCTTAGAGTGCCTAGGACCAGGGACCTGGAAGGGGAGCGAGCTTAGAGTGCCTAGGACCAGGGACCTGGAAGGGGAGCGAGCGTAGAGTGCCTAGGACCAGGGACCTGGAGTAGAGCAACTGCCTTACTCCAGGTCCCTGGTCCTAAGCCCTCTATGCTCGCTCCCCTTCCAGGTCTCAGGTTCCTAGGCACTGGAACTGAACCATGGACCTGGAAGGGGAGCGAGCTTAGAGTGCCTAGGACCAGGGACCTGGAAGGGGAGCGAGCTTAGAGTGCCTAGGACCAGGGACCTGGAAGGGGAGCGAGCTTAGAGTGCCTAGGACCAGGGACCTGGAAGGGGAGCGAGCTTAGAGTGCCTAGGATCAGGGACCTGGAAGGGGAGCGAGCTTAGAGTGCCTAGGACCAGGGACCTGGAAGGGGAGCGAGCTTAGAGTGCCTAGGACCAGGGACCTGGAAGGGGAGCGAGCTTAGAGTTCCTAGGACCAGGGACCTGGAAGGGGAGCGAGCTTAGAGTGCCTAGGAACAGGGACCTGGAAGGGGAAGGAGTTTAGAGGGCCTAGGACCAGGGACCTGGAGTAGAGCAACTGCCTTACTCCAGGTCCCTGGTCCTATGCCATCTAAGCTCGCTCCCCTTCCAGGTCTCAGGTTTCTAGGCACTGGAACTGAATCTTGGACCTGGAAGGAGAGCAAGCATAGAGTGCCTAGGACCTGAGACCTGGAAGGGGAGCGAGCTTAGAGTGCCTAGGACCAGGGACCTGGAAGGGGAGCGAGCTTAGAGTGCCTAGGACCTGAGACCTGGAAGGGGAGCGAGCTTAGAGTGCCTAGGACCAGGGACCTGGAAGGGGAGCGAGCTTAGAGTGCCTAGGACCAGGGACCTGGAAGGGGAGCGAGCTTAGAGTGCCTAGGACCAGGGACCTGGAAGGGGAGCGAGCTTAGAGGGCCTAGGACCAGGGACCTGGAAGGGGAGCGAGCTTAGAGGGCCTAGGACCAGGGACCTGGAAGGGGAGCGAGCTTAGAGGGCCTAGGACCAGGGACCTGGAGTAGAGAAACTGCCTTACTCCAGGTCCCTGGTCCTAAGCCCTCTATGCTCGTTCCCCTTCCAGGTCTCAGGTTCCTAGGCACTGGAACTGAACCTTGGACCTGGAAGGAGAGCAAGCATAGAGTGCCTAGGACCTGAGACCTGGAATGGGAGCCAGCTTAGAGTGCCTAGGATCAGGGACCTGGAAGGGGAGCGAGCGTAGAGGGCCTAGGACAAGGGACCTGGAAGGGGAGCGAGCTTAGAGTGCCTAGGACCAGGGACCTGGAAGGGGAGCGAGCTTAGAGTGCCTAGGACCAGGGACCTGGAAGGGGAGTGAGCTTAGAGTGCCTAGGACCAGGGACCTGGAAGGAGAGCGAGCTTAGAGTGACTAGGACCAGGGACCTGGAAGGGGAGCGAGCTGAGAGGGCCTAGGACCAGGGACCTGGAGTAAAGCAACTGCCTTACTCCAGGTCCCTGGTCCTAAACCCTCTGAGCTCGCTCCCCTTCCAGGTCTCAGGTTCCTAGGCACTGGAACTGAACCTTGGACCTGGAAGGAGAGCAAGCATAGAGTGCCTAGGACCTGAGACCTGGAATTGAGCGAGCTTTATAGTGCCTAGTAAGAGGGACCTGGATGGGGTGCAGGCTTAGAGTGCCTAGGACCAGGGACCTGGAAGGGGAGTGAGCTTAGAGTGCCTAGGACCAGGGACCTGGAAGGGGAGCGAGCTTAGAGTGCCTAGGACCAGGGACCTGGAAGGGGAGCGAGCTTAGAGTGCCTAGGACCAGGGACCTGGAAGGGGAGCGAGCTTAGAATGCCTAGGATCAGGGACCTGGAAGGGGAGCGAGCTTAGAGTGCCTAGGACCAGGGACCTCGAAGGGGAGCGAGCGTAGAGTGCCTAGGACCAGGGACCTGGAGTAGAGCAACTGCCTTACTCCAGGTATCTGGTCCTAAGCCCTCTATGCTCGCTCCCCTTCCAGGTCTCAGGTTCCTAGGCACTGGAACTGAACCATGGACCTGGAAGGGGAGTGAGCTTAGAGTGCCTAGGACCAGGGACCTGGAAGGGGAGCGAGCTTAGAGTGCCTAGGACCAGGGACCAGGAAGGGGAGCTAGCTTACAGTGCCTAGGACCAGGGACCTGGAAGGGGAGTGACCTCAGAGTGCCTAGGACCAGGGACCTGGAAGGGCAGCGAGCTTAGAGGGCTTAGGACCAGGGACCTGGAGTAAGGCAGTTGCTCTACTCCAGGTCCCTGGTCCTAGGCACTCTAAGCTCGCTCCCCTTCCAGGTCTCAGGTTCCTAGGCACTGGAACTGAACCTTGGACCTGGAAGGAGAGCAAGCATAGAGTGTCTAGGACCTGAGACCTGGAAGGGGAGCGAGCTTAGAGTGCCTAGGACCAGGGACCTGGAAGGGGAGCGAGCTTAGAGTGACTAGGACCAGGGACCTGGAAGGGGAGCGAGCTGAGAGGGCCTAGGACCAGGGACCTGGAGTAAAGTAACTGCCTTACTCCAGGTCCCTGGTCCTAAACCCTCTGAGCTCGCTCCCCTTCCAGGTCTCAGGTTCCTAGGCACTGGAACTGAACCTTGGACCTGGAAGGAGAGCAAGCATAGAGTGCCTAGGACCTGAGACCTGGAATTGAGCAAGCTTTATAGTGCCTAGTAAGAGGGACCTGGATGGGGTGCAAGCTTAGAGTGCCTAGGACCAGGGACCTGGAAGGGGAGCGAGCTTAGAGTGCCTAGGACCAGGGACCTGGAAGGGGAGCGAGCTTAGAGTGCCTAGGACCAGGGACCTGGAAGGGGAGCGAGCTTAGAGTGCCTAGGACCAGGGAACTGGAAGGGGAGCGAGCTTAGAGTGCCTAGGACCAGGGACCTGGAAGGGGAGCGAGCTTAGAGTGCCTAGGACCAGGGACCTGGAAGGGGAGCGAGCGTAGAGTGCCTAGGACCAGGGACCTGGAGTAGAGCAACTGCCTTACTCCAGGTCCCTGGTCCTAAGCCCTCTATGCTAGCTCCCCTTCCAGTTCTCAGGTTCCTAGGCACTGGAACAGAACCATGGACCTGGAAGGGGAGCGAGCTTAGAGTGCCTAGGACCAGGGACCTGGAAGGGGAGCGAGCTTAGAGTGCCTAGGACCAGGGACCTGGAAGGGGAGCGAGCTTAGAGTGCCTAGGACCAGGGACCTGGAAGGGGAGCAAGCTTACAGTGCCTAGGACCAGGGTCCTGGAAGGGGAGCGAGCTTAGAGTGCCTAGGACCAGGGACCTGGAAGGGGAGCGAGCTTAGAGTGCCTAGGACCAGGGACCTGGAAGGGGAAGGAGTTTAGAGGGCCTAGGACCAGGGACCTGGAGTAGAGCAACTGCCTTACTCCAGGTCCCTGGTCCTATGCCATCTAAGCTCGCTCCCCTTCCAGGTCTCAGGTTTCTAGGCACTGGAACTGAATCTTGGACCTGGAAGGAGAGCAAGCATAGAGTGCCTAGGACCTGAGACCTGGAAGGGGAGCAAGCTTAGAGTGCCTAGGACCAGGGACCTGGAAGGGGAGCGAGCTTAGAGTGCCTAGGACCAGGGACCTGGAAGGGGAGCGAGCTTAGAGGGCCTAGGACCAGGGACCTGGAAGGGGAGCGAGCTTAGAGGGCCTAGGACCAGGGACCTGGAACGGGAGCGAGCTTAGAGGGCCTAGGACCAGGGACCTGGAAGGGGAGCGAGCTTAGAGGGCCTAGGACCAGGGACCTGGAGTAGAGCAACTGCCATACTCCAGGTCCCTGGTCCTAAGCCCTCTATGCTCATTCCCCTTCCAGGTCTCAGGTTCCTAGGCACTGGAACTGAACCTTGGACCTGGAAGGAGAGCAAGCATAGAGTTTCTAGGACCTGAGGCCTGGAATGGGAGCAAGCTTATAGTGCCTAGGACCAGGGACCTGGAAGGGGAGCGAGCTTAGAGTGCCTAGGACCAGGGACCTGGAAGGGGAGCGAGCTTAGAGTTCCTAGGACCAGGGACCTGGAAGGGGAGCGAGCTTACAGTGCCTAGGACCAGGGACCTGGAAGGGGAGCGAGCTTACAGTGCCTAGGACCAGGGACCTGAAAGGGGAGCGAGCTTAGAGTGCCTAGGACCAGGGACCTAGAAGGGGAGCTAGCTTACAGTGCCTAGGACCAGGGACCTGGAAGGGGAGCGAGCTTAGAGTGCCTAGGACCAGGGACCTGGAAGGGGAGCGAGCTTAGAGTGCCTAGGACCAGGGACCTGGAAGGGGAGCGAGCTTAGAGTGCCTAGGACCAGGGACCTGGAAGGGGAGCGAGCTTAGAGTGCCTAGGACCAGGGACCTGGAAGGGGAGCGAGCTTAGAGTGCCTAGGACCAGGGACCTGGAAGGGGAGCGAGCTTAGAGGGCTTAGGACCAGGGACCTGGAGTAAGGCAGTTGCTCTACTCCAGGTCCCTGGTCCTAGGCCCTCTAAGCTTGCTCCCCTTCCAGGTCTCAGGTTCCTAGGCACTGGAACTGAACCTTGGACCTGGAAGGAGAGCAAGCATAGAGTGCCTAGGACCTGAGACCTGGAATGGGAGCCAGCTTAGAGTGCCTAGGATCAGGGACCTGGAAGAGGAGGGAGTTTAGAGTGCCTAGGGCCAGGGACCTGGAAGGGGAGCAAGCTTAGAGGGCCTAGGACAAGGGACCTGGAAGGGGAGCGAGCTTAGTGTGCCTAGGACCAGGGACCTGGAAGGGGAGCGAGCTTAGAGTGCCTAGGACCAGGGACCTGGAAGGGGAGCGAGCTTAGAGTGACTAGGACCAGGGACCTGGAAGGGGAGCGAGCTGAGAGGGCCTAGGACCAGGGACCTGGAGTAAAGTAACTGCCTTACTCCAGGTCCCTGGTCCTAAACCCTCTGAGCACGCTCCCCTTCCAGGTCTCAGGTTCCTAGGCACTGGAACTGAACCTTGGACCTGGAAGGAGAGCAAGCATAGAGTGCCTAGGACCTGAGACCTGGAATTGAGCGAGCTTTATAGTGCCTAGTAAGAGGGACCTGGATGGGGTGCAAGCTTAGAGTGCCTAGGACCAGGGACCTGGAAGGGGAGCGAGCTTAGAGTGCCTAGGACCAGGGACCTGGAAGGGGAGCGAGCTTAGAGTGCCTAGGACCAGGGACCTGGAAGGGGAGCGAGCTTAGAGTGCCTAGGATCAGGGACCTGGAAGGGGAGCGAGCTTAGAGTGCCTAGGACCAGGGACCTGGAAGGGGAGCGAGCTTAGAGTGCCTAGGACCAGGGACCTGGAGTAGAGCAACTGCCTTACTCCAGGTCCCTGGTCCTAAGCCCTCTATGCTCGCTCCCCTTCCAGGTCTCAGGTTCCTAGGCACTGGAACTGAACCATGGACCTGGAAGGGGAGCGAGCTTAGAGTGCCTAGGACCAGGGACCTGGAAGGGGAGCGAGCTTAGAGTGCCTAGGACCAGGGACCTGGAAGGGGAGCGAGCTTAGAGTGCCTAGGACCAGGGACCTGGAAGGGGAGCGAGCTTAGAGTGCCTAGGATCAGGGACCTGGAAGGGGAGCGAGCTTAGAGTGCCTAGGACCAGGGACCTGGAAGGGGAGCGAGCTTAGAGTGCCTAGGACCAGGGACCTGGAAGGGGAGCAAGCTTAGAGTTCCTAGGACCAGGGACCTGGAAGGGGAGCGAGCTTAGAGTGCCTAGGAACAGGGACCTGGAAGGGGAAGGAGTTTAGAGGGCCTAGGACCAGGGACCTGGAGTAGAGCAACTGCCTTACTCCAGGTCCCTGGTCCTATGCCATCTAAGCTCGCTCCCCTTCCAGGTCTCAGGTTTCTAGGCACTGGAACTGAATCTTGGACCTGGAAGGAGAGCAAGCATAGAGTGCCTAGGACCTGAGACCTGGAAGGGGAGCGAGCTTAGAGTGCCTAGGACCAGGGACCTGGAAGGGGAGCGAGCTTAGAGTGCCTAGGACCTTAGACCTGGAAGGGGAGCGAGCTTAGAGTGCCTAGGACCAGGGACCTGGAAGGGGAGCGAGCTTAGAGTGCCTAGGACCATGGACCTGGAAGGGGAGCGAGCTTAGAGTGCCTAGGACCAGGGACCTGGAAGGGGAGCGAGCTTAGAGGGCCTAGGACCAGGGACCTGGAAGGGGAGCGAGCTTAGAGGGCCTAGGACCAGGGACCTGGAAGGGGAGCGGGCTTAGAGGGCCTAGGACCAGGGACCTGGAGTAGAGCAACTGCCTTACTCCAGGTCCCTGGTCCTAAGCCCTCTATGCTCGTTCCCCTTCCAGGTCTCAGGTTCCTAGGCACTGGAACTGAACCTTGGACCTGGAAGGAGAGCAAGCATAGAGTGTCTAGGACCTGAGACCTGGAATGGGTGCAAGCTTAGAGTGCCTAGGACCAGGGACCTGGAAGGGGAGCGAGCTTAGAGTGCCTAGGACCAGGGACCTGGAAGGGGAGCGAGCTTAGAGTGCCTAGGACCAGGGACCTGGAAGGGGAGCTAGCTTACAGTGCCTAGGACCAGGGACCTGGAAGGGGAGCGAGCTTAGAGTGCCTAGGACCAGGGACCTGGAAGGGGAGCGAGCTTAGAGTTCCTAGGACCAGGGACCTGGAAGGGGAGCGAGCTTAGAGGGCCTAGGACCAGGGACCTGGAAGGGGAAGGAGTTTAGAGGGCCTAGGACCAGGGACCTGGAGTAGAGCAACTGCCTTACTCCAGGTCCCTGGTCCTATGCCATCTAAGCTCGCTCCCCTTCCAGGTCTCAGGTTTCTAGGCACTGGAACTGAATCTTGGACCTGGAAGGAGAGCAAGCATAGAGTGCCTAGGACCTGAGACCTGGAATGGGAGCCAGCTTAGAGTGCCTAGGATCAGGGACCTGGAAGGGGAGGGAGCATAGAGGGCCTAGGACAAGGGACCTGGAAGGGGAGCGAGCTTAGAGTGCCTAGGACCAGGGACCTGGAAGGGGAGCGAGCTTAGAGTGCCTAGGACCAGGGACCTGGAAGGGGAGTGAGCTTAGAGTGCCTAGGACCAGGGACCTGGAAGGGGAGCGAGCTTAGAGTGACTAGGACCAGGGACCTGGAAGGGGAGCGAGCTTAGAGTGACTAGGACCAGGGACCTGGAAGGGGAGCGAGCTGAGAGGGCCTAGGACCAGGGACCTGGAGTAAAGCAACTGCCTTACTCCAGGTCCCTGGTCCTAAACCCTCTGAGCTCGCTCCCCTTCCAGGTCTCAGGTTCCTAGGCACTGGAACTGAACCTTGGACCTGGAAGGAGAGCAAGCATAGAGTGCCTAGGACCTGAGACCTGGAATTGAGCGAGCTTTATAGTGCCTAGTAAGAGGGACCTGGATGGGGTGCAGGCTTAGAGTGCCTAGGACCAGGGACCTGGAACGGGAGCGAGCTTAGAGTGCCTAGGAACAGGGACCTGGAAGGGGAAGGAGTTTAGAGGGCCTAGGACCAGGGACCTGGAGTAGAGCAACTGCCTTACTCCAGGTCCCTGGTCCTATGCCATCTAAGCTCGCTCCCCTTCCAGGTCTCAGGTTTCTAGGCACTGGAACTGAATCTTGGACCTGGAAGGAGAGCAAGCATAGAGTGCCTAGGACCTGAGACCTGGAAGGGGAGCGAGCTTAGAGTGCCTAGGACCAGGGACCTGGAAGGGGAGCGAGCTTAGAGTGCCTAGGACCTGAGACCTGGAAGGGGAGCGAGCTTAGAGTGCCTAGGACCAGGGACCTGGAAGGGGAGCAAGCTTAGAGTGCCTAGGACCATGGACCTGGAAGGGGAGCGAGCTTAGAGGGCCTAGGACCAGGGACCTGGAGTAGAGCAACTGCCTTACTCCAGGTCCCTGGTCCTAAGCCCTCTATGCTCGTTCCCCTTCCAGGTCTCAGGTTCCTAGGCACTGGAACTGAACCTTGGACCTGGAAGGAGAGCAAGCATAGAGTGTCTAGGACCTGAGACCTGGAATGGGAGCAAGCTTAGAGTGCCTAGGACCAGGGACCTGGAAGGGGAGCGAGCTTAGAGTGCCTAGGACCAGGGACCTGGAAGGGGAGCGAGCTTAGAGTGCCTAGGACCAGGGACCTGGAAGGGGAGCGGGCTTAGAGTGCCTAGGACCAGGGACCTGGAAGGGGAGGAAGCTTACAGTGCCTAGGACAAGGGACCTGAAAGTGGAGAGAGCTTAGAGTGCCTAGGATCAGGGACCTGGAAGGGGAGGAAGCTTAGAGTGCCTAGGACCAGGGACCTGGAAGGGGAGCGAGCTTAGAGTGCCTAGGACCAGGGACCTGGAAGGGGAGCGAGTTTAGAGTGCCTAGGACCAGGGCCCTGGAAGGGGAGGAAGCTTACAGTGCCTAGGACCAGGGACCTGGAAGGGGAGGAAGCTTAGAGTGCCTAGGACCAGGGACCTGGAAGGGGAGCCAGCTTAGAGTGCCTAGGACCAGGGACCTGGAAGGGGAGCGAGCTTAGAGGGCCTAGGATCAGGGACCTGGAAGGGGAGCGAGCTTAGAGGGCCTAGGACCAGGGACCTGGAGTAGGGCAACTGCCTTACTCCAGGTCCCTGGTCCTAAGCCCTCTATGCTCGTTCCCCTTCCAGGTCTCAGGTTCCTAGGCACTGGAACTGAACCTCGGACCTCAAGGAGAGCAAGCATAGAGTGTCTAGGACCTGAGACCTGGAAGGGGAGCAAGCTTAGAGTGCCTAGGACCAGGGACCTGGAAGGGGAGCGAGCTTAGAGGGCCTAGGACCAGGGACCTGGAAGGGGAGCAAGCTTACAGTGCCTAGGACCAGGGACCTGGAAGGGGAGCGAGCTTAGAGTGACTAGGACCAGGGACCTGGAAGGGGAGCGAGCTGAGAGGGCCTAGGACCAGGGACCTGGAGTAAAGTAACTGCCTTACTCCAGGTCCCTGGTCCTAAACCCTCTGACCTCGCTCCCCTTCCAGGTCTCAGGTTCCTAGGCACTTGAACTGAACCTTGGACCTGGAAGGAGAGCAAGCATAGAGTGCCTAGGACCTGAGACCTGGAATTGAGCAAGCTTTATAGTGCCTAGTAAGAGGGACCTGGATGGAGTGCAAGCTTAGAGTGCCTAGGACCAGGGACCTGGAAGGGGAGCGACCTTAGAGTGCCTAGGACCAGGGACCTGGAAGGGGAGCGAGCTTAGAGTGCCTAGGACCAGGGACCTGGAAGGGGAGCGAGCTTAGAGTGCCTAGGACCAGGGACCTGGAAGGGGAGCGAGCTTAGAGTGCCTAGGACCAGGGATCTGGAAGGGGAGCGACCTTAGAGTGCCTAGGACCAGGGACCTGTAAGGGGAGCGAGCTTAGAGTTCCTAGGACCAGGGACCTGGAAGGGGAGCGAGCTTAGAGTGCCTAGGACCAGGGACCTGGAAGGGGAAGGAGTTTAGAGGGCCTAGGACCAGGGACCTGGAGTAGAGCAACTGCCTTACTCCAGGTCCCTGGTCCTATGCCATCTAAGCTCGCTCCCCTTCCAGGTCTCAGGTTTCTAGGCACTGGAACTGAATCTTGGACCTGGAAGGAGAGCAAGCATAGAGTGCCTAGGACCTGAGACCTGGAAGGGGAGCGAGCTTAGAGTGCCTAGGACCAGGGACCTGGAAGGGGAGCGAGCTTAGAGTGCCTAGGACCTGAGACCTGGAAGGGGAGGGAGCTTAGAGTGCCTAGGACCAGGGACCTGGAAGGGGAGCGAGCTTAGAGTGCCTAGGACCAGGGACCTGGAAGGGGAGCGAGCTTAGAGGGCCTAGGACCAGGGACCTGGAAGGGGAGCGAGCTTAGAGGGCCTAGGACCAGGGACCTGGAACGGGAGCGAGCTTAGAGGGCCTAGGACCAGGGACCTGGAAGGGGAGCGAGCTTAGAGGGCCTAGGACCAGGGACCTGGAGTAGAGCAACTGCCTTACTCCAGGTCCCTGGTCCTAAGCCCTCTATGCTCATTCCCCTTCCAGGTCTCAGGTTCCTAGGCACTGGAACTGAACCTTGGACCTGGAAGGAGAGCAAGCATAGAGTGTCTAGGACCTGAGGCCTGGAATGGGAGCAAGCTTAGAGTGCCTAGGACCAGGGACCTGGAAGGGGAGCGAGCTTAGAGTGCCTAGGACCAGGGACCTGGAAGGGGAGCGAGCTTAGAGTGCCTAGGACCAGGGACCTGGAAGGGGAGCGAGCTTAGAGGGCCTAGGACCAGGGACCTGGAAGGGGAGCGAGCTTAGAGGGCCTAGGACCAGGGACCTGGAAGGGGAGCGAGCTTAGAGGGCCTGGGACCAGGGACCTGGAGTAGAGAAACTGCCTTACTCCAGGTCCCTGGTCCTAAGCCCTCTATGCTCGTTCCCCTTCCAGGTCTCAGGTTCCTAGGCACTGGAACTGAACCTTGGACCTGGAAGGAGAGCAAGCATAGAGTGCCTAGGACCTGAGACCTGGAATGGGAGCCAGCTTAGAGTGCCTAGGATCAGGGACCTGGAAGGGGAGCGAGCATAGAGGGCCTAGGACAAGGGACCTGGAAGGGGAGCGAGCTTAGAGTGCCTAGGACCAGGGACCTGGAAGGGGAGCGAGCTTAGAGTGCCTAGGACCAGGGACCTGGAAGGGGAGTGAGCTTAGAGTGCCTAGGACCAGGGACCTGGAAGGGGAGCGAGCTTAGAGTGACTAGAACCAGGGACCTGGAAGGGGAGCGAGCTGAGAGGGCCTAGGACCAGGGACCTGGAGTAAAGCAACTGCCTTACTCCAGGTCCCTGGTCCTAAACCCTCTGAGCTCGCTCCCCTTCCAGGTCTCAGGTTCCTAGGCACTGGAACTGAACCTTGGACCTGGAAGGAGAGCAAGCATAGAGTGCCTAGGACCTGAGACCTGGAATTGAGCGAGCTTTATAGTGCCTAGTAAGAGGGACCTGGATGGGGTGCAGGCTTAGAGTGCCTAGGACCAGGGACCTGGAAGGGGAGCAAGCTTAGAGTTCCTAGGACCAGGGACCTGGAAGGGGAGCGAGCTTAGAGTGCCTAGGACCAGGGACCTGGAAGGGGAAGGAGTTTAGAGGGCCTAGGACCAGGGACCTGGAGTAGAGCAACTGCCTTACTCCAGGTCCCTGGTCCTATGCCATCTAAGCTCGCTCCCCTTCCAGGTCTCAGGTTTCTAGGCACTGGAACTGAATCTTCGACCTGGAAGGAGAGCAAGCATAGAGTGCCTAGGACCTGAGACCTGGAAGGGAAGCGAGCTTAGAGTGCCTAGGACCAGGGACCTGGAAGGGGAGCAAGCTTACAGTGCCTAGGGCCAGGGACCTGGAAGGGGAGCCAGCTTAGAGTGCCTAGGGCCAGGGACCTGGAAGGGGAGCAAGCTTAGAGGGCCTAGGACAAGGGACCTGGAAGGGGAGCGAACTTAGAGTGCCTAGGACCAGGGACCTGGAAGGGGAGCGAGCTTAGAGTGCCTAGGACCAGGGACCTGGAAGGGGAGCGAGCTTAGAGTGACTAGGACCAGGGACCTGGAAGGGGAGCGAGCTGAGAGGGCCTAGGACCAGGGAC
This sequence comes from Tupaia tana, assembly GCA_026018925.1. NCBI lineage: Eukaryota > Metazoa > Chordata > Mammalia > Scandentia > Tupaiidae > Tupaia > Tupaia tana. The sequence goes on from JAKSZU010000028.1 coordinate 2,300,941, forward strand.
CTGGAGTAAAGCAACTGCCTTACTCCAGGTCCCTGGTCCTAAACCCTCTGAGCTCGCTCCCCTTCCAGGTCTCAGGTTCCTAGGCACTGGAACTGAACCTTGGACCTGGAAGGAGAGCAAGCATAGAGTGCCTAGGACCTGAGACCTGGAATTGAGCGAGCTTTATAGTGCCTAGTAAGAGGGACCTGGATAGGGTGCAGGCTTAGAGTGCCTAGGACCAGGGACCTGGAAGAGGAGCGAGCTTAGAGTGCCTAGGACCAGGGACCTGGAAGGGGAGCGAGCTTAGAGTGCCTAGGACCAGGGACCTGGAAGGGGAGCGAGCTTAGAGTGCCTAGGATCAGGGACCTGGAAGGGGAGCGAGCTTAGAGTGCCTAGGACCAGGGACCTGGAAGGGGAGCGAGCGTAGAGTGCCTAGGATCAGGGACCTGGAGTAGAGCAACTGCCTTACTCCAGGTCCCTGGTCCTAAGCCCTCTATGCTCGCTCCCCTTCCAGGTATCAGGTTCCTAGGCACTGGAACTGAACCATGGACCTGGAAGGGGAGCGAGCTTAGAGTGCCTAGGACCAGGGACCTGGAAGGGGAGCGAGCTTATAGTGCCTAGGACCAGGGACCTGGAAGGGGAGCGAGCTTAGAGTGCCTAGGATCAGGGACCTGGAAGGGGAGCGAGCTTAGAGTGCCTAGGACCAGGGACCTGGAAGGGGAGCGAGCGTAGAGTGCCTAGGACCAGGGACCTGGAGTAGAGCAACTGCGTTACTCCAGGTCCCTGGTCCTAAGCCCTCTATGCTCGCTCCCCTTCCAGGTCTCAGGTTCCTAGGCACTGGAACTGAACCATGGACCTGGAAGGGGAGCGAGCTTAGAGTGCCTAGGACCAGGGTCCTGTAAGGGGAGCGAGCTTAGAGTGCCTAGGACCAGGGACCTGGAAGGGGAGCGAGCTTAGAGTGCCTAGGACCAGGGACCTGGAAGGGGAGCGAGCTTAGAGGGCCTAGGACCAGGGACCTGGACGGGGAGCGAGCTTAGAGTGCCTAGGACCAGGGACCTGGAAGGGGAGCGAGCTTACAGTGCCTAGGACCAGGGTCCTGGAAGGGGAGCGAGCTTAGAGTGCCTAGGACCAGGGACCTGGAAGGGGAGCGACCTTAGAGTGCCTAGGACCAGGGACCTGGAAGGGGAGCAAGCTTAGAGTTCCTAGGACCAGGGACCTGGAAGGGGAGCGAGCTTAGAGTGCCTAGGACCAGGGACCTGGAAGGGGAAGGAGTTTAGAGGGCCTAGGACCAGGGACCTGGAGTAGAGCAACTGCCTTACTCCAGGTCCCTGGTCCTATGCCATCTAAGCTCGCTCCCCTTCCAGGTCTCAGGTTTCTAGGCACTCGAACTGAATCTTCCACCTGGAAGGAGAATAAGCATAGAGTGCCTAGGACCTGAGACCTGGAAGGGAAGCGAGCTTAGAGTGCCTAGGACCAGGGACCTGGAAGGGGAGCAAGCTTACAGTGCCTAGGGCCAGGGACCTGGAAGGGGAGCCAGCTTAGAGTGCCTAGGGCCAGGGACCTGGAAGGGGAGCAAGCTTAGAGGGCCTAGGACAAGGGACCTGGAAGGGGAGCGAGCTTAGAGTGCCTAGGATCAGGGACCTGGAAGGGGAGGAAGCTTAGAGTGCCTAGGACCAGGGACCTGGAAGGGGAGCGAGCTTAGAGTGCCTAGGACCAGGGACCTGGAAGGGGAGCGAGCTTAGAGTGTCTAGGACCAGGGCCCTGGAAGGGGAGGAAGCTTACAGTGCCTAGGACCAGGGACCTGAAAGTGGAGCGAGCTTAGAGTGCCTAGGATCAGGGACCTGGAAGGGGAGGAAGCTTAGAGTGCCTAGGACCAGGGACCTGGAAGGGGAAGGAGCTTAGAGTTCCTAGGACCAGGGACCTGGAAGGGGAGCGAGCTTAGAGACCCTAGGACCAGGGACCTGGAGTAGAGCAACTGCCTTACTCCAGGTCCCTGGTCCTATGCCATCTAAGCTCGCTCCCCTTCCAGGTCTCAGGTTCCTAGGCACTGGAACTGAATCTTGGACCTGGAAGGAGAGCAAGCATAGAGTGCCTAGGACCTGAGACCTGTAAGGGGAGAGAGCTTAGAGTGCCTAGGACCAGGGACCTGGAAGGGGAGCGAGCTTAGAGTGCCTAGGACCAGGGACCTGGAAGGGGAGCGAGCTTAGAGGGCCTAGGATCAGGGACCTGGAAGGGGAGGGAGCTTAGAGGGCCTAGGACCAGGGACCTGGAGTAGAGCAACTGCCTTACTCCAGGTCCCTGGTCCTAAGCCCTCTATGCTCGTTCCCCTTCCAGGTCTCAGGTTCCTAGGCACTGGAACTGAACCTTGGACCTGGAAGGAGAGCAAGCATAGAGTGTCTAGGAACTGAGACCTGGAAGGGGAGCCAGCTTAGAGTGCCTAGGACCAGGGACCTGGAAGGGGAAGGAGTTTAGAGGGCCTAGGACCAGGGACCTGGAGTAGAGCAACTGCCTTACTCCAGGTCCCTGGTCCTATGCCATCTAAGCTCGCTCCCCTTCCAGGTCTCAGGTTTCTAGGCACTCGAACTGAATCTTCGACCTGGAAGGAGAGCAAGCATAGAGTGCCTAGGACCTGAGACCTGGAAGGGAAGCGAGCTTAGAGTGCCTAGGACCAGGGACCTGGAAGGGGAGCAAGCTTACAGTGCCTAGGGCCAGGGACCTGGAAGGGGAGCCAGCTTAGAGTGCCTAGGGCCAGGGACCTGGAAGGGGAGCAAGCTTAGAGGGCCTAGGACAAGGGACCTGGAAGGGGAGCGAGCTTAGAGTGCCTAGGATCAGGGACCTGGAAGGGGAGGAAGCTTAGAGTGCCTAGGACCAGGGACATGGAAGGGGAGCGAGCTTAGAGTGCCTAGGACCAGGGACCTGGAAGGGGAGCGAGCTTAGAGTGTCTAGGACCAGGGCCCTGGAAGGGGAGGAAGCTTACAGTGCCTAGGACCAGGGACCTGAAAGTGGAGCGAGCTTAGAGTGCCTAGGATCAGGGACCTGGAAGGGGAGGAAGCTTAGAGTGCCTAGGACCAGGGACCTGGAAGGGGAAGGAGCTTAGAGTTCCTAGGACCAGGGACCTGGAAGGGGAGCGAGCTTAGAGACCCTAGGACCAGGGACCTGGAGTAGAGCAACTGCCTTACTCCAGGTCCCTGGTCCTATGCCATCTAAGCTCGCTCCCCTTCCAGGTCTCAGGTTCCTAGGCACTGGAACTGAATCTTGGACCTGGAAGGAGAGCAAGCATAGAGTGCCTAGGACCTGAGACCTGTAAGGGGAGAGAGCTTAGAGTGCCTAGGACCAGGGACCTGGAAGGGGAGCGAGCTTAGAGGGCCTAGGATCAGGGACCTGGAAGGGGAGGGAGCTTAGAGGGCCTAGGACCAGGGACCTGGAGTAGAGCAACTGCCTTACTCCAGGTCCCTGGTCCTAAGCCCTCTATGCTCGTTCCCCTTCCAGGTCTCAGGTTCCTAGGCACTGGAACTGAACCTTGGACCTGGAAGGAGAGCAAGCATAGAGTGTCTAGGAACTGAGACCTGGAAGGGGAGCCAGCTTAGAGTGCCTAGGACCAGGGACCTGGAAGGGGAGCGAGCTTAGAGTGCCTAGGATCAGGGACCTGGAAGGGGAGCGAGCTTAGAGTGCCTAGGATCAGGGACCTGGAAGGGGACCGAGCTTAGAGTGCCTAGGACCAGGGACCTGGAAGGGGAGCGAGCATAGAGTGCCTAGGAACAGGGACCTGGAGTAGAGCAACTGCCTTACTCCAGGTCCCTGGTCCTAAGCCCTCTATGTTAGCTCCCCTTCCAGGTCTCAGGTTCCTAGGCAGTGGAATTGAACCTTGGACCTGGAAGGGGAGCGAGCATAGAGTGTCTAGGACCTGAGACCTGGAAGGGGAGCGAGCTTAGAGTGCCTAGAACCAGGGACCTGGAAGGGGAGGGAGCTTAGAGTGCCTAGGACCAGGGACCTGGAAGGGGAGCGGGCTTAGAGTGCCTAGGATCAGGGACCTGGAAGGGAGGGAGCTTAGAGTGCCTAGGATCAGGGACCTGGAAGGGGAGCGAGCTTACAGTGCCTAGAACCAGGGACCTGGAAGGGGAGCGAGCTTACAGTGCCTAGGAACAGGGACCTGGAAGGGGAGCTAGCTTAGAGTGCCTAGGACCAGGGACCTGGAAGGGGAGCGAGCTTAGAGTGACTAGGACCAGGGACCTGGAAGGGGAGGGAGCTGAGAGGGCCTAGGACCAGGGACCTGGAGTAAAGTAACTGCCTTACTCCAGGTCCCTGGTCCTAAACCCTCTGAGCTCGCTCCCCTTCCAGGTCTCAGGTTCCTAGGCACTGGAACTGAACCTTGGACCTGGAAGGAGAGCAAGCATAGAGTGCCTAGGACCTGAGACCTGGAATTGAGCGAGCTTTATAGTGCCTAGTAAGAGGGACCTGGATGGGGTGCAAGCTTAGAGTGCCTAGGACCAGGGACCTGGAAGGGGAGCGAGCTTAGAGTGCCTAGGACCAGGGACCTGGAAGGGGAGCGAGCTTAGAGTGCCTAGGATCAGGGACCTGGAAGGGGAGTGAGCTTAGAGTGCCTAGGACCAGGGACCTGGAAGGGGAGCGAGCTTAGAGTGCCTAGGACCAGGGACCTGGAGTAGAGCAACTGCCTTACTCCAGGTCCCTGGTCCTAAGCCCTCTATGCTAGCTCCCCTTCCAGGTCTCAGGTTCCTAGGCAATGGAACTGAACCATGGACCTGGAAGGGGAGCGAGCTTAGAGTGCCTAGGACCAGGGACCTGGAAGGGGAGCGAGCTTAGAGTGCCTAGGACCAGGGACCTGGAAGGGGAGCGAGCTTAGAGTGCCTAGGACCAGGGACCTGGAAGGGGAGCAAGCTTACAGTGCCTAGGACCAGGGTCCTGGAAGGGGAGCGAGCTTAGAGTGCCTAGGACCAGGGACCTGGAAGGGGAGCGACCTTAGAGTGCCTAGGACCAGGGACCTGGAAGGGGAGCGAGCTTAGAGTTCCTAGGACGAGGGACCTGGAAGGGGAGCGAGCTTAGAGTGCCTAGGACCAGGGACCTGGAAGGGGAAGGAGTTTAGAGGGCCTAGGACCAGGGACCTGGAGTAGAGCAACTGCCTTACTCCAGGTCCCTGGTCCTATGCCATCTAAGCTCGCTCCCCTTCCAGGTCTCAGGTTCCTAGGCACTGGAACTGAATCTTGGACCTGGAAGGAGAGCAAGCATAGAGTGCCTAGGACCTGAGACCTGGAAGGGGAGCGAGCTTAGAGTGCCTAGGACCAGGGACCTGGAAGGGGAGCGAGCTTAGAGTGCCTAGGACCAGGGACCTGGAAGGGGAGCGAGCTTAGAGTGCCTAGGACCAGGGACCTGGAAGGGGAGCGAGCTTAGAGGGCCTAGGACCAGGGACCTGGAAGGGGATTGAGCTTAGAGGGCCTAAGTCCAGGGCCCTGGAAGGGGAGCGAGCTTAGAGGGCCTAGGACCAGGGACCTGGAGTAGAGCAACTGCCTTACTCCAGGTCCCTGATCCTAAACCCTCTGAGCTCGCTCCCCTTCCAGGTCTCAGGTTCCTAGGCACTGGAACTGAACCTTGGACCTGGAAGGAGAGCAAGCATAGAGTGCCTAGGACCTGAGACCTGGAATTGAGCGAGCTTTATAGTGCCTAGTAATAGGGACCTGGATGGGGTGCAAGCTTAGAGTGCCTAGGACCAGGGACCTGGAAGGGGAGCGAGCTTAGAGTGCCTAGGACCAGGGACCTGGAAGGGGAGCGAGCTTAGAGTGCCTAGGACCAGGGACCTGGAAGGGGAGGAAGCTTACAGTGCCTAGGACCAGGGACCTGAAAGTGGAGCGAGCTTAGAGTGCCTAGGATCAGGGACCTGGAAGGGGAGGAAGCTTAGAGTGCCTAGGACCAGGGACCTGGAAGGGGAGCGAGCTTAGAGTGCCTAGGACCAGGGACCTGGAAGGGGAGCGAGCTTAGAGTGCCTAGGACCAGGGACCTGGAAGGGGAGCGAGCTTAGAGGGCCTAGGACCAGGGACCTGGAAGGGGAGCGAGCTTAGAGGGCCTAAGTCCAGGGACCTGGAAGGGGAGCGAGCTTAGAGGGCCTAGGACCAGGGACCTGGAGTAGAGCAACTGCCTTACTCCAGGTCCCTGGTCCTAAACCCTCTGAGCTCGCTCCCCTTCCAGGTCTCAGGTTCCTAGGCACTGGAACTGAACCTTGGACCTGGAAGGAGAGCAAGCATAGAGTGCCTAGGACCTGAGACCTGGAATTGAGCGAGCTTTATAGTGCCTAGTAAGAGGGACCTGGATGGGGTGCAAGCTTAGAGTGCCTAGGACTAGGGACCTGGAAGGGGAGCGAGCTTAGAGTGCCTAGGACCAGGGACCTGGAAGGGGAGCGAGCTTAGATTGCCTAGGACCAGGGACCTGGAAGGGGAGCGAGCTTAGAGTGCCTAGGACCAGGGACCTGGAAGGGGAGCGAGCTTAGAGTGCCTAGGATCAGGGACCTGGAAGGGGAGCGAGCTTAGAGTGCCTAGGACCAGGGACCTGGAAGGGGAGCGAGCGTAGAGTGCCTAGGACCAGGGACCTGGAGTAGAGCAACTGCCTTACTCCAGGTCCCTGGTCCTAAGCCCTCTATGCTCGCTCCCCTTCCAGGTCTCAGGGTCCTAGGCACTGGAACTGAACCATGGACCTGGAAGGGGAGCGAGCTTAGAGTGCCTAGGACCAGGGACCTGGAAGGGGAGCGAGCTTAGAGTGCCTAGGACCAGGGACCTGGAAGGGGAGCGAGCTTAGAGTGCCTAGGACCAGGGACCTGGAAGGGGAGCGAGCTTAGAGTGCCTAGGACCAGGGACCTGGAAGGGGAGGGAGCTTACAGTGCCTAGGACCAGGGTCCTGGAAGGGGAGCGAGCTTAGAGTGCCTAGGACCAGGGACCTGGAAGGGGAGCGACCTTAGAGTGCCTAGGACCAGGGACCTGGAAGGGGAGCGAGCTTAGAGTTCCTAGGACCAGGGACCTGGAAGGGGAGCGAGCTTAGAGTGCCTAGGAAAAGGGACCTGGAAGGGGAAGGAGTTTAGAGTGCCTAGGACCAGGGACCTGGAAGGGGATTGAGCTTAGAGGGCCTAAGTCCAGGGCCCTGGAAGGGGAGCGAGCTTAGAGGGCCTAGGACCAGGGACCTGGAGTAGAGCAACTGCCTTACTCCAGGTCCCTGATCCTAAACCCTCTGAGCTCGCTCCCCTTCCAGGTCTCAGGTTCCTAGGCACTGGAACTGAACCTTGGACCTGGAAGGAGAGCAAGCATAGAGTGCCTAGGACCTGAGACCTGGAATTGAGCGAGCTTTATAGTGCCTAGTAATAGGGACCTGGATGGGGTGCAAGCTTAGAGTGCCTAGGACCAGGGACCTGGAAGGGGAGCGAGCTTAGAGTGCCTAGGACCAGGGACCTGGAATGGGAGTGACCTTAGATTGCCTAGGACCAGGGACCTGGAAGGGGAGCGAGCTTAGAGTGCCTAGGACCAGGGACCTGGAAGGGGAGCGAGCTTAGAGTGCCTAGGACCAGGGACCTAGAAGGGGAGCGAGCTTAGAGTGCCTAGGACCAGGGACCTGGAAGGGGAGCGAGCTTAGAGGGCCTAGGACCAGGGACCTGGAAGGGGAGCGAGCTTAGAGGGCCTAGGACCAGGGACCTGGAGTAGAGCAACTGCCTTACTCCAGGTCCCTGGTTCCAAGCCCTCTATGCTCATTCCCCTTCCAGGTCTCAGGTTCCTAGGCACTGGAATTGAACCTTGGACCTGGAAGGAGAGCAAGCATAGAGTGTCTAGGACCTGAGACCTGGAACGGGAGCAAGCTTAGAGTGCCTAGGACCAGGGACCTGGAAGGGGAGCGAGCTAAGAGTGCCTAGGACCAGGGACCTGGAAGGGGAGCGAGCTTAGAGTGCCTAGGACCAGGGACCTGGAAGGGGAGCGAGCTTAGAGTGCCTAGGACCAGGGACCTGGAAGGGGAGGAAGCTTACAGTGCCTAGGACCAGGGACCTGAAAGTGGAGCGAGCTTAGAGTGCCTAGGATCAGGGACCTGGAAGGGGAGGAAGCTTAGAGTGCCTAGGACCAGGGACCTGGAAGGGGAGCGAGCTTAGAGTGCCTAGGACCAGGGACCTGGAAGGGGAGCGAGCTTAGAGTGCCTAGGACCAGGGACCTGGAAGGGGAAGGAGCTTAGAGTTCCTAGGACCAGGGACCTGGAAGGGGAGCGAGCTTAGAGACCCTAGGACCAGGGACCTGGAGTAGAGTAACTGCCTTACTCCAGGTCCCTGGTCCTATGCCATCTAAGCTCGCTCCCCTTCCAGGTCTCAGGTTCCTAGGCACTGGAACTGAATCTTGGACCTGGAAGGAGAGCAAGCATAGAGTGCCTAGGACCTGAGACCTGGAAGGGGAGAGAGCTTAGAGTGCCTAGGACCAGGGACCTGGAAGGGGAGTGAGCTTAGAGTGCCTAGGACCAGGGACCTGGAAGGGGAGCGATCTTAGAGTTCTTAGGACCAGGGTCCTGGAAGGGGAGCGAGCTTAGAGTGCCTAGGACCAGGGACCTGGAAGGGGAAGGAGTTTAGAGGGCCTAGGACCAGGGACCTTGAGTAGAGCAACTGCGTTACTCCAGGTCCCTGGTCCTATGCCATCTAAGCTCGCTCCCCTTCCAGGTCTCAGGTTCCTAGGCACTGGAACTGAATCTTGGACCTGGAAGGAGAGCAAGCATAGAGTGCCTAGGACCTGAGACCTGGAAGGGGAGCGAGCTTAGAGTGCCTAGGACCAGGGACCTGGAAGGGGAGCGAGCTTAGAGTGCCTAGGACCAGGGACCTGGAAGGGGAGCGAGCTTAGAGGGCCTAGGACCAGGGACCTGGAAGGGGAGCGAGCTTAGAGGGCCTAAGTCCAGGGACCTGGAAAGGGAGCGAGCTTAGAGGGCCTAGGACCAGGGACCTGGAGTAGAGCAACTGCCTTACTCCAGGTCCCTGGTCCTAAACCCTCTGAGCTCGCTCCCCTTCCAGGTCTCAGGTTCCTAGGCACTGGAACTGAACCTTGGACCTGGAAGGAGAGCAAGCATAGAGTGCCTAGGACCTGAGACCTGGAATTGAGCGAGCTTTATAGTGCCTAGTAAGAGGGACCTGGATGGGGTGCAAGCTTAGAGTGCCTAGGACCAGGGACCTGGAAGGGGAGCGAGCTTAGATTGCCTAGGACCAGGGACCTGGAAGGGGAGCGAGCTTAGAGTGCCTAGGACCAGGGACCTGGAAGGGGAGCGAGCTTAGAGTGCCTAGGATCAGGGACCTGGAAGGGGAGCGAGCTTAGAGTGCCTAGGATCAGGGACCTGGAAGGGGAGCGAGCTTAGAGTGCCTAGGACCAGGGACCTGGAAGGGGAGCGAGCTTAGAGTGCCTAGGACCAGGGACCTGGAAGGGGAGCAAGCTTAGAGTTCCTAGGACCAGGGACCTGGAAGGGGAGCGAGCTTAGAGTGCCTAGGAACAGGGACCTGGAAGGGGAAGGAGTTTAGAGGGCCTAGGACCAGGGACCTGGAGTAGAGCAACTGCCTTACTCCAGGTCCCTGGTCCTATGCCATCTAAGCTCGCTCCCCTTCCAGGTCTCAGGTTTCTAGGCACTGGAACTGAATCTTGGACCTGGAAGGAGAGCAAGCATAGAGTGCCTAGGACCTGAGACCTGGAAGGGGAGCGAGCTTAGAGTGCCTAGGACCAGGGACCTGGAAGGGGAGCGAGCTTAGAGTGCCTAGGACCTTAGACCTGGAAGGGGAGCGAGCTTAGAGTGCCTAGGACCAGGGACCTGGAAGGGGAGCGAGCTTAGAGTGCCTAGGACCATGGACCTGGAAGGGGAGCGAGCTTAGAGTGCCTAGGACCAGGGACCTGGAAGGGGAGCGAGCTTAGAGGGCCTAGGACCAGGGACCTGGAAGGGGAGCGAGCTTAGAGGGCCTAGGACCAGGGACCTGGAAGGGGAGCGGGCTTAGAGGGCCTAGGACCAGGGACCAGGAGTAGAGCAACTGCCTTACTCCAGGTCCCTGGTCCTAAGCCCTCTATGCTCGTTCCCCTTCCAGGTCTCAGGTTCCTAGGCACTGGAACTGAACCTTGGACCTGGAAGGAGAGCAAGCATAGAGTGTCTAGGACCTGAGACCTGGAATGGGAGCAAGCTTAGAGTGCCTAGGACCAGGGACCTGGAAGGGGAGCGAGCTTAGAGTGCCTAGGACCAGGGACCTGGAAGGGGAGCGAGCTTAGAGTGCCTAAGACCAGGGACCTGGAGGGGAGCGAGCTTAGAGTTCCTAGGACCAGGGACCTGGAAGGGGAGCGAGCTTAGAGTTCCTAGGACCAGGGACCTGGAAGGGGAGCGAGCTTAGAGTTCCTAGGACCAGGGACCTGGAAGGGGAGCGAGCTTAGAGGGCCTAGGACCAGGGACCTGGAAGGGGAAGGAGTTTAGAGGGCCTAGGACCAGGGACCTGGAGTAGAGCAACTGCCTTACTCCAGGTCCCTGGTCCTATGCCATCTAAGCTCGCTCCCCTTCCAGGTCTCAGGTTTCTAGGCACTGGAACTGAATCTTGGACCTGGAAGGAGAGCAAGCATAGAGTGCCTACGACCTGAGACCTGGAAGGGGAGCGAGCTTAGAGTGCCTAGGACCAGGGACCTGGAAGGGGAGAGAGCTTAGAGTGCCTAGGACCTGAGACCTGGAAGGGGAGCGAGCTTAGAGTGCCTAGGACCAGGGACCTGGAAGGGGAGCGAGCTTAGAGTGCCTAGGACCAGGGACCTGGAAGGGGAGCGAGCTTAGAGTGCCTAGGACCAGGGACCTGGAAGGGGAGCGAGCTTAGAGGGCCTAGGACCAGGGACCTGGAAGGGGAGCGAGCTTAGAGGGCCTAGGACCAGGGACCTGGAAGGGGAGCGAGCTTAGAGGGCCTAGGACCAGGGACCTGGAGTAGAGAAACTGCCTTACTCCAGGTCCCTGGTCCTAAGCCCTCTATGCTCATTACCCTTCCAGGTCTCAGGTTCCTAGGCACTGGAACTGAACCTTGGACCTGGAAGGAGAGCAAGCATAGAGTGCCTAGGACCTGAGACCTGGAATGGGAGCCAGCTTAGAGTGCCTAGGATCAGGGACCTGGAAGGGGAGGGAGCATAGAGGGGCCTAGGACAAGGGACCTGGAAGGGGAGCGAGCTTAGAGTGCCTAGGACCAGGGACCTGGAAGGGGAGCGAGCTTAGAGTGCCTAGGACCAGGGACCTGGAAGGGGAGTGAGCTTAGAGTGCCTAGGACCAGGGACCTGGAAGGGGAGCGAGCTTAGAGTGACTAGGACCAGGGACCTGGAAGGGGAGCGAGCTGAGAGGGCCTAGGACCAGGGACCTGGAGTAAAGCAACTGCCTTACTCCAGGTCCCTGGTCCTAAACCCTCTGAGCTCGCTCCCCTTCCAGGTCTCAGGTTCCTAGGCACTGGAACTGAACCTTGGACCTGGAAGGAGAGCAAGCATAGAGTGCCTAGGACCTGAGACCTGGAATTGAGCGAGCTTTATAGTGCCTAGTAAGAGGGACCTGGATGGGGTGCAGGCTTAGAGTGCCTAGGACCAGGGACCTGGAACTGGAGCGAGCTTAGAGTGCCTAGGACCAGGGACCTGGAAGGGGAGCGAGCTTAGAGTGCCTAGGACCAGGGACCTCGAAGGGGAGCGAGCGTAGAGTGCCTAGGACCAGGGACCTGGAGTAGAGCAACTGCCTTACTCCAGGTATCTGGTCCTAAGCCCTCTATGCTCGCTCCCCTTCCAGGTCTCAGGTTCCTAGGCACTGGAACTGAACCATGGACCTGGAAGGGGAGTGAGCTTAGAGTGCCTAGGACCAGGGACCTGGAAGGGGAGCGAGCTTAGAGTGCCTAGGACCAGGGACCTGGAAGGGGAGTGACCTCAGAGTGCCTAGGACCAGGTACCTGGAAGGGGAGCGAGCTTAAAGTTCCTAGGACCAGGGACCTGGAAGGGCAGCGAGCTTAGAGGGCTTAGGACCAGGGACCTGGAGTAAGGCAGTTGCTCTACTCCAGGTCCCTGGTCCTAGGCACTCTAAGCTCGCTCCCCTTCCAGGTCTCAGGTTCCTAGGCACTGGAACTGAACCTTGGACCTGGAAGGAGAGCAAGCATAGAGTGTCTAGGACCTGAGACCTGGAAGGGGAGCGAGCTTAGAGTGCCTAGGACCAGGGACCTGGAAGGGGGAGCGAGCTTAGAGTTCCTAGGACCAGGGACCTGGAAGGGGAGCGAGCTTAGAGTGCCTAGGACCAGGGACCTGAAAGGGGATCGAGCTTAGAGTGCCTAGGACCAGGGACCTAGAAGGGGAGCGAGCTTACAGTGCCTAGGACCAGGGGGACCTGGAAGGGGAGCGAGCTTAGAGTGACTAGGACCAGGGACCTGGAAGGGGAGCGAGCTGAGAGGGCCTAGGACCAGGGACCTGGAGTAAAGTAACTGCCTTACTCCAGGTCCCTGGTCCTAAACCCTCTGAGCTCGCTCCCCTTCCAGGTCTCAGGTTCCTAGGCACTGGAACTGAACCTTGGACCTGGAAGGAGAGCAAGCATAGAGTGCCTAGGACCTGAGACCTGGAATTGAGCGAGCTTTATAGTGCCTAGTAAGAGGGACCTGGATGGGGTGCAAGCTTAGAGTGCCTAGGACCAGGGACCTGGAAGGGGAGCGAGCTTAGAGTGCCTAGGACCAGGGACCTGGAAGGGGAGCGAGCTTAGAGTGCCTAGGACCAGGGACCTGGAAGGGGAGCGAGCTTAGAGTGCCTAGGACCAGGGAACTGGAAGGGGAGCGAGCTTAGAGTGCCTAGGACCAGGGACCTGGAAGGGGAGCGAGCTTAGAGTGCCTAGGACCAGGGACCTGGAAGGGGAGCGAGCGTAGAGTGCCTAGGACCAGGGACCTGGAGTAGAGCAACTGCCTTACTCCAAGTCCCTGGTCCTAAGCCCTCTATGCTAGCTCCCCTTCCAGTTCTCAGGTTCCTAGGCACTGGAACAGAACCATGGACCTGGAAGGGGAGCGAGCTTAGAGTGCCTAGGACCAGGGACCTGGAAGGGGAGCGAGCTTAGAGTGCCTAGGACCAGGGACCTGGAAGGGGAGCGAGCTTAGAGTGCCTAGGACCAGGGACCTGGAAGGGGAGCAAGCTTACAGTGCCTAGGACCAGGGTCCTGGAAGGGGAGCGAGCTTAGAGTGCCTAGGAACAGGGACCTGGAAGGGGAGCGACCTTAGAGTGCCTAGGACCAGGGACCTGGAAGGGGAGCGATCTTAGAGTTCCTAGGACCAGGGACCTGGAAGGGGAGCGAGCTTAGAGTGCCTAGGACCAGGGACCTGGAAGGGGAAGGAGTTTAGAGGGCCTAGGACCAGGGACCTGGAGTAGAGCAACTGCCTTACTCCAGGTCCCTGGTCCTATGCCATCTAAGCTCGCTCCCCTTCCAGGTCTCAGGTTTCTAGGCACTGGAACTGAATCTTGGACCTGGAAGGAGAGCAAGCATAGAGTGCCTAGGACCTGAGACCTGGAAGGGGAGCGAGCTTAGAGTGCCTAGGACCAGGGACCTGGAAGGGGAGCGAGCTTAGTGTGCCTAGGACCTGAGACCTGGAAGGGGAGCGAGCTTAGAGTGCCTAGGACCAGGGACCTGGAAGGGGAGCGAGCTTAGAGTGCCTAGGACCAGGGACCTGGAAGGGGGAGCGAGCTTAGAGGGCCTAGGACCAGGGACCTGGAAGGGGAGCGAGCTTAGAGGGCCTAGGACCAGGGACCTGGAAGGGGAGCGAGCTTATAGGGCCTAGGACCAGGACCTGGAAGGGGAGCGAGCTTAGAGGGGCCTAGGACCAGGGACCTGGAAGGGGAGCGAGCTTAGAGGGCCTAGGACCAGGGACCTGGAGTAGAGCAACTGCCATACTCCAGGTCCCTGGTCCTAAGCCCTCTATGCTCATTCCCCTTCCAGGTCTCAGGTTCCTAGGCACTGGAACTGAACCTTGGACCTGGAAGGAGAGCAAGCATAGAGTTTCTAGGACCTAAGGCCTGGAATGGGAGCGAGCTTAGAGTGCCTAGGACCAGGGACCTAGAAGGGGAGCTAGCTTACAGTGCCTAGGACCAGGGACCTGGAAGGGGAGCGAGCGTAGAGTGCCTAGGATCAGGGACCTGGAAGGGGAGCGAGCTTAGAGTGCCTAGGACCAGGGACCTGGAAGGGGAGCGAGCTTAGAGTGCCTAGGACCAGGGACCTGGAAGGGAGCAAGCTTAGAGTTCCTAGGACCAGGGACCTGGAAGGGGAGCGAGCTTAGAGTGCCTAGGAACAGGGACCTGGAAGGGGAAGGAGTTTAGAGGGCCTAGGACCAGGGACCTGGAGTAGAGCAACTGCCTTACTCCAGGTCCCTGGTCCTATGCCATCTAAGCTCGCTCCCCTTCCAGGTCTCAGGTTTCTAGGCACTGGAACTGAATCTTGGACCTGGAAGGAGAGCAAGCATAGAGTGCCTAGGACCTGAGACCTGGAAGGGGAGCGAGCTTAGAGTGCCTAGGACCAGGGACCTGGAAGGGGAGCGAGCTTAGAGTGCCTAGGACCTGAGACCTGGAAGGGGAGCGAGCTTAGAGTGCCTAGGACCAGGGACCTGGAAGGGGAGCAAGCTTAGAGTGCCTAGGACCATGGACCTGGAAGGGGAGCGAGCTTAGAGGGCCTAGGACCAGGGACCTGGAGTAGAGCAACTGCCTTACTCCAGGTCCCTGGTCCTAAGCCCTCTATGCTCGTTCCCCTTCCAGGTCTCAGGTTCCTAGGCACTGGAACTGAACCTTGGACCTGGAAGGAGAGCAAGCATAGAGTGTCTAGGACCTGAGACCTGGAATGGGAGCAAGCTTAGAGTGCCTAGGACCAGGGACCTGGAAGGGGAGCGAGCTTAGAGTGCCTAGGACCAGGGACCTGGAAGGGGAGCGAGCTTAGAGTGCCTAGGACCAGGGACCTGGAAGGGGAGCGGGCTTAGAGTGCCTAGGACCAGGGACCTGGAAGGGGAGGAAGCTTACAGTGCCTAGGACAAGGGACTGAAAGTGGAGAGAGCTTAGAGTGCCTAGGATCAGGGACCTGGAAGGGGAGGAAGCTTAGAGTGCCTAGGACCAGGGACCTGGAAGGGGAGCGAGCTTAGAGTGCCTAGGACCAGGGACCTGGAAGGGGAGCGAGTTTAGAGTGCCTAGGACCAGGGCCCTGGAAGGGGAGGAAGCTTACAGTGCCTAGGACCAGGGACCTGGAAGGGGAGGAAGCTTAGAGTGCCTAGGACCAGGGGACCTGGAAGGGGAGCCAGCTTAGAGTGCCTAGGACCAGGGACCTGGAAGGGGAGCGAGCTTAGAGGGCCTAGGATCAGGGACCTGGAAGGGGAGCGAGCTTAGAGGGCCTAGGACCAGGGACCTGGAGTAGGGCAACTGCCTTACTCCAGGTCCCTGGTCCTAAGCCCTCTATGCTCGTTCCCCTTCCAGGTCTCAGGTTCCTAGGCACTGGAACTGAACCTCGGACCTCAAGGAGAGCAAGCATAGAGTGTCTAGGACCTGAGACCTGGAAGGGGAGCAAGCTTAGAGTGCCTAGGACCAGGGACCTGGAAGGGGAGCGAGCTTAGAGGGCCTAGGACCAGGGACCTGGAAGGGGAGCAAGCTTACAGTGCCTAGGACCAGGGACCTGGAAGGGGAGCGAGCTTAGAGTGACTAGGACCAGGGACCTGGAAGGGGAGCGAGCTGAGAGGGCCTAGGACCAGGGACCTGGAGTAAAGTAACTGCCTTACTCCAGGTCCCTGGTCCTAAACCCTCTGACCTCGCTCCCCTTCCAGGTCTCAGGTTCCTAGGCACTTGAACTGAACCTTGGACCTGGAAGGAGAGCAAGCATAGAGTGCCTAGGACCTGAGACCTGGAATTGAGCAAGCTTTATAGTGCCTAGTAAGAGGGACCTGGATGGAGTGCAAGCTTAGAGTGCCTAGGACCAGGGACCTGGAAGGGGAGCGACCTTAGAGTGCCTAGGACCAGGGACCTGGAAGGGGAGCGAGCTTAGAGTGCCTAGGACCAGGGACCTGGAAGGGGGAGCGAGCTTAGAGTGCCTAGGACCAGGGACCTGGAAGGGGGAGCGAGCTTAGAGTGCCTAGGACCAGGGATCTGGAAGGGGAGCGACCTTAGAGTGCCTAGGACCAGGGACCTGTAAGGGGAGCGAGCTTAGAGTTCCTAGGACCAGGGACCTGGAAGGGGAGCGAGCTTAGAGTGCCTAGGACCAGGGACCTGGAAGGGGAAGGAGTTTAGAGGGCTAGGACCAGGGACCTGGAGTAGAGCAACTGCCTTACTCCAGGTCCTGGTCCTATGCCATCTAAGCTCGCTCCCCCTTCCAGGTCTCAGGTTTCTAGGGCACTGGAACTGAATCTTGGACCTGGAAGGAGAGCAAGCATAGAGTGCCTAGGACCTGAGACCTGGAAGGGGAGCGAGCTTAGAGTGCCTAGGACCAGGGACCTGGAAGGGGAGCGAGCTTAGAGTGCCTAGGACCTGAGACCTGGAAGGGGAGGGGAGCTTAGAGTGCCTAGGACCAGGGACCTGGAAGGGGAGCGAGCTTAGAGTGCCTAGGGACCAGGGACCTGGAAGGGGAGCGAGCTTAGAGGGCCTAGGACCAGGGACCTGGAAGGGGAGCGAGCTTAGAGGGGCCTAGGACCAGGGACTGGAAGGGGAGCGAGCTTAGAGGGCCTAGGACCAGGGACCTGGAAGGGGAGCGAGCTTAGAGGGCCTAGGACCAGGGACCTGGAGTAGAGCAACTGCCTTACTCCAGGTCCCTGGTCCTAAGCCCTCTATGCTCATTCCCCTTCCAGGTCTCAGGTTCCTAGGCACTGGAACTGAACCTTGGACCTGGAAGGAGAGCAAGCATAGAGTGTCTAGGACCTGAGGCCTGGAATGGGAGCAAGCTTAGAGTGCCTAGGACCAGGGACCTGGAAGGGGAGCGAGCTTAGAGTGCCTAGGACCAGGGACCTGGAAGGGGAGCGAGCTTAGAGTGCCTAGGACCAGGGACCTGGAAGGGGAGCGAGCTTAGAGGGCCTAGGACCAGGGACCTGGAAGGGGAGCGAGCTTAGAGGGCCTAGGACCAGGGACCTGGAAGGGGAGCGAGCTTAGAGGGCCTAGGACCAGGGACCTGGAGTAGAGAAACTGCCTTACTCCAGGTCCCTGGTCCTAAGCCCTCTATGCTCGTTCCCCTTCCAGGTCTCAGGTTCCTAGGCACTGGAACTGAACCTTGGACCTGGAAGGAGAGCAAGCATAGAGTGCCTAGGACCTGAGACCTGGAATGGGAGCCAGCTTAGAGTGCCTAGGATCAGGGACCTGGAAGGGGAGCGAGCATAGAGGGCCTAGGACAAGGGACCTGGAAGGGGAGCGAGCTTAGAGTGCCTAGGACCAGGGACCTGGAAGGGGAGCGAGCTTAGAGTGCCTAGGACCAGGGACCTGGAAGGGGAGTGAGCTTAGAGTGCCTAGGACCAGGGACCTGGAAGGGGAGCGAGCTTAGAGTGACTAGAACCAGGGACCTGGAAGGGGAGCGAGCTGAGAGGGCCTAGGACCAGGGACCTGGAGTAAAGCAACTGCCTTACTCCAGGTCCCTGGTCCTAAACCCTCTGAGCTCGCTCCCCTTCCAGGTCTCAGGTTCCTAGGCACTGGAACTGAACCTTGGACCTGGAAGGAGAGCAAGCATAGAGTGCCTAGGACCTGAGACCTGGAATTGAGCGAGCTTTATAGTGCCTAGTAAGAGGGACCTGGATGGGGTGCAGGCTTAGAGTGCCTAGGACCAGGGACCTGGAAGGGGAGCAAGCTTAGAGTTCCTAGGACCAGGGACCTGGAAGGGGAGCGAGCTTAGAGTGCCTAGGACCAGGGACCTGGAAGGGGAAGGAGTTTAGAGGGCCTAGGACCAGGGACCTGGAGTAGAGCAACTGCCTTACTCCAGGTCCCTGGTCCTATGCCATCTAAGCTCGCTCCCCTTCCAGGTCTCAGGTTTCTAGGCACTCGAACTGAATCTTCGACCTGGAAGGAGAGCAAGCATAGAGTGCCTAGGACCTGAGACCTGGAAGGGAAGCGAGCTTAGAGTGCCTAGGACCAGGGACCTGGAAGGGGAGCAAGCTTACAGTGCCTAGGGCCAGGGACCTGGAAGGGGAGCCAGCTTAGAGTGCCTAGGGCCAGGGACCTGGAAGGGGAGCAAGCTTAGAGGGCCTAGGACAAGGGACCTGGAAGGGGAGCGAACTTAGAGTGCCTAGGACCAGGGACCTGGAAGGGGAGCGAGCTTAGAGTGCCTAGGACCAGGGACCTGGAAGGGGAGCGAGCTTAGAGTGACTAGGACCAGGGACCTGGAAGGGGAGCGAGCTGAGAGGGCCTAGGACCAGGGACCTGGAGTAAAGCAACTGCCTTACTCCAGGTCCCTGGTCCTAAACCCTCTGAGCTCGCTCCCCTTCCAGGTCTCAGGTTCCTAGGCACTGGAACTGAACCTTGGACCTGGAAGGAGAGCAAGCATAGAGTGCCTAGGACCTGAGACCTGGAATTGAGCGAGCTTTATAGTACCTAGTAAGAGGGACCTGGATAGGGTGCAGGCTTAGAGTGCCTAGGACCAGGGACCTGGAAGAGGAGCGAGCTTAGAGTGCCTAGGACCAGGGACCTGGAAGGGGAGCGAGCTTAGAGTGCCTAGGACCAGGGACCTGGAAGGGGAGCGAGCTTAGAGTGCCTAGGATCAGGGACCTGGAAGGGGAGCGAGCTTAGAGTGCCTAGGACCAGGGACCTGGAAGGGGAGCGAGCGTAGAGTGCCTAGGATCAGGGACCTGGAGTAGAGCAACTGCCTTACTCCAGGTCCCTGGTCCTAAGCCCTCTATGCTCGCTCCCCTTCCAGGTATCAGGTTCCTAGGCACTGGAACTGAACCATGGACCTGGAAGGGGAGCGAGCTTAGAGTGCCTAGGACCAGGGACCTGGAAGGGGAGCGAGCTTAGAGTGCCTAGGACCAGGGACCTGGAAGGGGAGCGAGCTTAGAGTGCCTAGGATCAGGGACCTGGAAGGGGAGCGAGCTTAGAGTGCCTAGGACCAGGGACCTGGAAGGGGAGCGAGCGTAGAGTGCCTAGGACCAGGGACCTGGAGTAGAGCAACTGCCTTACTCCAGGTCCCTGGTCCTAAGCCCTCTATGCTCCCTCCCCTTCCAGGTCTCAGGTTCCTAGGCACTGGAACTGAACCATGGACCTGGAAGGGGAGCGAGCTTAGAGTGCCTAGGACCAGGGTCCTGTAAGGGGAGCGAGCTTAGAGTGCCTAGGACCAGGGACCTGGAAGGGGAGCGAGCTTAGAGTGCCTAGGACCAGGGACCTGGAAGGGGAGCGAGCTTACAGTGCCTAGGACCAGGGTCCTGGAAGGGGAGCGAGCTTAGAGTGCCTAGGACCAGGGACCTGGAAGGGGAGCGACCTTAGAGTGCCTAGGACCAGGGACCTGGAAGGGGAGCAAGCTTAGAGTTCCTAGGACCAGGGACCTGGAAGGGGAGCGAGCTTAGAGTGCCTAGGACCAGGGACCTGGAAGGGGAAGGAGTTTAGAGGGCCTAGGACCAGGGACCTGGAGTAGAGCAACTGCCTTACTCCAGGTCCCTGGTCCTATGCCATCTAAGCTCGCTCCCCTTCCAGGTCTCAGGTTTCTAGGCACTCGAACTGAATCTTAGACCTGGAAGGAGAGCAAGCATAGAGTGCCTAGGACCTGAGACCTGGAAGGGAAGCGAGCTTAGAGTGCCTAGGACCAGGGACCTGGAAGGGGAGCAAGCTTACAGTGCCTAGGGCCAGGGACCTGGAAGGGGAGCCAGCTTAGAGTGCCTAGGGCCAGGGACCTGGAAGGGGAGCAAGCTTAGAGGGCCTAGGACAAGGGACCTGGAAGGGGAGCGAGCTTAGAGTGCCTAGGATCAGGGACCTGGAAGGGGAGGAAGCTTAGAGTGCCTAGGACCAGGGACCTGGAAGGGGAGCGAGCTTAGAGTGCCTAGGACCAGGGACCTGGAAGGGGAGCGAGCTTAGAGTGTCTAGGACCAGGGCCCTGGAAGGGGAGGAAGCTTACAGTGCCTAGGACCAGGGACCTGAAAGTGGAGCGAGCTTAGAGTGCCTAGGATCAGGGACCTGGAAGGGGAGGAAGCTTAGAGTGCCTAGGACCAGGGACCTGGAAGGGGAAGGAGCTTAGAGTTCCTAGGACCAGGGACCTGGAAGGGGAGCGAGCTTAGAGACCCTAGGACCAGGGACCTGGAGTAGAGCAACTGCCTTACTCCAGGTCCCTGGTCCTATGCCATCTAAGCTCGCTCCCCTTCCAGGTCTCAGGTTCCTAGGCACTGGAACTGAATCTTGGACCTGGAAGGAGAGCAAGCATAGAGTGCCTAGGACCTGAGACCTGTAAGGGGAGAGAGCTTAGAGTGCCTAGGACCAGGGACCTGGAAGGGGAGCGAGCTTAGAGTGCCTAGGACCAGGGACCTGGAAGGGGAGCGAGCTTAGAGGGCCTAGGATCAGGGACCTGGAAGGGGAGGGAGCTTAGAGGGCCTAGGACCAGGGACCTGGAGTAGAGCAACTGCCTTACTCCAGGTCCCTGGTCCTAAGCCCTCTATGCTCGTTCCCCTTCCAGGTCTCAGGTTCCTAGGCACTGGAACTGAACCTTGGACCTGGAAGGAGAGCAAGCATAGAGTGTCTAGGAACTGAGACCTGGAAGGGGAGCCAGCTTAGAGTGCCTAGGACCAGGGACCTGGAAGGGGAAGGAGTTTAGAGGGCCTAGGACCAGGGACCTGGAGTAGAGCAACTGCCTTACTCCAGGTCCCTGGTCCTATGCCATCTAAGCTCGCTCCCCTTCCAGGTCTCAGGTTTCTAGGCTCTCGAACTGAATCTTCGACCTGGAAGGAGAGCAAGCATAGAGTGCCTAGGACCTGAGACCTGGAAGGGAAGCGAGCTTAGAGTGCCTAGGACCAGGGACCTGGAAGGGGAGCAAGCTTACAGTGCCTAGGGCCAGGGACCTGGAAGGGGAGCCAGCTTAGAGTGCCTAGGGCCAGGGACCTGGAAGGGGAGCAAGCTTAGAGGGCCTAGGACAAGGGACCTGGAAGGGGAGCGAGCTTAGAGTGCCTAGGATCAGGGACCTGGAAGGGGAGGAAGCTTAGAGTGCCTAGGACCAGGGACCTGGAAGGGGAGCGAGCTTAGAGTGCCTAGGACCAGGGACCTGGAAGGGGAGCGAGCTTAGAGTGTCTAGGACCAGGGCCCTGGAAGGGGAGGAAGCTTACAGTGCCTAGGACCAGGGACCTGAAAGTGGAGCGAGCTTAGAGTGCCTAGGATCAGGGACCTGGAAGGGGAGGAAGCTTAGAGTGCCTAGGACCAGGGACCTGGAAGGGGAAGGAGCTTAGAGTTCCTAGGACCAGGGACCTGGAAGGGGAGCGAGCTTAGAGACCCTAGGACCAGGGACCTGGAGTAGAGCAACTGCCTTACTCCAGGTCCCTGGTCCTATGCCATCTAAGCTCGCTCCCCTTCCAGGTCTCAGGTTCCTAGGCACTGGAACTGAATCTTGGACCTGGAAGGAGAGCAAGCATAGAGTGCCTAGGACCTGAGACCTGTAAGGGGAGAGAGCTTAGAGTGCCTAGGACCAGGGACCTGGAAGGGGAGCGAGCTTAGAGTGCCTAGGACCAGGGACCTGGAAGGGGAGCGAGCTTAGAGGGCCTAGGATCAGGGACCTGGAAGGGGAGGGAGCTTAGAGGGCCTAGGACCAGGGACCTGGAGTAGAGCAACTGCCTTACTCCAGGTCTCTGGTCCTAAGCCCTCTATGCTCGTTCCCCTTCCAGGTCTCAGGTTCCTAGGCACTGGAACTGAACCTTGGACCTGGAAGGAGAGCAAGCATAGAGTGTCTAGGAACTGAGACCTGGAAGGGGAGCCAGCTTAGAGTGCCTAGGACCAGGGACCTGGAAGGGGAGCGAGCTTAGAGTGCCTAGGATCAGGGACCTGGAAGGGGAGCGAGCTTAGAGTGCCTAGGATCAGGGACCTGGAAGGGGACCGAGCTTAGAGTGCCTAGGACCAGGGACCTGGAAGGGGAGCGAGCATAGAGTGCCTAGGAACAGGGACCTGGAGTAGAGCAACTGCCTTACTCCAGGTCCCTGGTCCTAAGCCCTCTATGTTAGCTCCCCTTCCAGGTCTCAGGTTCCTAGGCAGTGGAATTGAACCTTGGACCTGGAAGGGGAGCGAGCATAGAGTGTCTAGGACCTGAGACCTGGAAGGGGAGCGAGCTTAGAGTGCCTAGAACCAGGGACCTGGAAGGGGAGGGAGCTTAGAGTGCCTAGGACCAGGGACCTGGAAGGGGAGCGGGCTTAGAGTGCCTAGGATCAGGGACCTGGAAGGGAGGGAGCTTAGAGTGCCTAGGATCAGGGACCTGGAAGGGGAGCGAGCTTACAGTGCCTAGAACCAGGGACCTGGAAGGGGAGCGAGCTTACAGTGCCTAGGAACAGGGACCTGGAAGGGGAGCTAGCTTAGAGTGCCTAGGACCAGGGACCTGGAAGGGGAGCGAGCTTAGAGTGACTAGGACCAGGGACCTGGAAGGGGAGCGAGCTGAGAGGGCCTAGGACCAGGGACCTGGAGTAAAGTAACTGCCTTACTCCAGGTCCCTGGTCCTAAACCCTCTGAGCTCGCTCCCCTTCCAGGTCTCAGGTTCCTAGGCACTGGAACTGAACCTTGGACCTGGAAGGAGAGCAAGCATAGAGTGCCTAGGACCTGAGACCTGGAATTGAGCGAGCTTTATAGTGCCTAGTAAGAGGGACCTGGATGGGGTGCAAGCTTAGAGTGCCTAGGACCAGGGACCTGGAAGGGGAGCAAGCTTAGAGTGCCTAGGACCAGGGACCTGGAAGGGGAGCGAGCTTAGAGTGCCTAGGATCAGGGACCTGGAAGGGGAGTGAGCTTAGAGTGCCTAGGACCAGGGACCTGGAAGGGGAGCGAGCTTAGAGTGCCTAGGACCAGGGACCTGGAGTAGAGCAACTGCCTTACTCCAGGTCCCTGGTCCTAAGCCCTCTATGCTAGCTCCCCTTCCAGGTCTCAGGTTCCTAGGCAATGGAACTGAACCATGGACCTGGAAGGGGAGCGAGCTTAGAGTGCCTAGGACCAGGGACCTGGAAGGGGAGCGAGCTTAGAGTGCCTAGGACCAGGGACCTGGAAGGGGAGCGAGCTTAGAGTGCCTAGGACCAGGGACCTGGAAGGGGAGCGAGCTTAGAGTGCCTAGGACCAGGGACCTGGAAGGGGAGGAAGCTTACAGTGCCTAGGACCAGGGACCTGAAAGTGGAGCGAGCTTAGAGTGCCTAGGATCAGGGACCTGGAAGGGGAGGAAGCTTAGAGTGCCTAGGACCAGGGACCTGGAAGGGGAGCGAGCTTAGAGTGCCTAGGACCAGGGACCTGGAAGGGGAGCGAGCTTAGAGTGCCTAGGACCAGGGACCTGGAAGGGGAGCGAGCTTAGAGGGCCTAGGACCAGGGACCTGGAAGGGGAGCGAGCTTAGAGGGCCTAAGTCCAGGGACCTGGAAGGGGAGCGAGCTTAGAGGGCCTAGGACCAGGGACCTGGAGTAGAGCAACTGCCTTACTCCAGGTCCCTGGTCCTAAACCCTCTGAGCTCGCTCCCCTTCCAGGTCTCAGGTTCCTAGGCACTGGAACTGAACCTTGGACCTGGAAGGAGAGCAAGCATAGAGTGCCTAGGACCTGAGACCTGGAATTGAGCGAGCTTTATAGTGCCTAGTAAGAGGGACCTGGATGGGGTGCAAGCTTAGAGTGCCTAGGACCAGGGACCTGGAAGGGGAGCGAGCTTAGAGTGCCTAGGACCAGGGACCTGGAAGGGGAGCGAGCTTAGATTGCCTAGGACCAGGGACCTGGAAGGGGAGCGAGCTTAGAGTGCCTAGGACCAGGGACCTGGAAGGGGAGCGAGCTTAGAGTGCCTAGGATCAGGGACCTGGAAGGGGAGCGAGCTTAGAGTGCCTAGGACCAGGGACCTGGAAGGGGAGCGAGCGTAGAGTGCCTAGGACCAGGGACCTGGAGTAGAGCAACTGCCTTACTCCAGGTCCCTGGTCCTAAGCCCTCTATGCTCGCTCCCCTTCCAGGTCTCAGGGTCCTAGGCACTGGAACTGAACCATGGACCTGGAAGGGGAGCGAGCTTAGAGTGCCTAGGACCAGGGACCTGGAAGGGGAGCGAGCTTAGAGTGCCTAGGACCAGGGACCTGGAAGGGGAGCGAGCTTAGAGTGCCTAGGACCAGGGACCTGGAAGGGGAGCGAGCTTAGAGTGCCTAGGACCAGGGACCTGGAAGGGGAGGGAGCTTACAGTGCCTAGGACCAGGGTCCTGGAAGGGGAGCGAGCTTAGAGTGCCTAGGACCAGGGACCTGGAAGGGGAGCGACCTTAGAGTGCCTAGGACCAGGGACCTGGAAGGGGAGCGAGCTTAGAGTTCCTAGGACCAGGGACCTGGAAGGGGAGCGAGCTTAGAGTGCCTAGGACCAGGGACCTGGAAGGGGAGCGAGCTTAGAGTGCCTAGGAACAGGGACCTGGAAGGGGAAGGAGTTTAGAGGGCCTAGGACCAGGGACCTGGAGTAGAGCAACTGCCTTACTCCAGGTCCCTGGTCCTATGCCATCTAAGCTCGCTCCCCTTCCAGGTCTCAGGTTTCTAGGCACTGGAACTGAATCTTGGACCTGGAAGGAGAGCAAGCATAGAGTGCCTAGGACCTGAGACCTGGAAGGGGAGCGAGCTTAGAGTGCCTAGGACCAGGGACCTGGAAGGGGAGCGAGCTTAGAGTGCCTAGGACCTGAGACCTGGAAGGGGAGCGAGCTTAGAGTGCCTAGGACCAGGGACCTGGAAGGGGAGCAAGCTTAGAGTGCCTAGGACCATGGACCTGGAAGGGGAGCGAGCTTAGAGGGCCTAGGACCAGGGACCTGGAGTAGAGCAACTGCCTTACTCCAGGTCCCTGGTCCTAAGCCCTCTATGCTCGTTCCCCTTCCAGGTCTCAGGTTCCTAGGCACTGGAACTGAACCTTGGACCTGGAAGGAGAGCAAGCATAGAGTGTCTAGGACCTGAGACCTGGAATGGGAGCAAGCTTAGAGTGCCTAGGACCAGGGACCTGGAAGGGGAGCGAGCTTAGAGTGCCTAGGACCAGGGACCTGGAAGGGGAGCGAGCTTAGAGTGCCTAGGACCAGGGACCTGGAAGGGGAGCGGGCTTAGAGTGCCTAGGACCAGGGACCTGGAAGGGGAGGAAGCTTACAGTGCCTAGGACAAGGGACCTGAAAGTGGAGAGAGCTTAGAGTGCCTAGGATCAGGGACCTGGAAGGGGAGGAAGCTTAGAGTGCCTAGGACCAGGGACCTGGAAGGGGAGCGAGCTTAGAGTGCCTAGGACCAGGGACCTGGAAGGGGAGCGAGTTTAGAGTGCCTAGGACCAGGGCCCTGGAAGGGGAGGAAGCTTACAGTGCCTAGGACCAGGGACCTGGAAGGGGAGGAAGCTTAGAGTGCCTAGGACCAGGGACCTGGAAGGGGAGCCAGCTTAGAGTGCCTAGGACCAGGGACCTGGAAGGGGAGCGAGCTTAGAGGGCCTAGGATCAGGGACCTGGAAGGGGAGCGAGCTTAGAGGGCCTAGGACCAGGGACCTGGAGTAGGGCAACTGCCTTACTCCAGGTCCCTGGTCCTAAGCCCTCTATGCTCGTTCCCCTTCCAGGTCTCAGGTTCCTAGGCACTGGAACTGAACCTCGGACCTCAAGGAGAGCAAGCATAGAGTGTCTAGGACCTGAGACCTGGAAGGGGAGCAAGCTTAGAGTGCCTAGGACCAGGGACCTGGAAGGGGAGCGAGCTTAGAGGGCCTAGGACCAGGGACCTGGAAGGGGAGCAAGCTTACAGTGCCTAGGACCAGGGACCTGGAAGGGGAGCGAGCTTAGAGTGACTAGGACCAGGGACCTGGAAGGGGAGCGAGCTGAGAGGGCCTAGGACCAGGGACCTGGAGTAAAGTAACTGCCTTACTCCAGGTCCCTGGTCCTAAACCCTCTGACCTCGCTCCCCTTCCAGGTCTCAGGTTCCTAGGCACTTGAACTGAACCTTGGACCTGGAAGGAGAGCAAGCATAGAGTGCCTAGGACCTGAGACCTGGAATTGAGCAAGCTTTATAGTGCCTAGTAAGAGGGACCTGGATGGAGTGCAAGCTTAGAGTGCCTAGGACCAGGGACCTGGAAGGGGAGCGACCTTAGAGTGCCTAGGACCAGGGACCTGGAAGGGGAGCGAGCTTAGAGTGCCTAGGACCAGGGACCTGGAAGGGGAGCGAGCTTAGAGTGCCTAGGACCAGGGACCTGGAAGGGGAGCGAGCTTAGAGTGCCTAGGACCAGGGATCTGGAAGGGGAGCGACCTTAGAGTGCCTAGGACCAGGGACCTGTAAGGGGAGCGAGCTTAGAGTTCCTAGGACCAGGGACCTGGAAGGGGAGCGAGCTTAGAGTGCCTAGGACCAGGGACCTGGAAGGGGAAGGAGTTTAGAGGGCCTAGGACCAGGGACCTGGAGTAGAGCAACTGCCTTACTCCAGGTCCCTGGTCCTATGCCATCTAAGCTCGCTCCCCTTCCAGGTCTCAGGTTTCTAGGCACTGGAACTGAATCTTGGACCTGGAAGGAGAGCAAGCATAGAGTGCCTAGGACCTGAGACCTGGAAGGGGAGCGAGCTTAGAGTGCCTAGGACCAGGGACCTGGAAGGGGAGCGAGCTTAGAGTGCCTAGGACCTGAGACCTGGAAGGGGAGGGAGCTTAGAGTGCCTAGGACCAGGGACCTGGAAGGGGAGCGAGCTTAGAGTGCCTAGGACCAGGGACCTGGAAGGGGAGCGAGCTTAGAGGGCCTAGGACCAGGGACCTGGAAGGGGAGCGAGCTTAGAGGGCCTAGGACCAGGGACCTGGAAGGGGAGCGAGCTTAGAGGGCCTAGGACCAGGGACCTGGAAGGGGAGCGAGCTTAGAGGGCCTAGGACCAGGGACCTGGAGTAGAGCAACTGCCTTACTCCAGGTCCCTGGTCCTAAGCCCTCTATGCTCATTCCCCTTCCAGGTCTCAGGTTCCTAGGCACTGGAACTGAACCTTGGACCTGGAAGGAGAGCAAGCATAGAGTGTCTAGGACCTGAGGCCTGGAATGGGAGCAAGCTTAGAGTGCCTAGGACCAGGGACCTGGAAGGGGAGCGAGCTTAGAGTGCCTAGGACCAGGGACCTGGAAGGGGAGCGAGCTTAGAGTGCCTAGGACCAGGGACCTGGAAGGGGAGCGAGCTTAGAGGGCCTAGGACCAGGGACCTGGAAGGGGAGCGAGCTTAGAGGGCCTAGGACCAGGGACCTGGAAGGGGAGCGAGCTTAGAGGGCCTAGGACCAGGGACCTGGAGTAGAGAAACTGCCTTACTCCAGGTCCCTGGTCCTAAGCCCTCTATGCTCGTTCCCCTTCCAGGTCTCAGGTTCCTAGGCACTGGAACTGAACCTTGGACCTGGAAGGAGAGCAAGCATAGAGTGCCTAGGACCTGAGACCTGGAATGGGAGCCAGCTTAGAGTGCCTAGGATCAGGGACCTGGAAGGGGAGCGAGCATAGAGGGCCTAGGACAAGGGACCTGGAAGGGGAGCGAGTTTAGAGTGCCTAGGACCAGGGACCTGGAAGGGGAGCGAGCTTAGAGTGCCTAGGACCAGGGACCTGGAAGGGGAGTGAGCTTAGAGTGCCTAGGACCAGGGACCTGGAAGGGGAGCGAGCTTAGAGTGACTAGAACCAGGGACCTGGAAGGGGAGCGAGCTGAGAGGGCCTAGGACCAGGGACCTGGAGTAAAGCAACTGCCTTACTCCAGGTCCCTGGTCCTAAACCCTCTGAGCTCGCTCCCCTTCCAGGTCTCAGGTTCCTAGGCACTGGAACTGAACCTTGGACCTGGAAGGAGAGCAAGCATAGAGTGCCTAGGACCTGAGACCTGGAATTGAGCGAGCTTTATAGTGCCTAGTAAGAGGGACCTGGATGGGGTGCAGGCTTAGAGTGCCTAGGACCAGGGACCTGGAAGGGGAGCAAGCTTAGAGTTCCTAGGACCAGGGACCTGGAAGGGGAGCGAGCTTAGAGTGCCTAGGACCAGGGACCTGGAAGGGGAAGGAGTTTAGAGGGCCTAGGACCAGGGACCTGGAGTAGAGCAACTGCCTTACTCCAGGTCCCTGGTCCTATGCCATCTAAGCTCGCTCCCCTTCCAGGTCTCAGGTTTCTAGGCACTGGAACTGAATCTTCGACCTGGAAGGAGAGCAAGCATAGAGTGCCTAGGACCTGAGACCTGGAAGGGAAGCGAGCTTAGAGTGCCTAGGACCAGGGACCTGGAAGGGGAGCAAGCTTACAGTGCCTAGGGCCAGGGACCTGGAAGGGGAGCCAGCTTAGAGTGCCTAGGGCCAGGGACCTGGAAGGGGAGCAAGCTTAGAGGGCCTAGGACAAGGGACCTGGAAGGGGAGCGAACTTAGAGTGCCTAGGACCAGGGACCTGGAAGGGGAGCGAGCTTAGAGTGCCTAGGACCAGGGACCTGGAAGGGGAGCGAGCTTAGAGTGACTAGGACCAGGGACCTGGAAGGGGAGCGAGCTGAGAGGGCCTAGGACCAGGGACCTGGAGTAAAGCAACTGCCTTACTCCAGGTCCCTGGTCCTAAACCCTCTGAGCTCGCTCCCCTTCCAGGTCTCAGGTTCCTAGGCACTGGAACTGAACCTTGGACCTGGAAGGAGAGCAAGCATAGAGTGCCTAGGACCTGAGACCTGGAATTGAGCGAGCTTTATAGTGCCTAGTAAGAGGGACCTGGATAGGGTGCAGGCTTAGAGTGCCTAGGACCAGGGACCTGGAAGAGGAGCGAGCTTAGAGTGCCTAGGACCAGGGACCTGGAAGGGGAGCGAGCTTAGAGTGCCTAGGACCAGGGACCTGGAAGGGGAGCGAGCTTAGAGTGCCTAGGATCAGGGACCTGGAAGGGGAGCGAGCTTAGAGTGCCTAGGACCAGGGACCTGGAAGGGGAGCGAGCGTAGAGTGCCTAGGATCAGGGACCTGGAGTAGAGCAACTGCCTTACTCCAGGTCCCTGGTCCTAAGCCCTCTATGCTCGCTCCCCTTCCAGGTATCAGGTTCCTAGGCACTGGAACTGAACCATGGACCTGGAAGGGGAGCGAGCTTAGAGTGCCTAGGACCAGGGACCTGGAAGGGGAGCGAGCTTAGAGTGCCTAGGACCAGGGACCTGGAAGGGGAGCGAGCTTAGAGTGCCTAGGATCAGGGACCTGGAAGGGGAGCGAGCTTAGAGTGCCTAGGACCAGGGACCTGGAAGGGGAGCGAGCGTAGAGTGCCTAGGACCAGGGACCTGGAGTAGAGCAACTGCCTTACTCCAGGTCCCTGGTCCTAAGCCCTCTATGCTCCCTCCCCTTCCAGGTCTCAGGTTCCTAGGCACTGGAACTGAACCATGGACCTGGAAGGGGAGCGAGCTTAGAGTGCCTAGGACCAGGGTCCTGTAAGGGGAGCGAGCTTAGAGTGCCTAGGACCAGGGACCTGGAAGGGGAGCGAGCTTAGAGTGCCTAGGACCAGGGACCTGGAAGGGGAGCGAGCTTAGAGTGCCTAGGACCAGGGACCTGGAAGGGGAGCGACCTTAGAGTGCCTAGGACCAGGGACCTGGAAGGGGAGCAAGCTTAGAGTTCCTAGGACCAGGGACCTGGAAGGGGAGCGAGCTTAGAGGGCCTAGGATCAGGGACCTGGAAGGGGAGGGAGCTTAGAGGGCCTAGGACCAGGGACCTGGAGTAGAGCAACTGCCTTACTCCAGGTCCCTGGTCCTAAGCCCTCTATGCTCGTTCCCCTTCCAGGTCTCAGGTTCCTAGGCACTGGAACTGAACCTTGGACCTGGAAGGAGAGCAAGCATAGAGTGTCTAGGAACTGAGACCTGGAAGGGGAGCCAGCTTAGAGTGCCTAGGACCAGGGACCTGGAAGGGGAGCGAGCTTAGAGTGCCTAGGATCAGGGACCTGGAAGGGGAGCGAGCTTAGAGTGCCTAGGATCAGGGACCTGGAAGGGGACCGAGCTTAGAGTGCCTAGGACCAGGGACCTGGAAGGGGAGCGAGCTTACAGTGCCTAGGACCAGGGACCTGGAAGGGGAGCGAGCTTACAGTGCCTAGGAACAGGGACCTGGAAGGGGAGCTAGCTTAGAGTGCCTAGGACCAGGGACCTGGAAGGGGAGCGAGCTTAGAGTGACTAGGACCAGGGACCTGGAAGGGGAGCGAGCTGAGAGGGCCTAGGACCAGGGACCTGGAGTAAAGTAACTGCCTTACTCCAGGTCCCTGGTCCTAAACCCTCTGAGCTCGCTCCCCTTCCAGGTCTCAGGTTCCTAGGCACTGGAACTGAACCTTGGACCTGGAAGGAGAGCAAGCATAGAGTGCCTAGGACCTGAGACCTGGAATTGAGCGAGCTTTATAGTGCCTAGTAAGAGGGACCTGGATGGGGTGCAAGCTTAGAGTGCCTAGGACCAGGGACCTGGAAGGGGAGCGAGCTTAGAGTGCCTAGGACCAGGGACCTGGAAGGGGAGCGATCTTAGAGTTCTTAGGACCAGGGTCCTGGAAGGGGAGCGAGCTTAGAGTGCCTAGGACCAGGGACCTGGAAGGGGAAGGAGTTTAGAGGGCCTAGGACCAGGGACCTTGAGTAGAGCAACTGCCTTACTCCAGGTCCCTGGTCCTATGCCATCTAAGCTCGCTCCCCTTCCAGGTCTCAGGTTCCTAGGCACTGGAACTGAATCTTGGACCTGGAAGGAGAGCAAGCATAGAGTGCCTAGGACCTGAGACCTGGAAGGGGAGCGAGCTTAGAGTGCCTAGGACCAGGGACCTGATAGGGGAGCGAGCTTAGAGTGCCTAGGACCTGAGACCTGGAAGGGGAGGGAGCTTAGAGTGCCTAGGACCAGGGACCTGGAAGGGGAGCGAGCTTAGAGTGCCTAGGACCAGGGACCTGGAAGGGGAGCGAGCTTAGAGGGCCTAGGACCAGGGACCTGGAAGGGGATTGAGCTTAGAGGGCCTAAGTCCAGGGCCCTGGAAGGGGAGCGAGCTTAGAGGGCCTAGGACCAGGGACCTGGAGTAGAGCAACTGCCTTACTCCAGGTCCCTGATCCTAAACCCTCTGAGCTCGCTCCCCTTCCAGGTCTCAGGTTCCTAGGCACTGGAACTGAATCTTGGACCTGGAAGGAGAGCAAGCATAGAGTGCCTAGGACCAGGGACCTGGAAGGGGAGCGAGCTTAGATTGCCTAGGACCAGGGACCTGGAAGGGGAGCGAGCTTAGAGTGCCTAGGACCAGGGACCTGGAAGGGGAGCGAGCTTAGAGTGCCTAGGACCAGGGACCTAGAAGGGGAGCGAGCTTATAGTGCCTAGGACCAGGGACCTGGAAGGGGAGGGAGCTTAGAGGGCCTAGGACCAGGGACCTGGAAGGGGAGCGAGCTTAGAGGGCCTAGGACCAGGGACCTGGAAGGGGAGCGAGCTTAGAGGGCCTAGGACCAGGGACCTGGAGTAGAGCAACTGCCTTACTCCAGGTCCCTGGTCCCAAGCCCTCTATGCTCATTCCCCTTCCAGGTCTCAGGTTCCTAGGCACTGGAACTGAACCTTGGACCTGGAAGGAGAGCAAGCATAGAGTGTCTAGGACCTGAGACCTGGAACGGGAGCAAGCTTAGAGTGCCTAGGACCAGGGACCTGGAAGGGGAGCGAGCTTAGAGTGCCTAGGACCAGGGACCTGGAAGGGGAGCGAGCTTAGAGTGCCTAGGACCAGGGACCTGGAAGGGGAGCGAGCTTAGAGTGCCTAGGACCAGGGACCTGGAAGGGGAGGAAGCTTACAGTGCCTAGGACCAGGGACCTGAAAGTGGAGCGAGCTTAGAGTGCCTAGGATCAGGGACCTGGAAGGGGAGGAAGCTTAGAGTGCCTAGGACCAGGGACCTGGAAGGGGAGCGAGCTTAGAGTGCCTAGGACCAGGGACCTGGAAGGGGAGCGAGCTTAGAGTGCCTAGGACCAGGGACCTGGAAGGGGAGCGAGCTTAGAGGGCCTAGGACCAGGGACCTGGAAGGGGAGCGAGCTTAGAGGGCCTAAGTCCAGGGACCTGGAAGGGGAGCGAGCTTAGAGGGCCTAGGACCAGGGACCTGGAGTAGAGCAACTGCCTTACTCCAGGTCCCTGGTCCTAAACCCTCTGAGCTCGCTCCCCTTCCAGGTCTCAGGTTCCTAGGCACTGGAACTGAACCTTGGACCTGGAAGGAGAGCAAGCATAGAGTGCCTAGGACCTGAGACCTGGAATTGAGCGAGCTTTATAGTGCCTAGTAAGAGGGACCTGGATGGGGTGCAAGCTTAGAGTGCCTAGGACCAGGGACCTGAAAGGGGAGCGAGCTTAGAGTGCCTAGGACCAGGGACCTGGAAGGGGAGCGAGCTTAGATTGCCTAGGACCAGGGACCTGGAAGGGGAGCGAGCTTAGAGTGCCTAGGACCAGGGACCTGGAAGGGGAGCGAGCTTAGAGTGCCTAGGATCAGGGACCTGGAAGGGGAGCGAGCTTAGAGTGCCTAGGACCAGGGACCTGGAAGGGGAGCGAGCGTAGAGTGCCTAGGACCAGGGACCTGGAGTAGAGCAACTGCCTTACTCCAGGTCCCTGGTCCTAAGCCCTCTATGCTCGCTCCCCTTCCAGGTCTCAGGGTCCTAGGCACTGGAACTGAACCATGGACCTGGAAGGGGAGCGAGCTTAGAGTGCCTAGGACCAGGGACTTGGAAGGGGAGCGAGCTTAGAGTGCCTAGGACCAGGGACCTGGAAGGGGAGCGAGCTTAGAGTGCCTAGGACCAGGGACCTGGAAGGGGAGCGAGCTTAGAGTGCCTAGGACCAGGGACCTGGAAGGGGAGGGAGCTTACAGTGCCTAGGACCAGGGTCCTGGAAGGGGAGCGAGCTTAGAGTGCCTAGGACCAGGGACCTGGAAGGGGAGCGACCTTAGAGTGCCTAGGACCAGGGACCTGGAAGGGGAGCGAGCTTAGAGTTCCTAGGACCAGGGACCTGGAAGGGGAGCGAGCTTAGAGTGCCTAGGAAAAGGGACCTGGAAGGGGAAGGAGTTTAGAGTGCCTAGGACCAGGGACCTGGAAGGGGATTGAGCTTAGAGGGCCTAAGTCCAGGGCCCTGGAAGGGGAGCGAGCTTAGAGGGCCTAGGACCAGGGACCTGGAGTAGAGCAACTGCCTTACTCCAGGTCCCTGATCCTAAACCCTCTGAGCTCGCTCCCCTTCCAGGTCTCAGGTTCCTAGGCACTGGAACTGAACCTTGGACCTGGAAGGAGAGCAAGCATAGAGTGCCTAGGACCTGAGACCTGGAATTGAGCGAGCTTTATAGTGCCTAGTAATAGGGACCTGGATGGGGTGCAAGCTTAGAGTGCCTAGGACCAGGGACCTGGAAGGGGAGCGAGCTTAGAGTGCCTAGGACCAGGGACCTGGAATGGGAGCGAGCTTAGATTGCCTAGGACCAGGGACCTGGAAGGGGAGCGAGCTTAGAGTGCCTAGGACCAGGGACCTGGAAGGGGAGCGAGCTTAGAGTGCCTAGGACCAGGGACCTAGAAGGGGAGCGAGCTTAGAGTGCCTAGGACCAGGGACCTGGAAGGGGAGCGAGCTTAGAGGGCCTAGGACCAGGGACCTGGAAGGGGAGCGAGCTTAGAGGGCCTAGGACCAGGGACCTGGAGTAGAGCAACTGCCTTACTCCAGGTCCCTGGTCCCAAGCCCTCTATGCTCATTCCCCTTCCAGGTCTCAGGTTCCTAGGCACTGGAATTGAACCTTGGACCTGGAAGGAGAGCAAGCATAGAGTGTCTAGGACCTGAGACCTGGAACGGGAGCAAGCTTAGAGTGCCTAGGACCAGGGACCTGGAAGGGGAGCGAGCTTAGAGTGCCTAGGACCAGGGACCTGGAAGGGGAGCGAGCTTAGAGTGCCTAGGACCAGGGACCTGGAAGGGGAGCGAGCTTAGAGTGCCTAGGACCAGGGACCTGGAAGGGGAGGAAGCTTACAGTGCCTAGGACCAGGGACCTGAAAGTGGAGCGAGCTTAGAGTGCCTAGGATCAGGGACCTGGAAGGGGAGGAAGCTTAGAGTGCCTAGGACCAGGGACCTGGAAGGGGAGCGAGCTTAGAGTGCCTAGGACCAGGGACCTGGAAGGGGAGCGAGCTTAGAGTGCCTAGGACCAGGGACCTGGAAGGGGAAGGAGCTTAGAGTTCCTAGGACCAGGGACCTGGAAGGGGAGCGAGCTTAGAGACCCTAGGACCAGGGACCTGGAGTAGAGTAACTGCCTTACTCCAGGTCCCTGGTCCTATGCCATCTAAGCTCGCTCCCCTTCCAGGTCTCAGGTTCCTAGGCACTGGAACTGAATCTTGGACCTGGAAGGAGAGCAAGCATAGAGTGCCTAGGACCTGAGACCTGGAAGGGGAGAGAGCTTAGAGTGCCTAGGACCAGGGACCTGGAAGGGGAGCGAGCTTAGAGTGCCTAGGACCAGGGACCTGGAAGGGGAGCGATCTTAGAGTTCTTAGGACCAGGGTCCTGGAAGGGGAGCGAGCTTAGAGTGCCTAGGACCAGGGACCTGGAAGGGGAAGGAGTTTAGAGGGCCTAGGACCAGGGACCTTGAGTAGAGCAACTGCCTTACTCCAGGTCCCTGGTCCTATGCCATCTAAGCTCGCTCCCCTTCCAGGTCTCAGGTTCCTAGGCACTGGAACTGAATCTTGGACCTGGAAGGAGAGCAAGCATAGAGTGCCTAGGACCTGAGACCTGGAAGGGGAGCGAGCTTAGAGTGCCTAGGACCAGGGACCTGGAAGGGGAGCGAGCTTAGAGTGCCTAGGACCAGGGACCTGGAAGGGGAGCGAGCTTAGAGGGCCTAGGACCAGGGACCTGGAAGGGGAGCGAGCTTAGAGGGCCTAAGTCCAGGGACCTGGAAAGGGAGCGAGCTTAGAGGGCCTAGGACCAGGGACCTGGAGTAGAGCAACTGCCTTACTCCAGGTCCCTGGTCCTAAACCCTCTGAGCTCGCTCCCCTTCCAGGTCTCAGGTTCCTAGGCACTGGAACTGAACCTTGGACATGGAAGGAGAGCAAGCATAGAGTGCCTAGGACCTGAGACCTGGAATTGAGCGAGCTTTATAGTGCCTAGTAAGAGGGACCTGGATGGGGTGCAAGCTTAGAGTGCCTAGGACCAGGGACCTGGAAGGGGAGCGAGCTTAGATTGCCTAGGACCAGGGACCTGGAAGGGGAGCGAGCTTAGAGTGCCTAGGACCAGGGACCTGGAAGGGGAGCGAGCTTAGAGTGCCTAGGATCAGGGACCTGGAAGGGGAGCGAGCTTAGAGTGCCTAGGACCAGGGACCTGGAAGGGGAGCGAGCGTAGAGTGCCTAGGACCAGGGACCTGGAGTAGAGCAACTGCCTTACTCCAGGTCCCTGGTCCTAAGCCCTCTATGCTCGCTCCCCTTCCAGGTCTCAGGGTCCTAGGCACTGGAACTGAACCATGGACCTGGAAGGGGAGCGAGCTTAGAGTGCCTAGGACCAGGGACCTGGAAGGGGAGCGAGCTTAGAGTGCCTAGGACCAGGGACCTGGAAGGGGAGCGAGCTTAGAGTGCCTAGGACCAGGGACCTGGAAGGGGAGCGAGCTTAGAGTGCCTAGGACCAGGGACCTGGAAGGGGAGCGAGCTTAGAGTGCCTAGGACCAGGGACCTGGAAGGGGAGCGATCTTAGAGTTCTTAGGACCAGGGTCCTGGACGGGGAGCGAGCTTAGAGTGCCTAGGACCAGGGACCTGGAAGGGGAAGGAGTTTAGAGGGCCTAGGACCAGGGACCTTGAGTAGAGCAACTGCCTTACTCCAGGTCCCTGGTCCTATGCCATCTAAGCTCGCTCCCCTTCCAGGTCTCAGGTTCCTAGGCACTGGAACTGAATCTTGGACCTGGAAGGAGAGCAAGCATAGAGTGCCTAGGACCTGAGACCTGGAAGGGGAGCGAGCTTAGAGTGCCTAGGACCAGGGACCTGGAAGGGGAGCGAGCTTAGAGTGCCTAGGACCAGGGACCTGGAAGGGGAGCGAGCTTAGAGCTTAGAGTGCCTAGGATCAGGGACCTGGAAGGGGAGCGAGCTTAGAGTGCCTAGGACCAGGGACCTGGAAGGGGAGCGAGCTTAGAGTGCCTAGGACCAGGGACCTGGAGTAGAGCAACTGCCTTACTCCAGGTCCCTGGTCCTAAGCCCTCTATGCTAGCTCCCCTTCCAGGTCTCAGGTTCCTAGGCACTGGAACTGAACCATGGACCTGGAAGGGGAGCGAGCTTAGAGTGCCTAGGACCAGGGACCTGGAAGGGGAGGGAGCTTAGAGGGCCTAAGTCCAGGGACCTGGAAAGGGAGCGAGCTTAGAGGGCCTAGGACCAGGGACCTGGAGTAGAGCAACTGCCTTACTCCAGGTCCCTGGTCCTAAACCCTCTGAGCTCGCTCCCCTTCCAGGTCTCAGGTTCCTAGGCACTGGAACTGAACCTTGGACCTGGAAGGAGAGCAAGCATAGAGTGCCTAGGACCTGAGACCTGGAATTGAGCGAGCTTTATAGTGCCTAGTAAGAGGGACCTGGATGGGGTGCAAGCTTAGAGTGCCTAGGACCAGGGACCTGGAAGGGGAGCGAGCTTAGATTGCCTAGGACCAGGGACCTGGAAGGGGAGCGAGCTTTGAGTGCCTAGGACCAGGGACCTGGAAGGGGAGCGAGCTTAGAGTGCCTAGGATCAGGGACCTGGAAGGGGAGCGAGCTTAGAGTGCCTAGGACCAGGGACCTGGAAGGGGAGCGAGCGTAGAGTGCCTAGGACCAGGGACCTGGAGTAGAGCAACTGCCTTACTCCAGGTCCCTGGTCCTAAGCCCTCTATGCTCGCTCCCCTTCCAGGTCTCAGGGTCCTAGGCACTGGAACTGAACCATGGACCTGGAAGGGGAGCGAGCTTAGAGTGCCTAGGACCAGGGACCTGGAAGGGGAGCGAGCTTAGAGTGCCTAGGACCAGGGACCTGGAAGGGGAGCGAGCTTAGAGTGCCTAGGACCAGGGACCTGGAAGGGGAGCGACCTTAGAGTGCCTAGGACCAGGGACCTGGAAGGGGAGCGATCTTAGAGTTCTTAGGACCAGGGTCCTGGAAGGGGAGCGAGCTTAGAGTGCCTAGGACCAGGGACCTGGAAGGGGAAGGAGTTTAGAGGGCCTAGGACCAGGGACCTTGAGTAGAGCAACTGCCTTACTCCAGGTCCCTGGTCCTATGCCATCTAAGCTCGCTCCCCTTCCAGGTCTCAGGTTCCTAGGCACTGGAACTGAATCTTGGACCTGGAAGGAGAGCAAGCATAGAGTGCCTAGGACCTGAGACCTGGAAGGGGAGCGAGCTTAGAGTGCCTAGGACCAGGGACCTGGAAGGGGAGCGAGCTTAGAGTGCCTAGGACCAGGGACCTGGAAGGGGAGCGAGCTTAGAGTTTAGAGTGCCTAGGATCAGGGACCTGGAAGGGGAGCGAGCTTAGAGTGCCTAGGACCAGGGACCTGGAAGGGGAGCGAGCTTAGAGTGCCTAGGACCAGGGACCTGGAGTAGAGCAACTGCCTTACTCCAGGTCCCTGGTCCTAAGCCCTCTATGCTAGCTCCCCTTCCAGGTCTCAGGTTCCTAGGCACTGGAACTGAACCATGGACCTGGAAGGGGAGCGAGCTTAGAGTGCCTAGGACCAGGGACCTGGAAGGGGAGCGAGCTTAGAGTGCCTAGGACCAGGGACCTGGAAGGGGAGCGAGCTTAGAGGGCCTAGGACCAGGGACCTGGAAGGGGAGCGAGCTTAGAGGGCCTAAGTCCAGGGACCTGGAAAGGGAGCGAGCTTAGAGGGCCTAGGACCAGGGACCTGGAGTAGAGCAACTGCCTTACTCCAGGTCCCTGGTCCTAAACCCTCTGAGCTCGCTCCCCTTCCAGGTCTCAGGTTCCTAGGCACTGGAACTGAACCTTGGACCTGGAAGGAGAGCAAGCATAGAGTGCCTAGGACCTGAGACCTGGAATTGAGCGAGCTTTATAGTGCCTAGTAAGAGGGACCTGGATGGGGTGCAAGCTTAGAGTGCCTAGGACCAGGGACCTGGAAGGGGAGCGAGCTTAGATTGCCTAGGACCAGGGACCTGGAAGGGGAGCGAGCTTAGAGTGCCTAGGACCAGGGACCTGGAAGGGGAGCGAGCTTAGAGTGCCTAGGATCAGGGACCTGGAAGGGGAGCGAGCTTAGAGTGCCTAGGACCAGGGACCTGGAAGGGGAGCGAGCGTAGAGTGCCTAGGACCAGGGACCTGGAGTAGAGCAACTGCCTTACTCCAGGTCCCTGGTCCTAAGCCCTCTATGCTCGCTCCCCTTCCAGGTCTCAGGGTCCTAGGCACTGGAACTGAACCATGGACCTGGAAGGGGGAGCGAGCTTAGAGTGCCTAGGACCAGGGACCTGGAAGGGGAGCGAGCTTAGAGTGCCTAGGACCAGGGACCTGGAAGGGGAGCGAGCTTAGAGTGCCTAGGACCAGGGACCTGGAAGGGGAGCGAGCTTAGAGTGCCTAGGACCAGGGACCTGGAAGGGGAGGGAGCTTACAGTGCCTAGGACCAGGGTCCTGGAAGGGGAGCGAGCTTAGAGTGCCTAGGACCAGGGACCTGGAAGGGGAGCGACCTTAGAGTGCCTAGGACCAGGGACCTGGAAGGGGAGCGAGCTTAGAGTTCCTAGGACCAGGGACCTGGAAGGGGAGCGAGCTTAGAGTGCCTAGGACCAGGGACCTGGAAGGGGAAGGAGTTTAGAGGGCCTAGGACCAGGGACCTGGAGTAGAGCAACTGCCTTACTCCAGGTCCCTGGTCCTATGCCATCTAAGCTCGCTCCCCTTCCAGGTCTCAGGTTTCTAGGCACTGGAACTGAATCTTGGACCTGGAAGGAGAGCAAGCATAGAGTGCCTAGGACATGAGACCTGGAAGGGGAGCGAGCTTAGAGTGCCTAGGACCAGGGACCTGGAAGGGGAGCGAGCTTAGAGTGCCTAGGACCTGAGACCTGGAAGGGGAGCGAGCTTAGAGTGCCTAGGACCAGGGACCTGGAAGGGGAGCGAGCTTAGAGTGCCTAGGACCAGGGACCTAGAAGGGGAGCGAGCTTAGAGTGCCTAGGACCAGGGACCTGGAAGGGGAGGGAGCTTAGAGGGCCTAGGACCAGGGACCTGGAAGGGGAGCGAGCTTAGAGGGCCTAGGACCAGGGACCTGGAAGGGGAGCGAGCTTAGAGGGCCTAAGTCCAGGGACCTGGAAAGGGAGCGAGCTTAGAGGGCCTAGGACCAGGGACCTGGAGTAGAGCAACTGCCTTACTCCAGGTCCCTGGTCCTAAACCCTCTGAGCTCGCTCCCCTTCCAGGTCTCAGGTTCCTAGGCACTGGAACTGAACCTTGGACCTGGAAGGAGAGCAAGCATAGAGTGCCTAGGACCTGAGACCTGGAATTGAGCGAGCTTTATAGTGCCTAGTAAGAGGGACCTGGATGGGGTGCAAGCTTAGAGTGCCTAGGACCAGGGACCTGGAAGGGGAGCGAGCTTAGATTGCCTAGGACCAGGGACCTGGAAGGGGAGCGAGCTTAGAGTGCCTAGGACCAGGGACCTGGAAGGGGAGCGAGCTTAGAGTGCCTAGGAT
The DNA here is from genome assembly GCA_026018925.1 of Tupaia tana. Classification (NCBI taxonomy): domain Eukaryota; kingdom Metazoa; phylum Chordata; class Mammalia; order Scandentia; family Tupaiidae; genus Tupaia; species Tupaia tana. The sequence continues at coordinate 2,340,522 of JAKSZU010000028.1, forward strand.
CAGGGACCTGGAAGGGGAGCGAGCTTAGAGTGCCTAGGACCAGGGACCTGGAAGGGGAGCGAGCGTAGAGTGCCTAGGACCAGGGACCTGGAGTAGAGCAACTGCCTTACTCCAGGTCCCTGGTCCTAAGCCCTCTATGCTCGCTCCCCTTCCAGGTCTCAGGGTCCTAGGCACTGGAACTGAACCATGGACCTGGAAGGGGAGCGAGCTTAGAGTGCCTAGGACCAGGGACCTGGAAGGGGAGCGAGCTTAGAGTGCCTAGGACCAGGGACCTGGAAGGGGAGCGAGCTTAGAGTGCCTAGGACCAGGGACCTGGAAGGGGAGCGAGCTTAGAGTGCCTAGGACCAGGGACCTGGAAGGGGAGGGAGCTTACAGTGCCTAGGACCAGGGTCCTGGAAGGGGAGCGAGCTTAGAGTGCCTAGGACCAGGGACCTGGAAGGGGAGCGACCTTAGAGTGCCTAGGACCAGGGACCTGGAAGGGGAGCGAGCTTAGAGTTCCTAGGACCAGGGACCTGGAAGGGGAGCGAGCTTAGAGTGCCTAGGACCAGGGACCTGGAAGGGGAAGGAGTTTAGAGGGCCTAGGACCAGGGACCTGGAGTAGAGCAACTGCCTTACTCCAGGTCCCTGGTCCTATGCCATCTAAGCTCGCTCCCCTTCCAGGTCTCAGGTTTCTAGGCACTGGAACTGAATCTTGGACCTGGAAGGAGAGCAAGCATAGAGTGCCTAGGACATGAGACCTGGAAGGGGAGCGAGCTTAGAGTGCCTAGGACCAGGGACCTGGAAGGGGAGCGAGCTTAGAGTGCCTAGGACCTGAGACCTGGAAGGGGAGCGAGCTTAGAGTGCCTAGGACCAGGGACCTGGAAGGGGAGCGAGCTTAGAGTGCCTAGGACCAGGGACCTAGAAGGGGAGCGAGCTTAGAGTGCCTAGGACCAGGGACCTGGAAGGGGAGGGAGCTTAGAGGGCCTAGGACCAGGGACCTGGAAGGGGAGCGAGCTTAGAGGGCCTAGGACCAGGGACCTGGAAGGGGAGCGAGCTTAGAGGGCCTAGGACCAGGGACCTTGAGTAGAGCAACTGCCTTACTCCAGGTCCCTGGTCCTAAGCCCTCTATGCTCGTTCCCCTTCCAGGTCTCAGGTTCCTAGGCACTGGAACTGAACCTTGGACCTGGAAGGAGAGCAAGCATAGAGTGCCTAGGACCTGAGACCTGGAACGGGAGCAAGCTTAGAGTGCCTAGGACCAGGGACCTGGAAGGGGAGCGAGCTTAGAGTGCCTAGGACCAGGGACCTGGAAGGGGAGCGAGCTTAGAGTGCCTAGGACCAGGGACCTGGAAGGGGAGCGAGCTTAGAGTGCCTAGGACCAGGGCCCTGGAAGGGGAGGAAGCTTACAGTGCCTAGGACCAGGGACCTGGAAGGGGAGCGAGCTTAGAGACCCTAGGACCAGGGACCTGGAGTAGAGTAACTGCCTTACTCCAGGTCCCTGGTCCTATGCCATCTAAGCTCGCTCCCCTTCCAGGTCTCAGGTTCCTAGGCACTGGAACTGAATCTTGGACCTGGAAGGAGAGCAAGCATAGAGTGCCTAGGACCTGAGACCTGGAAGGGGAGAGAGCTTAGAGTGCCTAGGACCAGGGACCTGGAAGGGGAGCGAGCTTAGAGTGCCTAGGACCAGGGACCTGGAAGGGGAGCGAGCTTAGAGGGCCTAGGATCAGGGACCTGGAAGGGGAGGGACCTTAGAGTGCCTAGGACCAGGGACCTGGAAGGGGAGCAACCTTAGAGTGCCTAGGACCAGGGACCTGGAAGGGGAGCGAGCTTAGAGTTCTTAGGACCAGGGTCCTGGAAGGGGAGCGAGCTTAGAGTGCCTAGGACCAGGGACCTGGAAGGGGAAGGAGTTTAGAGGGCCTAGGACCAGGGACCTTGAGTAGAGCAACTGCCTTACTCCAGGTCCCTGGTCCTATGCCATCTAAGCTCGCTCCCCTTCCAGGTCTCAGGTTCCTAGGCACTGGAACTGAATCTTGGACCTGGAAGGAGAGCAAGCATAGAGTGCCTAGGACCTGAGACCTGGAAGGGGAGCGAGCTTAGAGTGCCTAGGACCAGGGACCTGGAAGGGGAGCGAGCTTAGAGTGCCTAGGACCAGGGACCTGGAAGGGGAGCGAGCTTAGAGTGCCTAGGACCAGGGACCTGGAAGGGGAGCGAGCTTAGAGTGCCTAGGACCAGGGACCTGGAAGGGGAGCGAGCTTAGAGCTTAGAGTGCCTAGGATCAGGGACCTGGAAGGGGAGCGAGCTTAGAGTGCCTAGGACCAGGGACCTGGAAGGGGAGCCAGCTTAGATTGCCTAGGACCAGGGACCTGGAAGGGGAGCAAGCTTAGAGTGCCTAGGACCAGGGACCTGGAAGGGGAGCGAGCTTAGAGTGCCTAGGACCAGGGACCTGGAAGGGGAGCGAGCTTAGAGTGCCTAGGACCAGGGACCTGGAAGGGGAGCGAGCTTAGAGGGCCTAGGACCAGGGACCTGGAAGGGGAGCGTGCATAGAGGGCCTAGGACCAGGGACCTGGAAGGGGAGCGAGCTTAGAGGGCCTAGGACCAGGGACCTGGAGTAGAGCAACTGCCTTACTCCAGGTCCCTGGTCCTAAGCCCTCTATGCTCATTCCCCTTCCAGGTCTCAGGTTCCTAGGCACTGGAACTGAACCTTGGACCTGGAAGGAGAGCAAGCATAGAGTGCCTAGGACCTGAGACCTGGAATTGAGCGAGCTTTATAGTGCCTAGTAAGAGGGACCTGGATGGGGTGCAAGCTTAGAGTGCCTAGGACCAGGGACCTGGAAGGGGAGCGAGCTTAGAGTGCCTAGGACCAGGGACCTGGAAGGGGAGCTAGCTTAGAGGGCCTAGGACCAGGGACCTGGAAGGGGAGCGAGCTTAGAGGGCCTAGGACCAGGGACCTGGAGTAGAGCAACTGCCTTACTCCAGGTTCCTGGTCCTAAGCCCTCTATGCTCGCTCCCCTTCCAGGTCTCAGGTTCCTAGGCACTGGAACTGAACCTTGGACCTGGAAGGAGAGCAAGCATAGAGTGTCTAGGACCTGAGACCTGGAAGGGGAGCGAGCTTAGAGTGCCTAGGACCAGGGACCTGGAAGGGGAGCGAGCTTAGAGTGCCTAGGACCAGGGACCTGGAAGGGGAGCGAGCTTAGAGTGCCTAGGACCAGGGACCTGGAAGGGGAGCAAGCTTACAGTGCCTAGGACCAGGGACCTGGAAGGGGAGCGAGCTTAGAGGGCTTAGGACCAGGGACCTGGAGTAAGGCAGTTGCTCTACTCCAGGTCCCTGGTCCTAGGCACTCTAAGCTCGCTCCCCTTCCAGGTCTCCGGTTCCTAGGCACTGGAACTGAAACTTGGACCTGGTAGGAGACCAAGCATAGAGTGCCTAGGACCTGAGACCTGGAAGGGGAGCCAGCTTAGAGTGCCTAGGATCAGGGACCTGGAAGAGGAGGGAGTTTAGAGTGCCTAGGGCCAGGGACCTGGAAGGGGAGCCAGCTTAGAGTGCCTAGGGCCAGGGACCTGGAAAGGGAGCAAGCTTAGAGGGCCTAGGACAAGGGACCTGGAAGGGGAGCGAGCTTAGAGTGCCTAGGACCAGGGACCTGGAAGGGGAGCGAGCTTAGAGTGCCTAGGACCAGGGACCTGGAAGGGGAGCGAGCTTAGAGTGCCTAGGACCAGGGACCTGGAAGGGGAGCGAGCTTAGAGTGCCTAGGACCAGGGACCTGGAAGGGGAGCGAGCTTAGAGTTCTTAGGACCAGGGTCCTGGAAGGGGAGCGAGCTTAGAGTGCCTAGGACCAGGGACCTGGAAGGGGAAGGAGTTTAGAGGGCCTAGCACCAGGGACCTTGAGTAGAGCAACTGCCTTACTCCAGGTCCCTGGTCCTATGCCATCTAAGCTCGCTCCCCTTCCAGGTCTCAGGTTCCTAGGCACTGGAACTGAATCTTGGACCTGGAAAGAGAGCAAGCATAGAGTGCCTAGGACCTGAGACCTGGAAGGGGAGCGAGCTTAGAGTGCCTAGGACCAGGGACCTGGAAGGGGAGCGAGCTTAGAGTGCCTAGGACCAGGGACCTGGAAGGGGAGGAAGCTTACAGTGCCTAGGACCAGGGACCTGAAAGTGGAGCGAGCTTAGAGTGCCTAGGATCAGGGACCTGGAAGGGGAGGAAGCTTAGAGTGCCTAGGACCAGGGACCTGGAAGGGGAGCAAGCTTAGAGTGCCTAGGACCAGGGACCTGGAAGGGGAGCGAGCTTAGAGTTCCTAGGACCAGGGACCTGAAAGTGGAGCGAGCTTAGAGTACCTAGGATCAGGGACCTGGAAGGGGAGCAAGCTTAGAGTGCCTAGGACCAGGGACCTGGAAGGGGAAGGAGCTTAGAGTTCCTAGGACCAGGGACCTGGAAGGGGAGCGAGCTTAGAGACCCTAGGACCAGGGACCTGGAGTAGAGTAACTGCCTTACTCCAGGTCCCTGGTCCTATGCCATCTAAGCTCGCTCCCCTTCCAGGTCTCAGGTTCCTAGGCACTGGAACTGAATCTTGGACCTGGAAGGAGAGCAAGCATAGAGTGCCTAGGACCTGAGACCTGGAAGGGGAGAGAGCTTAGAGTGCCTAGGACCAGGGACCTGGAAGGGGAGCGAGCTTAGAGTGCTAGGACCAGGGACCTGGAAGGGGAGCGAGCTTAGAGGGCCTAGGATCAGTGACCTGGAAGGGGAGCGAGCTTAGAGGGCCTAGGACCAGGGACCTGGAAGGGGAAGGAGTTTAGAGGGCCTAGGACCAGGGACCTTGAGTAGAGCAACTGCCTTACTCCAGGTCCCTGGTCCTATGCCATCTAAGCTCGCTCCCCTTCCAGGTCTCAGGTTCCTAGGCACTGGAACTGAATCTTGGACCTGGAAGGAGAGCAAGCATAGAGTGCCTAGGACCTGAGACCTGGAAGGGGAGCGAGCTTAGAGTGCCTAGGACCAGGGACCTGGAAGGGGAGCGAGCTTAGAGTGCCTAGGACCAGGGCCCTGGAAGGGGAGTGAGCTTAGAGTGCCTAGGACCAGGACCTGGAAGGGGAGCGAGCTTAGAGTGCCTAGGACCAGGAACCTGGAAGGGGTGCGAGCTTAGAGGGCCTAGGATCAGGGACCTGGAAGGGGAGCGAGCTTAGAGTGCCTAGGACCAGGGACCTGGAAGGGGAGCGAGCTTAGAGTGCCTAGGACCAGGGACCTGGAAGGGGAGCGAGCTTAGAGTGCCTAGGACCAGGGACCTGGAAGGGGAGAGAGCTTAGAGTGCCTAGTAGAGGGACCTGGAAGGGGAGAGACCTTAGAGTGCCTAATACCAGGGACCTGGAAGGGGAGCGAGCTTAGAGTGCCTAGGACCAGGGACCTGGAAGGGGAGCCAGCTTAGAGGGCCTAGGACCAGGGACCTGGAGTAGAGCAACTGCCTTACTCCAGGTCCCTGGTCCTAAGCCCTCTAAGCTCCCTCCCTTCCAGGTCTCAGGTGCCTAGGCACTGGAACTGAATCTTGGACCTGGAAGGAGAGCAAGCATAGAGTGCCTAGGACCAGGGACCTGGAAGGGGAGCCAGCTTAGATTGCCTAGGACCAGGGACCTGGAAGGGGAGCAAGCTTAGAGTGCCTAGGACCAGGGACCTGGAAGGGGAGCGAGCTTAGAGTGCCTAGGACCAGGGACCTGGAAGGGGAGCGAGCTTAGAGTGCCTAGGACCAGGGACCTGGAAGGGGAGTGAGCTTAGAGGGCCTAGGACCAGGGACCTGGAAGGGGAGCGTGCATAGAGGGCCTAGGACCAGGGACCTGGAAGGGGAGCGAGCTTAGAGGGGCCTAGGACCAGGGACCTGGAGTAGAGCAACTGCCTTACTCCAGGTCCCTGGTCCTAAGCCCTCTATGCTCGTTCCCCTTCCAGGTCTCAGGTTCCTAGGCACTGGAACTGAACCTTGGACCTGGAAGGAGAGCAAGCATAGAGTGCCTAGGACCTGAGACCTGGAATTGAGCGAGCTTTATAGTGCCTAGTAAGAGGGACCTGGATGGGGTGCAAGCTTAGAGTGCCTAGGACCAGGGACCTGGAAGGGGAGCGAGCTTAGAGTGCCTAGGACCAGGGACCTGGAAGGGGAGCTAGCTTAGAGGGCCTAGGACCAGGGACCTGGAAGGGGAGCGAGCTTAGAGGGCCTAGGACCAGGGACCTGGAGTAGAGCAACTGCCTTACTCCAGGTCCCTGGTCCTAAGCCCTCTATGCTCGCTCCCCTTCCAGGTCTCAGGTTCCTAGGCACTGGAACTGAACCTTGGACCTGGAAGGAGAGCAAGCATAGAGTGTCTAGGACCTGAGACCTGGAAGGGGAGCGAGCTTAGAGTGCCTAGGACCAGGGACCTGGAAGGGGAGCGAGCTTAGAGTGCCTAGGACCAGGGACCTGGAAGGGGAGCGAGCTTAGAGTGCCTAGGACCAGGGACCTGGAAGGGGAGCAAGCTTACAGTGCCTAGGACCAGGGACCTGGAAGGGGAGCGAGCTTAGAGGGCTTAGGACCAGGGACCTGGAGTAAGGCAGTTGCTCTACTCCAGGTCCCTGGTCCTAGGCACTCTAAGCTCGCTCCCCTTCCAGGTCTCCGGTTCCTAGGCACTGGAACTGAAACTTGGACCTGGAAGGAGACCAAGCATAGAGTGCCTAGGACCTGAGACCTGGAAGGGGAGCCAGCTTAGAGTGCCTAGGATCAGGGACCTGGAAGAGGAGGGAGTTTAGAGTGCCTAGGGCCAGGGACCTGGAAGGGGAGCCAGCTTAGAGTGCCTAGGGCCAGGGACCTGGAAGGGGAGCAAGCTTAGAGGGCCTAGGACAAGGGACCTGGAAGGGGAGCGAGCTTAGAGTGCCTAGGACCAGGGACCTGGAAGGGGAGCGAGCTTAGAGTGCCTAGGACCAGGGACCTGGAAGGGGAGCGAGCTTAGAGTGCCTAGGACCAGGGACCTGGAAGGGGAGCGAGCTTAGAGTGCCTAGGACCAGGGACCTGGAAGGGGAGCGAGCTTAGAGTTCTTAGGACCAGGGTCCTGGAAGGGGAGCGAGCTTAGAGTGCCTAGGACCAGGGACCTGGAAGGGGAAGGAGTTTAGAGGGCCTAGCACCAGGGACCTTGAGTAGAGCAACTGCCTTACTCCAGGTCCCTGGTCCTATGCCATCTAAGCTCGCTCCCCTTCCAGGTCTCAGGTTCCTAGGCACTGGAACTGAATCTTGGACCTGGAAGGAGAGCAAGCATAGAGTGCCTAGGACCTGAGACCTGGAAGGGGAGCGAGCTTAGAGTGCCTAGGACCAGGGACCTGGAAGGGGAGCGAGCTTAGAGTGCCTAGGACCAGGGACCTGGAAGGGGAGCGAGGTTAGAGTGCCTAGGACCAGGGCTCTGGAAGGGGAGCGAGCTTAGAGTGCCTAGGACCAGGGACCTGGAAGGGGAGCGAGCTTAGAGTGCCTAGGACCAGGGACCTGGAAGGGGAGAGAGCTTAGAGTGCCTAGTAGAGGGACCTGGAAGGGGAGAGAGCTTAGAGTGCCTAGTACCAGGGACCTGGAAGGGGAGCGAGCTTAGAGTGCCTAGGACCAGGGACCTGGAAGGGGAGCGAGCTTAGAGTGCCTAGGACCAGGGACCTGGAAGGGGAGCGAGCTTAGAGTGCCTAGGACCAGGGACCTGGAAGGGGAGTGAGCTTAGAGTGCCTAAGACCAGGGACCTGGAAGGGGAGGGAGCTTACAGTGCCTAGGACCAGGGTCCTGGAAGGGGAGCGAGCTTAGAGTGCCTAGGACCAGGGACCTGGAAGGGGAGCGACCTTAGAGTGCCTAGGACCAGGGACCTGGAAGGGGAGCGAGCTTAGAGTGCCTAGGACCAGGGACCTGGAAGGGGAAGGAGTTTAGAGGGCCTAGGACCAGGGACCTGGAGTAGAGCAACTGCCTTACTCCAGGTCCCTGGTCCTATGCCATCTAAGCTCGCTCCCCTTCCAGGTCTCAGGTTTCTAGGCACTGGAACTGAATCTTGGACCTGGAAGGAGAGCAAGCATAGAGTGCCTAGGACATGAGACCTGGAAGGGGAGCGAGCTTAGAGTGCCTAGGACCAGGGACCTGGAAGGGGAGCGAGCTTAGAGTGCCTAGGACCAGGGACCTGGAAGGGGAGCGAGCTTAGAGTGCCTAGGACCAGGGACCTGGAAGGGGAGCGAGCTTAGAGGGCCTAGGACCAGGGACCTGGAAGGGGAGCGAGCATAGAGGGCCTAGGACCAGGGACCTGGAAGGGGAGCGAGCTTAGAGGGCCTAGGACCAGGGACCTGGAGTAGAGCAACTGCCTTACTCCAGGTCCCTGGTCCTAAGCCCTCTATGCTCATTCCCCTTCCAGGTCTCAGGTTCCTAGGCACTGGAACTGAACCTTGGACCTGGAAGGAGAGCAAGCATAGAGTGCCTAGGACCTGAGACCTGGAATTGAGCGAGCTTTATAGTGCCTAGTAAGAGGGACCTGGATGGGGTGCAAGCTTAGAGTGCCTAGGACCAGGGACCTGGAAGGGGAGCGAGCTTAGAGTGCCTAGGACCAGGGACCTGGAAGGGGAGCTAGCTTAGAGGGCCTAGGACCAGGGACCTGGAAGGGGAGCGAGCTTAGAGGGCCTAGGACCAGGAACCTGGAGTAGAGCAACTGCCTTACTCCAGGTCCCTGGTCCTAAGCCCTCTATGCTCGCTCCCCTTCCAGGTCTCAGGTTCCTAGGCACTGGAACTGAACCTTGGACCTGGAAGGAGAGCAAGCATAGAGTGTCTAGGACCTGAGACCTGGAAGGGGAGCGAGCTTAGAGTGCCTAGGACCAGGGACCTGGAAGGGGAGCGAGCTTAGAGTGCCTAGGACCAGGGACCTGGAAGGGGAGCGAGCTTAGAGTGCCTAGGACCAGGGACCTGGAAGGGGAGCAAGCTTACAGTGCCTAGGACCAGGGACCTGGAAGGGGAGCGAGCTTAGAGTGCCTAGGACCAAGGACCTGGAAGGGGAGAGAGCTTAGAGTGCCTAGTAGAGGGACCTGGAAGGGGAGAGAGCTTAGAGTGCCTAGTACCAGGGACCTGGAAGGGGAGCGAGCTTAGAGTGCCTAGGACCAGGGACCTGGAAGGGGAGCCAGCTTAGAGGGCCTAGGACCAGGGACCTGGAGTAGAGCAACTGCCTTACTCCAGGTGCCTGGTCCTAAGCCCTCTAAGCTCCCTCCCTTCCAGGTCTCAGGTGCCTAGGCACTGGAACTGAATCTTGGACCTGGAAGGATAGCAAGCATAGAGTGCCTTGGACCAGGGACCTGGAAGGGGAGAGAGCTTAGAGTGCCTAGGACCAGGGACCTGGAAGGGGAGCCAGCTTAGATTGCCTAGGACCAGGGACCTGGAAGGGGAGCCAGCTTAGAGTGCCTATGACCAGGGACCTGGAAGGGGAGCGAGCTTAGAGTGCCTAGGACCAGGGACCTGGAAGGGGAGCCAGCTTAGAGTGCCTAGGATCAGGGACCTGGAGTAAGGCAGTTGCTCTACTCCAGGTCCCTGGTCCTAGGCACTCTAAGCTCGCTCCCCTTCCAGGTCTCAGGTTCCTAAGCACTGGAACTGAATCTTGGACTTGGAAGGAGAGCAAGCATAGAGTGCCTAGGACCTGAGCCCTGAAAGGGGCGCGAGCTTAGAGTGCCTAGGACCAGGGACCTGGAAGGGGAGCCAGCTTAGATTGCCTAGGATCAGGGACCTGGAAGGGGAGCGAGCTTAGAGTGCCTAGGACCAGGGACCTGGAAGGGGAGCGAGCTTAGAGTGGCTAGGACCAGGGACCTGGAAGGGGAGAGAGCTTAGAGTGCCTAGGACCAGGGACCTGGAAGGGGAGAGAGCTTAGAGTGCCTAGTACCAGGGACCTGGAAGGGGAGAGAGCTTAGAGTGCCTAGGACAAGTGACCTGGAGTAGAGCAACTGCCTTATGCCAGGTCCCTGGTCCTAAGCCCTCTAAGCTCCCTCCCTTCCAGGTCTCAGGTTCCTAGGCACTGGAACTGAACCTTGGACCTGGAAGGAGAGCAAGCATAGAGTGCCTAGGACCTGAGACCTGGAATGGGAGCGAGCTTAGAGTGCCTAGGACCAGGGACCTGGAAGGGGAGCGAGCTTAGAGTGCCTAGGACCAGGGACCTGGAAGGGGAGCGAGGCTTAGAGTGCCTAGGACCAGGGACCTGGAAGGGGAGCGAGCTTAGAGTGCCTAGGGCCAGGGACCTGGAAGGGGAGCGAGCTTAGAGTGCCTAGGGCCAGGGACCTGGAAGGGGAGTGAGCCTTAGAGTGCCTAGGACCAGGGACCTAGAAGGGGAGCGAGGTTAGAGTGCCTAGGACCAGGGACTGAAAGAGGAGCGAGCTTAGGGTGCCTAGGGCCAGGGACCTGGAAGGGGAGCGAGCTTACAGTGCCTAGGACCAGGGACCTGAAAGAGGAGCGAGCTTAGGGTGCCTAGGGCCAGGGACCTGGAAGGGGAGCGAGCTTAGAGTGCCTAGGACCAGGGACCTAGAAGGGGAGTGAGCATAGAGGGCCTAGGACCAGGGACCTGGAAGGGGAGCGAGCTTAGAGGGCCTAGGACCAGGGACCTGGAGTAGAGCAACTGCCTTACTCCAGGTCCCTGGTCCTAAGCCCTCTATGCTCATTCCCCTTCCAGGTCTCAGGTTCCTAGGCACTGGAACTGAACCTTGGACCTGGAAGGAGAGCAAGCATAGAGTGCCTAGGACCTGAGACCTGGAATTGAGCGAGCTTTATAGTGCCTAGTAAGAGGGACCTGGATGGGGTGCAAGCTTAGAGTGCCTAGGACCAGGGACCTGGAAGGGGAGCGAGCTTAGAGTGCCTAGGACCAGGGACCTGGAAGGGGAGCTAGCTTAGAGGGCCTAGGACCAGGGACCTGGAAGGGGAGCGAGCTTAGAGGGCCTAGGACCAGGGACCTGGAGTAGAGCAACTGCCTTACTCCAGGTCCCTGGTCCTAAGCCCTCTATGCTCGCTCCCCTTCCAGGTCTCAGGTTCCTAGGCACTGGAACTGAACCTTGGACCTGGAAGGAGAGCAAGCATAGAGTGTCTAGGACCTGAGACCTGGAAGGGGAGCGAGCTTAGAGTGCCTAGGACCAGGGACCTGGAAGGGGAGCGAGCTTAGAGTGCCTAGGACCAGGGACCTGGAAGGGGGAGCGAGCTTAGAGTGCCTAGGACCAGGGACCTGGAAGGGGAGCAAGCTTACAGTACCTAGGACCAGGGACCTGGAAGGGGAGCGAGCTTAGAGTGCCTAGGACCAAGGACCTGGAAGGGGAGAGAGCTTAGAGTGCCTAGTAGAGGGACCTGGAAGGGGAGAGAGCTTAGAGTGCCTAGTACCAGGGACCTGGAAGGGGAGCGACCTTAGAGTGCCTAGGACCAGGGACCTGGAAGGGGAGCCAGCTTAGAGGGCCTAGGACCAGGGACCTGGAGTAGAGCAACTGCCTTACTCCAGGTGCCTGGTCCTAAGCCCTCTAAGCTCCCTCCCTTCCAGGTCTCAGGTGCCTAGGCACTGGAACTGAATCTTGGACCTGGAAGGATAGCAAGCATAGAGTGCCTTGGACCAGGGACCTGGAAGGGGAGAGAGCTTAGAGTGCCTAGGACCAGGGACCTGGAAGGGGAGCCAGCTTAGATTGCCTAGGACCAGGGACCTGGAAGGGGAGCCAGCTTAGAGTGCCTATGACCAGGGACCTGGAAGGGGAGCGAGCTTAGAGTGCCTAGGACCAGGGACCTGGAAGGGGAGCCAGCTTAGAGTGCCTAGGATCAGGGACCTGGAGTAAGGCAGTTGCTCTACTCCAGGTCCCTGGTCCTAGGCACTCTAAGCTCGCTCCCCTTCCAGGTCTCAGGTTCCTAAGCACTGGAACTGAATCTTGGACTTGGAAGGAGAGCAAGCATAGAGTGCCTAGGACCTGAGCCCTGAAAGGGGCGCGAGCTTAGAGTGCCTAGGACCAGGGACCTGGAAGAGGAGCCAGCTTAGATTGCCTAGGATCAGGGACCTGGAAGGGGAGCGAGCTTAGAGTGCCTAGGACCAGGGACCTGGAAGGGGAGCGAGCTTAGAGTGGCTAGGACCAGGGACCTGGAAGGGGAGAGAGCTTAGAGTGCCTAGGACCAGGGACCTGGAAGGGGAGAGAGCTTAGAGTGCCTAGTACCAGGGACCTGGAAGGGGAGAGAGCTTAGAGTGCCTAGGACAAGTGACCTGGAGTAGAGCAACTGCCTTATGCCAGGTCCCTGGTCCTAAGCCCTCTAAGCTCCCTCCCTTCCAGGTCTCAGGTTCCTAGGCACTGGAACTGAACCTTGGACCTGGAAGGAGAGCAAGCATAGAGTGCCTAGGACCTGAGACCTGGAATGGGAGCGAGCTTAGAGTGCCTAGGACCAGGGAACTGGAAGGGGAGCGAGCTTAGAGTGCCTAGGACCAGGGACCTGGAAGGGGAGCGAGCTTAGAGTGCCTAGGACCAGGGACCTGGAAGGGGAGCGAGCTTAGAGTGCCTAGGGCCAGGGACCTGGAAGGGGAGTGAGCTTAGAGTGCCTAGGACCAGGGACCTAGAAGGGGAGCGAGGTTAGAGTGCCTAGGACCAGGGACCTGAAAGAGGAGCGAGCTTAGGGTGCCTAGGGCCAGGGACCTGGAAGGGGAGCGAGCTTACAGTGCCTAGGACCAGGGACCTGAAAGAGGAGCGAGCTTAGGGTGCCTAGGGCCAGGGACCTGGAAGGGGAGCGAGCTTAGAGTGCCTAGGACCAGGGACCTAGAAGGGGAGCGAGGTTAGAGTGCCTAGGACCAGGGACCTAGAAGGGGAGCAAGCTTAGAGTGCCTAGGACCAGGACCTGGAAGGGGAGCGAGCTTAGAGGGCCTAGGACCAGGGACCTGGAAGGGGGAGCGAGCTTAGAGTGCCTAGTACCAGGGACCTGGAAGGGGAGCGAGCTTAGAGTGCCTAGGGACCAGGGGACCTGGAAGGGGAGCGAGCTTAGAGTGCCTAGGACCAGGGACCTGGAAGGGGAGCGAGCTTAGAGTGCCTAGGACCAGGGACCTGGAAGGGAGCGAGCTGAGAGTGCCTAGGGCCAGGGACCTGGAAGGGGAGTGAGCTTAGAGTGCCTAGGACAAGGGACCTGCAGTAGAGCAACTGCCTTATGCCAGGTCCCTGGTCCTAAGCCCTCTAAGCTCGCTCCCCTTCCAGGTCTCAGGTTCCTAGGCACTGGAACTGAACCTTGGACCTAGAAGGAGAGCAAGCATAGAGTGCCTAGGACCAGGGACCTGGAAGGGGATCGAGCTTAGAGTGCCTAGGACCAGGGACCTGGAAGGGGAGCGAGCTTAGAGTGCCTAGGACCAGGGACCTGGAAGGGGAGCGAGCTTAGAGTGCCTAGGACCAGGGACCTGGAAGGGGAGTGAGCTTAGATTGCCTAGGACCATGGACCTGGAAGGGGAGCGAGCTTAGAGGGCCTAGGACCAGGGACCTGGAAGGGAAGGAGCTTAGAGTGCCTAGGATCAGGGACCTGGAAGGGGAGCAAGCTTAGAGTGCCTAGGGCCAGGGACCTGGAAGGGGAGCGAGCTTAGAGTGCCTAGGACCAGGGACCTGGAAGGGGAGCGAGCTTAGAGTGCCTAGGACCAGGGACCTGGAAGGGGAGCGAGCTTAGAGTGCCTAGGACCAGGGACCTGGAAGGGGAGCCAGCTTAAAGTGCCTAGGAGCAGGGACCTGGAAGGGGAGCGAGCTTAGAGTGCCTAGGACTAGGGACCTGGAAGGGGAGCCAGCTTAGAGTGCCTAGGACCAGGGACCTGGAAGGGGAGCGAGCTTAGAGTGCCTAGGACCAGGGACCTGGGAAGGGGAGCGAGCTTAGAGTGCCTAGGACCAGGGACCTGGAAGGGGAGCGAGCTTAGAGTGCCTAGGACCTGAGACCTGGAATGGGAGCGAGCTTAGAGTGCCTAGGACCTGAGACCTGGAATGGGAGCGAGCTTAGAGTGCCTAGGATCAGGGACCTGGAAGAGGAGGGAGTTTAGAGTGCCTAGGGCCAGGGACCTGGAAGGGGAGCGAGCTTAGAGTGCCTAGGGCCAGGGACCTGGAAGGGGAGCGAGCTTAGAGTGCCTAGGACCAGGAACCTAGAAGGGGAGCGAGGTTAGAGTGCCTAGGACCAGGGACCTGAAAGAGGAGCGAGCTTAGGGTGCCTAGGGCCAGGGACCTGGAAGGGGAGGGAGCTTACCGTGCCTAGGACCAGGGACCTGAAAGAGGAGCGAGCTTAGGGTGCCTAGGGCCAGGGACCTGGAAGGGGACTGAGCTTAGAGTGCCTAGGACCAGGGACCTAGAAGGGGAGCGAGGTTAGAGTGCCTAGGACCAGGGACCTAGAAGGGGAGCGAGCTTAGAGTGCCTAGGACCAGGACCTGGAAGGGGAGCGAGCTTAGAGGGCCTAGGACCAGGGACCTGGAAGGGGAGCGAGCTTAGAGGGCCTAGGACCAGGGACCTGGAGTACAGCAACTGCCTGACTCCAGGTCCCTGGTCCTAAGCCCTCTAAGCTCGCTCCCCTTCCAGGTCTCAGGTTCCTAAGCACTGGAACTGAATCTTGGACTTGGAAGGAAAGCAAGCATAGAGTGCCTAGGACCTGAGCCCTGGAAGGGGCGCGAGCTTAGAGTGCCTAGGACCAGGGACATAGAGTAGAGCAACTGCCTTACTCCAGGTCCCTGGTCCTAAGCCCTCTAAGCTCGCACCTCCTTCCAGGTCTCAGGTTCCTAGGCACTGGAACTGAAACTTGGACCTGGAAGGAGAGCAAGCATAGAGTACCTAGGACCTGAGACCTGGAATGGGAGCGAGCTTAGAGTGCCTAGGACCAGGGACCTGGAAGGGGAGCCAGCTTAGATTGCCTAGGATCAGGGACCTGGAAGGGGAGCAAGCTTAGAGTGCCTAGGACCAGGGACCTGGAAGGGGAGCGAGCTTAGAGTGCCTAGGACCAGGGACCTGGAAGGGGAGCGAGCTTAGAGTGCCTAGGACCAGGGACCTGGAAGGGGAGCGAGCTTAGAGTGCCTAGGACCAGGGACCTGGAAGGGGAGAGAGCTTAGAGTGCCTAGGACCAGGGACCTGGAAGGGGAGCGAGCTTAGAGTGCCTAGGATCAGGGACCTGGAAGGGGAGCGAGCTTAGAGTGCCTAGGACCAGGGACCTGGAAGGGAGCGAGCTGAGAGTGCCTAGGACAAGGGACCTGCAGTAGAGCAACTGCCTTATGCCAGGTCCCTGGTCCTAAGCCCTCTAAGCTCCCTCCCTTCCAGGTCTCAGGTTCCTAGGCACTGGAACTGAACCTTGGACCTAGAAGGAGAGCAAGCATAGAGTGCCTAGGACAAGGGACCTGGAAGGGGAGCGAGCTTAGAGTGCCTAGAACCAGGGACCTGGAAGGGGAGCGAGCTTAGAGGGCCTAGGACCAGGGTCCTGGAGTAGAGCAACTGCCTTACTCCAGGTCCCTGGTCCTAAGCCCTCTAAGCTCGCTCCCCTTCCAGGTCTCAGGTTCCTAGGCACTGGAACTGAATCTTGGACCTGGAAGGAGAGCAAGCATAGAGTGCCTAGGACCTGAGACCTGGAAGGGGAGCGAGCTTAGAGTGCCTAGGACCAGGGACCTGGAAGGGGAGCGAGCTTAGAGTGCCTAGGACCAGGGACCTGGAAGGGGAGCGAGCTTAGAGTGCCTAGGACCAGGGACCTGGAAGGGGAGCGAGCTTAGAGTGCCTAGGACCAGGGACCTGGACGGGGAGCGAGCTTAGAGTCCCTAGGACCAGGGACCTGGAGTAGAGCAACTGCCTTACTCCAGGTCCCTGGTCCTATGCCATCTAAGCTCGCTCCCCTTCCAGGTCTCAGGTTCCTAGGCACTGGAACTGAACCTTGGACCTGGAATGGGATGGAGCTTAGAGTGCTGTGGACCAGGGACCTGGAAGGGGAGGGAGCTTAGAGGGTTGAAGACTTGTGAGCTGGAAGGGGAGTGAGCTTAAATTCCTAAGATCTGGGATTTGTATTAGGAGGGAGTTTAGAGTGTCTAAGACTTTGGACCTCAAATCGTGTGAGCTTACAATGCGTCAGACCTGGGACCTGGAAATGCAGTGAGTTGAGTGTGTGTAATGACCTAGGACTTGGAAACTGAGCGAGTTTAGAGTGCCTAAGAACCCATTACCTGGAACGGCAGTGAGGTTAGTGTGCCTCAAATTAGGGAACCTTGAATGGGAACAAGTCAGACCCCCCATGAACGACTTACGTGGAGTAGAGCAAGTTAGGCACTTTAACTCACTCTCTCTACTCCAGGTCCCAGGTCTTAGGCACTGTAAATTCACTGCCCTTCCAGGTCCCAGGTCCTAGGCATTCTACGCTCACTCCCCTTCCAGGTCCTAGATCTTAGGCACTCTAACTCAATCTTGCTCCCCTTCCAGGTCAGGGTTCTTTCAGTTAGAGTGCCTGAGGGCCAGGTACCCGGAAAGGAACGCGTTTAGCATGCCTAGGAACCCAGGACCAGGAGTGGAGTGAGTTGAGCACTCCAAGTCAAAGTGGCTAGTCTTCCAGCTCCCAGGTCTTACGCACTCTAACTCAGGTCCTCCCCATCCAGGTCTTGGGTTCTTTGAGTTAGAGTGCCTAAGCACCTGGCGTTTTCTCCGCAGTGAGTTAAGACCATAACACAAAGTCACTCTTTTTCCAGGTCCCTGGTATTTAGACACTGTAATCTCGCTTCCCTTACAGGTCCCTGGTTCTCAATCACTCCTACCTCGCTCCTGTGTAGGTCCCCATTCTTAGGCTCTCTAACTCCAACTCATTCCCCTTCCAGTTCCCGGGTTCTTAGGCATGTGCACTCGCCATGAAGACAGAGAGACAGAAAGTGAGAAATCACCCCCCAACGGGGATGGCCTCGCCATAATCCCTTCTCCTCCATTCCCTCTGATCTTGGGCATGTATGCACACGTGCCCAGTGTGAGTTTAAGCTGCCAGGTCCGGGACTCGAACCGTGGTCTACTACATGGGAGTCCAGCAACATAGCCATTACGCTAACTGCTGGTCCCGGTCCAGGTTTCTTAATGCTGGCCTCTCTCCACCCCAGGTAGGAGTCCCTGGCCCAGAGTCACCAGGACAAGGACCAAGGACAAGCAGGGGGCTTGGGACCAGGAGCGCTATAGCACAAGTGCAGAAGGAGGTAGCAGGTGACCCCTTGTCCTGGGGGCTTGGTGTACCTTGGGTAGACAGGGCAAGCCTGGCTGGGGTTGCTGCTCTGTGAGAAGCAGTGGGGAGTGTCCCAAGGTGCCGGTCCCTCGCCAAGGTCATCCAGGAGCAGGGAGGTCCGAGTGCAGCTTGGAAGGCTCCTAGGAGCAGGGAAGGTGGGCAGGCAGGGCCGAGTGGGGAATAGGGCACCGGTGAGAGGCGGCTGCCTTCAGAGAGATGGAGGGGGAGATGGGCTGACCACCTCCACTGAGAGGTCCTCGGCAGCGTGCCGTGTGTGCAGACCTCGGTGCACAGTCCCGCACAAGGGTCCAGGCCGGCGCGGCCCTGAAGGGAGTACCCGCCCTGGTGGTCAGTGGTTTGGCCAGACAGAGGGTTGACACACGCCTCAGGCGCTAGCAACCTGGTGGGGACTCGAGAAGGTCCTCCCCCCAGCTTCCCTCCCTCCAGGTCCAGCCCAGGACTCACAAGAACCCCTGCAGCACTTGAAGTTCTGCAGAGGTCTGAGGCCAGTGGTCAGCTGGGCCAGGGGAGGAGGGAGGCGGTTATAGCTCTCCCTGAGACCACCCCTCCGTCCTGCCACTTCCCCCATCACATCAGCTGCCTCCCAAACTCCTGAGACTTGGGGCCACCTCTCCACGGCATGGCCCAGGGCGGCCCGGGACCTGCAGCTTGGACAGCACCAGCTCTGCCGGCCCCCTGACGACAGGAGTGTGGCCGTCTCCTCTGCCCCCCCACCCCCACCCAGAGCCCCCCTCCTGTACCTAGCACCTGAGCATTGGCGACAGCCTGCCCATTCTCCAGAAGGGAACACTGAGGCCTAAGCAGGTGAGGAGGGTCCCGGCCCTGACTCACCGTTGGCCATCGTGGACCTCTGGAGGGCAGGTCCACCATGCTGCGGGCCAGGTGACTAGCCAGGCCTTGGAAGTAGGGGGGACCAAGGGCAGGAATGTGGATGTGGACGTCCACCCATGGCCAGCATTGCTCGGGGTCCAGCGGGGAGCGGCAGGCCCACAAGCACCACAGGAGCAGATGCCCCCCAGGGCCATGCCCTACCTGGGCCAGTCCTTCCCTGGGGGGCCCAAACCTAGGGCAGGCCAGGGCAGAGGGAGCACCTGGCTACCTGAAGAGGAGCAGGGGTCCCTCCTGACGTGGCCCAGCATGACCTGGGGGCAGTCCTAGAGGCCAGTGTGGGCCCGGAGCCATCTCTCCTGGGACAGGGCCGGGCCTGGGAGTGATGCACCCTGGGGTAAGAGGTCACCCGGGAGCCCTGCACCCTCACGCCTGCTTTCCAGGGAGGCAGTGAGTGTCCCTGGTGCCAGCTGGAGCCAGAGGTCCCTTCACCTGTCGGAGCCACTGCTCTGCTAGTGCCACATGGAAGGTGGTCCGGGCGCGAGGAACTGGGGCAGAAAAGGCCACTGGCCATGAAGCTGATGGTCTCCAGGGCCAGCTGGGCCAAGGTGGCCTCTTCAGAACCACAGTGGGTGGGGGGCTGGGGGCACAGCAGCCAACTGAGCCTGCACAGCTGGTTCTGGGCAGAGCAGGAGACCCCCACGCCCACAGGGGCAGGGACGGACTCGGCGTCCCAGGTGAGGCCGTCCCCCGCCAGCACGGGCGGCCCCAGAATCTGCCTTTAGACCTTGACTTTACGGTTTAGAGTCCAGAGGGTGACACCGGCCAGGGGCCAGGGCATAGCCCCTGAGCACGAGGGAGGTGTTCACCGCTCTGGAGTCGGAGCCCGGCCTGTGGGCAGAGCTGCGTCCTCACTAGGCCCCAGGTGGCCAGGCAGGGCCCGTGGGCCAGGCAGGGCTGGTGGATGCTCAGCCAGTGTCCCAAGGGAGGGACATGATGGAGGAGAGCCTCCCCACGTGACTTGGACCAGGTCACCTGTCCCCTTTGGGCCTCAGTGGCATGGCACAGAGTGGGTGATCAGAAAGCAAGTGCCCTCAAGCCTACGAGCGGGCCTCACAGGGACACGGAGAGTACAGCACAGGGCCACCCTCCAGGCCGCACACAGGAAGCTGGTCTTTGCAAACTGAGCCAAATGTCCTCAGCCGCATCGCAAGGAACAGGGGCTCAGTAGGGAGGGAGGTGACAGTTCTGAGGCCTCCCTGGGAGGACCCTGGTCTCAGGCTGAGAGAGCGCAGTCAGTCCTAGGAATGAGCCTGAGATCCGGGGTCTGCCCTTCCTAGTGCCCCCGTGCTGTGCCAGGCCAGGACAGGTCCTTGGAAGGGGGCCTTTCCAGCCACAGAGCAGCACAGCCTGGGCAGGAGTATCCGAGACCCTGAATTCCTGCACTCGGGGGCACACAAGGTCACAAACCACATGTCATCCGCATACCTGTCCCCCGCCTCGTCCTGCTCTAAGATGCCTGCCCAAACCCTCTATCTGGAGCTGGGGCTTGGAGCAGGCAGGTGGCCCTCTGAGGCCACAGCACGCCTGCTGGCAGAGTCTGGGGCCACCTGCCTGCCTGTGCAGGACTCTCCTCGCCCCGTGGGGTGCTCCTGGCTGTGATCAGACAGGGCTGGGTGGCCAGGGACAGCGCCCTCATGGCTGGGAAGGTACAGGCCAGTTGGGGACATGGTGGGCCCAAAGAGCCACAGGTACTCACCTGGAGACCAGGGCACGGATACCCTCAAAGCCTCAAAGCCTCGTGAGAGGTCCTAGTGAGCCGGCAGGGCCCACCCCCTCCTCTCCACAGCCCCAACCTTCCCTTCCCTAGCCTCCGCCGCCTCCGCCCTGGTCCCTGACCGTCCAGGTTGCCGAGATGTTCCCCGCACACCAGCCAGAGGCCGCCTGCCCGCCGCCCAGCTTCCAAAGCTTTCCCCTCTGCCCTGCAGCCCAGCTGCCCCCCGGGCGGGCCTCCCAGAGCCCGTCCGTCTCCCCAGCCCTGCTACAAGTGTTTCCACACAGCCCGTCCCCTGTGCCCCTCTGCCGCCACCTCTTCAGTCCCCACACCCGCTGTCCGCTGCCCAGGGAGCCCCTTCCCACGCCATCCAGCTACCTTCTCTATCCGCTGAAGTCCCCCCACAGGAAGGCGCTCTGCAGGAGCACCTGCACAGGCAGGCGGGTG
Source organism: Tupaia tana (assembly GCA_026018925.1). NCBI lineage: Eukaryota > Metazoa > Chordata > Mammalia > Scandentia > Tupaiidae > Tupaia > Tupaia tana. Next base: position 2,360,733 of record JAKSZU010000028.1, read on the forward strand.
GCCGGACTGTGCCCCCGGGCTGTGACCAGGCCCGCTGCTGAGCCTGCCTGCACCGCACCGCACCCTCGGCCAGCGCCAGTGGGTCTAATCACATCTGGACCTGCAGTCACTGCTCTGTCCCACCCCCAGGCTGGCCAGGGCAGCACCCAGGCTTCTCCTGCCCCCTGGAGCCCAGGCCAGGAGGCGCTGACCCGGCTTCCGGAAAAACCTGTCCTCTGAAGGAATGATGGAGACCGACAGTCCCCCTCTGCCAGTGAGAAGCGCATGTCCTGACCAGGGCACTGTCATGGCCACGGGGCTAGAACTGAGTCTGGAGGTGGGCGTGGCTCTGGCTGAGGACGATGCCAGCTGGCCACACAGTGAGGACCCTGGAGTCTGGGTGGCCGAGGTCCTGACCACAGGGGAGCCCCCTCCTGCTGGGAGCTCCCATTCCGCCCCCAGCGCCTACCCCCCACCCCCGGCTCCTCCCCAGCCCCAGAGGCGGCCCAGCTGGGTGCTGCTTCCTCCTGCCGCCCCCTTCCCTCGTCCCACACCCCCAGAGCCCGAGTGTGCCTGCTGCCCTGGGGTCTCCTAGCCAGGTGGTCACGGAGCGGGTCACAAGGCTGGGTCCGGAGATGGAGGTGACAGCCCTACAGGGAGCTGGCCTGGCTGGGACAGGCAGGGTAGAAGGCTCCGTGGGGAGGCCCAGCTGGAGGAGCATCTGACAGAGAGGGCAACTGGAGGGCCGGAGCTGGCAGGGACCCCTGTCCCAGGCTGGACTGTCCCGAGGGACCATGAGCAGGGGGAGGCCAGAGGTGTGGATGAGCGCGTCTGAGGTCGCGGGTGGGAACAGACACCGGCTGGTCTGCAGAGCTTCCAGCTCGGGTAGTTACCGGGAAACTGAGGCCAAAGGGGCGGCCGATCCGAGGGGGAACCCAGGGACAGGCCTGCTGGCGCTGCCTGGGGCCCCGACGCCACTGCAGTGAGAGTGTCTGCTCGTGCCGGGAGGGCCTCCTTCCTCATGGCTGAGGCTCCTCTAAGGGACACAAGGTCCCCTCACAGCCGCCCAGCAGAGGGTGCGCCAGGGGCCAAGGGAGACCTGTCAGGGCCTTTGTGAGCAGGAAGGAGGGACAGGGCCAAAGTCACGACTGTCTCAGGACAGCCACTCGGTGGGCAGACGCTGGGCCACCGCTACCAGCCACCTTGCATTTAGGGGCCTCGGGCGCTAAGCTGGCAGGTGTCCTCCCTGCTCTGAGTCCTCCAGAGCCCCAAGGCCGGGGGTGGACAGGGGACCTTGGCCCTGCCTTGGCATCCCCCGGCTGGAAGCCCTGAGTGTTCACTGAGGACACTTTCCTCCCTCTAGAGGCCCCGTCCCGGCTCCTCACCGGCGCCACCAGGCTGAAGTCTCCACTCAGGCTCCACGGCTCCAGACGGGGAGCAGGCGAGAAGACGCCCTCCCAGACCCCCATTCCAGAAAGGGTGCATTGCCAGGGACGCGCACGCCTGCCAGCCCCTCCTCTGCCCCGTCCACAGCACACTGAGGGGGGGGGGTGTCTTCAAGAAGTTCATGTGGGGAGCTGGCAGGTGGCTTGGTGGTTAAGGGTGCTGGACTCCCATGTGGCTGACTACGGTTCGAGTCCCAGACCTGGCAGCTTGCTCGCTCTCTCTTGCGCGCGCGCTCTCTCTCTCTCTCTCTCTCTCTCTCTCTCTCTTGCGCGCGCGCTCTCTCTCTCTCTCCCTCCCTCCCTCTGGTCAAATTGAAATAAATAAATGAATAAATAAAGCTAAATAAAATATTAAAAAAAAAAAAGGTTGTTGATGGGCAATGCATACTGTGAGACAGCTGGGCGTGGACCGGAGTGCTTCTGCACCAAAGTAAACCTGTATGTACACTTTCCGCCACCTTCCTGAGGCTCCTGCACGTGCCTGGGTCACACATCACCCCCCCCCCCCAGGCCCGGGCCCCCTCCTCCCCAGCACCCCAGCCCGCGCCCGGAGGCATACACCCTAACACCCCAGCCGCTGCAGAGGCGAGGTGTGGGGCGTGAATGGGACGGCCCTGACTGGTGGGAAGGGGCACCCTCCCCAGGACAAGGGCTGTGGCCCTGTGGCAACTTCTGCCCTAGTCCTGGCCTCCTCGGCCTGCTCCCCTGCCAGCACCCATCCCCACCTCCCCTGCCCCATTGTCGCAGGCTGTCCAGGCCAAGGCGGCCGTCCCCAAGGAGCAGGTGAAGATGCCCTCAACGCCCTCTGCTGGCCCTGGGAGGGCCAGGAAGATCTGGTTTCCAGGAGCTCTGATCTAGCAGCAAAGGCCCCCCACCCAGCACACTGGGCCCTGCCTGTCCCCCGGGGCCCCTCCAGGCTGGGCGGCTCAGGCAGAGCCTCCTCTGTGCTGAGGCTGGGGCCATAGGGGCTTCCATGACAGGGGAGAGGGACCCGTGAGCCCGAGGCCATCCTGTACGGGGCACTAAGGACACACTCGCTCTGCCCACCTGGCCTGTCCCGACCCAGGACCAGAGAAAACCCCATCAGGAACTAGTGATCAGGACCAGGGCCAGGCCTGAGCTCGACCTGAGCCGGGCTGGCCTGGGTGCTCACACTGCCGGCCCCCGCCCTGGCCATGCCAAGTTCTAACGACCCGACCTAATGCCTCAAACAGACCGAATGGGAATTCTGGCCCCAGATCAAGAAGAATTTCAACAAAAGAAACTTCGACCAGATCCAGAGTGTCAGGGGAGGGTGGGGTCCAGCCAAGGCTCACGGGCCAGCAGTGCCCCCTCAGCCAGGACCTCCCTGGCCCTCTGGCGTCCCGTCCTGAGTCCCCCCTTCAGCCCTGTGGAGACTGGACGTGCTCCGGTGCTCAGTCAGGTCCGCCCTGCCACCCCACCACGGCTGAGCAGAGGGGCCTTGCGTGATGACCGAGGGCAGCGGCCTCTTGTGGTGTGGGCTGCTCTCAGCCTAAGACCTGGGGCCGGCGGAGGGGGCTGCCCTGCAGCTTGTCCTGGGTCCCTGGTCCGGTGCCAGAGGGAGGATGTGGACAGCCATGAGGCCCTAAAGAGGGGGACAGTGCCAGTGGGGGACAAGGGAGGCGCTGAGCCCGGCAGACATTTGCCTGGACACATGGTCAGTGAGGACGGCCAACGCCCGCTTTGCCTATGAACCTTTCAGCGCCACCCACAGCCCAGCCTGGTAAGCGGAGGCTCCAGCAGGACAGGCCGGCCTGGAGGATGTACTACGTCCTCCAGGCCGGCCTGTCCTGCTGGAGCCTCCGCTTACCAGGCTGGGCTGTGGGTGGCGCTGAAAGACAACCGGCGGGAGGGGGAAGAGGCACGGGGGCTCTCGGGACAGACGCGCTGGCCACACTGAGCTCGCTACAGAACGAATGGCGGAACCCGCTCCAAGGGGAAGTCCGTAAGCATGGAAGACGTGGACAGCAGGGCCCAGAGGAGTTTCCGAGCAGGTGCCAGCTTCCTCCTCTGGGGACAGACTCGACCTGCCTCACTGTGAAGTCCACTCGCACGTGGCCCAGTGGCTTTTCTGCGCTGCTGTCTGTCCCCCATCCCACACAGGGCTGCGACACTGCTCAGGGCCAACGGAAGGCCAGAACCCTAACCCAGGCAGTGCGCTCCAATCCCAGCAGGCAGGGCGGGCCTCAGGCACGGCATTAGGCCTAGTGCAGAGCTCGGATGCCAGATCCAAACCCCACATGGCTGGCCATGGTTCAAATCCCAGCCAGGACCCTCAGAAGGACACCTGGCCCAGAGCACCCAAAGTCCTCCTGGCAAGAAGTGGCCACACTACATGGGGGCGCCTCCCTCTCTCCAGTAAACGTGCACCTTCTGGCAATCAAAACGTAAACGACAGCGTAGTTTCCCACGGGAAACACCCAGCAGCTGTCCCTCCTCCCACGTTTCTCCATAGACTCGGAGCTGTGGGGCGGCGAAGAGCTGAGCCCTACAAAGAATACCAGGTCAGAAATGCCCCCTGACCTCAAGCAAGAGGCATTAAGCGGGACCAGAGATGGCGTAATGGTACGTCACTGGATCCCCATAGTCGACCATGGTTTGAGTCCCGGACCTGGCAGCCTAAAACTCATGCCAGGTGCATGTGCGTGCATGCCAAAATACCAAGAGGAGAACAGAGGAAAAGGGATTGCGACATGGCCATCCCCCTGGGGGGTGATTTCCCACTTTCTGTCTATCTGTGTCTCTCCAGAGAGTGCATGCAACTTACAGCAAAAATCTCTCTTAAAATAAAATAAAATAAAGGACAGCATACGAGAAATACAACACACTATTAGATGCCCAAATATTCAAATAATAGGTATTTCAGAAGGTGAAGAATCAGACAAGGGCATGCAATACTTGTAGAAAACTGTCCAAATCTAGAGATGAATTCATACACCTAGACATAAGAAATACAAAGGGCCCCAAACAGAATCAACACAAGAAGATCCTCTCCACGGCACGTTACGGCAGACTGGGAAAAATCTCAGATGAGGTTCTAAAGACAGCAAGAGAGAACGCCAAGTCACTTACAAAGATTGTCCAGTTAGGCTAACGTCAGAGCTCTCAGCTAAAACAATGCTGGCAAGGAAAGAATGGGATGACAAATTCCAGACACTAAAAGAAAAACAATTCCAACCAAGAATGCTATACCTGGCAAGATTCTCCTTCAAGTGGGAAGAACGAACATTTTCAGACAGGAAAAAATGGAAAGAATTCAGCAAAACTAGACCAGCTCTTCAAGAAGTGCTGGAGGGAGTACCATATTAGAAAAACTAAAAAGAGAAGAAGCCGGGCCTTCAGGAGAAGGTTCCATATGGCTCCAGTGAACTAGATTTTTCAGGGAATGAAGATTTTCTACTGATAATTCAGCCTCCAACAAATGAGCTAGCGACGGATCTAAGAGCACTGTAGCTAAACATCCAAATACTAGTAGGGTTAAAATATTCCCCAATATCTACTGAATCTGCTGCACCAGCCATCACAACAGAACGGCAAAGAGATTCTAGATCACCCCCGTCTGCTTGCTCCTGAACATTTAGACTGAACTTCAAGAATTTGAAAGAAACATACCATCCATCAGATGACAAGAAATCACCGCCAGATCACAAGAAATATGGGAAAACGAGAAAATACCTCTCCTCCAAGGGAAAAGAGTAACTCTTCTTCATCCACAAGCAGTTTGGTGAAAATCATGGAAATGTCTGATAAGGAATTTAGAGCATTCATAATGTCGAAGCTAACAGAGATGGAAGAGAAGAGAGACAATGAACTGCTAAAGAGAAAGGAGAAAGAAGTTGACAAGTTCCAGGAGATGAGGAAATTCCTGCAAGATCTAAAAGAGGAATTACACACTTTACAAAAGACTCAAACGGAACTGCTAGAGATGAAGTCTATAATACAAGAAGTCAAAATCTCCCTTGAAAGTATTCAAAGCAGACTAGATCATTCAGAAAATAGAATCTCAGATGTAGAAGAGAAAATGGCTGGCCTAGAAAAATCCACCACGAAGACTGAGAAAATGGCCCAAAAATTTGAGAATGATATGTGAGAAATACTGGATACCATCAAACGTCCAAACATCCGGATAACTGGCATTCCAGAAGGTGAAGAGACCCATAAGGGCATTGATAATCTATTCCATGAAATCCTGCAAGAAAACTTTCCAAACCTGGCGAGGCATTTGAAGATCCAATCCCAGGAAATACAAAGGACCCCAAATAGAATGAACCCAAGAAGATCTTCTCCAAGACACATTATAGCCAGGTTGACCAAAACTGCAGACAAAGACAAGATACTAAGATTGGCAAGAGAAAAACATCAAGTTACCTACAAAGGACATCCCATCAGGCTAACAGCAGATCTCTCATCGGAAACAATGCGAGGAGAGAATGGGAAAATATATTCAAAGTGTTACGAGAGAAGCAATTTCAGCCAAGAATACTGTACCCGGCAAGATTATCTTCCAGGTGGGAAGAAAAGACAAGAACATTCTCAGATAAACAAAACCTGAAAGAATTTACCAGCACCAGACCAGATCTCCAAGAAGTTCTCAAGGGTGTGCTATGTCAGGAAAATTAAACACAGACACATGGAAATAAGAGTCCAAAAACTAAGAAAGTGGCCAACTTAATCATAGGGACAAGTCCGGAGTTGAATATTATATACCAGAATTTAATCAGGAAAATTGAACCAGAACAGAAGATAAAAGTACATGAGACTGATAGGTTCATGCACCTACCATTTGAACAGAATCCTAACCTGTTTCCTGGCTTTAAGCAAAGTTCCTTGGCATTTCTTTAAGTTAAAACTGGTTTTCTTAGTAGTAATGAGTGAACTCACCATTGAAAGTAGTTAGATTATGTAGGAAATTGTGTGATCAATGCAATGTGGGTGGGAAGGGAATGAAGGACAATTGTGGACACTGGAGGTGGTGTGAGAGGAGGGTGGGAAGGGACAGAGGGTCAGAAAGAGGGGTGGAAATATTTCTAGGAACTAGAAATGGAAAATTTTTTGTAATGTGCATGATTGAGTCACTATGCAGTGTGTACTGGATAGGAGATCGCATTTTGTGTGCTGTGATGTTGCTTAGGGAAGGGATGTAAATTGAGTTACAAAAAAAAAAAGTTTCAGGAAAAAAATATATCTATTCAATGACTGCAGTAGGATATGTAGCCCCAGCTAGGTGCTACTTTATAGGATGCGTAAAGTTAGACTTGTGTTCATGGAAATGTGTATGTCACCTGTGTTTGCTATGAGGGTATTTGGATTGATTAGGGTCTTTGGTGATTCAATAAAATGTGGGGGGGAAAACAGTATGGAAAGCAAACATAGATACCAGAGACAGTGTGGGAGGAGAGTGGGAGATGGCAGAGGGTAAGAGATAGGGAATCAAGGATGGGGGGGGGAAAAGCTAAACATACAGAAAACAAAAAATGGAAGATCATCTGCTGACAATAACATGTTTGTTGATGTGCTTGATTGAGACAATGTACAGTGTACCCTGGATGGAAAATCTCATTTTGTATGCTGTAATGATGTACAGTGAATGAATGCAAATAAATAAATTGAAATTAAAAAAATAAAAGAAAAAACAAAAGAAAAACTAAAAAGAGGGACCAGTGGTTGGCATAATGGCTATGTTGCTGGACTCCCATGTAGTCAACCATGGTTCAAGTCCCGGACCGGGTAGCTTAAACTCACATCTGGACGTGTGTGCGTGCATGCCCAAGATCCTGAGAGGAGAATGGAGGAGAGGGAATTGTAGCATGGCCAGCCCCCCAGGCAGTGATTTCCTGCTTTTTGTCTCTCTGGCGAGCGCATGCAACCTACAGCAAAAACCTCTCCAAAACAAAACAAAACAAATCTAAATTCTGCAATCAAGGGACCAGCAGATGACATAATGGTTATGTCACTTGACTCCCACATAGTCGACTGCGGTTTGAGTCCTGTACCTGGTGGCTTAAAACTCATGCTGGGTGGGGAACCAGCAGTTAGCGTAATGGCTATGTCGCTGGACTCCCACGTAGTCGACCGCGGTTCGCGTCTCGGACCCGGTGGCTTACAACTCATGCCGGGCGCGTGTGCGTGTGTGCCCAAGATCCTGAGAGGAGAATGGAGGAGAAGGGATTGCGGTGTGACCATGGGGGGTGATTTCTCGCTTTCTGTCTCTATGTCTCTCTCTGTCTGTCTGGCGAGCGCACGCGCCCTATAGCGAAAAACCTCTCCAAAAAAAAAAAAAAAAAACTCATGCTGGGTGTATGTGTGTGCGTGCCCAAGATCCCGAGAGGACAATGGAGGAGAAGGGATTGCAGTGTGGCTACCTTCCAGGGGGTGATTTCTCACTGCCTGTCTCTCTGGCAAGTGCATGTGCTCTATAGCAAAAAAATTCCATTTAAAAAAAATTCTCCAGTCAAAAGACAGAGAGTGGCTAAATGAATGAAAAAGGAGAAACCCTCTGTTTGCTGCCTAAAAGAGACACACTGGGTCCAGTAGATGGCGTAGCACTTACACCTCGACTCCCACATGGACAACTGCAATTTGAGTCTCAGACCTGGTGGCTTGAAAAATTACGGCAGACGCGTGTGCGTGCGTGCCCAAGACCCCAGAAGAATGGAGGAGAAGGGATGGCAGCGCGACTATCCCTTTTGGGGGGCGATTTTTTACTCTCCCTCCCACTGTCTTGTCTCTTTCTCTGGCAAGCACACATGCTCTAAGGCAAAATCCTCTCAAAAAAAAAGTTTTTTAAGAAAAAGGAAAAAAAAGAAATGTACTTCATGGATAAGGACATACGTAGACTAAAAGTGAAGGGCTGGAAAAAGATACTCCATGTAAATGGAAATTCTAAATAAAGCTGGAGTCGCGACACTGATATCAGGCTTTAAGACAAGCCTGTAAGAATAGACAAAGAATGAGGGGCTGGCAGGTGGCATGGTAGTTAAGGGCACTGGACTCCCACATGGCTGACCACAGTTTGAATCCTGGACCTGGCAGCTTGCTTTCTCACTTTCCTTCCCTCTCTCACTCTGTCCCACTCTGGTCAAATTAAAAAAATAAATAAATAGATCACTTAAAAAAAAAAAAAAAGAATAGACAAAGAATGGGACCATGGGGCTGGCAGGTGGCATGGTGGTTAAAGACGCTGGACTCCAATGTGGCTGACCACAGTTCAAGTCCTGGACCTGGTGGCTTGCTTTCTCACTTTCCCTCCCTCCCTCCCTCCCTCTCTCTCTCTCTCCTATCGAACTGGAAAATAATAATAATAATTAAATTAAATTAAATAATTCTTAAAAAAATTATTAAAAAAAGAAAAAGAATGGGACCAGCAGATGGCATAATGGCTATGTCGCTGGACTCCCATGTAGACGACCACGGTTCAAATCCCGGACACGGTGGCTTGAACTCACGCCAGGCATGTGTGCGTTCATGCCCAAGATCCCGAGAGGAGAATGGAGGAGAAGGGATTGCAGCGTGGCCATCACCCCGTGGGGGGGTGATTTCTCGCTTTCTATCTGTCTCTAGGACTTTCTGGTGAGCACATGCGCCCTATAGCAAAAACCTCTCAAAAAAAAAAAAAAAAAAAAAAAAAAAAAGCAAAGAAAGACATTGCATAGCACTACAGGGGCTAATCACCAAGGAGATGGACAGTGACAAATACCTAGTAACCCAACTCAGGAGCACTGAAATGGGTGAAAGAAAAACCGTTAGACCTAAAGGGAGAGAGAACACAACACAACCCTCGCTGGGCATCTCAGCATCCCGCTCTCTCCTTTGGACAGATCATCTACACAAAAAGGAAGGAAAGAGCCACAGACGGCAGGGGAGCAGAGGCTTCGCACGAGCTGGAGAGATGCCAACAAGGCGGACTTGGTACTAGGAAAAGCAGCGAGTATGAAGTCCTCGAGCTGTAACTGCTCTTCACGAAGACAGACTCACTTGGCATTCTTGTCTAGAAGATGAAACGCAATGACTGTCTGCATTGTGTGTGTGTGTGCTTGTACATACATACATACATACATACCAACAATCTGGGTCTTGGATGTTGAGTTACTAGTGTAGAGAAATAACTACACTCTAATGGAAAATATCAGGCTTTGTAGGGTTTTTTTTTAAAGATTTATTTATTTATTTATTCATTCATTTCTCTTAATTTGACCAGAGAAAGACACACAGAGAGAAGGAAAATGAGAAAGCAAGCCACCATGTCTGGGACTCAAACCGTGGACGGCCATGTGGGAATGTCCAGCACCTTAATCACCACACCATGTGCTGGCCCCATGGAAAAATCAGGTTTGATATGTTTGTTTTAAAAGTAGTATTGGGGAATTGAGGGGGGGCTGCATCCTAATAGCACTGGTTACTGTGAACAAATAAAACCTTTCTGTAGTTGCTTCCTTATCAGAAAAGAACATTTCATCATGGTATTTTACCCTCTGCGTTTGGGAAAAGTTTCATCCTCATGAACTTGTGTGTAACTTACCTGCCTCAGTTCCAGCCTGGGATGATGTTCTCTGTCTTTGTGTGTGCATACCTAAGATAATACGTAAATGGCTTTCTGTTTTTGAAACCTTCCCCAAAACAAAAACTGTGTAAGCTTCTGTGTCTGAGAAGCCATCACGCTGAGCAACAGCAGAATATGAAATAAGTTGCTTTTTCGTCCCTGGCTGTTGAGGATCTACCGCCACCATGAATGACACAGTAACTACCCGAACCAGGAAATTCACGATCAACCGACCACTTCAGAGGAAACAAATGGTCATTGCTGCCCTTCACCCCGGGAAGGCAACAGCACCTAAGACAGAAATCCGGGAAAAACTAGCAAAGATGTCCAAGGCCACACCAGACGTCATCTTTGTGTTTGGGTCAGAACCCATTTTGGTGGTGGCAAGACAATTGGCTTTGGCATGATTTACGATTCTTTGGATTATGCGAAGAAAAACGAACCCAAACAGACTTGCAAGACATGGCCTTTATGAGAAGAAAAAAGACGTCAAGGAAACAGCGAAAGGAACACGAGAACAGCATGAAGAAAGCCAGGGGGACTGCACAGGCCGGTGCTGGTGCTGGCAGACAGTGAGCCGGAGACTGGAGAGCAGTCGGAGGAGGAGAGATTCTGCAACGACTCTCTGCGGGGATTGTGCGGATTTTTCATGATCTTGAGGATTGATAAAACTAAAAACATTAAAACAAAAAAAACTAAAAACTTAAAACAAAAAAAAGAATAAGAAATAAGTTGTTCCAAATTAGATGGAAAGTTTTCCTGAAGCTATACCCTTTCCAATTAAAGAATGATGTTGTAAATGGGCGGTCCAAATTGGATAACTGAAAAGTAACCGTATCAGAGCTTTTATCTATCTGTAGTCACGTAAATTCAATAGTTCACGTGCAGAATTTCTGAAAGGAGAAACTGTACCGTTACCAGCAAGCTCCCCTCCCGATGACAAACACAGACAAATCCCAGCGTTCCGCTAAGAAAGATTTAGTTAGGTGGGCATTTTAGCTCTCTCGGGAACTTTTCCTTTACGAGAAGCTGAAATCTTTACGCTCTATTGACTAGAAGGTCATATTCATGAAGTGTCTAAGCTTTGGCTCCTGAAACCTAATCGGAGGGTTAAAGGTGTTCGCAGCTGAGGGCCTGCGGGCGGGTATAGAGGGACACGCCTGTGATCTGAGCTACCATGCAGGTTTCTTTCTCAAGCCAGCTCATTCCCTACGTGTAGGCCTCAGTCTTTTCAGTGTCGGGGTCCTGGGTCAGCAGAAGCCAGGGAAGCCGGTAACTGTAGCCATCAGAACGGTACCCAACTGTGTACTGTTTACTGTAAACGCAGGTGAACAGTGGGCAATAGTTGTATATTTCTTTAAAAAAATAAGCAAAGAGGGAGGGAACCAGCAATTAGCGTAATGGCTATGTCGCTGGACTCCCATGTAGTCGACCGCAGTTCGCGTCCCAGACCCAGTGGCTTAAACTCATGCCAGGCACGTGTGATCCTGAGAGGAGAATGGAAGAGAAGGGATTGCGGCGTGACCATCCCCCCTGGGGGGTGATTTCTCGCTTTCTGTCTCTATGTCTCTCTCTCTCTGTCTGGCGAGCGCACGCGCCCTATAGCGAAAATCTCTCCAAAAAAAAAAAAAATAAAATAAATAAGCAAAGAGATCAAGGATCTAAATGACACCATAAATGAAGTGGCCTTGACAGACATCTATATAACTTTCCGCCCAACAACCGCAAAATACACATTTCTCTCACAGACTGACCACGTGATAGGGCACAAAACAAGCCTTTACAGATTCACAGGCATAGAAACTATATCCAGCATCTTCTCTGATCACGCTGGAATTAAACTTGAAATTAATTTCAGAAAACAACCTCAAAAATGCACAAACATGGAAACTAAACAATCTACTCCTGAATGACCTCACAACCACTGATTTTAAAAGATTCCATGAGGGGGCAGCAGTTGGCCTCACTTCCCCTCCCTCTCCCACTTCCTCTCTCCCCTCTCCCTCCCTCCGTCTCTGATCAAATTAGAAGGAAGGAAGTTAAATAATTCTTTTTTTTTTAAATTATTTTATTTAACTTTATTTGTTCATTCATTCATTAATTTCAATTTGACCAGAGAGGGAGAGAGAGAGGGGGAGGGAGGGAGGGAGGGAGGGAGAGGAAGCAACCTGCCAGGTCTGGGACTTGAACCGTAGTCAGCCACGTGGGAGTCCAGCACCCTTAACCACCAAGCCACCTGCCAACCCCAAGAAGTTAAATCTTAAAAAAAAATTTTTTTTCGATGAAACTAATGATAATGAGGGACCAGCAGTCTTTTGCACCCTAAGCAAAAACCTCTCCAAAAACAAACAAACAAATGATAACGAGTACACGCGTTTCCGTGATCTATGGGACACAGCAAAAGCCGTCATAAGAGGGACGTTTATAGCAATTTGAGCATATAAGAAGGGAAAGTGGCAGACAGACAACCTAGCAACCTCGGGGAACTGGAAAAACAACCAATACCAGGAGTGAAGAAATAATAATTTGAGCAAAAATAAATTAAATAGAGACCAGCAGATGGCATAATGGTTATGCCGTTGGACTCCCACATGGCCAACCACATTTCGAGTCCTGGAGCCAGTGGCTTAAAACTCACACTGGGTGCATGTGTGTGTGTGTGCCCCAAATTCTGAGGAGAATGGAGACGGGACTGTGGCCTGGCCATCCCCCAGGAGGTGATTTCTCGCCTTCTGTCTGTCTCTCTGGTGAGCACACGTGCCCTACAGGAAGAATCTCTCTAAAAATAAAATAAGTGAAATAGAGAATAAACTACACAAAAAGTAAATGAAACTGAAAGCTGGTTCTATGAGAAGATAAACAAAATTGATACATCATTAGCTAGACTAGTTAAGAAGAAGAGAGAAAGGAACCAGATAAAGCAAATTTGCAATGAAAGGCAACATTACAACAGACATAACAGAAATACAAAAGATCATTAGAGGGGACCAGCAGGTGGCGTGGTGGTTAGGGCACTGGACAAGCCCACATGGCCAACCAAGGTTTGAGTCCTGGACGTGGTGGATTGCTTTCTCACTTTCTCTCCCTCTCTTGTCAAATTAAAGTAAATGAATGAATAAAATTCTTAAAAAAAAAAAAAGATCATTAGGGAACAGTACAAATGACTACACATGAACAAGAAAACTTGGACAAATTTCTGGACACACATAACCTACCAAGATTACATCAAGAAGACACAGACAGCCTGAATAGACCCATCACACACAAGTCTGAATTAGTAATAAATAGTCTCCCAAGTAAGAAAGGCCCAGATCCTGATGGCTTCATTTCTGAACTCTATAAAACCTTTCAAGAGCTTACTCCTATTCCACTCAAACTATTTCTAAAGATCCAAAAGGAAAGAAGCCTCCCAGTTTCATTTTATCAAACCTGTATCACTCTCATCATCAAAATAGACAAGGACACCACCAAAAAAGAAAACTACAGACCAGTATCTCTGATGGATATAAATGCAAGAAATCTCAACAAGGCCAAACTGTATCCAACGACACATTAAAAAGACTACATGGGGCGTGGGGTGACAGGCAGCGTGGTGGTTAAGGGTGCTGGGCTTCCACATGGTCGACTGCAGTTCGAGTCCCAGACCTGGTGGCTTGCTTTCTCACTTTCTCTGTCTGTCCCTCTTGGGTCAAATTAAAACAAATAAATAAAGTTCAATAAAATAATTCAAAAAAAAAAAAAAAAAAAAGACTATACACCACGACCAGGTAGGCTCTATTCCAGGGATGCAAGGATGAGTCAACATATGTAAAACCGTAAGTGTAATACAACATGTTAACAGAAAGAAGGATAAAAACCATACGATCTCATCAACCAATGCAGAAAAAGTATTTCAGAAAATGCAAGATTTCGTCATGATTAAGACTGTCAGGAAAATGAGCACAGAAGGAACATTCCTCAAGACAATAAAAGCCATGTATGACAAAACCAGAGCCAACGTCACACTGGCTGGGGACAGCACTGGAGCTACGCAAGCCGCCTCTCCCACTCCCTGTCAGTGTGTTACTGGGAGTCCTAGCCAACACAGTCAGACAAGAGAGTAATGTGGAAGGCAGTCACAGGGGAAAAGAGCAGTGACAGTATTTCTATCTGCAGGTGACATGATTACATACAGAGAAAACCCAAAATATTACACATACCCACAGACACACACACAGACACACACGTCCCTCCTGGAAGTGATAAATGAATAAAGTAGCAGGATATGAAATCCACATACAAAAATCTATAGCATTTCTTTTAATTTTTTTAAAGAATTTTAAATTTTATTTAATTTTTTATTTCACTTTATTTATTTATTTAAATTCGACAGAGGGACAGAGTGAATGAGTGAGTGAGTGAGTGAGTGAGAGAGAGAGAGAGAGAGAAAGCAAGCCACCAGGTCCGGGACTCAAACCGTGGTCAGCCATGTGGGAGTCCAGCGCCCTTAACCAGCACAGCACCTGCCAACCCCTCTATAGCATTTCTATACAGCAAGAGTGAACAGACCGAGGTAGAATTGAAAAAAGAAAGAAAGAAAAAAGAAATTAATTACATTTGTAATAGCCAAAAAGGAAATAAGGTACCTAGGAATAAACCTAACTGAAGAAGTTAAAGACCTCTACAAGGAAAACCATGAAAAACTTAAATAGGAAATTGAAGATGATACAAAAAAAGTGGAAAGACATCCTGTGTTCCTGGATTGGAAGAATTAATATAATCAACATGCCTATTCCACCTAAATTAATCTAATAATTTAATGCAATCGCAATCAAATTACCAGAGATGTTTTTCAGAGATTTAGGAAAAAATATGCATAGACTCTGTCTAGAATCATAAAAGACTCCATGCTGCTAAAGCAATACTGCACCAGAGGAGTGGAGTAGGAGGCATCTCACTCCCTGACCCCAAAATATATATTACAAAACTGTGATAATCAGGGAACCAGCAGTTAGCATAATGGCTATGTCGCTGGACTCCCACGTAGTCGACCGCGGTTCGTGTCTCGGACCCGGTGGCTTACAACTCACGCCGGGCGCGTGTGCGTGCGTGCCCAAGATCCCGAGAGGAGAATGGAGGAGAAGGGATTGCGGCGTGACCATCCCCCCTGGGGGGTGATTTCTCGCTTTCTGTCTCTATGTCTCTCTCTGTCTGTCTGGCGAGCGCACGCGCCCTATAGCAAAAAACCTCTCCAAAAAAAAAAAAAAAAAAAAAAAAAAAAACAAAACTGTGATAATCAAAACAGCGTGATATTGGCAGAAAAACAGGCATGTAGACCAATGGGACAGAATGGAGATCCCAGAAATAAACCCCAAAACATACAGCCAACTGATTTTTCACAAAGGGCACCAGATAATCCAGTGGGAAAAAGAAAATCTCTTTAGCAAATGGTGCTGGAAAAACTGTGTACCCACCTGCAGAAAGATGAAACAGGACCCCTATCTGTCACCACTAACTAAAATCAACTGAAAATAGATCAAAGATTTAAACCTAAGACTTCAAACTATAAAACTGCTGGTGGATAACACAGGGGAAACTCTTGGAGACATTGGAGTATGAAAGATTTTTTTTCAAGAAAAATTTAATTTTACTTATTATTGTTATTTTTCATTTGAGCCTGGGGGGAGCAGTGGAAGCAAGCTGCCAGGTCTGGGACTCGAACCACAGGTGACCATGTGGTCCAGTGCCTCAACCACCCTGCCACCTGCTGGCCCCTAAAGACTTCTTAAATAAGACCCCCAAAGCACAGGCAACAATTCCAAAGAGAGACAGGTGAGATTACATCAGGTTTAAAAGCTTCTGAACAGAAAAAGAAATAGCAGCTAGGGTGAGGACACCACCCTCGGAATGGGAGGCAGTATTTGCAAACTCTCCTTCAGGTAAGGGACCGATAACCAGCATATGCAGGGAGCTCAAGCAGCTTACCTGAAAAAAAAATAGCTCAACTAAAAGATGTGCAAGGGAAAAAGGACAGAAGTGAAACATTTAAGGAACACAAAAATAGAAAATTACCTGGTGATAACATGTATGATATCATCTTTAACTGGACTAATATGGTGTATTCATGCTGGGAAAAGTCATTTTGCCTGATGTAATGATATAGAGAGCCAATGTATAAAAAGATGAAAAATAAAATGAGTTGGAGACAACTTTTTTTTTTTTTTGAGAGCTTTTGCTATAGGGCGCATGTGCTCGCCAGAAAGACAGAGAGACAGAGAGACAGAAAGCGAGAAATCACCCCCCAGGGGGGATGGCCACGCCGCAATCCCTCCTCCTCCATTCTCCTCTCGGGATCTTGGGCACGCACGCACACGCACCCAGCATGAGTTTAAGCCACTGAGTCCAGCACTTGAAATGCGGTTGACTACGTGGGAGTCCCGCGACACAGCCAGTATGCTAACTGCTGGTCCTGAAGAGACAACTGTCTAAGGGAGATATATGAACATCCAAAAAGCATATGAGGACATGCTCAGCATTCGTTATCGTAGGGAGATGCAAATCAAAGCCATGACGAGGTAACACCTAGCCCCAGTCAGAAAGGCTAAGACCAAACCGTAACGGTAAGTGCCAGCGAGGCTGCAGTGAGAGGGAACTCTGTCACACTGTTGATGGGAGTGTAAATTAGCACAGCGACTGTGGACGACGACGTGGAGGTTCCCCAAAGCCCTACAGCTAGAGCTACCATACGATCCAACAATTCCACTCCTGGGTATCTACCCAAAGGACAGGCAGGACACAATCGGTTCGAGAACCACTGGTATGTCCACGTTTAATGCGGCATTATTCACAATGGCCAAGACATGGAACCAAGCCAAATAGCCATGAACAGGTGAATGGATTTAAAAACTGTGACACAGACATGGTACAGGACACGGGCCAGCAAATGCCATAGTGGTTACATCTCTGGTCTCCTACATGGTCAACCATGGTTCGAGCCCCAGACCTGGTAGCTTCAAACACATGGGGCACGTGTGCATGCCCAAGATCCCAGGAGAAGGACTGTGGCATGGCCATCCCCCCTGGGTGGTGATTTCTTACTTTCTGTCTCTCCAGCAGGTACATGCACCTAGTAGTAGAAAGCTTTTTTTTTTTTTTTTTTTTTTTTTTTTTTTTTTTAGAATTATTATTTTTTGTTTAACTTTATTTATTTAATTAAACCAGAGAGGGACAGAGAGGGAGAAAGTGAGAAAGCAAGTCACTAGGTCCAGGACTCGAACCATGGTTGGCCATGTGGGAGTCCGGCACCCTTAACCACCATGCTACTTGCCAGCCCCAGCTCCTTTTTTTTTTTTTTAAAAGAATTACTTTATTGTGGCCAGCAGGTGGCCTGATGGTTAAGTTAACTTTATTTACCTATTTATTTATTCATTTTTAATTTGACCAGAGAGGGGCAGAGAGTAAGAAAGAGAGGGGGAAAGTCAAAAAACAAGCTGCCAGGTCCAGGACTCGAACCGTGGTCAGTCATGTGGGAATCCAGTGCCTTTAACCACGCCACCTGCTGGCCGCCCCAAAATCTGTTTTTATTTATTTATTTATTTATTTTTTGCTATAGGGCACGTGCGCTCACCAGAAACAGACAGACAGACAGAGAGACAGAAAGTGAGAAATCACCACCCCCCCACGCCGGGGGGGATGGCCACGCCGCAATCCCTTCTCCTCCATTCTCCTCTCAGGATCTTGGGCATGCAAGCACACGTGCCCAGCATAAGTTTAAGCCACCGGGTGGACTACGTGGGAGTCCAGCGACACAGCCATTACTCTAACTGCTGGTTCCCAAAATCTCTCTTAAAAACCAACAAAACAACCTAAGTAAGCATATTTAGAAAGGAAACTTTTGCATAGTGGTTCTCAAAGGGTGTGCCTTGAAGCAGCAGCATCCGTGGTCTGAGAGGCTGGCAGGTGGCGTGGTGGTTAAGGGCATCGGACTCCCACGTGGCCGACCGTGGTTCCAGTCTCAGACCTGGCGGCTTGCTTTCTCACTTTCCTTCTCTCTCTCTCTCTCTCTCTCTCTCACTCACTCACTCACTCACTCTACCCTTCTCTGGTTAAATAAAAATAAATAAATCAATGCACTCTTAGGCTCACAGGTCTGGACTAAGGGGGCGGGCCCTGCAGGAGGTCCTGACAGACCCTCAGTGGAAAGGCTGCTCCCGTCACTGCCCACAGGAGGCTGCAGGGCGGCTCCGAGTCCCCGCTGGGGGCCGCCAGGCACACGGCGCACTTCGGCCAGGGCTCCACTCAGGGATGGTGACCAGGACGCCCTCCCTCTGGGGCCCACGCAGCCCAGTCTCGCCCACAGCGTGTCCTGCCCTTACTTTGGCCACGAAATCCAGCCTGAGGCAGCTGGGACTTGGCCAAGGTCACGCGGCAACATGATCAAACTCTGCTAGCAGGGCTGTCCCCTGGGGAGGGACACAGGGCCGGGCCCACCCAGCGCCTCGGCCGGGGAAGGCCCGCCTCGTTCCCTGCTCGTGACAGCCAGGCTAAGCAGAGAGGGGGCAGCGGTGCACCCCACACCACTGACAACGAGAGCAGCACTGACATGGAAAAGGTCGGAGAAGGGGAACGCGGTAACCCGGGGAGAGGGTTTACTGATTTTTAAAAACCTTTTCTGTATTTTGTGATATGAGTCGTAAGAATCATGGCACATCATTAAAACGCATTAAATAGCATAGCATTCACAAAGGCCGGCAGGGCCCGGCCCCGGGGGTGTGGCCAGTTGCACAAGACCGCACAGCTGCGGCCACCAGCTGACTGGTCCGAGCCCGGGCCTGGCCAGCCTGGGAACACGCCAGGCGCAGGTGCCCCGGACCGTGGGCTGATGAGGGGACGCGGCGGCCTGAGCCCTGGGAAGGCGCCTCTTCCTGCCCCTCTCCTGCCCGTGCACGCACACTCTGTCACGACCTACACACACACAGTCCCCCACATCCTCCCGGTATCCAGCCAGCCCACAGCTGGCAGCCCGGGAAGCCTCCCCAGGCTCCTCTCCGGACCTGCTGCCTGGGCACCCTCACCCCAGGGACCCTCCACTCGCTCCACTCACACCCACCATCGCCTCCCCTCGCAGTAGTCCGGGGCGCCCCTAACCCGAGGCCGCCTCACAGCCCGACAGGCCACCTGTCTGTCTGTATCTGAACGGAGGGGAACTTCTCGGGGCACCTGGCTTAGAAGTGGATGGGATGCCGGAGGCCAGCAGGTGGCCTGGTGGTTAAGAGTGCTGGACTCCCACATGGCTGACTGCGGTTTGAGTCCTGGACCTGGTGGTTTGCTTTCTCACTCTCCCCCCCCTTTCTCTCACTCTCCCCTTCTCTGGTCAAATTAAAATAAATAAATAAAGCTTAAAAAAAATAAGTAGTGGACGGGCTGCCTCGTGATGGACTAACGGACCAGGTGCATCCAATCCCCACAGGTGATTCCCGAAGGCCTTTCTCTGCCTGGTCCAGGTGAGGCTACGGCCACTTTCAGCACCCGGGCGTGGGGGGGGGGGGGGGGGGAGGAGGGATATATATAGAGCCGGGGGCCCGGATCCCCGGGAGGCTGGCTACACGGTTTGGGGGTTTGTGAGTGTCTGGCGTGGCCGTGCCACCAGGGACCCTCAGCAAGGGCTCGCCCTGGAAGCCGCTGTCACTGGGCCCTGGCTGTGTGCGCGGGATGGCCTGGCTGGTGGTAAGGGTGCCAGGGACTTGCTTGGGACCAGCCCCTGGTCCTGCCCCCCGTTTTCAGCAGGTACTCACCTCCGTCTGGGCAGCAGCTGCAGGAGTGAGGAGAGGTTGAGGTTGCGGCCGGGCATGTGGCAGCTGGCAGACCACACCTTGGCTGAGGCAGGCCGGCCTCTCGCCACCTTCTGTGCACAAAAGGTGGGTCTGGTGGGGTCCTTCCCTCAGGAGCACAAAAGGTGGGTCTGGTGGGGTCCTTCCCGCAGGAGCACAAAAGGTGGGTCTGGTGGGGTCCTTCCCGCAGGAGCACAAAAGGTGGGTCTGGTGGGGTCCTTCCCGCAGGAGCTCGGTGACTGGGCCTCCTCTCCCGACCCACCGTGGCTCTGCTCTGGCGGCCCTGACCCCTGGCGTCCTCCCACGGCAGCCTTCCTTTTAACAGCTCCGTGCGTGGGCGGGCGGGAAGAGTGCTCACCTGTGCGCTCACCTGTGCGCTCACCCTGCCCAGCTGGGCCTGGGCGCCCGTCCACCGTCTCACGCTCCACTGGCCTCAGAGAGCCTGTCTGCGCCCCACCCAGGCTGCTGCCCTGCGCCAGGGCACCCTCGCATCCTGTCTCAGGTCTGTGTGCCGTGGGACGACGTGAGCACCTGGGCACCAGGTCCATCATGGCCCTTGACCACGGCCGGGCCCAGGAAGGCTGCTGGGTGCAGGGAGTCCAGCCAGCTGGGCCCTGGGCCAGTCACTTCCCTCTCTGCCCGTCACCTTGGGGACTGTGAGGCTCTGGTGCGGAGGTGAACGCCGCTGGCACTTCTGTCCCATCAGCAGAGCCCAGTGGGGGTGGGACACAGACTAGGGGGGCAGGGTGGCTGCCTGAACACCCTTCACCTGCTGGAAGAGCTGCAGGGCATCCTGAGAGGCAGCGTCCTGGAGTGGAGACACCTGGGGGCGGGCGCTGTGTCTCCATCCAGTGCCATGTGGGGGGTCTGCGCTGGTGCGGGTCCCTGTCTGAGTGAGGCCATCCATGCCCGTCTTGGACGCGGTGCCGTCCTGACCACGGGACTGCTGGCCGGGGCGCGTTCTGGGCTGGCAGTACCAGAAGCGTAGGGGTGCTGGGCAGATGTCTGTTACCTGTCTGGGCTCCTCCTCTCCACTCCAGGCCTGCTCACTTAGAGAGGGGCAGCTGTCCACACTGTCAGGAACCCAGAACTAGGGGCTGAGGTCACTCCCTCTAGGGCAACCGCCCCCACCCTTCCCAATAACTGCAGCGAAACAGCTCCCCGCCGGCATCCTAGGCTGGGGCGGGGCGGGCGGGCAGCTTCACCCAGACGTCCCGGAAACCCCACAGAAAAGCTCCACACCGCCCCCCTGTGGCCAGCGGAGGTAGGAGCTGCGCCACAAAACGCCGAGGTCTGAGGGGGCGGAGCAGAGCCACAAGCGCAGGTTCACCTGTTTCCCACGTTTGCTCACGAGAACCTACACTCGAGAACCTACACTCGGGGCAGCAAGACGGCGCCGCTCCCAGGTTTCCTGATGCTTAATTAAATAAAGGCGTGGGGCCAGCAAGTGGCTTGGTGTTTAGGGTGCTGGACTCCCACATTGTCGACCCTGGTACAAATCCAGGACCTTGCAGTTTGAAAACCGCAGCAAATGAACAGACTAATAGATAAATGTAAAAAAGGAAAACAATTCTCCACACATTGCTGAATACTCCCTGGGAGACAAAATCATCCTGAGTTCTGAACCGCTGGCCCAAGACGCTCTAAAACGGTATCACCTGCTGAGAAGGGAACATAACCTAATTTTATTTTATTTCTTAATTGGCAGAGGGTGGATGGACTCACCAGAGAGAGAAATACAGAGACAGAGGGAGAGAAAGCACCCCCAAAGCAGACGTGTTCATGCCTCAGTCCCTTCTCTCCCAACCCCCAGCCCGCAGGGATTGGGAATATAAACGCAGCAGCCCGGCATGCTTTCAGGCCCTGCAGGGGCCGGGATTCTAATCGCAGTCAGCCCCTCGGGATCTGGCTCCTAGAACCTCTCGCTGGAGTCCGCCTGTACAAATAAGTTTACTTTGTCTTAAATATAACGTTTACCAGGTGAACGACCACGCCAGAGTCCTAGGGCCTGCCGGGACCACGCTGCCACCGCCTTCGCCGTCCACCTTGTGCCAGACTCGGTCACAGGTGGCATGGGAGGTCTGAAGAGATCCCCGTGGCCTGAGTTCTTTTCCCAGAACGGACCTGTGATACAGTCTCGCTCCGGCCCCTCTACACACTGCCCGGCCCCGAGGACAGCACCACCACCAAAGACATTCTCACAGAAACCTCTGGAAAGCCCCCACTCCTGCCCCAGGCCCTCAAGGAGTCCTAATCCCGACCTGTTTACAAGCCCTGCTCGCCCCACCATCGGGACTGTACTCGGCAGTCTGGGACGTCCGACAAAGCCTGCCTCTAGGCCGACTCCCGTCCCAGAAAGTCGAGGGACCGGGCAGTCTCGGCTGTGCACGTGTGCAGGGACGGACAAGCACCTCAGCGCTCCCCACGTGGATAGGGATAGCCCTAGGGTCGGAGGGCAGGTCCCAACAGCGAAAGCATGGGATTCTCGCACATGAGGAAGTGAATCGCGTCAGGTGGTTTCTCTAATTCACGAGGGAGTCAGGAAAGTGGAGGAGCTGCAGGACCAGCAGATGGTATTGTGGTTAAGGCACTGGATTCCCACGTGGCTGACGACGGTTCCAGGCCTTGACCCGTGAGCTTGAAAATCATGCTGAGCACGCGTGCCTGTGTGCCCAGAATCCCAAGGGGAGAAAGCAGGAAACACTGCAGCGTGGCTATCCTCCTGGGCTTTCGCTCTGCAGAGCACACATCCGCTATGGCAGAATCCTAAAAAAAAAAAAAGGCAACAAAAACTCTACAAATGAGATCAATTGGACCCTGAAGTGGGACGCAGCCGTTGCTTTCTATGTAAGGGAGCAGCTGCTCGGCCGTAGGCTGTCCTCGGAGAGCCTGAAGCGCTGCCACAGGAAAGCCAGCTGGGCCTGGCTGGGCAGGGGCACAGACTTGAGCTCAAACTACTCAATTTCTCCTCTGATCTTTGGTCGTTGTTTCTCGTTTTAAATATTTTTATTTTACTTCTTACTATTATTTTAAAATTTGCTCCAGGGCATGTGCACTCACCAAAGAGAGTGTGCGAGAGGGACAGTGAGGAAGCAAGCCGCCAGCTCTGACACACCAGACCACCAGACGCACGGCCAGCCCTTAACCACCCACTGGCCGCTTGCTGTTTTTCGTTCTTACCTCGGGCCAATATGAGAGACTCTGCTTTAGGAGTTCTAAATGAGCTGACCGTGCTCCCATCAGATTGGCACACATTCAGACCAACATCTGGCGTTGACGAGGCCTGCAGGGACGAAGCAGTGTGCCCTGAGAGGCTCTGAGGGCAGACAAGGCACCCAGATGGATCAGCACACCTGTGTGCCTCAGGAAAGGCCGAGTGACAGAGGGTGCAGGCCCCACAGATGGGCCTGAGGTCCAGGCAGGGCGAGGAGAGGAAACAGGCACTTGTCCCTCTGGGCCAGGTGTGGCACCTCTAATCTCCTCCTTGTTGCAAGAGAGGGAGGTGGTGACGACAGGAAGCCTGCCAGCAGCTGCTGCAGTCTTCAGGGATGTAAACAGCTACACATTTCTTTTACTAGAGGTTAGCATGGTTTTTGTTTTTTGAGAGATTTTTGCTATAGAGCACGTGTGCTCACCAGAGAGACAGAGACAGAAAGTGAGAAATCACCCTCCAGGGGGGATGGCCATGCCACAGTCCCTTCTCCACTCTCCTCTTGGGATCTTAGGCACGCATGCACATGCACCGGGTGAGTTTTAAGCCACCGCGTTGGGGACTTGAACTGTGGTTGACTATGTGGGAGCCCAGTGACTAACCATCACGCCATCTGCTAGCCCCTTAGTTTTTAATTGTCTGCAGACCTTCTGAACAGCCATCTCAGGAGACGCCAAGGAAGTAGACCTGGGGTGAACGTGCGGCTCCCCACGAGCTCCTGGAAAGGTGTTCCCGGACCTGTGAACTGTCACAGCCGTTCTCTGCGAGTCACCGAAGAGGGCGCACAGTGAGATAAAACACCTGCGGCCCTGGAGATCCGCCGAGCTGGTCCACATCTCCTTACCTGACGCTGTTAGCGGGATGCAGCTTCTGCAAGTCCATCCGCTGAGCTGTACACTGACCAGGGGAAAGGTTTTCTCCCTGTAGTGTCCCTGAATGGAGTTGTAAAGCATGCCTTGTGCCATGGCCCTCCTGGGCTAACGGGACCCTCCTGGGTGGTAAACCGGCTCGACACCCTGTCCTTCACTCAACCCGCTGGGCCCACCCAGGCGCTTCCCCATTACCTTGATTCCGTCCCAGTTACGCCGGCTGTCACCGCGGCTGCTTACCCGGGAGGGCTCCAGGACACGCAGGACGGGGTCATGACTTTCCGCCCCTGCTGTCACCAGCCGGCAGCCACCTGCTCCCGCCTTCCCGACTCCCCCCCGCATGCTTGCCGGGAGCCCGAGTCACGTGATCGCCAGATCAGCTGACCCGGCTCGACCGGAAGGAGCAACGCCGGGCCGGGGCCTCCAGGCGCGATGGTGAGGGAGCAGCGGGCGACGCGAGGTTGGGGCTGCCGGGAGGGGACGAGGGGGTGCGGGAGGGGAGCTGCACCGCCCCCGCTGCGGGCACGCGGGTGTGGCCGGGGCCCAGTGTCCGCTAGGGACGAGCGCCGCTGCCACCCCGCAGTCGAGCACACGGGGTGGGACAGGTCCGGCGGGCTAGGAGTCCCCGAGGTTTTTACCGGGGAGGAAGGACCCGCCCCCGGCAGGAACCGGCCTGCCCGCCCCGGGAGTCCTTCCAGGCCTTCGCTGGCCCGAGAGGCGCGCCCAGAGGTGCCCGTGTCCCCAGCCCTCCCGTGGTGCTGGGGAGCAGCCGCTGGTCCGCTCTGTTAGGAACCCCTTCCTCGCCTTCCAGAGCCAGAAAGGCGTGGCTGGGGTGGGGACTTCCCACGGGCGTTCATTCGTTGGACAGACGCCAGTGCCAGTCACTGCGACCTGAGCCGGGAGGGAGGGGACCCACACCCAGCTGCCCTAGTGCATGGTGTTAAGAGGCCTTCTTGCGGCTGATGGCAGCCTGGGTGGCTTGGGTGAGGTCCTGTCCTGTACCAGGCTGGGGAAGCAAGGGCGGGGGTGCGTCTTCACACGAAACCGCGTGAACGCACACTCGGCAGAGATGGGGGCGCCCTGGGCACGGTGCGCCCCACCCAGCTGGAAGACTGCGCAGTTGACCCTGGGACATGGGTTTGAGCTGTGTGACTCCACGTTCGTGTGGGTTTTTCTCAAGAAATACATTGGAAAAGGTTTTGAAGATTTGGGAAGGTTTGGAGAAACCACGTAGCCTAGAAATACCCAAAGAATGAAGAGGTTTGTCGTGAGTGCGTAACGTGTGCATAGATACCTGTCCTTTACCCTTCACTATGGGAAACGTACACAGCATAAACAGTTGAAATCGATCCGACCTTCCCCATCAACCCAGGTGGCTGCAGAGGGACCGCCGGTCTCCGCAGACAATTGTGTGGCAGGGAAAAGGGGGCCGGCACGGCTGCTGCATGTTTCTCTCTGTTCCGTCCAGTGCCATAAACCTTGAATAACCTCATGGAACTCATTATCTTTTCATACTCACTGTACACATTGGTGGCACATGTGCCAGCTGCCACCTTCCGTGTACTGTGAGTGTTGCCGTCAGGACTGACACTGCGACTCCTCAGCTCAGCACAGTGAATGTACTTGCTTGTCGTGCTAATACCTTCTTGAGCTTATTTCATTGTAATACAGCACATGGGGACCAGCGCATGGCGTAATGGTTATGTCTCTGACTCCCACATAGTTGACCGCAGTTCGAGTCCCAGACCTCGTGGCCTAAAATTCACGCTGGGTGTGTGTGCGTGCGTGCCCAAGATCCCGAGAGGAGAATGGAGGAGAAGGGATTGCGGCCTGGCTATCCCCCGGGGGGGGTGATTTCTTGCTTTCTGTCTCTGTCTCTCTCTCTGTCTTTCTGGCACGCACACACGCTCTGTAGCAAAAACCTCTCCAAGATGTGTGGTAATTGACCTGTCAGTTCAGTCCGGTTTTAACAGCTCAGTTTTGGGGGAGTCAGAAGTTACGGATTTTTGACTGGCGGGGGTCGCTGCCCCTCACTCCTACTTGCTCGGGAGTTGACTCTGGAGGTTTATGAAAACTGAGGCCACATCAGCAGAGGCCAGACTGGGCTGGGTCTCGGCTCCGTGATTAAGACCGTGAGCTCGCCGGCCGGCTCCCAGGTTTCCTGCACGAGGGGCTACTCCGGAAAGGCTGGGGCGGCGTCCCCGGAGCAGACACCTGGGTAAAGGGAGACGGCACGCTGCACAGAGGGCCGGACCAGGGCGGGAGAGCAGAGTGGAGACGGAGTGGAGAGGCCTCTCGGGTCCAGGAGGACAGGGACTCTGCTATATTCCCTGCTGCCCCCGCCCCAGCATTTAAAGAAATGTTTTTTAGAGAGCTTTTTTGCTATAGGGCATGTGTGCTCACTGAGCAAACAGGACAGAAAGTGGGAAATCACCCCTGAGGGGATGGCCACACCGCAATCCCTTCCCCTCCACTTTCCTCTCAGGATCTTGGGCACACATACACACATGCGCCCGGCAAGAGTTTAAGCCACAGGTCAGGGACTCGAACCGCGGTCGACTACATGGGAGTCCAGCCACATAGCCATTATACCATCTGCTAGTCCCATGCCAGCATTTAGAAAGGGAGCCACAGGGAAGGCGCTCAGCCCACATGGGTGGGACAGTGAGTGCCCGGTGTGGTGGTTACGTGATCAGGCAGAGTGCTCTCCACGGCCGGGTGATGGCGTCCACGTGCCAGAGGGCACCCATCCTGGGGGTGGCCTTGTGGAGCTGCCGTGTGGAGGGCGCACTGGCCACACCTCAGCCCTCCCTCCCCTGCAGAGGTTCCGGTTCTGTGGTGACCTGGACTGTCCCGACTGGGTCCTGGCGGAGATCAGCACACTGGCCAGGATCGTTGAGTGACCGGGGTCCACAGGGGGTGGGAGGCGGGCACCACTGGGGCGAGGGTGGTAAGGTCACGCGGGCTGGGCCCTCAGTGCCGGGGCCTGTGCAGCCATGCTGTGCGGCCCTGGCTCCCGCTGCCCTCTCTGACCGGCCCCTGCAGAGAGGCTGAGATGCCTTCCCTTGCAGTCCTCCGTGAAGCTGCGCCTGCTGTGCGGCCAGGTGCTGAGGGAGCTGCTGGGACAGGGGGCCGACGTGAGTGTGCGCCCGACCCTGCCCTCCCGCCCACCAGGCCCTGACCTCCCTGGACTCCCGCCGTCCTTCTCTCCTAGCCTGGGGGACGGGAGGGTGATGGGCTGGCGGGCAGGGGCCCGGCACCCCCTGAGGCTCCCTTCCACCCTAGTACGAGAAGATCCTGAAGCTCACGGCCGATGCCAAGTTTGGTGAGTACCACCGAGTCCTAGGCCTTGGCACCTGGGGCTCGGCCTGCGGCTGGCACAGGCCCCTCCTCCCAGCAGCCCCCCGTGACTCACCTGTCTCAGTGGAGGAGCGTGAGGGATAGTGACGGTGACAGTCCTGCCTGCCTGTCCTCTGCCACCCTGGGGAGGCTTAGCAGTCCCCTAGCCCGTGGAGGCCTGGGGGCGCTGAGCCGAAGACAACAGGCAGCAGAGAGGTTGCAGGGCTGCAGTGAGAGCTGGCCCCACCTGGTCCCTCAGAGTCGGGCGACGTGAAGGCCACCGTGGCAGTGCTGAGCTTCATCCTCTCGAGCGCAGCCAAGCACAGCGTGGACGGCGAGTCCCTGTCCAGTGAGCTGCAGCAGCTGGGGCTGCCCAAAGGTACGGGCTCTTGGGTGCCAGGTGGGAGCCTGTGGCCACGGCGGCGGGGACACAGGCTGGGCCTCGCAACCCTGCCCTGCGTCCTGCCCTCAGAGCGGCCTCAGCCCCGCCCACTCCCTCAGCTGTCCCCGTTCTGTCCCCATTCTGTCCCCAGAGCACGCGGCCAGCCTGTGCCGCTGTTACGAGGAGAAGCAAGGTCCCCTGCAGGAGCACCTGCGGGCCTGCAGCCTGCGTGGTGAGTGCACTGGCCACACCACAGAGCTCCGGTCCTTGGGGCGTACCCACAGTCACAGGCGTGCAGTGGGAGAGGCCATGTCCCGGCCAGGGCTCT
Source organism: Tupaia tana (assembly GCA_026018925.1). NCBI lineage: Eukaryota > Metazoa > Chordata > Mammalia > Scandentia > Tupaiidae > Tupaia > Tupaia tana. The sequence continues at coordinate 2,388,655 of JAKSZU010000028.1, forward strand.
TCTCTGAGTTCTGCTGTGATAATCAGACTCCTGTTCACTGAGCCTGTCCCGTTCCAGCCCTGGGTCGGGACGCGAGCTTCTCAGAGACCGCAGGGCCAGAGGATGTGGGTGAGCCAGGGTGTGTGTCGTGGGGGCCGCCCTGACACCGAGCGCCCCGTGCCCTCGCAGTGAACCGGCTGTCCAGCGTGGGCTGGCGGGTGGACTACACCCTGAGCTCCAGCCTGCTGCGGACCGTGGAGGAGCCCGTGGTGTACCTGCGGCTAGAGGTGGCCCCGGCCCCGGGGGCTGTGGCCCAACCCATTGCCATGTCCCTCTCGGCAGACAGGTTCCAGCTCCTCCTGGCAGGTGAGGCTCTGCTGGACCCGCAGGGGCGCCCCCACCCCCACCCGTGCCCCGCCAGTGCCCCGCCCGCCCCCCACTGCCCACCTCTCTCCTGCAGAACTGAAGCAGGCTCAGGCCCTGCTGAGCTCCCTGGGCTGAGGATGAGGGTGTCCAGCCGTGCGGAGCCGCCCTGCCGGTGAGAGCCGCTGCCCTCTGACCGCGCTCCAGGGGCCACCAGTTCTAGGGTGCTGGGCCCTGGTCTCCTGGCTTCCCCTAGCCAATTCAGCCTGGGGCTGCCGGGGCCTCTCCCCACATTGCCTTCCCACCCGCCTCCGGGAGCAGGAATAAACGGAAGTGTGCAGGAGCCTGGGCTGGTGTCTTGGTATTCAGATCCAGGTCCTTCCTGAGACTCCGCGGCACGGCCCTCCCTGGCCCACCCCTCGCTCCCTCTCCTTCGCCCTCTCGCCAGTGAGCAGGGCCTCAGGTTCAGGCTGGCAGCAGGCAGCTTCCCCGGTGCCAGAACCCCAGTAGGGAAAGGCGAGCCCCTACAGCTCCCTGTCCAGCTGCCTTCCGGGAGAGAAGGGCCCATGCCCCCACCCACCCACAAGCGGGTCGGTGGCCTGGTGTGGGTGCTCATGGCCCCCAGTGCATGCTCTGAAGAAAGGCCGTGTGGGCAGACAGCAGGAGGGGGCTGTGCACAGCAGCGCGGCCCTCGGGCCGGCCGACAGCCTGGTGGTTGAGGGAGCAGACCCCACATGGCTGCGTCCCAGCTCCGACAGCTGGAAGCACACACAGGATGGCGGAATGGAGAAGGGATTGGGCAAGGCCCCGCCTGTTGGGGGCTGCTTTCTCCCTTTCTCTGTCTCTGGAGAGTGCACACACCCTCTCACCAAATTTTAAAAAGATCAATAAAAATCCATGCATCTGCAGTTGGATGATGGCTGAGTGGCAATGCCACTGGACCCCCCCGGAGGGCCAGGGTTCCTGGCCAGGGCTCCCTGCGCACACCGTCAGCTGGGCTGGATCAGCGTGAAGACCGTTGGGGGTGCCTCTCTCTCTCTCTCTCTCTCTCTCATGGAAGAAATAAACTTGAGAAAAAAGTGGGTCCATATAATATTCTAAAAGTAAAAAAAAATGCCAACCCCTCCCACAAAAACCCAAACCCGTCAGTTTTTTTAAAATTATTTTATTTTAACTTTATTCATTTATTTTAATTTGACCAGAGAGAGAGGGAAAGTGAGAAAGCAAGCCGCCAGGTCTGGGACTCGAACTGCTGTCAGCCATGTGGGAGTCCCGTGCCCTTAACCACCACGCCACCTGCCGGCCCCCAGACCAGTCAGTTTTGTCACCATCGGATGCACCAAATTTGTGGTCTGTGAGTTGGTCGTCGGGATGGATGAAGGCTCTCGTCCTTGGTGTCTGGGGATAACAGACGGCCCAGCTCAGCGAGGTCGAGCGCCACGGGTGCGGCTACTGCAGGAATGACAGACAGACATCACCATTTGGACCCGCTTGGTTTTCGTTGGAAGTCCCCATTGTGTAACTCACAACTAAATCTGTGATCTAGGCAAGGGTCGTCAAGGTGCTGAAACCGTCAGGGAAAAGCCTGCGTGAAGCTGGGAATTTCCATGTGGTACCCAAGACTCAGCCCACTCGGAGGGCCCAAGTGTCCCTCTCTGGTAAATGGGCACACATGCTGGGCTGGCCACACGGCGGAAGCTGCTCCTTCAGGCAGGCAGGCGCTGGCAGGCCTCCGCGTGGAGAGACCCCGGTGCATGATGCTGAGAGCCGGGGGTGAGGACATGCGGATGTCCCCTCACTGGCACCAGGGCACAGCAGGGTGAGGACACGCGATGTCCCCTCACAGGTGCCTGGGCACAGCGGGGTGAGGACATGTGATGTCCCCTCACAGGTGCCTGGGCACAGCGGGGTGAGGACACGTGATGTCCCCTCACAGGTGCCTGGGCACAGCGGGGTGAGGACACGTGATGTCCCCTCACAGGTGCCTGGGCACAGCGGGGTGAGGACACGCGATGTCCCCTCACAGGTGCCTGGGCACAGCAGGGCGAGGACACGCAACGTCCCCTCACAGGTGCCTGGGCACAGCAGGGTGAGGACACGCAATGTCCCCTCACAGGTGCCTGGGCACAGTGGGGTGAGGACATGGATGTCCCCTTATAGGTGCCTCGGCACAGCGGGGTGAGGACACGGATGTCCCCTCACAGGCGCCTGGGCACAGCGGGGTGAGACCCGTTTCCCCTACTCCCTTGGGCCGTGTAGTAAGATCCCCACGAGAGACTGCCCTCTGCTGACTGAGGACTCACGCTCTTACATAGCTGAGTAGCGACTCCCAGGTCCCCTCCGGGCTCCTGGCAACCCGCGATCCTCTCGCTGCCTCTGCCTGCCCGTTTTTGGTGCCTCATAAGGAGAGCCGTGCAGGCATGTGTCCTTCCGTGACCAGCTGTGTCCCTCAGCACGTGTCCTCAGGGCTGTCCATGGCGTTGCATGCGGTAGGGTTTCCTTTCACAAAAACTGACCGACAGTATTTTGGGTGGGGCCAGCCGGTGGTGTGGGGGTGAGGGCAGCTGGATCCCAAGGGGCCAACCACACAGATTGCGTCCCAGATGCGGTGGCTGGAGAAACATGCCAGCACATGTGTGTGCGAGCTCCCCGAAGGACGGAGAAGTGGAGAAGGAGCGTGGCGTGGCCATCCCCCATGGGGGTCTCTCTCCATCCCTGTCTCTCTCTTGTGAGACATATTTTAAACTTTGCCAGTTGCACACACACCAATTGGCAAAGTTTAAAAATAAAATTACCGAGTGTGTGTGTGTGTGTGTGTGTGGCACGCTTTAAAAGCCCACTTCTCCGTAGGTAGAAGAGGTAGCGGCCGCATCTCGGCACCTGCGTACAGCACCACGGCGTGTGGTCTCGGACTGTGGCGGCCGGTACTTAACTGCACGTGTTTGTCAAACCCCAGTCTAAAAAAGGATGAAGGCTACTGTATGTAAATTATACCTTAATTTAGACAACAAGGGAGGACACACTTGACAGACGGGGAAAAACAGCAACCTTTCTAACCCCACGCAGTAAACAAGATAAACGCACCAAGAAACATGGGTAGAATTTCTGAGACTGAAAAGTAGAAATTTTAAACAGCCATGGGGGACAAAAGCTAGCATGGAAGAAGCAACCCCAGTCCTAGGGGGAAGGTCCATCCAGTCATGTTGAAAAGACCATGGGAACACCAGCGCGAGGAAGCCGCCTGCCGGTGACTCGGCACTTGAGGCCGCCCGGTGGGGATGCTGCCGACTCCAGCTGGGCGAGTTTCAGCGCGGCTGGGGGGGACACCTGCGGAGGATGTGCACGGGCAGCCACCACCCCGAGGCGCCCACGGATGTGCATAGCCAGGCCTGGAGAGCTAACTCCCAGGGCGCAGGGGAAACTACAAATGGAAGAACACGTCCATGACACCCTGGGAAGCCTCTGGGCACCCAGAATGGGATGGAGCCTCTACCTCCAGACCCAGCTAGCCTGGACGCTTTATCATGAAGATCAAGACAAGGGGGTGAGATGTGGGAGGGAGGACGGTGGTGCCAAACTTTTTTAAAGTTTTACTTATTCATTTATTTTTAATTTGACCATAAAGAGACACAGAGAGCGAGAGAAACAAAGTGAGAAAGCAAGCCACCAGGTCCAGGACTCAAACCGTTGTCGGCCATGTGGGAGTGTCCAGCGCCTTAACCATCACACCACCTACTGGTCCCTGCCAAGCTTATGAAAGACACTTATCACCCTCTGTTGAGTTTTCCTTGAACAAACAAGCAATAGAAAACAATTTGTGGACACTTCCGGAAATTTGCATGTGGACTAGATACTAGGTTATATGAAAAAGTTATTGACGGGAACAGCAGATGGCGACATGGTTACGTTGCCAGTCTCCATGGTTTGCGTCCTGGCACCTTAAACCTCATGCTGGACGTGTGCGTGTGTGTGCCCAAGATCCCGAGGAGGAGAAGGGATTGTGGCGTGACCATCTCCCCTAGAAGAGTGATTTCTTGCTTTCTGTCTCTCTGTCTCTTTGTCTCTCCAGTGAGTGCACACGCCTAGAGCAAAAATCTCTGTCTCTCAAAAAAAAAAAAAAAAAAGTATTGACGGGATAGCCCCTGTATCCTTGTAGTTAAGAGACCTGGATCCCACATGGCTAACTGTGGTACAAAAAACCTGAAAAACACGCCAGGCACGTGTGCATGTGTGACCAAAGTACTAACAGGATGGACAAGTGGAGAAGGGATTAGGGTGTGAACACAGCCCTTTGGAGGGTGCCTTCTCCATCTCCGACTCTAGCAAGTGCATCTGCCCTTTGACAATTAGAAAAAAGGAGAAGTTATTGTGGGCCCAGCCACAGTGGCAGTGGCACTTTGGGACCACATGGGAGACCCGGGTTCTCTTCCCAGTCCCAGCTGATGGCCAGGTGGAGGGGTGCACACCTGTGCTCCCAGCTGGGCTGAGGCAGGAGGATCTGGACACTGCTAGACCTCGTCCTGAAAAAAGTTACCGTTAACCCTGCTAGGCATGGTAACACTCCGGGCTTTATGGAGATGCGTGCAAAGGGTCGGGACGCAGAGCAGACAGAGGGACGCAGACAGAACTAGCATGGGGGAGGCGCACCCTGGGGCCGGCAGGCACCAGTGCTGGCTGCACCTCGCATGAACCGCAGACCCTCACAGAGGCCGGCAGCCCCTGTCCCCACCTGGACCTTGCTTCCTGGTCTCTGCCCTCCGCTCCAGGGCCACCCCAGCCACATCCAGCCACACAGGCTTTTCGAGTCCTTTCAATGGACCACTTGGTTCCCACCTGTGCCTCTGCCTTCCCCTGCCATGGTGTCCTGTCTCCACTTTGCACAAACTGGCTCCTTCTAACCTGCCAGCCTGTCACCTCAGACTGTCACCTCAGACAGGCTCCCCCACTCTCCATCTGCACTGGCTTCTCCTTCTCAGCTGGTTTCTGTGGCTGGTCTGCATCTGTCACTGGGCCGTGGAGATGATGTTTATGTGCATGTCTGCCTATGCGTTGACACTTAGAGCCACCACCAGGTCCCCTGGGCCTGCGTTTATCGAGCACCTGCGCGCCCTGCTCACAGCTGCAGGCACCTCTGCAAGGGGACGTCGCTGCTGTTTCCTGCTGGGACTAGCTAGGCGACTTCCCCCAGCAGCACAGACAGCTGCGACCCGGGACCTCAGAGCACACTTCGGATCCCACCCGCACGGAGCAGCGGGAAGCCAGGTTTCTCGCCACAGCCCTGGCAGGTCAGTGCCCCAGATCCTGCCCAACACTCTGTGCACCCCCACCTCTCAGACCCTACCCGGAACAGCCGCTGTCTCGTCCTGGAGGAACTACGCTTCCCAGAAGGCGCCTGGCGGCCACCGCGGCTGCCTCCCAGCGTGCTGTGCTCTTCGGCGCGCCCAGCCGGCATTAATCCCTTCCTGGTGCAGCCGGCGGCCAGCGCAGGTGCCCCGGGCGCGGGCGGGTGGACTCGGTGTGCGCAGCGACGCAGAGAAGGCAGGACTGGGGGCTCTGGGGAGGAAGGGAGCCAGGTTAACCCAGGACAGGTGGCGGCTGGGAGCAGGAGGGGCCAGGAGAGGAGGGCGGGCCACAGAGCTCCGCCCCTCGCAAAACCAGGATTTTGGAAGTTCACCTTTTCCCAAAAAAACAAACCGTCTCTGTCCCCTGGGTCCTCTGCCCAGGCAGCGCCGAGTGGGGAAGGGGGCGGTCGGGCCTCTGCCTGGGTGAAAGTCCCCGTCTCCCAGCACACACCGTCGCCTCGGATCCCCCAAAATCTTGGGGCCAGGGGAGAGCGGCCAGGTGGGGAGCGCAAAGGCGGAGGTGAGTGTGGCCCCCGGGGCTCAACGCGAACACGGCCTGCGGGTTCCCGGCCAGGGTTCGGACTCGCGAGGCCCTCCGGGGCGCCGGCACCTCCTGGCTCGCAGCGTGGGGTCCTGGCTCCCGCGCAGACGCAGCGTGCCCTGCGCCGGGCCTGGCCCTGCCCTGCCCTGCCCTGCCCTGCCCAGTGGGCGCTGCCGCGCACGGTGCTAGCAACTGCTGCGCCCAGACCCATTCAGACCCGGGAGGGACCGTACGTGGGACAGCTACTTCGGATGGCTTCCCTGTAGTCCCAGGAGGAGGGACAGAGGGGCGGAGCGGGAGGCGGGAGATGGGGAAGGCAGAGCTGACGCCTCCCCGCGCTGTGCCCCTGCCGCAGCATGCCCGAGGGCCCCGAGCTGCACCTGGCCAGCCGCTTCGTGAACGACGCCTGCGGCCAGCTGCTGTTCGGCGGGGCCGTGGAGAAGTCCGCCGTCAGCCGCAACCCCGAGGTGCCCTTCGAGAGCAGCGCCTACCGCATCTCGGCCGCCGCCCGCGGCAAGGAGCTGCGCCTGACTCTGAGCCCGCTGCCCGGGGCGCGGCCGCCGCAGCCGCCGCGGGCCCTGGTCTTCCGCTTCGGCATGTCCGGCTCCTTCCAGCTGGCACCGGCCGACGCGCTGCCTCGCCATGCCCACCTGCGCTTTTACACCGCGCCCCCTGGCCCGCGGCTCGCCCTGTGCTTCGTGGACATCCGTCGCTTCGGCCGCTGGGACCTCGGGGGCGAGTGGGGGCCGGACCGCGGGCCCTGCGTGCTGGGGGAGTATGAGAGGTTCAGGTAGGGCCAGGCCGCCCGTGGCTGCCTTGTGGGGCTGTCTTCCTGTGCCCCTGCCCTGCACAGGCTCCCTAAGCCCTGGCTATGGAAACCCAGAACTGAGGAGGGAGGAGCGCCCTGAGGACAGCCCAGGTCGAGGCAGCTGAGCAGGCATGGGCTCCCGGTGGCCCGGGGGCTGCCCGACCACGCACATGGTCCTCAGTCAGCTTTGGCAGGCTCCCACACTGTCTGCCCTGTGGTCTGGGTGGCTGTCCCCGGCTGCAGGAGAGGTAACAGTTCCACCCGGCATGACATCTACGAGCACCGTGTTAGCCACGGGACATGCACCTGAGTGGGTCGCCCGGAGTGGGACATGAGACTGGAGCCCGCCCACCCTGGTCCTGCACAGGGGCTCCAGACAGCCAGAGGTCTGGCGACTGGTGTTCTCAGAAGTGTCCCGAGGGGTCGGAGCACTGACGACCAAGGGCCGCAGACGGCCTCGCGTGTGTTCTCTTAAACATGTCGTTTTTGACCATCACTCCTCACCTTTCACAATTAATTCAAATCCCACCATGCCCCCATTTAACGGATGGGGAACCCTCGCACCCAGTCCCTGGTGGCAGAGCTGGGTCTCATGCCCCAGCCCCTGTCCCCGCAGGGATAATGTGCTGCGGAACCTGGCAGACAAGGCCTTTGACCGGCCCATCTGTGAGGCTCTCCTGGACCAGAGGTTCTTCAATGGCATTGGCAACTACCTGCGGGCAGAGATACTGTACCGGTCAGCAGGCTGGCCAGGCGAGTGGGCTGGCATGGGTGGGGGCAGGCCTGCCTTCACGGCTGAGCACGGCACCCCCTCCTCATCCCCACCCAGGCTGAGGATCCCCCCCTTCGAGAAGGCCCGCACCGTCCTGGAGGCCCTGCAGCAGCGCAAGCCGGTGAGGGCCCAGGGGGTCGGCCTGAGAGCACTGGTGTGGGCCGGCCAGGGCAGGGGGAGCACCAGCAGCTTGCTAGACCGTGTGTGGGGGTCCCCAGAACACGGGGGAGGCTTGCTGCCTCCTGAGCAGCTCTGCCCAATACGGACTGACCGCCAGGTCCTGCCATGCCCCTTCCCCAGAGCCCGGAGCTGACCCTGAGTCAGAAGATCAGGGACAAGCTGCAGAACCCAGACCTGCTGGAGCTGTGTCACTCAGTGCCCAAGGAAGTGGTCCAGCTGGGTGAGGCTGGTCGGCTCCAGTGCAGCGAGGCCCTGGGCTCGGGGTGGACGTCTGCCGTGCCGGTGTCAGGCCTCCCGCCTTGTCGTGTCGAGCCCTTCTCCAGGCTGCTTGGGAGACTGGCCAGGCGCAGACACTTATCCCCATTCCAGGATGGGCAGGCCCTGGCCCAGTGGGACGATGCTAGCCCAGGTCATGCAGCTGGAGGAGGGGGAACTTGGCCCCTGGCTTAGTCCATCAGCTGGGCTAGCTGAGGGCTGGGCCAGGTCTACCAGGCACCCACTCCTGCCAGCCCGAGTCCGCCCTCTGATCCCCACCTGTCCCTCTGTCCCACAGGGGGCAAAGGCTACGGGCCGGAGAGTGGAGAGGAGGACTTTGTGGCCTTCCGAGCCTGGTTGCAGTGCTATGGCATGCCGGGCATGAGCTCCCTGCGGGACCGGCAGGGCCGCACCATCTGGTTCCAGGTTTGGGCCCTTCCGCTCACACAGGGAGCCAGAGATCCCATGGGCGCAGTGGGTGGAGACCTGGGTAAACTCAGTGTTCCCATCCCTTAGAAGCTGGGTCTTCCCAGTGCCTGTGGGGCCCAAGGGCCACACTTCCTGAGGTCTAAGCCCTCCCTGTGCTAGGCCCCTCCCTTCCTTAGCACCCAGGGTCCCAGTTCATGGGGCAGCCCAGGGGCAGGGTGGCCCGAGGCTTCCTGGGCTCAGAGTCACACTGACCTGAAAGGATGCGAGTCCTGCCTCTGCAGGGAACCCGCCCCTGGCCCAACCCAGGTGATCCCTGAACTGCTGTTCCATTTCAGGGAGACCCAGGACCCCTGGCACCCAAAGGTAAGCCACACTTGATGTAACAGGCAGAGGGAGCGGGAAGGACCCGGGCCTGTGAGGGCTCCAGCACCGTTCCTGGCCGCACCTCCACCAATCCTGGGAGTCATCCCTGGCAGAATGCGAGTCTGGAGAAAGGGGTGGGGGGTCACAGGACCTCAATCCCAGCACCTGTGTCCTACAGGGGGCAAGTCTCACAGAAAGAAACCCAAGGCAGCATCCCCGGGTTTGGAGGACAGGATGGAGGTATGGTTCCACACCTGCCTCTTTCCCGCACTTACTCCCGGCCTGGTGGCATTTCCTGGCCAAGCTTTTAGGCAACTGCCTTCTCTGGAGATGGGGTGGCAGAGGAGGCAATGATGGGTCCCAGACAATAGGCCTCTGAACTGCTCTGAGCTCAAGGACCTGCCTGTGTCTCCTCCACCCAGGACCCTCCACCTCCAAGCAAGGCCCCTTCCCGGACACGAAGGGCACAGAGAAGCCTTTCTGAGAAGAGTACAACCCAGCAGCCTAAGGGGACCCACCTCCAGCAGGATCCACAGGCTCCCCCAGAACCTGGGAAAGGGAGGAGGAAGGGTCAACGGGCCGCCTCAGGTGGGCTTTCCTCAGCATCCCCCTTGGGACACGGGCAGCTCCGGGGCAGGCTCACAGGAGAGAGCGATGGCAGAGGAGGCCCTGAAAGATGGCGGGGCTATCAGGGCTGGCCAGCCCGGGGGCCAGAGCTAACACACCTCTGTTCTCCCCCAGGCCGCCCCAGACCCCGGAGGATGAAGGCTGATACTCTGTCCTCGGAGCCAGAGGGGACCTCAGCCTCCTAGCAGGAGGGCCTCCTTGCGTGTACCCCTTTTCTGCTGTCTGGCTCGGAGGCTCTGCCCTAAGGCCTCTCCGAGCTCCCAGCACCGTCATGATGGCTTTAACTGCATCCCCCCTCCCCACACGTTTTTAAGCCCACATATAAAATGCTGTATTTTTATAAACAGGTGAAGGTGAACTTCTTTCTGGGCACCTCATGGCTGCCTGCGGGTCTGAGATGGCGAGGCTGGACATGTCAGGAGGCCCACCTGCTCCGCAGGCCTGCTGAGCCCCGGCCCTGCCCCAGGTCCCTGGCCCTCAGAGGACAGCCCATCCTGTAGGAACAGCCCGCAGAGGTGCTGCAGAGACCCTGGGGCCCACCTCCACAGCCCCCCAGCCCTTGTCCCCTGGCCTAGGGGAAGGACTTTCAATCTCATGGCGGGGGCCTCAGCCTGTGGTTGGGCCCCCAGTCTCTCGTGGGGGCTGGAGCCTAGACCAGCACACACAAGTAACCTTAGCTCAGTCCCCTGCCCCCCAAGATGGGCCCAGGGGGGGTTTGGGGGCTGGTAGCAAGGTTCCTGATCCAAGGATTTATTGTACATGAGGTCACCTGCTTCAGGCTGGGGAGGCTAAAATACCGGGTGCCAAATCTTTCCACCAAACCCCGCCCGGGGACTCAGTTTGGGGGAGGTTGAAGCACGAGCATCAGGGACCGCACTTGGAAGGGAGAAAAGGTGAGCTTCAGGCGGGCGTCCTGCAGCGGCAGGTGGCCGGCAGGGTCTCTCCGCTCCAAGAGGTCGCAGCTGGAGAACAGGAGGGGTGTGAGGCCTGCGCCGGGGTGGGCCTCCCACCTCCCCGGCCTGCACTCACAGGATGGCCTCTTGGACCGGCAGCGACGTGTGCAGCCAGCAGTCCACGTGGCCGCCGTGGGCCTCGTACAGCCGCAGCACCAGCATGCGGCCCAGCGGGCTGCTCTCCGCCTGCGGGGGAGGCGGGCTGTGGGCGGGGCCGTGCTGGGCTGCCTTGGCCAGGACCCTGCCCCTCAGGCGGCACCCCTTGCCTGCTTGACGGTCTCCAGCACCACTGCGGGTGAGGACAGGGAGAAGGCGCTCCAGGTGGGGGCCGGCGCTGGGCCTGGGACTGGCAGCGCCAACAGGGGGAAGTTGAGGCCATAGGCAGCGCGGATGACACCAGCATCCTGGAAGCAGCCTAGGCATGGCCAAAGAGGGAGGGATGCTAGGTGGGAAATGGGCTACCCTTCCACGCCCGATCCCACTGACTGTGGGAGACCCCGGGGCTTGGAGAAGGGCAGAGAGGTGACCAGGGCTGCAGGCCATCGCACTCACCCTTGTGCGGCATCAGTGCGTAGGTGAACTCATGGCGCCCCATGTCAGCAGTGGCATCGGGGGCCTTAGGTGCCCGCAAGCTGGGGTGGGGAGGGCAGGTACGGATGGGCCACAACTGCCGGAGCCCACCCCAGACCAGCACCCCACACCGGCCCGGGCCTGGGGGCGCCCACTCACAGCGAGAGGCTGAGGGTGTTTCCTCGCACTGAAGCGCCGTACTTGCTGTCGTTGAGCAGGGCCAGCCCGAAGCCGTGCTCCGACAGGTCCATCCAGCGGTGGGTCCACACCTAGAGGCCGGACCCCAGACCCGCTGGTAGCCCCGGGCTCCTCCCTGTGCACTTGCTCTCTGGGAGAATGCCCGGACCTCCCTGAGTCCCAGGTCCTGCTCCAGGAGCCCTGGCCAGGCCACCGCCCGTGCCTGTAGCTCAGCTCCTCTCTCTGGGAACAGGGCTACCTTTCGGCGCCCACCCCACTGCGCAACACAGGGTCAGCACGCCACAGATCGGAAGTGGCCGGCATCGATCCTCCCCTTTACCCCACGCCAGACCAGCCTGTCCCAGTCAGGGAGGAAGGAGTCCAAGCCCCTCCTTGCCCTCCGTCCCCCACCACGGACCTCGAACCGAGCCCAGTCCCACGAGGTGTTGAAGTGGGTGGGCCGCTGCAGGTGCCCGAACTGGATCTCGTAGGTGGCCTGGGGGCTCCGCACACGAGCGGGGAACTCCACCTTCAGGAACTTGTGGGCCTCGTGCCAGTGTACCTGGGGGTGGGATGGACAGTGCGGGCAGGGCCGGCCAAGACTCACACGGTCTGGAGGGGCCCCGCCCTGCCCTGCTACCTCAGTGTGGAAGCGGACATAGGGGCAGCCCACGTCTAGCACAACTTCCTGGCTGAGCCGGCTGTTGGGGCTGATCTGCAGCAGGAACCAGGCACTGCCACGCAGGCCGCCCTCAGCACCCACGGCCAGGGTCCCAGCCTGGCCCAGCACGGGTTTCCTGTGGGGGAGTGGCCACTGAGCTGGGGCAGCCTGGACCCCCGCAGCAGCAGCCCCCAGCCCTGCAGAGCATACCGTGTCTCCAGGTGGTAGTCCATGACGTCCCATGCGTCCCAGTATAAGGGGACATCATCGAACAACACGAACTGGTTCCCCACGGCTCCCTCGGCGATGGCCTCCCTGTGGAGCAAGAGCATGGCACTGGCAGGCTGACCCGGCTCTTGCACTGCTCTGGGTGGAGTGGGGCCGCGGGACAGACCCAGGTAACGGGCAACTCCTACCCTAGCCTGCCCTGCTCTGCATGTGGGCAGCCAGGGGACAGAGGGATCACTTGCCAGGCACCGGGAAAGGGCAGTGAGGGGCTGGCACCTGCCAGAAGCCACGAGGACCAGGGATGTCAGGCGGCCGGTCGGGTCCAGCCTCACCCGGATGATGCCGTTGTCCAGAGTCACGGAACCGTCGCTCTTGGTGAGAGGGAACCTTGAGGCGACATCTAGGGCTCCCCACAACCAGCAGCACCCCCATGGCGGCTCCAGCCCACCTCGCCCCCTCACTGCAGGCCGGGAGCTCAGGCCTCTGCGTGGGCCAGCACCTCAGCACAGCCCACAGCCCAGGACCTGCCCAGACTCACCTCCTGCACGACGAACACAGGCTGATGGGGGGGCAGGGGGTGCAGGGAGACGGGCGCAGGGGCATAGCCAATGCTGGGCACTGTCACTAGAGCTGCAGGGGCGGGAGGGTGGGCATTAGTGTGGCCTTCCTGACCTTCCAGGGACCTAGCTCGGGCAGGAGCAGGGGTTTGGGCAGCCCAAGGCAGAGCCCTCTGGGGCAGAGCCTGACCTGCTCTGCCCGGCCCGCCCCCCGCAGCAGGCTCCCTCTCCCTCGGTTGGTACCTAGGCTGTGGGCGCCACCCGGCTTGGGCAGGGCCAGCACCTCGGTGCGCTCCCAGGGCAGCGTGTTGACAAGGAGGAGGCCCTCGGGACCCGGCTCTCCGGCACACAGGGCTGCGGCCGCCGCGCTGAGCAGTGTGTGGCCATGGGAGCGGATGTCTGGGGAGAGGCTGGCTGGTCATGGTGGGTGTGGGCCTGGGCTGGGCCTGGCACGGGCCTCGGGCCAGCCTCACCTTTGTAGTGCCTCATGGCATCCTCGGCCACCAGCTGGATGCAACTCCCAGGCACCACGTCATGGAACTGGTTCAGGAGCAGGAGCCTGCAGGGCCAGTGCAGAGCTGGAGAAGCCAGGGTGGCCGCCCGGGCGCCCAGGGGGTGGTGGGGCAGGGAGGCCGGCTGACCTCCAGAGGTGCTGCAGCTGGGCTGCCGGGTACAGGAACTGGGCACTGCGGGCCAGGGCCAGGCTGCTGAGCAGCTCCGCGTCGTGCAGGATCCGCTCACACTCGCGGTTCCCCTTCTTGAGCTGAGCCGGATAGGGTGGCAGCCCGGAGTCTGCTCAGGCACCCAGATGGCTCCCGCAGCCCTCCCTTGCTTGGAACCCTGCTGGCTCCCAGGCCTTGGAATGAGGCCTCTTGTGGGTGACCTGTCCCCAAAGCCCCCTCGGCCCCACCCCGTCGCGGGGAAGGTGCAGTCTGCCTCCTCCACGCTCCCCGGGTAGGGAGGCCCTGACCTGGGCGTGGGTGGTGTAGGTGGCATTATGCAGCTCCAGAAAGAGCTCCCCGACCCATGTGCACAGCTGGCCCGAGTTGCCCTCCAGCGCCGAGAAGAGCTGCTCCGGAGAAGACAGCTGCACCCTGAGGGAGCACACAGGCCTGAGCCTCCCGCCGAGGGCGAATGGGCCGGAGATCCAGCCCTGGACACCCCGAGTGGGCTACCGTCCAGGGGCTGTGAGCCCTGTCCCAGCCGCGGGGCGGGAGTCTGCAGGTGCCAACGGACAGGACTGGAGTGGGATGAGGTGCAGGGCACTGGCCCGGTGCCAGCATGAGTCTCCATGTGGGGGCTGAAGGTGGCGCTGGTGAGAGCTGGGTGCTGGAGCCATGGCCTGACCTGGGCAGCCCGTCGGTATTGCCCAGACGCTTCAAGCGGTCCAGCATGGTCTGGGTGGGGCCGCCACCGCCGTCCCCGAAGCCGAAGAGGAAAGCACTATGATTGGTCCGCCCCTTGTCCCGGTTGTTGGTCACGGTCTTCAGCACCTGGACGGGTAGGGTGGGTCAGCACAGGACAGGACACCCAAGCCCCTCTCACCTGCCCCCTGCCCGGCTGCTGAGTGTCCGCTCACCTCCTCCACGTTGCCCTTCATCCCATATGAGTCTCCAGGTGGGAAGTGGGCCAGCACTCGGGAACCATCCAGCCCCTCCCAGAAAAAAGTATGGTGCTGTGGAGGACAGAGGCAGGGCTGCGGCAGAGCCGGGCCTCCCCGACCGGCCCTGCCCCTCCGTGCTGTGCCACGTGGCAGAGGCCCACTGTCTGGGTAGGGTTTGCCGGTGTGCCCGGGCCCCTTTAACAAGCCCGGGGAGAGGAGAACAGAGCAGGTAGGACCCAGGCCCCGGGGCGGCGGCCGGGACTCACCGGGAAGGAGTTCACCAGGTTCCAGCTCAGTTTCTGGGTCAGGAAGCGTTCGATGCCACAGCCCCGCATGATCTGGGGGAGCTGCGCGGAGTAGCCAAACGTGTCCGGCAGCCAGAACTGCAGGGGAAGGGCGTCTGGAGCCTGGGCCCGGCGCCCCAGGACACCCCGGCCTGGTGCGGGCCCCGGCCTACCTCAGAACACATCTTCCCAAACTCCCGCAGGAAGAAGTTCTGGCCCTGCAGGAACTGCCTCACCATGGCCTCTCCACTGGGGAGGTTCCCGTCCTGGAGGCCGACAGGGGCAGTGGCCAGTGAGGACCCCTGAGCAACGGGCCTGCTCAGGACACCCTCCCCTGTGCAGAGGCCGGGCTGCTCGGCACAGGGGTTCTGGCCAGGCCCCAGTGGGCGTCCACTGCCTCAGGGAAGAGCCTGTGCCAGTGTATGGGCAGCTGCCAGGACTGTGGCCCTCCTCCCCTTGAAGTCCAGGCTTGGGGCATCCAGGGACCATGGACCCTGCCACGGAGGAGCCAGAAGGGCCTGCAGTCACCTGCCAAGTGGGTGGGGGTTGGCCACCCAGGGAAGGCCATGCTGACGTGACCCGAGGCAGAGGGGCTGCCGACACACTCACCATCTCGACCCAGGTGCCCCCCACGGGCACGAACTGCCCACGGCAGGCAAACTCCTGGAGCCGCGAGTGCAGGCCCGGGTAGTGGCTCTTCACCCACTCGAGCTGCTGCGCCTGTGGGGTGGGGGAGGCAGGGAGCTGGGCCGGGGCGATGTGGGCCCCACCCAGGGCTGTGCGTAGGGGCCCAGTGAGCAGCAGAGGGTGAGCAGCCCTGGCCTTCGGGCCTGAGAGGCCCTCAGAGCCTGCCGCACTGCACTCCGGGGGTTGGGGGGCCTACCCCAGCTGGACACTGCTGGCCCTCTGACCTGGGAACACGTGAAGATGAACTCGGGGTTCCGCTCCATGAGCTGCACGGCCGTCACCCAGCTCCGGGCACACTTCCGCACGGTCTCCTTGAACGGCCAAAGCCAGGCTAGATGGGAAGGGCAGAAGGAGTGGCAAGGTCCCTCGTTCAAGGGCCTAGCCCTGCCCCTTCCCCACCCAGCACCCCGACCTGGCCCAACCTGGGTCTCTGCAGGGTTGTGCAGCCCCTCCTCCACCACAAGCCCTGTGCCCCCCAAACCCTGGGGCTTGCCTCCTGAGCTGTCAACTCCCATCACCCCTGCTGCATGGGAGGAAGGCAGAGGGCTGTGAGGTCTACTTTGCAGGTCAGGAAATGGAAGCCCAGGCCCTATAGCAGCCCCAGCCTGGGGCCTAGACACCTCCGAGAGGCCCTGTAAGAGCAGGAGCAGCAGGCCTGGCTCCTGGGACAGACCTGTCCAGCCAGCTGGCTTGCAGGAGCCTTCCTGACCTCGGCTTTGATTTCTTTCCTACTGGCTCAGAACCCCCGCGCCCTACGCTGCATCTTGCCACGGCAGACAAAGCCCTTGTTCTGTGATTCGAAAACCTTAGCTGCATCAGAGCTTGTTGACAACACGGATTTCCCATAAGCCTCACAGACAGTGCACGCTCAGCAGGTTCAAAACTGAACTCCTGACCTTCCCCAGGAAACCTGTTCCCTGTGCTCCAGCCCCCATCTCGGTTCATTCCACATAACCCCTCTCTGAGGACTTGGGCACCCTGTCACCTCCTCCAGGAAGCCTCCTTGGAATCCCCCTCTGCCAGCTGGGTTAAGTACCTCTTCTGGGCCCCTGAGTCTGCTATATTTCCCTCCATAATACACTGAGTTCCCCTGGCTTTTAAAAAATTTGCTAGAGGAGGAGACCAACAGTTAGCGTAATGGCTATGTCACTGGACTCCCATGTAGTCGACTGCGGTTTGAGTCCTGGACCTGGTGGCTTAAGCTCATGCTGGGTGCGTGTGTGTGAGTGCTCAAGATCCCGAGAGGAGAATGGAGAAGGGATTGCAGTGTGGCCAACTGCTTTCTGTTTCTCTCTGTCTTTCTGGAGAGTGTACGCGCCCTATAGCAAAAACCTCTCAAAAAAAAAAATTGATAGAGGGGGACCAGCAGATGGCGCAATAGTTACATCACTGGACTCTCACAGTCAACTATGGTTCGAGTCCCAGACCTGGTGGCTTAAAACTCACATTGGATGTGTGTGCGTGTATGCCCAAAAATCCCAAGAGAAGAAAGGAGAGGGGATTGCGGCATGGCCATACCCTGGTAGTGGTTTCTCATTTTCTGTCTCTCTGTCTCTATCTCTCTGGTGAACGTGTACACCCTACAGCAAAAATCTCTCAAAAATTAAAAAAATTTGCTAGAGAGTGCATGCATACATTCATGAGAGACACACAGAAGAGAGAAAGAGAGGAGAAAAGTGCCCCCCAGTGGGGTGGGGTTGCAGTACAATTCTCTTCTCCCTCTACTTCATACCGCAAGGACTTGGTTTGTATGTACGTGCGCATGCACACACACACACACACACACCTGGTACGTTTCGACTCAGAGCCACTCGAGCCACGGCTGCCACGCGGGATGCGGCTTTCCACATGCAGCACTTAGCTGCTGGTGCTTGGGACAGCCCACTAGGGGAGGCTGCTGGCCGTGCCAGCCTCTACAACCCTACTCTCCAGTGTCTTGCATGGGGACTCCTACGGCTTCAGCTTTTGTTGCAAGGATTCATGGAGCCACAGCTAGCTGAGCTCAGAGACCAGCCCCCCTGCCCCAGTTTGCAGATGGGGAGACCTGAGGCCCAAGAGGGGTGAGACTTCGCTGGGGACAATGGTGCTGTTAGGGTCCAGCCAAGGCTCCCCGGCACTCCTACCTCCCAGCCACCCGACCAGCTGCCACCCTACCTGTATCAATGTGGCAGTGCCCCATGGCATGGATGGTGTGTTGGCTTTCCCCGCCACGTTGGCCAAAGAACCTGGAGGCCAGGGCCCGGGCCGCTGGGAAGGTCTCGGGCCGGGCAGGATCGCACACGTTCACCATCTGGTTGGCTGTGTACAGGGCCTGGAAGCTGCGCTGGTTGTCCTGCCCGAGGCCCTGCAGCAGGGTGCTCTTTAATCCCTGCCTCGAGCATGGCCTCCAGCTCCGGGCCGAGGCCCTGGCTCACCTCTCTGCTCTGGTCGGATTCCCCCATCTCCAGCCCTCTGCTCCTGCTACACCCTCTGCCTCCTGCCCTCGGCAGGGGGATCCCTTCATCACTCACGCAGAGACATGCCAGGTTCCCAGAACCCCAACTACCAGGCCCACAAAATGACCTGCCTGGAGTAGGGCTCCAGATGGCAATGGGGGCTAGGGGTGACAAGTACCTTGGCCACGCCCAGCAGTAGCTCCAGATCCACCAGGAGCTTGTGGACATCCTGATGGAAGACGGCCAGCTCAGCCCGGCTCAGCCGGAACATCTTCTCAGGGTCCGGGGCGGCGATCATGCTCCCCTTCCCGGCCCCCAGGAGCCCATTGCAGGCCACTTCCACGTAGAGGGTCAGGCTAGAAACAACAGAGGAGCCTCGCGCCCAGGACAGACCGGTGGGCTCTGAGGCTCGGGGAGGGGCTCCCAGGATGCACTACACAGAGGACCCTGCAGTGTGTCGGTGTGCATGCAGGAGGGCCATGTGCAAACACTAGGCAAACCCATGTCCCTCTGAGGAGTGCCTGGCCTGGTTCGGCAGAATGCGCGCCCAACCTAGAGCCCTGTGACTCATGCTGCCGCCCGGCCTGGAGCTGCAGAGCTGTCTGTATAGCCTGCTGGCCTCAGGGCCCTGTGATGTACTGGGAACAGGCTTGGAGCTCCCAGGCCAGCCTTCCAGACCCAAGAGCCCATGTCCATGCAGCCCCGGGAGCGGGTGCTGTTCCGCTCAGCCCACAGAGCAAACGCAGCTTCCTGGGGAGGAACCCAGCCTCGACCTCCGCTGCCCCTCGCCTAGCCCACAACACGCCCCCACTGACTCTATCCTTTGAGTCCTCAGTTTTGCAGGTGTGTGAATGTCTCCCTTTGTCAGAGAACTACCTGGCTCACCACCATAGTCTGCAAGCCCCTGAAATGGTGTCCGGGAAAGAGAAGATATTACAATGTCTAAGAGGCATTTTTAGTGTGTTCACGGAATGCCAATGTTATAATATGAAATGTGATAAGATGCTAGTTGTTGAATAAACACAGTCTCAACTAGTAAAAATTATGCCCGAGAGATACACTGAGAACACGACCGCTAAGATGTTAATAACTCATCTCTTGGAAGTGGGATAAGTTAGTTACTCCTTGGGTTTCTGTGTTTACAAGAAGCCAAACATTACTTTTACAGTCAAGGAAAAAATCATGCTTTGTAACAACAGTCAATGAGATCTGAGGACAGCAGTGCTGGGAAGTGGGGACCTCTGCTGAGATGGTTCTGGTCGGCCCCTCCTGGCCTGCTGGGCACAGGGACTCACCTCCGAGGGTCCCCTTCCCCCAGCCTGTCAGTCAGGACGTAGCTGGTCTTCTCACCCTCTTTGGTCAAACCCTGGTAGGGAGTGGAGTGAGAGGTCAGGACCTGAGGTCCCACAGCTCAGTGAAGGGTAAGCTGAGGGCGGCCAGGCCCCTCCACTCAGCCTCCCCAGGCAGGGCCGAGGCTGACAAATTAGGGACCTTCAGTAGCAGGTGCCCCACCTTTCCCAGCAGCCACCACCACGATCACCAAACAGAACAGTGGACAAGCATTGTCTTACGGGGAGGGTCCCGGGCAGGGGTGTGGCTTCTGGTGGCCTCTCCACCCTCAAATAACACAGTTCTCTGCCACAGCGTAGGGACTTGTGAGCACGGCCCGGCCCAGAATGGACACCAGGAGACATCAGCTGGGCAGTGAAGGGCCGAGGGAAGGGCTCTGTCATACGAAGGACAGGGGTCCTAACGCCACACCGAGACTTAGTACAGTTTGGAGTGGAAGTTGTGTGGACCTGAGAGACCTAAGCTGCACCTCAGTTTCTTCATCTGTACACGGCAGAGACCCCCCCCCACACACACACACAGAGGACACCAAGGTTAGGCCTGCTATGGCTGGACACACAAAGCAGATGCAGAACGGTGATGACATGTGGGGGTGGGACCAGGTGCTAGCGGAAGCTGTTACTCCAGGGGAAGGCGGTTGAAGTTGCCCAGGCTCTTTTTTCCTTAATTTTGCTGGACAGTGTATACATTCACCAGAGAGAGAGAGAGAGAGAGAGAGAGAGAGAGAGAGAGGGAGGGAGAGAGAGAGAGAGAGAGAAATCGGGAAACCAAGAAAGCACCCCCAGGGGGAATAATCACGCCACAAGCCCTTCTCCTTCATCTCTCCCTCCTTTCGGGACTTTGAGCGCATGTGCAAACTCCCTGGTGAGGAGATACCCAAGCCCCAGGTCCAGGACTCCAGCCATGTGGTATCTAGCCTCCTCAACCACCACGCCACTGGCCTGCCTGCACTCTGCTTTATACTATCTAGAACTGTTTGAAAACCTAAGCAAGAACTATGTACAAATGAGCTTCCCGAAAACTAGGGGCCAATCACACAGGTGCCCAGGCGGCAACTTCCCCAGGCCCGAGACCCCAGAACCACTCTGCAGGCGAGGCCCAGCTGCCGTGGTTTCCCCAAGGACTGGGGCTCCCATGTGGCAGCACTCCTCACCTGGACAGGCTCCCCATCACGCCACACCAGGCCTTCTCCATCGCTTTCCCAGCAGAGGTGAACTTCCTGGCCCACCCATGCCTCTGGGAGAGTCAGCTCCACCCGAAACCAGCAGGTCCACCACCTGCAGGAGAGCATGGTGAGAGGTGGAGGGTGGAAGCCCTGTCCTTTGACACCGCCTGGGATCTAGGGTCAGCAGGGCTTGAGCTGTCTCCAAGACCTGCCGCATGAAGAGGCATTCAGCTCTGAGCCACAAGAATGGAGCACCGAGGTGGGAGAGGAAAAGAGGCAGTCAGGGGCCAGTGGTGCCCCCTGGGCTGTCCTTCCTAAAGGGTGGCCAGGGGCCGGGCAAGGTGTAGTGTACTGTCCCGGGAAGGCTGTGGGCCACCTGGGCCGATCCCTGCAGAGGGTGCTGTTCTGTCTGGGGTGGAGACAGTGGAGGCGTGGCCCTGAGGTGGCCCTTCCTTTCGGGTCGCCGGCCCCGCCCCCCAGTTGGGCGTTACCCACGTGGGCCCGAAGCTGTCGCCGACCCGCGCGGGGCAGAAGTCCTGCTGGACTGCCTCCTGATAGGAGAGCCTCTCGGGCGTGAGGAAGCTGGAGAGAGCGGTCACCGGGCAGCTGTCCCCGAAGAGCCTGGGCGCGGGAAGAGCCGGTGGGCGCGCGCTGGAGGCCGCCCCTTCCCTCCATCCACCGCCAACCCGGCAGCCTGGCAACTGCGCAGCACACTCCCTTCCCGCACCCCCGCACCCCGCCCCGTCCGCCGCGGTGGGCACTTTGCTCTGCGGCCCGGGTGGCCGCAGCGTGGGTTTCCCTCCGGAAGAGAAGGCAAGGCGCGCGGATGCAGCCGGGGGACTCCCAGGCCAAGACCCACCTGCCGCGGAGGTTACAGTCGGTGAAGTAGATCGGCGACAGGAACTTCTCCACCCGCTCCAGCGTCGTGCGCCAGTGCTTCAGGGCCGGGGCCGCCGCCATCGCCATTACCGCGAACCTGCTCCGGTTCCCGGAAGGCCCCCGACGCGATCCGTGGCCTGGAACCAAAGGTTCCGGCGTCCGTGGGGCGCCTCAGTCCCCGGAGGGTTTTCTTGGAACACCCGCGCTCCGGGAAGCCCGGCAGCTACCTGAACTTCGAGCCAGGAGCAGAAAGCTGGACGCAGTGTTCTTCAGGCTCTCTGGCCTAGCCTGAGCTGGCGGCCGCTGGGCAAGTCCCTGAATACAACGTAAGTTTGACGATGACCCCTCCGGGGTCATTAGGCACGACGGCGGCCAGCCCGACCCCTGGCAACATGGAGAACTGGTCGTGCACAGGATATTAAAGAGCAGGGAGAAAATATACCCTGCTCCCCAGTAACCCTGGCCTCCTTTAATACACATTTTAATTAATGCATATTGCTAAACTGCTTATCACCAGAAAAAGAATTTGATCTGAGATGGCAGATGGGCCCATAGCACTGAAGGTCCCAGGAAAGCTCCCATTTCAATCTCATCCTTAAAATCATTAGGAAGAAAAAAATATATACACAACAATAGCCCTGATATTTTAATGGAAATACTGACCAAGTTTACAACATTTCAAATGCAAATCACATGGAAAGGTGACTAAGTACAGAATACCAAATGTGATGTAAAATAAAGGTAACTTTGCTATATATAATACAGGCTGGATTTGGAGCTTGGAGCTCAGATGTCAGGGCAGTAGGGATGAAAATGCTGTGAGAAGCCAGGCTGCAGGCTGGCTTACCCTCTGTTGGCTGCATGGCTGAGCTAGGTTTTCTGAACTGGCCTGGAACCCTATCCTCCGGTGACACATCGTGGAGGGCAGTGGCTGTGCGGACTGCCCCGGTCATGCCCCACCAGTCTCTCTCCTGTAGCCCAGTCAACAGGATCTTTCTTGAGGGAGCAGAGGTAAATTATTGCTGGGAACGCCCCTCCATTACAATGTCAGACATTGCCCCAGGTTCGCCTGACTCTCCAACAAGGTGTTTTTGTCACTTTACACCTAGGCAGAATCTCCTGTCCCTTTGCATCAAAAAAAAAAAAGTCTAAAATCAGGTCTACCATACGTTTTTTGAAGTCCAGGAACCAACAAATTTTCTTCTTGGTGGTGGTAATTTTTAATTAAAAAGCAAAGAACACATAAAACAGTTGGTTCCACCCACGAATGCAGTAATGGCCGCTGCAGAAAACGCCAGCGTATTGGAAGTGGCTCGCTGGGTGTTCGCTCAGAAAGTCCAGGCTAACCATATATAAAAGTCCTAATCACGTTTAAACGTCTGTCAGTTTAAATTTAAATTTACGTAATTAAAAAAATACATCTCCCCATTTGCAGTTGCTAATGAAATGTATCAAACTCTCTCTCCCACTCCACTTGCCCCACACACCTCCCATACGCACCTCCCGAATACTGGTTTGGTATTAAGTTGTGCACTTCTGTGCCCTATCAGCATAAGAAAAAATATATAGAAATACAAACTACATAGTCTGACCACTCAGCCAAATATAAAATATCTTCAAATAGTTCAACAATGGAAAAAGAACATGTACTAGAAGAACATAGTATTTCCATTTTAAGTTTTTGGAATATTTTGATTTGGGATAAGTGTGACTATTAATTACTTAAAGCAAATCCCGTTTGTACCCTGGGTAAGGGACTGAAGCCAATATCCCAGCTTCACAGTAGTTCTCTGGTGAGGACAAGGGACTTGGGTTGAGAGTTTATTCCTTAAGAAAGAACCAAGCTTTATTTATTTACAAAAAAAAAAAAGGGGGTGGGGGGAAGGGAAGACAAGTTTTACACAAAAGTACTACAATGGTAACTCCCTTTGGTAAAAAGTGTAATAAATGTCTTGTACATCTGTTCATAGGTACTAAATCTGAAGCCACATGGTACTATGGTACACAAGAAGCTAGAGCAGTTATGCTAACACATGAAAGCATATTTCTTTTAATAAAAAAATTGACAGTATATACATTATTTACAAAAAAAGAACAAGTTAAAATTGTGTGTGTGTGTGTGCGCACGTGTGTCAGAGTGCAGCTGGTGGGTGGCACTGGGGTAGGCTAGTAAAGGCGCAGGTACAAAACAGTTCCACGGGAGCTAGAAAGGACGCGTGATTTGCTGAGGTGGAGAACCAGAAGGGAGAGAAGAGGGTGGGCAGCGAGGGATTAGTCAGGAACAAATCCACAAGATGGTCAAGCCCAAAGCCAAACTGTAGGTCCTGGATCAAACCTAACGAGTGATTTTAGATGTGCTCAAGTGACCGGAAGAAAACAAATGAAATCCAGTTTTTTCCTTTCTGAGAGGAGAGAAAGCAGCGGCGGCCATTACAGTCCTGTCCATGTGTGCAGCGAGTCCTTCCCCAGTCCGACGGGTCAATGTGCCTCCATCCTGGCAGAGTGAGTGGCCCCTGGTGCCCTCCCTGCAGGCCAGGCCCCAGGGACTCCACCCGAGCTCTGCTGGGGTGTGCAAGCACTGCTCATCTCCAGGCCTGCACGGACCTGCTCCCCTGCGGGCAGGCTCAGTTTCCGACCCATGGCAGAAGTCCCGGCATTAGTCGGGTAAGTACCCACCTTCCATGTGTGCCTGCCCAGGACCGGGGTGCACCAGCCGCGCGGGTCAGGAGCCATGTCCCAGAGAGGTCCCAGGAGGCGTGAAAGGCATCTTCCTCGTTTCTTCAATGTGTGTGAGTGCAAATGCCCACACCGATACACACACACACACACACACACACACACCTACACCCACACACACACCCCCAGTCACCTGTTCCTGGCTCTACAGTTAAGGGGCTTTGAACACTGGGCCGTACTTGACACGGTACTTGTTAATGCTCACAAAGTGCAGGGTCTCTGTGTCACAGGTGGTGGTACAGGGCACCAGGCCCTCCAGCCCCTCACCCATGAGCCACTTGCTGGTCTCTGCTGCCATTTCACGGGGCACGTGCTCCTTGGTCCATTTATCTACCCAGGCCTGGAACCGCTGATGCAGCCGCTTACTCACACGCTCATGGGACTGCAGACGGAAAGAGAGGGAGCCGTGAGACAGGACCCAAAACAAGAACTAACCCCTCCCCCACACTTCGAATACAAAGGCCATTTTCTCCTAAATAAGGAGAGGAAAGAAGTGGGCTCGGACCAGGCAGGAGGTACGGTGGTCAAGGCAGCTGGGTCCCATACAGCTGACTGTGCGGTCGAGTACTGGACCCAGTGGCTTGAAAAATACGGCAGGTGTGAGTGTCTGCATGCCCCAAATCCTGAGAGGGGAATGGAGGCACGGCCACAATGAGGGCCACGGGGCAGGCAGGCCCACGTTACTGGGTCTTGGTTGACAGCAATGGCTGGACGGCTGTGAGAACGAGCTGGGTACTGGCACACCCGGAGAGAGCAGAAACCACTCAGAACACTGCCCTCGTCCTACTGGGATGTGGAAGCCACCCAGACCGCTAGGTGGCTGTGGACAGATCATGGATCAGAAATGTGAGTTAAGGAACCAGCAGTTGGAGTAATGGCTATGTTGCTGGACTCCCATGTAGTTGACTGCGGTTCGAGTCCCGGACCCGGTGGCTTAAACTCACACCGGGCACATGTGCATGCATGACCAAGATCCCGACGAGAATGGAGGAGAAGGGATTGCGGTGTGGCCATCCCCCCCTGGGGGGGGTGACTTCTCGCTTTCCATCTCTCTGTTTTTCTGGCAAGCGCACACGCCCTATAGCAAAAACATCTCAAAAATAAAAACAAAAGAAATGTGAGTTAAGTGAGAGGAAGATGTGGCTGGTGCTTGTGTTTGGGGGGCTGCGTAAGTGATGGGGGTGACTGCTCACTTTCTCCTTCTCCAGTAAACATACGTGCCTTGGAGAAAGATAACAGAGCAGGCTCAAGACTTAGGTGCCAGTGGAGAGAAAGGCATCAGATCCGCTGTGAAGAGGTGAACTGATGGGCAGAGACGCACAGCATGCAAGCAGAGGGTCACCTGGACAGCCCCCCAAGAAACGCCCCTGGGCTCTGGGCTGACAGCTAGCTGGAGAGTCGAGTGTGCGTCAGCATCACACAGAGCCCTTGCTGAACAAGACACACTGGTCGTGTTTGTCCACTGTTTCTTTCCTTTTCTTTTTTTAAAAAAAAATTGTTAAAGAATTACTTAACTTTATTATTATTTAAAAATTTCCAGAGAAAGAAAGTGAGAACAAGAGAACGAGGGAGGGAAAGTGCAAGAGCAAGCCTCCAGGTCCAGGAGTTGAACCACGGTAGGCCATGTGGGACTACAGTGCCCTCAACCACCACACCACCTGCTGGCCCATTTCTTTTCTTCTCTAATTCGGTGTGTGTGCCCATGTGTATGTGCGGGGAGAGGGCACCCTCCACAGGGTCTCCATCCACAACCCGAACTCCAGCCTCCACTTTACACGTGTTTTTCAGGTTGACCAAGCCAGGGATCCATGGGGCCTCTAGCACTTTGGCCAGCAGGCTATGGGCTGTGGCGGTCGTCTGACCCGCACAACAATCCGCTTCTGAGGAAGGCAAAGCAGAAGGCTTGAAACCCATCCAGCCTTCTCTGCTCTTCCCCTCCGGCTAGCACAGTCGCCACACAAGTTTCAAGTGGAGGGCTCTGTTCCTACCTGGCACCTGGCAAGTACTCAGTGCCCACATGGCAAGGCTGAGTAGAAAGCAAAGACAAAACTGGGGGAACGTGAGTCCGAGGCCTGCAGACACGATGTACAGTGGCCACGCTCAGCACTGAGGAGCACGGGGAGCCTCCTGCCCTCCATGGCCACCAGGCGAACCCTGCAGACCTCTTACCTAGCCAGTCCAGAACAGCCCTGGGTCTGTCCTCAAGCCTGGTAACCCCTTACCAACTGATCCTCCCCTAAATTCTCCATCACTTATGGACCACCCCCCACCAAACACCGGTCACGTCCTCCTCTCACTTAACTCCCCATTTCTGATCCACGATCTGTCCATAGCCACCCAGCGGTCTGGGTGGCTTCCACATCCCACTAGGACAAGGGCAGTCTTCTGAGTGGTCTCTGCGCTTCCCAGGTGTGCCAGTACCCAGCCCGTTCTCTTCACAGCAGTCCAGCCATGGCTGTCAACCAAGACCCAGGGAACTTCAGACAGCATCCACACCAGGACTGCCAAGCCCCAGTAACGCGGGCCTGCCTGCTCCTTGGGGGCCATGCGTCCCTCTCTGCAGTGCCGAGCTGAGCCCCTCGGGTGTTCTCAGCTTCTCAAGCATGCCAAGTCTCGTCCTCCCTCCTGGCCCCGTGTCTACTGGTCTCCCTACCCAGAAAACACCTCCCCTCCTCTCTCGAGCAGTCTGGTTCCTGGTCAAGGCCTCAAGCATCACTGCCTTAGAGAAGCCCCCACCATAGGCCGAGGCCATTACCTGACCTCTTCACCTGGCTTAGCATCTGGACTCTCCATCAGGGTGTGGTGTCACCAGAAGCCACAGGCAGGGGTTTACCTGTCTTGTGAGTTGCATTTGTCCTCCCTCTCCATTCAAGTATGTCCATGCCCTAGCCACCAGTACCTTGGGCTGTGACCTCATAACGACAGACACCCACAGGGACAAACGCCACATAGAGATGAAGGCAGAGATCTACCAGTGACGCCAGCAGGCTGCCAGCAAAGCCCCAGGTGCTGAGAGAAGCAGGAACAGTCTCCCTGCAGCCCTCAGAAGGAACTGAACCTGCTGACACCAGACCTTGAACTTCCAGCCTCTAGAACGATGGGACATTACATTTCCATCATTCAAGCCACACGGGCCACGGTTATTAGACATGGCACTCTTAGCAATCTAAGATACCCATTTACTCGGCGACTCCCTGCTCTGTGAACGCGTTTGCATAAAGGAAAAAAACTATCAGAAGACTCTGGCTCCTCTAGCCCTGGCTGGTGAAGCACCCCGCCCCACTCTATTCCTGGTTCTCACCTGGTGCGCCCGCAGCAGGGCAGTCCTCCGGTACATGTAGTCCTCCGACTTGATCACATACACCATCTTGTAGGAATTCAGCTTAAATCTGCACTCGAGCTTGTCCAAGCTGTCCACGTTCTCCATGGTCTTCTTGCTGTTCCCTTCCTTCCCTTCCTTCTCCTGCTGCTCTCGGCCACGCTGGCACTTCCGGATCCGCCGCAGATTCCTAGGAAGCAGCAAAGCCCTGCGGGATGAATGCTCATTCACTGGCAGACGTCTGTGACTACCCCAATCATGTGCCTTTTCTTATTACATGTCTTCAATTTTAGTTACAAATATAAAAAAATGTTCAACGGATTCATTACACAAATTCCTCAACTAAAAAAATATATAGAATAAAAATAAATCTTCAATCAATTTTTACCCTAGTCTTCAAATCCCACTGGTAGTCATTGTTAACAGTTTTTTTTTTTTTAAAGAATTATTTTATTTGACTTTATTTATTCATTTAAATTTGACCAGAGCGGGACAGAGTGAAAGAGCGAGAGTAAGAGAGAGAGAGTAAAAGCGAGAAAGTAAGCCGCCAGGTCTGGGACTCAAACTGCGGTCAGCCATATGGGAGCACAGTGCCCTTAACCACCACGGTACCTGCTGGCCCGCCACTGTTAACAGTTCTGATTTTAAAATTATAGGACTCTGTTGTTGAGTTTATGTATACAGTTAGTCACTACAGTTCTGCTTTGGAATTTGTTACTTAGGATAAAATAGGGTCATACCACATCAGGATACCTCAAGATGAATAATTTACAAAGTCAGAGATGTGAAAAGATTCTAAGATAAACCAACAGGTTCTAATATTACATATGAGTTTAGTATTTGAACTGATAATGTAACTAAACTTTAAGAAACTACTACTTCTAGGATTTCGGGGCTAGACAGATGGCATGGTGGTCAAGGTGGCTAGATCCCACAAGTCTGATTGAGTAGTTCAAGTCCTGGAACTGGCGGCTTGAAAAACGTGCCTGGTGCGTGTGCCCAGAGTCCCAAGAGGAGAATGCAGAAATGACTGCAGCATGGCCATCCTCTCTGGGTTTGGGGGTGGGGATGCTTTTTCACCTTCCCTCCATCTTTCTCTCCAGCAAGCACAGGCTATTTTCTGTGGCAAAAGTGTGTGTGTGGGAATTTTGTTGTCATATCAAAGAATATCCAGAGCACCAGCAGGTGGCGAGGGGTTAAGGTGCCTGACTCCATATGGCCAACTGTGGTTCGAGACTTGGACCTGCTGGCTTGAAAATCATTCAGGCACATGTGCCCAAACTCTCAGGAAAAGAAGGGACTGCAGCGTGGCCACTGCCCTGGGGAGTGATATCTCGCTTTCCCGCTCACTGTCTCTCTGGCGCGTGCACCTGCCATACGACCAAAACAAAAACGACCAAAAAAAGAATAGCCAGGGAACCAGCAGTTAGCGTAATGGCTATGTCACTGGACTCCCACGTAGTCGACCATGGTTCGCGTCCCGGACCCGGAGGCTTAAAACTCATGCCAGGCGCGTGTGTGTGTGTGTGTGCCCAAGATCCCGAGAGGAGAATGGAGGAGAAGGGATTGCGGCGTGGCCATCCCCCCTGGGGAGTGATTTCTCGCTTTCTGTCTCTCTGTCTCTCTCTGTCTGTCTGGCGAACGCACACGCCCTATAGCAAAAATCTCTCCAAAAAAAAAAAAAAAAAAAGAATAGCCAGAATCATTGGAAAGGACATGAAAACATTCCTTCCTTTTCCAGCTACATATTTGAATGAGGCCAGGTTTTCTTCACAGATCTCCACCAAACATCGTGATGCCACAAACCACACAGAGAAGCAGACGAGAACCCAGCTGTTCTGCTCCATCAAGCCAGGCGTTAAACAGACTGGCAAAATGGATGCCACTCTTTTCACAAATTAAAAACAACTCTTTTCTTTATTCATGATAGGCTGTATGTGCACAGTGGGGGATGCAGCCTCCCAGGGTCTGGTCCAGTGGCATCCCCTCCTCCAACCCGCCAGATCTCGGGCACATGCAAGCCCAGCCTGTCTCAGCTGCATCGGGCTGGGGACTCAAACCATAGTAGCCATGTAGGATCTGGCTTCTTTTGAGCAGCACACTACTGCTATGCTAGGGAGCCAGCCCACCATTTTTGTTTAGAGTATCTTTTTGGGCCATACTATGGCTGGATCCCACTTGGTCTACTATACAGTTTGAGTCCTGGCCTCAGCTAAGTGAAAAACACCAGGTGTGTGTGCCCTAAATCCTGACAGGATGGAGAAACAGAAGAGAATGCAGTGTGATCAAGTCCCACTAGGGAGTACTTTCTCCTTTTTTCTGCATGTCTCTGGCAAACAAGTGTCGCCTGGAAAAAAAAAAATTAAAAATATTATTTAGGGGCCACCAGATGGCGTGGTGGTTAAGGCACTGGACTCCCACATGGCCAGTTGTGGTTCAAGTCACAAACTCGGTGGCATCAAACTCACACCAGGCACATGTGTGTGTGTGTGTGTGTGTGCCTATGATTTGGAGAGGAGGCTGGAGAAGGGACTGCAGCGTGGCCATCTCCCCTGGAGGTGATAACACTCTCTCTCTCTCTGAGCATGCACATCTATAGCAAAAAATCTCTCTTAAAAGAAAAAAAAAAAAAAAAAAAAAAAAAAGAAAGATTTAACATAGCAGGCCTAAGGCTACTGTCCTTTGAAAGCTTGCTTACAGTGCTGGCCCTTAGCTGGGGTCCGAGATCTCGGATTTTACGGGACTTCTCTCCATTCCCTACATCATTAAAGTGGTTGACTGGATCTCGACTCTTTATACCAACTATGCAATTTCTACTGAATACCTGCTTTCCTCCTGACTCTCGGAAATCTGGGCACACGCCAGGCAGAGGGCGCCAGTAGAGGCCCGGGCACCGAGTCTCTCAGGAGCGTGCCTGGCAGACAGCAGCGCCCATGTGCTGTAGCACTGCTTGTTGGGTGTGGAGGAGGGACAGGATGAGTCCTATCGACTCCACTGGGAGAAGACGCCAGAAGGAAGCTTGTGTTCGACTTCTGCCAACTGTGCCATGGGCACCTTTTCCCCTTTGCTGACTTAGCTGGGTTTCTTTCCACTGTAATATAAGCCTGACTGCATGGGGTTCTGCCAGTCCTCCTGGGGACTGAGACACACAGACTTGCCCAAAGAAGTTACTGCTGACTCTCTAAACTCTCCCGAGACCTTAGCAGCTGCGACAGGCAGGCCATGCCGCAATAGCCACACAAGCCTGCAATGAGCACCCTCTGATGACGTGACTGATGACCGAGGGTCTGAACGTCACAGAGCTCTCTGACTCTCAAGCGTGCACACTCACTCCCTGCCAACAGGTGACGCGGCCCACTCACCTCGGGAGAAACACTGGTTTCTGAGCCAGATGTTCACGCAGCTCAGGGGAGGTAGTATCGGAGTTCATGTATCGCTCCACATAGTCTGACCAGCGCTACGGTGGGGACACAAAACAGAGAGGTCAACCGAAATCCATCCTCAGCAGGTGTGCCAGTGCATTCTGTGACTGAAATGTTTACATACCACCCACTTCGAGATCAGGAAGTCCCTTTCTACAGTGATATGCTTTACACTTGCTACGGAAACACTGACAGCCCCGTTAGCCAGCAAGACTGCAGTGTTCCTGAGGCACGGGTGAGCTGGCTCACCGACGGGTCGAGCAGTGGCAAAGATGTGAACAATCAGTGTCCTACACGTTGACATCTAATTTCTGGCATCTCGTGAGAGACAAAATTGTAAGATGTGGCAACCATGACCGAGTATTTCCAGAACCCTTCCCCAGTCACACACGCAGCCTCCGCGCATCACGGCTCCGCTACCTGCCAGGCCCTACGACGGTGATCTCACTGTGCTCATACTCTGGGGAGACCTCCTGGCCTCGCCCGACCCGGGGAAGACGGCACCGCTCTGTTTTCCTTACACATCAGGAAACAGCCCCGTGAGATGTCCTCAGAGGACATGCCCCGCGGAGTGCGAGGTGGGCTGCTCTTCTTTATGGGGACACCCAGCGGGAACCACCTACACCAAGCATCCACATCGTGACCCTTAATGGGCCTACGAAGCCATGACCTCCTCGCAGACAGGGTTGCTGGTCAGACCCCCGGGCCATGCCAGCTTTGCTTGGCACGTGGGTTTTGCAATACACGCCATACCTCCGCCTCCACGGGGTCGTCTGAGTTCTCCTCCTCCGTGTCCAGAAGCTCAATGGTCAGCTGAACCTGGCCTTGGCTCTGGATGAACATGAGCTGCGAATGCGAAACCAGAGCATGAACGAAAGATCATCTCCAAAGCTACAACCTCGCTTCTCAAGAGTAAAAGTGGGGAGGCAATAACGTTATAAAATTGGGGAGCCAGCAGGTGGCATGAGATTAAGGCACCGGACCCCACATGGCTGACTGAGCAGTTTGAGTCCCAGCCCAGGCAGCTTGAAAAGCACGCTGTATGCATGCATGTCCAAAATCCTGAGAAGAGAACAGAGAACTGACTGTGGTGTGGCCACCCCCCCATGGGTTTTCTCATTTCTCTCTCTCTCCAGTGATTGCATGTGCCCTATACCAAAAGTGAAAAATAAGATAGAAATCATAAAATTTTGTTTTGAAGACATAAGTTGCTCAAAAGCCTGGAAGGCCAGAGATTAAAAAAAAAAAAAAGGCTGAAGTCCAGTCTTGCTACCAGGAAGATGGAGCACGTCAGCAACAAGGACCATTCACGCTGCACACTCCCTGGATGGGTTAAGCTCTCTTGTATGTAGCCAGAGCCATGAAAGTGATAATGTCCTTTTAACTGATGATCCCAGTTCCTGGACTTAACGCAAAGATAGATATGCCTGTGCGTTAAGAGAAAGAAAACTTTTCTTTTTCTTTTTCTTTTTTTGGAGAGCTTTTTGCTATAGGGCGCGTGCGCTCACCAGAAAGACAGAGAGAGACAGAGACAGAAAACGAGAAAACACCCCCCTGGGGGGATGGCCACACCGCAATCCCTTCTCCTCTTTTCTCCTCTTGGGATCTTGGGCACACACCCACACACGCCTGGTGTGAGTTTAAGTCACTGGGTCCAGAACTCGAACTGCAGTCAACTACATGGGGTCTAGCGACATAACCATTACGCCAACTGCTGGTCCCAAGAGAAAGATAACTTTTTATGTTGGAGTTAATTTAAAAACATCAAACACAACCAAGACCAACAACTGCGTTTACACGGCAATGAGTACTTCCTGAGAAATTTAAATGTGCCTTGGAATAAGGAACAAAAAAATACAAACATTTGGGGGACTTCAAAAAGCAAGTGGAAGAACAAAGTGAAAGTATGAGTTTATCATAGTTTAACAATTTAAATCCACTCGTTTTTACATAATACGCACTTTCCACACTTTTCAAGATCCCTCTCAGCCCATGTGCAGAAATGTTCTGCTGTGATGACACCAACTGTGCCCAAGGCCTGGAAGTGCTGCGGTCTGTGAAGATTATTTATATGACTTTTTAAAAATTCATGGTAGATGATCCAGTGGTGGTGGTTAAGGCAGCTAGATCCCACATGACCAACCATGTGGTTCAAGTCCCAGACCTGGTGGTTTGAGAAACAAGCTGGGTGCAGGTACATGCATGCTCGAAATCCCAAAGGGAGAACGAGATGGAGGAGAAGGCAGGATTGCGGCGTGACCACCCTCAGAAGGTACTTTCACACTTTCTCTCTTACGTTCTCTCTAGGGAGTACATGCGCTCTCTGGCAAATTAAAAAACAAACAAAAAAAACTTCTAAAAAAACTTTATTCACAAGCAACACACTGCTGAGCCAAACGTCAGGCTTGGTCTGTGTCAAGCGACCACCAACAGTGAAGGTAGGTGGCCCTCCCATCAGAGCCCCGGGACTCTCAGTGCCCTGTCCCTGAGGGCTTTGCTGCAGATCCACTATGAGACTCGCAGGGCCATCAGATCAAGCTCGCGGTTTAGAAGGGAACCTGACAGTCATCGATGTCATCCTTCTTTGTTTCACACAGGCAGAAAGCAAACACTCGGACTTCCAAGATCACACGGCCACAGCGAATGAGCACAGGGGCCCAGAGTCTGTTCTGATGCTCACTGCTCTCTCTGCAGAAGTTTAAAAAAAATCCCTATCTGCTAGTGAGAACCTGACAAGAATGTAACACACACACACACACACACACAGTAACTTCTAACACAGATTGGAGCAACAAGCAAAAACGGGCACCTCCATGCATTTTTATCTTTCCAATTAAAAAAAAAAAATGTAAGAGTTATTTTTGCTATAGGGCACATGTGCTTGCCGGAGAGACAGAGAGAAAGAAAGCGAGAAATCACCCCCCGGAGGATGGCCACGCCACAATCCCTTCTCCATTCTCCTCTCAGGATTTTGGGCACGCACGCACATGTGCCTAGCATGAGCTTTTTGTTTTGTTTTAAATAAGAAAGTCCTTATTTAGCTTCCTTTCTCTCTTCCTCCCTCCCTCCCTTTCTTTAATTTGACCAGAGTGAGCAAAAGAGAGAGAGAGAGGGAAAGTGAGAAAGCAAGCAGTCAGGTCCAGGACTCTAACTGAGGTCAGCCATGTGGGAGTTGAGCGCCCCTAACCACCACGCCACCTGCTGACCCCCTGGCATGAGTTTTAAGCTGCCAGGTCCAGGACTCGAATCGCAATTGACTATATGGGAGTCCAGTAATGTAGCCATTACTCCACCTGCTGTCCCCAATCCCCCACCAATTTTTTAAAAAATTAACTTCACTTATTTATTTTAATTTGACCAGGGAGGGACAGAGGAGAGAGAGAGGGAAATTGAGAAAGCAAGCTGCCAGGTCTGGGGCTTGAACCGCAACAGGCCACGTAGGATTCCAGCGCCCTTAACCACGCCACCTGCCAGTCCATCAAAAAAATGTTAATTCAATACCTCTTGTGCCCACTCACCAGAGAGAGATAGTAAGACAGAGGGAAAATAAGAAATCACCCCGCAAGAAGGATGGTCACCCTGTAACCCATTCTCTTGTCAGGATTTTGGCCATATATGCACATGTGCCCAATGTATTTTTCAAGCTGCCGGGTCCAAGACTTGAGATACTCAGCTAAAATCCTGGGGAATCCAGCTGCCTTAACCACCATGCTACCAGCTGGCCCCATTTTTATTGTTTTATTTCTTTCTGCCTTCTATGAGAGAAACAGGCCCCCAGTAGGGTCTTCACATTGCTATCTATCCCAAGTGACAGCTGGTCATATCAGGGGCACACAGTACCTACCTGGTATGTCTGGGAGGGTCCAAGGATGTGAATCTCAACTTTCCCCATGGGCTCAGCGGTATTACTGCTGTGCCACCACCTGGTCCTATCATTCATTTTTTTTTTTTTTTTTTGGAGGTTTTTGCTATAGAGCACATGCACTCACCAGAAAGAGAGAGCGACAGAGAGACAAAAAGTGAGAAATCACCCCCCATTGGGATGGCCACACCACAATCCCTTCTCCTTTACTCTCCTCTCATCCTCTCGGGATCTTAGGCACGCACGCACATACACTTGGCCTGAGTTTAAGCCACCAGGTCTGGGACTCGAACTGCGGTTGACTACATGGGAGTCTAGCGACATAGCCATTACGCCAACTGCTGGCCTTCCTATCATTAATTTTTAAGAACTATGGAATGTGTTATCCACTATTAACCACATCCTACAAAGGGCTGGATGTCTGGTTGCTTCCAACTATCTGCAGTTATACTGGCTATTGCCAATTACATTGCCATCATAACTGGGGAGAACTGGAAACAATCTAAAAGCCCCAAAAGACAGGCAGTTAATTTCCTCTAAGATGAAATATCAAATAGCCACTTAAACATGCTTGGACCGAGGTTTAATCTAAGAGCTGTCCCTATCAACTTCAGAGACTCAGGAGGCCAGGTCATGTATAACCTGTTTTTCTTTGCTAGGGGGTCCATGCGTTAACCAGAGAGAGACAGCGAGGGAGAAGAGGAAGCCCCCGCTGTTGTGCGTGGTGACTGCAGTCCCTTCTCCACTCTCCTCATGGGATTGCAGCACACATGCACGCGTATACCCTACATGTTTCTCAAGCCACTGAGGCTTGAACTACGCAGTTGGCCATGTAAGAGCTGGCTACCTCACCTGCCAGGCTATGGAGCTGTCTCAGAATAATCTCTTTCAATATAAAGAGAACGCCCATGGGACAAGCAGATGGCATAATGGTTACGTCGCTGGACTCCTACGTAGTCAACCATGGTTCGAGTCTTGGACTAAGTGGCTTAAAACTCATGCCAGGCGTGTGTGCATGAGTGCCCAAGATCCCAAGAGGGAAATGGAGAAGGGATTGAAGTGTGGCCATCCCTGCTGAGGGGTGATTTCTCACTTTCAATCTCTGTCTCTCCAGCAAACGCACATGCCCTATAACAAAAATATCTCTCGGAACCCCCCCTCCAAATAAAACCACCAAACCAAAAATAAAAACAAAATACACCTGTGCATACTAAAACCTAGAAATGCCATCAGTGTTTATTTCTGGGAAATGGCTGACACTCTTTTGGTTGTCTGCATTTTCTTTTCTATAGCGACCATGGATTTCACATATAAACATGTTCCCAATAATCTTTTCAAAGCGTTATGACATACAAAAAGTCAGAGAAAAAAAGAATACGAAGTTGTAAAAATCATACATAACTAATTTTTTTTTTTAGAGAGAGATTTTTACTGTAGGGCACATGTGCTCACCAGAGGGAAGGGGAGAAGAGACAGAAAGTGAGAAATCACCCTCAGGGGGATGGCCACAGCTCAATC
This sequence comes from Tupaia tana, assembly GCA_026018925.1. Classification (NCBI taxonomy): domain Eukaryota; kingdom Metazoa; phylum Chordata; class Mammalia; order Scandentia; family Tupaiidae; genus Tupaia; species Tupaia tana. The sequence goes on from JAKSZU010000028.1 coordinate 2,424,720, forward strand.
CCTTCTCCTCCATTCTCCTCTCAGGATGTTGGGCATGCACGTACATGTGCCCGGTTTGAATTTTAAGCCGCTGGGTCTGGGACTCTGTGGTCAAATATGTGGGAGAACAGCAACGTAACCATTACGCTATCTGCTGGTCCCAATAACTAATTTTTTTAAAAGGCAGGGAAGAAGTGAAGTAAACCGCCGGGGTACACAACACCTCCACAGTCCCATTTCTTTGACTGTTCCCTGTGAGGAGCTCACTAAGAACTCCAAGGGGTCCCAGGAGTTCCCTGGGCCTGGCACTGGCCTCTGCCACCTGGCTCAGGATCCCAGCAACCTCGCTGCTGCCAGAAGGCCTTGACTCCCCAGCAATGCTCACCTTGAAGCAGTTCTCGTCTGACATGAGCTGCTCCGCCTTGCGCTGATACGTGGACTCCAGGAGGCTGCGTGCCGTCTGTGTGCTTAGCTGGCCCCCGGTGGCACCATTGCTGCTCTCTGTCAGGTACAGGTCAGTCACTTGCACACAGACCTCATCACTCACGATGTGCTGCAGCTGCAAGGGCCAGGGCAAGGCGTCAGGAGCCCACCGAAGTACTTTCCCCTGTCCCACGGTCACTTTCCTGGGACTGAGCCAGCCCCCTGACCCAAGGGAGGTATTCGGGGCTGGTACTTTTAGAGAACTAGTCATGCTAAACTTCCGCATCATTTTCTTGAAGAATAACCAAGCCAAGATGCTTATCTACGTGTGGCCCATGAATAAACTTTCTAATCTATTTAAAGTAAAACCATAGGCACTTCGGGTTAACATACCGCTTACTTAAAATCGTAAGGATCATCTTAAAAATGTCCACGGCTCATGGTCCCTTTCACATGCTTAAGATTTGCTCCCATACCTTTCTTATTTGGTCCTGACAATTTCCCTGGGAGGGAGGCTGGAGACCGGAGACAAACTACATGTTAGATGAGAAAACTCACCATGAGAGGGGGAACGAGGAGAGGGCCCTAGAGAGCACCAGAGGAGACTCACGCCACACTCCAGGAGAGCTGGACTCACAGGCACGCCTAGGCCAGTCAATACTCTTCCCAAACACCCCCGCTTCTCTATAATCTGGTAGGAAGCACAGTACTTAGACCGTACATAATGTTAAGTCACTCATTTTCAAAATGAGCGTAAATGAGTCAAAAGTACTGGTAATTTTTGAGACAATCTTATTAAACTATTTAACGACTAGAAAGCTGAACCTTTCAGAGCTCCCATTCTGGAAGGTTATATACTAGTTCCACTTTGAGACAAAATACAAATGAAGCTTCACCGATCTCAATGCTGGAAAGTGTGAAAAACAGATAAAAAATTAATTTTAATACCAGTTGTCTATTTTACTTTAAAATTCTCATTACCACTAAGCTACTCTATTTTTAGGAAGATACATTCTTTTTCAAGTGTTTGTAACTATGACAACTATTTATTTTTAACATTCAATGAAATCTGAAATGACAAGTATGTGTATGTGTAGGAAATTAGATACAGATCCAGTCATCAGAAGGTGGTAGAAAGGGCCAAATTTCCAGCAGCCGCAGATGGGATGGCTGAATACTGGACAGTCATCCAAAGGGCTCTGATCTAAACAGCAAGGCAGTGCTTACAGGGCAGGCAGCAGAGGGAAGCAAGGGCACAGGGAAGCGGAAGTGAGTATGGCCACAGAAAGGTCTCCACCACACGGACACTTGTCCTGCTCATACACTTCCTGAAGTCGATGCTGTCACTATATGGCACTTACTCGCGTCCTTGAGAAGGGCAGTGCTACAACTCCAGGGACGACTAGGCAACTGCCCCCCACAAGCAGGGCGACAACTCTCCAGGCAATCTGAAGTGACACAGGAAAATGTTTTACAGGAGGATGTGCACAAGCTGGGGCCTCACACAGCTGGAGGAGCCTGCAGTGCGAGCTGGGTGTTGTCTACAGAGAAGCGGGGCAGGTGTCCGGAGAAGGCGTGTAGCAGAGAGCACCAGCGCCTGGTCCAGCCCCCACATGGCATTCTGAGTTCTGTACTAAGCTAACTGTGAGACTGCATATTGTACTCTTAAACCAATTTATTTTTTTCCAGAGGGCATGTGTGCTTGCTGGAGAAAGAGAGAGAGACAGACAGACAGACAGACAGAAAGTAAGAAATCACTCCCTGGGAGGATGGGGATGCTGCAATTCCCTCTCCGGATTTTAGGTACGCCTGCACATGCACCCGGTGTGAGTTTCAGGCCACTGGGCCCAGGACTTGAACCGCAGTTGGCCATGTGGAAGCTCAGTGGCTTAACCACTATGCTACTTGCTGGCTCCAAACTCAAGCCAGCCTGGAGAAGGTAAGATAAATGAATGGTGTGGCCCTAAAATGTGTTGACTGCAGCAAGTAGGGAACCCTGGGGACACCAAACAAGATGAGGATGAGGGAAGAGATGCCTCCAAATGAAGTCAGAGTGGCCTCAACACATGTTTTCTAAACTTGCTGATTTGGGAATTTTCTGGAATGGAACTTCTTTCATTTTAAGGAAAAAAGAAAAAAAAGGGAGGCAAGCAAGCGGCATAATGGTTATGGTGCTAGATTCCTACATGGCAGACCACGGTTTGAGGCCCAGACCTGGCAGCCTAAAAATCAGTCCGGGAGCATGTGTGTGCAACCCCAAATCCCAGGAGGGAAATGGAGGAGAAGGAATTGTGGTGTGGCAGCCCCTCACCGCTCCAGGGTAATTTCTCCCTTTCCCTCTCACTGTCTGTTTCTCTCCAGCAAGGCCACACACTCTAAGGCAAAAATCTTAAAAAGAAAAAAAGGGTCGAGATAGTATATATTATCAACTAGGAATCACAGATGCTTAGAAAACACTCCGACCGCACCATGAGCAATCCACCATCACAGATGCTTAGAAACACTCCGACCGCACCATGAGCAATCCGCCATCACTGCGCCCTGCTCAGCATCATGTCTAGTAAATGGCCTGATCGCATCTATTACTGTGAAAACCAACCTCAAGCTCTGGAAAGGTAAATCGCTTTATCAGCTTTCCTTTCCCGTCTGCTGCTGGTATAAAAGACCACAGTCCTAGCAGCTGGGAGCACGACTAGTGGGTCTGCAAAGACCATGGCCAGAGCCGACTATCCACAGAAGGAAGTCTGTCAGCCTCCACTTCAGCCTCTCATGGGAAGGTCGACTGATGGCTTAGACATTCCGGGGAAACTGACAGCCTCGAGGTGCCTAGGCCCAGCCAGGCAAAGGGCTCTTCTCCTGCCCTGGGTGGATGCCGTGGGAGGGACGCAGAGGCATGCACCCTTCCAAGTCCCAGGCAAGAACAGCGCGTCTTGCAAAGAATTCACTGTCTTATCCAAGAAGGCACCGGGCTTTTAGCAAGCCCTTTCCTTCTGTAGTGGTAGTGTAGACGCAAGACTCAGAATTGGCTTTCTGACCAGTGTTTCCTTTAAAAAAAAAGTACAGACTGATTCCTCTGAGAGTTCCCAGTTCAAGGCCAAGGAGTATAAACTGACTGTCCTTTGTGAGCTACTTGGTATAAAGATTCCGTGGGTGTAAGAATGTATTTAAACTCTTGGGGTGCCACAGGAGGAAAACACAAAGCCAACCATCGGTCTAACCCAGAGAGCCTTCCCAGGGGCGAGGTGGGTGGGGTAGGTACGCTATTGTACAAAACCTGTCCTTGAGAATGTCAAATATTCAATGGGGCAAGTACACAGAGTTACCAACACACACGAGAGAAGTCACACACTATGTACTCACTCTGCAGCCAAGACTGGGGATGGGCTAGCTGAGGGCCAGCAGGGCAGGGGGCTAGGCACACGACCACGTGCTCCACAGGTGGCCAGACAGAAAGGGCCTGCGGTAGGCCCACGGCACTGAGCCATTTGACTGAGAATGGAAAGGAGTGGACACACTCCTGCTGTACCATGAGCAATCCAGCGTCACTGTGCCTCTGCTCAGAACCATCTAGGTAATACACGGTCATGTGGCCAAACTGCCTTCCCCTTCGCAACCCAAATCTCACTTTCGCTTTGCCTGCCCCAGCCCCAACCCCAGCCGGAGTCCCCCACCAGTCCCACCTGTCTGACAATGCTCTGGATGAGTTTGTCCATGGTAAAGGCGATATAGGCGTGGATGGTGAACATCTCTCTCAGCGAGTCTTCGTACTGAGACGAGTCTATGTTGCCGTCCAGCAGGCTCCGCACCATGTCCAGGAAAGCTGGGTAATAATCTTCTACGTCCACGTCCACTGGGGAGACATGGGGCAGGTGAAGCCTGACCTCGTCAAGCTTGGGACAGAAAGGGCAGATCCTACAGCTGGCCTAACCCACGTCTGAAAGCTCACAGAGTAGGTATTCAAACCGCACCCACTTGACCCACTGCCATCACCACGCCACCTGTCAGAGGAGGGCCAGCCTGCAAGGCCAGCGCAGCCTCTGCCGGTGCGGACGTGCCAGTAAGGTGTTTCTTTACAGCACCGCTGGACTCTGCAGGCTGGGACAGCAGAATGTCCCAGGCAAGATGGTCCTTCAGAAACCTGGTGGTCCACTGCTCAGAGTGCAACCTGCTTAGAGCCTGCACGGGAGCATGCCTCATGTGAGGCACTTGCTCATACGTTTTTTTGATGAAGTGTAAAGTGCAGATGGGAAAAGGCAGCCATAGCCATACTCCAGCACAAGGAGGTCTCTGGAGAGGAGAAAACAGCGCAGACTAAATCTTCGATGAATAATGAAGTAATCTGCATTTGTCAAAGTCCATTTGTTTAAAAATGGACTTGCAATGTCGTACTTCACAAATTGCATTAAATGATCTGTCCTCCCTGAGCAAGAATCACCTCAAGCACTAGCTAGAAGGGATCTTCTCTGTGTCACAGACATCTGGTAACAAGCAGCGGGCCCAAGGATAGCGCATGAGTCCTGCTCTCAGCTTCTAAAATAAGACCCGTCTGTAGCCAGTTCAAAGACAAGCACATCTGGGACCAGCAGTTGGCGAAATGGCTATGTTGCTGGCCTCCCATGTAGCTGATCATGGTTTGAGTCCCGGACCCGGTGGCTTAAACTCTTGCCGGGCGTGTGTGCATGTGTGCCCAAGATCCCGAGAGGAGAATGGAGAAGGGATTGTGACATGGCCATCCTCCCTGGGGGTGATTTCTCACTTTCTGTCTCTGTCTCTCTGGAAAGCACACGTGTCCTTCTGTGGTCTGTGCACTTGTCTACACACATGGCAGCTCAATAAAAGCTTACTGAAATGCAAAACATTACAAAATCAACTCATCAGCTTATTGGTTCCCTGCTTACACTGTGTGAGGGAAAGGGCTAGAAGGCCCATCCCCACACCTGACATGTGCTGGAGAATGGCAAAGCAGGACAATCGCTATTTAACATAAGCAACTGGCTGGCCTCTCACCACCACACAGGCATGGGCTATGGCTTCCAGAACACTTCTGCTGTGAAAAATGTCTTTATGCCAGGATGAAGCTGTCAGTCCAGAGCACAGACTGGTACCTGTGCTAGGGGCAGGGCGGCCACCATCACTCAGGACCAAACTTTGCAAGCCTCAAAACAGCTTAGGCAGTGCTCGAGCCGGCTTAGGCCACTTTATCTCAAAGTTCTTCTACCCAAGCTGATGCAATCTCCACGCTAAGGTCTGAAATTTATCTCGTCCAGGCCTGGAATCCAGATAGAGGCATCTAGAACCAATGCCCAGCATCCTCAGCGCTTCCACAGAGAAGGCTAGGGGGCATCAGGGGGCTCCCTAACCGGCAACACACAGAGGGCCTCTACTCAGACCGGCTGCTCCTCAAGAGCCCAGAGGGTTTCATGAGAAAGCTTTGGGCTCACAGCTCAAGGACCCAACGTCACCTAGAGGCAGGTGGCACAGAATTACCTGGGCCCTCGCTCACTTTCTTCTTCCCAAATTCCGCCTTTGTCCTGTCTGCCTACACAACCGCATCCCACATCTCCTGAGGGCCGACTGCTTTCCCTCAATTGTGTCTTACGTGTTACGAGCGAGCCACGGGCGCCACTGGTTCAGTCTTGCCCAAACAAGTGAGTAAAGCCCTGTCTACGGCACAGGCAACTTGGAACTGGAGTGCTGCCATGAAGTGGCGCCGACTGTGACCTTCCAGCCTACCTCTGTCCTCCAAGACTCTGGCCTAGCCCAGAGACCTGCGGTTTGTGGAACTGAGGGCGAAAGGTCCCTCTTCCCCAGGGGGTCCAAAACCTGAGCACCACAAGGGGCTCCAAGTCTCCCAGGTTCTCACAAGGCCAGACCAAGCACCTCTGTCTCACAGATAAAGGGGTTCAGAGGGTTCCAGTAAGGTCATGTGACCAGGAAATGGCAGAACCAGGACCTGAACCCAGGCTGGGCTCTGGGTACCCCCTGCCCTCCGCTATCCCCCGACGGCTGAGGACTCACTGGGCTCCTTGAGGCGCAGCTGGATGGCAGGGCTGTCGCTCTTATCCCGCTTTATGCCCAGCACTTCCCGCTCCCACTCCCGCTCGCGGTTCTCCTCCTCGATCTGCCGTTCGGCCTGGGAGCAGATCCGCAGGAGCCGCAGGCAGAGGATCTGGTGCAGCCGCATGAAGAGGTACCAGTTGTTGTTGACATAGAAGAGGTTGTACACTTCGTCCAGCCCCCGCAGCTTCTGGGCTGCCGTGTTACTGAACAGCAGCTTGGACTTAGGGGGACTGCCCCCAACACCATTGTGCTTCTTGGCTGCCCCTGTGGCTTCGTCGACATCCATCTCTTCCTCTTCCTCCTCCTCCACATCTGAAAGGTCTCCTCTCTGAGCAAAGAGGAGGTCAGGGATGAAATGGTGCATGATCTGCTTGATCTTGTACTTGTCCTCCTTCTGAATGCCTGTCTGCCTCTTCACGTGGTGGATGATGAGCGCAGCCGCATCTTCCAGGATCTGCTTGTCCTCGTAGGCGAGCGAGAGGTGTGGGCCGACAGGCACCCCAGCATTCTCCTCCGTGGCCTGCTCTTGCCTCTGATGGGAGAGAACCATGACAGGGATCTGTGACGCCTACCGAGGCAGCAGACCTAGTGACTACACCAACACACATCCCACGCGCACATTCAACCACAGAGGCTATCGAAACAGTTTTTTTTTTAAATCTGCTTAGCTCTTCCAAGACCAAGGGAGAGATAGACAGCACCCCAACAGGGCCCTGATGCTGCACTTCACACCAGCTGTGCCAGCCCCGTGCACAAGCACCTGCATGTCCAGCATACTCAGGGAGGTCGCCAAACAGAACCCTGAGCCCTCCCCTGTGGGTCGGCCTCACAGAGCACCACGTTTTACAGCTGGGCCACCACCTGGCCTCGTACTGGCAACTTCCACCGACCCTTAGCAATAACCTTTATGCCTCTTCCAGAACAGGTAATATGGGCGATGTAGTTTGATGCCAGAATATTGGTGATCTTTTGAACACTGATGACTTACAAGACAATGAGACAGAACTGGAACCACCTTTTAAAATTCTACGTTAGTATTTAAGGAGGAGACAATATGAGGACTGGGATTTATTTGAAAATATTTCTGGGGCCAGTAGGTGGTCTGGTGGTTAGGGTAGCTGAATCCAAATGCCTTGTAGTTTGAGTCCCAGACACGGTGGTTTTAAAAAGACATCAGACATGTATGCATGCATGCCCAAGATCCCTAGAGAAAAATGGAGAAGGAACTGAAGCACTGTCACCCCTCCTGGGGTGCTTTCTCCCCTGTAACCTCACCCCTGATCCTCAGTGAGTGTACACGCCCTGTAGAAAATTTAGAAGGAAAAGTGGGCCAGCAGGTGGCGTGGTGGTTAAGGCACTGGACTCCCACATGGTCGACTACAGTTCGAGTACCAGACCTGGCGGCTTTCTTTCTCATTCTCTTTCTCTTTCACTCTGTCCCTCACTGGCCAAATTAAAATACATTAATAAATAGTTAAATAAAAATAATTCTTTAAAAAAAATAGAAAGAAAAAAAAAGGAAAAAGCTGTTATAGTTACAAAGCAAGAATGAGCAGGTTTTAGAGGGTCTCACTTTTATATGGCAAAAGGTAACTTCCAGAAATCGAAGTTATGCTGAACATAATGTGGGTCCTGAATCCCATATAGCCAACTATGTGGCTTGAAAAACACAGCGGGTGTGTGTGCATGCATGCCCCAAATCCTGATGGGATGGAAAAGTGAAAAAGGGACAGTGGTATGATCACATCCCAACTCTCTCTGGGAAACACACATGCCTTCTGGCAAATGAAAAAACAAACAAACAAAAGACAAAAACTAAAACCTGAAGTCCTCAACGACCTAGAACCCCAGCTTACCTCGTCATAGATGCTCTCGATCTCGTTGAGCAAGCTCTTAGACCGCAGGACCTTGGTGTCATTCTGCTTGAAGTTAATGCCCTGGTGGTCCAGAGACTTCAAGTAATACTTCTCATTCTGCTCTCGCCACACTTTGTTAAAGCCTCGCTGAGCTTCTCGCCATTCTTCCTCTTTCATCTTCAACCTGGTGGAGTGGGAAGGAGGGCAAAAACAACAACAGGTGGGATTCGGAGACGTGCCAAACCGGTTTTATTTCCAAAGGCCTGTGTGAAACTATTGGTAACTTGGGATGAACATTATCATGCCAGCTTTGAACTATTACACGAGGAAATCACTCCTTCAGAGCTTACTTTAGGGAGTAATATGCCCTGAAGCCAGAAACCTCACCTAGGATAGTGATTTCTCAAATAGCATTCTCCAGACCACTCCTGAGATGTGGTATGTATTACTTGAACAAAGGGCTCTCTTCCTTGGCCCGCGGAAGCCAAGCTGAGCGTGTAGAAGTCTCTGCTGTGGGACTTGCAGAACCTTTATTTTAATGGAACCCCTAAAGTCTAAGAGCAGAGGAGGTGCCCAGGAATGTTCCTTTTGACACAGTCTAGAAAGCTAGAATTAGAATAGCTGATTCTGATGCCCCGAGATAGGAGAGAGGAGAGTAAGAACTGAACAGCACCAGAGCTGAGGAGCAACATACCCCAAGGCCAGACGTTATATACCGCTGGCCAGAATGACCATCAGGCCATGCCAGCTCTGGAGGGGAAGACTGGGAGAAATCACACTGGGCATGTGTGCACTGTGTGGTAAGCCAGTTACTTTCTGGCAGGAGGCGGGGAGAGAGGACCTAGCTCTGAACAAAGGATTTGTGGTGTGGCCCAATAGAACATGGGCTTAGAAAACAGCTCAGCTCAGTCAGCGGCCTCCTACTCGATGCCTGGACTTGGGTAGGTACATTAGCCCCACTACACCTGAGCCTGATATGAAGGCTTCTTAGGAGAAAGAAATCAGACATTCTTGATTTAAAAAGGTTAAACCAAATCTATTTTTTTATAATGGGCACGCATCAAAATGTACAAAATGAAGAGTAATTTCTCTTATTAAAAACAGGAGCCAGGGGCCAGCAGATAGCATAGCGGTTATGTTGCCAGACTCACACATGGCCCACAGCAGTTCGAGTCCTAGACACAGTGACTAGAAACTCATGCTGGGCATGTATGTGTGCATGCTCAAGATCCTAATAAGAGAATAGAGAAGGGACTGCTGCATGTCCATCCCCCCTAGGAAGTAATTTCTCACTTTCTCTCCCACTGTCTCAGTCTCTCTCCCCAGCGAGCTCGCATGCCCTATGGCAAAAATCTTTTAAAAAACAAAAACGAAAACAAAAAAAACAACCAGGGGCCAGGAGGTGGCATGGTAGCGAGGGCGCTGGATTCCCACATGGCCAACTGCAGTTCGAGTCCTGGACTGGGCAGCTTGTTATTTCACCTTCCCTCTCTCTCTTTCTCCCTCTTTGGTCAAACTGAAAAATAATAGTAAATAAAATTAAATAATTCTTAAAAACAAAATCTCCAAACTAAAACTCAGAATGGTATAAACATGGGTGGTTTTCTTTGTTCTTTACTGTGTTAAAGTATCCCCAAAATTTACACATAGTGTAGTCTTCCACAACCTTCCAAAGTTTGTTTTCTCACGGTGGTTACAGAGAAGCCCAATTAAGGTCCACCATGCCTCTCTACCCAGATCCCAACAACTCGGGTTGGGGAGACACTGGGGTCTCTCAGGTGCACCAGGCCTGAGTGAGCACCAAGTTAGCGAGACATGTGCCACACAGGTACCTCTTCAAGACAATAGGGACGGCGATGGAGGGGTTCTTCCTCAGCCCGTCGATGATGTCGGCCGCCTTGTCTGCGTATATCCGCTGCAGCGCTTTCCGATGGATGACTTCTGAGGTGCCCCCGAGGGTATTGTCCAAGCGAAACTTGGCTTGTTCCTCGGCAGACAAGCGGGAGAGCTTCTTCTGTATTGCTTCCAGAACTCGGATGGTTGCCAGATTGGTCTCTAAAACTACATCGAGCTGGAGGGGAAGACAGACAGAAGTGCTTAGGACCCAGACCAGAACAGAGTGCCTCAGGGGAACAGGGGGAGGTAAGGCTCCTGGGGGTAGAATGCCAACTGTCATGCTGGCCAACCACAGAGGGGGCTGCTCCCTCCTCAGGAAAACGGGGGTAACACCACCTACCACACTCGTAAGGTTGTTTCCTCAAAGACCATTTGAGAAGATAAACCAGTCTCAAGAGTAAGTTTTTGGACTTAACTTGAAATATTTAAATATGCTTGAATATGTAAACACGTGAGAGCCTTGTTCCCATCGGGAGGTAATGAGGACAGTACCCCGAATTCCTGAAGGGGTTCACTGCTGTCTGCGGGAACTGTGGAACTCCTGGCAGTCGCCTTCTGGCGGCAGCTTCGCCTGTCCTGGTTAAATACGTGACTGGCGTCCTTTGAATCTTTTTTCCTAGGCTTCACACGGAGTCTCAGAAAGACGCAGAACTGAGACAGCAGTCCCAAGGGCCGACAGCCCGCTGTCTGTGGGAGTGCTACCTATGTTTCCGTGACATTCTTCTTGTCAAGCAGTCCTGGCCCCCTCTTCCTGATTATGGACAAATGATGAACCATATACTTCCCGGCTCCCTTGTGATGTGACAGAGCCACTCGACGGGCACTGGCAAGTGAGTGTGAGCTGAATGCAGTGCGCATCACTCCTCCTCGGCTGGAGCACTGAAGGGAGTCGGGGGCCTTCTGAACTCCTTCCCTCTCTATGATGTGATGTTCCAGATGGTGGCACCTGTCAGCCTGGGCCCCCAGGAAATTCTAGTGAGCAAAACCTTTGGCTAACCTTGCACATACACCCTCAGCTTCTGGAAGTCGCTGGTTTGGGAGATGCCTGTGCCATGGCATTACTAGCCTATCCTGACTAACAGAGGAGTGTTCCAGCAAACCGGCCCGTCCTGCCAATTCCTAAGAACCCCCTGTCCCCACACTTCGCCTATCTTCACCCTTGCAGTCCAAACAGGAAAAGAGGATGCTGCCTCTCGTTGGCAGGTATGGCAGCTGAGAGAACAGGAACACCCTGTTTACGAGCGGCGATGCTCTGCTAACTCACCACTCATTCCGAACACCATGGGGAACGAAGAAACGCAATGCTCCCTTTAGCCAAATGAAGCCCCCAAAGAAAGTTAGTATCTGTCATGATTTTGGGTTTTTTCTGTTGTTGTTGGGGGTCTGGATGGGAGGCAAAATGGCTGCAATTCCTCATAACCCGGGGGCCAAAGGGGCCAAAGATCCGCCAGAAGGAACAGCTGAAGCAAGAGCTCAGGGGGAAACTACAGAACCCTCATCTGTACGGATGAGACAGAGACGCTGCCCATGCGAGACGGAGCGGAGCCACACGGTCTGTCATGGCACCATGTCAGGCACACTTACTTCCCCGTGGTGGCAGGATCTGTGACCCAGACATCTGAACACCTGGGAACCTGGGCCCACTTGGAGAACTCCCCCTCTCCTGATACTGGGGCTTTTTTTAATCAGCTCAGTCATTCATTCCATTCATGTCTCTTCCCCACTACTCTAGAATGAAGTCTCTAAGTTAACGTTCTTTTGAAAGGCGCCAAATGCTATCGATAAGAATTCCAGTGCACACAGAAGAGGGGCTTTGCTAACCATGTCCAGGTACCTGTTAGGAGCAATAGCACAGACCTTAAATCACTTAAAAACACCTTGGAGAAAGCCCCACGTGTCCCAGCCTAGGTGGTGACGTCCAAAGCACAGGGAACTGCAGTGCTGGAAGCGACATGGCCAACTGTGGCTGAGAGCTCCAGATCGACCTAAAAACACACCAGGTACATGTGCCCACGAGCCAGAGGTGCTGGCCAAAGGGATCAAGAGGGTGAGGAGATGCTGCTGAGGGGGAGCTCGTTCTCTGTCTCTCACATGTGCTATCATTTTTTTAAAAAAGGAACCAAGACAGAAAGTCCCATGGGTCTCAGGATATGGGTTCTCTACACCACAGAAAACATAATCACCTTCTCATGCAATTCAAAACTCCAACGACTATCATGCCGTCATCGACAAGGCTTCAGTTCAAGGGCCGAAGCGGCCTCCACAGCTCACACTCGCCGTGGAAACCTCACTAAATACCCGACGAGTGCAGAGCGTTAACAAGCACACAAGCCTGTAGCAGGGACGTGGGCCCCTGGAGCATCAGTCTGAGGCAGCCAACCTCAGGCAGCAACAGTACAGTCACCCAGTACCTCTCGTTTCCAAACTTCAACCAACAAAGGAGGCCTACCTCAAAGCGTTCGTCTTCACAACGATAAATATGTTCTTCGTACTGAGTCTTCTTGGAACTAACAAAGGTGGAGTCCTCAGACCATGAAGGGAAAGACACCCAGGTGTCATTCAAGACCTTTGGGTAAAAGAAGAGAGACTGAAACAAAAGGCTACAAATGCTTCTGGAGATCAAGCATTCTCAGTAAAATGACAGATGAGGCTTGAGGGGAGGAAGACACAGCCTCCACTACTCCACAGGTTCCTTCTTTGGCAAGTTTACAAAACGGCATCAGTAAGGAAAAGGTTCTGAACATAAATGTTTTCTTGGGAAAAAGGCTATAGAAGGTTCTTGGTTTTGTCATTCATAACTTTCCCTGCTGAGGAAGCTGATGGTGCAGAGCTGACCTCACTAGGGAAGGCCTTACCTCTTTACAGAGAGGGGTCCGTCCTGTACACTTGGGCTGCTGGTAACTCTTCGGGAGGGCCCGATAGCTGGAGCCCAACCGTTTGCAGGAGGCGTAATCTATCTCCATGGCAATGCCCTCTGTTGCTCGTTCCTTTGGAAAGGTTTCCAGGTGTACAGACTCCTTATAGCCCAGAAAGTTTTTAAACCAATTAAATAATTCAGGGAACTTCCTGAAGAATCAAACCAAAATGCCGGTAAGCAATTAGAAACATGACAGTTATCCTGAGGTGTGACTACCACTATTCGGTAGTGGGTCAGAACTCAGCTTCCAGGGATAAATCCCGACGACAGTGATTACTTTCTGCCTAAAAAGCAAGGCTTACTAGAAGCTACAATGAAAGCCAGCCATAACCAGCTTTTTTTTTAAAAATCAAAAATAATGCTTCGGGAACCAGTAGTTAGCGTAATGGCTATGTCGCTGGACTCCCACGTAGTCGACTGCGGTTCGCATCCCGGACCCGGTGGCTTAGAACTCACGCCGGGCGCGTGTGCGTGCGTGCCCAAGATCCTGAGAGGAGAATGGAGGAGAAGGGATTGTGGCGTGACCATCCCCTCTGGGGGATGATTTCTCGCTTTCTGTCTCTATGTCTCTCTCTGTCTGGCGAGCGCACGCGCCCTATAGCAAAAAACCTCTCCAAAAAAAAATAATAATAATGCTTCAATGTTTACATAATTCTTAGGTTGTTAAATACAGCCAAGACTCTAGAACCCCGGAGAGATGATCTGTCTCTATCCCTCGTCCAGCAGCGGTCAAAGGAACAGGACAACCTCATCTTGGTCAATGGAGTCTTCAGCATCCTTCCTGCCCATTTTCTCATCTTTTTTTTATACTAAGTATTTTACTGTATGCTGATGCCAGTGTGTGTAAAATAATTTTGTGAAATAGAAATTTATGAAAATTCAGAGAGGTAGATGTTAAGAACTGACAAAAGTAAACGTTTTGCATATTATGGCACACGTGTCACAGGAAAAGCTTTTGTCTAGGCTTCCAATTTAGCTCTCTTGAATATTCACTGGTTCATGAGAAATGGCTTGGGAAACGTTTGAAAGATTCATTTTACTACAAAAAAGAACAGACTTTCTGGGGTCTGACTCTCTGTACTTGAGACACGGGTCAGCAGGGGGTCGTGATGAGCATTCTGCAGACAGAACTGTTTTAAGTCTGAGGTAGCCTGAGAGACCTTCACGTGGCTGAGCCCGGCCTCCAGCCAGAGCTGCTGGACTACCTTCTTCATAGCAGCGATGCTGGAAGAACCAGACATGGCGCGAGGAGAGCTGGGCCGACTGGACGGTTCACAGGTCAGGAGTCCCCCATTTTCTCATCTTTGGAATTGGACTGTAAGACTTCTCAGGACTCACTGTGACGCTGACATATGAGTCAATGACCCATCTCAATTAAATAAGCTATGCCTCTCACTTACTCCCACAAACTGCGCACCACCTTGCCTCGACGTCATGCATCAGGGCTAGGCCTTGCATTTCACTTACCCCAGGAAAGGAGAGACCAGCTGCACAAGCTCAGCCCGAGAGATCACCTCCTGGTTAAAAATAACAAGACAGCGCAGGAAATTTTCATAGGCCTCTGCGCTCCGCAGAGCCTTTCGAACCTTATGGAAGCAACCGGAGAAAAACCATTAAGTGGGAAACTAAGACCCTGGATTAATTATTTTATTTTGAGAAAATTTGTGTGCGTGTGTGTGGGGGGCAGCAGATAATGTAGTGGTTAAGTTGCTGGACTCCCATATGGCCAACTGCAGTTTGAGTCCCAGATCCAGTGGCTTGAAAAATCACACTGGGCGTGTCTGTGCATGCCCAAAATCCCAGGAGAAGAATGGAGAAGAGATTGTGGCATGGTCATCCCCCTCTAGGAGGTGATTTCTCACTCTCTCACTGTCCCACTCTCTCTCTCTGGCAAGTTCACATGCCCTAAGGCAGAAACCTCTTATAAAATTAAATTAAGAAAAAAAAAGAAAGAAAAGAAAAAAAAAAAAAATTGGTGGAATTTTTGAGCAGCAGGTGGCGTGGTGGTTAAGGTTAAGGTGCTGGGCTCCCACAGGACCCACCATGATTTGAGTTCCAGACCTGGTGGATTGACAATCATGCTGGGTGCATGCCCCAAATCCTGAGAGGGAAGTGAAGGCACTGCAGCGAGGCCATCGCCCCTGGGGGTGATTTCTTACATCTGTGTGTCCAGTGAGTACAGGTGCCCTATAGCAAAACAATCTCTTTAAAAAAAAAAAAAAAAAGTCCCTACTAAAATGCTGATGGATGAAATTACATGCTATTGGGGATGTGTCTCCAAATAACCTGGTGTGGATGCGGATACACACCAAACAGGTCCCAGCCAGGGCCGAGCCTACTGGTGCTGGGGAGATGTGCACATGAGGGACCTGCCAAATCATCTCTTTGACCCGCGTGCTTAGAGCTCTCTCAGAAGGTGAGATCCCAAACTGCACCTCCTCATACACCCGATTCTCTAGACTTGCAGGTACCCAAGCTTTTGCTGTTTCCTCAGAGGTATTTATAGCAAGGGTGAATCATGGTCAAAACTGATCTTAAATTCTGCTGATCTTTTAAAGGTAGTGATTTTTGGGACCAGCAGATGGTGTAATGGTTATGTCGCTGGACTCTCACGTAGTCAACCATGGTTTGAGTCCTGAACCCGGTGGCTTAAAACTCATACTGGGCACATGTGTGTGTGCGCAAAATCCCTATAGAAGAATAGAGAAGGGGTTGTGGCATGGCCATCCACCCTGGGGGGTGATTTCTTTTTGTCTCTGTCTCTGCAGTGAGTTCTCACGCCTACAGCAAAAAAAAAAAAAAAAAAAAAAAAACTCAAAAAACCCCACAAAAACAAACAAACAAAACAAGCAGTCACTTTTTAAAATAAGACACTTCTGTGCTCTGGTCTGAACCTCTTCCTGCCTCTGCTTACAATACTGAGCCTTTTAAAATCCAAAACCTACAGATGTTCAACGATACAGGCAAAGTGACACCTGCCCGGTTAGATGACCAATTTGAAGTTTCAATTCCAAAAGTCAGTATTTGGCATCGTGGTCTTCGGTGGGGACTGCAGACTGTCACCAAACCAAGTGGTTTATCACTAAGCCCCACTCCACACGTCCACACACTCTCCCTGTCTATCAGGAGCCACTTTACGCGTACGACCTTTGAGGGCTAAAGATGACAGAGCACTCCACTTTTTGTACTATACACAGTACTATCTACTTTAATTAGCTTCTAAGTACACACAAAAGCAGACAGAAATCTAATCAGCATGTACTGAGGAGCCCCGCGGCTGCTAGCTAACCTGACGAAGTCGTCTAATCTCCAAAAGGAAGCCAGACACTGGGGCAGTCAACTGGACACCAGCACTGACAGCAGCGAGCGCAACTCTGGCTTCATCAGAACCACTGGGGAGCGTTGAGAGCAGAATTAAATCAGAATTCCTACAAACCCTGGATGTGTGTATTGCAAATGAGTAACACAGCGATTACAAGATCACAAGTCATCTAAATCCTCAACAACAGGGTGGGCACCTCTGTGGCCCACTGTACGGCCTACAATGAGAACTGCAAGCATCTTTCAGGAGGAATGACCCATTTTCTAAACAGCTGTCTTTCACAACAGAATAGACTGCATTCTGCTCCAACCACACAGAAGGAAAGGGTGCTACCACACTCTCTAGCCCAGCTAATTGTTCTAGCAGAGTAAAAGTTCCTCTCCCCACAACTTGAACTTAAAAACTGTTACTGCAGTATGACCACCCCCTTCAGGGAGTGACTTCTTACTTTCTCTTTCTCTCTCCTGCATCCCCTAGCAAAAACAAACAAACAAAAACAAATAAAAAAGTCTTAATCAGCATGATCCCTTCAAAACAAAACTTTCTGGAGGTTGGAGAGATATTCTTTGAGCCTTAATAGTGAACATCAAATCTAATTAATCTATTACTCACCTTATCAAAAAATAACGATTCCGTTCCTACACCATGCTTGCTGGCGTCTGCCATAGAAGAATCCTTTAGGCTGATCAATTTGGGTTTCTTCTGCAAAGAAAAGAAAATACAAACATGTGAGATTCGAAGGACGGATTTCTCTACATTTTGTTTGGGTCTCTATTCAACGGTCCCATCGGTGAAACCACGGCTGATTAATAATTGGAAACACATGAGAGAATTCAAGCCGCAAACCTATGTTATACTCATCTTCTCTATTTCAGTTTGCCTGTTGGTTTATTTCTCCAAGAGGCTTACAGATCATTCTACTCTCCAAAGATTCCCTACAGAAATGACTGTAGCTTTACTGGGACGATGTTTTAGAATTAATATCTCTACTTTTCCCAGAGCCCACAAATAACTTTATTGGAAATCTAATGCCCCTGCCTCGTTTTCCTACCTGGTGGGGAAGAAGAGGTTGCTTGTTAAAAAAAAAAAAAAAAAAAAGCTGGTGAACATTACCTGGGGAGGAGAGAAATCTATCTTTAATAACATTTTGACTTTATTTTTATTTTTTTTCAAGAGAGACTTTTGCTATAGAGCATGTGTGCTTGCTGGAGAGACAGACAGACAGAAAGTGAGAAATCACCCCCAGGAGGGATGGCTAAGCCTCAATCCCTTCCCCATTTTCCTTCCAGGATTTTGGGCATGCCCGCCGTGAGTTTTTTTTTAAGCCGCTAGGTGTGGAATTCGGCTAGGTGTGGAATTCGAACCGCAGACAACTATGTGGGAGTCTAGTGACATAACCATTACACCATCTGCTGATCCCAACATTTCAATTTTAAATTGAGAAAAAGCATAGTTTGTTTACCAAACAGAAATGATCTTGTCAGCAATATTCACTCCGACTAATTTATTACTGTTCTTTTAAAGGAACAGACAGGCCATGATATAACCCGCCAGGCAAGAATTTCCTTTTAAAAACTGACCTCCCACTGTCTGTGAAGAAACACACAGACCTTGTGAGGAGCAGGACATTTACCTTGGCGGTCTTAGAGGGTGCTTTCCTAGGAGCCATGCCTCTGCTTACTCAGCCTGAGGAGATGGTAGGTGGAGCCTGTAAGCCCCATATAGAGTTCCCACCTGTGGGTAACCAAGAGTGGGCGGAGACAAAGCCAAGAGCAAGCAGACACCGCCCCATTCTTGATACCCACATGCTGATTCTAATTGCCTAAGCTAGGAAACAGAAACCACCACCACGCTGAAAGGGGAGGGCTGTCCCGAAGTCTTGGCAACACCTACTACGTCAGTCCTCTCTGACTGGTCACTAATGCACCAGTCACCTGTCATTATCAGAAATCCCACAAGCTTTGTTACTCTTTCGTTACTTCTGCAGACCTGTCCATCTTCCGTGTTACATACTGTCTTAGAACTGACTGAAGAACTCGACATTCAGCATGCACACCTAGACCCCCATCACTGCGGCACTGCACCTGGGGAAAGGCAAGCGTGGGTCCTTGCAGGCAGACCTCCCCTCATTTACTATCACAGAAACGCCACGTGGTGGTGACAAGGCGCTCAGGACCTCCCCCTGCTCCAGCCCAGAGGGCCTGCCTTGGAGATTAGGATACAGAGGCAGCAAACAACAACAACAAAAAGAGTTGACAGCTCACAGCAAAGGGAAGAGAGAGATAGAAACACTAATAAAAGCTCAAAAGAGCAGAGCAAAGCGACTGAACAGGGTCATCCCATGCAGAGAGCTCCTTCAAGTAGACACAGTCTTTGCACTACCGCTGCTGGGCAAGCGAAAGCTCTAAACAAAGCCACCAGCGACTGCTGGGCTTTACAGGTAGAAGAAGCCAGAGCATTGGCCAGAGAAGGCCAGGACAGGCTTGTTGCGAACCAGAAGGTGCTCCACAGCTGAAGCCCTGGGCTCTGCCTCCCCTGGGAAAGAATGAGCACAGAACCAGCCATGGCAAGATGCAGGGGGTGCTTTTATTCGTCTTTTCCCAACCCACAGCCCTTCCCCTCAGGGTACCTTATCTCTTCACCCTCGGGCAGGGGTACCCTAACACTCTGCAAAGCTCAGAAAAGCCACTCTGTGCCCACACCACCCATGACATACACCAGCTGCAAGTGGCGAGAGCCGGCCACGAGCACGGGATGAGACGGAAGGCCTCTCGAAACCACCTGCCCTCTACAAGTGCTCGTTGGCGTCTATGTGAGCGGCGCTGCCCACTCTCTCACCTTCACTGGCGGGGTGGTCCCCGTCCCAGAGTGCCTGCGGATCTGGCAGCCATTCTGGCTGGGCCTCTGCGGCTTATTGTTTAGCTGGGGCTTCTTCACAGTACCTCCATGGTCGTTTCTCACCGAATCGACTTTCTCAGCAGTTGTTTTGCTTAAAAGCTGATTAGGACACACGAAAGACATTAATTTCCTACCAACACACAGAGCATCTAGGAAAAGGCCCCCAACTGCAGTTCCCCAACTTCTCTAAGGGTCAACTCTATGTGGCACTTTTCTTCCACACAAAACTTACCACCGAGCTGTTGGCATCTGGCAGGAACTGTCCAAACTCTGACAACAAATCTTCCTGGTTTTTGAAAAGGCGAGCGACCTGGGCATACACCTCCTGCTCTGTCAGTGCTGGAGTGTAATTCCCTCCGGCTTCCTTGGCATTTCGCTGTTCTTTCTGAGGAATTGCAAATGTGCAAAGTTCATCTTAGAGGGCCGCTGTCTGAAGTCACTCACCTTTGCACGCTTTCTGGGATGTCTGATAGGAGCACTATTAAGTTCCCGCTAAAGCTGCACTTAACAAGTCTGTGTTCTTATTCTTAGCACCTGGCTTTTAAGCCAAAAAAGGAGTTGAAGATGTTCAATGATAATTAAAAACTTCCTTATAAAACTCAACAGTGACCTGATGGCTAAGGGAGCCTCATCCCACATGGCTGACCACAGTTCAAATCCTGGTCCTGGAGGCTTGGGAAACACCGAGAGCGTGCACGTGTGCCCAGAACCCTAACGGAATGGAGAAATGGAGCAAAGGGAGCAAAGGGACTGCACTGTGACCGTGCCCATTAGGGGAACGTTCTCCCTCCCTCCCTCTCTCTGGTGAGTGCGCACGCCCTCTGGCAATTTAAACGAAACCAGAAACGAGGTAGCAAATGTGAATTCCCAAGGGAATCACTAAAAATGGATGAAAACACAAAACAAGAGAGATTTTTCCTCCTTCTTACTCTAAATAAAGTACACAAACCATCCTTGAAATTTCCCAGAAAATACAGACATCCACTTCACAAGACAGTGACTTTAAAATCCCAACTGGGTGCTACAGGGCAATTGAGATAGGCAAATAGATCCCACCTCAGAATGGCTGACTGGCAGACTTACAGCTGGAATTAGCAGCACAACATTGGTCATGTTCTTCCTGAACTAGATGCCTTCGCAGGGAGGCCTGGCTCACATGGGTTGAACGGGCAACACTCTCACCTGATATGTGTGCAAAATCTCCAGGAATGCTTTGTAGATGTCCGGTTGGCCCTGGAATCTGTTCTTGATCTTATTAACGTAGTTGATAGCATGATTAAACTCCACAGGCTGATTGTTCTGCAGGGATGGGGCTGTTCCCAACGAGATTGTCACTGGTGTGTGAGGCTGGACCGGTGGAGAACGTGGGGATGCGTACGGTGGGAGCGGGGGAGTCTGCTGACTGGCTGGAGTATGTGCTTGCAGTTGAGAAGGCTAAAAAGAAAAAGTCTTCATGATCCTTAGGAATACAGATGGCTTGATATGGGAAAGAAAGCTCAGGTGGCGTGATGGTTAAGGGTGCTGGACTCCCGCATGGCCAACTGCGGTTCGAGTCCTGGACCTGGTGGCTTGCTTTCTCACTTTCTCTTTGCACCCCCTCACCCCGGTCAAATCAAAATAAATATATAAATAAAGTTAAATAAAATAATTATTAAAAAGAAGAGAGAGAGAAAAAGCTCAAGCTCAAGGAACACAGGGTCTGATTAACTTACACCCTTTACAACTCTGGCTGGACCGTTTCAATTCAACTCCAATCACACTGGGTTGGGGTGGAAGGTCTACACACCTGATACCAACATCTCGGTCTCAAATGTTCTAAATGCAACGTTAAAACTAGAGCGATGTTTTCATATACAATTTTTAAGCTCACTAGCTCAACAAGTGCAAACAGAAAAAAACTCACTGCACATGTATCTTTAATATCAAAAAACCAAAAAGCCCACAACACCTGAACTGCTGCAGTAAGCCCACACACAAAGGTCTCCCAGGCCTGGCTGCAGTGGTACAAGTAGGAGGGGGAGCTGCCATGTATGGCAGCTCAGGCTACCCAGAGAGGCCTAGGCAAGGCTGCACTTGGGACTCAGCCAACTGGGGTGTTGGAGCAAGAGGACCAGGCATGCGAGACCCTGGCAAAAAAGATCTCTTTCAAAAAAGTCTTCCAGGCCAGATCTGGCCAAGAGAATTCTCTCAGATGATAGGAATGTTACCTCACTGTCCTGCACTTGAACTGTAGCTAGTATGAATGAAAAGCTAAATTTAACTGATTTAAACTGGAATATACTGATGTGACTAACGGCTACTGTACCAGACAGAGCAATTCTAGACAAATAACCCCCTACCATCATCACCATCTTCACTGACAGGAACTTCTGCTTGGCTTCATCTGACCTAACCTGGTAAATGAAGTAACTGTGAAAATGATGACCACGTGGGACATAGCTTAATTTTTTTTTAGGATGTTCATTTCTGTCTGTGCTAAGTACTACTAACAGTCACCACCAGTTGGGATTCTGACTGACTTAATAAGCAGAAATTGGAGATGAAAGAGGCCTTGTAGGCAGCTGTGTGATTTACACAGACACATTGAAACATGTGGAAGCGCGAACATGTCACAGGGATATGACGACTGCATCTTTCCTTTGGACCTTTGTCTGGGTCTCACGTAAAGGGGAAACGTCTGAAGAGCGTGCTGTCCAGGGGTGCGTCTCCCCTGCTGCTGTGCCCCCAAGTGCTCACCTTGCTGACTTTGGCAGGTGGAGGCTGAGGAGCTGGCTGTGCAGGAGCTGGGGCTGACTGGGCTGAAGGCTGGGACGGATGCTGGGCTGGTGGCTGGGGCTGGGGCTGGATGCCATGGGTAGGGATCTGATGAACCTGGCCAGGAGTTGTCACATTCACCATGTCATTGGTCTGCACCTCAATTTTGTAGCCAGGGGGCAAGAAAGTGTTGAAGCCCATTATCAGGTCAGGGTGGCCTTTGAACAGCTGGGACACACGACTAATCACTCCCGGAGTGTCAATGCTGAAAAAATACCAAAGGAAAAGTGATAAAAGGCAGGTCAGCACATACCCTAGTGAGAAAGAAATTCACTTTCCACTAGGCTTTCTCTACATGGGAAAGTAGGCAAAAATCTACCTGCACATTGTAAATTTAACGACGTACAAAGAACTCTGAAATTCCAAAGCCACCTGGCTTTAGGTGCACAGAACCTTGGCCACAAGTTTTAACAAAATACACTTTTATGGGAGCAGCCAAGCAGATACACCACGGCCAATCCCAACACCGGGATGCTCGAGATCCGGTCTTTCCTATTCGCTGGGCGCATGGCTACACTGCATGGCTGTAATTTCATCAGTAAGGTAATATGTAACATGAAGGCATGATCCTAAAAACTCAACCTTGAAGGGAGCGTCCTCTATCTTTCAGAAGGTAAGAATACACATCCTCCCTCCAAAATCATCAGGCCATGTGCCAAGCATGGGGACAACCACAAAAGTCTGTTACCTCTGAGATTTAAATTCCTTCATGATGTCCAAGAAATCATTGTAGACCTGAGGCTGACTGCCAAACTGTAGCTTCACCTGGTCAAGATAGGACAGTGCATCCTCCACCTGAGGGAAGGATAAATCTCAGGTTATAAAAAGGAAGCAAGCCAAGAATTATGAGAAACAACTTATGCCTAACTAAACTTAACACAGCAAATGAAACAGAAATCTATACTGAATAGTAACATCAACACATCATTCATTTATTGACTTCAGAAGGATCGACTAAGCTACAACAGGCCAGGCTCAATGCTGGTACGAAGGTTCCAATGACAAGTGCCACTCCTCCACAGACAGCTGTTCACACCTGGGACCTCCCAGCCTCCAGCACGATCCAAAGTAACTTCCATTAGATTTAAGGCTCTTAGTCTCAGGTATTTTGTTATACAAGTATTCTTTATAGACTGAGACACATGGTACTGTAAGAGTTGTCTGAACTCCCGTGATGGCCACGGATGATCAGTCTCAGAGCTGCTATAGCCCAGGGTATAGACAATACCTACTTGTCTGATGGTGGCTGTTTCTGTGTTGTACGCATAACAAAACAACTTCTGCTGAAATCTAATGGACTATTTGATTCATATGTAGAATTTTCCATATTGAAATGCTTCACTAATGACCAAACTGATGGAATTAAAGACTTAACCAAGTTTGCAGAAGAAACAAAGACATTGAAAGATATTTAAAAATAGCAAACATCATCACATGACAAAAGGAGAGTTATTAAAAATTAACAAACATAATATGGTATAATATAACCACTGCAAAGACAGGAAACGTACAGAAGCCCAAATAAAACAAATCATGTGTGGTTATGTATACATTCAGAAGAAAAAAGTACTGAAAGCCATACCTAGTCACTGTTTAAAAGTTAGCAATAAAATAACAAGGCTTTAAAACTCGGCATGATGCCCACATCGTATATGAGACACCTGCGTGTGAGTCTAAGGAGGAAAAGCTTTCATCACCTAAGTGCTCAGGCTGACTCTCGATAACACACAAACACAGGTCTATAAAACACGACTAAAGCAAACTTGGCTATGGTTATCTCAAAGCTACAGATATTAAGGAAGCACCTGGTGAGACCCCCAGGCTTTGCAGAGTAATATTTCTGGCTGACTTCAACAGGCACTTATTATTAAGGTCCTGAACCTCTGGAAGTTTGCGATCTTACTGAGCGACACACACCAACAACTGTAAGGAGAACTTGCTAAGAATATGCCAAGTATCCTTGCTGCTGGCATTCAAATGATAACTAAATCACACCAAACGTGCCTCGTATTATCCAAATCTCACCTTGTCACCAACCTGCCAAAGATAAAATAGTAAGTAAAGACAATGCTGATGCCTGAAATAACCTCAGCATTCTCACCAAACACTTCCTTGCTGTAGAATACAAATGGTTTATTGACGTTGATTCAAATGCTCGTAAAGCATTTTAAGACTAATCCAAAAATGGCAGGTAATGTGGGAATGCTGAGCTAAATTACACGGAGGCACAGAAAGCATTTTATGTCTCATCACTGAAAAGGAAACTCAACAAGTTATTCTATTTAAGAACATAGTCAAGAGCTCGTAACTAAAAGAACAGAGTGAGAAGTCCCAACTCTACCTGTGACTCATGCCATAACCCCGAATCCGAAGCCCTTCCTTGCTTCCTTGCCAATTTCTATAAAACAAACAAAGCACAATCCATACACTTATACCTCAGGCTCCTGGGAGGAAGTAAAGCAGGCACTATGCTTTGGATGGCTAGCTGGAAAAGGCTATCAAAAAAAAATTGTTTTTTATGAGTTGAAATCCCCAAGTTTCTAAGCCTTCTGTAACATCAAGGCACTAACTCCTAAATGTAGTATTAATGTGAATTAAATCACACCAAACCAAGTTTCAGAATTTTTTTCAGAGGTGGGTGAAGTGCTAAAGTCTGTATCAGCAACACATTTTGGCATGCAGCCAGCAATCTATAAGCAGAGAGAGAAAACGTTTTTACAAAATGCCAGTATTGCTCATAGGACACTTTCCAAAGACAGAACCCAGGGCAAAGTTTCAGGCCCAAATATGTGCACTCTCTTTAAAGACTACGCTTTAGTCAATGGTTAATATTATTGAAGTCGATACAGATAATAAATTACACAAAATTCTTCTATAGAGCTTAACTTCGGTATGCTTTGTGTCCTTAGGCCAATAATAAACAAGTCCCTGAGAATTCACACCAGTGAGGGCAGGGCCAGGGAGAACTACGCCGAGTCTCGGGGAAACACAGAGAAGTGTCCTTCATGGGTACACTGTCCATTTCTCCCTGTAAGCGACTTAATATATAATTGGGCTGCTATGATCAAAGGAAGATCTAACATCTTACTGCTTTATAGTTCTTTAATTCATATTTCTGATATTCAATTTTAAATTTTATCAAAGTGTAAAATTAGAAAAACTGAAATCTGGAACATTTGCAACAGTCACACATTTTAGAAACTAACACCCAAGAAAGTTGACAGACCAGGTTAGCTGGGAACACAAACTCACTTCTCAAGATGCCTCATGAATTTCAAAGCACTGAAAACCAGCTGCACCTACTCAGCAGAACAGATGAAAACGGGTACTTCATTCACAATTATAGCTTCTCCCAAACCTTACAAAGGTTTCCCAAAAAGGAATCTGTGTTTTACTATGGATGGGCTTGAAAATGCCAGACAATTCATAAACAGGAATAAAAAGATTAGCATGTATCACTGAGCCAGTTTACTGCCCAGGTCAGTAGTGGATCACGTGTATGCTCAACGAAACCTGCAATGCTAAGAGCCAAGCCCTCAGAGGAAGCAGCCAAAAGGAGAACGGTAACTCTATCGGAATGAGGATCAACCCTGGGTCCTGACAACGTCAGGTACCCTGCATTCATTCACAGTGTTGTGAATATCTCGAGTGTACTCTTCTCCAGACCAGGCACTGCTACCAAGACGGGACACACAGGCAGCTTTCAAAACGGAAACAAAGGAAAACGTGTGATGCAACCCCTGGCCTTGCACGCTAGTCTAACACCAGCACTGATAGGCTGAAGACCATGTGTCCAGCTTAGACAGACTTTATTGACTCAAGAGAAGGAGCTGAATACCACCTTGAGCCTCTGAAACTGCTGCTGTCCCTGCACTGGTGCAACTGGTGGGGCTGGGTGTGCGTGACTCTGGACCACCTGGCCTCCATGGGGCTGCACAGCTGCTGGGTGGTGGTGGCTGCTGTGCACGGCTGCTATGGCGGGCCCATGACTGCCGGAGCTCTGGGGCACGGCGGAAACCTAGGGTGGACAAAACGGAGACAAGAAACTTCAAGACATGCAGATTTGTCCCCAAATGTGGGTAGAGAAATAACATACACACACAAATATACATGTGTACCTTCACATGCTCAGAGATTAAATGAATTAGAAACCAAATGGCACATCTCAGACTATCTGTGGTGAAGACACTGTTTTTCCCCTGAAGTTCCAATTCATACAGGGCTACTACTTTTACAAAGTACAATACAAGTAACTAGATTAAGTGAAACAATAAGTGAATGAGCCCATAATTTCCATTGGTAGCTTTTTTCCCCACTTCCAAAGCTTTGTCTACTACTTTCCTCCGGAGGGATGGGACGGAGAAAGGGAAGGCAGAGAAGGGGAAGGCAGACACACAGTCTCCTCGATGGGCCATCACGCCATCTCCCCCAGGCAGTGTGTTCAGATGGACCCACGATCCAAGCCTGGGTCCTCCCCCAGGGCTTGAGCACTGGGCAGTAGTGCCCACCACCTACATTACTGAGGTTGGACCCGACTTTACGTATACAAAATGATGAGCCAATCACAACAGAAGTTTCTAAACATTCTCACGTTCTGTGCTTTTCCAATGACAGACAAATAACAAAGTACAGGTGACTCTGAAAAAACACTGGTTTGTTCGTTTGGTAAATCAATATGTATTTTTCTATCTAATCTTCTTGGACGCAGCAAAGCAGGATCCAGTGTATCTGGTCTGTTTGTAGCCATGATCATTTTGACTCTATGCAGAGTATCAAATCCAACCATCTGATTCAGTAACTCCATTAAAGTTCTCTGAATCTCTCTGTTGGCTGAAGTACCCTCAGAAAACCGAAGACCACCAATAGCATCTATTTCATCCATAAAAATAATGCATGGCTGATGGTCCCTGGCATAATTAAACATCTCTCTGATCAAACGATTAGATATATTGAAAATTCATGCAGGTCCCATTACAAAACATGGTGAAATAGATGATGAAGCAATTGTGAAGCTTTCAGATGGCTTTAATGGAGCCGACCTGAGAAATGTTTGTACTGAAGCAGGTATGTTTGCAATTCGTGCTGATCGTGATTTTGGAGTACAGGAAGACTTCATGAAAGCAGTCAGAAAAGTGGCTGATTCTAAGAAGTTAGAGTCTAAATTGGACTACAAACCTGTGTAACTTAATGTAAGATTTTTGATGGCTGCATGACAGACATTGACTCAATGTAAAAATGAAGTTAAGGAAAATAATGTATGTATTGTCAATAATCTCATTAAAAGTACCTGAATAAAAATATGTATGAGTAACATCATAAAAATTAGTAATTCTGTAATTCAGCTTTTAAGATTAGTACAGAAGAATTTGTATGCTTGTTAATGTTGCATTTATTGCAGCAGAAGTTACAAAAGAAAAGAGTTGAAGCTTTTCGTATTTGCTGTGTGAGCATTTTGTAAAACATTGAAAATGATTTGAGATAGTAGTACAAGAGAGCATTTCTTATGACTTAGACTTATTTTATATCATTTGTTTTCCTCATCCTAAAAAAGTTGAATAAAATCTGTTTGATTCAGTTCTAAAAAACAAAACAAAGCAAAACAAACCCCACTAGTTTTAACTGCACAGGTTCAATTATATGTGGACTTTAAACAATATAGTAAACATATTTTCTTTTCCTGATAGTTTTTTGTTGTTGTTGTTGTTTTCTTCAATTTGCTAGAGGGTACATGAGCTCATGGGAGAAAAACAGAGAAGGAAAGTGAGAAAGCACTTTCTCACTTAGGGGATGGTCCTGCCGCAATCCCTTCTCCTCCATCTCTCCTCCCCTGGGGAGTTTTATAAGCCATGGGTTCAGGACTCTAGTTGTGCTGTTAGCCATATGGGACCTAGCTGCCTTAACCACCACACCACTGGCTGGCCCAACTTACACTTTTAAATATATGTATTTTTCAAAAGTACCTTACAAGGGCCAGCAGGTGGCACAGTGCTTAAGGAGCTGGATTCCCACATGGCCCATAGTGGTTCCTGTCCCAGACTCCGAGGCTTGAAAAATCACAACAAATACTGGTTGGCAGGTGGCATGGGGGTGGAGGGTGCTGGGCTTCACATGGCTGACTGCGGTTCAAGTCCCAGACCTGGCAGCTTGCTTTCTCATTTTTTCTTTCTCTCACTCTGTCCCTCTCTGGTCAAATTAAAATAAATAAATGAATGAATAAATAAAGTTAAATAAAATAAGAAAAATCACAATAAATACTTGAAACACACCCCCCCACCAAAAATATTACAATGCAGTATACAATAAAATATTTTAAAATCTAGACAAAACATATAGCAAAATGTTAGTATAGTATTTAATCTTATGCGGAATTAGAAAAGGTTACAGGCTTTTGTTTTATTTTGCTTATCTTTATCTTTTTCCTTCATTCATGACAGAGTATGTGGGTATATGAGTTAGAGAGTGGGGGGTAGAGGGCGGAAGGGAGGAAGGGAGAGAGAGAAAGGGAAGCACCCAGTGGGTCTGGTCACACTGCAAGCCTTTTCCTCTAACCTGTCAGTTCTAGGCACTCATACGTATGCCCAGTGTGTCTCGAGCTGGCCCTGGGGATTTGAACCACAGTCTCCATGTGGTATCCAGCTTCTCTTGAGCAGCTCATTATTGCTGCGCCATGAACCTGGCCCTATTCTGCCTATCTACGGAGGGGGTCAGGTTGGTAAGTGAGAAATCACCCCTCGAGGGGATGACCAGGTATAATCCCTTCTCCATTCTCCTCTTGGGACCTTGGACATACACGCACACATGCTCAGCCTGAGTTTTAAGCCATCAAGTCAGGTCCAGGACTTGAACCATACAGCAGCCAGGTGGGACCCAGCGCCTTATCTTCTATACCACCTGTCGGCCTAAGTATTAGTTCTAAAGTAAAATGCAAATATTTTTCCAAATTGTTAGTGGTTGGGCCTCAAGTTCTTTTTGTTTTCTATTCATTCTCGCTCTCTCAATCACTCTTTTGTCCTCTTTCCAGTTCAGGGTGAAATAAAAGCTGAAGTCCCTTCCTTCCATTTCTGTTGGAATAAGTGTTATATAAAATGCCCAGAGCTTTTTTATTTTGCTTTTTGAGAACTGCTTATCACTACAGAAAACAACTATAAACAACATACATGACTGTCCACTCCCAAGTAAGGAGACTAAGTAACAAGAAATTTTATTTTTTCTAAGCAATGTTAAGTTCTTACAGCTTAAGAGAGAATAAAGCTTTTTTTTTTTTTTTTGGAGACGTTTTTCACTATAGGGTGCGTGCGCTCGCCAGACAGAGAGAGAGAGAGAGACATAGAGACAGAAAGCGAGAAATCACCCCCCAGGGGGGATGGTCACGCCGCAATCCCTTCTCCTCCGAGAGAATAAAGCTTTTATAAAAATTATCCTGGGCAAGGTGATGAAGTGAGGGTAGGAGTGGGAAGAGAGATGGAAGGGAAAAAATAAACCAACTATGTACAAATCCACAGAGGAATACAGACGTAATAGGAATAAAAAGGAACTACTGAGACAATTCTAAAGCCCTAAAGGATCTCTTACAAAATGGGCTACGACTCTGAGCTTCCATACTCTGGCATAAATGTTTTTACCGTTTCCCCACACTTACCTGGACTGTATAAATCATTGTGATGGCTGGTTTTACACAAGCACACTAGTGTCCAGGAAGAATAGATGTAACTATCCAAAGTGGGGAAAATAGACATAATCTGTTCAGATAATAAAAATTATCACCCAAAGAAAACAGCACCTCCAAATACTAACTATAAGAGTCAGTCTGGGGGCCAGCCCGGAGCTTGGTGCTTCAGAGAGTCGGACCCCACATGGCTGACCCACACAGTTGGAGTCCTGGACCTGCTGGCTTGACCAGCACATCAGGCACATGTGCACGTGTGCCCAAAATCCCGAAAGGAAGGGATAGGAGAAGGGACTGCGGCATGACTATTCTCTATTGAGGGTGCTTTCTCCCTCTTGCTTTTACACATGTACCTTTTCGCAAATTAAAAAAAAAAAAAAAAAAAAAAAAAAAAAATTCAATCTATTAGCAAGCTTCTAAGGAAGAGTGACACCTCAAGATTTATATTTCAGTACTGGCCATACCTCTCTAAAGGTCACTAACAGGTGCAGACGGAGAAGACCTCTCAATTTATGTAATAAATTATGTCTTACACTGACCTGGAATGAAATATTATGCATGTATCTTTTAAAAATAACGCCAGGACCAGTGGATGGCATAATGTTTACATCGCTGGACTCCCACATAGTCGACTGCGTTTTGAGTCCTGGACCTGGCAGCTTTAAAATTCACGCCAGGTGGGTGTGCATTTTAAATCTGGGAAGAGAATGGAAAAGGGATTACAGCCCCTTGGGGGGTGATTTCTCACTTTCTGTCTCTGGCGAGTGCAAGCACCCTATAGCAAAACTCTCTCTCTCAAAAAAGCACATACATACATACATACATACATAAATAAAGCCAAGTGCTGAGGTCAGCAGGTGGTATAGTGGTTAAGGCACTGGACTCCCACATGGCCGGCTGTGGTTAGAGTCCCGGATCCAGTGGCTTGAAACTCACACTGGGCGTGTATGCGCACATGTGTGTGCTCACATGCGCCCAAAATCCTAAAAGGAGAATGGAGAAGGGGACTGTGGCACTGCCATCCCCTCTGCGGGGTGATTTCTCACTTACTCTCTGTCTCTCCGGTGAGCACACGCATTCTATAGCAAAAGCTCTCTAAAAATGAAAAACGCAGAGTACAAGGGGTTAGGCCTATAGTCCCAGCCGTGGGAAACTAAGGCAGGAGGACTGCCGCAGAGGGAGGCTCTATCTTTGTTTGTTTGTTTTGGCCACAATTAATCAATCTGGTGATACACCACTTTCAAAATAAAGGTTAAAAAAATTAACTTTCTTCCATTTCGTTAAAACAGTGTGATCCGCTAGAGAAGGATCAGTGTGGGTCAAGATGTGGGATGACAGGAATACACGATGTCCTGGGGACTTAAACTGGCACACAGCTGAAAAACAACAGGGCACTGCCTACTACTGACACACCCCCCAGACCTGGCAGGCCCTCTCCTGAACACCCGAGAAGTTCCTCCTCCTGTGTGCTCAACTCCTGGCAATCCACAGCAAGCCGAGGAGTAGGCATCACGAAGTGAATCAACCACTTCACTAATGAGCTCGCTGTTTTAACTCCAGAGTTTTTTGTTTGTTTGTTTTTTAATAGCAAGACTCTTGATAAAATAAGAAGTCTGTTGATTTCTATTAAGGTGCAAGTGTTTTATCTTGTCATCAGTTCCTGTTAGTGGCGCTGCAGTACAGGAAAAGCAAGGGAAGGTCACAGCGGCACATGTGTAAGAGCAGCAATCTGGAAACAGTAGAACGGGTAAATAAACTGGGTATGTTCCCAAATCCACACCAGTGACAGGGACACGGCTGCAGCTACACAGAGATATATGGCTGAGACTCAGAATCAAGGTTAAGTGAAAACAAGTCAACACAGAAAACATACTTCCATTTACACAAAAGTGCAAAAACACCCAAACTCAGTGATTATGCTACATAGTGATACGCAAAACAAAACTGATTAAGAAAACAACACACAGCTAAAAGGGGAATGATAAACACAAGTTGGGATTAAGGGCTCCCTTAAAGGGAGGGAAATGAAGAGGGGTCAGGGAGAGCTGCACAGTGACCTTCAAAGGTCATGACAAGATTATTTCCTAAAACCTGTGTGGGAAGTACACAAGCATGTATCACTTTCGTCGTATTTTATGCCTTAAGTGTACTCCATCAAGTTTTTTAAATATCTAACTCAGCATTTAATACAAAGCTCTTAACGGGATGTCATCCCACCAGTCCTCCCTTGCTGCTGGTGGCCTGGCTGGCTCTCACTCACCTGGTAGCTGGGTGTTACCGAGTACTGAATCCCTGTTGCTGATTGCATGGTCTCAGACACCGCTTCATACACCGGAGGGGCAGGGGCGAGCACCCGGTGCTGGTGAGGAAAGGCCTCTGTGCTGCCAGGGAGCCGACGCTGCTGGGCCGCATACACCGGTGACTCCTGGTCATCCAGACGCCGCTTCATTCTGCGCTCATGCTCGGGGTGCACTACGAAACCTGTGGGACCAAAGGCAGGGACATGAAGTCAACCCTCACTCCAGGGCAAGCTCGACTCCCAGAACCAACCATCTGCTTCACCAAGAGACGACTGCAGGGAGCCGGTCAGGTGCAGTGGTGCACGCACTCCTCCTCCACAAGGAACAGCTATAACCAAAGAAGACCAAATTCCAATGACACATGCCCATTAATTTGGTAATGCTGGGGTGAAATGTAACCCTCCACTAAAAACACACATACAGCCTTTCCCCCTTGTTTTCTACCCACATGCTACCACTCCCAATGTTAACCACACACCCACACGCTGCGACACACTCTTCTGAACACTGACAAATCCATCGGTAGTGCTACAACTACAGCTGTACTTAACTACAGTTAACCTTAGCTGTGGTTGTCCCAACGATTCAATGGTACTGTGGAAAGAGCCCTGGGCAGGAGGAGGACAGGGGTTCCAGACTGGCCCACTCAGGGAGCTGCGTACACTTCAACATTTCTCACTCCCCTTGAGTTCCAGTTTCTGCAATTATAAAATAAGGAAAGTTGGACTAGATCGCTATCTGAGTTTTTTTCCAGCTCTTCCTTTCTGTACAAGAAGAGATTCTCTTAGCTTCATACTGCCTTTGTGGAGGATAGCGTCCTTCCGGCAGGACACAAAGTCTAGTAAATTACCCAGGAGTCCTCCTGGGTCTTCAGAGCGTCTCCACCACTGACACCAGCATAACGAACCATCAGTGAGAATGAAGGTTCCAGTCAGCCAAAGACAAATGGACCAAACCTCACCACCTTTACAGATGTACAAAAAGTCTCTTAAGTAAGAGATACCACTCTTGTGGTAAGAAGGTAAAAAGTACAGTAATGGGAGCAAGCCACCCCTCATCTGAAGCCTCTTTTTTTCTTGGAGAGGTTTTTGTTACAGGGCGCATGTACTCACCAGAAAAGTCAGAGAGAGACAGAGAGACAGAAAGCGAGAAATCACCCCCCAGGGGGGATGGCCACGCTGCAATCCCTTCTCCTCCATTCTCCTCTCGGGATCTTGGGCATGCACGCACACGCGCCCGGCGTGAGTTTAAGCCACTGGGTCTAGGACGCGAACCGCGGTTGACTACATGGGAGTTCAGCGACATAGCCATTACGCTAACTGCTGGTCCCCTTGCTGTTGGTTTTCACTCCCAATTAGCGGTCACCACCACCGAATGACCGAATTTTCCCACAGAAACACTGTCCAGCAAGCTGCAGATCTACACTTGGATAGATGCAACCTTAAAAGAACTGACTAGTTTAGTAAAAGAAGTCTACAGAAGCTAGAAAGAAAAGAGCACACCCTTCAATTCTGCAATTTTTTTTTTTTTTAGAGAAAGATTTTTGCTATAGGGTACATGCCCTCACCGGAGAGAGAGAGATAGAAAGCAAGAAATCACCGCGGGGTGGGGGGTGGTGGAGGGTGGATGGCCACACTGCAATCCCTTTTTCTCCATTCTCCTCTTTGGATTTTGGGCATGCATGCACACACCTGGCGTGAGTTTTTTTAAGCCGCTGGGTCCAGGACTTGAAAACACTGTCGACTACGTGGGAGTCCAGCACTGTGGCACTGGACTGTCCACCTGCTTGCCCTGAAGTTTGCAACTGTTTCTACAGACCTTAAAAGACCTGGCTATCAAGTGAAGGGATTGGCAGCACCATGTCCAGCAGAAAGGGGACTGATGATTCCATGACCCTGCAGTTGCCAAAGTTCCAAATAGGAGATTATCTGTATGAAGCAATTAACCCTCCAAAGTGGGCATCACCTCCTTCAGGGCGCATGAGATCATATTAAATTCTATTTACTATTTCTTGAACTTATTTTTCAGTTACTTATGTGAAATAAATTTACACATACTTCCCCCCGATTATTGCCATTAAGCCTTTACATTCTAAACAAGTTGTAATGCAACTATTTAGGAATTAGGTTTGGATATGTTATGGTACGAATATTAATAGAAAGTCTGTATGTTAAGTCCTTCTGTAAAATATTTTTAAAAATGCTCTTAGCATCCTGTGTAAAACTATATTGTTAGATATTATGTGTGTGATCGGAAAGAGAAAAAAAAAAAAAAAAAAAAACAAAAAAACACAAAAAACGCACACACCGAGAGCAGCAAGCAGGTGGAATAGTGGTCAAGGGGCCGGACTCCCACGTGTTCGACCATGACTCGAGTCCTAGACCCAGTGACTTGAAACTCATGCCGGACGGATGCGTGCGTGCCCAAATCCCCACGAGGAGAATGAAGAAGAAGGGGTTGCAGAGTGGCCAACCC
Organism: Tupaia tana; assembly: GCA_026018925.1. NCBI lineage: Eukaryota > Metazoa > Chordata > Mammalia > Scandentia > Tupaiidae > Tupaia > Tupaia tana. The sequence continues at coordinate 2,459,326 of JAKSZU010000028.1, forward strand.
CCTGGGAAGTGATTTCTCTCCTTCTGTCTATAGCAAAAATCTCTAAAAAAAAATTTAAGAAAGAAAGACCACACTGGGCACATGCACACATACACCCAGAATCCTGAAAGGAGAATGGAGAAGGGATTCTGACAGGGCCATCTCCCTTAGGGAGATGATATGCGCTGTGGTCGTGTGCATAAGCACCCACGATCCGAAGAGCTGGCAGACTGGAGGAAGGGGATAAGTGTAACCAAATTCCAGACAGTGTTTCTCCCTGCCCCCTCAAGTGTGCACACTTGTTCTATCATGAATAAGAAAAAATTGCAAATGGAAAACTTTTTTTTTTTCCCTGTGTGGTACATGCGCTCACCAGAGACAGAGAGTGAGGGAAAGTGAGAAATCATTCCCCAAGAGGCATAGCCACGCTGCAAAATCCATTCTCCATTTTCTCAGGATTCTGGGCGGCTCGCACGCACATGAGCTGTGTGTGTGTGTTCTTCAAGCTGCCGGGGTTGGGACTCAAACCATACAGCCAGTCATATGGAATCTAGCACCTTAACCATCGTGCCACCCACTGGCCTCTCATTTTAAAGAAACTTTTCTTTTCACTTAAGTTTCACAAATAACTGGCTTAAAAACAGAAAACAGAATTAGTTTAGAGTAGATAAGTTCAAAATAACAGTGCATGTGGAACACTGCCCTATTCTAGACTCTCTTAAGAAGACTCAAGTATACAATACTTCATTCTTTTAAAAATACATTTAGTGGGGGCCAGCAGTTAGTGTAACGGCTATGTCGCTGGACTCCCATGCAGTCGACCACGGTTCGAGTCCCGGACCCGGTGGCTTAAACTCACGCCGGGTGCATGTGCGTGCGTGCCCAAGATCCCGAGAGGAGAATGGAAGAGAAGGGATTGTAGTGTGGCCATCCCCCCTGGGGGGTGATTTCTCGCTTTCTGTCTCTCTGTCTGTCTGGCGAGCGCATGCGCCCTATAGCAAAAATCTCTCCCCCAAAAAAGAAAAAAAATACATTTAGTGGGGCCAGCAGGTGGCGTGGTGATTAAGGCGCTGGACACTCCCACATGGCTGACTACAGTTCGAGGCCTGGACCTGGCGCCTTACTTTCTCACTTTTCCTTTCTCTTTCTGGTCAAATTAAAATAAATGAGTGAATAATTTAAAAACAAAAAGCAAAACATTTAGTTCATGACACACTCTGTAGTCTCTTTATTTTCTATTGATAAAATCTAAAATTAGAGTTTGTTTGTTTGCCAGAGGGTGCCTGTGCTCACCAGAGAGGGAGAGAGGGAGAGAGGGAGAGAGGGAAAGTACCCCTATGGGGCATGGTCACATTGCAGTCCCTCCTCTTCCATCTTCTCCGTCCTTCCAGGATTTGGGGTATGCAAGCATATGTGCCTGGCATGTTTTTCAGGTCACCAGGCCGGATTCAAACTGTGTGGATGGCTGGCTATATGGGATCTGGCTCCCTTAACCACCAGTCCATGGGGCTAGACCAAAATGTTAGACCATTTTTAAAGTTCCTAGATTGGCTTAATTTTAAAAAAACCTCTGAAGTTACCTCCTATTGGTAGTCAAAAGCACATAAAGTGTGTCCTGGTCAGTCTGTTTCAGTAGATGAATTCTCTTGGGGAAAAAACGGTAAGTTTCTCTTCAAAACCAAAGAAATTTTTATCAAAATGTACAGTGAATGTGTAACCAGCAGTTAGCATAATGGCTATGTTGCTGGACTCCCAAGTAGTCGACCGCAGTTCGCGTCCTGGACCCAGTGGCTTAAAACTCACGCCGGGAGCGTGTGCGTGTGTGCCCAAGATCCCAAGAGAAGAATGGAGGAGAAGGGACTGCAGCATGACCATCCCCCCTGGGGGGTGATTTCTCGCTTTCTGTCTCTCTGTCTGTCTCTGTCTGGCAAGCGCACGCGCCCTATAGCGAAAACCTCTCCAAAAAAAAAAAAAAAAAAGAAAAAGAAAAAAATGTACAGTGAATGTAAATTCAACCCAGTACAAATGCCTATAAGAACAGTCTACTTCAAAACCTGTCCAAAAATCTACCTCTGGATTTGACTCTGCCAAGAAATGGAATCTATTCCAGAATAAATGAGAGGCACTCTGTTTCCATACCTCACATTACTGAGCACTGTAACTCAGCAAAATTAAAAACCCACTCTTGTCAGAGACACCACAAGCTTAACACCCGAGCCTCCCCAGAGCTTGGTCTTACACCATTCTAAGGCAGTGCCCACAACAAGGGGAGATTCTGCCCCCACAAGGCACTCAGCAATGATGAGAGACTTCTACGGTGCCACCACTGGGAGACAGGGAGTGCTACTGGCACCTCACAGATGTTGCCAAATATCCTTCAACCCACGGGACAACTCCCACGCAAGTAACTGTCTGGCCCAAAATGTCAAGAATATGCATGCCAAGGTTGAGAAACCTTAAACTAATGTAAGTGTCTGGCATCTACTTTTTGTGAGTTCTGATGAAATTATTCACACAGTGGTGTAACAATTTTTACCAAAGCAGTCCATGTGCAAAGATACCGATGTTTTCTATATGACTCATTTTCAACCCCCCCCAAAAATTACCATTTATCATTTGAGTGAAAGACTTATCAGAAGTTGATCATTTTTTAAAGAATTATTTTACTTATTCATCCATTCATTTATTTTTAATTTGACCATAGAGAGACTAGAGAGAGAGAAAGAGAGAGGGAGAGAGAAAGAAAGGGAAAGTGAGAAAGCAAGCCACCAGGTGCAGGACTTGAACTGTGGTCAGCCATGTGGGAGTGTCCAGCACCTTAACCACCACACCACCTGCTGGTCCCCAGAAGCTGATAATTTAAATAGCAAATTAAGAGCCAGCCCCAGGACCAGCAGATGGCGTAATGGTTATGTCACTGGATTCCCACGTGGTTGATCGCGACTGAAGTTAAAACTCACGCCAGGTGCATGTGCATGCATGGCCCAAATCCTGAGAGGAGAATGGAGAAGGGACTGCAGCACGGCCATCTCCTGGGTTTGTGGGGGCAGTAATTTCTTGCTTTCTGTTTCTGTCTCTCTGGCAAGCACATGCGCCCTATGCAAAAAAACCTCTCTCTAAAAATAGGAACCCGCTCCATGCCTGGTGGTCAAGGGAGCCAGATCTCACATGGCCAACCATACACTTTGAATCCCAGCACTGGTGGCTGGAAAACCACACCAGACCCATATATGTGCAGGTCCAAAATCCCAACAAGATGGAGAAATCGAAGAAAAGAGATTATTGTGTGACCACAGGTGTTTCCTCCGTCTCTTTGTCTCTGGCAAATGTATACATTCTCTGGCAATTATAAAAATAAATAAAATAAATAACAAATTCAAATTTTTAGTCTAGATTTTCCTGGTTATGAAAATGTAAATATCCAAAATGGGCAACCAACTACCAATCAACTGTCATGTATGAACATGGAACATAGCCATTTTGCAAATTCTTTTTTCCAAATGCTTTTTTTGTAAGAATGATTAATTTATTTAATTTCATTTGTTTATCATTATTATTACTTTTTTTTTTCGGGGGGGGGAGGTTTTTGCTATAGGGCGCGTGCACTCACCAGAGAGACAGAAAGCGAGAAATCACCCCCCAGGGAGGATGGCCATGCCACAATCCCTTCTCCTCCATTCTCCTCTCGGAATCTTGGGCACGCACGCACACACACCCAGCGTTTGAGTTTAAGCCTCCGGGTCCAGGACTCAAACCGCGGTCAACTACATAGGAGTCCAGCGACATAGCCATTATGCCAACTGTTGGTCCCTATCATTATTATTTTCTAATCTGATGATAGAAAGTGAAAGCGAGAAAGCATGCCTCGAGGTCCAAAAGGCAGTTGGCCATGTGAGAATCCAGCGTCTTTAACCACATCAGCTGCCCGCCCTGTTTTGCAAATTCTTTTTTTTGTCTTTTTTTTTGAGAGGTTTTTGCTACAGGACATGTGTGCTCACCAGAAAGACAGAGAGAGACAGAGACAGAAAGCGAGAAATCACCCCCCCCCCCAGGGGGCATGGCCATGCTGCAAATCCCTTCTCCTCTCAGGATCTTGGGCACACACACACACGCGCCCGATATGAGTTTAAGCCACCAGGTCCAGGACTCGAACTGCAGTCGACTACATGGGAGTCCAGCGACACAGCCATTACGCCAACTGCTGGTCCCCATTTTGCAAATTCTAATTCTAGGTTTTAGGTTCATCTCTCGTAAGGGTCTGGCTTGTCATTTCTGATTTTCCCCCTTGCATCATCAAATATTATACTCCAGAAACAGGTTGCAATTTTGTTGGAAGACAATCATCTTTCTCCATAATTGTAAGCATCCTCATTTTTAGACAAATACCAATTATAATGATGAAACCGATCATCTGTTTCACTTCTACATCATGTTTCCTTCTAATCGCCTTTGTATACAAACCTGCCTTTGGCACCTGTTCACTTACAAGCCTTATCAAGTTAAGTTTGGCTGCATAAACATCCTATAAGATGAAAAAATGTTATCACCTATTCTTTTGGTATATATCTAATATATTATATATCCTTCTTCCTTTAAAGAATTATTTATTTATTTATTATTCCTCTTCATTTTGGCCAGAGAGATACAGAGAGACAGAGAGAGAGAGAGAGACAAGAAAGTGAGAACTCAAGTCGCCAGGTCCAAGATTCAAACTACGGTTGGCCAAGTGGGAGTCCAGCATCTTAACCACCATGGCACCTGCCAGACCCCCCTTTTTATTCCTTTTGATGAGAGTGAAGGACAGGAAGAGGAAGGATCCAGTGGCAGAGGGAAAGAAACAGACGGGTGTTTCTGTGGTTAGTCAGTCATGTGGAAATCCAGCACCTCAATCACCATGCTACCTGCTGGCCCAAAATGTCCCATTCTAAAGTCCTTCCTGTCAAATGACTCCCAGATGAGAACAACCTATTCCTTTCTTTTTCTTAGAAATACTTTGTGCACTTAGAAATTGTTTGAGAAAACTCTAAGAGTTCCAGCATCTGAAGACGCAGCATTTGTGACTGATACACAGTCACTTTCACCATCTTACAGATGAGGAGCTGTTTGTCATGACGCATTCTAGTTCTGCAAATAACTGTCAAGTATATTCTTCTGTCACATTTTCTTCTCTATACCATCAGAAAAGCAAGATCCAAAACTGTGGATTCTCAAGTATGTTAAAAGAAAGGTTAAAATTTGTATAAACAGTTGTCACACACCCTCATCTGGACCCCACAAGTGTTAACATCTTACCTAACATTTAGATGGTGAGTGTCAGTTTACCTTTAGACTTCCCTGGAAGACACTAATACTGTGGGCAAAGAAGTAAGATAACTGAAGTGTGATAGTGATGAAGTCATTTCACCACTGCATCATCCTTTCAGGCAACTCCATCAACTCCCCAATTATTTTAAGTGTTTTTAGAAATAACTGACATTACGCTAACAGCAGTTAGCGTAATGGCTATGTCGCTGGACTCCCACGTAGTTGACCGCGGTTCGCGTCCCGGACCCGGTGGCTTAAAACTCACGCCAGGCGCATTTGCGTGCGTGCTCAAGATCCCGAGAGGAGAATGGAGGAGAAGGGATTGCGGCGTGGCCATCCCCCCTGGGGGGTGATTTCTCACTTTCTATCTCTCTGTCTCTGTCTGTCTGTCTGGCGAGCGCACGCGCCCTATAGCAAAAACCTCTCCAAAAAAAAAGAAAAAGAAATAACTGACAAGTAATAATTCCTAGGATGATAACATACTGAAATATTTCAGGATACAAGGGAAAAACAGATCATTAGGATCACATAACACAGCTTAGAAATGATAATAATTAACATTAGTTTTTGCTTTAAAAACAAAAATGGAAATTTTGGGGCCAGCAAGTGGCAAAGAGGTTAAGGCACTGGATCCCATATGACTGACTGCATAGTTCAAGTCCTGGACCTGGTGGCTTGAAAAACACTATGGGAGTGTGTGCATGCACGGCCAAAATCCCTGCAGGAAACGGAGAAGAGATGTGAGTGTTGTCATCCCCCCATGGGGTGATTTCTCACTTTCCCTCTCTATAGCCAGCACACATACCCTATGGCAAAAAAAAAAAAAAGTTTATTTGAAGGCCTCCAACAAACTAAAAGTCATAATATATAGGGGCCGGTGGGTGGCGTGGTTGTTGAGGCACTGTACTCCCACATGGCCAACTGTGGTTTGAGTCCTGGACCCTCTCTGGTCAAATTAAAAATAATGAATAAAATTAAATAAATCTTTTTTTAAAAGAAGTATTATTTATTTATTATTATTCAATTTGACCAGAGAGAAAGGGAGAGCAAGAAAGCAAACCAGTCTAGGACTCAAATCATGGTAGCCACATGGAACTCTAGCACCTTAACCACCGCACCACCTGCCAGCCCCCAATAAATGATTCTATGGAAAAAAAAAAAGTTACTCCCATAATGGCCGACCACGGTCTGAGTCCCAAACCTAGTGACCTGGGGTCTCACCTTCCCTCTTCTCTGGTCAAATTAAAAATAATAATAAAAGTCTTCAAAAGTTGGGTCATCAGAAAGGTCACAACACATTCTTGCATAGAAAATACGTCATGACTTTTCCCATGACCAAATTTTTTTTTTTTTTTGGAGAGGTTTTTGCTATAGGGCGCATGCGCTCGCCAGACAGAGAGAGAGAAAGACATAGAAACAGAAAGCGAGAAATCATCCCCCAGGGGGGATGGTCACGCCACAATCCCTTCTCCTCCATTCTCCTCCATTCTCCTCTTGGGATCTTGGGCACGCACGCACACGCACCCGGCGTGAGTTTTAAGCCACCGGGTCCGGGACGCGAACTGCAGTCGACTATGTGGGAGTCCAGCGACATAGCCATTACGCTAACTGCTGGTTCCCCCCATGACCAAATATTAACCCTTACAAATAGTATGTTTACCATAGAAAGCCATGAATATTGGAGACAGTGGGGGAGGAGGGTAGGAAATGGGCAAGGGTGAGGGGGAGGAAACCAAGGGGAAGAAGCAAAACATTTAAGGGACCCAAAATGGAATGAAATCTGTTTATTATAATGTATATGGTAATGTCTTTGACTAGACTGATATAAATTGTATTCATTATGGGGAAATTCATTCAGTATGCTGCAATGATACACAGTGACTGAATGTAATGAATGAATGAATGAATACAGAAAAATAAATAGAACTAGTCAAAAAGAAACCCAAAAGCTAAAATCGGGTCCAACTGACAGTGCTGTGACACAGGTCCTACTGTTACAGGTAGGAAACAAAGAGGAAACTACTTTGGTGCAAAAGGTGTTAATAACTGTCATCAATATTAATTTTCTAATTTAGAACACCACAGTTTTCCAACATGCACTTGGGTAATCTGGGTGATGGTCAAATGGCAATTCTTTGTGTATTATTTTTGCAACTTTTTTTTTGAAATCTGGAATTTCAAAATGAAAGTTTAAAAACTGTTAAATATTAGGGGCCGGCAGCTGGCATGGTGGTTAAGGGTGCTGGACTCTCACATGGCTGACTGTGGTTTGAGTCCCGAACCTGGCGGCTCGCTTTCTCACTTTCTCTCTCTCTCACTCTGTCCTTCTCTGGTCAAATTAAAATAAAGTTAAATATTAGACCCAGCTGCAGAAGCACACACTGGTATTGGCAGGCTGAGACCAGGTGGGAGGCTGCAATATATACGTGACCATGACCTGGGCTGACAAGCTGGGGACGAATCACTGCCTGAAGCACCCCATTGGGAGTGCCTCTCTCTCTCATGGGATAAAGTAGAAAAAAAAAAAAATTAATTTGCTACCTGGTACGTGCACTTGATGGAGGAAACACAGATAGAAAGAAGGAAGAAAAGTAGTATAAAAGCGTCTTCCACACCACAATTCCTACTCCTCCATTCTCCTCGGGATACATGTGTGTGCACACAAACACACACACCTGGCATGTTTTTCAAGCTGCTAGGTCTAACACTCAAACCATGTGGCCATGTGCAATCCAGCCTCATTCACCACCACACCATGGGCTGCCCTAACAAAGTAAATTTTAATAAAGAAACAATAAAAAAAAAAGTTTTACAAAGAACAGGACTTGAGATGGCTCCTAATAGTACAGGTAGATATGTCATTTGCTGACCATGGCTTTTATCAGATTAGCTCTATTTCTGTCCCCACGCAAACAAGAGTTAGCACAGACATCTTTCTGCATCTACGGATCCTATGCTCAGCATACCGCCCCGTCTGAAGGACGCTGAATAATTCATTTCTGCATGCATCCTCTAACAACGATTCCCAACCTCCCCATCACCAGGGGCTGGCCTCATGGAAGACAATCGCTTCTCGGAGGGTGTGTGAACGCATGCATGTGTATGTGGGGGGGATTTGGTCCTGGGACGACCCAAGTACACCACATCCACCATGCATGGAATGTCTACCACTACCACACTGCAATACACAATGAAACGATCACACAGCCAGAGGGCTTATGCTCCCATGAGAATCCAGTACCATTGCTGATCTGATAGTTCGAGCCCAGGTGACCAGGCAAGTGACAGGGATGGATGGGGAGTGGCTGTAAACATAGGTGAAACTTCTTCCGCGCTCACTTGTCCACAGCTCACCCCTTAATCTAACATGTACTGAGCACAACCATGTGCAGGGGCTCCAGGAGCTGGAGGTACCACAGGGAATAAAACAACCTCATCCCTCAAGCTTCCAATTAGTGGGAGACACAGACAACAAATGAGTGTTCAGAATATAGACAGTGACGAGTGCTACGAAGCAGGGCAGAGTTTTGAAATACCTCACGGAGAAGCTAACTTTGGGTAAAAGACCTGAGGGTGCTAGGCGAGTGCGAGTCAGTGGGCAAAGCATTCTAGGCAGCAGGGCAGCAAACGCAGCCGTGTGTGTTTGACAGTTTCCAAGAATGCCAAGAAGGCTGTGGAGCTGCAGAGGACTAACATAGAGAGGGACCAGGTGGAAACGTGGCTTTTCCAGAGAGGAAAGCGGGTGGGGCTGCATGTATCAGGTGTGTTCTCACGGGTCTCCCTCATAAAGGCTCAGACTTAACATTCAGACCAAAACGAGAAACCATCAACGGTCAGGAGCAGAGAAGTGCCGCGGTGTGGCTCTGGCTGTCTACAGCTCACCTGGGTTGCTGTGTGAGTACAGACTGAAGACAGGTTGAAACAGGCAGAGAAGCGTCCACACTGGCGATGCTGCTGGCACTGACCAGAGTGGGCAGAGGACGTGGTCAAGTTCTGGACAGCGTTTTGAATCCAGAGCAAATAAGATTTGCTGATGGAGCACATATGAAAAAGAGAGAAAGGATGTAAGGAGGCCTATTAGCCACCCCGGAGGACAGATGAAGCGGGCCGCTGGAGGAAAGGGACAGCCATCAGCACTGCCTGGATGTTAGGAAGATAAAACAGTGCACAGAGTAGACAGCAGAACACTCTCCCAGCCGGGGTGGGGCGGCTCCCCATAATCAGGCGCATCTGCATTTCTGCACTAAGGACAGCCCGGGTCAGGGTGTACCCCTGGAAGAGTTGTGGAACCAAACTTACTGAAAAACAAATGAACAGAAACTCTTGCACTTCAGAACTGCAAATAAGAGACTGAGGACCTTATATATCCTCCAATGACCCCTAATTCAGCAAGCCTAGGCCTGGAGGCCACCAGAGCCAAGGAAGAACCCAACCTCAGGATGCTAGTAAACACAAGCAATGTGTGGACAAAAAAGACCCAACAAAGTGCCGGGACAGTGCCTAATTGCCTTTGAGGCCAATTCCAACTGAACAGAGGTAGCTTCTGGTACAACCGCCGTTAGAGCTCCATTTGTGAGCTGTTTCTCACCTACCCTGTGCCAGGCTATCCTGGGCTGAGAGGCTACTAAGAAAAGGAAATGCCGATGGAGATGGAATGCAAGCCCCTGGTGAAGCTAAAGAAAGCCACAATCAGGTGTTGCCCGACACGCACACGCACGGGGACCTGAAGGGGCACCTGGAGCAGCCCCCAGCACTATGGTTAAGTGCTCTGCATGGGGAGCTGAATCTCACATGGCAGACCACAATTTAAATGCTGGCCCGGAGGCTTGGAAGACATGATGGGCATACATGCAATCCTGATGGGATGGAGGAAAAAAGACCGTGGGACCACGCCCTGTTGGAGGTGCTTTCTCTTTTTCTGGCAAGAACACATGCCCTCTGGCAAAACAAAAATCAAAACCATATGGAGACAAAGACCTCTGTATTTTGTTGTACCAGGCTGACAACAAATCCCACCAAGACTTTTAAAGAAACAGAACTGGGACCAGCAGATGGCGCAAGGGCTACATCGCTGGACCCCCATGCAGTCGTCTGAGGTTTGAGTCCCGGACTCGGTAGCTTAAACTCACGCCGGGCACACATGGTACATGCCCAAGATCCAGAGAGAAGAATGGAGGAGAAGGGATTGTGGCGTGGCCATGCCCCCTGGGGATGTAAAAAAGAAACAGAACTAGGGGCCGGCAGGTGGCTCGGTGGTTAAAGGTGCTGGAGTCACATGTGCTTGACTATGGTTCAAATCCTGGACTGGGCGGTTTGCTTTCTTGTTCTCTCTCTCTCTCTCTCTCTCTCTGTCAAATTAAAAAATAACAACAAATGGGTTTAAATAAAATTAAGAAAAAAAAACAGAACTAAAGAGAAATTTACATAATTAAAGGAAGTCAAGGTTTTTTTTGTTATTATTTTTTAGAGGTTTTTGCTATAGGGTGTGTGCTCCCGCCAGAAAGACAGAGACAGAAAGCAAGAAATCACCCCCCAGGGGAGATGGCCACGCTGCAATCCCTTCTCCTCCATTCTCCCCTTGGGATCTTGGGCATGTACACACATGCACCCAGCATGAGTTTTAGCCACCGGGTCCAGGACTCGAACCGCAGTTGACTAGATGGGAGTCCAGCAACATAGCCATTACGCCCTCTGCTGGTCCCAACAAGTTTTTTTTTTTAAATGTGTTTTTCCAAAAACAATTAGATAATTTTCTTTTTCTTTTTCTTTTTTTTTTTGAGAAGTTTTTGCTATAGGGCATGTGCGCTCAAGAGGAAGACAGAGAGAGACAGACAGAAAGCAAGAAATCACCCCCCAAGGGGATGGCAACGCGACAATCCCTTCTCCATTCTCCTCTCGGGATCTTGGGCACACACGCAAACACGCCGGCATGAGTTTAAGTAACTGGGTCTGCGACTCGAACAGCGGTCAACTACATGGGAGTCCAGCGACATAGCCATTATGCTAACTGCTGGTTCCACAATTAGATAATTTTCTAAAGGCAAACAGGATTCATATTTAAAAAGAGGGACCCAGCAGTTGGCATAATGGCTATGTCGCTGGACTCCCATGTAATCAACCGTGGTTAGAGTCCTGGACCTGGTCACTTAAACTCACACCGGGCACATGTGCATATGTGCCCAAGATCCCGAGAGGAGAGTGGAGAAGAAGGGATTGCAGCATGGCCATCCCCCTGGGGGGTGATTTCTTGCTTTCTGTCTCTCTGTCTCTTTCTGGCGAGTGCACGCACCCTATAGCAAAAACCTCTTTAAAAAAAAAAAAAGTTAAAACATATTTTAAAAGAAAATTTAACAGGGCCAGAGGTAGTGCTCAATGTTCTACAATGCTAGAGCCACAAGGGAAAAACAAGGGAAAAGTCACAGGTTAGCATCCAGGGGCTTCCTTGCACACGCCAGGTACACGTATGCCCATGATCAAATTGAAGAGAGCATGATTCATAAACTCTGGAAGAGAGACTGTAAGAGAGAAGTCAATTTCAACTTAATACTACTCTTTCTAACATTCCAAAGTGCTTTCCAGGAACACTCTGGGAGAGCTGTGTGAGGACATTTAACAACTCACATCAAGTGGATCTATGGTCTGAGGCTTCTCCCTCCCATTTCTTGTTCAGAGCTTCCCATTCCTTCACCCCAAACACGGCTTCTCTTTCTCTAAATTCCACACAGGACTTTGTACCTGATTCACGGTACATACCCTCAAGGGTATGTAGTAAAGAGTGATGTGTCTTGCCGACCCAATAATGTTAACTTCTTAGAGACAAACACTTCTATGTTGGCCTAGAGCTATTTAAGCAGGTGGTCAACAAATCCAGTGTCGACTCAGCTCACTCTTTCCTCAAAGTTGCTTTCAAGAGCACACTGAAGAAAATTTAAAATAAAATGGTTGGTTGGGGATGCTGGACTCCCACATGACTGACTGCAGTTCGGGTTCCGGACCTGGTGGCTTGCTTTCTTGCTTTTCCCCCTCTCTCTCTGATCAAACTGGAAAATAATAATAAAAGATAAAGTTAAATAATACTTTCTCTTTTTTGGAGAGGTTTTTGCTATAGGGCGCATGCGCTTGCCAAAGAGACAGAGACAGAGAAACAGAAAGCGAAAAATCACCCTCCCAGGTGGGATGGCCACACCACAATCCCTTCTCTCGGGATCTTGGGCATGCACGTACATGTACACGTACTTGGCATGAGTTTAAGCTACCGGGTCTGGGGCTCAAACCACGGTCGACTACATGGGAGTCCAGTGACATAGCCATTACGACAACTACTGGTCCCTAAAATAATTATTAAAAAAAAAAAAAAATTCTCATATGATCCAGTAATTCCACTTCTGGATATATACCCACAAAGACTGAAAGCAAGGACTTGAATAGACACTTGTACAACCAGTATCCATAGTAGCACTGATTAGGAGAGTCAAAAGATGGTAACAACCCTGTGTCTCCAGACAGATAAACAAAATGTGGTATACACATACACAAAGGAGTATTACTCAGCCTTAAAAAAGGAAGGAATTTCTGACAGATGCCACAATACCAATGAACCTTAAAGACATGCTAAGTAAAATAAATCAGATGAAAAAAAATACACTACTGTAGGATTCCAGTTACACAAGGTATCTAGAGTAATTAAACCTATACAGACAGAAGGCAGAATGCTGGTCACCAGCGTCAGGGGTTGGCCGAGGGGAGTTATTCTGCAAGGGGAGAGTTTTAGTATAGGAAGATGAAAAGTTCTAATGATGGATGGGTGATGACTGCACAGCAACATGAATGCGTGAATGTACTTCCTGCTGCTAATTACGTAGTTAAAACTGGCGAGGACAGCAAGCTTTGTGGTTCTATGTTGTACCACAATACAGAATTTTGTAAAAAAGCAAGCACAATGCTTCTTTTCTGTTCACTACCCTTAGACCAGAGGCAGTTGAAAGGATAGAGTTAAGAGACTCTGCAGCCAGACTGAGTGGGTTCGGGGTCCTGAAAGCTCTTATGATTATTCAAGAGAGTGAAGGAAGGCAAAGTTTGAAAAGCACATACTATCACTTTCATAAGAACCGACAGGAATTGGTTACTAGCTATTGGAATTACCAGAAGAATGAGAAAGCCTTGACAACCATTGTGCTAGACTACTGACTGCCATGGACATAACCTAGTTCCAACTATAATTCCCGGCACCAATGTCAGCCCTGCACGGTCTCCCATATGTGGTTTATTTGCACCGAAGACATAAACAGGACTATGCTCCCCAGTTATCTAATCAAAGTACTACACACCTCCTTCCTTAAAAAAAAGAAATAAAAGTTTAGTCTTTATAATTACAAAATGACAATCTAAGACATATGATTCACAACAAAATCATCATATAGAATACTGACATCGGATGGCAGGAAGCATTTACAAAAACTTTCCTAATATAGCATAACCAGGTTCTTAAGCTTCTTTAAAAAAATGTTTTTAACTTCATTTTCCCAATTTGACCAAAGAGAGACAGAAAGAGAGAGGGAAAGTGAGAAAAGAAGCCATCAGGTCCAGGATTTGAACAACGGTTGGCCATGTGAGAGTCCAGCATCTTTAACCACCACGACACCTGCTGGCCCCAACGTTCCTAACTTCTTAAAAGTTAGTCGGACTTTTGAACTTGGCCCACCCACTAGACAACATATTCTTCCATCACCACAAAGGTTTCTGAACTATGGTTTCTGCTTTCCAGTACGCAGTGCTGCAAAGGGTGGGAAGGACCGTGTAGACCAAATTCCCCTAAATGGTTCACCACTGTCTCTCAGTTTCCAGCCCTGAGAAAAACACCTGGGCTTTTTGGTCTCCCTGGCATTTCTATTAGAGCAAACTAAAATACCATTGTAGCTGCGACTTTCCTGAAGGACAAGTGACTTTCCTCAGGTGAGGATGGCCTAGGGCACCAAACTTTCAACCTCTGGAGAGCAAAGCCCAAATCTAGGATTTGTAAATTCAGGTCAGCTGATTAACCAGAGGTTCAATCAGATGTCAGTGCACAAATAAACAATGATGCCACATTTATTTTCTCAAGAAGAATGTCAAAAACACTTAATTTCTCTTCACAGGTAAAGCTAATGCATCAAGTCAAAACCAAAACTTCATGCAAACCTGAAAGGTTCTAAGGTGACTCTCCAATAATGGGGCAGGGTGTGTGTGTGTGTGGGGGGGTGTCACAGAACACAGACACGAAAGGCTAGCCAAGCCACACCATCACCCTACTCTGTAATAATAAAAAGAAGGACCAGGACACCACGTTTTATAGATTCTAAGTAGAAAGTAGTCCAGAAAGAGAAGAGTTTTGTCCTTTGGTTACTTAAACTGCACCTTATGTCTTTGGGAACCCAAGCTTACATAGCAGAACCATTAATACAATGAAAGCATTAATAAATACAAAAGTTGAAGATTTCAAAGTATTTTATTCAAAGTCTGAGGTTTTTTTCTATAATCACCATCTCTTATAAACAGATCAGTTTGGAGATTTCAATGTAAATCCGACCCTTCCTGTAGTAAATCTCAGCCTTGGGAAGAGCTGGTGCTCCCACGGTCTCTTCACGACTACCTGGGTTTAAAGTCCTAAGACACCGACACAGTCGCCAAGACTAGCTCAACTACCCACCACCCCATTGGCTCGAAGGAAGCCCCGCCCCGCAGAGCCAGGGTAACTGAACATCAAGGGAACTCCAGGAAAGGCTGTCCCGGCCACAATTCTAGTCTTGGCTGGCCCCCTCCCCCACCAGCACCGGCGCGAAAGCATGGTCACAGCACCGGCCACACTCGACCGCAGGCACACCTGGGGGAGGACCGTGAGCACCTCGCCGCGACCATCATAACCCAGACGGGAGTGGCGGTGACCACGCTCGCACTCTCGGAGCTGCACGGTACGGTGCATGCTGCCAGGAGCAGAGCGGAGACAACAGCTCTGTCACCCGGCCCTCGTGCCCCAGGCAAAAGGCATGGCCGAACCACGAGAGTAAGTCCTGACACCTCCACGGCTTGCAACCGGTGGGGCTCCTCCCACCCCACCGAGGCACAGGGCGGGGCAGATCTAGGCGCCGCCGCTCCCAGCCGGCCCCGACAGCGGGCTTTCCCGAGGACCGCCTCACTGCCAAGGAGGCGGAAACCCGGGGGGACCCAGGGGTGGACGGAACGGCCGAGGGGAGTGGCATGGCGCTCAGTACGGCCCCTCCGGATCCCCGGAAGGCGGAGAACGCAAACTCCACGCCCCCTCCCCGCCGCGCCCCGAAGCCGCACGCGGGAGACCCGCACTCGTCCCCCGCCCCCGCCGGCCACACGGCCGCCCGCCGAGGCCCCGCCCCCCCAGTCGGGGGTGGTCTGTCGCAAACAGCGCTCCGCGCCAGCCGGCCCGCCCCTTTCTCCACAATCACACGCGCGCGCCGGCCCCGCCTCTGAGCGGCGGCGCGAGAGCCCGCCCCCTCCGCGCGCACCGGGACTACGCTCGCCTCCCCCTCCCGCACGGAGAGCGGCCCCGCTCCGCCCCCCACCCCCCCTCACACTGCCACACACCTCCCGCCCGCCTGCTCTACGGGAAGCCGCGGAGGTCAGCCCCCCTAAAAATACACGCCCTCGAGTCCGGCGTTACCCGCCACCCCGGCTCCGGCCCGGTGTGCTCTCACCGCAAAGCTGCTTCGGCCGCTCGTCACTGCGTGTCCCTGTCTGCGTGAGCCTCGGGCTCAGTAGGGAGGCCCCGAGAACGGCGCGGGGCACAGGCCCGCCGAAGCAGACTGGCAGCCTCCTCTCAGCTAACGAAGCGGTCTCAGGCCCCGGTGCCCAGACTGGGAAGGAGGGAGGGAGGGAGGGAGGGAAACTCTAAGGGGGGAAGGGGAGGGGGGGAGATGGAGAAACCGTCTCCGCCGCCTCTACCGCCGCGGCCGCTTCTCTGTTACCCGGGAAATCCCGCCCACTCCCCCGGCCCGCCCCGCAGAGGGAAGACTCGGCTACGTTCCGCTACAGGACGTATTATCCGCCCGTCAAAGGTTGAACCAATCACAGCTTCCGGCCTACCGCCTTCCCGCCCCTTCCCCCCCGGCTGGGAGGGGAGGGGGAGCCGCTCACCTTCTCCACGCCCCTATTGGCGGGGAGCTTCCCTAACTCAACCCCGCCTATTGGAGATGGATTGCTGAATCCCACCCCCAAGCCGCAACACTATTGGACGAAGCAGGAAAGCTCTTCACGTCTCATTGGAGAACACTACACATCCCGCCTCGCAGCGTCTCAGCCACAGGCCTAACAAGTAGGCTCCCGCCCCCGCCGGTCATCGCATTGGAAGGCCACCCCTAGCTCTTCCACCGCCCCAGGAAGGTAAGTAACCGATGTGGGGTAAAATGTCCGTAAGTGAAACAGGCTCCTCCCACCACACTGCCGGTCCAGGCCCCGCCCAATAATCGGATTGGGTGGCTTGGCGCCGGTAGGAGCTTCCATTGGTCAGGGCGCCTGTCTAGGAAGAAGCTGGTCCCGCCCTGCGCGGGGAGGCTGAACCTTAGCAGTCCTTTTGTGGAATGTTTACACTAGAGGCTGAAGCTCAGAGTTCCAGGGCCCGAGGCAGGCGGTGGCGCGGACCTTAGTAGCCGAGACCCGACACTCTGGGACTTGAAAATGCAGCCCACGTTACCTGGAGGACACCGGCACAACAACAACAAAAAAGAAAAAAGGAAAGAGAGCCTTATTCTTCTCATCCAGTTATCTTTACTATTTACATTTCCGTAAGGTGCCTCCTTGTAAACGGCAGCACAGTGCTGCGAGCCGAGTACAGAACTAAGGTCTGAACACCTAAGGCGAGAAATAATCCCAGGGGTCGTCAGCCGGCCTCGGGGGAGATAGCTGCACACTTCTACTCCGACACTCCCTAAACCTGAATATGCAGCCCATAAGGGGCGGAGTTAAGCACAAGGAAGGCGGACCTAACTGCCACCGCCCTGGAAAGCCTCCGGAAGGCGGAGCGTCAGGCGAAAGGTATTCGCGATCTCCCGGATCTCGAGGCATCCTTAGACTCGAGGAACTGAGAAAGGAGAGGAAGACTAAAGTAAGCCTCCGCAAAACTGAACCTTGGCGATATGGCCACTCTCAGAAGGAGGATAAAAATCCAGAGTTGGAGACAAAAGATAAGAATGACTATTCAACTCCTCCTTGTCCAAGTGTTAATGACAGGCCCCCCCCTCTGTAGGTAGTAGTGCCTGGAGCACCCAGAAAGACAAATTGCATGTGATACCTAGGTTGCTTTTATTAATTCACCATGTAGGGCGTGTGTAAACCAACGCTGGCCTTGCTTTAGGGGACACTCCAAGCACCAGGAGAGAAGGCGGGAGCAGACTCTTCCTGCTTTCTCCAGCAAAAAAGATTCTCAAGCACACAAAGTTGAGACCAGGATCAGGTCCTAGGAAACCCACTCTCAGGTCCAACACTGCCTCCCTCCGCAATCCAACAGAGACGGCCAGAAGCCAGCACTGGCAACAGGTGGGCCTGACTCCAAGGATGGCTTCCAGCCGCAAAGCCATGGCAGCGAGCTGTGAACTCCACAAGTAGCCGACAGGTGGGAGCAGCCACGCCGGTAGCCAAGTCCTGCCCTGCCCCGTGACAAAGACCTAAAAATAAGTCAGCGCTCGCGCTCGGAAGTTATGAGGAAGCAGGACCACTGCAGAACAGACCAAAAGCTACCTTTAACTCTGGGCTGTCCTCTCGCTCCCCCCCATCACACACACACACAGATACACGGCACGACACACTTTCACCTGGACATAAGACACCACTCAGATCCAAAGCCAGAACTATTCTGTCCCGACTTCCCTTGACCATTGGGGGTGAGCTGCCCTGGATCCTGAGTAAGGCTTCCAGGTCAAGCCTAGGTTGTCAACGTTTTAGAAACAGCCTATTAAGGCCGGCGACTGGCTTGCCCTGATAGAAAACACACTGCCAGCATCTGCAGAATTCTCGAGCTTCAGCTCAAGGAAGCCAGAGGTCGCGGAACAGCCAAGTCACAGACAGAGTCAGAACTTTATAGTGCTTGGCCCAAGCCGCTAAGGACACATCTCCCCCACCCCGGTGCCACTAAACCCCTACAAAACCCCCGGAGCTACGCGGCCCAAATCCACTCTTCTCCGTTAAGCCCCTAGCTTTGCTCCGAAGGCTACAAGATCTCAAGCCTTGGAGGAATCTTTGTGTGGCTTCCCGGCTCTCCCTGCTCGCTCCCCCTCCCCGCCAGGGCGCGGAGCCCGGGACTTCCGGGCGGGAGGGCAGTTCGAAGGAGCTAGGCGGGCCTCACACATGTGCAGAGCGCGCTCACGAGCGGAGGGAGGGGGCGGGGAACAAGGGAGACTTCCCCCTCCTAGCTCTCTCCGCTAGGGGCGGGGCTACCACTCCACCAATCAGGAGCAGGGGCGGGAGCTAGCGCCTCACGTAACCCGCAGGAATTCTCCCTCCGCCCTGCACAGAAAAAAAATCCTAGCAACTTAAACTCCAGCCCGGCCTCCCGATAGGCGGAGCCCGGGAGAATGTCATCCAATCCATGTCCGAGAAGAGAAAAAGGGAATCTCGCGCAGCCAGTGGAAGACAAGAGAAGGCGGAGCCTCCGGAAGAGCCGGAGGTGGGTGGGAGAGGAAGCGGTCCCGCCCCTCAGCTCCCCTCCGGGCCGGTTGCACAAGCCCCCGGTGGAGTAGATAGTAAACATTCTGGGCCAGGAGTGGAGGCAGGGGTAGCGCGACGCTTCGTGGACGGGCCCCTGTGCCTCCTCCCCGCGACGCCCCGCCCGGCCCCGGCGGATCGCGCAGGCGCCCCGCCTCCCCGCCAGCGGCCGCCATCCCGGCTGACAGGCGCGCCCCCTGCGCTCCTCCCCGCCCGCTGATGCATTTCCTTTTCCCGATTCCGAGCGTGTAGACTGTTTTCCCAGTTTCCGACCTTCACTGCCCCTTTCAGGCCACCCCCCGTGGGCGCGCGCACATGCCCGCGCCCCCGCCCCATCCACGGCCAAGCGGCCCGCAGCGGCACCTCGCGAGGAGGGGGAGCCCGGCAGCGGCACGGCCGGGGGAGGGGAAACGCCGTCGCTCCCGCCGCCGCCGCGGGGTGGGCGGGGAAGGAGGCAGCTCCATGTTTGCAAGGAGATCAGCTGGGGCCGCGGGTCGAAGCGGCCGAGTTCCTGGGCTTTTCAAGCCGTGGGCCTGTTCTCCACGCCGGCTCGCGGCCTGGCGGGTTCCAGCACCGAAGGCTGGCTCTCTCCGCACCGCCCCGGAGTTCCAGAGCCTGGAGCGGCTCTGGGGCTGTGGGCGAGGCGCAGGGGGCTCTTTCCGGTGGCCTCTCCCGCCCACGGCCGCCCCTCCCGCGAGTCCGGCGTTGCCCCCGCCCCCAGAGTCCTTAACAACCGCGGGCCCACTGCGCCCGCGCCTCTCCGGAGCGCTCCCACCGCCCCTCCGACAAGTTTGCCGGCAGAAACAAAACCCTCCGGCGGCTGCCGCCCTCGCCCGGCGTGGTTAGCGGGGAAAGCCGCGGCTCCGGCTCGCTCGCGATCTCCACCAACTCCGAGCACCGTGGGCTCGGTGGGCCCGGCACCCAGGATCGGGCCACCGCCCCCTGCTGAGCCCGCTCGCCGCAGCCCAGGCCCGCGTCCAGTCGGTGTACGGAATCCCCTTTTCTCGTTTTACAATATTTTTCTGTTTTTCAAAAAAAGACATAACAGGAGCGAGGGCTCGCCTCCTGCTCGCTCCTCCCCAATCCGCCGCCAAAACCTACCGAAACCGACTGCTCGGGGAGGTAAACTAGGCGGCGCAGCCGGCGACCCCAGGCCGGGCGCCCCCTCCCCACGGCTCCGGCCGGCTTGGAAACACACACACACTGAAGAGCGGGCGGCGCCAAGAGCTCTCCTTCCTGGCCTGCCCCTCCGCCTGGCTCGGCCGCGGGACTCCCAGCCTCCCCCAGCTCGGTCCCAGGGCCCGCGGCGCTCTCACCGCGTCGGGCAAGCCAAAGCGAGCGGCCGGCGGACTAGCCCCCCAAACGCCGGAGATTGGGGGGACCAAATTAAAAGCAGCTGTTTAACATACCTTCCGAGCCAGGCGAGGAGTCCTGAATGGGGGGGAACGCCCCCCGCGGGCCATTGGCTCCCTGGCGCTCGCGTCAGTCACCCTGGGCCCGCCTCCTCCCTTCGCCCCGCCTCTTCCCCTTCATTGAACGCCCCCTCCCTCCAAAAACATAAAAATAAATAAATGAAACTAGCCGCGAGTGGGAGGTGCATCCGTGGCAGAGGCCGCTGTGTCTCCCGCGCCGTCGCCTCGAGTTTCTTGAGGCCCTCGGACTGGAGGGAGGCCTTCTGGGACGCGGAGGTCCGCAGGGTGGACGCGGAGGAGGAGCTAGCCGGGTACCCGGCGCCAACTTCCTTCACACACGACCCATTTGGAACTGGGTAGAGAGGCGGGTAAGGGCGCCGGCGACTGGCTGGAATGTCTAGACTCCCCGGCCGTGTGTCTAACCGTGTCCGGCCCCCTCTGCTAGGCACCTGAAAAGCAGGATGCTGGCGGGAAGCCCTGCGAGCAGGGCGACGGGCACTCGTCCGAGCACCTACCCGGGGTGAGGCATTGCTGCCGCACCTGCCGCCGGCCCACCGCGTGCAGGATGAGATGCTCACGCTACCCTCCAGGGGCTCGCGTTCCAGTCGGAGATGCTACAGAGGAGCCAAGGCTGGGTTCCTATGGATGTATAAATAGTCATGCATAGGAACCCGGAGATGGCTGAAGGAAAACGGGGAAAGGCAGCATTGAGGAGGCATTCCAGTTGGGTATTAAAGATTTCATCAGGCAGAAATGGAGGGGCAAGTCAGTTTCGGCACAAGGCGAAAAGGGGTAGATGTAAGAGGAAAGACCCTCATACGTGGCTGTAGTGATGGAAATGGGGGTTGGAGAGATGGAACCAGCCGTGGAAGCCTTTATTATTTTATTTTATTTTATTATCATTTTAAACTTTTGCTACAGGGCATGTGCAAGAGAGAGAGAAAGTAGGCTCCCAGGTCTGGGACTTGAACCACAGCTGGCCATGTGGAAGTTCAGTGCCCGAACCACACCACCTGCTGGGCTTGCAAAAGCCTTTTAATACTTGGTTATAATTCTTGACTTGCACAGCCCAGCAGCATGTCACAGGACCACCCACCCATCAATGCGCATCTTGAGCTGAATGAGTTCTGAGGGTGGGCTGAGCAAGAGGTGCCTGCTGGCAGCACGGGGCGGCATGGAGGCTGTTGTGACACTGAGTTTGGGGACTGCACGGGTACACCTGGTGGGAGGAACAAGTGGGCAAGCCAAGAGGTTTCTTTCCTCCAGTCCCTGGAATTCAGAAAGCCTTCCCCACCTTTGGTAGTCCTGTGACTGATCCTTCTCTGCCTCATTTGCGTGTTTATCCCAACTTCCAACCAAAAAAAGCTTCTGGGGGGCAGAGGTGACATTTGGGTCTGTGTTCCACCACGCTGAGCCCGGAACTGGGCACATGTGAGCAAGGAGGGCCTGCTGGCTGCGGCCCCGAGGAGGTGGATAGTGTGGATAAATGGGGTGTACAGAATGCGAAGGGCCCTGGAGACCTGGGGGCAGAATGGGGCCTGCTGCCAATTAGGAGGCAGTCCCAATAATCAGGGGGACATGTCATGTGGACGGGTGGCGGCAACTCCCTCAGCCTGCACTTCAGCAACTGCCAAAAAGATACCAGGCCAGGGCCCAGCTGGGACTCCCAGCTACAGAAGACCGCCGCTGGGACATCCAGCTCCCCACCACCGACTGGGCATCTCTGGCTCAAAGGGGAGAGCCCAAGCTAGGGGAACCCCAGCTCAGCCTGCTCCTCGCTGACTTAGGTGTCGCTGATCTTCCTGGTCAACTAAGACTGTCTACCTCAGTGCGCTGCTGTGAAATTTAAATCAGGTATGCGGGGCATTTGGTCAAGAATGCTTGGCCTTTCCCTACTCATCCTCCACCCCTTCTCCTGGCCATTCACATGCAAAGTCTCGGGCTGCAGTCCAGGGATGAGCCCAGGGCCGGCCGGGCTGGCCTGGAGGACCACGAAGGATCACACAATCCCATCTGAAACGCCATTCCTCGGGTGGCTGGCTCAGGTCGCCTATGCCCCATTTTCTGGATTTCTGGGTGACAGTGGAATTTGCCAAGGGGGTGTAAGACTGCCTTTCACCGCAGGCCGTGTCTCCTCGCCGAGCACTGGTTTACCTGTCTGGCTCTGTCAGCACCCTATGCACCCCCTGTACGTGCCTTTAGGTTTCCAAGTGTCTCCCTTTGGAGGACCAGATGTTCGTTCTAAGCACTATGTTCCTTTGTTCAAGTAAAATCTTATTCAGAAGCCTAATAGGGAAGAAAGAAAAATGGGTCTGGGGGCCAGTGGCGGCTCAGCCCAACCTCTGGGGGGCCAGGCCACAGGGAAGCTCCTGGGCCAGGTGCACGGGCCTCCCTGAGTGAGGGGCAGTGCCCTGACCCTGGAGCACTGAGGAGGGGTGGGGGACCCTGCGCGAAGACCTGGCTGGGAGTGCTCTCTCTCAGCTCATGGAAGAAATAAGCTAAAAATAATAATAATAAAAAATAAAAACAGGAACAAGAAATAAGCGTGTCTTGGCCAAAGTGGGGACAGCCTGAGCGCTACAGTTCGCTCTCACAGCTTAGCCCCAGGCTTCTAGGGACCCTCCTCTCAGTCTCCTTCCGTCACCGCAGCCTGTGACAGTGCAGCCTGGCCTCGTCCTCAGCTCCCTCCATGGCCTCCAGTCAGAGTCCTGCTGGGGCTTTCTGTCCTCCGGCCCTTCCCTAAGTAGCGATAGGTCCCAGAGATCTCCAACCTCTTGCCCTCACAGTCCTCACTATCTTACCCACTCCCATGGCCTGATGGTCGGGCAGCTGGATCCCACGTGGCTGACCTCATGGTCTGGGTCCTGACTCCAGGTGCTTGCAAAGCGCACCAGGCGTGGGTGCCCCAAATCCCGACAGGACGGAGATGGAGAGGTGGTTGTTCTGGGTGACCGTGTCCCGTCGGGGGTGGTGAGGGTGCACCTCTGTCTGGCCAGCACATGCACCCGCTAGCAAATTTAAATAAATAAACAAACCACTAATAAATAAAACTCTCTCTCGAGTTGACATCCCCAGCCTAGTGCCTGCTCTGAACATCAGACTCCAGACATCCCTGGCTGCTGGCCACAGATAAGGTGTACGTTTAAAAGTCAAGGAAGTAAAGGATCTACAAGAGGAAACGGTCGATCTCAGCTCAGCCGAGCCTTGACCCGTCTCGAGGCTTGAAGACAAACGATGGAGGAGCCGGGAGAAGCGGCCAGGCCCGCATGTGGCAGGCTCACTCCATGGTGAACCTGCAGTGGAGGGGAGTGATGCCTTTTTGAAATTATTTTATTTAACTTTATTTATTTTAATTTGACCAGAGAGGGGGAGAGAGCAAGAGAACAGAGAGAAAGTGAGAAAGCAAACTGCCAGGTCTGGAACTTGAACCATAGTTGGCCATGTGGGAATCCAGCACCCTTAACCACCACAGCACTTGCTGGCCCCAAGGGAATGATGCCTTTTTAACACCTTCTCTATGTCAGTCTTGCTTTGCTACCTTAGTCGACATATGCATCACCCGAAATGGTTGAAAAGGTACCCCTGCCCCCAACTCCCATTCAGCACCCCTACTTGGATTTAGTGTAGTTAGGTACACCCACCATGGCCTTAGTTTGAAAAATATGGGTGCTTAAGACTGTAGCATGCTGGGGCCTGCCAGTGGCATGGTACTTAATACCCTGGATCCCACATGGCCAAAGACAAAAGTTTGAATCCCACACCCAGCAGTTTGAAAACCATGGAGAGTGTGTGTGTGTGCACACGTGTGGATCCAAAATCCCAAAAGGAGACTGAAGGAGAAGGGATTGTGGCATGGCCATCTCCCCTGCAGGGGACGATTTCTCACTTTCCCTCTCTCTCTCTCTCTCGCAAGTGAATGCATGCATCTTAAAAAAGAAAGAAAGAAAGAAAGAAAGAAAGAAAGAAAGAAAGAAAGAAAGAAAGAGTAGCATGCCAGCTTTATTTATTTATTTATTTATTTTTTGAGAAGTTTTCGCTATAGGGTGCGTGTGCTTGCCAGACAGACAGACATAGAGACAGAAAGCGAGAAATCACCCCCCACAGGGGATGGTCACACCACAATCCCTTCTTCTCCATTCTCCTCTCGGGATCTTGGGCACGCACACACACACACCCGGCGTGAGTTTTAAGCCACCAGGTCCGGGACGCGAACCGCGGTCGACTACGTGGGAGTCCAGCGACATAGCCATTACACTAACTGCTGGTTCCCAAGCATGCCAGCTTTAGCCTAACAGGAGGAAGGATTTTAGGACAACTGTGGTGAAGCAGTAGAGAGACATTAAAACCGAAGCAGGCTCCAGAGTGCTGGGTTACTAAGCGAGAAGACCCTGGTCTTCTCTGTGGTCAGTTTTTGTTGTTGTTGTTGTTAGAGATGTTTGCTATGGGGCACGTGTGCTCGCCAGGGAGACAGAAAGCAAGAAATAACCTCCCTGGGGGAATAGCCATGCCGCAATCCCTTTTCCTACAGTCTCCTCTCAGGATTTTGGGCATGCACACACGTGCCTGGCGTGAGTTTCAACCCTCCAGGTCCAGGACTTGAACTGTGGTTGGCCATGTGGGAGTCTAGTGACGTAACCATGAGGCCATCTGCTGGCCCCCGTGGTCAGTACTGAGCGGTGTAGTCTAGGGCCGACTCTGTGGCACAGCGGTAATGTGCGACTCGGGACAAGCCTTATCCCACAAACCACCACCACCCAAATCCCTATCCGGGTCTACCCGGGTCATGCTGGGCATGCTCACAAGTGCCCAAGATCCGATGAGCCGGAGGGCTGGAGGGCTGGATCGCAGCACCACCAGGCCCTATGGGGTGCTTCTCTCTCTAGGGCAGGCATAAGCTCGATCATGAGTTAGGAAAAAGCAAAAATTATAAAAATTACAAAGTACAAAACACTTGCTATCGACAAGCACGTGATGGCAACTACTGGGTAGACTCCTCCCCGGGGAAAACCTGGCTCCCAGGCTGAGGGACCCTGCCCTCCCACCCTCGGTAAGGTGACAGTGGTCTGTGGGTGGCGAGCACGGCCTAGACAGCTAAGCTGTGGGCTAGGAGCTCTGCGACCCTCGGTCAGTGCATTCGTTGCCCGAGTCACCCTGTCTGCCTGTGGGATGGTCTTGGACGGTACAGGAGAGACCTGCTTTCCATCCCAGTCGGGCCGAGCAGGCGAAGACTGAGCGGATATGCTACACGGCGATGCTAAATGACGCTAACAGTCCAGCCCTCCCGCACCAAGTCCTTGCCCTGACCCTGCACACAGTGACGTGGAGGAGACCGATGGTGGGGGCCCCCTGGGCTGGGAAGCGGGGACACCCTCATCCTGGCAGGGCTGGGCAGGACGAACGGAGCAGCAGTGGGCAGCAGGATCACCTCGTGTCAGCCCGAAATGCTTCCTCCTCTCCTGGGTGCTTTTGTTCACTGTCTCCTGTGGGAGAACCTCAAATCCCTGGGCTCTTCTGTGGGCTCCTCCTCTGCCGTCCCCGTCCTTCCCCTCCCCGCTTTGACGGCAAAGGGAGGCTGCACGGGGAGAGCTACTGCTGCCTCCTCCCGGGCTGTGCCGTGGATCCAGGAGGGCGCATTTGCTAAGTCTCCCAGAATCAGGAACCGGCAATTCCCTGACCCGGGTCATCCTGTCCCTCTCAGCCACCTGCTGGCTGGGCCCAGGAACCTGCCCTGACAGACCTCTAGGACCCTCAGACTCCTCAGACTTCCCGTGATAGGAACTGGAGCACAGATTCAAATTTACAGGACAGGTGGGTCATGGCCTCTCAGGTAAGCGAGTCTGAGGTTACCCCACCCCCTGCTCAGTCCACCTATCCCAAACCCGTTTTATGCTGGTTTGCCCCAAAGAGAAGGGAGGTTCGGGACCAGCAGTTAGTGAAATAGCTACCGTCGCTGGACTCCCATGCAGTCAACTGCAGTTCGAGTCCCCGACCCGGTGGCTTAATCTCAAACCGGGCACGTGTGTGTGCGTGCCTAAGATCCTGAGAGGAGAATGGAGGAGAAGGGATTGCGTGGCCCTCCCCCCTGGGGGGTGATTTCTCCTTTCTGTCTCTTTTGGCGAGTGCACGCGCCCTATAGCAAAAACCTCTCCCCCCCCCAAAAAAAAAGAGAGAGAGAGAGAGAGAGAAGGGAGGCTCATCTCGGGCACAGACTAGTTTACTCTCCTGCTCGTGACTTTGGCTCTAATTAAGGGAAGAAATGCAAGAAGACTGTGCCGGCCGATGCGGGAATGTCCCTACCAGGAGGCTAGCGTAAGAGTTACGGGCAGGTACTGGGGAATCATGTGTCCAGGGTCCCGGCTGTAGCAAGTCAACCTGCCCATGTCTCGGTATTTTTTTCCTACCTCAAAGGTAGCCGGAGGTGAAAGAGAGGGGTCTAGGAGCACTCTGCGTGGTGCAGGAAGCGCCCGTGGCAGCTGCTCGGCTGGTACCCAGAACGCTCGACTGCGCTCTCTCCAGGCCAGAGCCGCCCCACACGGGCAGGCCAGGCCGTCACTGGCCCACAGGTGTGGGGACAAGGCTGCTGGGTCCATCTGCTACGAGAGAAGCAAATGACTCAGGGTCTTCCCACCGTGACCGCTGTACCCAGGGCTGTGGGGGTTCCCTAGCAGGGGGCCCCACGGAACTCTATGGACCCGAGGACCCTGTTCCAGGACGTCCTATCCGGGAGACTCGGTCACCAACGCTATCACCCTGCTACCCCGCCACATGAAGGGTGGGCTCAGGACCACGTCCCTGGAATTTAGCCACTGTTTATGTCCTGAAAAGGGAGCCCCAAAACCCTTCCAGCCTCCCGAGACAAAGCCTTCTCCCCACCTCTGATGCAGTGAAGAGACCAAGGCTTTGGAGCAGACCCAAACTTGAGCTGCAGTTCTGGGCCTCTGGGCTTCACCGTCCTTGCCCAGGTGGAGTTGGGAGCAGGGTGGACGGGAAAAGTGAGGAAGGGGACAGCGCACAGGACTGCCGTGAGGCCTGAATAAAGGCACGGGGGCAGAGCAGCACAGCACATAGCACTCCGCGAGGACCAGCCGGTCTGGGCCTTGTCCAGAGCGGGCAGCAGCCTACGGCCGAGGTGGGGCGCTCAGGCTGAGCCTCTGACACCATCCTGGCGTTTCCCCGGCTCCCCACAGCCCCCGGACCAGCTCCTAGACCCCGCCTCACCTTCCCAGTCCCAGGATGCTGAATTGATGAAGCTAAAAGGGTTTTATCATGTTGGTATATTTGTATGTAAATACAAAACTGTATCACTGTAAGATATTGAATAGGAACATTACAATTATTTTCTGAATCTGACTCAGTTCATTGATGTTAAATACAAAATGAAATGATTGTAAAAAATAAGAATATACACATTCAAAGAGCTTATTACAGTATAAAATTATTGAGGTTTGATCAGCTGCCAACCTCATCTTCTGTGATGGGGAAGAAGTCTGGGGGTTCCCGGGATTTTCTTGGGAGTGTGGAGTGCTGGGGACTCTTGATTGCACCCCTGGCACATCAGACGGGGTGGTCTGGGAGCAGGCAGGGACGGGTCGGTGTGCAGGGACGACAGCGATTGAGGGAACCACCTCGCCCAGCCAGGGGGCCAAACTTCTTACTGGTCCAGACCCCACCCTGCCTGAACTCAAGGCCTGGCAGGCTAACGGGCAGGAAGAGACGGGCATCTCAGTAGACAGGGCCAAGCTGCACAAGGAACCTTCCGGCAAAAGACGGCAACGCAGCTCGACCTCCCATGGAGGGACTCGCTCAGCAGTTTCCTCTCACACCTGGGCGCACCCCTCATTCCTTCTAAGACTTAGTACCGATTGCGTTTGGCTCTGGCTACTCAGCGAGGCCACCTCGCCCGCTGGTACCCCATCCCCGGGACCGAGAGGAAGGAGGGCCTGGCATCACAGTGGAGGTCTGTTCCCAACGGCGGCCAAGTAACAGACAGAATTCGTTAGAGAAGGGCAGCCAAGCGGAATCAACCCAGTCTTCCCGGCTCCGACAGGCCACATCCGAAGGGAGCTGCGGTTACTGCAGGGGGAGGGCCTGCAGCAGGAGCGCGGGAGGCGGCCACAGGTCTTCTTCCACCGCTCTGGGGCCCCACAGTGGGTGGCGTGCATCCCCACCCAGCTAGTCCGGGATAAATAGTGGGTCCCAGAGCAGGGAGGCCTGCATTGCAACACGGAGCCCCAGGAACTTCTACAAAGGAGTACTGTGTGTCTGTGTCTTTATAGAATACGACCATATTATCACATACAATATATATTATATACACACATACATATGGACCCACACACAGAAGTGCACATACACGCACGCACACACACAGGATGACAGAGGACCGGAGTACACGCCCTACGTATAAACGTGCTTGGCACTCGGGACGATCTCTAGAATATGTAACTTCGTCAAGCTCTCTGGGGTGGGAGGCGAGTGCTCACCAAACCTCCCCGTGGAATCCTAGCAAGGGGAAGGGGCGGGAGAGAGGAGACGTCTGGAAGGAGAACGGCATTGGGAAAGGGGGAGGGAGGTTCCTTCCCCACTTACCTCAGGGCCCCTGGCAAAAATCAATAGCCACAGTTTGGTTTTACTAAGGCACAGTTCGATAGCAGGCGCTAGGAGTGAGGAACACATTGCTGCCGGCCCTTCCTAGCGGGCAACGTCGCCACGTTTATCTAGCCAGAGGGGAAGGCTGTCTGCGTGCACACGTGCGCCGGGAGACACGAGAAAGAGGCTGATCCATGGCGTCGGCAGAACTTGGCAACCTACAGGCTCAGCAGTGTCCGGGGTGGTTTAGGAGGGCTGGCCAGCAGGCAGGAAGCTGGTGGGGCAGTTACTGACCCTCCATGGCCAGCAGGCTTTGGCCAGAGGGCACCATGCCCTCCCTCTCTGCAAACTCCAGGATGGCCTTGTAGC
Organism: Tupaia tana; assembly: GCA_026018925.1. Lineage (NCBI taxonomy): Eukaryota > Metazoa > Chordata > Mammalia > Scandentia > Tupaiidae > Tupaia > Tupaia tana. Next base: position 2,488,683 of record JAKSZU010000028.1, read on the forward strand.
AAAAGTAGTACTGCTCGGGGGTCTGGATGCTGAAGGCCCTCTGGGTCCGCATGCGTGACACCGTCTGGAACACGTTCAGGGTGCCACGCTCCTCCAGCTGGGCCAGGCAGATGTCCAGGGAGCAGAAGGTTCCTGCAGAAGAAGGAAGTGGTCACCTCTGGCTTGCCTCTCTCCTCTTCTCTCTACCAAGTTCCCCGGGCAGGCCTGGATGAATGAGCTCACAGCAAGGTGCCTAATGGCCAGAGGCCGTTGCCTTGGGCCTGAAAGGACCCCAGGGAGGTCACAGGGCTTTTGGAGGCCAGAGAGTGACACAGGCACTCCCTGCTTCAATCCCAGGCAGAAAGACAGATGACACTCCCGCACCTAGCTTCCAGAGACCACAAGTCCCCACAGAGCCCTACTCTGCCTGCCTTTTCCCCAAAGGACCTCCGCGCTGGAATGGCCAGCAGCTCCTGCAACGCAGGCCCCCCAGGGGAGAAGCTGCGAACTGACTCCAGGACGCAGACCTCAGCACGGGGTGGGGCGTTCCCCCAGGACTCCCCGAGGGAAGGGAAAGGAAGCTTCCACTGGGTTGAGTTCTCTGGGACACCCAGGCGTGACTGGTGACTGGTGACAGGGTCAGAAGACAAGCACGCTGATGGAATGTGCAAAGCATCCACCCTGAGGGCTTGACCAGTGGAGGGGGAAGCTGGCAGTACGAGGACCTTGAGGAGGGGTTTGTCGTAGTCACCTATCCAGGGGTCACACGAGCCCGACCCAAGTGTGACCCAAGCAGGCCCTGCCCACCTGCACGCCACCAGACCATGCCAGGCCGTACCTGTCCTGCCGATGCCCGCGCTGCAGTGGACCACGATGGGCGGCTCGGGGCCCTGCCCCTTGGCCCGTGCCCCCGTGCTGCTGACGGCCAGGCTCTGCTGGCTCCTGACCACCCTCAGGAAGTCGATGAGGGAAGCTGCTGAGGAGGGGACGCCATAATCTGGCCAGCTGAGGAACTGGAAGTGGGTCACCTGGCGTTTCTGTCGCTCCTTAGATGGAGAGAGACGTGGGAGTAGATGAGATGGGTTCTGCCTGCTCTGGACAGAGTCGCCACCCTGGGACCCCAACCACCAGCTCCTCCCCATTCTCAGCTCTCTGTACTGCAGCCCTGGAAGGTACGACGACGTGAGGAAGGGACAAAATTCCTCTACTGCAGCGCCCAGGTCTCCTGCCATCAGTTTTCATCCTACGCATGTCTCTGTGACGTTCAGGTCATACGCGGTCGTGGCCCTGAGCTGGACAGCCACCCCCGGACCCGCATGGCATCCCTGCCATCCTGTCTGAGCCCTCTGGAGAGCGTCTACAATGCAGGCTTCCCGGCTGCCGCGATGAGGTGAGGGAACAGGAGCCTGGCTTACCTCTGTGTTGTGAATTTCTAGTGTCGTTTTCTTATAATGGTTCATGTTCTCCACGCCGAGATTGGTCACTGTGAGGAAGCCGAATCGGATCCGAGAGTCTTTTTCTAAAGGCCAATACTGGCCGCACTTTCTCCGACCGCCTTCCTCGAAGCTGGGGATATACAGGGAAAGGTGAGCCCTCCACCCTTGTCCCCCCGACGCCCTGCTGTACCCCGAGGCGCAGTGGCACCTCCTCTCTTGCTTCTAACTTAGACCACTGATCTCAGCAAAAGAGGGAAGACGCATGTTCATTCTACACAGACGTCCCTCCAGCTCACGTGTGCGCCTGCGCTGAGCAGAGGCAGGTACGGGGCACAGACACATCATCCCACCTCCCTCCTGACACTTCTAGGACAAATTCCAGGCAGACAAAGACGAGAGCAGGCCAGCAGGCGGTGTGGTGGCCAAGGCACTGCATTTCCACAGGCTGACCGCCGCTGAGCTCCAAACTGGCAGCTTGAGAATAGTGCCCAGCATGTGCGTGCGTGCCCAAGATCCCAAGAGGAGAATGGAGAAGGGATTGTGGCGTGGCCATCCCCCCTGAGGGGTGATTTCTCATGTTCTCTGTCTCCCTCCAGTGAGTGTACATGCCCTGTGGCAAAAATCTTCACAAAAAAAAAAAAAAAAAAAAAAAAAGGAAAAGACAGACAGTCGCAGAGGAAATATGGAGGGTGGAAGAGAGAAAGCTCTTTAGCTGGACATCTGCCACTGTTCCCACGAAGGACGTGGCTGCTGGAGGGCTGGTGGGAGGTCACATACAGGCCTGAGGCCCAGTCGCCACTCCCCAGGGGCCCCGAAGGGCTCCAAGGTGCCGCTCCTCCCGCTACCCCACAGGGGGTGCTAGAGCAGGGCCTGGGAGAGGCTGAGCAGTGCTCCCGTTTGCGTCCTCATCTGACACAGGCTGGAACGTCGGGCAGGGCCAGGTTACAGCTGAGCTGCCCTGGCTACTGAAGACCTTTGCTGGATGAGGCCAGGCCCTCCGGACAGACTAAGCCAGCGCAGCCTCCCAGCCCTGGATAGCGGCTTTGGCTCGCTGCACCCATCCATCTCCATCAGATTCTGGTGCTGCTCTTTTTTTTTTAAAGAGAGATTTTTGTTCTAGGGCGCATGCACTTGCGGAGAGACAGAGACAGAGAGAAAGAAAGCGAGAAATCGCCCCCAGGAGCAGGGCCACACTGCAATCCCTTCTCTTCCAATCTCCTCCTGGGATCTTGGGCGCACATGTGCCTGGCATGAGACCAGGTCCAGGTCTGGACACCAACCAGGGTCGGCCATGTGGGGAGTCCAGCAACGTAACTGTTACGCCATCTGCTGGTCCTTCTGCTAACTCTTAGCTAAGGGGGGCTACGACACTGCCGAGTCTTTACAAGGGCTCTCCCAGGCCTCGTTTCTGAGAGCTAGACTTTCCTCCTGAAGTACCCACCCCTGGGGCGCGGTGGGGTGAGGATGAGTGGGGAAGAGGACTGGCTCACCGGGTGGTCATGACGATCACCAGGACTTTCTGCTCCCACACCATGAGCCAGAAATCCCGGTAGGTATTCTCCAAAGGGCCTGCAGCGAAAGGAAAAGACAGGAGCGTGACCCTGGGCAGCACTTCTTCCCGTCCGGGTTCTTATTTATTTACTTCTCCCAAACACCAACTCCAAACCACAGGTCTAAGATCCCCGTTCTGCCATAGCCTTGCTGGCAGTGCGGTCCGAACACCAGCGTCCCAGCGTCCCCGCGTGGAAGGGGAGTTTCTGAAACGCACACCCGGGGTGAATGAGATCCTCGGGGTGTGCAGTCACAGACCTCAGACCTCACCCAGCTCAGCGTCACAGCCGGCGACAGGGCACCTGGGCACACATCTTCGTCTCACCCAGGCTTCGCCCCGCCACAAGCCCCGCTGAGCGTTCTCCTGTGTCCCGCTGCACTGTCTGCACTGTCTCCTCCTTCGACCGCCTCACCTGCTCACAACACTGGCGGCCCTGAACCGACCCGTCTCGGGACACGGAACCAGCACTCACTATTCTCGTTCTCCCCTCCCAGACACGGGCACCTCACCCTACAGGGTGTTTGCCTCAGAAAGGCTTCAGGTGTTCAGCCTCATCCCTCCCCTTCTCCCTCTCCGACTCTTCCCATCCAACATCACAGCCGCGAGGACCACAGCACCTCTGAGTCTGCTGCCACCCTACTTCACGTCTCCGGTAGGTCTCCTCCCCTCCCAGGCTGCTCTGGATAACCTACCATTTTCTTTTCTTTTCTTTTTTAAAGACTTATTAATTTAATTTATTACTGTCATTATTTTTTTAATTTGCTACAGGGCACGTATACTCACCAGAGAGAGACAGAGAGAAAGTGAAAGTAAGCTGCCAGGTCTGGGACTCGAACTGGGGGAGTCTAGGATCCTAACCACCATCCCGCCTGCTGGTCCCAACCCCACCATTTTCTTACCTTTCTTTATTTTTTAAATATTTATTTAATTTTATTTATTCATTCATTTGTTTTAATTTGACCAGAGACAGAGAGAGAGGAAGTGAGAAAGCAAGCCACCAGGTCCAGGACTCAAACTATGGTCGGCCATGTGGGAGTGTCCAGCACCTTAACCACCACGCCACCTGCTGGTACCCCCACCCCACCATTTCCTAAGAATCGGCTTGATCGTTGTGTAGACACATCACACACATTTCCACCTCTCTTCCTTCCTCCCAGCTGCCTCCCTTACAGCCATACCATCACTTTTTTTTCCTTTCTCTTTCTTTTTATTTTTTGAGAGATTTTTGCTGTAGGGCATGTGTACTTGCTGGAGAGACACAGAGAGGCAGAGAGAGAGAAAGTGAGAAATCACCCCCTGGGGGGAATGGCCACACCACAATCCCTTCTCCTCCATTCTCCTCTCAAGATTTTGGGCATGCACATACCTGAGCCTAGCCTAAGTGTCAAGCTTTCGGATCCGGGACCTGAACTGAAATCAGCCACGTGCGAGTCCAGTGCTTTAACCACTGTACCACCTGCTGGCCCTGCCCACTTTAAAGAGCTGCCTCCACTGAAGCTTTCTCTGCCCACCCTACACCTCGTGGGGCGTCCTCTCTTCTGAGGTCTAGATGGCACAGCCGGCTCTAAACAGTTTAACCATTTAATGATATGGTCTTGCATCAGCCCTTTAATCACATGAGAATTAGCAATGTTTCCGGAAACATGGTCCCGAGGGCGAAGGTCAAGTCAAGCTCTTCATTCACTAATTTTTTATTGCCAGTGGGCACGTGCATACGCCAGAGACAAGAGACACGGGAGAGGGACAAGGCACCACCCCCTGGGGCAGGATGATGCTGCCACCCCTTCTCCTCCATTTCCCCATCCTGCAGGGACCCTGAGCACACACGCGCACGTGCCTGGGTTGCTTTTCACACTGCCATGGCTGGGATTCGAACCGCAGACAACCCCGTGGGACCTGGTTCCTTTACTCACTAGGCTCTGGGGCCAGCCACAAGTTGTCCGTTTATGGTTAAAACCTACGCAGGGCAGAGTACACTCAGCAAGAACTTCAAAGATAGCTGTGGGCCATGGCGTCCCTTTCGCTCAGGAGCAGAGCAGCACAGGGCAAATCCCTGCACTTTCCCACAGCTCTCCCCCATTCTTCTTTCAGCGAAGCCGAAGCCGGGTGGTATCGAGGGTTGGCTTTGGCCTGGAAGTCCCCAGTTCCATCGCCTTTTTGCTCAATCTTTTAGCAAGCACTATCATCTAACGACAATGGAACTCCCCCTTTGTCAAAGTGGACGCTTCAAAAAGAATGTGCGGTCTTGGAAATGAGCTAAGTGTCCAACAAAAGAGGGTTCGATTACGGAATACCCATAACTTACACTGTAAAAGACACCATTAAATGGGGGCCAGATGGTGGCCCAGCAGGCGGGGCAGGACTCTGTAGGGCAGACCCACACAGGAAGGTGGCCAGTTTGAGCCCAAAGACCTCCCTGAGTATGCCAGCATGCATGTGCCCAGGATCCGGGCTGCTACAGCTGGGGGTGGATTGCAGCACAGGGAGCCTCCTGAGGTGCTTTATCTCTGTCTCTCTTACTCATGGAATAAAACTTAAAGAGGCCACTTTATTAAATACTTGCTATGTCTGTATCTATGTGTTTACAGAGAAAATACATGCAGAAAAGTTTAAATGCCTGATAAAAATTTTAAAGTGCAACATACGACCGAGGTGATGGGCATTTCTGACAGCACCACGGGCCATGTCCCTACGATAGAGTGTGACGGCTGGGCTACGGAGGCTCCCCCGAGCACCTGCTGGCCAATCTCTGCAGGGCCAAGGGCCTAAGCCATGTGGTGGCCTGTTTAATTTTCCGTGTTGTGATTCCCTCCCACCCTCTCAAAAGGCGGTACTGTGTTCTCCGGATGGACAGAGGCCAGGCCCGCGGTCCTGAGCCCACAGGAACACTTCCAGGGTCTCCATCAGAAGCCCTCCTAGAGGCCAAGACGTCACTGTGAGACACAGCACAGACTCTCCACGTTAGCACCTTCCCCAGGGAGCTCCTGATAGTCCAGGGTCCCTCCAAAGCCTTTGGCCACAGCAATGCTCATTCCTAGGTTAAACCCATCCTCCGAGCATCCACTGCCGTTCCCGGTTCCTCCTGGACACAAAGGGCATGTCACCGGCTAGTGAGTTTTGATGCCTACTGTAAGACACAGCAGAAGGACCAGCAGATGGCGTAATGGTTACATCGCTGGACTCTCACACAGTTGACTACAGTTCAAGTCCCAGACCTAGCAACTTAAAACTCATGCTGGGTGGGAACCAGAAGTTGGCATAAGGGCTATGTCGTTGGACTCCCATGTAGCCGACCGTGGTTTGAGTCCTGGATCTGGTGGCTTAAACTCACGCCAGGTGCATGTGCGTGCATAACCAAGATCCCGAGAGGAGAATAGAGGAGAAGGGATTGCGGCGTGGCCATCCCCCCTGGGAGGTGATTTCTTGCTTTCTATCTCACTGTCTCTCTCTGCCTTTCTGGCAAGCACACACTCCCCATACCAAAAACCTCTCTCAAAAACAAAACAAAACAAAACAAAAACAAAAACAAAAACAAAAACTCACGCTGGGCACATATGTGTGTGTGCCCAAAATCCCAAAAGGAGAATAGAGGAGAAGGGATTATGGCATGGCCATTCCCCCTGGGGGGTGATTTCTAATTTTCTGTCTCTCTGTCTCTGTCTCTCTAGTGAGCACACACATTCTACAGCAAAAATCTCTTAAAAAAAAAAAAAAAAAAAAAAAAGACACAGCGGAAAACCTGCAGCCGTGTTAGATGTATGTGTAGATCTCCAGCTCACCTCTATGCAGTGAGTTTCCACGCACACCTGGGTCAGAACCCTACACCTTTTATCTTGCTTCCTTACCCACCACCGATCCTTATGAAAGGCCAGGATCTGGTGGCCACACACCAAGTCACGCCAATTCAAGTACTTTTCCTCCTAAAATGATGCCATTAGGTGGCACAAAGAATTGCAGGCTTACGGCAGAAAACCGACAAGGGAGGACCGGGACAACTTACCTTGTGTACCAATGTAAGCATTCTTCTGCTTGTAGCCATCCATGAAACTGGCATTGATGTAATCTGTCTAATGATAAAAAGGAGACACCACTGAAGTTGCTTCGGATAGATCACTGAGTAGGAAAATGATGTACCAGATTAAATAAAATCCAAGGTGTAAATGTTCTCTTCATGTCAGGCAGAAAATTAGTAAGGAAAAGGCCAATTCGAGCCTTCACTTTAACAGTGCTGAGACAACTGGAAATCTACATGTAGAAAAAGCAACCTCACCCCTTCCTCACACCATACATAAAACTTAACTCAAGATAGGTCATGGGCTTAATGTAAGAGATTATAACTATAAAACTCTTAAGTAAATACAGGAATAAACCTTTGTGATCTTGCTTTAGGCAAAGCCTTTTTAGATATGAAACCAAAAGCCCAAGTGTGACATGAGGTAGACAAAAGAAAAGAGACAAATTGGACTACATTAAAATGAAAAACTTTTGGGGGGCCAGCTGGTAGTGTGGTGATGAAGGCGGCTGTACCACATGGCTGACTAAGCAATCAAGTGCCGGACCCAATTGCTTGAAAAACATGCTGGGCACGTGTGCATGTATGCCCAAAATCCCAAGTGTTGAAAACGGAGGAGAAAGGATTGCAGTGTGGCCATCCTCCCAAGGGAGCGCTTCCTCACTTTCCCTCTTACCCCATCTGGTGAGTGTGCATGCCTTATAGCAAACTTTAAAAAAAAAATTAATAACTTCTGGGGAAAGGCAGTAAGTAGCACAGCAGTAAAATACCAATGCTCTGTAAGGCAATCCCAAGTGGGAAGGTTCCCAGTTCAAGTCTTGGAGACCTCCGTGAGTACACCAGGCACACACTTGCCCAGGATTCAAGCCTGAGTAAAAGCATGGGGGTAAAGGGCATCAGGGCCTTATGGGGGTTGCACTCTGTTGGAAGAAACAAATAAGACTTCTTTTTGGTAAGGTATTTTTGCTATACGGCATGTGCGCTCACTGGAGAGACAGAGATAGAGAGACGGAAAGTGAGAAATCACTCCCTGGGGGGGGGATGGCCATACAGCAATCCAGTTTCCTCATTCTCCTCTCAGGATTTTGGGCACACACGCACAGGCCCCCAGGATGAGTTTCAAGACCCCGGGTCCAGGACTCACATGCCCTATAGCAAGAATCTCTATTTATAAAAAAAAGAAAGAAGTGCTTTCTAATGTGTGCAGATATGACCAAATGATTACAATAAGCGGTAGAGTAATTGCACACTTCAGGTCTGTTCCTAGACACAGATGTATATGCTGCTCGCCCGTCATTTTTCCCAGATGTGCATGGAAAAAACGGAGGGCACCTGGAAGGGAAGCTGCCATGTACCGGTGTGTGCATACTCACCAAGGGGGACCTGGTGACTGGCTTTCTAACCAAGAGGCCTGAGAAGCAATGACTTAGCACTCATCAGCATCTACGATACGGCAGACCTGGTTCTGTGCATTCACCTAACGAACTTCACTTCAGGTCCACCCTGCACCATGGGGTGAGCACTCAGGGATGTCCTCTAGTCACAAACCGGTCCACAGCAAAATCGGAACGGGGCCCTCTCTCCCTGGCTTCGGGGTCCCCTTCGTGTGACTTGGGTCTGGGTAAGCTTCACCTTGGTGAAGGCTCCTTAAGGTGGCGCTCCTCGGTTACCTGAGGGTGGCCGCTCCGCTTGGTCAGCTTGACTCTGGTTTGGTCCAGGCAGGGTACATCTCCATAGCGGTTCTTCTCCAGATTTCCCGGGGACCTGGAGGAGGTGACAACACCAGCTACAGCAAAGACCGAGCGGGGACCGGGTGTCTGTCCACGTACAAAGTCGGGCACAGCCAACACGAGGGCGGATGCCATTTACTGTCGGGGCAGAGAGGCGTAGCTTTTCCCCTCTGGTCTGTACAGCTTTATATCATTTGACTTTTTAATGGTAAGTATATACTTCTTATGGCAATGAAGATATTAGGTCGGGGGCCGGCAGGTGGTGTGGTGGTTAAGGGCACTGGACTCCCACGTGGCTGACCACAGCTCGAGTCCTGGACCTGGTGGCTTCCTTTCTCATTTTCCCTCTCTCTTTCTCTCACTCTGCCCCTCTCTGGTGAAATTTAAAAATAAATAATCAAAATAAATAAAGTGAAATAAATTATTAAAAAAAAAAGATATTGGGTTGATGGGAAAGTAATGACGGATTTTTGCACAGAAAGACATGTCATGACTTTCCTGACAGCCTAATATTTCCATTTAAAAGAGAGAGAAAGGGGACCAGCAGTTGGTGTAATGGCTATGTCACTGGGCTCCCATGTAGTCAACCGCAGTTCGAGTCCCGGACCCAGTGACTTAAACTCACGCCGGGCGTGTGTGTGTGCCTAAGATCCCGAGAGGAGAATGGAGGAGAAGGGATTGCGGTGTGGCCCTCCCCCCTGGGGGGTGATTTCTCGCTTTCTGTCTCTCTGTGTCTTTCTGGTGAGCGCATGTGTGCCTTATAGCCAAATAAATAAATAGATAGATAAATAAATAAATAAATAAATAAATAAATAAATAAATAAAAACTCAAAAAAAAGAAAGAGGAGGCACCAGCAGATGGTGTGGCGGTTACATGGTTGGACTCCTACACGGTTGACTGTGGTCTGAGCCCTGGACCCAGTGGCTTGAAACGCACGCCAGGCATGTGTGCATATGTACTCACAATCTTAAGAGGAGAATGGAGAAGGGATTGAGGTATGGCCATCCCCCCCCAGGGGGGGCAGTGATCTCACACTTTCTGTCTCCCTGTCTCTGTCTCTCTGGTGAGCACATACACCCTATAGCAAAAATATCTTTCTAGAAAAAAAAAAGATTTAAATATATAAACGAGAGGAGGGGCTAGCAGGTGGAATGATGGTGAAGGCGCTGGACCCCCACTTGGCCGACTGCAGTTCGAGTCTCAGACCTGGCGGCCTGACAGTCATGTCAGGTGTGTTCCCAAAATTCCAGAAGGAGAATGGAGAGGAAGGGGTTGCAGCATGGCCATCCCCTCTGCAGGTGCTTTCTCACCTTCCTCTCACTGTCTCTCTCTCTCATTTCTCTCCAGTTAGCACACATGCCCAATGGCAAAAACGTAAAAAATAATAGAGAGAGAGAAAGATTGGCCCCAGATGGACTAAGGTAGAAGTCGGTACTGAGAAGCGGGGTCCTGCTGTGCCAGACACCTAAAGATGCGGAAGCAGTTTGGGAACCTGGCAGCAGGCAGATTTAGGGGGTGCTTGCTGTGGGGAAGCATGAGGGCGATTCTGGTGAGGGGAGCTGCAGGGAACCCCCAGGCCTGGAGACGGCCCAGGCGCCTGTGGTCGGGACGTCGGCAGAAATGTGACGGTGCGGCCATCCCAGTGTCTCCTGCTTCCTGAAGAGCTCGTGTGAAGTAGCAGGAGAGGGAGAGAAATGGGCTACGGCACCAGCAAACCTCACTGCAGATTAAACCCTCTACCCTACACGTCTCAACAGACGCCGAGAATAACTCTCTTAAAATTACAGGGGAACAATGTGGGTTGACAACACTCATCACCTCCACTCTGCCCGGAAGCTTCACTGAAATGACTATAAAGTACCTCTTCAGGGGACCAGCAGTTGTCGTACTGGCTATGTCGCTGGACTCCCAAGTAGTCAACTGCGGTTCAGTCCCGGACCTGGTGGCTTAAACTCATGCCGGGAGCATGTGCATGCATGCCCAACGTCCTGAGAGAAGAATGGAGAAGGGATTGCGGCGTGGCCATCCCCCCTGGGGGGGTGATTCCTCGTTTTCTGTCTCTACGTCTCTCTCTGTCTTTCTGGCAAGCACACGCACCCAATAGCAAAAACCTCTCCAAAAATAAAGGGGGAGGGGGAGTATCTCTTCAATACAAACCCAAAAAGCAACAATGGAGACACTGGGAGACAGAAAGATTTCAACCACTGACAGAACAGAGGAGAGGACATGGGTGGAGCTGTTGGCCAGGTGCCGGCAGGAGGACCAGGGAGCTATCTGCAGAGACAATGTGACTCGGGAACTCCCACACCCTGGAGGGCAAGGTGAGGCACAGTGCTAAGAAAAGGAAGTAGATACACCCAGCAGAGAGGGTGGGCATCTGCCCCAGGCTCCCTGCTGGCAGATACCCACACCAGGGTTGGATCCGGAGGACAAGAGACTGGAGAACTCTTCTCTGGAAGACCTGCACAGCCCCGGGTAAGAGTCCTGACACAGGGTGTGGCTTTTATTAGGAAACTCACCCATGCACACGAGCCATGCCCGTGCTTTTAAGGACCTCACTTCTAAGTGTAAACTAATGGCCAAGGAGCCCCAGGTACTTAAGGCAAGTCCCCCCCACAAGGGACCATCCCAAACACGAGGAAAGGCACAAACGAGAATCACTCAGAGAAAATTACTTCCAAAAGGTTATAATGAATATCCTCAAAGAGAAAAAAAGATACTAAGAATGAAACAAGAACAGGAGGGTGTGAAAAAAGGAACAAAGAAGAAAAACCCTCGGGAATTAAGGAAAGAAAAGTTCTTGGAGCAGCCCTGCTTAAAATTTCTGAGATAAGGGGGCCAGCAGGTGGCGTGGTAGTTAAGGCCCTGGACTCCCACATGGCCGACCATAATTCGAGTCCCAGACATGGTGGCTTCCTTTCTCACTTTCCCTCTCTGTCTCCCTCTGGTGACTGCACATTACCTATAGCAAATTAAAAATAATGATAATAATAAATAAACTCTTTTTTTTTTTTTTTTTTTGAGAGGTTTTTGCTATAGGGCATGTGTACTCACCAGAAAGACAGAGAGAGACAGAGAGACAGAAAGTGAGAAATCACCCCCCCCGGGGGGGGATGGCCACGCCGCAATCCCTTCTTCTCCATTCGCCTCTCGGGATCTTGGGCACGCACGCACACGCACCCGGCGTGAGTTTAAGCCGCTGGGTCCAGGACTTGAACCATGGTCAACTACATGGAGATCCAGTGACATAGCCATTACGCTAACTGCTGGTCCCTAAATAAAATAATTCTTTAAAAATAAGTCTGAGATAAAATTATTCCCAACCTAGAATTTTTGGGAAAATAGAATATAAGTGAAGAAAGAAGATACGGGACCAGGAAACGAGACCTGACAAAGGGAAAAGGGAAAGCTGCAGGATGAAAGCTGAGGAGCAGGGCTGGAGAGACTCGCCGCGGTCCAGACCGGCATGGAAGCACAGAAAGTTCTACAGGTGAGGTCTGCAGGGAAGACCACGGAACCGACTATCTCACGTCTGAGCCCTTGGAGAATGGTGACAGTGGAAATCCGATTACGCACACAGAAATATAATGAGGACAGGTGCACAGAAAACTAAAAGCGGGGCTGGCTTGTGGCCTGGTGGTTAAGGGAGCCGGATCCCACACGGTCGACAATGGTTTGAATCCCTGTACTGGCAGCTTGATAAACATACTGGGTGCCCGTGCGTGAGTGTCCATATCCCAACGGGATGGAGAAATGGAGGAGAAGGGATGGTGGCGTGACCACACCCCACTGTGTGGGAACTGCCCATCCTGTAAGTACGTACACCTTCCAGCAAATAAAAATAAAATCGAGATCCCGAATTTTCAACACGCAGAGCTCACTAGCTGGAGAGATTTTAACTATAGCCAATTATAACATGGTTAAGAAAAAAAAAAAACACGGCAAGAAAAACGATCCATGCTCTATTGCCCACAAAGCGGTCAGGAGCCAGAGTTACAAGCTGGCCAGATGGGTCATGGCAGGGCCTGGGTCCTCTGGCAGGAGAGCCCCAGAGGCTACTTTCATCTCCGACTGCGATTGCCCTAGGTGCTCCAGGACTGCTCTTCGATACAAGGCCAGACTACAAATGCTCTGAAGAGACACTTTCCAAATGAACGGACCAGATCTCATGCTAAAGACAGCAGAATAGCAGCCCCCCTACTTTTTTCTAGACTTTCGCCATGGGGCACATGAAGTAGCTGGAGAGAGAGGGAGAATAAGAAGTCACTTATTCTGCACTGCAATCCCTTCTCCTCCATTCTCCTCTTGGGATTTGGGGCATGCACACACATGTGCCTGGCGTGTTTTTTAAGTCGCCAGTCCAGGACTCGAACTGCAGAGGTGGCCATGAGGGATCCAGAGCCTTAACTTCACACCAGCTGCTGGCCCCAACGGGAGCCCATTCTGAGCCTACCTTTTTCTCTTTTTAACACTTGCATTTCAGGGATAGGCGTTTCAGAAATATGCCCATTATTATAGGGTTCCCCTTTCATTATCCAAGACCTCCAGCTGTTTCAGAGCGTAGGACGTGGGCAACACGCCCCAGGGCAGGAGTTCTCTTCCTGCTGAGAGAGCCCACAGAGCAGGCGAGAGTGATGCTCCGTATCGCGGCGCGCGCCTGTGGGGCGGCTGTGGGGGACGGTTACGAGAGCGTCCTGCTGACCGATGGCCAGCCAGGCCCTGGCTACTCACATGGAACAGTGGAAAGTGCCCACGGGGTTCTCCCGACGGATGTCTTCATACTCCTCGTATATCCCCCGCTTCTGCCTGGTGTTTACATAGTCCACCAACTCTTGGATGGTCATGGCGTGGGGACCTGGAACATGTACCGAGTCCCAGTCTAAGGCAGGAGGGAGGGAGAACAGGATGATCTCATCGAAGGGGTCTGGGTGGCCATTCACCTGGGGCAGGAACTGGAAATTCCAAGTGGCGAGGTCGATTTTGACGTACCCACCCAGGTTTTCTGGAAGGCACTCCCTGGGCAGGTGCTGAGTGACCTCGGAGGTCTTTAATATCTGAATCTGGAAGGCCAGAAAGAACCAAGTGAGAATGGGGAAGGGAGAAGAAATCCAGACGGTGAAGGGGCAGAATAAATACGCTCGTACTGGGTTTGGGGACCGGGACGGGAGTGGCTCAGAACACTAGGTGCACTCGTAAAAGGAGACTGCATTTCGCCTGCCGGAGAGGCGAGTGCAGAGTTTCCCAGATAAAAGTCTCCATTTTTAGAGGGCGCATGGAGTCCCCTCCTGGGACCAGGAGCCCCACACCCACCTTCCTAGAGGAAGGCACAGCAAGCGGAGGCCTGTCCTGTGAACAAGGCGGTTATCTCCGAGGGCCACACGCTAAGGCACACAGGCGCCCCGTGCTCCGGCAACCAAGTAAGGCTGCCCGCCACAGTGACCAGTCCTAGGCCTGACAGCCCGTGTCCCGCACAGCTTGGACAGGCTCCCCCGAGAGCGGGACCCGTCAGCCATCCCGAGGCGGGGTAGCCCTGCAGGCTGGCCATCCCGCTCAGGTCACTCTCCACTTGGACACAGCTGGACCAAGGGCCCGGCTGGTGCTCCTGAGAGCCCCTGCAGGATGGCAATGCTGTCCCTTCTCTCTGACTGTGGCCTCTTTTTTGGAACTCCTTTCTTCCCTACTCTGTCTCTTAGTTGGGGTGCTGGACTCCCACATGGCAGACTGCAGTTTGAGTCCCGGATCTGGTAGCTTGCTTTCTCACTTCGCTTCTCTCTCTCTCTCTCTGTGTGTGTCTTTCTGGTGAGTGCACATGCCCTTCAGCAAACTGAAGAATAATAATAATGATAAATAAAATTAAATAATTCTTTTTTTTTAAGAGAGATTTTTGTTATAGGGTACATGTACTTGCCAGAGAGAAACAAACAGAAACTGAGAAATCACTCCTCAGAAAGGATGGCCACACTGCAATCCCTTCTCTATTCCCCTCTTGAGATCTTGGGCACACACGCACACGTGCCCTGCATGAGTTTGAAGTCACTGGGTCTGGGGCTCAATCTGCAGTCAACTACATGGGAGTCCAGCAACGTAATCATTACGCCATATGCTGGTCCCAAAATAAATTATTATTTAAAAAAATTAATGAATAAAAACAGCTCTTGGCTGGCCTCTTCTATGAAGCCCTCCCTGACTGCCAGAGGCAACATTCTTGCTATGCTCCTCTCCTGCAGAGGCCAGGTCCTCTGCGAGCCTATCCCTGTGCTCCTCAGGGAGGGTGACGATCTCCCCTCTTCCTCCAGGGTAAAGACTTGGAACCCTCGAGACTTAATTCCCATGGGAGCCATAGATGGTGTAGCGGTTACATTGCTGGACTCCCATATGGCTGACCGTAGTTCAAGTCCTGGACCCAGTGGCTTCAAACTCACTCCGGGAGCATGTGCGTGCCCAAGATCCTGGGAGAGTGGAGGAGAAGGGACTGCGGAGTGGCCATACCCCGGGGAGTGACTTCTCACTTTCCCTCTTACTATCTCTCTTTATCTCTCTCTTTTCTAGGAGCATACGTGCCCTAAAGCAAAAGCCTCTATTAAAAAAAAAAAAAAAAGATTTAATTCCCAGGCTCCAGTGCCTGGACTCTGAAGCTGCTCGATATATTCTGAGTTTATAGTGCATGTTAATTCCTGTCATTCAAGCACAAGAGCTTGCCTAAGGGGTAGCCTCCCAGAGATATCTCAGGGAAGAGCCCAGCCCACCCGGCTCTGCATCGCCACGGCTCTTACGTAGCTTCCTTGGAACCAGGGCGTCTCCTTTCCCGCTCCGGCCCGAGCCACTTCAGCGACAAAGACCTGCATTCTCACACACTCGAGCCCAGTCCTTTACTACGCAGATCTCGGAAGTGATCTCCGAAGGGCGTCTCTATCCTCCCACCATGCCAGGGCTATGCCCGTCCTCTCAAGGACTGTGATCAGTGTCTGAGAACACAATCTTTCAGTCTTGGCACACTCAGGAGATCATAAAAGAATTATGGTAATTTTGGATAACACGTTTAAAATCGGGAAGTAGTAAGTTGTTTTAAGAAAACGTGCGGGGCCAGCAGGTGACGTAGTGGTTACATTGCTGGACTCCCACACGGCTGACCGCGGTTTGAGTCTTGGACCTGGTGGCTTGAAACTAACAACGGGCATGTGTGCGTGCACACGCCCAAGATCCTGAGAGGAGAATGGAGGAGAAGGGATTGTGGCGTGGCCATCCCCTGGGGGGTGATTTCTCACTTTCTCTCTGTGTCTTCGGTGAACACATGTGCCCTATGGCAAAAACCTCTCTTAGAGAGAGAGGAAAACCTGCCAGGAATAAAGGCAGAGGGAGAAACGCTGACACTCTCCTCCACTGCCCTGGTGGTCCAAAGGACCGCGTGGCCTTTCCGGGTGAACAGATTTGAATGCTGATTCGACTGGAATTATGTTAGGGTTGCTCCGGAGCCCGGGGCCGCTCAGCACCTGCTACACCAGGGAGCGGCACCTCCCTGTTCTCTCCAGGACACATTCCTCCCGGAAGTCCTACCTTGTGCAAGCTGCTTTGGAGAGCGAGCAGAAAAACCACATCCAGTTCCTCACTTCAAGGAGCTCGTGGGACAGTAAGAGCCGGTCTGGGGCCAGCAGGTGACATAGTGGTTAAAACGCTGGATGCCCACGTGGTCAAATGCGGTTCGAGTCCCGGACTCAGTGATTTGAGACTCATGCCAGGTGTGTGTGCGTGAGTGCCCCAAATCCCAAGAGGAGAATGGAGGAGAAGGGACTGTGGCATGACGAACCCAGGGGTGGTGGTAGTGGTGATTTCTTGCTTTCTCTCTGTCTCTTGGGTGAGTGCATGCACCCTAAGAACAAAACTCTCCCTTTAAAAATTAATAAGGAAAAGCAAGCCAGTTTGTACCAAGCCAACGGAATAGAGAAGGGAGTAAACACAGTAGCAGCAGGAAGAGCCCTGGAAGGAGTCTCTGGAGATGGAACAGTAACCGGCGGGCTTTCACCAGGAGAGACGGGAACGCGTCTCTGCACCTCTGAAGAGGAGGACGCCGGCCGGCCTTACCCGCTCTCGGACTTTGTCCTTCAGAAGGAGGCTGATGATAGAATAGGGCACTCGGAACCATATGGGTGCTCCCACGATCAGCACCTTCTTCAGACGAGCGGGAAAGGCTCCCTGTGGAGAAAATGCACAGGAGTTCAGGCCTCATGGGAGCCGTGCCTACGCAAGCCCAAACCCAGGTTTTCTGCTCTTCTCCCCATTCATATCCAGCAGGGGGAGTCTACAGCCTAATTCCGGTTTCGCCTGAGCTAGAGAAATGATTAACAGAAATAAAGATGCCCGGCCTCCTTGGCACTGGCTTCCTGATGCCACTGCTGGGCAGGCCACACCACATGGGAGGCCTGGGACTGACTCGCAGGCCACCCAAGGAGGTACGGGTGGTGGCGTGTGTCTGGAGTCCCAGCTCCTCAGGAGCCTGAAGCAGGAGGATCATGACACGGCAAGACCCTGTCTAAAATAATTACGATAAAGAAATAAGAAGCTGATTTATCTTTAAAACCAAGGATATTCGGTTTACGTGAATCATAAGCTTTATGGATCAAAACGATCCTAACCTTCTTATCAATAGTTATCCTACACATCAATATACACAAACGAACCCTAGAAAAGTTCTGCTTCTAAAATGAAAAACTGGGACGAGCAGAGGTCATAATGATCACATTGCTGGACTCTCACAGAGTCAACCGTGGTTTGGAGTCCTGGATCCGCACCTTAAAACACGCTGGGCAGGTGTGTGTGCGTGCTGAAAATCCCGAGAGGAGGACAGAGGAGAAGGGACTACAGCACAGCCATGCCCCCAGGAGGTGATTTCTCCCTTTCTTTCTCTGTCTCTCCGGTGAGCTCACATGCCCTATAGCAAAAATTTCTGATTTAAGAAAAAAAAGAAAAGGACCAGTGGATGGTGTAAAGGTTATATTGCTGGACTTCCATGTAGTTGACCACAGTTTAAATCCTGGACCTAGCAGTTTAAAACTCATGCCAGGCATGTGTGCGTGCGTGCCCAAGATCCTCAGAGGAGAACGGAGGAGAAGGGATTGTGGCGTGGCCATTCCCCCAGGGGTGATTTCTTGCTTTCTGTCTCTCTGTCTTTCCAGTGAATATATGTGCCCTATAGCAAAAATCTGAAAAAGAACAAAAAGAGAAAGAAAGAAAAGAAGAAAGAAAAATTAGGGCCAGCCAAGTACTGTGGGGGTTAGGGCGGCTGGACCCCACATGGCCGACTGCATAGCTCCAGTACTAGACCCAGCAGTTTGAAAAAAAAAAAAAAATGCCAGGGGCCAGCACGTGGTATGGCTGTTAAAGCAGCTGGATCCCATAAGACCGACTGCACAGTTCGAGTCCCA
Source organism: Tupaia tana (assembly GCA_026018925.1). Classification (NCBI taxonomy): domain Eukaryota; kingdom Metazoa; phylum Chordata; class Mammalia; order Scandentia; family Tupaiidae; genus Tupaia; species Tupaia tana. The sequence goes on from JAKSZU010000028.1 coordinate 2,506,812, forward strand.
GACCCAGCTGCTCAAAACACACTCCAGGTTTGCATGCAGGCGTGCCCAAAATCCCAAGAGGAGAATGGGAGAAGGGATTACAGCATGCCCATTTCCCTCTGAGGGGTGATTCCTCACTCTCTCTCCCTCTCTCTGGCAAATGCTTGAGCTCTATAGCAAAAACTAACTAACTAACTAAATAAATAAATAATTCAGGGGCCAGCAGGTCGCATGGTGGTTAAGGGCGCTGGACTCCCGTGTGGCTAATCACAGTTTGAGTCTCGGGCCTGGCAGCTTGCTTTCTCACTTTCCTTTCCTCTCTCTCTTACTCTGTCCCTCTCTGGTCAAATTTAAATAAATAAATAAAGTTAAATAAAACAATTCTTTAAAAAAAAAAGAAAAACCTACTAAGGGGCCAGCAGGTAGCATGGTGGTGGCTAAGACACTGGACACTCCCACATGGCCGACCATGGTTTGAGTCCTGGACCTGGTGGCTTGCTTTCTCACATTCTCTCTCTGTGTCTCTCTCTGGTCAAATTGAAATGAATGAATAAATAAAATGAAAAATAATTATTTTTTAAAAACCTACTAATTCATAAGTAAACAAACCATAAATGCACATTTCACAAAAGAAAACATACATAGCTAATAAATTTCTGAATACTTTATCTTTTTTTTTTTTCTTTTTTTGGAGAGGTTTTTGCTATAGGGCGTGTGCGCTTGCCAGACAGACAGAGAGAGACTGAGAGACAGAAAGCGAGAAATCACCCCCCAGGGGGGATGGCCACACTGCAATCCCTTCTCCTCCATTCTCCTCTCAGGATCTTGGGCACGCATGCACGCACACGTGCCTGACATGAGTTTAAGCCACTGGGTCCGGGACTCGAACTGAGGTCGACTACGTGGGAGTCCAGCAACACAGCCATTACGCTAACTGCTGGTCCCTACTTCATCTTATTAATAACAGAAATGTAAGTTATATCACAAGATACCACTGCTTATACTCTTGATTGGGAAAAAGTCTGATGTTAAAAGTGTTGGAGAACGTGTGTATCAATGAGAATTTTCACACATGCAAAGTGGGTTCAACCACTTCAGAAACAATTTGACATTCTCTTACATTTTTAGCTTTGCCATAACATACACTTGCTGGAGAAAGACAGAGAAAGAGAGGGAAAATAAGAAATCACCCTGCCCCCAGGGATGGCCACACCACAGTCTCTTCCTCCCCAGTCTCCTCTAGGGATTTTAGGCACACGCACATGCACTAGGCATGTTTTTCACGCCACCAGGTCCAGGACTTGAACTGTGCTGTCAGCCATGTGGAATCCAGTGGCCTTAACCGCCATGGCACCTGCTGGCCCTCGAAGCTACTTTGTAGGGTTGAATCTCCATGGATCTGACGACCCAGCGACCCACTCCCAGGCGCATGCTGGAGCACACTCATGACTCAGCGACCCGCTCCCAGGCACGTGTTCTGGAGCCCCCTGGTGACCCAGCAACCTGCTCCCAGGTACGTGTTCTGGAGTGACCTCACGACCCAGCGACCCGCTCCCAGGCTCATGACTCAGCGACCCGCTCCCAGGCACATTTCTGGAGCCCCCTCATGACCCAGCGACCTGCTCCCAGGCGTGTGTTCTGGAGTGACCTCACGACCCAGCGACCTGCTCCCAGGCTCATGACTCAGCGACCCGCTCCCAGGCACATTTCTGGAGCCCCCTCATGACCCAGCGACCTGCTCCCAGGCGCGTGTTCTGGAGTGACCTCACGACCCAGCGACCTGCTCCCAGGCGCACGTCCTGGAGCACTCTCATGACCCAGCGACTCATTCCCAGGCGCGTGTTCTGGAACACGCTCATGACCCGGCGATCCACTCCCAGGCACATGTCCTGGAGTGCCCTCATGACCCAGCGACCCACTCCCAGACGCGTGTTCTAGAGTACACTCTCCTAACCAATGATATTGCCATCACGGCAGGCAAAATTAGTTGGGGTTTGGGAGTGGAGCTGGAAAAAAAACAAAAATCTTCTTTTTATGTATAAAGAGTACATAAATGGGGCTGCAGCTGTCCAGATCCCACGTGGACAACACTGACAGTGGTTCAAATCCTGGGCCCCGTGGCTTGAAAAATGCACAAGTTGTGTGTGACCATTACACCATCTGCTGGCCCCACCATTGCTTTTCCTGAAGAAGCAGGTACTAGTCGCCGTGTACAGAGGCCCTCGGAATTGAAGACGATGTCTCGAGTTCCCATCATCCCTAACTTTCCCCACAGGAGAGAAGACAATGTCCGCATCACTGAGGCGAGCTGAGAGGCCTCCCACAGCCTTACCTTCAGCAGGTTGAGGACTTTCTTGCCAAGATCCAGCTCGAAGTTGGCATAGTTAGAACCACACATGTCGTAGATGAACACCAGCCCATTCCTCTGCGTCTCAAAGCTGCAAACCAACCATTGAACAGAAGTGTTTTAAGTAGGAAGACGATAAGGCAGGTTGCAACCCTACGGCAAAAACAGAGTATGGGCCATATCCAGGATAAATATAACTGCCTGCAGGGTCAGCAGGTAGCATGGAGGTTAAGGCGCTGGATCCCACATGGTCAATTCTGTGGTTCGAGCCCTAGAGCTGGTGGATTAAAAATCATGCTGAGGGACCAGTAGATGGCGTAATGGTTATGTCACTGGACTCCCACGCAGCCAACTATGATTTGAATCCTGTATCCAGTGACTTAAAACTTATACCGGGGGACCAGCAGATGGCGTGGACGGTTATATTGCTGGACTCCCACATAGTCAACTGCAGTTCAAGTCCTGGGCCAGGCGGCTTAAAATTCATGCCAGGGGGACCAACAGATGGCGTAATAGCTATGTCACTGGACTCCCATGTAGTCGACCGCGGTTAGAGTCCTGGACCCAGCAGCTTAAACTCACACTGTGTGCGTGTGCGCCCAAGATCCCGAGAGAAGGGATTGCGGCGTGGCCATCTCCCCCAGACGGTGATTTCTCATGTTCTATCTCTCAGTCTCTCTCTGTCTTTCTGGAGAGTGCAAGCGCTCTATGGCAAAAATCTCTCTCTCAAAAAAAAAAAGCATATATATAATAGGAAGGAAGGAAGGAAGGAAGGAAGGAAGGAAGGAAGGAAGGAAGGAAGGAAGGAGAAAAGAAAGGAAAGGAAAGGAAAGGAAAGGAAAGGAAAGGAAAAGAAAAGAAGTGAAGTGAAGTGAAGTGAAGTGAAGTGAAGAAAGCTGCCCCCAGGTCTCTGCACCTTCCCCCATTCTCCCTGCTCGCCGGCCACAATGTGGTACAGCCTGATACCAGCCCCACATCTTTGGATTTCACAGGTATCAGAACCATAAGCCGAATAATCTCTACTCTTTATAAATTACAGGTCTCAGGTAACTCTGCCAGCAACGTCATAGTGGACTAAGACAGCAACGGAGTTCCACTCCTGACCCACACGCTACAGGGCACACCGAGGAGTTCGAGACACGGTCCCTGAGGCTGGTTTGAAAAGAACCAATGGAACGGGCTCATGGGGGCCCCCAGTGAGACCACTGGCTGAGAGCCCTTGGCAGGAGCGGAAGGGCAAGGAAGTGGACATGTATGACAGACACTCTCTCCACCTGCACATTTAGTGACTGTCCATTACGGCGTGTTAAAATGAAGGTTCCCTGGAGCCGTCCGACTGTGCAGTTGTTAAGTGCTATGCAGAGAAAACGGGATACCACGTGGATGACCAGAGTCTGAATCTCAGCAAAGCAATCTGGAAAACCTGCTGGGAGCGTGTATGCCCCACATCTCGATGGGATGGAGAATCCAGGGAAAAAGGGTTGCTGGCCAATGCATGTGTTTCCGCGCCCCTCCCACCCAGTCTCTCTGGCAAGCTCATGTGCCCAGTTGCAAAATTCAAAACTAAAAACAAGCAAAAAACAACAGGGCAGGCTAGGCTGTGGCCTGATGGTTAAGGAGCTGGGTCCCAATTGGCCAACTGTGCAGTTCAAGTCCTGGACCAGGGGCTTGAAACACACATGGCCACGTGTGCACATATGCCCGATGCCCTGAAAGGAGGGAAAGATGGAGAAGGGATTAGGCATGACCATCCCCTTAAAAAGTGCTTTCTCCCCCTCCCTCTGTCTCTCTCTCTAGTGAGTGCTCACACCCTCTGGCTTTTTTTTTTTTTTTAAATAAAAAAGCATTATTTCTATTTTACAGATAAAGAAATTAAGACCTTGGAGGGTTTGACATGAGCAAAAAAGAATCAGGCCATCCTTCCCTTGCTCCCTTTCAGCTTTTCGCAACACACTGAGAATTGCTAACAACTGGCTTTTCGGCTTCTATTATTCTACAATAATACCCACCATCTTGAAAGGATCTAGAAACATATTAAGCCCTTGTTTTTGTTTTGTTTTGTTTTGTTTTGTTTTTGTTTTTGCAATAGGGTGCATGTGGCAGAGAAAAACAAGAGAAAACAAGAGACAATCACCCCCTACGGGGATGGCCACACCGCAATCCCTTCTCCTTCATTCTCCTCTTGGGATTTTGGGCACACAGACACACACCCAGCATGATTTTCAAGTTGCTGGGTCCGGGACTCAAACCATGGAGCCAGCCAAGTGGGATCCGGCGCCTTAACCTCCATGCCACCTGCTGGCCCCCCCAGAGCACATTCAATGCCTCGTTGAATTAATCAAGTTAAAGCCTGTCACTCTCCTCTCTGGAGAGAGCACGTGAGGGGCATGCAGGTGCTCACCTGTCCACAGCCCTGTCGAGCAGGTAAAACAGAGCCTGCAGTACCACGTGCTGGACTGACTTGTGAGGATGGTGCAGCCTGGCGGTGAAGAGGGCGATGGAGGCTCCGGTTGGATCCCGCACATTCTAGAGCAAATAACACAGGAGCATTCAGCAATGAGGAAGAACATCGCGACGGCCACCAAGGCTTATCCAGGATAAAGGCGGGACACGTGGAGAGGACAGGTGCTGGCAATGCCACGACGCGCGTCGGCTGCTCCCCAAAGGGGAGACCGCTTGTACGAGCCCATGCCTGATCCTAAGCAGCCCCGGGCCCATACATTGCCGTGTTAAGGAAACACCCAGGTCCTCTGTGTTTGTTGACTGCAAAGACGACAAAGGACGGCTCCCTGCTAATTTCCCAGGCAGGACGGCAAAACCAAAGCCAGCAGCAGAGAGGAGCCTTGGAGCAGGACTGTGGCTCCCATGCTGTGCCTTCAGAGTACCACCACACCCTCCCCTAAAGGGCTGAGGTCTCTACAAAGCAGAGAGCGAGTTAAACAAGGAAGGATGGTTTTGACACACCACAGGCCCATCCCAAAGGCCTCAGCTGGCCTGAACAGACCAGAAGAAAGTTTCTAAGTCCACTGTGCAACAGGGCCTGCCAATTCAATGATTGATTATTCTTAGTAACTGTAATTTCTAGTAACGACTCAGAGTTCAATTATGCCTAGAAAGACGTGCCAAACTGCACGGCTGCTTCCTGTCTGCCCCGAGTGCGGAGCCTCCCTGGATCCAGGATAAGGTGTCCAGGAAGAAAGCCCAGATGGGGGGACAGCTGTGAAGGGAAGTAGGGAGGCAGTGTAGCGGGCTGCGGACTCACTAAGATGGTGAATTTTCCACTGAGGATCTCGGAGCGAAGCGGTTCCTCGTGAGGTTTCAGCTTCACGATACCTTCCTTCCTCCGTGTTTCCTAAGAAGGAAGCACAGCAGGATAAATTAACGTGCAAATACCGTGTATTCAGGACAGCTCCACAGAAGCACCAACTCGCAGAGCTAAGAGCCACGACAAGCCACTGACCAAACCACGAATGATCAGAATTCCTGCCCAAAGCCGCCCGGGCAGTCCCATACACGAGGTGTTTTTTCCTGAACCAGGAAGAATCCTGACCCCGAAGGCCCAACCAAAATGCAACACGAGGACGCAGGATCGCAGCTCTTATGCATGCGGTTGCCAGAACACCGACGGGACATGAAACGCTTGCAGGAGCTGTGCATCCTCCAGGCCGGGCCAGGCCTCTCCTGTCTGAAGCAGCCTCCCCATGGTCTGCTGACATGGTCTCCAGCAGCAGCTGCCGTGACATCACTGTCCTTCACTTCCACGCCGCCCGGCTCCCTCACCCTGTCCCCAGCCCACTGCATTCTACACTGAAAACTCTTTCTGCCACAGTGACTAGAATGATATGTCTGGGAATCCAGTCGACACTTCAGGTCCCTTTTTAAATGACAAGGTTGAGGGGCCAGCAGGTGGCATGGAGGTAAAGGTGCTGGCTCCCACGTGACGATCTTCATGGTCCAAGTCCAGGACCTGGCGGCTTGAAAATCATGCTAAGTGCACATGTGCCCAAAATCACAACAGGGAGAGTGGAGAAGGGATAGAGACGTGGCTGTCTCCCCGGGGGATGATTTCTCACTCACCCCACACTCCATGAGCACACATGCACAATAGCCAAAAAAAAGAAAGAAAGAAAAGGAACTGACAAGGCTGACCACTCAGATTCCCTATTTCTGAAGGCACGCTGTACCTTTGTACGCCATGATGACAAAAACATGTGCATATGGGGACCAGCAAATAGCATGGTGGTTATATCGCTGGATTCCCATGTAGTCAATCGTAGTTTGAGTCCTGGACTCAGCGGCTTAAATTAACTCACGCCCAGTGTGTGTGCGTGTATGCCCAAAATTCCGAGAGGAGAATGTGAGAGAAAGCATTGCAGCATGGCCATCTCCCGGGGGATGATTTCTTGCTTTGTCTCTCTGGCGAGTGCACACACCCTATACCAAAAACCTCTCAAAAAAGAAAAAGTACATTGTGTACACACACACACACACACACACACACACACGTTCCTTGGTTTTCCTATTTCTTCAACTACTCCTTCTCCATGTTTTTTTGGCGTTATAATAAACCAGGTCTTTGTTTATATTCTTCTCCAGCCGACCCCAAGATCAAATTCGAATGCCTTCAGAGCCAAGGCAACAGGTGAAGATGAAGACAGCGGTGGGATCACAGGAGACAGGGAAGGCACGTCCTACCTACAGCACTCAAACCGAATTGCTTTTTTAAGAATTATTTAACTTGGGACCAGCAGTTAGCGTAATGGCTATGTCGCTGGACTCCCACGTAGTCGACCGCGGTTCGAGTCCCAGACCCAGTGGCTTAAAACTCACGCCGGGCACGTGTGCGTGCGTGCCCAAGATCCCAAGAGGAGAATGGAGGAGAAGGGATTGCAGCGTGGCCATCCCCTCTGGGGGGTGATTTCTCGCTTTCTGTCTCTATGTCTCTCTCTGTCTGTCTGGCGAGCGCACGCGCCCTACAGCAAAAAAAACCTCTCAAAAAAAAAAAAAAGAATTATTTAACTTTATTCATTCATTCATTTTAATTTGAGAGAGAAAAAGAATGAGAGAGAGAGAGAGAAAGTGAGAAAGCAAGCCACAAGGTCCGGATCTCGAACTGTGGTCGGCCATGTGGGAGTGTCCAGTGCGTCAGCCATCACACCACCTGCTGGTCCCCTCAAACTAAATTTGTTTTTTTTTTTTTTTGAGAGGTTTTTCGCTATAGGGCGCGTGCGCTCGCCAGATAGACAGAGACAGACATAGAGACAGAAAGTGAGAAATCACCCCCCAGAGGGGATGGTCACGCCGCAATCCCTTCTCCTCCATTCTCCTCTCGGGATCTTGGGCACGCACGCACACGCGCCTGGCGTGAGTTCTAAGCCACCGAGTCTGCGACGCAAACCGCAGTCGACTACGTGGGAGTCCAGCGACATAGCCATTACACTAACTGCTGGTTCCCCCCTCAAACTAAATTTTTAAACAGTACTGGAAAGCAAACCGACCCACAGACAGGTACAAGTGAGTTTTAGTCTAAAGCTAACCTTGATGCCTGTTACCCTGGTTTTTTCCCCTCTTTAAATTTAGGGAGATTTTGTAGCTCCTCAGGATTTTCCAACCCCCAAGTAACATGCTTCACAGTATTTTATAAAGGACACAGCTAACTGAAAAAGCAAACTTAAGCACAGAACCAAGGGGCCAGCAGGTGGCATGCTAGTTAAGGGCACTGGACTCCCACATGACTAACTGCAGTTCAAGTCCCAGACATGGCAGCTTGCTTTCTCATTTTCCCTTTCTCCCGATCAAATTAAATAAATAGATAAAGTTTAAAAAAATTTTGAAGGCACAGAACCAAAACCTATACCCTCTCAAAAAACATTAAACCAAAGATCAAAAACAAAGTAAGGCCCAGTGGCCATGGTACAGGTGGTGGCCTGCTAACCTGCAATGCTGGAAGCCAGGCCAACTGTGGGTTCAAATCCCCAGGAGGCCTCAAACACACCAGGCTTGCACTCCCAAGATTCCTGGCCAGCATCAGCACTGGAGGAAGGGGACTGTGGTGTGATGGACCTTGTCAAGGGTGCTTCTCTCTCTTGCATGCATGCGTACACACACACACACTTCCTCATGAATAAAATAAACTTTGAAAAAAACACAAGTGCTGGGGTCAGCAATGCTGAATTTCTTTTCTTTTTTTAAAAAAATTTCATTAATTAATTTATTTTCCATTTGACCAGAGAGGGACAGAGGTAGAGAGAGACGGAAAGCAAGAAAGCAGGTCGGCAGGTCTGGGACTCGAACTGAGGTAGGCCATGTGGGAGTCCAGCACCCTTAGCCACCGCACCACCTGCCAGCCCTGGGGCGCTGGACTTTTCTGTATGGCCAACTGTAGTTCAAGTCCTGGACCTGGTGGCTTGCTTTCTCACTTCCTCTTTCTCTGCCTCTTTCTGGTCAAACTTTTTAAAAAAAAAAAGAAAAGGAAAAAAAAAAAAAAAGATAAATAAAAATTAAATAATTATTAAAAAAAGAAAGTGAAGTCATATTTTACAAGAAAAAGCAAAGTGCTGAGGCAACTATGTCCATGAACTGTCACGGTCGTGAGCGAGCTGACTATGGTGCTCTCCTCGTCCAGGTGAAGGCCTCGTCCAGCACAGCCCACGGCGCTCAGAAGGATCTGGACAGTGCGTTCTCACAGCCTGGGATCCTGGGGCTGGCCGGTGCTGTGGCGGCTGAGGCACCCAACTCCCACAGGGCCACCACTGCTTGAGTCCCAGACCTGGTGGCTTGCTTTCTCACTTTCCCTTTCCTTTCTCTCTGTGTCTCTGTAGTCAAATTAAAATAAATAAATAAATAAATAAATAAATAATAACAAATAAAAAATCTTTTAAAAAGCCCAAGACCCTGAAAACCAATGGAGTGAAGGGAGCGTGTGGCCAGAGACCAGTGAGAAGAACTGGGACTCGAACCTCAGGAGGGGGACTCCAACCCTGCCATAGGATGGTGCCGGCCACTTCATCTCCACCTTCAGACGTGGCCTCCTACCTACGACAAGGACCCAGGTACCCCGTGTGGCCAGAGCGGCCTGGCCCATCCCCGGTCCTCACAAGGGCCCTTGGGTATCAGCCCATTTTTCACTGGCGTGGAAGAGGACACTTAGAAAATGTGTAGGGACCAGCAGGTGGCATAATGGTTCTGTTGCTGGACTCCCACGTAGTCGACTGTGGTTTGAGTCCTGGACCCAGCGACCTAAAATTCACACCCTCCATGTGTGCGTGCATGCCCACGATCCCAGAGGAGAATGGAGGAGGGACTGCGGCGTGGCCACCCCCGGGGGTGATTTCTTGCCTTCTGTCTCTCTGTGTCTCCAGCAAGTGCACGCACCCTACAGCGAAAAACCTGTCTTGAAAGAAAAGAAAGCCGAGTGTGCAGAGTACAGCAGGGAGCAGGGCGACATGCAGGCCGGGCCCGGGCCTCGCCCTCCGGCCACGTACCCGGTAGGAGTGGAACAGCTCCACGGCGCGGAGCACGTCGAACTTCCTGGCCATGAGGAACTTGACGGCCACGTTCCACGAGAGCGGGGAGACGTTGTGCTGCACCGTCCACTTGTTGACCTCCTCGAGGAACTGCTGGGTGGCCTGTCGGAGGAGGAGAGGAGAGCCGTTAGTAAGAGCAGGGCTGACGTAGGGCACCAAGAGACAGGCAAGCGAGAGCTGCCGTCCTTCCCCCCAACCCAAACAGGTCGAACCCAACATCTGCTGGGACAGCAAAGGCCAGATGCGGGGCTGGCCAGGTGGGGTGGTGGCTAGGGCGGCTGGAGCCCATGCACCCAAGTGTAGGGTTGGAGTCCCAGACTCGGGACTTGAAAATACGCTGGGCGCATGTGTGCGCATGGCCCAAATCCTGAGACGGGAACGGGGAAACTGATGTAGCCACCTCCCCAGGAGCCCCCGCCCCCGGAGGATGCAGCACAGGGGCGCCTGAAGCAGCAGCCCAGGGCTCCCACGCAAGACGCACATCACGGGCCCCAAGGCGAAACCTCCAGCAGAAGGCGTTTTTTGTTTTCGGTGTGGCTGGGCCCTGAGGAGGGGGCTGTGGGACACACAGGGTGGCACAGGAGTCCCTGTGAGCCGGATCAGACAGGAGCCATCAGAACCGCAGGGAAACGGCTCTGGCTTGGGAAGGAAAAGAGCTGTTTGAGAGCAGCGAAACCATTCAAGAGTTTGACAAATCAAAAGGCCAACTGTTCCCTGTGGAGTGACCCCACAGGGCCTCCTGCTGCGGCGGCCCCGAACGAACGGGCTAACAGCTCCTCTGTCCTGGCAGGGCTGGGGAGGGCTGGGGAGGGCTGGGGAGTTCCCGCTGTCACTGTCTGACCCCACACTGGCGCGGTGCCTATTTTGAGAACCGTTCTCACCTCTCCCGACTGCCCCGTGTTCTCGTATGCTTTCCTGCCCTAGTTTTCCTCACACTGTGGTCCACTTCCACTCTCGCCACACCATCCCTTCTGCTCCTTCATTCTGCAATGGCTTTTTTTTTTTTTTTTTTTGGAGAGATTTTCGCTATAGGGCGCGTGCGCTCGCCAGACAGACAGAGAGAGACATAGAGACAGAAAGCGAGAAATCACCCCCCAGGGGGGATGGTCACGCCGCAATCCCTTCTCCTCCATTCTCCTCTCGGGATCTTGGGCACGCACGCACACGCGCCCGGCGTGAGTTGTAAGCCACCAGGTCCGAGACGCGAACCGCGGTCGACTACGTGGGAGTCCAGCGACATAGCCATTATGCTAACTGCTGGTTCCCATTCTGCAATGGTTTTAAACTGACATTTTGTGTGCCTACATGTTGAAGTGCTCAGTTTTCTACACAGCTTCTGTCTCTTCCATCTCAGCTAGCTGCTGCCTCAGGAAGGGAAGGGGGCCTGCTGAGAATTCTCAACTTTTTTTTTCTTAGCAGAGAGAGAGAGAGAGAGAGAGAGAGAGAGTGAGAAAGCAAGCTGCCAAGTCCAGGACTCGAACCGTGGTCGGCCATGTGGGAGTCCAGTGCCCCTAACCACCATGCCACCTGCTGCCCCCCCCTTTAAGAGAATTTTGCTATAGGGTGCATAAGCTCGCCGGAGAGGCAGAAAGTGAGAGATCACCCCTCCCAGGGGGATGGCCATGCTGCAATCCCTTCTCCTCTTGGGATTTTGGACATGCACACACACGTGCCTGGTGTGAGTTTTAAGCCGCCAGGTCCAGGACTTGAACCACAGTTGACTACATGGGAGTCCAGCATGTAACCATTACGCCATCTGCTGGTCCCAAGAATTCTGAACTTTAACCACTGCCCTATTACTGAGCAACCCACACTTCAGATGTATTTATCAAAGTATAAGGATATAAAAAGGAGATAGACTTCAAAGGGTATAGAGTCAATTTCTCATGGGAACAGACAAGGTAATTCTCTTTGCAGTAATTTTTCAATGAAAAAGTAAGGGAAAGGGGACCAGCAGATGACACAATGGTTATGCTGCTGGACTCCCACATGGTCTGGCCGCAGCTCGAGTCCTGGACCTGGCGGCTTGAAACACACCAGGTGCATTCGCATGTGTGCCCAAGATCCCGAGAGGAGATGGACGAGAGGGGACTGTGGCATGGCCACACCCTCTGGGGGGCCATTTCTTGCTTTCTGTCTCTCTGGCAAGCATACGTGCCCTCATAGCAAAAATCTCTGTCTAAAAAAAGAAGAAGAAGAAGAAGAGGAAGAGGAAGAGGAAGAAGAAGAAGAAGAGGAGGAGGGCTGGCCCCACAGTTGAGTGGTTAGGTGCTTTGCAGAGGAAGACAGATCCCACATGACCTATCTTGTTTGAATTCTGGCCCCAGTGGCTTGAAAAACGTGCTCTGTGTATGTGTGTGTGCATGTGCACACATACATGACCCACATCCTGACAAGATGGAGAAATGCAGGAAAAAGGATTGCAGCGTGACCATACACCCTCTAGTGAGAACACACACTCTTTGACAATAAAAAAGAAGAGAGATACGGGGAGACAGGGCAACAGCAATGACCTGCTTCAGTCTCCACGTCGCATCCTCCCTGCAAATACAATCCAAATTGCTGCATGTTGCTTAAACTAGCAAACTGGGATCCCGGGAGAGGCCGCGATCCCGTTTGAACCACCAGGTTCACTCTCAATTTCTAGGAAAAGACAAGGACACTTTATAAACCAGGGAAGGGTCCTGGAGGCCTGAGGCTGCGCCAAGCTCCTGAGCCTTGCCAGCAAGGTGATGGAACTTCCACCAAAGACGGAGGGGCATGACAGAAGCCAGGGAGAGGACGGGGGAGCCCCCGCCACCGGCCACGAGGGAAAGCTCTCGGCTGCTCACTGCCCTGGAACGGGGAGGCCGGGCCAGAGAAACGAGCCCAGAGAGGACAAGGGAGGACGCACACTCGCAAAGCTCCCGGGAAGGCGGTGGAGCTGCATCTGGGAGCGGGTGGCCAGCATCAGAATGAGGCCAGACGGAAGGGAAAGAGAACAGGCCGCAGCAAGATCCCGAGCAAACCTCCGGCCAGGAAGGTCGCCGGGAGACTTTGCACATGGAGCTTGCTTTTTAATTACACATGACTATCTATCTATTTATGAGTTATTTCCTTTATTTATCATTATTGTTATTTTCAATTTGACCAGAGCAGGACAGAGAGAGAGTGCGCGAGAAAGCAAGCCACCAGCTCTGGGACTCGAACCGTGGTCAGCCACGTGGGAGTCCAGCACCCCTAACCTGCCAGCCCCACACGTTACCTTTTAAATACAGCCCTCTCCTGGGCTTTTCTTTTTTTAGAATTTTTTAAAAATGATTTTATTTAACTTTATTTATTCATTCACTTGTTTATTTCAATTTGACCAGAGGGGGATAGAGTGAGCATGAGAGAGAGAGAAAGCCGCCAGGTCCAGGACTCAAACCACAGTCGGCCATGTGGGAGTCCAGTACCCTTAACCACCATACCACCTGCCAGCCCCTAGAATTATTTGATCTAACTTTATTTATCCATTGATTTATTTTATTTTTATTTGACCAGAGAGGGACAGAAAGAAAGAGAGAGAGAGAAAGTGAGAAAGCAAGCCGCCAGATCCGGGACTCGATCTGTGGTCGGCCATGTGGGAGTCCAGCACACTTAACCACCACACCACTTGCTGGCCCCTCCTGCGCTTTTCTGAACTTGCTTGTATTAACACCAGAATAACAGAGCATACTTTTCCCGATGTTCCGATGAGCACACACTACGCCAGAGAACAGATGGTAATGTGGCACTGCGGGGTGCCGAGGCCACATGGAGGGACACTCGGGTCTCCCTGTACGGGCCAGGCCTGTGGTCTTGGCTGGCCGAGGCTGGGGGTGGGTCAGGCAAGAAGACCCTGTGGAAGTTCTTGTTTCTCCTCCAAGCCGGGCTCAGGGAAGAAGTAAAGAAACTGGGCCGGCCGGTAGCATGATGGTTATGGTAGCTGGGCTCTGCAAGGCCAACTGTATGTTTTGAGTCCTAGACCCCATGCTTTGAAAAACATATGCCAGGGGGCCAGTAGATGGCACAGCAGTTACATAGCTAGACTCCCACATGGCCGACCACAGTTCGAGTCCTGGACCTAGTGGCTTAAAACTCACACCGGGTGCATGTGTGTGCATGACCAAAATCCCAGGAGATAAATGAAAGACAAGGGATTGCGGCGTGGCCATCCACCCCCAGGGTGGGGGGTGGGGTGATTTCTTGCTTTCTGCCTTTCTGTCTCTCCAGCAAGTGCACACGACTTACAGCAAAAATCTCTCAAACATACACACACACACACACACACACACACACCAGGCACATGTGGTGTGGTCATCCTCCGTGGGGAGGGGGAGTGTGCTCTCTCTCTGTTATCTCCTTCCAGTGAGCACACGCACCCTACAGCAAAATTTATAAAAAAGTAAATAAATAAATTTTAAAAATAATAATAATGCACAGGGGCCAGCGGGTGGCATGGTGGTTAAGGTCCACATGACGGTTCAAGTTTCAGATCCGGTGGCTTGAAAAAAGTCGCAATAAATAAATATATTTTAAAAATAAATGTTTTACAGAAAATAACGAGCAGATACGACAGTGAACATGTCTAAGGGGAAAACTGAAATGACCAGGAGGTGATGTAGCTCCACGCATACCCAACTGCTGAGTGATTTTCGTACTTCACAAGTAAAACACGCCCCCGTGTCACGCACCTCCCTCCAAGGACGTATTGCCTTCCCTTCTGCTAAACTCAGTCCCTCCAAGAGTCTTAACGTTCCATGGCTCCCAAGAGCTATTGCCTGGAGTTGACCCTCTGTCCCCCTGCTGGTCAGGATGTTATTCTTGGCTGTAAGGACGGGAACAATTCCTCCTGGTTTGGCCTGGCCGAGCCTCGCATGAAGAGGCTGTGAGCTGTAAACAGTGCGGTGATGTTTACAGATACGTGTACACACACCCCACCTGCTCGGTCCGGCCTCAGCCACCCTCCTGACCTCTGTCCTCTGGCAGAGACGAGACTCCTCTTCATCCCCTCCTCTAGGCAGTCACCCGGCATCTCTCCGGGCACACATTCAGTAGAGCAAGTCCCGGCAGCTTTAAGGAACAACACACATTGCAGACAAGACCACTGACATTGTCTTTTTTTTTTAAAGAATTATTTTCCTTAACTTCATTTATTTATTTATTTTAATTTGCCTGGAGAGGGACAAGTGAGAGTGAGAGACAGAAAGAAAGTGAGAAAGCAAGCCACCACGTCTGGGACTCGAACTGTGGTCGGTCATGTGGGAGTCCAGCTCCCTTAACCACCACGCCACCTGCCGGCCCCAATCACTGACTTTCTTGAAATTGACATTCAGTGTATTTGCGGATGAGAGAAAGAATGGGTCAGAAGATGAGCTACGGCTCGGAAAACGTTACAAGGCAAGGCTAACGGTTTCAATCTCTCTAGGCTTACGAGGAACCACAAGTGGTTAGCACCCACAGGGGAGACGTGGTCACAGCTCAGCCTCAGTCTGCCTTTGGGGAAGATCTGAGCTGACGTAAGGAAAGCTAATATTACCACTCGCGACTCTCCTCAATCAGCACTCCAAGTAAGGGTAAGAATTCCAGCATAGTCAGGAGGCTCACTATCATAACATACTTCTCCCAGTGACGTTCAAGTAAATGAAAACAAGTTTCTTCTTCTTTCTAAGTTTTGCTATAAGTGTGCTTACAGGAGGGCGGGGGGGGGGGGGGAGGGAGAGAGAGAGAGAGAGAAATCACCCCCCACGGGGAATAGCCACACTGTAATCCCTTCTCTTCCATTCTCCTCTTGGGATTTTGGGCACGCACGTGTAAGCACTCAGCAAGTTTTTAACAAGCCACTGGGTCCGGGATTGAACATGCTGTCAGCCACGTGGGATCCAGCCACCTTAACTACCGTGTTGCTGGTCGTCCTCCTCAAAAACAAAACAAAACAAGCCAACAAACCAACAAAAAAATTCTTTCTCTGGTCGTAAAGATAAAGCTACCGGAGAACCCACTGCACAACAGCTGAGAAACGTGTCCAGCAGGGCGCACCGTGGACGCCATCCAGGTGGGAAATGCCACGCTGATGGCAGAGGACACAGACCACGGACACTCACAAGCCAGCTCCGGTGCTCCGATGGCTCTGGGCCCGGGGCTGGTCACCCAAAGGTCGGGAGAAACGTGCCGCTACTCTCAGCTGCACAGGTGCTACCTTAAACCCGGGAAAGAGCGGAGTCAGACCTGAAAGAAGCCTGTATTAGAGGGACCACAGATGGCGTGCCGATTGTGTTGCTGGACTCCCAGAGTTCAAGTCCCGGACCCAGCAACTTAAAACTCATGGTGAGGGGGTGGGGGTGGGGGTGGCAGGTGGTTAAGCGTACTGGACTCCCATACGGCCAACTGTGGTTTGAGTCCCAGACCTGGCAGCTTGCTTTCTCACTCCCCCTCATCACACCTGTCCTTGTCCGGATGGATGGATGGATACATACATACATACATAAAGTTAAATAAAATAATTCTAAAAACTCACACTGGGTGGATATACATACGTGCCCAAAATCCCAAGGAGGATGGAGGAGAAGAGACTGCAGTGTGGCCACCCCCCCGGGGGGGGGGGGGAGGGGTAGTGCGGTAATTTCTCTTTCTGTCTGTCTCTCCGGCGAGCACACTTACCCTCCAGCAAAAAGCTCTCTTAAAAAGTAAAAGCAAGAAATCTGTTTTAGAAATAAACAGAAAACGTGTCCGCCTCCTGAAATGACAGCCGTCTCCCCACCGACAAACAACCCGGCGTGGAGTCAGGAGGAACCCGTGCCCTCACTCACGGTGCCCTATGCTGCTGGGTCAGGTTGTGTCAACGCTCCGAGCCTCGGTTTCCTCATCTGAAAAGGTAAGGATGGCAAAGCGCGCACCGCGGCCCTGGCACACGGCCGGCAGAGGGACAGGCTCACTCTGGTCCTTACTCCGGTCCACGCCGTCCTCCAGCAGAGACAAGCTCTCAGAGCACGTGACCTCTGTCGCTCCTCTTTAGCCTCTGATCAGTTCGATCTCCCTGATCCATTTTGTCCAAAAGCATGCCATCAGATTAGAAATGACCATACGTAGGGCCAGCAGGTGGCCTGGTGGCTAAGGTGCTGGACTCCCACATGGCGGCCATGGTTCAAGTCCTAGACCTGATGGCTTGTTTTTTCACTCCCTCCCTTCTCTGTGTCTCTCTCAGGTAAAATTAAAAAGTAATAAATAACAAGGAGACATCCAACACGTGTAAAACCACAGGAACAAGTCTCTAAAGGCGCAACTCCGGTGTGCTAGGGTCTCGCGATGAGCAGCTGGGTCCACGGGGTCTCCACCTCGGCTCTCCAGATCCCTTTGTCACGTCCCTGTCTCAGAGTATTCTGGCAGCCCTAAGGATTAGCGCTGCAGTGCTGAGCGGGGGTTCTTTGTAACAGCTCGGGCTGGCTGGGGGCTCCTCCTCATTATAAGGGAACGACTGTGTGTTGGACAAACACCACGCGAAGATGCAATCGGTCGCCCTGCGCTGAATACCGAAAGAAGGGAGGCAATTCGGAACAGAAGAGCCCGTGTCTGCGGCTCCCCGAATCTGAGGTTACCGCGCATTTCAGCAGAGCCCGCCCTCATTATTTTCAGGGACAGATGCATGCGTGGACTGCCTCCCCTCCCGGCTGTGCTCAAATCTTGCCTTCACGGTGCATTGCTGCACTGCCTTATCAACCTACAGGAAACAGAAGCGAGCAAAGACACCAGCTTGCTATGAAGCAACAGGGAGAGACTCGCGGAATTTCCACTAAAACCACAATGTTTCCACTGGGACTCTCTGCTCCTGCGCCGCACGTGGAGATAAACCTACTCTGGGATCAAGATGTACCAGCTTATCTCAAATGTTATCATTGTAGCTGGAAAACAACGCCTTTGCCTTAAGTGTAATACTAAGAGGTGATTTTTGTTTCTTATTTTTTAAATTTCTATAGGGTACATGTACTCTCCAGAAAGGGACGGAGACAGAGAGGGAAAGCGAAAAAGCACCCCCCGGGAGGAATGGCTGAGCCGCCATCCCTTCTCCGCAGTGTTCCTTTCAGGATGTGGGGCACACGTGTACACATGCCCTGTGTGTTTTTCCAACCACCAGGTCTGGGGCTAGAACCCCATGGTTGGACATGTGGGATCCAGCTGCCTTAACCACCATGCCACCAGCACGGCTAATGCTTTCCTAAATAGGGTCTGGCTGCATTTAGGAAGAATGAAAGCTTTAAGAAATTTTTCTGATATTATCATCTTTTTTTTTTTTTTGGAGAGATTTTCGCTATAGGGCGCGTGCGCTCGCCAGACAGACAGAGAGAGACATTAGAGACAGAAAGCGAGAAATCACCCCCCAGGGGGGATGGTCACACCGCAATCCCTTCTCCTCCATTCTCCTCTCGGGATCTTGGGCACGCACGCACACATGCCCGGCGTGAGTTTAAGCCACCGGGTCCGGGATGCGAACCGCGGTCGACTACGTGGGAGTCCAGCGACATAGCCATTACGCTAACTGCTGGTTCCCTGATATTATCATCTTATAAAACAACATAATAAAGGAAATTTGCAGAAAAGGAAAAGGTCACCCATAATCCCATCATCTTACATGGCTGTTTCTGTATTTTTAATGATTTAAAAACTCAAGCCCACATCACATGAATAAGCATATAATTCTATAAGAATGTGTCCCCACAACTACACAAGAGAAACGATGAAAGGAAAGATGAACGTGGGGAGGAGAGGAAAGCACTGTGCTGGCAGACATTGTAGAGCTTGAGATGCGTTTCCTCGGGCAGCCTCAGGGCTCAGGGTAGGAACCCCCTTCCAGGCACCCGCTCACTAAGTCAGTCATTTGCTGAGGGCCTACTTGGTGCTAAGCAGGACACTTGGTCTTCGAAAATATCATGGAAAAACTCTTCATGGATTTCAAAAATTTTTTGCACCAAAATAAACACATACTTTAATCCCATTTTCCCAAGTCCTCTCATATACTAACTATTGAGAAGACACAATGCAGAGATAAGACCCTATTCTGAGCAGTTTACAAGCACTTAAATGTGGAAACAAGTGTATTACGAGATCCTCATCCTATAATTCAGTAAAGTTTTTTTTTAATTATTTTATTTAATCATTCATTTAAGGTCTGAGACTCGAACCATGGTTGGCCATGTGGGAATGTCCAGTACTTTTAACCACCATGCCACCTGCTGGCCCCAAGTAAAGTTTCGCCATATAATTTAAAACATTCTAGGACAGTGCTATAAATAGAGAGCAACAGGATTCAAACTCTAGGGAAATTTTTTACAAAAAGAAAGAAAATCTTTTTAGAAGAGTATCTCAAATGAGGAGAAGGAATCTTCCAGGTAGAAGAAAGGACTGTAGTCAGAGGAAACAATCAATACTGAAACAGGAGAGTACAGGCTTTCCTCAGGGTAGCTGGTGCAGACACCTGTCGCTAGCACAGGCAGAGCACAGCTAGTGCAGATGGTGGCTAGCGTGGATACAGTGTAGCTAGTACAGATACAGCATAGCTGGGGCGGATACAGGGTGGATAGAGTGTTCCCAGTACAGACACCGTGTATAGTTAGTGTGCATACAGAGTACCTACTGTGGGTACAGTGTGGCTAGTGTGGATAGACTGTACTTAGTACAGATACCGTGTAGCTAGTGCAGATACAGCATAGTGCAAATACAGCATAGCTAGTGGGATGTAGTGTAGCTAGTATAGACACAGTGTAGTTAGTAATAGATACAGCGTAGCTAGTGGGATGCAGTGTAGCTAGTATAGATACAGTGTAGCTAGTGAGATATAGTATAGCCAGCATAGATACAGTGTAGCTGGTATAGATACAATATAGCTAGTGTAGATACAGTGTAGCTAGTGCAAATACACTGTAGCTAGTATAGATGCACTATAGTTAGTGTACAGTATAACTAGTGTAGACAGGTATAGCTAGCTAGTGTGGATACAGTGTAGCTAGTGTGTGCTGCCTGGGACAGAGGACAGAGGGAGTGAGCACAGGGAGCCTGAGCCCACTGGGAAGGCTCTGGTACCCAGCACTTCAAAGTCTAAACGTGATACCACAAACATGAAGGCATCATCAGAGATCTTCGAGCATGGGGTGAGACGATGAGTTTGGGCCACATAACAAGACCCTATCTCAAAAAGCCAGTGGCACTGGTGCGCGTCTGTGGTCCCAGCTTCATAGGAGGCTGAGGTGTGAGGATAGAGACATAGCCAGACCTGGTCTAAATATAACCCTAGGGCTAGTCGGTGGTGCAGCGGCTAATGCTGTGTTCTACAAGGCTGACCCACAGGGGAAGGTTCGGGGTTTGCATCTAGAGCCCTACCTGAGCGTGCTGGGAACATATCCTGGAGCTGGGCTGAAGCTGGGGGTGGACTGCAGTGTTAGGACCCTGCAGAGGGTGCTGTGTCTCTCATTCCTGGGAAAAATAAACTTAAAAATAAGTAAATAACAGGGGGCATGGTAGTTAATGTGGCTGGATCCCACATGGATAACTATAATTTGAATCCTGGACCCAGCAGCTAAAAAACACGTGGGGCGCATATGTGAGTGTGCCCAAGACCCAGAGAAGAGAATAGAGGGGCAGGGACTGCAGCATGGCCATCCCTTACAGAAGGTGCTCGCTCACTTCCCACCTTTCTCTCTGCTTCTCTGGCAAGCACATGGACCCTATAGCAAATTAAAAAAACAAACAAACAAAAAAAATTAAGTTTAAAAAATAGTTAAGGTGGCAAATTGTATGTAATATGTATTTACCATAACAAAAAAGTATGTATGTAAGGATTTGAGTGCATAAAAATTTTTAGAAACCCAAACATGACATAAATTTGTAAAATGCTATACCAAAATCCATGTGTCCTTTTAGTTCCAAATTTTGTATTATGCTTTTCCCAGGAAAAAAATAAAATGGAAAAATGTAGGAGAATTTCAAGTTAAATATAAATTATTTCTTTGTGTACTTAAATTACTAATATACTTAAAATTACACTACTGCCACTTAAAAAACAAAAACAAAACAAAACAAAACTCCAATGGGCAAGCATGAAAATTTCTAACCAAAACCAAATGTAAATAATTAAAACCAAATCTGTGTAGCTATCTGTAAGTAGTTCTTCTTTTAAAAGCAATAGCTGACTTTTTCGTGTATTTCAAAAAGAAAAAAAAAAAAAACTTAATTTTTCTCATTAAAAAAAGAATATACTGGGGCCAGCAAGTGTTTAAAGTGCTGCACTCCCACAGGGCTGACCATGGTTCAAGGCCCAGACCTGGTGGCTTGAAAATCATGCTGGGGGAGCCAGCAGGTGATGTGGTAGTCAAGGGTGCTGAACTCCCACACGGCCCACTGCAGTTCAAGTCCCGGACCTCGTGGCTTGCTTTCTCTCTCTGTCCCTCTCTGGTCAATTAAAATAAATAAACAAACAAACAGATAAAGTTAAGTAAAATAATTCTTAAATTAAATTTAAAAAATATATTTAAAAAAAGCATGCTACCTGGGCACGTGTGTGTATGTGTCCAAAATCCCTGGAGGAGAATGGAGTAGAAGTGACTCCTGGGGGAGGATTTCTTGCTTTCCCTCTCACTGTGTGTCTTTCTCTGGAGTGCATGCGCCCGATGGCAAAAAACTTAAAAAAAAAAAAAAAAGACTATACCAATGACCAATTAACCAAATAAAGAATTTGCAGCATCTCATCCGCATTCCTTCTCTTCCCTTCCAGCTGTGCCGAGTTCCTGGCTCTGTCTGACTTTTTCCCCGTTCTAGCTCTGTCTTTTCTTTTTCTCTTGTTTAGAGAAAGGACAAGGCTGGCCCTGAACTCATGACCACCCTGCATCGGCCTCCTGAGTAGCTAGGACTGAGGCGAATGCCACCGTGCCCGCCTCTAGATCCTGTATACTGGGGTGGGGGGCCTCACGTATGTCACAGTCCTGCTGTCCCCGTCTCCAGAGGAACCAGGGACAGAGTGGCGGGATGTGGCCGCCACCCAGCCAGCGGCAGCAGCTAGCAAGCAGCACCTTGGCCAGGCCCGGAGCACTCTGACAGCGGCTGAGAATACAAATGGGACGGCGGCAGAGGTGTGCGGGCGATCAGTCCCGTTTCACGTCACGAGGGTTGTTCAAAAAGTCCAAGGAGAATGCATAAGATGGAAAAATCTATGCGTGGATTTCAAGAATTTTTGCACCAAAAAACAAACCAACTTGTATTTTCTTTCTTTCTTTTTTAAAAAAGTATTTAATTTTATTTCTTCTTCTTCAATTTGACCAGGAGAGAGAGAGAGAAAAGTAAGAAACCAAGCCACCAGGTTCAGGACTTGAACCAAGGTCGCCCGTGTGGGACTCTAGCACCTTAACCATCATGCCACCTGCCAGCCCCACTTGTACTTTAATTTCATCTTTTGGGGAACTAGCAGGTGTTGTAATGGTTACATCACCAGACTCAACATGGCTGACCAGGGTTGGAGTTCCGGGCTTGGCAGTTTGAAACTCCAGCACATATGCGTGCACGCCCTGATACGGAGAGGAGATGGGAGGAGAAGGGACTGTGGTACGGCCATCTCTCCCTGGGGTAATTTCTTGCTTTCTGTCTCTCCGGCAAGCATATGCACCCAACAGCAAACATCTCTCCCTTGAAAAAAAAAAGTCATCTTTTTTGAAGTCTATCCTCATATTATTTTTTTCCTTTCTTCTTTTTTTTTTTTTGCCAAACAGAGAAAGAAAAAGTAAGAAATCACCCTCCAGGGAAAATGGCCACACCACAATCCCTTCCTTCATCCATTCTTTTCTTGGGATTTTGGTCACTTATGCACACATGCCCAGTGTGTTTTCCAAGACACCAGGTCCAGGCTTTGAACATCATATGTGGCCTTGTGGGGCCCATCAAGCTGCCTTAAGCACCAAACCACCTAACTGGCCCCTACCGTCATACATCTTTATCTTTTCTTAAAGAATTATTAGAGAGAGAGAGAAAGTGACAAAGCAAGCTGCCAGTTCTGGGACTTGAACCATGGTCGACCATGTTCAAATCCAGTGCCCTTAACCACCACACCACCTGCAAGCCCCAACTGCCATACTTTTAAGAAAATATTTACAGTGCACTCTAGCTAACTTCTTTTTTTTAAAAAAACATATAATTCCATTGGTGATTATTATTTTTTAATTTGACCAGTGAGAGAGAAAAAGGAAAAGTGAGAAACCAAGCCACCAAGTCCAGGACTTGAACCACAGCCAGCCACGTGGGAACCCAGTGCCTTTAATCACTACATCACCTGCCAGCCCAAGTCTAGCTGACTTCTATTCGCTTTTCTTTCACTTTTCTTTTTTACTTGCTTTATTTTCAGGGACCAAACTTTTCTCTCTCTCTGGTCAAATTGAAACATGATAATCTTTAATAAAAAATTAAATAACTTTAAAAAAATAGCAAGTCTTAGCTATAAAAAAATTTCTTAAAAAAAAAAAAAAGAATTATTGAGGCCAGCAGGTGACGTGGTGGTTAAAGGCACTGGATTCTCACATGGCCGACCACAGTTTGAATCCTGGACCTTGAGGCTTGCTTTCTCACTTTCACTCTCTCTCTCTCTCTCTCTGGTCAAATCAAAAAATAATAGCAAATGGAATAAAATAAATAATTCATTCATTTTTTAAAAAAGAGATTCATTTATATATTATAGTTACTTTTAAGGAATTGTTTTATTTTTATTTATTTACTTGTTTATGTATTTATTTATTTTGACCAGATTCATGTATGTATATATGTATGTAGTTTGACCAGAGATGGACAGAGAGAGAGAGAAAGTGAGAAAGCAAGCCACCAGATCTGAGATTCAAACCATAGTCAGGCATGTGGCAGTCCAGCACACTTAACCCCCACGTCATCTTCTGGCCCCTATAGTTATTTTTAAAATTTGACTAGGAAGAGAGAGAGACAGGGAAAGTGAGAAAGCAAGTCACCACGTCTGGGACTTGAACCATGGTGAGTCATGTGGGAGTCCAGTGCCTTAACACATCATGCCACCTGCTAGCCCCAGTTGTAAAAAAAAAATTATTTTTTAAAAAAATATTTTTATTTATTTATTTATTTATTTATTTAAATTTGACCAGAGAGGGACAGACTGAGAGAGAAAAAGCAAGTAACCCAAGTCAGGAACTCGAACCATGGTCAGCCATGTGGGAGTCCAACGCCCTTAACCTCCAAGCCACCTGCCGGCCCGTGCAGCTGTAAAAAAATTCTATACTTCACACATGTTAATAAATGAAACATGACATACCATTCATAGGTTCACATGTTCAAATGGGCAAACATTTCTACCTTCCAGTGGACCCCCAATAAACTCTCTGTTCTAAATATCAAGTCCCTTCCAAGAGGATATGGTAAATGTAATTTGTCTATGAGATAAATCAGGGCCAGCCAGGTGGCATGGTGCTTAAAGTGGCTGGATATCACATGACCAGGTGCACAGTTCAAGTCCTGGAGCTGGTGGTTTGGAGACACGCCAGGCATATGTGTGTGCATGCCCAAAATCCAGAGTGAAGAGTGAGGAGGAGAGATTGTGGTGTGGCCTTCATCCTAGGAGTGCTTTCTCACTCTCTCTCTCTCTTTAGAAAAAGGAAGAAAGAAAGAGGGACCAGCAGATGGCATAATGATTACATTGTAATGGTTACATTACTCCCACATAGTCGACTGCAGTTCAAGTCCTGGACCCAGCGGCCTAAAACTCATGCCGGGCGCATGTACGTGTGTGCCCAAGATTCTGAAAGGAGGATGGAGGAGAAGGGATGTGGTATGGTCATCCGCCCCCCACCACCACCCCGGGGAAGTCGGGGAATGATTTCTCACTTTCTGTCTCCCTGTCTCTTTGGCAAGCACATGTGCTCTATAGCAAAAATCTCTCTACAAAAAAGAGAGGGAGGGAGGGAGGGAAAATCCTTAACAGGACTCCTCCCAGCTATCTACTGAGCATTTTTCTATGCAAAAATCCGTTAGGACTTTTCTTTTCTTTTTTTTTTTTTTCTTCTTTTTTTGAAGAGGTTTTTGCTATAGGGCGCTCGCCAGACAGACAGAGAGAGACAGAGGGACAGAAAGCGAGAAATCACCCCCCAGGGGGGATGATCACGCCGCAATCCCTTCTCCTCCGTTCTCTCGGGATCTTGGGCACGCACGCACACATGCCCGGCATGAGTTTTAAGCCACCGGGTCCGGGATGCGAACCGCGGTCGACTATGTGAGAGTCCAGCGACATAGCCATTACGCCAACTGCTGGCCCTAAAAGTTACAAATTTCTAATTATTCCAAACTACAAACTTTTTTAGAGGTAAAAAACATGGTTTATCAATCTTGGCACTATTGGCTTTTTTGCATGTGTGCTATAAGGCATGTGTACTTGCCAGACAGAAAAAGAGAGGGAAAGTGAAAAACCACCCCCCAGTCCCAGGGAGGATTGCAGCCATCATCCATTCTCCTCCAGGGATTCTGGGCACACATATGCATGCTTAGCCGCTGGGTCTGGGATTTGAACCACAGTCAGCCATGTGGGATACGCCCACTTCAACCTCAATGCCCCCTGCTGGCCCAAGCACTATTGACATTTTTAAGCCAGAAAATTTTGCATGAGCATAGAGGAGCACTCCTAGCCTCCACCCACAAGATGCCGGTAGCACCCCTCAGATAGTACCTTCAAGCCACGATGACCAAGGGTGTCCCCACATAAGGACAAACCCTAGAGGGCAAAATTGCCATGTCTGGGAACCACTGAGGCAACTATGGGGTGAGAAGTTTTTCACAAGATAACAGCCATCCGGAGCTAAGCTAAGTGCTAAGTGCTAAGTGCTAAGCCTAAGCGGGAGTCATTTGCAGATTGTCAGAAGACCTTTCCAAGTTCATCTGAAAAGCCCAGGGCAGAGAACCAGCTCTAGGGTAGTCGTCACAACTCAGTCACAACTCAGCGAGGAGAAAAGAGCCAAGGGGGCTGGCAAAGTGCTGCAGCAGCGCCAGGCACCTTGCATACCCGTGGCTCACGCAGGATGGCTGTTGGGGGGTAGGCTGTCCTAAACTCTTCACTCTTCATGTTCCTTCCTATCCCTATCAGGAAAACAAAAATGTGTCCTGTAGCGCACAGGACAAGAATACCATTATCACTACTATCTTTTTGTTTGTTTGCTATAGAGAAAAGCACCCCCCAGGCGGATGGCCACACTGCAATCCCTTCTCCGCCATTCTCTCAGAACTTGGGCACACCCACGCCCAGCATGTTTTTCAGGCTGCAGGGTCCAGGACTCAAACCATATATATACATACAATCAATTGTTTGCTACAGGGTCCATGTGCTCACCAGAGAAAGATAGGGAAAGAGGGAAAGTGAGAAAGCACCCCCCAGGGGGATGGCCACAACAATCCATTCTCCACCTTTCTCCTCCTGGGATCCTAGGCACACATGTATGCACACATGCCCAGTGTGTTTTTTATTATTATTAATTTTATTCTTTTTAATTTTTTTTTTTTTTGGCTCTAGGGCGTGTGCAGTCACCAGAGACAGAAAGTAAGGAAGTAATCCTCCAGGTGTGGAACTTGAAACACTGTCGGCCGTGTGAGAGTCCAGTGCCTTAACCACCATGTCACCTGCTGGCCCCAAACCCAGTGTGTTTTCCAAGCTGCCAGGTGTGGCACTTAAATGGTGCACTTGGCCATGTGGGGAGACCCATGCCTCAACCTTCACGCCATCTGCTGCCCCTGATCTTATTATTATTATTATTATTATTATTATTATTATTTTACCTTGCTAGAGGTACATGAGCTCGCTGTAGACAAGGGGGATACCCAACATGGGGCAGGGCCAGCTATAATCCCTTCTTCTCTAAGGATTTGGGGCAAGTACACACATCTGAGCGTGCGCACGCACGCACACATGCACATACACCCAGCGTGTTTCTCAAGTACCAGATCCAGGCCCCAAACCACACCACTGGCCATGTGGAACCCAGCCACGTACCTTAACTATCATGCCATGAGCTGCTCCAGTCTCATTATTTTCTATTCAGGACCTAAAAGATACCGGTCCTTAATAATGCTTCCCAGGAGTTCTAGAGCTGCTTGGACTCCCACCCCTTCCCTCTAGCTCCAAGTTTAAGCATCTGACTTAGGTGGGACCAGCAGTTGGCATAATGGCTATGTCGCTGGACTCTCATGTGGTCAACTGTGGTTCGAGTCCCAGACCCAGTGGCTTAAACTCACACTGGGTACGTGTGCGTGCGTGCCCAAGATCCTGAGAGGAGAATGGAGGGGAGGAGAATTGTGGTCTGGCCATCACTCCGGGGGGTGATTTCTCGGTTTCTGTCTCTCTCTGTCTTTCTGGGGAGTGTACACATCCTACAGCAAAAAACCTCTCCCAAAAAAAAGAAAAGAAAAGAATGTGACTCAGATTTTTCAAAGATCTCTTCAAATTCGATATTAAGGTGCTGATTCCAGGCCCTCCCCAACACCGAAGCGCGTAGGCTGGCGCGGGCTAAACTACCTGCTGGAGGACCGAGGTCGCTTGTTCAGGAGGACTGTGATAGAAAGCGCGACTCTCCCAGCAGCCAGGGGCACACGGGAGTTCCCGCGTGGAGGTGTCCACCGGGGTCACATGTTACACTGACGGGAAGTAATCTGTAAAGAGAAGTACTCCTGTGCCAGTTCTGTAGCCCGTGGTTAAGACAGCCAGACCCCAAACGGTCAACTGTAGGGTTCAAGTCCCAGATCTGGCAGCTTGAGAAACACCCTAGGCTTATGCGTGTATGTACCCCAAATCCCAAACCGAGAGAGATGGAGAAGGGACTGCAGGGTGACCACTCCCACAGGGGGGCACTTTCTCTTCTCCCTCCCAGTTTCTCTCCCAGCCTCTCTCAGGCTAGCACACCCACTCTCTGGGGGTGTGGGGGGGGGAGTTATGGCCAATCCTCTGGGCTATCAAGGTAGGATGGGAGAACAAAAGGTGTGAATGGCTGAAACCAAACGGAAGGTTCTCTCTTAAATAATCAGAGTGGGGTTAGGACTCCGAATCTTTGACACTGCTAGGGTCAGCCTCTATGCTATAAAATTAAAGTTTAATATCAGCTCCCACCTGGCTAGCTACACAGTTAAAGCCGGCTTGAAAAATCACGCCGGTGTGTGCACATGCCCAGAATCCAGAGAGGAGAATGGCGGGGAAGGGACTGTGGTGTGGCCATCTCCCTCGAGTGATTTCCCACTTTCCCTCTCTCTCTGTATCACTCTGTCTCTCTCAAGAACACAAAGGTGCCACACCCCAATATATAAAGGCAATAAAAGCACACAAAAGTAAGAAATCGAGACTCCAATGTACTAACCCACAACGAGCCTTAATCTGCGCTCCTTTCAAGCGGTTCAGAGGGCTGGACAGCGGTGAGACACAAAGCTCTCCTTTGTGGGAAGGTTGCCAGTTCACATCCGGCATCTCCACAAGGTGCCCAGGATCTGGCCCGGTGGAGGCTGCGGTGGATCTGGCCTCGTAACTTACTGGGGGTGCTGTAGATCTCTGTCTCTCAGACTCATAAAATAAAATTTTTAAAAAACGTGAAAAACGATGTGAGAAAAAAACACTTCAGCTCCTTTCTAAAGGAGGGTCTGTCTGACAATTCGTTAGTAAATACAGAAGATCAGATTCCTAGGAAAAAACCTGCAGGTCCTTAATACACACAAAACTAAAGTCCAAGGGGCCAGCAGGTGTCTGATGGTTAAGGAGCTGGACTCTCTCTCTCTCTCTCTCTCTGGTCAAATGTAAATAATTAAATTAATAATTTGTTAAAAAGACAAAAAAAAAAAAAAAAGTCCAAGACTCTTAACACGCTCAGAAATTTTTAACAGAGCAAAATTTTCACATCCAGATGAGATCTGATCTAACTGCTAATTAGATCATTAATTACGGGCAATAATAAACATAATGAGGAGTCTTCACCTCTCTGTCCTCTCCTTTCCCTCTGGAAGGCCTCAACTGAACATCATGAATCACTTGGTTGTTGACGTGTGGTTACTTCCGGGGGGACAGATGACATTTAGCACAGGACATGTAAAACTGTGGGAAAAGGGAAGTTCTTGGCCACAAGAACAGGACAGAACCCCTGCCCTTGGGAAAGGCGCCAAAAACCTCTACAGTCTACTGTACGGCCGTGAGATGTTTTAGCTCTAAAAGATTCCATTATGAAAAACACAAACCACACCAACAAATCAGAAAAGGATTTTGAAAATAAAGATGGAAGATAATGGTGTTCCAGCTTCTGTAAGAACCCACACTAAGTGATGGTCTCCGCAGCACTTAGGAGCCCCATCTCCCCGCCCCACCCCCCCACCCCCCAGACCGGTTTAAGCTCGCTAGGCCGTAAAGACAAGGACCATCGGAATAATGACTAACCGTACAGAGTGCTATGTGAGCCCTGGGCTCAGGGCCGTACGCACATCTCCTTACAGTGTTGTCATCAGCTCCAAATGAAAACTGCAACTGACATCAACTCTAAGAATTTCCTTTAGAGACTTTGAAGATAAATATTAGATTTTTTTTTTTTTGAGAGGTTTTTGCTATAGGCCGCGTGCGGTCCCAGACAGAGAGAAACAGAAAGCAAGAAATAACCTCCCAGCGGGGATGGCCACACCGCAATCCCTTCTCCTCCATTCTCCTCTCGGGATCTTGGGCACGCACGCAAACGCGCCCAGCATGAGTTTAAGCCACCGGGTCCAGAAGTTGAACCGCGGTTGACTACATGGGAGTCCAGCGACATAGCCATTACGCCAACTGCTGGTCCCAATATTAGATTATTTGTTTCAGCAACTTTTTTTTTTTTAGGTTTTTACCATAGGGTGCAGACACTCACCAGAGACAGAGGGAAAGTAAGAAATCACCCCCTGGGGGGGATGGCCACCCCACAATCCCTTTTCCTCCATTCACCTCGCAGTGTTTTGGGCACGCATGCACACATGCCCAGCATGTTTTTCAAGCCACTGGGTCCAGGACTTGAACCATGGTGGGCAATGTGGGAATCCACTGCCTTAACCACTGTATCAGCTGCTGGTTCCTATTACAGGAACTTTTTAGAAATCATGAATTATTTTGATGTAAAAGAAGTACTATATGAGTTGTTAAAACCATCTTTGGTTTAAAATAAAAGTATAAATAGAAGCATAGGTACTTCAGAAAACTGAGCAATTATCCCATCCTGTAAATCACCCCTGGGATATCTGCACAAGACCAAAAGACCTGTAAAAGGCTATAATTACTGATTCCAACCACCTTGGAGTTCTAGTTGAAAGTCTTTATTTTGTGGTTTATTTCAAAAAGGAAATTATCCTGATAACCAATGTCCACACAGACAACCACATAACCCCAGAAGCCCCACTTAGCCTGCTCCAGGTAAAACAGATAAGATACCCTTAACTATCCTCTGTCAATTTAATTATAACTTAGCAAATTATATGAAATTATCAACTTCAGGGGGCCAGCAGGTGGTAGGCGCGGTGGTGAAGACAGCTGGATTTCCACACCGCTGATCATCAAGTTTGAGTCCTAGACCTGGCAACTTGAAAATCATGTGGGCTGCATGTACACACTCACCCTAAACCCCAAGAAAAGAATGGAGAATGGACTGCAGCAAGGCCATTCCCTCTCTCTCCCAGAAGCACATGTGCCCAATAGCAAAACTAAAAAAAAAAAAAAAAAAAAGAAAGGATTTTACGTTTATGCATAAACACATTCAAAAGGAAATATATTAGGGACACAAACACGCCTTGGTTTTTATAGTTTGAAAAGTTAATATTCTTTGGGACCAGCAGTTAGTGTAATGGCTATGTCGCTGGACTCCCACGTAGTCGACCGCGGTTCGAGTCCTGGACCCGGTGGCTTAAACTCACGCCGGGCATGTGTGCGTGTGTGCCCAAGATCCCAAGAGGAGAATGGAGGAGAAGGGATTGCGGCGTGGCCATCCCCCCTGGGGGTGATTTCTCGCTTTCTATCTCTCTGTCTCTCTCTGTCTGTCTGGCGAGCTCACGCGCCCTATAGCAAACACCTCTCCAAAAAAAAAAAAAAAAAAAAAGTTAATATTCTTTATATCTGGCTCCAAAAATAGCTATTTCTCCTGTACAAGAGAAAACCAAGACATAAAGCGAATAAAATTTTATGGTGACTGTGACGGCATCTTGAAATGGAGAGTTGTAAACTCTCTCTCACGGAATCCATTTCTTGCCCCGAGAGTAGTTCCGCCATGATTTTTTTTGCAGAGTAATACATGGGATAACTCCGCTGGCAGGCAGAGTTCCGAGTAAGGGTTTCCCGAATCTGTCTCTGTCTGCACCTCTAAACCCATACACAATCAAAACCAAAGAACGGGCGATGGCGGCATCGAGTACGCTGGCTGCATGGCAGTAATACAGGGTAAGAGAGGAAGCCGTGGCCGTGGGAGCAGAGTAACCTAGACCCGGTGCAAACCCTGGCTCCACACCTGCTGGCCGGGAGGCCGTGGGCAATTTCCCTCTCGGTCTGAGGGTAACAGTTCCATAGGAGGAGTAACTACAGAACCTGTGAAGCAAGAGCTCAGGAAACAGCTATTATTATTTCACTGTGATTCATGTGGGCTCCTTAAAGGCAAGTCATGTTTGTTCTTTTTTTATTTTTTTTTAAGAGAGATATTCGCTATAGGGCACGTATGTTTGCCGGAGAGAGAGAGAGAAAGTGAGAAATCACCGTCCGGGGGAATGGCACACCGCGGTCCCTTCTCCAGTCTCCTCTCAGGATCTTGGGCGTGCATGCACACGCTCCTGGCGTGTGTTTCAAGCCGCCAGATCCAGGACTTGAACCTCGGTCGACTATGTGGGAGTCCAGCAATGTAACCATTACACCATCTGCTGGTCCCAAATTTATTCCTGTTACCCAATGGCAGGCTCTGCAATGACTGAGGACAAATAATAATAATAATAAAAAGATGGCAAGAAACATCAAAGTTACAAATGAGGATTTCTATCCGACCGACACATGCCTAGATGGGAAATGAGACTATGAAGTAAAAATGGCACCCTTCAAAACATGTCAGCATGAGCAGTGCCTGCAGTTTTAGACGCCACTCTGAAAGGAGAGGCTGCTGCCTGCACACCAACCAGGACAGCTTGTCATTCATTCCACGGCATCTCCCGAATGCCCTCTTTTTAAGTTTTTCCATAGGGCATGTGTGCTCACCAGAGAGACGGAGAGAGACCCTGAGAGGGAAAGTGAGAAGTTCCCCTCCACCCCACCCCTGCCACGGGACGTCCAGGCCACAATCCCTTCTCCCCCATTCTTCTTTTCTTTTTTTTTTTTTTTTTTTTTTTTTTTTTTTTTGAGAGGTTTTTGCTATAGGGTGCATGCACTTGCCAGAGAGACAGAGAAAGAGAAAGCGAGAAATCACCCCTCTGGGATCTTGGGCACGCACACACACGCATGAGTTTAAGCCACCAGGTCCAGGACTTGAACAGCGGTCAACTACATGGGAGTCTAGCGACATAGCCATTACACTAACTGCTGGTCCCTCTTCTTTTCATTTTTTAATAATAATAATTATTTTTATAAAACTTAGACACAGAGAGAGAGAGAAACCAAGCCGCCAGGTCGGGGACTCACGTCACGGTCAGCCATGTGGGAATCCAGCACCTTAACCACCATGCCACCTGCTGGCCCCCTGAAAGTTCATTATTAAATGCCTGTCGTGCTGGGCAATGTGCCCATGGTGGTGAGCAAAAGCAGAAACAGTTCCAACCCTCCAGGAGCACAAGTGAGCGTGAACTTGTGAGTGATGGGAAGGGAGGAAACGGGCCCTGAGCCGGCAACAGGGATCTAGCCCACTGAGAAGCTGAAAGCCGGCACGGCATGGTGGTTCAGGTGGCCGGATCCCACACCAGATCCCACACCGATCCCACACCGAGGACTGAGCGGTTGCCCCAGGCCAGCGGCTGGGTGCACGCGCGCGCATGCCTCAAATCCCGACATGGAGAAATGGAGGAGAAAGGACTGCCATGTGACTGTGTCCTTCCTCGCTGTCTCTAATTAAAAACAGACGGGACTGCAGTCCCCGCAGGCCTGTGTGCCTGGACAGGGATTGTAAGGTTGAGAAATAGCGAGGGCCCTGGCCTCAACACAGTTTAAAGGCTGCAGACCATCGCAAGACTTGTAACTTGATCCCAGGAGCAAGGAAAAAGCACTGAAGTGTTTCATGAATGCTAATTTTAAGGGCAGGAGGCGGAGGGAAGATGAGGTCAGACTTGCATCTGGAATAGCCGGATCCAGGTGGAAAGAGAAGTCCTCCCAGGGTAAGACAGCAGCGCGGACCAGGGTGGAGGCGGCAGTGGTGGGAGAGGGGGCGCCTGACTTCAAGAGCCACCCAGGAAATCGATGATGTACTGGATACAGGGGCCGAGAGACAGCAAAGTTTCCAAGGAGACTTTGAGGTTTCTGATTCTCACAACCAGACAGAAAGGAACCATTCAAGAGAGATCTGCTCCAGAAGCATCTTCAAAGCAGCTCACGTACCCCCAAAAGGGCCTAAATGACTTCATCTTTGCCTGAAAATGTTTAAGTTAGATCACTGTTTTAGAGAATGGGATTCCAAAGATTTTTAGCTATTTTCAAACATCAAACTGACTGTCACAAGGGGAAGGGTTCTCCCACACAGAAGATACTACAAAGAGTCTGCTACAAGATTGGAAGTCAATTCCAAATGATTTCTAAACCTGGTTTGAGCAATGGGCAGCATTATGGAATGAACGCGTCATTTCCTGTGAAAATCACTTCGTTGTTTGCTGCTTGTTTACAGCTGTCTTTTTTTTAAAATATATACTTATTTTATTTATCATTCTTAGTTTTTTCCCTTTAATTTGCTACAAGGCACATGTGCTCACCAGACAGAGACAGAGAGAGGGAGAAGGGGGGCAGGGAATGAGAAAGCAAGCCACCAGTGCCTGGACTCAAACCACAGTTGGCCATGTGGGAGTCCACTGCCCCAGCCACAACACCACCTGCTGGACCCTGGAGCCATCTTAATAATTAAGAGCACTCTTACCTGATCCCAAATTAAAATAAGAGACTGTCTGGCCGGCAGTTGGTGTGGTGGTTAAAATGCTGAACTCCCGGGAACCAGCAGTTGGCATAATGGCTATGTCGCTGGACTCCCACGTGGTCGACCGCGGTTTGCGTCTCGGACCCGGTGGCTTACAACTCACGCTGGGCGCGTGTGTGTGCGTGCCCAAGATCCCGAGAGGAGAATGGAGAAGGTATTGCAGCGTGACCATCCCCCCTGGGGGGTGATTTCTCGCTTTCTGTCTCTCTGTCTCTGTCTGTCTGGCGAGCGCACGCGCCCTATAGCGAAAAACCTCTCCAAAAAAAAAAAAAAAATGCTGAACTCCCACATAGCTGATCGAGGTTCGAGTCCTGGACCTGGGAGCTTGCATTCCCACTTTTTTTTCCTCTCTCTCTGGTCATATAATAATAATAATAATAAATTAAATTAAATAATTCTTTTAAAAATACAAGAATATTGGGGACCAGCAAGTGGCCTGGTGGCCAACCATGATTTGAGTCCTGGACCTGGCAGCTTGCTTTCTCACTTTCTCTCTCCGTCGCACTCTGGCCCTCTTATCAAATTAAAATAAAGTTTTAAAAAATATGAGAATATCAAAGATTAACATAATTAAAACTATGCTTTTTTTAAAAATAGTACTGAATTTTCTCTAACTTTATTTAAATTTATTATTATTATTATTTAATTTGACCAGAGAGAGATGGGGGGAGAGTGAAAAAGCAAGCCGCCAGGTCCGGGAGTCAAACTGCGGTCGGCCATGTGGGAGTCTGGCACCCTAACCACAACGCCAGTTGCCGCTTCCAGAACTATACTGATTATATTTTTTAACATTTGAAATGCCTGTCAACATTTTTTGCATTTGTAGGAAAAAGATATGATAAAAGGAAAAAATTCTTCAATACTTCAATATTAACTTTCTCTGGTTTTAATTTGCAACCTAGTCCCATGTTCATAGACTACTGACCCAAGAGAAAAAGAAGGAAAGAAGATGGATTTGCCCCTTCACAAATCAACCTAACACATGATACCTTGGGATGAATTATTGATACTTCTATATCCGGCACATAGGCTCCTTGGCCCCTGCGTTCATGACGGTCTGACTAGTATTCTATTAACACCGCCCTTTCTACTGCTGGTGGAAAAGAGAATTCTTTCCTCATTTTTCCCCCCCAGCCTGAATTTATCTCAAGGCGTCAAAAGACAAGTCGGGGACTGAGGCCAAATATGACAAAAGTCAACGGCAGGAATGAGGAGAAAAGTCAAGGGCTTTTCAAAGCAGGTCTGGGCGCCCATGCAGCAACGTGAGTTTGTAGCAGACTCCCCACACTGCAGACTGCTGGCAACCGTGGTGCCCGGCAGGGCTGGAGAGCTCGAACCCAGGCACCAGCCGGCTCGCCTTCTCCTTTTTTCCTGTGTTTCTAATCTAACTTCATCTTTTCAAACAAGGCATCAGCCTGTGGCTATATCTGAGCACAGCGCCGGCCGGGGGTGGGCAGTGCAGGGAAGAGGCAGCCGAGCCCTTACTTAGGGCTCCCGGTGCAGGGCGGGCGCCCAGCCTTCCTCGGGAGTGGTCCCTGCTCCTGCTCCTGCTCCGCAGCCGGGGTGTGGGGGAGGGAATGTTACAAAGGCCCTGGGCTTCCCCCAGCCCCCAGCCCCCCAATGACACCGCAAACCACTTCCTTCTGGGGACTGAAGGTCATTAGCTGTGAGGGACAATGGGGCTCTCAATGTAAGCTTCAGAGACGGAGACAGACGAGATGGTAGGAAAGCGGGGGTGCGGGGATGCGCCCAGCCTGGGAGATCCAGCCGGGGACCCGGGAGCAGGAGGCTGGGCGTCCGCAATCTGTCCAAGCGGGCCTGAAGCAGCCCCGAGAAGCCCCAGGGGCTCTGCAAACCTGGGGCCACCGAGGGAATCCCCGGGGACCCTCCCCAAACTGGGGCTTTTCCTGTGTTTAAAAAAGCCACAACCCCCCACGGAAAAAAGCAGAACCTTTCTGAGTGGGGAAGGGCTGGGGGCAAGTCCACGGTCTGCATTGTTGGGGTGGGGGAGACCACCCCCAGGTGGGGGCACTTGACATAGGGGGGGCCCAATACGAGGCCCGCGATCCTCGGGGGGCGAAGTCCGGGCCCCCGGGGACGGGGCGAGAGCCGAGGGCCGAGGGTCGAGGCTCCGGGCGCGGCCGGGGGGGCGGCGCAGGCGCTGCGGGCCGGGGCCTGGGGAGGCAGAGGCCGGGCTAGGCCTCGGGGGCGCGGACACACCCACCGGCGGCCGCCGCGCCGCTTACCTGCTCCTCCTCCGGGGTCAGCTCCGGCGCCATGTCGGGCCGGGGCGCGGTCGCGGGCTCCATCCCGCCGCCCCGCGGAGAGAAACGGCCGTGGGGAGCGCGGGCGCCCGGCGCGTCGGCCTCCGCTTCCGCGTCCCGGCGCTCAGCAGCCCGCGGCCGGGGAACGCATGGCCGGGCGGCGGCCGGGGCCCGGGCGCGGCTCCCGCGGCCCGAAGAAAGCTCTGCCCGCCGCGCGCTTCGGGCCGGCGTCCCGCGCCTCCTGCCCGCCGCGCCGCTCCTCGCTCGTCCCCGGGGAGGCCGGGCGGCGCCGGCGACGCGCGCGGGGCTCGGGGGCACGGGCGCGCGGCTCCGCGGGGCGCAGGGCGCGGGGCGCGGCGGGGCTGCCACAGGCCCCGGCCCTCGCGTCCTCAGGCCGCCCGCTCGGGCGTCGCGCAGCGGCCTCGCAGCCCAGTTCCTCAAAAGCGGCGGCGGCGAGAGGGCGGGCCGCAGAGGAGGGCCGGCAGAGAGGAGAGTCCGCCCCCCGGCCGGCTCAGCGCCAGCGCTGCGGCCGCCCGAGCCCCCCGCCGCTCCATTGAGAAACTGAGCGGCTCATTCACAGGCGGGCGGCGCGGAGGCTCGGCGGAGCCAGGCGGCCGTCCGGGAGGGGGAGACAGAGAGGAGGCGGCGGGGGAGGGGCGCGGCCCGGGGGAGGGGCTGCTCCGCGGCCCGCGCCGGGAAGAAAGCGGCGTCTGTTTTCGGGAGCGCGAGCGCGGGGCGGCAGGAGCGGGAAAAGCCTGGGCCGAAGGGCACCTCTCCTGGGCCGACCTGCCGCCGCCCCCTGGGCGTCCGCGCTCGGTGCTCGCCGGAGGCCGGGCCCCTGCGGCCTGGAAAGGTGGCCTGCGAGGCGCGGGTGTCAGGTGGAAGGACGGTCCACCGGCGGGCACTGGGCTCGCTCGCTCTCCTGGCTGGCTGTGGCCTGCAATCCGTCACCAGCGTGGTTTATTTTAATCTCTTGCAAAAACGGCATCCGATCTCGAACCTCCTTCAGGAATCACGAGGCCTTTGCAAACGTTTGAGTTTTCGCTTGGGCAGGCGCGCAGCAAGCTGAGTGCAGGATACGGGGTGCGGTCTTGGAGTCCGTCTGGGGAGATGAGGCGCACAGGGAAGGTAGGGTCGAATCTGAAATACATGTTTTCTGCATCATTCCAGAGACCACAGGTACATATTCTAAAAGGACTCACCGGACGACAGAGGGCTCCAGCTAGCGTAAAGGGCTGAAGCCATAAAGACGGCCCAGATGGACCCATCAGTCCCGCGAGAGTGCTGTGGGTTCTGATGCTCGTGCGGGAACTTTGAAAAGGTCCAGGCATTTCTGCATGAGTGCAATCAGAACTCAGGCTGCTGGGGTGAGCTCAGCGAGACTGAAGCCCCTGGTGTTGGGCTGTCCCTACCTCAGCTGGGTGCTCTTTAGGTTGGCATGACCCACACAGGCCTTACAGTTTCCGTCTTGTGGCCAGACACTCCTCTGGGAGACAGCCTCTGCACTGGACAAGGCTGCTGGACACTGGCCTACACACCGCAGTTACGGGGACAAGGCAGTGTCTCTTCCCCATGCTAGGACATGGAACGACCACTGAGCCGTGTCCCAAAGTGAAGCAAGCAAGCCTCCAACATGCTGCCATCTTTATAAAGAGCTAATGAATGGACATGTGTTCGTAAACTTATTTATACAAAGGAAAACTCTGGAAGAATACAAAGAGTAGCCGTCTCCCAGGAGAGGGATGAAGTGTCCAGTCAGGGGAATAGAAGGAAAAAGACTTCCCTAAAAGGTCTCTGTACACTTAGGATTTCTAGGGACCAGCAGATGGCGTGATGGTTACATTGCTGGACTCTCATATAGTCGACTGTAGTTCAAGTCCTGGACCTGGTGGCTTAAAACTCACGCTGGGAGCGTGTCCTTGCATGTCCAAGATCTTGAGAGGAGAATGGAGGAGAAGGGATTGCAGTGCGGCCACCCCCGGGGGGGGGGGGGGGTGATTTCTTCCTTTCTGTCTCTTTATCTCTATCTCTCTGGCAAGTACACACACCCTACAGCAAAAATCTTTCTTAAAAAAAATTTCAGGGTTTCTGTTTGTCCATTCCACATTTTATTGAAGTATAACACAGATCCAGAAAAGGTGCAAGTATAGGGGAATTTTCATAACTCGAACATACCCCTGTAGCCAGAACACAGACCAAGAAACACAACCACCCCAAGGTGCCAGAGCCCCCATGGCCCTCAGTACTCTCCCAAGGGTAAGCACCATCTTGGCTTCTAACGGCAGACTCTTATGCACGTGTGTTTAAATCTTGCATGTGGATATACAACCTTTACAAAAAGTTTTTTAAATAATAAAGAAAACATAAAAATAATAACCCGCCATACTGCTCCCTAAGCAGGTCAATGGCTCTAAGACTAAGCTGGAGGAGAAATGGTAGGACAGCGGGCTGGCTCTGTGGCCTAGTGGGTAAGGCAGCAGAGTCTCACACGGCCAACCCTCACACGTCCCGACCTGGGGGCTCAAGAAATACACCACCCAGCACGTGTGCCTGGGCACGTGAGTGTGTGCGTGTGTGTGCCCAAGGTCCCAAGGACGGGGAGGGAGGACAGAGAGGGGATCGTGGTGTGACCCCATGGGGAGTGGTTTCTCCTTTCCCTCTCTCTCTGGTGAGTGTACACCCCTCTAGAGAAAAGAAGAAAGAAGAAATGGCAAGACCCTACTACACACCACTGATGGGAGACAGCAGCGGGGGTCTCGTGGGCTCTCAACCCACCACGTACCACTTCTGCGGTTTTGCCCCATATTCCTCAGGCCATGGGGGTCGGTGACTTAACAACGCCCCACCAGCAGTTAGTTGGCCTTGTACGAGAGCTCAGACCGGGTGCCAGGGGAAGAACGACTCGGGGAGAGGCTTGCCTGAGTGGGCTGAGAGCGGGAGCTCGGCAGTGCTTCCAGAGCACAGCTGTGTGTGGGCGGTGGGTGTGGATGGAGTTCTCCGGAAATGTTCCTATCACAGTCTCCACAGGCCGGTGTCTGGAAGCTTCTGGGCAGAACCAGGGCAAGGCCGCTGGCTGGCTTTGCTTGAGAGATGGCAGAGAACCAGGGCACAAGGGCTCCTGCCTGGCCTGAGTGCAGCCTTGCCCGGTGCACCAGCCCTGGTGCTGTCCCCCTGCCCGGTCAGGCCATGGAAACCACAGGACAGTCTGTGAGAGCGAAAGGCTGAAAGCGACCTAGCGGCCTGTCTGCGGGAGACTCAGTCACGTAGCCGAAATAAAAGGAGACACTGTGTCTGACAACTCCCCAGCCCTTGTTCTGAATGACTTTCATTCATCTAATCTCAACGTAACCGTAGGCGATAGGTGAGAATGCGATCCTCATCTTACAAATACATGTATATGTGATAGATCCGTATGGACTCACAGAGCCGCCTTGCATTTTTTACATTTTAATTTACTCATTATTATTATTTGCTATAGGGCACATGCACTTACCAGAGAAAGAGAGAGGGAAAATGAGGAAGCAAGCCGCCATGTCTGGGACTTGAACCGCAGTGGACCATGTGGGAGCTCCGTGCCTTAACCACCACGCCACCTGCTGGCCCCTGGCTGCTTGCATTTGTTTTATTTAGTCCCCGCCTGAGAGAGACAGGGACAGAGATACAGCACCCCCACAAGGCTCTGACGCCGCAGTCCAGCCCAGCCCAGCCCAGTCCAGCCCAGCCCAGCCCAGCCAGCCCAGACATACTCCACCTCCACATGGCCTGCCCCTTAGTGCGCCACCCCATATGTTTGCATGCTTGGCTGCAGGGCCTAGGAGGGCAGGAGGGAAGGAGTGTAGGTGACAGACAAAACTCACATTTTTATTAATTGAACATCATCCAAAATCTGGAAGTGGAAGATAACTTACAAAGAAGGAACCCTGGGGCCAGCAGAGAGTATAATGGTTATGGCACTGGACTCCCACACGGCCGACCACGGTTCGAGTCCTGAATCTGGAGGCTTGAAATTCACAGCAGGCATGTGTGTGTGCGTGCCCACGATCTCAAGAGGAGAATGGAGAAGGACTGTAGTGTGGCCATCTCCCCTGTGGGTTGATTTCACTTTCTCTGTCTCTCTCCGGCAGGCACACTCAACCTATAGCAAAAATCTCTAAAACAAAAACAAAAACAGAGAAGGGACCCTGTGGAGGAGGGGTTAGGGTTTATACTTCTGATTTTTGCTTTTGAAGCACAGGTTTCAGGTCTCTGACTAGAAAACTCATCCTCCCTGCACATCTTCACCAGACAAATCTGACTCATCCTTCGGTCTCTGCTCAGAAGTCACTTCCCCACCAAGGCCTTCCCGACTACTCCCTGAATGGGGTTAGGCTCCGTGACTCTCACGGCACCCTCGTTTACCTGCGAGCTGGTCACAATCGGTATGTACTCGTTTCTACGCCCCCCGCCTGGCACTGGCCTGCTGGGCTAGACCAAGGGCTCCGGGAAGGCAGGAGACACGTGTCCTGTTGGCCCCTGAACTCCCAAGGCCCAGGGCTTGTGCGGAACAGCCAAATCCTTAACAAATGCGTATCCTATGCCTGAACCCAGAAAGGCAGCCTTCTGAATGCTGTGGCTGCTACCTTACTGTTTCTCTGACCTTCTTTTTATTTGTTCAGGTTCAAGACAGAGGTACTTCCCATTCTGGGACTGGAATTTTGTCATCTTCCCCCCAAAACACCTTACTTCTAAAACCCAAAGCTGCTTCAAACATTACTCCAAAATAGCTACTGCCCAGGAAAGTCACAGCTGTGAAAGCCACAGAAATGCCTTGGATACGAAGGGGCCAACACGCTTCTGTGACTTTTCTTTCTTTCTTTTTAAAAGACTTATTTCTTTTAATTTTATTTATTCATTCATTTATTTTCATTTGACCAGAGAGTCAGGGAAAGGGAAAGTGAGAAGGCAAGCCCCCAGGTCCGGTACTAGAACCACGGTCAGCCATGTGCGAGTGTCTAGCACCTTAACCGCCATGCCACTTGCTGGCCCCACAAACAGAATAAACCAGCCATACTGCTAATAACTGTCCTGAGTGAAATTTTTCTTTCTTTTTTTTAAGAGAGATTTTAGTTATAGGGAGTGTATCTCGCTGGAGAGAGACAGAAAGCGAGAAATCTCTCTCTGTATGTAACATCTGGATCTTAGGTCATGAGCACCACTTGTCCGGTGCCCGACCCACCACCCCCAGCCCCAGGTTACCCGGTCGCTGTGCCGCTGCAGCTGCACCTGTGCTGGCGCTCACCTCTGCCGAATCCCAGTCACCGGCACCCTTGTCTGCCTCTCCCATGGACCTGTGCTCCTGGAGGGCAAGGCCATGCCCTCCGGGGTTCTTTGGAAGCACACAGTAGGTGGTGCGCCATGTTCGCTGAGCGAGTGGACAGGGCCTTCCCGACCAGACTAGGTCTAATTGTTACCACAGAACAGCAGACGGGTTTGGTTACCTGGGCTGCAGGGAGGGAAGCCTCGCCACTCTCGCTGGTCCCACCTGAGCTACCGGTGCCAGGGCAGAACGCGCACGCTGAGTTGGCAGACAGGCCTTACCCGAGCCGCTTCCACTTCCTCTCTGCTAAAAGCTTTTGCAAAGCTGCCAATGAGAAGCAGAACCGAGACGTTTGAGTTCCATCTTTTATTTCTCCAGACTGGCTGGAGAGAACACCCCGAGGGCAAAGGCAGAGCGGAGACAGAGGCGACAAAGGCGGAAGCATGCTGGCCCCTGAGACCTTGAGGAAGACGAGAGCTTGCTACCAGCCAGATGGGTCTGTGTGGCACTGGCCACAGGCGCTTTCTAGGTTTCAGAACTCACCTCTTCACATCCCACACTGTCCCCCAAAAGGGGGACGATGCCTTAGGACTAGGTCTGCCTCCCAGGCTCCCTCTGGCCACTTTTCTGCCTCCTCAAAACAGACACACAAGTCAACCTTCAGTCGCGGTGACCTGGATGGACGTGAGAGGCGGACAATCACCTCGACCTCAGGACGCTGCCATCGCCCCTCACGCTAGCTGCCTGCGGCCACTCTTAACACTCCTGTGCTACCGCCAGCCTCCTACAGGCCTCCTCATGCCCATTTTGTGATGAGATTGTGGGCCCTCTAGGCTCGTGAGTCACAGCCCAATCAAGACCCAAGGCCACACCTCTCAGCATTTGGTGAGGAAACAAAATAATAAAATTAATCTGGTTCTTCTTTAACATAAAGACTGGGTAAAGGGCCATCCAGGTGGCGTGGTGGTTAAGGCGGCTGGATCCCACGTGGTCGACTGCAGTGAGTCCTGGACCCACTGGCTTAAGGAACATGCCCGGCATGTGTGCATAAGTACCCCAAATCCAATGAAACAAATGGAAGAGAAGGGACTGTGGTAGGGCCATCCCCCCGGGGGATATTTTTTCACTTCCTTTCTCTTTTTCTCTTTCTCCAGCAAGCACTCATGCCCTGTAACAATTCCTCCCCCTTAGAGGTTTTTGCTATAGGGTGTATGCGTTTGCCAGAAAGAGACAGAAAGCGAGAAATCACCCCCCAGGGGGATGGCCACGCTATAATCCCTTCTCCTCCATTCTCCTCTCGGGATCTTGGGCACGCATGCACACTTGCCCGGTGTGAGTTTAAGCCGCTGGATCTGGGACTCAAATCGTGGTCGACTACATGGGAGTCCAGTGACATAGCCATTATGCGAACTGCTGCTGATCCTGCCCTATAACAAATTTTAATAAAAAAGAAGGAGAAGAAAGAAGAAAGATAAAAGCAAGATTAAATATAATCACAGAATCTCACAGAGTGTGACCTAAAAACCAGCTCACCTTACCGAAGCAAGCAGTCACATCCCGCCAACATCTCAAGGCTTTTGCGCACTTTTCCTGCCGTACATCTCAGAAGATATCAACGGGACTGGACGGTGGCATGGAGGTAAAATGTGACACTCTGGGAGGCTGACCTGCATGGGAAGGTTCTGGGTTTATGTCCTGAGACCTCCCTAGGTACTCTGGGCAAGCATTTGCCCAAGATCAGGGCTGGCTGAGGCCGAGGGTGAATCGCGGTATCAGGCCCATTGGGGGTACTGTCTCTCTGTCCCTCTTACTCATGGAATAAAACGGGCCAGCAGGTAGCATGGCGGTCAAGGCACTGCACTCCCATATGGTGGACTATGGTTCAAGTCCCAGACTGGCGGCTTGCTTTTTCACTTCCCTCTCTCTTGCTGTCTCTCTGGTGAATAAAAAATGCTACTAATAGGGACCAGCGGATGGCATAATGGTTACGTTGCTGGACTCCTACATAGTCAATGGTTCAAGTCCCAGACTCAGTGGCTTCAAACTCACGCTGGGCGCATGTGTGTGCAGCCCTAAAATCCTGAGAGGAGAGTGGAGGAGAAAGGATTATGGTGTGGCCATCCCCCCCGGGGAGTGATCTCTTGCTTTCTGTCTCTCTGTCTCTCTGACAAGTGCACGCCTCCTATAGCAAAAATCTCGCTCTAAAAAATAATACATAAAATTTTAAAAAAAGAAATAAAATTTATAGAAAGGAACGAACGGCTCCATAAATATCAACAATTAATACTTGTAAGTTCAA
Source organism: Tupaia tana (assembly GCA_026018925.1). Lineage (NCBI taxonomy): Eukaryota > Metazoa > Chordata > Mammalia > Scandentia > Tupaiidae > Tupaia > Tupaia tana. The sequence goes on from JAKSZU010000028.1 coordinate 2,550,681, forward strand.
AGTGATAACAATCGAAACAAGACATCAGACAAAAGGCAATATTTGGTTAAAAATACATATTGTGGGATTCTGACTCGCTGGTCAGAAAAGAAGCCTGTGGCTGGACAGGCCATTCTCCCCTCTTCCAGTGCACTCAGGGAGTCGGGCTGTCCTTTCCACTCACTCATGCAACTAAAAATAGCTCTGGTTCTTAGAAGTCTGTGGCAATGTCCAGCCACCTGTTAGTGGCCAGTCACACACCTCCACGCAGCCTCCCCGGGGTCATGGGGCTGTGCGGCAGAGGGGAGGAGGGGCTCGCGTCCACTGCATGCTCACTCCAGGTCGCCGCTTCTTCACTCGCTCAGCCCAGCTACTGCTGTGACAAGTGCCAGGCCCAGTGCTGGGTCCTAGGGGCCTGAGCAAGTAAGACAGGTGCCTGACCATGCCGATCTTGCAGTCTACTGGAGGGAGTGCACAGGGAGGGGTTTAACCTTGCCCAGAGAGAGGTCTGGACTCTGACCTGGACTCCTGGGAGGTAACTTCCTCCCTGATAAAAGTGCCAGTGTTTGCCTGGGGGCCGTAGGCCACACTGGGTAGGACGGTCCAGCACTGAGATTTAGGCTGGGGTCTCTGGGCCACAGGGAGACGGGGAGGGGGGAGGGGGTGGACACACGCTCATGAGGACTTTCGGGTGGGCTGGAGGCCGAGGTTGGCCACGTGAGCAGACAACCAAGGCCCACGAGCCGAGGCCCAGTACGAATTTGGACACCGAGCCTTGGGGGAAGTCCTCTGGCCGGCAGAGCTCTGTGTTATCGAGCAGTCGCTGGGGAGATCGCTTCTGCAGTGACTTCTCTGGGCGAGAACTGGAATCTGCATCAGGACTGCCTGGATTCTGTCCCATGCATGCCTTCCCTTGGCTGACTTTTCTGTTCCCTTTCACCATAATAAACCATTACTGTGAGCTTAACAGCTTTCGATAGGTCTGCGGTGAGTTACCAAAACCAAGGGTGGCCTTAGGGGCTCCCAGACTGGCCACTGGTATCAGAAGTGAGGGCAGGGCCCAGCCTCAGTGGCGCGGGTAGTGGTGTACTGACCTACAGAGCTGGAAGTCACATGGCCGGTCACAGGCTCAGACTCCAGTTCAACCTGAGACGCCCCTGTGACACCCAGGGTGCTGCCCGCCAGAGGGCTGGGAGAGGAGGCCACAGCATAACGAGACCCTGACTGGGCGCTCCCTCCCCACCAAAGCACGCACGAACTCGCTCTCATGGGAGAAATAAGCTACAGCAACAGTGAGGGCGGTCTCGGGGACTTCCCCAGAGACACTTACTCCGAGCAGTGTGTGCAGAGATGAGCACTCCTATGAGACGCGGCCAGGTGGGCGAGCAGCGGACATAGAGAAGACTGGCTGTTCCACCTGCAGAGGGAGCTTCAAACAGGTACCTACTGCTTTTCTATTTTATTTTGTTCCTCTGTTCAAGATATAAATTCGTGGTGAGGAGCATGTGATTGGCTCATCTTGAGCTGTTTGGTTGAGGGACAGTCGCCTCAGATTACAGTCCAACTCAAACTTCACGGAGAGATGGGTCCATGGAAAAGATGCTGGATGCTGTTTGGGAGTGGGGGTGGCAGCCAGTAACTAGTACCCAGTCATGCTCGCCTTTGAGACAGGTGGCAAGAGGCCACACTTCTGTCCCTAGGTGTGACCAGGAGCCACATCACTGAGGGTCACTGATGGATGATGGTGGATCCCTGGTTAAGGACATGAAGGCACTCCTGCTCCCAGCCCTCCGAGCGGCCACCCACCACCAGCCTGTGCTTGTGGGTGGGTTTGGCTGCTATGTCCCTGGCCTCCCGCGTTGTCCACAGAGAATGACTGTTCTCTGGGGGAGTCCTTCCAGACCTCAGGGCCTGCAAGCGGAGCCTGGTCTGCGGACCATGTCACGACCGGCATCAGCACACACATGCACACATGGCTGCTGCCCTGGCTGAGACGGCGGGATCTGGGAGCACAGACGACAGCATTCCGGAGCACCGGGGCTAGGCGCCGTGGTGGCTGATGTGCTCCTTGGCAGGAGGGGCACAGTGTTCCATCCCAGAGCTGACCTTGGTTCAGGGCAGTGCTTAGGAGGTAGGCCGGTGTTCGGGTCTGCAGCCGGCAGGCCCACCGCTGGCCAGGGTGGGAGGAGGGGTTCTTCCTTCCCCAGTTGGACAGGCAGCTCGAGCGGCTAAGAGCTGACAGGAGCCTAGTCCCACTGGACGTGCCGAATCGTGTCACCAGGCTCCGCTTAGCCCTTGCTTCTGCCTAGTCGGTTCCCAGAGCCAGTCCACACCACGGCACAGCTGCCCGTAAGCAGGCCCTGGGCTGGCTCCCTCTGTGCTTCTCTCCGTGGGACATTGGTCCTGCTGGAGGGAACAGTGAAGACCTGGAGGGAACAGTGAAGACCTGTTGTCCAACATGAGAAGTCCTAGAAAGGTGGACAGCGAGGTGGGGTGGAGCCTGAGGCCATGGGGAATGGGACACATCTCCTGAATGCTGAGCAGAAAAGCGACCTTTAGACACCACCTTCTACCAAAGAGCTCTGGGTCACACCCTGAAGGGACCCTGCCTCCTCAGCTCTTCCCTACCTCGCTCATCCATGCCGTAGGTCTAAAACCTGCCCTCTCTCCTCCAGCCTCCTCTCCAAGCTCTCCACTGCTACTTTGTACTCTAGCTAAGCTGAACCTGCCTCGGTTTCCCAAGTAAGGCCCGTCCTGCTCTGAAGGGGTGCAGCTGCAGACCCTCTCAGCACAAAGGGGAATGCCCCTGCTTGTCTGCAGAACATGCTGGGGCCTTTCTGGGAGCCCAGGCAGCTCTGACCTCTCTGCGAACCCCGCCCCAGCTCTTCCTGCACCCTGGGCCCACGCTTCATACAGCTCTCGCACCACAGCCCTCATCTCACCAGCCAGACGTGCCGTGCCCTCCATGCTGGTGGCCTGACTCTCTCGCGGGACTGAGCCCTCGAGGGCAGGTCTGAGTCCTATCCTGCAAATTCCACTCCACACCGCAGGGGCCTGGCACAAAGCTTTTCTCCTGGCAGGTGCTCCGATATCTGTGGATGTGGTGAATGAACTCCGTTTGCATCTTATCTCTGGCCGTGCTAAACCAAAGAGAATCACACTTGTCTTCTCAGAAGAGGGAACATATTTAAATACCAAGAACTGCAGTTCCTGGTAAGACATTTCAGAAAATGAAGTTAGCAACAGCAGTAACTGAAAACTCAGCAGAATGTCAGTGCTAATGAGGGCACCAGGCCGGCCTTGGCCATCACAGCTGAGCACGTGGGGGAGGGGCGCAGGGGCTCCTCGGCTGTCCACAGCTGAAGAACCACAAACGACACCTTTCCTAGGAATCACATATATTTACACCATGGATCTGGAGTACGCTCATCACAACGGGTGCTGCTCAGGTCGCCCGGAAAGCCACCGGGCCTGGGACCTTTCCACCGCCTGGGCCAGCACTTCAGCTGCAGTGGCTCTGCAAAGTCACTAAGATGATGTCACCTGCTGTCGCCGTCATCCTCCTCCTCGGTCTTGTTCTTGGGCCAGGCATCACCCCGTGCCTTTGAAGATGGCTGCCCTCCTCAGTTCTCCATGAGGGTCCCAGAGTGGTCGGGGTGGTGGGGAGGGCTCTTCGGCCTGGGGGTGGACAGGTGCTCCAGCTCATAGCACCCACTGCCGGCGGCCTTGGGCGAAGGCGTGCCTGCCACGCCCTCCCGCTGGCCCCGTTTGTGCTCGATAATCTGTTGGAGCTGCTGCCCGGCATACCCTGGCTTTGCAGTGAGGGGGCCAGCGGGCACAGCCACCCCGAGGACATCGGACACCATGTAGGGGCGCAGCCACCCCACCAAGGGGGTGCTGCCGGGGCTGTAGTGGGTCTGCTTGTGGTAGAAGAGGAGTCCGTCCACCTACAGGAGGGGAATGGGAGCAGAGTGACTCTGGGGCCACGTGTCCCCAGGAGAGCTGGACCCACAGGGGCAGGTCTGTGGTCCAGCTCTTTCCTGGGTCACTGCCTGAGGAGAGTCCTCGCTTCACACACGTGGTTTCCCTAAAGGAAAAAATGTCCTAGAAAATGAAATCTGGGGAAATAAAAGCATAAACAGCACCTTCCTGTTTACAGGGAGCTCTCCTACCCGCCACTCCACCCTCGTATCCACAAGGTGCTGGAGAGAAGGGGCCGCTCAGACCCAGGAGCTCTGGGGCCTGCCTACTCAGTGAGTAGGCAGCAGAAGTTCAGCCTGAGCCCAGGTCTCTGTCCCCAAACTCCAGGCAGAAAACTACCCCGAGGTTTCTGCGGCAGGGATGAGCTCCGCGCAGAATAAACTGCAGGGACCTGGACGGCATCCGAGCGCTAGCTGCTGAGCACGGACATGGCTCCCAGAGCCGGCCCCAGCTGCTGCTGGCTGCAACCGCCCCTGTGTCGCCTGTGAGCCGTCTTCTGGGAACCACAGTTTTTCTCAACGGGAAGACCTCCTACAGCCCTGCATTTTCTTTCCTGTGATTCGGTGACTCATCTCTAAAAAGCATTGATTATCACTGGGGCATAAGAGCTATAAATAAAGATGGTGTTCTCACCACCTCCTTAATTGACTCCCAGAAATGAAGGCGACAGCCTTGGCCATGCCTTATTCGGGAAGCTGTGGTCCGCTCGCAGGACTGCACCCAGCAGCACAGGCCAACACTGGCGGGTGGAGAGGCGGAATTTTAAAGGGTGTGATGGGCAGAGGCAAACTTGCTCACAGAGCCTGGAGAGAGGAAGTGCAGGGACGGCCCAGGACGAGGGGCTTCGGAACGGGAGACTTTCAGTGCCGACACTGGGCAGGGCCAGCTGTGAGCAAACCGGATGGGCTGGTTACTCTCCCCGGAACCCGCCCCGCCCCCCAAGTCCTGCCCTGCAGCAGCGTTTTCTCTGCGACAAGTAAGGATTAGACGTAGGGCTCCAACACTTTTTGAGATCTCTAAGTCACAGAAGCCTCTCTACGTCCAGCCACAGCAGTCAGACGAGAGGCTGGTTCTCATGCTTAGATCAGAAGAGACACCCATGGAGGACACAGGGACAGACGTCCTGGCCACCCCTCTAGGCCTCAGCTTCTTCTCTGTCAAGTGAGGCAGCTGATGAGCTTCCTTTGGGGGCCCTGGCCGACCTAGCAGGGGTGGAGTGGAGACCCTGAAGGGTGGAAAGCATGCCCTCTTGCCCAAATCAGCCCTCAGCCCTTCCTGATGCCTGGACATCTGAGACCTTCTCTAACAAGGTCTCCCTACACCCTACCGTCACATCGGAGTGAAAAAGACAAAGGGATCATTACCTCAAAAGGGAAATCCATAGACAGTACCTCACACAGGCTCTCAGGGGTACAAGGGAAATTCTGCAGCCCCACGAATTTAAACTGAAATATGAAACAGAACAAAGAATGAGTACGTTACCAACGAGATGGCCAGGCTAGCAAGTGAAAAGCTCTACCAGAGAACGGTTTCAGGCCCCTGCCCCGCCCACTACCTAAAGGATGAGTCCATGGGTCTCATCTTTCTTTACACACAATGACCACCGGGGAGATGCCGAGAATCACTAATGTCAGCCTCACCTCCAGGCCCTTACTGAGCTGGTCTGAGCTGGGCCCAGGCCGTCTGCAAGCTCTCCAGCTGACTTGAACATGCAGTGAGGGGCCAGCCCCCAGCCTGGTGGTTAGGGCAGCTGGATCCCACATGACCAACTGCATGGTTCAAGTCCCAGACCTGGCAGCTCAGGGAACATGCCTGGCACATGTATGTGTGTGTCCAAAATCCTGAAAAGATAAATGAAGAAGGGCTTATGGCATGACCTTTCCCTGTGTGAAGGGGAAAGGTCACCCCTCTCTCTCCACCTCTTCCTATGAGCGCGTGCACTCTCTGGCAAATTAAACGAGCAGAAACACGTAGTAGGGACTGAGAATGGCTGTGCTGTACTGGAGGGGCTATGTGACATGCTGGTCCATGATGGTGCCCCTCATGAAGGGTGAGTGAAACCCTTTTCATGCCAGCAGGGATGTTTCTAAGTTTGCTATCAGGGGCATATGCTTGCTGAAAAGACAGGGAGAGGGAAAGTGAGAACTCATCCCACACGGTGGATGGCCACACCACAATCCCTTCTTGCAATTTTGGGCACGCATGCACATGCTCCTGGCATGTTTCTTAAGTCGCAAGTCTGAGACTTGACTCATGCACACAGTTGGTCATGGGGGACCCAGGTACCTCAACCACCACACACTGGGTGGCTCCCGGCAGGAACTGTTAGACTGAAGCAGTGTAACAAAGTGACTAGGACTGCACACCCCACAGTAGAGAGCCTGAATCCCAGCCCAGCCAGCCATTTAACCTCTGCGTGCCTCCACTTTCCAATCCGTACAATGGGAGGATAAAAGGATCTGCCTCACAGGCTTCCTGTGGGGAGTCAACGGGTAACAAGCTCCCCTTCCCCCAAGCACGTTCTTTGGGACCTCCTAAAAACACTGCCAGCAGTAGAGACTGCATTTACTCTCCTATGACTGCTTACCTAGTTGCATTTAAAAAACTTTGTAAGTGATCTAAACAAATGTCAACCTGCAGAGCGTAGCTAATGAAGCACCCTGAAAATGGCCATTGCATATTTAAACCACTGAGCAGAGAGCCATGATACCTTGGCTCGTCAGGACCTTGGGACCTGGGGGAAGGCAGTCTCCTCTAGCACCTATATTCTCCTCTGTAAAATGAAAAGACTGGGGCCAGCAGATGGCATAGGGCACTGGCTCTCACATGGTCAGCTGGACAGCCCTAGACCCAGCACTTTGAAAACCATATTGGACGTGTGCATGCATGCCCCAAATCCCAAGAGGAGAATGGAGGAGAAGGGATTGTGGTGTGGCCACCCCCTATGGCAGCGGGGTGATTTCTTACTGTCTTTGTGTCTCTCTCCAGCAAACACACATACCCTATGGCAAAAAACTTAAAAAAAAAAAAAATACTGTTTAGGATTCTGGTCCACTGGTTCCCAAATGTCCTCACATCAGTTACAACGAAAGGCTCAATGAAAGAGACTCTGGGGCCTCACTCCGGCGTTTCTGATGTAGCAGATCTAGGGTCTCCAGACATTGTTTAGGAATTTCAACTCAGGCTGGCCTGGTGGTTAAGAAAGCCAGGTCCTACATGGCTGACTGCACAACTGAACCTCACCCACGGTGGCTTGGAAAACGTGCCAGGCATGTGTGTGTGCCCAAAATCTCAACAGGGTGGGGTGCTTCCCTCCCACCACCCTGTCTTTCTCATAGGGGCCCTTTTTTTATAGAAGAACGAAACCAAGAATCACTGCTCTTGTATCTGAGCTGGGAAGGCACTCATCTAGTCAGTCCCTAGTTTTATTTTTAAGAGTTATTTTATTTAACTGTTTATGCATTATTATTATATTCCAGTTAGATTAGAGAGAGACAGAGAGAACAAAAGAAGTAAAGCGAGAAAGCAAGCCACCAGGTCCGGAACTTGAATCGTGGCTGGCTACGTGGGAGTCCAGTGCCTTTAACCACCACGCCACCTGCTGGCCCCCAGTCCCTTCTTTTGTTGTTTAGGTTTGTTTGTTTTGTTATACAGCATGTGCACTTGCCAGAGACAAAGAGAGAGTGGTAGAGAGAAAGAAAATAAGCAAGCACCCCCCATGGGGGATGGCCATGTCACAATCCCTTCTCTGCCACTTCTTTGAGATTTTGGGCACACATGCACCACTGGCCAGCATGTTGCTCAAGCTGCTGGGTCTAGGACTCGAACTGTGCTATTGGCCACGTCCGATCTAGCTACCTTAATCTCCAAGCCACAGTCTGGCCCTACAGTATGGTTCTTACACAACGCTCTAAACTAAATGTCATTCATCTTATTTTACAGACAAAGAAATGAAGGTCAAGCAAGGCTATTCACTTAATTAGTGATTATCAAAGTAAAAGATGGAATCGGACGTGGACAACCGCGAGGCCCAGCCCTCCTGTCACACACGCTGCCTCAACGAAACCCGTTCCTGATGGCCACAGAGACAGCGACCCATCCTGGGACCCTGAGGCCGGCCTTACGGGATTGATCTTGGTCTTCTCTCCTAGCCCTTCTTCTTCTGGCAACTTGGAAAGCATCCAGTAGAATCGGAAGTCGGTCTGCATGGAGAAGGGAAGTGGGGGTTAGATACTGCTCTTCCGACTCTCTGACATGAACAAGGACGTCCCGGGCCAAACAGCCCCCCCGTAGTGAAGACCTAAGCCTGTCTCTCTGACCCCTATCCCCTCAGAACCATCCAGTCAGGAGGGTGCTTAAAAACCTTTGCAGTGGGGCTGGCAGGTGGCGTGGTGGTTAAGGTGCTGGACACTCCCACATGACCAACCACGGTTCAAGTCCTGGACTCGGTGGCTTGTTTTCTCACTTTCTCGCTCTGGTCAAATTAAAATAAATGAATGAATAAATAAGATTACATAAATAAGCCTTAAAAATTTTTGGTAGGCTCATTAGTGGCAGTTAAGCAAACATTTATCACTGAAGGCCTATATGTGTCAGGATCCACACATAGGTTTTAAGCACAGAATCTTTTTTCTTTTTTTTTAAAGGTTTTACCATAGGGCACACGCGCTTACTGAGAGACAGAGAGAAGTGAGAAATCAGCCCCCTGGAGGGATGGTCACATGGCAATCCCTTCTCCTCCATTCTCCTCTTAGGATTTTGGACACATGCACACATGCCAGGTCTGAGACTCAAACTGTGGTCAGCCATGTGGGAATCCAGTGCCTTAGCCACACCGGCGGCTGGCCTCCAGAGTCATTTGGTCCTGTTAAGTTTATTTGTTTATTTCATGAGAGAGAGAGATCCACACACCCCCCAGCAGGGTCTTCACGCCACGATCCACCCCGAGTCTCACCAGCCCAGATCACAGGCATGTGCACACACACACGCCTGGCAGGGAGGTCCTGGGCTGTGACCTTGGGAAAGATCTTTGGGAAAGGGAGGACATTTCCAAGTGGATCCATTGTATCACTGCTGTGCCACCACCGGGCCCACGTACACAACACCTTATTCATCTGCAGCCCTGGCAGTTGTGTTACCATTTTCTCCATTTTACAAGTGAGGACTCTGAGGTTGAGAAAATTTAAGCCATTTGTGTGGGTACAAAGAGAAAATACCGTGAGACCCAGGACTTTCTGACTCCAAAACACATACATTCACTTTGTTTCATGTTAGTCCTGAGCCCTACAAACTACATACAGTTAAAACTCTTCACAAACTACTTTATTCTCTGAATTACTGATCTGTGTACTTCTACCCTTTTAAATTATTTTGTTTGGGAAAATATAAAACAGCCTTTACCTAGGACTAGCAGTTGACATAATGGCTATGTCACTGGACTCCCATGTAGTCGACCGCAGTTCGAATACTGGACCCAGTGGCTTAAACTTGCACTGGGCACATGTGCGTGCGTGCCCAAGATCCCAAGAGGAGAATGGAGAAGGGATTGCAGCATGACCATCCCCCTGGGGAGGTGATTTCTCGCTTTCTGTCTCTCTGTCTCTCTCCGTCTTTCTGGAGAGCGCACGCGCCCTATAGCAAAAACCTCTCCAAAAAAAACACAAACCAAAACAAAACAAAAAAGTCTTTTCCTTTTTTTTTTTTAATTTGCCAGAGGGCATGTACACTTGCCAGAGAAAGAGAGAGGGAGAGGACACCGCCTGTGGGTGCTGCAACCCCTCCCACCACTCCTTCCATCCAGCATTCTGGGCACACACGCACATGCACCCAGCATGGTTTTCAAGCCACCAGGTCCGAGACTCAAATCACACAAATGTGGGATCCAGCTCCCTAACCACCAGGGAGCTGGATCTTTGTATTATAACTGTGTACGTGGTTTGTTTTAGTTACTAAACATACAGGCTGTGAATGCATGTCACGAAACACCCTTTAACAGAACTAAAGGAAAGTATGTTCTGGATGGAATTTCCATTCTGGGCTAGAGGCCCGGCTCTGCATGTGGCCACGGCACTGGACGTGGGCAGCTCTCAGCCCCAGATCTGTGAGGAGACTAATAATGGCGCTTCCTTACAGGGTTGTTTCGGGGTTCAATGGTTAGGCTCCAGGGAGCTTAGCACGGCAAATCTCTGTGGCTACCACGCCAGTGAGATTCTCTTTAGAACCTGGAGTACATCCTCCTTCGGAAGTTGGAAACCTGGCATGGGCAATGGCCTTGCAAAGCAGCATCCTAGGGTCAACCCTGAGTCTCACATTTGAGCCTGCACCCTTACGACATGAGCCCTAGGGACAGTATGTGGTGTGGTGGTTATGGCTGACCGTGGTTCAAGTCCTTGAACTGCTTTCTTGTTTTGTCTTTCTCTATCTCTCACTGGTCTAATTAAAACAATAATAATAACAAATGGAATTAAATAAATTATCCTTAACAAAAAATGAAAAAAGCACAAGCCCTACCCTATAGCTTCAGACTCAGGTCTGAGAATGTACTCCCCCCCCCCCACCCCCATAGGGCATGTGTGCTTGCCATAAAGACACAGAGAAAGAGACAGAAAGCGAGAAACCACCCCCCAGGGGAGATGGCCATGCCGCTATCCCTTCTCCTCCATTCTCCTCTCGGGATCTTGGGCACGCACGCACACATACCCAGCAAGAGTTTAAGCCACCCGGTCCAGGACTCGAACTATGGTTTACTACCTGGGAGTCCAGCGACATAGCTATTATGCCAACCGCTGGTCCAAGAATGTACATTTTTTTATAGATATTTTTGCTATAGAGTACGTGCACTCGCCTGGAAGACAAAGACAGAAAGTGAGAAATCACCCCCTGTGGGGATGGCCATGTTAGAGTCCCTTCTCCTCCATTCTCCTTGCAGGATCTTGGGCACACACAACATACATGTGCCTAGGTGAGCTTTAATCTGCCAGGTCCGGGACTCAAACTGTGGTCGACTATGTGGAAGTCCAGAGACATAACTAATATACATCTGCTGGTCCCAATCAAAATTTTAAAAAGAAAAACAAACAAACAAACAAACAAAACCTGAGAAGTACGAGGAAAGTGACGTGAGGGGTAGGAGGCGGTGCCAAAATTAAACCAGAAGGGAGAAGGCCGGGGCCGCTCGTTGCTTGGAATGTCTCCTCCTAGAGCCCCCTTTGATTTTGCCCTGCCATTTCCAGGACCAGGATTGGCTGGTGAAGGAGTGCAGGGCCTTCCATTCTACCTTCTCTTCCTGGGGCCGCCTGTGCATGGAGGCACCTCCGCCTACGGCCTGCCCTGCCCCAAATCCTCAGCCCACACCCCTGCTGCTCCTCTCACCTCCCCCTGAGAACTGCTACGCTTCCCTTAGTTCCTGCTACTGCATGCTTTAAATTCGGCTAATTTAAACACACTTAGAGATGCGGGGGCATTAGATGACGTTCCTGATACACCACATCCTATGCGCGCTGAGAAGCTGTCATGTACACACCCGCGTGCTGGGCCATGTTCGCGTTCCGGGAGGGAGGAGAGGGCAGCAGCAGTGCGAGGGGCAGGGCGGCCCTTACCTGGCAGTCATAGAAGGGGTGTCCCCGCCAGCACATCACATCCAGGACGTAGTAGGTCTGGTTTGCCTCACTGTAAATGCAATCCAGAATGGTGTAGTCTGGGGATACCACCAGAGAATCAGCACAGGGCTCCCCTTGCAACCAGGCTTCCCTCCGCCCCGATCTAGGGACCCCTCCCCAGAAGCTCCAGTCCAGCGAGCCGCAGCCTCAGCACTCACGAGCCCTAAGGACTACAGCTGGTGAGGAGGGCACTCTCCAGCCCACCTGGCTACTGGAGCAGCTCAGGGGACAAGACATAGGACAGTGCAAGGGGGATCAAGGCACCCCTTGAGCTGAGTGGGACTTGTGATTTTTTTTTTTTTTTTTTTTTTTTTGAGAGAGATTTTCGCTATAGGGCATGTGCGCTCGCCAGACAGACAGAGAGAGACAGAGAGACAGAAAGCGAGAAATCACCCCCCAGGGGGGATGGTCACGCCGCAATCCCTTCTCCTCCATTCTCCTCTTGGGATCTTGGGCACGCACGCACACGCGCCCGGCGTGAGTTTTAAGCCACCGGGTCCGGGACACGAACCGCGGTCGACTACATGGGAGTCCAGCGACAGCCATTACGCTAACTGCTGATTCCCACTTGTGAATTTTTAGATGAACTGGGACATTTACTCACTTAAGAGAAGCTCATGTTTGAAAGCAAGTAATCTTCCTTTCATTTACAACTACTTTTTTTTTTTTTGAAGAGAGGTTTTTGCTATAGGGCATATGCGCTCTCCGGAAAGACAGAGAGAGACAGAGACAGAAAGTGAGAAATCACCCCCCAGGGGGGGGATGGCCACGCCGCAATCCCTTCTCCTCCATTCTCTCAGGATCTTGGGCACGCACGCACATGTGTCTGGTGTGAGTTTAAGCCACCAGGTCCAAGACTTGAACCACGGTCAACTACATGGGAGTCCAGTGACGTAACTATTACGCCATCTGCTGGTTTATAACTGCCTCTGGCTCCTTTTGCAGGCATCGTGTTGCTGCAAAACATCAGCCCAGAGTGGCCCGGGCCTGTAAGGAAGCTGCAGCCCGGCTAAGGAGCGGTGATGCTCAGAGCTGAGTCATGCAGGTCCACTCAGCAACAGGAGTTCCAGGAAAGAGACTGGAGCAATAGGAAGGCACCAGGGGGAGAAGACAGCAGCAGAGTCTTCTGGGGTCTGGAGGATTTAAACCACAGGGCAGGAAGGGGGAGTGGCGGGAGCAGACGGCCGGAAGCATGGTGAGCTGGCAATGGGTGGGGAGCCAGGAGGTGAGCTAGGAGGCCCCTGAAGGGGACAGGCGACCTTGCTGCCTATCGAGGACGGTCATCTCTTCTCAGTGGGGAAGTCTGGCTCCAAACAGAGGGAGCCTGGGCAACAGAGAAGAGAGCAGGGGTCAGGGCGGCTCTGCTGATTGCTCCTGAATGACCGTGGGCCAGTTAGCTGAGCACCGGGCCCTCAGCGCTCGGCTGGGCAGGTGGGCAGGAGAGGCTAAGGCCAGGACAATGATAAAAGACAAGAGGAAATCTGTGGGGAGCCCCAGAAGCGAGTGTCATTACCCTCAGCATTTTCTTGGGACCTTCCCCAAAAAACTGCGTCTGTCACCTGGTCATGAGGTCCAGAGCATGACCTTCATGGGGAGTTTACAGCCCAGCAGGCCTCACAGGGCTAACGTTATTCTGTAGCTGAGGAGGCCAGACTTGAAGGGGAGGCCTGACACCTGGGACCAGTAGGCCATGGGGACAGCCCCAAAATGGGTCTTTAAAACAAGGAACCAAGTCAGCCCAGTCACCCAGTGGTTAAAGGAGCTGGATCTCACATGGATAACCGTGCAGCCTGAATCCCAAGCCTAGAGGCACATGTGTGCATGCTCGATCCAGCAGGACCGAGAAACGGAGAAGGGGCTACAGCGTGACCATGTGCCATCGGGATGGCTCTCCTTCTCCCCGTCTCCGTCTCTCTGGTGAGCGCAAGCACCCTCTGACAGAATTAAACAGAAACACACAGCTGACCGAGCACGGACACGGCCGTTTACTGATGGGGGACTTGACGAGCGGACACCCCACAGGTACCTTTCGCAGTGCTTGAGCGCTGCCTGTTGCCCCCCGGCAGCAGGGATGAGAACCTGTTGACACAGTAGCCGCTCTTCGTGTAGGCGCTGGTCCAGCCCTGGAGAGAGGTGACCGTCCACCTTAGACACGAGATTGCCTTCCCCTGGCTGCCTCATTCTGAGGTGTCCCCGGCCCGGAGATGGCTCTCCACACCCTCCGGCAGGAAAGCATTGCAAGCCCCACTCCTGGCACGACTGCTGGGGCAGATGGGGAGAAGGGTCCCTCCTGCGGCAGGCCAGGCCTCTGGCAGGGAGCGTGGGAGACAGCCACTCACCCGGGAGGCCACGATGAGGGCTCTTTTTCCAACAGGGCACACGACCACAATCCATTCCTGTCCCAGGTCTGAAGGGACGTCAATCAGCCACTCGGAGAGCATCAGCTGGGAACAGAGGACACCGGTGATGAGCAGCAGGGCCCGGGCTGGTGCAGGCGGCAGCAGACTGAACTGCCAGGCTGGATGACACGGGAGCACCAGGTTTGGGCCCCGAGCTGACCTGGAAACACGCCCAGCGTGCATGTGCCCAGGACCCCGACGAGCTAGAGGGCTGCAGTGTGTGAGACCCAGTCGAGGGTGCCTGCCTCTCTCTCTGCACCCTCTCATGAACAAAATAAACACACTTAAAAAACACAAAACAGGCTCAGCAGAGGTGTGCTATGGCAGTGCTTATAAAGACAAAGCACCTATGGCCTGCACGTGCCAGACGTCTTCAGAAAGATCATGGAGCGCCAGCCCATGGCCTGGTGTTTCTGGGAGCTGGATCCCACATGGCAGACTGCATGGCTTGAGGACTGGACCTAGCAGCTTGAAAAACCCACCAGGTGAGAGGGGATTGCATAGTGACCATTCCCCATAGAGGGCGCTCTCTCCCTCTCTGTGTCTCTGGTGAGCTCATGCACCTTTTGGCAAATTAAAAAAAAAAAAAGAATGAGGACAGAAAAGGCCGACAGTGGGACCTCCGCCCCACATGTTCTCAGCAGTCAAGCTTGCCTCCTGCGCAGCTGACAGGACAGAGGCCACTCCCTGTGAACTTCAGCTCCTCTGCTGGACCCCGTGGCCTGCACCCACCACCCTCACCGCCTCCCACTGTGCTGGGCTGACGGACCTCTTCCTTTCCCTACTGTGTCTGCTCCCTACTGTCACCATAACTACGCTGACCACGGGCTCCACCTCGGAGATGAAGTCCCTGACCCGGAGACGCATTTCTCAGACTGATACCCAAATACATACGCCCAGCGAGTTTCTCAAGCTGCCAGGTCTGGGACTTGAAGCACAGCTGGACATGTGATCAGGCTCCCTTAACCATCAGGTTAGCCCGCTACAGGCCAGCTGCAGCCTCCTCGCTGCCAAATCATCCCCTCCCTCTCCCTGCTCCCTCCCAGCACTGCCTGCCCTGGGGTGAGGCCCTGCCACGTCTCCCTTCCAGACATGGTGCTGTTCCCGTGTTAGCTCCAACATTCTTCCACACTCCCTGAAAGCAATGTACTTTTCCGGGGGCTGCCTTATAGATGCTATCCCCCTTGCAGGGAGATCTCTCTCTTTAAAAAAAAAAAAAAAAATTATTTATTTTTAATTTTTAAAATTTATTCATTCATTCATTTTAATTTGACCAGAGAGAGACACAGAGAGAGAGGGAAAGTGAGAAAGCAAGCCATCAGGTCTGGGCCTCGAACCGTGGTCAGCCATGTGGGAATGTCCAGCACCTTAACTACCATACCACCTACCGGCCCGATCTCATCTACTTTGACAGCTGCACTTGTCACTGCTGATTCTCCTCCTTCCTCTCTAGACCTTCCTTTCTCCCTCCAGGTCTGTGCTGCCCACTGCACCTGAAACCCAGTAAATCCAAGTGGGAATCACTACCTTCTGCTGCCAAGTAGGCCCCAGCCCTGGAGCACCCACCCCTTCCCTCCTGCAGCCTGGAGCCCTGTTAATGGCACTGTTGCACTCTGAATCTTAAGTTCAAGGCATGCTCAACTCTCCCTCACAGGATGGAGTGAGAAAACACCAAAAGTTCAAGTGACACTTGGGTGCGTGTGTGTATGTGTGAGTGTGTGCAAGAGTATATGTATGTGCGCCCCAAATCCTGACGGTAACGAGAAATGGAGAGAAGGAACTGCAGTGTGACCGCCCCACTGGGGGGCAGGGGGGGTGCGCTCGCGCGCTCTCTCTCTCTCGCTGGCAAACACATGCGTCCTCTGGCAATTAACAATCATTCTCAGGACCAGCAGATGGCATAGTGGGTATATTGCTGGATTGCCACAGAGTCAACCATGGTTCAAGTCCCAGATCTGTCAGCTTGAAACTCAAGCTGGGCACATGTGCGTGTGTGCCCAAAGTCCCAAGAGGAGAATGGAGAAGAAGGGATTGCAGTATGGCCATCCCCCCTGGAGGGGTGACTTCTCATTTTCTGTCTCTGTCTCTGTCTCTCTGGCAAGTGCACATGCCCTTATAGCAAAAAGCTCTCTAAAAAAGAAAATCATTCTTGGCGGTTCTCTGCAATCTGACGGTCTAACCCCTGCGTATCTTCGAGGCCCTTCACATCCCTTCTGTTGCCCCCTTCCCAGCTGCCTGCTCCATCCTCACTGCCCTGCAGCCTGCTCCTGAACAGGCCCTGTGCACCTTCTCACCAGCAGTCTCTCGTTCAGCATCTGCTGCCCGGAATGCCCTGGACCTCTGACTGTCCATGTCCTACCCACCCTAAAGGCGGCTTTCTTCTTCCTGAACCTTCCTGACTTCACACCTTCGTAACCGCCCTGGTGGGAAGGAATCACACTTTCTTATTGCAAAAACCATGGTCTACACTTACTCCAGGTCAGGGCTGTTCCTGGTCCGTGTCTTTCCCCTGCGGCATGGCCGACCTGATTTAACCCAGAGCAGTCCTTCAGCAGTGCTTGTGGCCAGAACTGAAATGCACTTTGTCACAGAGGATGGTCTGTGTTGTATTTGGGGCACAGAAAGGGATATGGAGCACTCTACAGCCACATGCTGAGGGCAGGTGAGGACTCCGAGGTGACAGATGCTTGGGTTCCACCTTCTGGAATACCTGGAACGTCTGCGTGAAGTCAGCCTCCACGCCTGCTCCCCCGTGACATCACAAGCTACACTGGCTGGGCCTCTGGACCTAACTGGGACCTAGATCCAAGTCTCCTTGTGCTCTGCTCCTTCACGACCTCCACCATGTGCTGGCCAGCCGACCGGCCAGGCTGCATGGGCAGGCCCGCTTCACTCTAGGGTGGCTGTATCTCCCACCTGCTCGCACCAGCACATGAAGACCAGCACTGTCTGGGGACCACTCCTGACCACACGTAGGGCCCAGGACGGGGCTGGGTAGTCCCAGACCACAACTGCTGGCAGTGCCTACTCACGTGATGGGGATGTGGGGGTCTGTCATTGCAGTGACGGCTCATGGTTCCGCAGCCCTGAGACCTGAGCCAGGAGTTTCCACACCCAGTACTCACGGGCTCCACCGAGTGGAGGTCCTGAGCACCTACACCAGCCTCACCATCCCGGCTTTCTGCGTACAGCACTCTGAGGGTTCCAGGCCTCGCTTTGAGACACGTTTACTGGGTGGGCTCTGGCTAAACCGTGGAGGGCAGGGGCTCACAAGACTGCCCCTCTCGAGACCGCTCACCTGGTTAGCATAGCGCTTGGGAAGCTTCTTGCCAGGGTCGACGTCCATGTCTTCATCAGCTTTCTTATCTTCCTCCTCACTCTCCACCTCTGCCCAGTCATCCTCGGCCAGCCTCCTGGCATGGTTCACGTAATCCAGCCGCTTGCTGAAGAAAAAGAACAGAGGACAGACAGGCCACAGGTCATGCAGGAAGCTGTCTGCAGCGGTCATTTCCTGCAAAGGCTCTACACGGGCAGAGTATGAGCCGATGGGACGTCCTGCACCGAGGGCAATACAATCAGCCGCTCCTCACGGATCCTAAACGGGACCCCCCAACCACACTTAGCCTTCCTCAGGGCTCCCTACAGGTGGGCAAAGAAAATCTTTTTTAAGGTTTTCGCCATAGGGTGATGCAGGGAGGGAGCAGAATGAGCAATCACCGCTTGGGGGTGGCCACGCCGCAGCCGTCTCCAGTCTCATGTCAGGATTCTGGGCACACATGCGCACGTGCCCAGTGTGATTTTCAAGTCGCCAGTTCCAGGACTCGAACCGTAGTGTCAACCATATGGAATCTGGCGCCTTAACCACCATGTATTTGGCCACGTGTATTTTGAATTTTGAACAATATGAACATGATATCTATTCCAGAAAAAATAACTATGAAACACAAGGTAGGGTAGTGGCAAAGGAATCTGGGACTGCCATCTGTCTGCAAGCCACAGGCCATAGGAGTTCTCTCTGTTGGACATACCCGGGGAGGGCGCCGGCCCCCGCAGCCTGTAGGGGAATCCCGCAGCTGTCAGGGGCTGCTCTGGCCACTGCGCCCTAAGTAACGGCCCAGAAGAAGCTCCTGCTGCACCCTACCCCAGAGCAGCTCAACCGTACACGCTGCTGTCCTGCCCCTGCCTGTTGGCCCTCGGCAGCAGGGTTAGGGTTAGGGTTAGGTTAGGGTTAGGACGTAAGTGTATGGACGCATCTCCTCAGATCCCCGTGGTGTCGTTTGTCTTCAATGCCCAAGGGCCCCACACATGAGCTTGGGCTGACTGCGCACCAGAAGGCCGCACCAACACCAAGGTGGACAGCGTGGGGGAAGCCACACATAGGCAACCCAGGAAATGCGGGGAGTGGAAGTCTGGGCATGGCCTGCACAAGTCCCTAAAGCACAGAGCTTAGGACTGTTGCCAGAAAAAAAATTAGGAAAATGTAACCAAGTAATTAAGTTTTTGCTCTCAAACTTCAGACTGCCCTTACTCCCTCATCTCCTCCGAAGCTCTGAGTATAAAAGTGGCCTACCTCCGCCAGGATTTACCCCTCCCGACCCTGGGCAGGAAGAGCAACCCAACCCTTTCAATGGGGTCTCCTTAGAAGGGGTTCCAGAGAGAGAGGAGCAGCCTCCCGAAGGGCCCCCAGCCCGGGGAAGGAAGCTGAGGCGCTCGCGCATCCTTACGACTTCTGCAGCTCCAGTAGCTGACGCCGCCGCTCGCTCTGCTCCAAAGAGCTGTACTTGGATTTGTACTGGCACAGGCGGGGATGCGGGGCAGCTGTGCTGTTCAGATCCTGAGACACAGAAAAGCTACTGGCCAGGGCTTCACTCAGCTCTTCCATCTTCCCTACAAAGGAGAACAGAGAAAACGGTCCACTCGTTTCCTACGGTCTCCTGCGCAGACAGTTAGGATGTAACGGGATGGCTGCTGCCCTAAAACACCCACTGAATCCAGTCACAACGCCCTCCTCAGGGGAGAAAAAGAAGCTACAGGGCATAGGAGTTACATATTAGCTGTACCAGTGTTGTTTCCTGTAGACATCTCAATAGCTCTGAGGATACAGATAGAAACCTAAACGTTCAGGCAGCCCAGTGGCACTGTCAGTGCTGGAAGCCACATGGCCAACTGGCTGACTGTGAGTTCGGATCTTCGGGTTGGCTTGAAAGCGTGCTGAGTGCATGTGTGTACATCCAGGATCCTGACAGGCTGGGGAAGGGGGATTACAGCACGAGGACTGTGCCTAGGGCGCGTCTCTGTCTTGTATGCACGTGCAAGCATTATCATAAATACACTTAAAAGCAACCAGAACCACCCACTAAGCCTATCCACCCCATGCTTGAAGGGACCTTTCTCTCTGTCACCATCACCAGGAGCCCTGTGGCAACGTCCGGCCATGTGACCGGGCATCTGATCTCTTTCTGTGTAGCTCTAACTAGTGATGACTCGACGACTACCAATGATTTGACTCTGATGCGCGTTTCACCCAGCTGGTGGTTCAGTTCTCTAATAAATGCCAACTCATACTAAGAAAATGGAGCTCCAGGAGAAATACTAGTTCTGGGCCTCCGAGGGGGAAATAAGTGGAACCCAAAATCCCAAACCAGCAACTGCATTCTTGTTTTACAGTTTGGTTTGGCTTTGTTCTGGGTGGGAAGAAGGAAGGCTTCAGGGCTCCTATACGGGACTCACTTGGAAAAGAGCCAGGATGTGCATGGCTGCCCGCCGCCAGGAGCGAGGACTCCTGTTAGGAGGACAGGGGCGGTAGCTACCCCAGTGGGGGGAATACCCAGGTGGGCCCCAAAGCCTGGAGGTGGAGAGACGGAGGTGAGCTCACACTTCACACTGAGAATGAAGAGATGAGGTGCACAGGAGCCGCCCAGGGGTGGAGCCAGTAAGAAAAGAGGAATAACAGGGGAATCTATCTCACACAGTGGCCTGGCCCAGCCCAGCCTTATAGCACGAGCGTAAACCATTGTGTGAGCCAGAGGGCACTGCGAGTGCTTAAACTCCACCCCAGCTTCCAGTCCAGTGCTCTGAGCACCAAAATCATGGTTCAGTGCAGAGACTCCATAGTTAAAATACAATTCCAGGGTCAGGAGGTGGCATAGTGGTTAAAGTGGCTAGATCCCACACCACCACCTGCAGTTTGAGTCCCAGAATCAGCGGCTTAAAAAACATACTAGGTGAGGACCAGCAGGTGGCGTAGTGGTTAAGGTGCTGGACACTCCCACATGGCTGACTACGGTTCAAGTCTTGGACCTGGTGGCTTGCTTTCTCACTTCCTCTGTATGTGTGTATGTGTGTGTGTGTGTGTGTGTGTGTGTATGTGTGTATGTCTGGTTAAACTAAACTAAATGAATGAATAAATAAAATTACATAACTAATTATTTAAAAAAAAAAAATACCAGGTGCGGGGCCAGCAGGTGGCCTGGTGGTTAAAGTGCTGGGTTCTCACATGGCTAACCATGGTTTGAATCCCGGACCTGGAGGCTTGCTTTCTCACTTTCTCTCTCTCTTTCTCTCTCTATTTAGCACACATGCCTTGTAGCAAATTATAATAATAACAATGATTAATAAATAAAATAAAACTTAAACAACATACTAGGTGCGTGTGCATCTATGCCCAAAATCTTGAGAGGAGAATGGAGAGGGGATTGCAGTGTGGCCATACCCCTTGCTTTCTCACTTTCCCTCTCTCTGTCTCTTTCTCTCTGTCTCTTTCTTTCTGTGTCTCTCTCCAGAGAGCACACTTACCTTATAACCTATTTTAAAAAAAATCATGATTTAATAAATAACAAACTCCATAGGCCTCTACTTTTTTAGGAAGAGGGATATAATTTCTTTCTTTTTAAAAAGAGAATTATTTATTTGGGGAGCCAGGAGGGGGTATGGTGGTTAAGGGTGCTGGACTCTCACATGGCCAACTGTGGTTCGAATCCTAGACCTGGCGGCTTGCTTTCTCACTCTCCCCTCCACCGCCAGTCAAATTAAAATAAACTAACAAATAAATAAAGTTAAAATAAAAAATAATTATTTCTTTGGGACCAATAGATGGCCTAAAGGAGCCAGTTTCTTTCTGTGTGCCTCAATGAAATCAAATGAAAAATTCATCCCGCCTCTGCAGGTGTCCCACTGGGAGCTGCTCACTCACCATGTCTGTGTTGCCTTTACCAGGCTCAGGCCCTACCCTATTGAGATGGACGAAGGCAGAGGAGCAAGCCTTCCGGGTCTTGAAGTCTGCTTCTGGTGAGTGCCCCAGCCTTAGGCCTCCCTGACATCTCAAACCTGTTCCAACTGTACGTGGCTGAGTCAAAGGGCATCATGAAGAGGGTCCTAATGCAAACTCTGGGACCACGACAGCAGCCTATGGCCTACTTAACCAAGAGGCTAGACTCAGAGGCATCAAGGTGGGTCAAATTGCCTGTGCAAACAGAGTAGCCACAGATGTTGCCCTAAAGCCAGCGGGGCCCCTGCAAATCCACCCACGCTTCCTACTCGAACCTTTGCCAAGAAGTCTAGATGCACTCTGGAGGAAAAAAGAATTAGGTCACGCCCTAAGTGCCATAGACCAGCCTGAGGGATGGAAAGAGCTGCTTGATGGGCGACTCCTCCTCCCAGAAGCTCTAGGATGGGGCCATCTCCCTACTCCATCAGAACACTCATCTAGGGAAACAAAGGTAACAGGACTTCCCAAGAGGGACTGTCATATTCCTGGACTGGCAAAAGTTGAGAAAGACGCAGCCAGAAGATGTTGCATCTGTGCTCAAGTAAACCCTGGAAAGTCAGTTCCCCCGTACCATGGGACCAGGCTCTGAGAACAGAGCCCTGGAGAACACTGGGGACTCGACTTCACCGAGCTCCCTCACGAGGCGGCAGGGCACCACTCCTGCTGGTGTTCATAGACACTTTTTCTGGTTAGCCGGAGGCATACCTCACCAAATCCAAGACAGCATAGGTAGTTGCTTCAAATTATGGTCTCAAATTGTCCCACGCTTTGGGTTACCAGAAACTCAGGTCCAACAATGGCCCGGCGTTCACCGCCCATGTTACTCAGATATTGGCAAAATGTTTAAAAATGGAAAACTTCACTGTGTCTATCAACCTTAGAATTCAAGACAAGTACAGAAAATAAATAGGATGCTTAAAAAAGCTTGAACCAAGTTGAAGTTGGAGACTGGTGAAAACTGGGTGAGTCTTCTTCCTTTTGCCCTTCTGCGTGCACATTGCACCCCTTATGGGTAGGAATTGACCCCCTTTAAAATAATGTTTGGAGGGTTGCCTCCACTTGTCCCCAAGACTGATGAGGAGATAAAAGGGGAACTTTCCAACCATGCCCTTTTGAAGTCCCTGCAAGTCTTACAGGTATCAGCAAAAGGATGCAACACCTTCTCCAGGAAGCTTATCAGCCTTCAGGTCTTCAACCAGGTGACAGCTGCTGGCAACCTCCAGCCTGGGGACTTGGTGTGAGTCTGAAAGCAGGAGCCTGCCTTGCTGGAGACCTGTTCGGCTGGTCCTTTTCCCGTCGTCCTGACTATGCCAACTGTAGTCAAGCTGCATGGAGCAACGTGAATTCACCACACCCAAGTAAAAGGACGACCCCCACTGGGACTGACGAGTGGCATAACCCCTTGCGTAAGTCCTAGCTTGTTACGGAGCCCTGGGTTTCCCCACACTTTGGGGTTTTAACCCAAATGCACTGTTAATGGGACCAGCAGTTATGTAATGGCTATGTCGCTGGACTCCCATGTAGTCGACTGGGGTTTGAGTCCCGGACCCAGTGGCTTAAACTCACACTGGGCATTTGTGCGTGCGTGCCCAAGATCCTCAGAGAAGAATGGAGAAGGGATTGCGGCGTGGCCATCCCCCTGGGGGGTGATTTCTCGCTTTCTGTCTCTGTCTCTCTCTGTCTTTGTAGCGAGTGCACGTGCCCTATAGCAAAAATCTCTAAAAAAAAAAAAAAATGCACTGTTACTCTAGGGAGTGAGGCTGAGAGAGAACAAAACCCTAAAAGCCCTCTCGGCCCAGGTAAATAAGGACCTTGACTAACGGGACTAGAAGAGTTACTCTAGGGAGTGAGGCTGAGAGAGAACAAAACCCTAAAAGCCCTCTCGGCCCAGGTAAATAAGGACCTTGACTAACGGGACTAGAAGAGTTACTCTAGGGAGTGAGGCTGAGAGAAAACAAAACCCTAAAAGCCCTCTCGGCCCAGGTAAATAAGGACCTTGACTAATGGGACTAGAAGAGTCCCTCGGCTCATTGGCCAAAAGGTTTTACAAAATAGAAGAGGCTTAGACCTCTTGTTCTTAAAACAGAGAGGCCGGGAACCAGCAGTTAGCGCAATGGCTATGTCGCTGGACTCCCACGTAGTCGACCGCGGTTCGCGTCCTGGACCCGGTGGCTTAAAACTCACGCCGGGCACGTGTGCGTGCGTGCCCAAGATCCCGAGAGGAGAATGGAGGAGAAGGGATTGCGGCGTGACCATCCCCCCTGGGGGGTGATTTCTCGCTTTCTGTCTCTATGTCTCTCTCTGTCTGTCTGGCGAGCGCACGCGCCCTATAGCAAAAAAAAACCTCTCAAAAAAAAAACAAAAAAAAACAAAAAACAAAAAACAAACAAACAAAAAAAAAACAGAGAGGCCTATGTTTGGGATCAAGTAAAGCTTGCTGTTTTTATACCAAGTCTGGGGTGATAAAAAAAAAGTTTAAACCAACTGAAAAAGAGGTTACTAGTAAGAAAGGAAAACTAGTTTAACAATGAATAATTATAAGTAGCCATTATTGTCCCATTCTGGTACAATAAACAGATTCAAAGATTTTAATCTTGGAAAAAGCCAGTGGGGAATGTGATGGACTAAAACAGGTAAGAAAAATGGTGTATGTTAGGCTAAGATGCATCCCGTAGGCCTGCCTCACCCACTCCATAGAGCAGAGTGAAAACAAGGGTGTGGTTACATTTAAGGAAAGACGCTGCTCTGCTCTGTAAACTAATAGAATGCTGGTAAAGGAATATAGCAACCCTTGCAGCCCTTCCTCCCTATAACCCTCTCATCCCCACCCTTGCCAAGTGTAATGTTCCCTTGTGAGTTCTGTGCTTAAATGCTCTGCAAAGCTGTGGATCAGGGCTGTTGTCCCAAACACTACCTGCCAGTGGCAGGGGAGGCAGTCCCTGGCCAGGATGACAGTCTCTAGCCAGGAATAAAGGCTCCTAAAACTAATATATCGGTGGTCCAGTCTTCATGATATCTCGCATCACACCTTCGTCTCCATCCTTTCGAGATTTTAGGCATCCATACACATATATCTGGCATGTTTTAAGCTGCTGGGTCCGGGACTCGAACCGTGCCATGTGGGCTCTAGCCGTCTTAACTAGGAAGCCATGGGCTGGACCCCATGATTTATCCTGATGTGGGCGCCCACTCTGCCCAGACCCGCACCCGGGCATCTCCCACACCTTCCCTCAAGGCTGTCCCGGGTGGGCTCCCGTTCTTTCGGCCTATTCCCCTACGGTGCTGGGTCCCCAAGCGCTCTGACCTCGGCCCCAGGAGGTCTCATCTCCCACAGGGACCCACCCATCTAACTGCCAAATGGCCTCTCCGGTCCCCTCCCTGCGCTCCAGACCCTCCCTGGGCCCCGCTGTCGTTGCAGGTCCAGGCGACCCTGGCTGCAGGGTTCCAGCCCCGGGGCCTCCACTCGGCCGTCCCCCGCCCCCCGCAGTGCCACTCTCTAGGGCTGGGCTCATCTAGGCCTCCCCCGCGAAGTCCCCAAGGGGTCCCAGCCGGACCGCCCCGGGCAGCAGAGCGAGAACGCGTCGGAGGGGAGGCCCCAGCCTGGTTCTGCCCCTCGGGGTGACGCCCCGGGAGACTTGAGTGCGAGGCCGGGCAAAGGGAGTCACAGTCCGGCGCCAAGAGGCAACTCGGGCTCCAACAGGACTGAGGTTCGCACCCTACTCTACTCACCAGACGGAGGTGCCGGTGGCACGCGCCGCTCCGGATCCCGCTGCCGACGCTGAAACCGGGGGACCGACCAATCACGCTCGCCGAGAAGGCCGGGCCCGCCCTTCAGCCGCGCAGCCCCGCCCACAGGCCTGGCGCCCGGCGTTTCCGGCTGTGCTCGGCGTTTCCGGTCCCTCCCACCTTGCGAGCTTCGGGAGCTGCGGCGCCCACCGACGGGTAGTTCCGCAGTAACGGCTGGGGTGTGCACTCGCTGTCGCGCGGTCCGGGACCCTCTTGCAATATGGCTGGGCCCGGCCCAGGCCTCGCTTCTCCGCCCAGGCTCCTCCGGGATCTTTCGTCCGGTAGAAGGAACCCGAGCTCGTGGCCTGGCATTCGGGGCCTTCCAGGTCCTGCTCCCGGCAAGGTCTACCCAGCCCTTGGGCTGCGCCAGCAGGGCGCTCCGCGGCCGCCCCGGTGCTTCTACACCGACAGTGACCGACGGCCGGGCGACCCCCTACACTCCTGGCGCACACAGGCTGCAGACGTTTCGTGTTCCTGCGTCTTACACCAGGAACTACCCGGACTGCCCGTTTGCTGGGATCCGGCGTTGCTCGTTCCTACGCTGCTATGGCTTGGCAATGTCAGGGACCTGGCTTGAATCCTGCCAGAGCAGTCAGCGGCCACATACAGCCGCCTGAAATCTCAAGAGGAGAATGCAGGGCCAAGGGATTTTGGAGTTGCCAAAATGGACGATGCTCCCTGGGCGGTGATTTCTCACTTTTTCTCTTTGTCTAGCACACATGCCCTGTGGCAAAAATTAAAACAAAAATCCCAGAAACAAAATATCCTAAGTTGCACATGATGAATCTGAATAATGTCAAGAGGCAGGGCCAGCAAGTGGTGTGGTGGTTAAAGCACTAGACTCTCATTTGGCCGACTGTGGTTCTAGTCCCAAACCTGGTGGCTTGAAAACCACACCAGGCATGAGTGCATGCATGCCCAAAACGGGCTGCAGCATGGCCATCCCCACCAGGTGGTGATTTCTCACTTTCCCTCTCACTGTCTCTCTGGCAAGCCCATGTACCCTATGGCAAAAATCTTTTAATTTTATTTATTTATTTATTTATTTATTTATTTATTTATTTAGGAGAGATTTTCGCTATAGGGCACGTGCGCTCGCCAGACAGACAAACAGAGAGAGACATAGAGACAGAAAGCGAGAAATCACCCCCCAGGGGGGATGGTCACGCTGCCATCCCTTCTCCTCCATTCTCCTCTCGGGATCTTGGGCACGCACGCACACGCGCCCTGCGTGAGTTTTAAGCCACCGGGTCTGGGACACGAACCGCGGTCAACTACGTGGGAGTCCAGCGACATAGCCATTACGCTAACTGCTGGTTCCCAAAAATCTTTTTAAAAATGCCAAGAGGTGGACTTGTATTGTTTTTTTGGAGGGTGTTTTTTGTTTTTGCTAAAAGGTGCATATACTTGCTGGAAAGAGAAAACGTGAGGAAGCACCCAGCAAAGAGGATGGCCACGGCTTTTTCTCTATTTCTGCCTCCTTTAGGGATTTGAGGCACGCATGCACACATGTCTGGCGTGTTTCTCAGAATGCACAGTCCAGGACTCAAACAGGGCAGCTGGCCACATGAGATCGAGCTGCCTGAACCACCAGGCCAAAAGCTGGCCCAATTTCTTTTTCTTTCCTTCCTTCCTTCCTTCCTTCCTTCCTTCCTTCCTTCCTTCCTTCCTTCTTTCTTGTTTTTTTTTTTTTTTTTTTTTTTTTCCAAGATCTTGCCTTTAAGAAGAAGAATAAAAAACAACAGTTGATTTCAGTCTTCCATGAGATAAGAGAAGAGATCAGCCTCCCCATCAGGGTCTTCACTCCACTCTGCCCCCCACCTCAGCCAGCCTAGATCACAGACACAGCATATACAGGGAGGCCCCAGAACACAGTGACATTATCAGTGCCAACATTTGGCCCTGTCTGATGGATTTTTTTAATGCCATGGCACCTGTGATTGAGAGAGGGCGAGCACCAGCCTCAATAGAACCTGGTCATACTATAATCCTTTACCTTCCAATTTCGTAGCCATCCAGATCTTGGCATGTGTTCATGTTTTTTAAAGTGTTTTACAAGTGGATAGGACCAGGACTCGAACTGGCCAGCCATGTGGGATGCGGCTTCCTCTGCACAGTGCTTTACCGCTGAGCTATGGGGCCAACCACTCTGCTGGTTCCATTTTTATTTTTTGAGGTTTTTGCCATGGGGCATGTGCGCTTGCAGGAGAGAGACAGAGACATTAAGAGGGAAAGTGAGAAGTCATCCCCCTTCAGGGGATGGCCATGCTGCAATCCCAACTCTTCCATTCTCTTCCTGGGATCTTGGGCACAAGTACACATGCCTGGCGTGATTTTCAAGCCACTGAGTCCAGGATTTGAACTGTGGTCGGCCACTGGACTCCACTGGGAGTCCAGCGACGGAACCACTACACCATCTTCTGGCCCTCTGCTGGTTCCTCGACACCTCTCTTAACACAGACCAGGACTTAATTCCAGGCTGCTGCTAACAGGATGGTGCTTCCCTAAGGATGAGAATAGACCATTAGCCAGCACAGGAAGGTTGAATGAAAAGATGTGGAAGGCTGGGCCCAGCATGTGGCAGTGTAGTTAAGGCACTAGACTCCCACATGATTGACTACAGTTCAAGTCCCAGACCTAATGGCTTGCTTTCTCTTTCTCCTTCTCCCCTCCCCGCTCTGGTGAGTGCATGTGCCCACTAACAAATTTAAAAAATAATAACAGTAAATAATATTAAATAATTATTTTTAAAAATGTTTACTGGTTGTGGCTGGGTGGTTAAGGTGCTAGACTCCCACGTGGCCGACCACTGTTCAAGTCCTGGACCTGGCGGCTTGCTTTCTCACTTTCCCTCTCTGTTTCTCGTCAAATTAAAAAATAGTAATAAATTAATTTTTTTTTCTTTCTTTTTTTTTGGAGAGGTTTTCGCTATAGGGTGCGTGTGCTCACCAGAAAGACAGAGAGAGAGACAGAAAGTGAGAAATCACCCCCCAGGGAAGACGGCCACGCCGCAATCCCTTCTCCTCCATTCTCCTTTCGGGATCTTGGGCATGCACGCACACGCACCCGGAGTGAGTTTAAGCCACCGGGTCCAGGACTTGAACCATAGTCAGCTACATGGGAGTCCAGCGACATAGCCATTACGCTAAATGCTGGTCCCAGGAGAGGTTTTTGTTATAGGGAGCGTGCACTTACCAGAAAGAGACAAAGAGACAGAAAGCGAGAACTCACCCTCCAGGGGGGTTGACCACACCGCAATCCCTTCTCCATTCTCCTCTCAGGATCTTGGGCACGCATGCACATGCGCCCGGTGTGAGTTGAAGCCACCAGGTCTGAGACTCGAACCACGGTCGACTACATGGGAGTCCAGCGACATAGCCGTTAGCCAACTGCTGGTCCTTTAATTTTTTAAAAATGTTGAATGGCAAAGTGAATGTATTTTATCTTCTTCCTGTCTCATTGCACATGGAGGGGAGTCAGGCTGGCCTGGAATCCATAGACACTTCCTTTTTTTTTTTTAAGAATTATTTTTTGGAACCAGCAGTTGGCATAATGGCTATGTCACTGGACTCCCATGTAGTCGATCGCGGTTTGCATCCTGCCAGCCACCAAAAATAAAATAATTAAAAACAAAAACAAAAAACAAAAACTCTGTTGGGAATGCTGTCTCTCTGGCTCATTAAAGAAATAAACTTCAAAATTTTAAATAGTGGCCAGACAGTGATACTATGATGAAGCATGAGCCTGTGGGAGGCTGGTTAGCATCCAGAGACCTCTCAGCGTGCCCCAGGCTCACAGGTGCCCAAGATCCAGCTGGCTGAGGCTAGGGGTGGCTAATGCATCAGATCCTGTTGGGGGCGCTGTGTCTCCATCTCTCACTCATGAAATAAACAAAACTACTGAGCTTGGGGGCCAGCAAGTGGCATGGTAGTTAAGGGTGCTGGACTCCCACATGGCCAACTGCGGTTCGAGTCCCATACATGGTGGCTTGCTTTTTCGCTTTCTCTGTCTCTCTCTGATCAAATTAAAAATAAATAAATAAATGGTAAAATAATTCTTTTTTAAAAAAAAAGAGTGAGCTATATCTGTAGAGCACCTCCACCAGTCCTAAACTCATCTAAGTTTCTAGGAACCTCCTGTGCCATTCCTAACCGCTAGGTGGCCAGGCTACAGGGTGATTATTTCCTTAGGCAAGCAAACACTTCAGGCCTCTAATATGGTACTTCCTGGGGCTGAAACATCAACAGGAAGCCCTGTGGGGAAGAGCTCTGCCAAAACACTCATTCCAAGGAAGGGCTTGGTAAAACGACACGTTTTCCCAGCATGTACTACATCCAGCAGCCTCCACGTGGCCCTGCTGCAACCTCAGCCACTGGCAGGTCTCTGCTGATCAACTTCCTCCTCTGGGTGCCTGAGCAGGGGAGGCCTAGAGCAACCAGCCTCTGTAAGAAAACCAGACAGACAAAACTTGCAGCAGTTGGGTCATTTATTGGCATCGGGGAAGCATTTCTTTAAAGGAGGGATGGGACCCTGAAGACAAATCTCACCGGTTTATCAAAGTTGAGCCCGAACGCTGTACACAGCTAAATCACCAGGAGCAAGAAATCGAGGTAAATAAATAAAATGAGCCAAACAATCCTGCTAGAGCACAAATAAAGGAGGAGTGAAAGGGTGAAGTTCTTGCATGTACAACGTCTTGGGTATAACGAGTCCCTAGCGCAGCACAAAGCTGCCTCGACCCACCCGGTCTCCCAAGGCACAGTCCTTTAATTATCAGTCCGAGCTGTAAGAAAACTTCAGAAAAACACGTACAGGCTACTCTTGGCTCTCTGCGTGGCCTGAGGTTAAGGAGCTAAGTTCTTAAGAACACACTGCGTCTGACATAGTCTGGAGAGAGCACCGTCACAGGCTCTCCAGTATCAGGACGCAACTGTCCCACCTGTCAAAGGCAGCTATGGCGAGGGAGACCCGCTAGGCGTCTAGATCGAAGTCGTCGCGCTCCTCATTGTATTCCATCACGTGCCGCTTGATCTTGGACGAGTCGACCCAGGTGACAAAGTCCTCCATACTGCGCGTGACCAGGAAAGCGGGGTCGGTAACCACGTCGGGGCCCACGCGCACGTGCCCCTGCTCCACGAAGGCCACAGCAGCCTGGAGGTGCTGCGCCATGCGCAGCTTGAGGAGCACGGTGGGCAGGCGGCGGCGGCAGAAGGACGAGGCCGTGACAAAGTCGCAGAGCTCGAGTGAGCCGCGCGTGGGCACCAGCCCGAGGGCATACAGCTTGTCCAGCAGCGCGGCCGAGGCGCGCACGCGGAACGGGTCGCGCTCGGGCAGGTCGCGCAGGCGCCGCGCCAGCTCGCGCACTGCACGGCTCAGCTGGTTGTAGCGCGTGTAGTCCTCGCGCCGCTGCAGCCGGTAACGCCGCAGCACGCGCAGCTCGTGTAGGTTGTGGTCGGTGACCTCCCAGTTCAGGAAGTCCACCTGCTTCAGCAGCTTCTGCTCGTGAAACTTCAGCTTCCGCACCATGATGGCGTCAGCGAGCGCGGCAGGACCCAAACCTCAGAGCTGGGGCAGCGAGATACTTCCTCCTCCGCGCGGAAAGACCACCCTGCGCTCCCTGGACCAATGAAAGAGCGAGCCTGGGCCACGCCCCCACGCCCTATTGGTCGGAGTGAGACCACGCCTCCATGCCTGAGAGATTCTTGTCTTCTTCCGGTTCGCCGCGGGAGGGGGTGGCTCCCTGCTCCTCGGGACGCTCCCAGCGGTCTTAAGTATCCGTGGATGTGTCCCCTAGTGCAGCGTTCGATTCCTCGCAGACTTCTGACTTTTGAGGAGTCTCGGGCGAATCTCCCATGCGTCAGTTGAAGAGGCCAGTTCCAACGAAGACGGGTGTCTGCCAGGCCTGTTCGATGGTGGCGGGGGTAACTCCAGCCCCTGGCTTCCCCCGGCCGGCTTGCCACGTGGGGCTGGACAGCCCCAAACCTGTGAAAGGACTCCCTGACCAATGCCTAAGTACACATAATTGGAAATTCTTTTTTCCTCCTGGAGATCAGTATTGTTAACCAAAGTGTCAGATGATCCGTAAAACCCAGAGAGTGAGAAACTTGGACTGTAACCCCTAATTTGGTTGGGTGGATTTCTGGCCACCTATGATTGAGTTAACAAATTGAACGTCTTTCCGGCTAGATTTATAAATTACCTTTGAAAGTAGCGACCAGCGACTCGCCCCTTTTTTGCTCTGGTCTTTGACGCCACCTAGCTTCTTCGCTGATCATTTTGTTTATTTTTTATGCTTTTCATTGTCAGCAGGTGGCATGGTGGTTAAAGCGCTGGACACTCCCACATGTCCGACTGGGGTTCGAATACCAGACCTGGTGGCTTGCTTTCTCACTTTCCCTCTCTCTGTGTCTCTGGTCAAATTAAAATAAATGAATGGATAAATAAAATTAAAATAAATAATTAAATAAATAAATAAAGAGATGTTCCAAAAGCATGGGGAGTATGGGGAAATGACAAAAGTGATTGCAGTTTTTTTGTCTAGTAATTGCGGGGCTCTGTTTCCCCCAGGCCCGAAGAGGATCTGTGGAGGAGAGAGAGCAGAAAAGAGAGGTTCTAGAAATCTCTGAGGCTGAAGAAGAACCTGGAAGTAAGAGTGGTCCCTGAGTTAGAAAAGCCCACCAAGAACAGATATGAGGATAAATCCAAGGCGTTTGTAAATGTGTGACTGGAGTGTCTGGGAACCAACTAAAGGCCATCAAGGTGGTGGCTGGGGAGCCCTGAACTTGACCCTAGTTAGGTGAGTAGAAATGCCACCCATTGTATTAGGTGAACTGGCAAAGGTCAAGCATTTATAACAGTGGCACAGGCTCAGCAAGCACTAAGGGAGTCGTGGTTGTTTTTTTTTTTTTTTTTTTTTTTTTTTTTTTTTCCAGTTTTAGCTATAGGGTATGTGTATGCTACTTGTGTGCTTACCAGAGAGAGTCAGAGAGAGAGACAGAGAGAGAGAAAGTGAGAAATCACCCCCCAGAGGGATGGTCACACTGCAATCCCTTCTCCTCCATTCTCCTCTTGGATTTTGGATTCACATGCACACATGCCTGGCATATCTTCAAGCTGCTGGGTATGAGACTCGAACCATGTTGGCTATGGGGGAATCCAACACCTTAACCACCACACCACCCACTGGCCCCGGAAGCAGGTGCTATTGTTAACTCCAGCCTGGAGAAAGGCTAGGTGAACAGAAGAGAGATGGCAGGAAAGGGGAGGACAGTCCTAAAAGCAACTGGGGGTGGGGGCAGCAGGTGGTGCCTGGTTAAGGTGTTGGACTCCTATATAGCTGACCACAGTGGTGTGAGTGCAGGACCTGGCGACTTGCTTTCTCACTTTCCCTGTCTCTCTCTGGTCAAATGAAAAATAAATAAATTAATTAATTAAATTAATTTTTTTAAAAGCAGTTGGGAGAACACAGACTCTGGTCTTGGACATCAAGAATGTCCAGATGGCTGGGACAAGGTTTTAAGGCTTCTCAGGTGGGAGACCTGCCATACCGTCACTCTTCCACTCTTGGGGGCTCAGGCTCCCTGGGTTAACTTTTGGTAACTGGGCTTTCCAAAGAGCAGCCCAAACTGCTTTAACCTGTTGATGCAAAAATCCAGTTCTGGGGACACAGTGGCTGGATCCCACATGACCAGGTGCATGGTTAGAGTCCCAGACCCAGAGGCTTGAAAAACATGCCAAGCACATGTGTGTATGTATCCAAAATCCTTAGGGGAGACAAGAAGAAGGGGTTGCAGTGGCTATCTCCCTTGGGGGGTGATTTCTCACTTTCTCTCTCTCTCTCTGTCTCTGGTGAGTGCACATGCCCAAAACATAGCAAAACTTAAAAAAAAATTTAGTTCTGGGGACCAGCAGGTGGCATGGTGGTTAAGGTGCTGGACACTCTCACATGACAGACCATGGTTTGAGTCCTGGACCTGGTGACTTGCTTCCTCACTTTCCCTCTCTCTCTCTCTGTGTCTCTCTCTGGTCAAATTAAAATAAAGGAATGAATCAATAAAATGAAATAAAATAATTTAAAAAATATTAGTTCTGCTTGACAGTTATATTTCTCTGTGCAAATGAATGCCCAGGCTATGGGGCTTCTCCATAAGCCTTTATTGAGGTCATACAGCCCTGGGTGGGGAGCTGCATCTACTCACTGCAGTGAGATGGGATTTGGAGCCAGAGGTCTGGGGACCATGCCTCCTCACACAGCAGGAGACACCCCCACTTGACGGTGCTACCCCACAGTTAATCTGCAAGAGCAGGAAGGAGGGAAGGAACTTCAGCTAGAGGGGGCAGACAGGCTCAGGGCACAGTCAGGAAAAGGATGCAGGCTGGAACCTCTGCCTCCCCCAGGTAGGCTTCCTTGAGCCTCGCCCCACCAGGCTGGGGGCATCCATCTGCTTGTCCCAGCACGGCTGAGCTTCTGCAAGGAAAGGACAATCTCTTGTCTGTCTTGTAGCCCCAGGGACTGGCACAGAGTAGGACTGGCTCCTGTCTCCCTAGTGTGTGATGAATGAGTGGGAGACACAGATGGGTGAATTAGAGACCAGAGAACCAGGCCCGCAGGTAGTGTAGAGGTTAAGGTACTGGACTCCCACAAGACTAATTGTGGTTCAAGTCCCGGAACTGGTGGTGGTTGGTGGCTTGAAACTCACTCCCAGCACATGACACTTGGCCTCTCTCTGTCCTATTTCTCCTATAGCAAAATCTTATACCGAAAGAGAGCGGGTTACAAGCCCCCCAAGGTTGGAACCCTAACAGTACCCCCAGAGCCCAAGACGATGCCCATAACCACAGCCCATTTCCTGGCTAAGCTGGCTGCGGGTCAGGTCCCCGCGGGCCTCTCTCCAGAGCCCACCTCTCTTTGACCAGGACAGAGCCGTCCAGTCCCGCCGCCGCACAGAGCGCAGAGTCGGGTCCTGCCTAAGCTGGTTCCCGGTCGCCCGGATGCAGAGGCCTGTCTTTTACCGGAGACAGTCGCCCGGGCAGGGTCTGGCTCGGAGACTGAGACCCACGGCAGCCAGTATCCCAGGTCAGACGCCTGGGACGCGCAGGCTGCTTCCGCTCCTCCCGAGAACCGCGAGCTGCTCCAAGGCTCTGGCCCGGCGAGGTGCGTGTAGGTGGGAAGCGGGCGTTCTGTTTCCGCTACCAGCCGGCAGGCTCGGCTCTCCACGCCGTGCTCTCCCGCGCCGGCTCCCGGCTCCGGCACCCTCCCAGCGGCCCCGCGCTGTGCAAACTTTCGGAGTTTTCCTCCACTTGCGTCATGGAAAAGGCAGGAGGGTGACGGAGTCCAGCAGCTAGGCGGCGGCTGGCGAGCGCCTCTGCGCGGAGCTCAAACGCCTGGGGACGAGAGGTGCCTCCGGAGGGCGGACCTGCAGTGCAGTGGGGGGCGTCCTGGGGACCGTGCGTCCTGGAAGTCGGTCCCTGGGTGCCAGGTCACCTGCTGGCCTGGGCGAGCGAGAGAGGGATTCGGCCTGATGGGAAGCGCGCAGTCGTAGGCGGGGACCGGGTCGCGGCGCCCCAGGCCCGGGGAGGGCGGAGTCGCGCCGCCCTGTCCCGCCGGGACGCACGGAAGTGCGGCGGAGTTCTCCCGATTCCCCGGCCTGCTTTCCTCCTCCTTCCCTCTTCCCTCCCTCTCCCCACCCCTCACCTCCCCTTCGGCTCTTCCCTCCTTCCTAGGGACGCCACCTCCTGGAATCGCCTCTTTTTTGTTTTGTTTTGGAGCTGGCTGCTCCTTGGCGGCGCAGAGGGGCTGCGAGTGCGGGGGCAGGCAGGCTGGGGGCGCAGCCCGCCGCCACCGGGCTGGCGGGGCTGGGCTGAGCGCGGACGGAGGACCGACGGGCGGCCGCGCCATCTGCTCGCCGGAGCTCTCCAGACTAGCGCCGAGTGTGCGTGCACGCGGGGGGCCGCCGTCCCGCGCGCCGGGACCGGTTTCCGCCGGGGTTACCCTTGGACGGGGGTCCTCGGACTCAGACCAGGGTCAGCTTGGGGCTCAGAAACTTAAGGAAGTAAGCAAACAAAAGGGCTCGCTCAGCCCGTGGCCCGAAGTCGCCCGAGCGCCTCGTCGCGCCCCCTCTTTCCCGGGGTAGGGGCCGGCTACTTGGGGGGCGGGGAGAGGGCCGAGCCCGGGGCAGGCTGCCGCAGGGTCGGAGGGCTGGCTGCCTGTTGTGTAAGCCTCCGTGTTGTTTTCCCAGCCTGGCTCGTTGTGAAGCCGGACACATCCACCCTTGGCCTCGATTCAGAAGGCTGCTGCTTTTTTCCTCGCCCCTCTTGGATTTTCTGGATTTTTGAAAACCCAGTGGCCCAGGAGGAGGAGGAGGAGGAGGAAGAGGCAGATCTGCGGAGGAATGTGAGCGCCTCCCTAAGCCGGAGCAGCCTGGAGCTGGGAGCCAGAGGGACAGGGACAGCGGTTTTGGAGCGATTCCTCCTGTTTTAGAACACTGTTCCAGGATCGGGTTCTGCCCTGGCGGACTGGTTTCTCTGGGTCACTTGATTTTTCTTCTAGGAGTGGAGGAGGAAGAGACCCCCTGGGGGGCCAGGAAGGGAGGGTTGTGGAGGGTGCCCTGCCTGCTCAGAGGCATATGCCCTGAGACCTGATAGGGCAGTTCCTGGGCCATGGACATTGCTTTGAAGAGTTGGAGGCTGGACAGCGTCTGTGGACCCCGAGACCCCGGTGGAGTGAGGATTGAGCTGCTGGTGCATTCTCAGACACTTCGGTGAGTGTCCCAGCTCTGGGCAGGACTCTGCTCTCCTAGGTCCCTACAAGCCCCCAGCCATGGCCCTGAAAGGCCGAGCCCTCTATGACTTCCGCAGTGAGAACCAGGAGGAGATCAGCATCCACCAGGACGAGGACCTGGTGGTCTTCAGCGAGACCTCCCTGGACGGGTGGCTGCAGGGCCAGAACAGCCGCGGGGAGACAGGGCTCTTTCCCGCCTCTTACGTGGAGATCCTCCGTTCTGGCACCAACCACGTGGACTACACCAGCAGCTCCGCAGACTCCCCGAGCGCCCAGGTGACCTGTTACGACAGCTGCAGTGTGGCCAGCCCTGCCAGGAGTGGTGGGGTTAGTGGCTTCCTCTCCAACCAGGGCAGCTTCGAGGATGACGATGACGATGACTGGGACGACTGGGATGACGGCTGCACCGTGGTGGAGGAGCCACGGGCCGGTGGGCTGGGCACCAACGGGCACCCCCCACTCAATCTCTCCTACCCTGGGGCCTACCCCAGCCAGCACATGGCCTTCCGGCCCAAGCCGCCCCTGGAGCGGCAGGACAGCCTGGCTTCTGCCAAGCGGGGCAGTGTGGTCGGGCGCAACCTCAACCGCTTCTCGTGCTTCGTGCGCTCCGGAGTGGAGGCCTTCATCCTGGGCGACGTGCCCATGATGGCCAAGATCGCCGAGACCTACTCCATCGAGATGGGTCCTCGCGGCCCCCAGTGGAAAGCCAACCCACACCCGTTCGCCTGCTCCGTGGAGGACCCCACCAAACAGACCAAGTTCAAGGGCATCAAAAGCTACATCTCCTACAAGCTCACGCCCACCCACGCCGGCTCCCCGGTCTACCGGCGCTACAAGCACTTCGACTGGCTGTATAACCGCCTGCTGCACAAGTTCACCGTCATCTCGGTGCCCCACCTGCCCGAGAAGCAGGCCACGGGCCGCTTCGAGGAGGACTTCATTGAGAAGCGGAAGCGGCGGCTGGTGCTCTGGATGGACCACATGACCAGCCACCCCGTGCTGTCCCAGTACGAGGGCTTCCAGCATTTCCTCAGCTGTCTGGATGACAAGCAGTGGAAGATGGGCAAACGCCGGGCGGAGAAGGACGAGATGGTGGGCGCCAGCTTCCTGCTCACCTTCCAGATCCCCACGGAGCACCAGGACCTGCAGGACGTGGAGGACCGTGTGGACACCTTCAAGGCCTTCAGCAAGAAGATGGACGACAGCGTCCTGCAGCTCAGCACGGTGGCGTTGGAGTTGGTGCGGAAGCACGTGGGCGGTTTCCGCAAGGAGTTCCAGAAGCTGGGCAGTGCCTTCCAGGCCATCAGCCAGGCCTTCCAGATGGACCCTCCCTTCAGCTCCGAGCCCCTCAACAGCGCCATCTCTCACACGGGCCGGACCTACGAAGCCGTCGGGGAGATGTTCGCCGAGCAGCCCAAGAATGACCTCTTCCGGATGCTCGACACGCTGTCCCTCTACCAGGGCCTGCTCTCCAACTTCCCCGACATCATCCACCTACAGAAAGGTAGGCCTGGGCCGACAGGATACCCTTCCTGTCTGCTCTCTGCTGGGTCCTGGGGACACGGACGGCTTAGACTGAACAAAGAACAGCTCCTGGTCTTTCCGCTCGGTCCCATTCGTTCCGCAGGTGCGCTGTGTGTCTACTGTGTGGAGTCCGTTCTAGGTGTGGGGGTTGTCATCAGGGACAGGCCTGGCCCTGTCCTCATGGTGGCCGATGGGCATCTTGTTAGCTCGTCCGTTTTTTGAGTCTGTCACTTAGCCGTCATGCATAGAGCCCCTTCACGGTATCTGGCTGGGTTCTGAGAACAGAGATGACCAAGCCCCAGGCCTTGTCCAGAGGAGCATGTGGGAGTCAGACCCAGACCCAGATAAGGAGAGCTGGCCGGCCTCTTCCCGTGCCTGAAGGCTCCCCTCCCACCTGTGCCATTTGGGGCCTGTCTGTGTGGGGGAGGGTCTCTTCCCCATTTTGCAGATGAAGGAGCTAGTGTCTGTGGAGGATGGCTGCACAGGACTGTCCCTCCTGCTCAAGGACACATCCACAGCAGCTGCCTCCCAAGCCCAGCCATGTTTTCAGTTCTCACGCCCCCCCACCGCCATGGGGGAGGGACAGGATGAGCCCCTGCCTATTTGCGCTGGGGCTGTCAAGGAACTGCCAGGGAAATGACTCATCCTAGGTCACCCGGGGCACCAGGCTGGGCCGGGGAGCTGGGGTCTAGGGCACTGCCCATACGGCCCATCCGACCCCCTACCTGAGCCTGGCTCCTCTGCTAGCCTGAGAATGCATCAGGGGCCCATGGCAGGTGGCTGAGCCCTGGGACAGCAGGGAGGGCAGATGTCAGGAGAGGTGTGGTCCTCCCTGGGGCTGCTTGGTAACTCAGGAAGAACGTCCACAGGGCGTGGGGTCCACAGGGCGTGGGGCCGGCTCCCAGCCCCCTAGGCCCTGAGGTCAGGCCTGGCTTGGTGGGGAGCTCTGCTCTGGGTGGGGCTGAGCCTGGGGGCTGCAAACACCCGCCCCCTGGGACCCGAGGGAGTGTGGGCAAAGCCAGCCCTGCTCTCCTTTACCAGGAAGTCGGCTCCTAGGACTGCCCTGGCTCCCAGACTTCCTCCCCTCACTTTCTCCTCATCCTCTTCCCCTCCTCCTCTTTCCTCACCTCCACCTTCCACCTTTCAGCTCTAGGATCTGCAAGCCTCTGACCTAGTTTGACCCTGCTCCTTTGCCATTTGTCCCTCTCCTGGCCTTCCTGTATAACATGGGGGGCAGCTGAGGTGGGGTTCCCAGTGAGCTCTCAGGCCTTTAAGGGTGGGGTTGAGCAAGGAGGTTCTCCTGGGGAAGGTCTGCCCAGATCTGCTGCCTCCGAGCTGGCTCGGAGCTCCCGGTGGGGGTAGGAAGTAGGGGAGCTGGCGGCCTGGCCAGCCGGGCAGGTGGCTCTCTGTGTGGAAGGGGAGCCCTGCACTCGGGCCTGGGAGAGCTGGTCCAACCAGCTCCTCCTCCATGGCGCTGGCGTAGAGGCTGTTCCTGTGTGGGCAGCAGGAGGCAGGGCCTGCTGATCCTCACTCAGGCCACAGCTGGGGCAGGGGGGCATTCCTGTACCCAGGGCACTCAGGGCTGCTTCAGGGCGAGCCTGAGTTCAAGTGAAGCCAGGCTGGCCTTTCTGACCCTGCACAGGGAGGCCGCTGAGGGGCCACTTCTGAGCTTCCCGCTGAGAAGTTTCTGAGTCTGCCACGTTCCCCAGGGCTGGCACATTCATCCTGAAGCAGAGGCTGGACCACCTTCTGTCCCGAGCACCCCTGGAGCACCCCTCCCTGCTAGGCCAAGCTCCCTCGGGCTAGCTCGCGGTTCAGCCCGTCCAGGCCTGTGGTCGGGACGAGTTAGGGAGGGGGTTAGATTCTTGCCGATACAGACTTGGGGCCCACAGCCTGAGGGGTCCTGTGCTGGCTCTGGGGGGGGAAGCAGCAAGATAGCTGGGCCCCGGGTCCAGGGGGTTCTGTCCCGTCCATCAGGACTCTGAGCGGACAGTGGGTATGTGGGAGAGAGTGGAGGGCGGAAGCCAGAGGCCCAGGCAGGGACCGTGATTCGGATAGACTTTGCCTCAAGGTGACCTGGGGGTTTCTCCCCTCAGTCTCCACGTCAGTAATGTGGGATGTGGGGCCTGGCTGGAGCTGAGACGAGGCTCACAGCCTGGCCCATCCACTGGCCACGTCCCTGGAGCCCATTCAGGGGCCCCCCGAGAGCATGGCAACCATAGAATTGGCATTTGGGAGATGGAAAGGGGCCCTAGACATGGGTATCTTGGGACAATAACAGAGGTAGAATGGCTGTCGGGGTTCCCCACCTGAGAGGGGCCAGGGATGGGCTGTCCCTGGGTTCATCACAAGCCAGGGGCGCTGCGGTCACCTCCGCTCTCCAGGCGAGGTGCTGTAAGGCCAGTGACCGGCAGGGCAGGAACAGAGCTCGGGTGTGTCTGTGCCCGCTGGGTGGGGGAAGGGACCCCTAAGGAGATAGCCAGGACTAGGGCTTGGATGCCCTTGCACGGACTCAGGTGGCCTCCTCAGGGGACTGGTGCAGGCCCAGGACTGCAGAGCATCTGTGGGGAGGCCACGGAGCTCCCAGCACAGTGGCCCACACAGGGACAAGCTCTTGTTTGGGGACAGAGCCCTCATCTAACTAACTCCTCCTCACCCCTCCTAAGCGTCCATAAACCAAGAGAATAACACTGCCTTGAGCCACCTCTGGCTGGGTCCTGCTGTGAGCTCGTGGATAGAAGAGCAGGCTGGCCCTGGGGTGCAGTGGTTAGACACTGCAGGGGAAGCCGGATCCCACACGGGCCACCAGGGTGTGGGGTCCCAGTCCTGTTGGCCTGAAGAACATGCCGGGCATGCATGTGCCCAGGATCTTGACGGGATGGAGAATCGGAGGAAAAAGGATTGCGGCTTGACCTTGCCCCGATGGAGGGTGCTTGCTCTCTCCCTCCCTCTCGGCACGTGCCTTCTGGGGTTACGGAAGAGAAGGGGAAGAAGAAAGGAAAGCAGCTTGTGCACCGTAGCACCCTACTGTGTCCAACGCGGGCCTCTGTGCTGTATTCATGCCCCGGGACTTCCCAGGGTTCACAGAGGGCAACCAGGAGCCCGGTGGCTAAGGCGGCCGGATCCCACGTGGCCGATGGTGCAGTTCGAGTCCTGAATCAGTTGGCTTGAGAGACATGCCAGGCACATGTGCGTGCGTGCTCGAAGTCCTGAGAGGAGGGAGATACAGAGGAGAAGGAGTCATCGCGTTGTCGTCTCCCATGGGGGGTGCTTCTCACTTTCCCTTTCTCTCTGTCTTTCTCTGGCAGGGTGAGTGTATGCACCCTTTGGCAAATTAAGAAAAAAAAAAGGTTCATGGGAAAACGGGATTAAAGTATTAGTTTATTTTGGTGTAAAAATTTATGAAACCCATGTATAGTTTTTCCATAATGCATATTTTCCATGAACTTTGTGAAGACCCCTCTACTCCGTTAAACCACCTCAGGGTGATCCGGTAGTCCCATTTTCAGACGTGGAAGCTCTAAAACGCCATACTGTATAGACGTCATGTGCCCTGTCCCATTTGACAGTGAGACCAGCAGAGAACTGTGGCTGGCTAGAGGTGACACAGGTGGGACTGGGACTCAGAACTTCCGAGGTCCCCAAGAGGTAGGAGCGAGATGGATTGGGGTGGGAGTGTAGGGACTATGCCCGGCCACTGGGGCTGTGTGGCTGGTGGGCTCCTGCCCTCCTTCCCCCATTCCTGGACCAGCATACGGAGAACCATCAAGGCAGGAGCCCCCAGGTCCTCAGCTGCCAGACTGAACCCTAAGTGGAATGTAGAGAGGAAGCTGGACAGGTCTGAGCCGCGGTTTCCAGCCTGTCAGTGGGTCCTGGCCCGAGAACTGAGTCACGGGTGGAGAGCTGATGGAGAGCAGTATGGGGCTCTGCCTCCCCACCCCCTGCAGCCTTTGCCCCATCCCTGGTCCTGCCTGATGGGTCTCTTAGCTATTGCAGTAGCTTCATTTCTGCTCTGGGCCTCAGGTTCCTCATCTGCAAAAGGGGCCTTCCCTGCCTCCAAGGCAGAAAACCCCAAGTGTAGACCCCCCACTGCACTCTGCCTGTCTACGCTCACTCAGCCCGTCCCCTTTGGGTAGGCCTAAATCAGTTATTCGTCTTGCCATTGTCTGCCTTTCTTCTTATGGTCCTGCCCTCCCTTCGGGGCCTTCTTGACTGTGTGTCCACTGTCTGGGGCTTCCCAGGTATGCCTGGAGTGTCCCGACCCGGGGAACAGTCTACTCGGGGAACAGTCGAACAGGTTTCCTGAGGGAAGGAGTGAGATGGGAAGAACGACGCAGTGTTACAACACAGAGAGGATGCAATGTTACAACTCTTCAGGGTCGTCCATTTATTGTGGGCAGCACGGAGACGACACAGTGTTACAACTCTTCAGGGTCGTCTGTCCGGTCCGGAGACGTCTCGGAGTCACAACTCTTCAGGGTCTTCAGGGTAGTCTGGCGATTGTGGGCCAGGGATCATGGTTATATACATGTTGGTGGGCAGTGATTGGTTAAATGAAGGATTGTAAAAGGTGGGTTATGATTGGTTGCTTTTGTGGACCAATCGTGAGGTACCAGATATGCAAATCTGAGGGATTCTAGTGGCCAATCAGAGTATGGTTTTGAAGGGAGGTTTTGAAGGGGAGCCAATCATGGCCTTTGTCATTGTGTAATTGTTTGCTCTCTGAGAAACCTGCGATATTCGCTGGTGCGCAGCCTCCCACACTGGAGGACCCCCTGAGCTCCCAGAGGTGGTACCCACTCCTGGCTGTGGAGAACCAGGAAGGAGACTGAGAGCCCCTGGGCAGACCCGCCTCTCAGGGCCTCCTTCCCTCCACGCTGTCCTAGGGCCTCTAGGGCCTCTCCAGCTTGGAAGCCGCTCGCTAGGACCCACTGGGGCATTGGCTGCTCCTCTCCTGCTGCCCAGGGCCTAGCCATTGGTACGGAGCAGGAGGCAGGAAGTGGCTCTGGGAAGGTGTTGAAAGAGCGAAGCTAGCTGGGAGCTGGGACTGCCTGTGTCTTTCGGGGGCCAAGGACTCTCCAGGCTTGAGCCCAGCTGCAGAAACGCCTCTCTGGGTCGGCAGGCACCTGCCAGCTATGGTGCTACCCTTCTGGAGACACCTAGAGTGACTTCCAGTGTGTAGACTACAGCAAGTCTCAGTAAAGGCATTTTGACTGCCTTCGGGCTTGAACCCTGGAGTTGGCTATGTAGGGTGCAGTGCCTTAATGTCTATATCACCTGCTGGCCTCCATCTTGAATGCCTTGGACAACAGGAGTGAGAGTAAAGAGGCCCTCCTCAGAGAGAGTGGGAACTTGTGGTCACCTGTGTGCAGTGTGTGTGTGGTGGAGGCTTTCGGAGCCTTCCCCGCCTTCCCCTGCCTTGCGCAGTGGAGCCGTCATGGTCACTTGTGGACCGGGTGCCGGGCCTGGGCAGACTGCCTCTCCCCAGCAACCGTCCCCACTGACTCAAAGGCAGTCAGGTACCTTTTATTTAATTTTTTTAAAATTTTAAACAAATTTGCCTCAGGGGACCAGCAAATAGCATAGCAGTTACATTGCTGGACTTCCATGTAGTTGACCATGGTTCAAGTCCTGGACCCGGCCTCTTAAACTCATGCCAGTCCTGCGTGCATGCGTGCCCAAGATCCCGAGAGGAGAATGGAGGAGAAGGGATTGCGGCGGGGCCATTCCCCTGGGGGTGATTTCTCGCTTTCTGTCTCTCTCTTTCCGATGAGCACACACGTCCTATAGCAAAAACCTCTTCCCAAAAAAAGAAAAAAAAGTTTTTGCCACAGTGCATGTATGCTCTTTGGAGAGAAAAAGGGAGAGAAGGAAGGCACCCCCCCGTGGGGAATGGTCATGCCGCAATCCCGTCTCCTCCATTTCTCCCTCTTCTCAGGATTTTGAGCACGCATACACACATACCTGGCGTGTTTTTCAAGCTGTCAGGGCTGGGCCATTTGGGACCCTGTCACTTCAACTGCCATATCACTGGCTGGCCCCCGAGTGCCTTTTAACTCAGAACTGAAATGCATTCACCTTTGCTTGTCCATTCAACCCGCATTCTTCTCGATAGAAGCCCTTACCCCCTCAGGTTCGTCCTGGGCCCCCATCTGTCACCTGGTTATTAGAACAGCCTCCTCTAGTCCCCTGAGGGCTGGGGTAAGGAGGGGCAGGGCCCTCTGTGGGAGACACACCAGGTGGCCTTGGAAGGGCAGGGAGCCAGGGAGGGGTAAGGTGGGCGGCTGCCTGGGGCTCCTTTGTGGAAGAGGCACCTGATCAGGGACCTGAATTATGGATGGGCCCCAGCAGGCAGGGGTGGAAGGTGGGGAGAGCCAGAGCGTGAGATACCACACAGGTCAGTGTGGTTGTGTGGCCCGTGTGGCCGTGTGGCCGTGTGGCCGTGCCTGTGGTCCACAGGGACACAGGGGACCTCGGGGGCCGGGGCCAGGGGGGCAGAGCGGGTGGGGGGCTGTAGCCGTCCATGAGGGGCATTCCTTCAGGAGACTTGTTTCAGGATCTGCCTGGGGGGGCCTCGTTTGGGGTGCCAGGGATGCACATGGCCCTGGGCAGACGGTCAGAGAAAAGAAACCACAGTATGCTCAGAGGCAATAGGGTGGGCTCCAGGGTGTGGCTCGGAGAAGCCGACCCGCATGGTGAGTGCTA
The DNA here is from genome assembly GCA_026018925.1 of Tupaia tana. Taxonomy (NCBI): domain Eukaryota; kingdom Metazoa; phylum Chordata; class Mammalia; order Scandentia; family Tupaiidae; genus Tupaia; species Tupaia tana. The sequence continues at coordinate 2,594,760 of JAKSZU010000028.1, forward strand.
CCCGTGTCCCTGACCTGGTTGGCCTGAGGCGCTCCAGACACGCCAGAGCCCAAGAGCCGATGGGCTGGGGCACAGGAGGAAGGGTCGGAGTGAGACCAGACCTTGCGGACCATGCCCATTGCTTTTTCGCACAAACAACCAACCATGTTAGAGGGAAGCCAGGGAACTTGATGAGGAGCACTGGGAGGCACCGAACGCAGTGTGGTGCAGCGAAGGCTTCCTGGAGGAGGTGATGTCTGAACTGAATGAGGAGCCGGCCTGAGCAGTGAGGCCTGAGGAACAGCCCCGTCCTGGGAATGGATGCTGGCCAGCGGTGTGGGGAGGTGTGGGCCGAGACTTGGCCCCAGGTATGGAGGGAAGATCGTGCGTCTGGTTTGTGGTGTGGAGGCGAGGTCTGGGGACGTGAGGTGGAGGCTCCAGGTCCGCGCCTGGAGCTCAGGAGCGAGGTCTGAGTCAAGCCACTGAGGGCGTCGTCTGCCCTGGCGGGGCTGGGGGATGGCACGGGGAGCGGGCGGAGGAGGCCCAAGCCCTGACCGCCTGCCCTCTGCTCTGCCCGTGCCAGGCGCCTTCGCCAAGGTGAAGGAGAGCCAGCGCATGAGCGACGAGGGCCGCATGGCGCAGGACGAGGCCGACGGGATCCGCAGGCGCTGCCGCGTGGTGGGCTTCGCCCTGCAGGCCGAGATGAACCACTTCCACCAGCGCCGCGAGCTCGACTTCAAGCACATGATGCAGAACTACCTGCGCCAGCAGATCCTCTTCTACCAGCGGGTGGCCCAGCAGCTGGAGAGGGCCCTGCGCATGTACGACAGCCTCTGAGCACGCTCCCGCCGGGGCCCACGGGCCCTCCCAGACTCCCTGCAGCCCCAGTGGCCCCCGGGGAGGTCCTTACTCCTAAAGGTGGGGCATGGCCAGTGTGAGAATGGAGCTGGGAACCCTCCAGACCAAGGCCCAGGCTGCTGGTCGGTCATGTGAGGCTGGGCCAGGGTCCGAGCCTCCTGAGACCTGGAGTGTTGCCCTCGGCCACCATCCCTCTGCTCGTGCAGAGCCTGCAGCCCGGGCCCGCTGGGTGCAGTGGAGGAGCCCCGGTCGAGGAGGGGCAGACGTGAGAGATGACGAAGGGGTGCAGTGGCATGGGTGGCTGAAGAGGGCTTCCCAAGGCTCTTTGCTGGCCAGGGCGGACTCCACAGAGCAGGGGACCCAGGCAGGGCGTCGGCTGGCCAGGAGCTGCCAGGCAGACAGGGAGAACATTTGGGGAGAGGAGTGGCATGGGCAAAGGCATGGAGGTGGAAGCACCCCACTTTGCTCTCCGCCTTCCCCAAGCAAGCCTGGAGTCCTCCCTGGGGCTCATGGCCTGTGTGGGGTGGCAGGGAGGCCTCCCTGCTCCCCCATTTGCAGCTTTCCCTGCAGGAGGGATTGCAAGCCAGCTCCCCCTGTCAGCTCCTGTCAGGCCTGACCCCCTCCACCACCGAGCCCTCTCCTGGTTAGGGGCCATAAAAGTCAGCAGATGTTTAGTTCCCCAGCAACAACCCCAGGGCGCTGGCCTCGGGGCTTCCAGTTATGCAGGAACCTGAGGAGAGAAAGATGGGGCTGCCCACCCTCCCCGGCCTCACTGTGACGCCTCACTGTGACGCAGACGCGTTGGCTCCAACCTGTTTACATTCTCGGGCGTGGCCTCCTCCCCCGGCCCAGGGGTGGCCCAGGGGTGGCCCCACGGTGTGCTGGGGGAGCTGACCCTCTCTCCCCCTAACCCACACCCCAGGAGGTTGCAGTCTGCTCCTGGCTGTTGCTGCTTGAATCTTTTCTCTTTCTTTCTTGTCGATAAACCTTTTACAATGAAGACGACCTGGTACGACTCTGTTGGGACCCTGGAGGGTGAGAGGCCAGAACCTGACTGGGGAGCCCCGGACCTGCACAGAATTTACTGCAGAACTTCAACAGCTGAGGTTGAACCTGCCAGACACCCCCTGTGCACACTTCACCCTCCTGTGCCTGGAAAGGGGCCGGCTGGCAGGGCCTCTGCTGGCCTGCTCCCTCGGAGGTCAGGGCAGGGCTGTCAGGGTGGCGCAGGAGCCCGTGCCTAGGACAGCCCCCGAGGCCGGTGGCTCTTCTCCCCACCCACAGGGAGGGCAGACAGCTGTGTCCTTCACGAGCAGTCCTGGGTACCCAGCCCTGTGGTGGCTTCATGTGGGAAACATGCCCTTGGGAGTGCCCCATGGAGGAGATGGGGGAACCCATGCCTCTACAGAAGAGTGCTGGTTGGGGCCGGGCGTCTCGGAGGCCATGGGGGATTGGGGAGGGAGCTTGCGGCCAGGGGTCGAGGAAGTATAGCAGGTGTGCTGGGGAGGGGGCGGGCAGGGCTCCTGGTGAGGGCAGAGTCCTCAGAGGAACTTCTGGAATGGGTCCCTCTGGCCCTGAGTCAAAATTAGGTCAGATCTGGGACTTTCTGAGGAATTTCCCCTCCCTGTCCTTCCTGCATTTTCCAAACCATCTGAGGAGCTTCCCACCCCAGTCCCCTCAGCTCTGACCGCCCCGGGGCCTTCTGCAGGGTGTCCTGGGTGTGGGGTGGACAGGGGCCTCCTTCCCAGGGTTGCAGGGCTGCTGGAATGCTCCTCTTTCCCATGGCGTCCCGTTACTGCTCCCTGCCCTGGGGAGGAGCATCTCCCTATGTCCCCTCGTGACCGGGCCACCTCCACGCTCCCCCACCCCTGAGCCAAGGCCATCAGTGTGACACTTTTCTCAGGACGGGCTTGGGCCTAGGAGAAGAATCAAGTGGGGTTTTAGGACGGCCCAGGACTGCCCAGGCGTCCTGAGGGCTCCAGGCCGGCAGATGTGCTGTGAGGGTGAGGCTGTCCCAGCCCCTATCACTGCGTGCATGAGAGTGTGGGGAAATTGGGGGCTGCTGGGGACCGGCAGAGCCTCTCTCGGCAGTGGCCCGACCTGTGGGGGCACCCTGGTAGTGGCAGGCTTGCGGGATGGCCTCTGGCACGCCAGGCGGATGCTGCAGACTGAGCTGGGCCAGCTGCCTCACTCCTCCCTCCCTTCGCTGAGGGGTGGACAACAAGGCCTCTCTTTCTGCCCTGGGCAGCTACGAGGACCTGGCAAGGGGGGTGGGGGACCCCTGATCCCCACTCTTGGCCCAGCCTGGGACAAGGAGCTTGCTTTGTGGCCACAAGTGGGGGCTGGGGTGGAGGCCAACCTCGGACACTGCCTCTCGTCACCCCCTGCGCACAGGCGGACTGGGAGTCCCCGTGCATGGCTGTGCCACCCACTGGAACCCGGCCAGGCCTGGGAGAGGCAGGTGGCCCTGGGGTCCAGCTCAACGCTGCCCTCAACACCCCGGGACAGTCCCACAACGTCCGCATGACCATTGTCCCAGACAGTCATTCAGTCTCAGAAAGCCTCAGGCAGGCGTGCAGCCTGCCCTCGGGCACACAGGCCACAGTGTGCAGCCATGCATGCACACTCACACCATGCCAGTACACACAGCCACACACCAGCACAAGTCCTCAGCTGTGCCCACGGCTCTGCACACGCTGTTCCAGCCTTACACGGTGACACACACTCATGCACACAGCCGTAGAGAGCGTGTGGCCACACCCGGACTGCACTGTGCCACCTCCCAGGGCCCCAGCCCAGCCTGGTGGAGACTTGGGAGGGCTTTTCAGTGACAGGTGTCCCCCAGGGGAGCAGAGCCGGTCACAGGTGCCTGGGAAGGCCTGGGTATGCGCAGACCAGGCGACTCCACCAAGTCCAACCCTAGTGCACAGACAGGAAGCCCGAGGCCACGTTAGCCAGCAGGGCAGGGCTGCCCCGGCTGGCACTCAGGACGGGCAGGCACTGGCCCAGCCCTGCCTAGCCTGGGCCAATCCCCTGAAGGTTCCTGGCCGAGTGCCCCATAAGGCTCGAGGCATCTGCCGTCTCTCAAGCTTGATCTGAGCTGTGCCCACAGAGCAGGAGCTGGGATGGGTAGGCAGGGCCTGGGTCTGGGCGGGGGACATTCCTGCACCATGTCCTCCCAGCATGTGAGGACTGGCCCCGCCCCGCCCGCGCCCGCTGACTCAGGCCTGCAGGAGCCAAGCCAGTCGGCTCCTCCGCCCACCCCGACCCGCGTCTGCGCTAGTTCTAGTTCGGCTCTGCTTCCTCCCTCCGCTGGCTGGGGCAGGAGATGGTGAGCCCTGGCCAGGAGACCAGAGGAGGGTGATTGTGAAAGTGAGCGCCGGGTTCAACGCGGTTATGGAGCCTTTCTCCTGGCTTGCTGTGTGTCGCAGATCCCAGCGCGGTCCAGTCCCAGTCCATTTAGGGAGTGGGGCCCACATGGCAGCCCGAGAGGAGGCGTCCTCACTCCATCTCACAGATGGGGGGGGCTGGCAGGGTCACACAGGAGGCTGGGCAGCATGGCCTCTACCCCAGCTCTGCTGTCCTTAAAGTCACAGTGATGAGCTCTAGGTCCCCAGGAAGAGGGGGCAGAATCTGCTGGGAGGTGTGAAAGGGCAGGAGGCTGATGAGCCTGGCTGCTCGGATGTGGGGGCGCCTGAGGGCAGAGTGAGTCCCCCCGGCCCCTGGAGACGAAGAGGCAAGCTGCACTGTGGCGTGATGTCCGCAGTGACTCAGGAGCTCCGTTTACAAGTGCGCGTGTGAGGAACAGAGCCGTGTTTTTCTACGTCTGACCTGGATTTCCTTTTTGCTCCACCATCCCCCACACGGTGGAAAAGTAATCTCAGAGCACTTTAGGGCCCCCTCCCCGCCCCGAGAGGCATATGAGTTATGGGGGTGGCCCATCCGAAGACCCAAGGCAGGCCTGCGGTGCCCGGAGCTGAAGCCCGCGCCCTGCCTGCGTCCTGAACCGTGCCGCGTCCCTCCCTGCAGGGTTCTCTTTACTGCCCACGCCGCCTCGTCTTGTAGATACGTAATTAAACTTCGGATTTGATTTTGCTGTCGTCTTTTCTTCTGGCGCTGCTGGTAAACGTTTGGATCGTGCAGGTTGGCTCTGGCGGAGCCTCTGGACGCCGGCACCAGGCCTGTGCACCCCGCTTGACCCTGGCAGCGCGGGCCTCCCTCCTGCATTCTCCCACCTGCTTCCTGCTGCTCACCCCATCTGGGGTCTGGCTTTCTCTTTCTTCTTAGGCACCCAGAGCTCCCTCCATTGCCCTTAAACGAAGGGGCTGGAAAGGTCCCTCTGTGGCCTGAGGCTGCCCGGGCTCAGGGTCTTCGTCCCTGGTCTCCACCTCACGGCCAAGCACAGGCTCTGAGGTGCCCTGTGCAACCCTGTGTCACCGGGCTCTGACTGCCCCGAGGGTTCCAGAAAGGCAGTCTGAGTCCTGCTGCTCCCGGGTCTCCCAACCTCTCTGGGGTATCTCCCCAGTAGAAAGTGGCCTGCAGGGAGCTGCCCAGTGTCTGTCCTGCCCCTGTGGTGTCCCCAGTGTCCAGTCAGGGCCCTGCTCTGGGCCTTGGGATGTTGCACACTGTGTGTGCTGGTGTCCGTGTGCGTGTGTAGGCTCTGCTCTGCACACTTCTGCCACTGTGTCAGTGATGGTCTGCACATGCCTGTGTGTGTGCACGCATGTGTGTGCATGTATGTGCGTCTGTCGCCACAGCAGCTGGTGGCTGAATGCGTGCCTCATCCTTGATGTCATCGCCCACACCCCTGGGACCCAGTGACTCGTTCTGGGAGTGTTTCCCTCTTCTTCAGCAAGGCATGGGGTGAGCTGGGGCGGGACGGCGCACCAGTGCCTGCTCAGCCCTCCCAGGCCGGTCCCGCCCTGTCCCCTCAGCTAGCAGGGGCTGTGCCGTCCGCAGCAGCACCAGTGCCAGCACCAGCGCCAGCAGCAGTGGGGCAGGCAGCTCCTCCCGAGGACCAAAGCCCAGCCTGGCGTGGCTGGTGCCAGCTGGGCAGGATGTGGGATGTATGTGAGGGTGTGGCGTCCCCTCCTGGGCAACTGAGGCCACACAGTTGGGCTGGGCGGGTGCAGAGTTCTGGCCCCAGGCTGAGCTCCGCCTCTACCCCCACCCCAGTTCTGCTTCTTAAAGCGCTGGCCCTAGTGCCGGGTGAGGGCAGAGGATGGGCCACAGCTGGCATCAGGCTTCCTGGGGCCCCTTCCTCTGCACCCCACACAGCAGCTCCTCCCAGCCTGACTCCACGTCCTGGTCTCTCCAGGCGTGCCCCCAGCCCTCTGGCATCCTTCCCTCACTGCGTGCCGCACTTGGCCCTTCACTCCCCATTGTCCAGGGTCCATCCCAGATGGCCCTGTGTTCCGGTTCTCCCTGTGTTCTGTCCTGCCCCTGCAGTGTCCCCAATGTTCAGTCAGGACCCTGCCCTGGCAGGTGGCACCCCCACCCTGCCCTACACCTGGGTCCCCTTGGCCCAACCACCTCCAAAGCAGGCTAGACGGCCCCATTGAGCTCACCTGACCAAGCCAGTGGACTGGGGTGGAGGAAGGGTCAGAGGGGGGCTGCCAGATTCTCTCAGGGGCTCAGTCCCTGCCGTACGCCTGGCTCCCCTCTGTGGCCCGGTGAAGGAGGTGCCGGATGGCCCTTTGTGCCAAATGGGTGGTGTGTGCTTTGGCCTTTACTGAGGGGCTGGGTGTCGGCTCAACACCGTCTGCATGTCAGGCACTTGATGACTGCAAAAGACTTTGGTAACACACCATAACAGCTTCTTCTAATACTAAGCATCTAAAGATGCCCGGCCAGGGCTGGCCCTGTGGTGTGGCCTGGTGCTTAGGGGAGCCAGATCCACATGGCCAACCACACAGTTCGAATCCCAGTCCTGGAGGCTTGGAAAGCATGCCAGTTGTGTGCACATGCATGTCCCCAACTCTGACAGCATGGAGGAGTAGAGAAGGGATTGCAGTGTGATTGGGGCACTGGACTCCCACATAGCCAACTGCGGTTTGAGTCCCTGACCTGGTGGCTTGCTTTGTCACTTTCCTTCTTTTCCTCTCTCTCTCTCATACATGCCCTATAGCAAATTAAAAAGATAATAATAATAAGAATGATAACAAATAAAATTAAATAATTCTTAAAAAATCTTTTAAAATTGATATGTAATGATTTCTTATTTGTGGGGTACAACGTAATTTAAGCACAGGAGTACTACGGGCCATGTTGTTCCAGCCTCCACCATCCCGTATTGGAAGCGCCCGAATCCTCCGTTAGTGACTTCGAGACACACAGTAAGTGGCTGCCTTCTGTGTTCTCGGCACTGTGTTTTATGATGCAGGAAATTGCTCCTCCTGCCTAGCTGCAGTTTTACTTCCATTCATCAACATCCCTCTATTTCCCCCACACTAGGGACTGCCGAAGAGCCTTGCCCAGAGCTGGTCCTCTAAAGAAGCCTCGTACACTGGGATAGGTCCTAGCTCGGGCAGAGTGCGGGAGTGGGCCCTTGGCCAGCCATGGACCACGGATGCTGGCGGGGATGGGGAGGCAGAGATGGAGAGGGGGTGGGCTCTGGGCAGAAAGCAGGCCTGGTGCCATCCCTGACCTGGCCGCACGCTCTCTGAGGCCCGGGGGCCCATCTCACACTAGTTCGCCTGGAGGACAGTCACCGCCTCTGCCCTGTCTCCTCCGGGTCATGGGTTCTGGTCTAGTCTCTGAGGTTCTGGGGCCAGACCCTTCTTGGAGTTCCTGGGCCTTGCCCCAGATGTCCAGGTGCCACACCCACAGAGCAGCCTTCCAGCAGGGCTGAGTCAGAAGGGCTCTGGAGCCTGAGTCACTGCCTTCCAGGAGTGCCCAGGCCCTGCCAGCCTCGCCCGCCCACCAGCAGCCCTTTCGGCCACCCCTGGCCCAGTCCACCTTTCCCGGCGAGACTCAGCAGGGCTCCCAGCCTGTCACATCTGCCAGACACCTGTCCAGATGTCCCACTGCTGAGGGACCCGAGCTGGGCACCTGGAGGGGTTCAAGCCTCCAGGAGGCCCCTCTCTGTGGGAAACTGCTTAGTGATGAGGCGAGTCACCCCTCTGGGCCTCAGGAAAGGACTCCAAGCCCTTGACTGAATGCAGGGTCCTCTGGAGGGGGGAGGTGAGGGCACCCTGGCTCTGCTCCTTGCTCCTGAAAGTTGGGGCCAGGCCAGCCCAGCTGACCACAGGGCCTGGAAGCTTGGAGGAGGGGCTGTGTGTGTGGGAGGCTGGGTGTGAGCACTCTGGGCTGCCCCCACCCCCGCCCTGCTTAGTCCACTGCACTTGCATTCGTGGTGAGTTCCCGTGTGTGACTTGGTGGGTACGTCCTGCCCATGGGGTTCTGAGCAGACCGCCGCCAGGAATCTGGGTTGAAGGGAGCCATGGATGAGTATGGAGGGAGAAGTGAGCTCTAAGAGCCTGTGAGGGACAGATTAAACCTGCCCCTAGAAACTTAGAGCCTGGGGCCAGAAGAGCAGCCAAAGGCCCAGCCAGTCGCATGCGGATGAGGGGATGAGGGGCCCAAGGGAGCCAGGGCAGGGAGCCAGGAGAAGAGGGCCAGCTGGGCTGGTGGACAAGGGCCTCTTGGCTTGAGGGTATCTCTGTGGGGAGGGAGTTGCCTGGCGGTAGATGTTTATTGAACACCTACTATGTGCTGGGAATGGCACAGCAGGGCGCCAGCCCTGGCTCTGCCTGATGGAGTACACAGAGCTGACCGGTGTTTACTGCAGGCCTGGAAGGCTGGGGCCTTTGCCCAGGCCTGAGGCTCAGGAACCCAGAAGGGTCCCACAGATACTCCCAGGGCAGCACACAGGCTGGGGACCATAGCCCGGCCCCTTCCAGGGAAGCTGAGGGACCTTCGGGGTGACAGCTTTGTCCCCGCCTCTGCTGGACGGAGCCCTCTGGGCAGCCCGCCCCTTCCTGACCAGGCATGGTGGGTGGCCCCTTCCCCCTCCTCTGCTATCTACTGTCCCTCCCGGGGACCCCAGGACCGAAACAGGCACTGACTGGTGGCTGGTCCTCTCCCAAGGCCCCTGGAGCAGGAGCCCATAGCAGGACGCTGTCCCCCCAACCCTGCAGGGGGCAGGGCACCACTAGAGCATGGGACAAGGACATAGCGCAAAGCGGAAGACAAAACCCTGGGACAGGGCCACGAGGCCTCATCTCCTTCCAGCTCAACGTGGATTTACCACATGATCTCGGCCCGGTTCTGCCTCTCCCGTCTCAGTTTTCCTAATTAGAGGTTGAAGAGGAAGGACAGTCCGAGGCTCTCCACCGTGCTGTGTGGGATGTCCTTGTGTCCCCGGGGACCTCGTTAAAATGCTGTCCACTCCAGCCAGTCTGCACTAGAGCAAGTCCTCTTTCTAACGAGTTCCCCAGGAACGCGGGAGCTGCCGGCCCGTGGCCCGCATAGGTGTAGACAACCTAAGCTGGACCTTCCAACCCAGAGCCCTGTCACTTGAGACCTCTGTGACCTCCCAGAGCATCAGAAGGAGGCCTTGGGGTCAGGGCCAGGTTCTGGGCTAACGGAGCTTTGGTTCTCAGGTGGGAGGTGGGCAGGGGCGCTCTTCCAGCTCAGATCTGAGGCTGTGTTTGGGCAGAAAGGTGCTGTCTTTTTTAAAAAATAAGTATTTAATTTTATTCACCATCATTATTATTTAATTTGCTATAGGGAACATGCACTCCCCAGAGAGAGAGAGAAAGAAGGAAAGTGAGAAAGCAAGCCACCAGATCTGGGACGTGAACTGCTGTCGGCCCTGTGGGAGTCCAGCACGCTAACCACCATGCCACCTGCCAGCTCAGAAAGGTCCCTTCTCAACCACTGGTGGCTTTGATCAAAGTCAGCTCACTCCTGTCTTTGGGGGCTTGCAGGACATGTCACATGTGAAGGAACCCATCACAACCTGCCAGTATGGTGGCCACAGGAGGCCCTCCCGGGAGCTGACGCCCTGTAGGACAGCAGCCGGCAGTTAAATGCCGTCGTTCACCGCGGTGATGGTGGGACTGCGGACACGAGGCAGCTGGGCCTGCTCGGCCCTTGCTGCAGCACGGCTGTCCCTCGGGAAGATCCTACACTGAGAGAAAGGAGCCGCCGACCCCCGGCTCTGCACGCCGGGCTCCCCCTCCCGGGTTACGGGTTACGGGAAGGTTGGGGAGCTCTAATGGGCGTGTCGGGGCTCTTCAGGAAGGGCTGCGTGGGTTCCTAGCTGCGTCTCCCTCGGCATTTTGGGCACCAGATGCCCTGGCCAGCCTGACTGATCTTAGCGGTGACTCCACAGGGAGGGTGTTTGCTGAGAAGGGGCGTGGTGGGACGGGCTGTGAGGGGAGTCGGCAGATGGGCTGCCCGTCACAGTTTCTCGCACTTGCCAGGCTCCCTCACCTCCCTCATGTGCTGTGGCCAGGAAGGGGGGCCCAACCAGAGGACTCTGGAGGTCTGCCCAGGTGCCTCCACCCCTGTAAGTTCTGGAATCATCAGGACCCAGAGGAAAATGCCAGCACCCCTGGCAGGTTGGGCGAAGTCAGGATGGGAACTTCTCTGGCTTCCAGTTGGAGGAGAAGTGTCCCAGCTCCTGGGTTCCAGTGCTGCCATAGCAACCCCACTTAAAAGGTCAGCCCCTAGGGTGAGAAGAGTTCAGAGCCCCTTCTTTAGCAACTGAGAGGCCAGACCATTTAAGGGGAGCTGGGGCCCAGAGCTCTGGGCTCCCCCGGGAACACCTTCCCACCCCTGAGGATTTGCTGTCCAACTCTGCTGTCAGCTTGGGTCCTTTCACGGGCGGGCCCTTTAGCTCCACACGGCCAGCTCGTGGGAGCACGTCTCCCCGGGTCTGTGTGCATGTGTGCAATGTATGTAGGCGGGTATTTATGTCATGCGTCCGAAGGTCATGCATGAACCTGTTTGAGTACACAACTGTGTGCACACATGCAGTTTGTGTGTGCACACGTGTGTATGTGAGAAGAGGCTCAGAAGCCCCCCCAGTGTCCCTGGACCTGGTGCACAGGTCTGCCCTGTTTGTGGTGTCTGGGAGGAGCTGGCTCCTTAAAGGAAGGGGACGTGACTTATTTTGTAAAGTGGGGAGCTGCCTCCTCAAGCCTAGGGTGTGCAACTAAAAGGACAAGGGACTTACGTACACCAAGGCCCCACCCTGAGACTGGACTCTGGGCTCTGCTATGCTGGCGAAGGCCCTCCCTCAGGTCCTGGCAGAGTTGCTGGCCCAGTGCCTGGGTGCCAGCAGCATACTGTCCACCACTGGTTTTGTGGAGCCAGTGCGATGTCGGCCGGTGCCCGCTCTCGGGGGCCAGGGCAGGCCTGGCTGGGCTGTATGAACAGGAAGGGTGTCTCCAGTCCTCTGGGGAAACCAGAGAGGAGGCCAGATCCGGCCTGGCAGGTCTTTCACCCACATCTCACCTTACACTTTCAGGGAAAGGTCGCCCTGGGTGGAGACTGGCCCCAGGTGTCAGGGCCCTGAGCTCTGGAGAAGGGCAGAGCACAGTGTGGGTGTGGTGTGGACAGCCCCAGCAGGGTCCCTGTATAAGCTGGCCCGGGGGGTGCTGGAGAGGTCAGGCTTGTCCAAGGGAGCTGGGGTGAGGACTGCTCAGGGTGCAGGGGCATCTCTGGGGGCCCCAGCCGCCCTCCCTGGGGCAGCACTTTTCTGTATGGCAAGAGCCTTGGTGGCTGGCTGGACAGGCCCCTCCCCTGGTGACCCCCAGCTTCCCTCCGGCCTCGGGCCCTCTCAGCAGAGATGCAGCTGGACCCGAATTTCCTGCCTGAAGCCCGACAGTGGAGGAAGACCGGGAGCCGGGACGCTGGGGGCGGAGGGCCTCGCGGGGAGGCACGGTGGGGAGGGCTCTCTTGTTCTGCTGCTGGTTCAAATGCTGCAGATGTCGGGGCGCAGGGAAGGGCTGACTCTGGTCCCCAGATGCAGGTCAGCTGCCAAAGGCTGGCTGGGGCTCCGTGTCCCGGAGCTCCGACACCGCACATGTCTCTCCTGTCCTGACGTCCCCTGCCTTGAGGGCCAAGCACGGCCCCTGGGCCACAGAATCTACCTCTGCTGTCTCTGACCCACGGAGGGAAAGGACTAGCGGGTAGTGGTTCCTTGGCAACTCACAGAAGGGGACCCCAAACCTTCCCACTGTCACCCTGGCTGCTCCAACCACTCCAGAGGTGGGTGGGAGACAGGGCTCCGGAGGCCAACACCCAGGCTGGGAGTGTTACTTTTATTTTTTTCCCAAAAGTCCTGGCAGAGGACTCACCTATCTCTATTACACCGGGCTTTGGTCCCTTCTCCTAGCTGCCCACCAGGAGGGGACAGAGGAGACCTGGGAGGAGAAAAGCAGGCCTTGCCCGGCCCTGGAGGCGTGGCTGATGGCCTGCCGCAGGGCGTGCAGGCTGCCGTGGACTCCGGCCCGGTGGGCAGACACAAGCACCACATGGCTGTCCAGGGCCCCGAAGCACCATTTATCCTGGCTCCATGGAGCCGGCGCCCCCCACTGCCACCCCTGGCCCTCGGGGCAGCACAGGCGCTGCAGTAGCCCTTGGCCTGAGGTCCGGGACCACCAACCGATGCTCGCTCAGCCCTTGGCCCACCACGAGGGAGGGACCCTGGAAATGAAGTGGCTTCAGATCGTCCTCCGGCCCACACCCCAGGGCCCCGTCAGCCCCACGAGCTGAGCACCATGCCGAATAGCTTCCTTGCAACCTCCCTTAAATAAACCCATCCCCAGGCAGCCCCCCACCCTACACCCTGAATATATTATTCCATTGGCTTATGCCTCCCAGAGAGCAAAGGGGCTCTCTCTCCCTGTCCTCTGCTCCAGGGAGTACCGTCTTCCTAAAAAAACAATTTCCCTCAACTCCAGGGCAGAGATGAAGGGAAGCCTTGGTTGGGGTGGGAATGCCAGGATCCCCCAGCCCCACTTCTCCCCTCCCCGGAGCACTCTCTTCTCCTCGCCCTCTTGGCAGCCTGGGTCATGCAGGACTTGCTCAAGGTCACAGACCCAGAACCAGAGCCCCAACCTGTCTAGAAGGGTACCCTGGTTTTGACAGCTCACACCAGCTCCGGGGACTGGCTTTAAGCTGGCCTCTGGCCATGACCTGCAGTTCTCCAAGCTCTAGTGGGCTGAGGGTGACAGCAGCTATCAACTCCACACTGTCCGTGGCCCCAGGACCATCTCCCAGCGCTCTCCACCCTGGTATCTCCAGGTCTCCCATTCTGGGAGACTCAGACAGCACCAAGGCATGGAAGTAACAGAGCCGGGGTGTGGGTGAGCCCGTCCCTGGCCTGATTGGCATCTGGGCCCAGGCCAGGCCTCACACCCAGTACTGGCCGTTTTTGAGGGCGGGGTTGGGTGTCCGGCAGAACTGCAGCAGTTCAGGGTCAGCTGGGCCTCCGGGCAGGGGCCCCTGGCCAGGCACGGTGGTGAGCGGGATGGCCTGGCCCGGCTCCACCTTGCGGAAGGTCTCGGCGTCACCGGCCACGCCGTTGCGGGGCTTGGCGGTCAGGACCTGCACGTCGTGCTTGCCCGTCTTATTGCGCTTGCGGAGGTAGAAGAGCAGCGGCAGGAGCAGCGCCAGGAGCAGGAGCAGCAGGCACACGGGGAGGATGACGCTGAACATGTGGGCCTCCAGGAAGCCCAGGAGGCTGCCCCTGGCTGCCGTGGGCCCGGGGCTGGACGCAGCTGGGCCTGGCTCTCTGGTGGGTGTGCTGCTGCTGGGCTGCTCTGCCTCGGTCCGAGCGGCCTCAGGGACGCTGAGCAGGGCCACGCCGTAGGGCCGGGCTGCATTGTATGGCTCGGTGGTGAAGTCCAGTGAGGCCACGGCTGGCGGGACGCCTCGCGCCCACAGCTCCACGGTGAGGCTGTCCCGCTCCAGGCCTGGGGCCTTCCCCTCTGGCCCACCCACCTCCAGCCCTAGTGTCCCCTCCTCGAGGTCCCGCTGAGTGAACTGCTCCACCAGCTGGCTGGCCCTGGGCTCCGTCCTGGCCCGGGCCATGAGGACCACGCGGCCATGCTGGGGCCCAGCCAGCAGTCGGAAGCGGGGTACGCTGCCCGTGCGGTTGGCCAGCTCGCTGGCATCCAGGATGGTGGGGTCCAGGCGCAGCGTGGCACCCTGCGGCCATGGCCCCCCTGCCCACACGTGCAGCAGGGCCTTGACGGTGATGTTCACTACGGCCGAGGCATTGGCGCCCCTGGCCAGCGCCAGGACGCAGAAGTGATCGTGAGAGGAGGAGAGGTTGGTGAAGGCGAAGACCACCTCCCCCTGGTCTATCTGGCGCTGGCTGAAGGCCAAGGCAGGCTGCCCGCCCATCAGGAGGTGCCCGTACCGGGGCCCCTGGGTGACACGGTAGTCTGTGTCCTGCTCCTCCCTATCGGAAAACACGTGGAGCTGCTGCCGGCTCAGTGGGGCACGCCCCTCGGCCTGGGACACCTCCAGGGCTGCCCGCTGCTGCACCTCGATGGCAGACGGCAAGACGTCCACGGCCAGGGCCATGGGGAGGGGTGGGCTGGCTCCGTCAGACACGCTCAGCTGGAAGATGCCCGCCACGCTGCTGCCGTTGGCCACGAAGGCCAGCCGCCCGGCATCCACGTCGGCCTGCGTGAAGCGGGTCACGGGCCCTGGGCTGCCCCCCGCCAGACTCAGGAAACCGTTGTGGGGTGCCCGCTGCACCTCGTATTCGATCTCCCCAGGACCCGAGTCTGGGTCCACCACGCTCAGCTGGGCCCGGGAGACGGGGGCACGGGAGCCGCGGGTGAGCCGGAGGGGGACGGAGGCCTGTGGCTGAGGCGGCCGCTCGTTCACATCCCGCACCGTGATGGGGAAGGCCTCTGAGGTCTGGGGTCCCACCACGGGGGCCCCTGCTGGCCCTTGGAGGTGGGCGCGGAAGCGGAAGCCATCTGACTGGGTGTCCCCGCCGCCGTGGGCATACACCAGCTGCCCAGCAGCCAGCTCCGACTGTAGGAAGTGGGCCCGCCCGGCGTGCAGGGGCTCCTCGGACACTAGCAGCTGGCCTCGGGTGGGGAACCTCGTGACCTGGAAGAGCACGTCGTGCTTGGGACGCTGGGGTGACGGGATGCTGGCCAGGAGGTTGGAGGCATCGAGGGCGGCCGTGGTGATCTTGGCCTGCTGGCCCTCGGACACCCAGAGACCTGGGGGTGGGACGCAGACATGGGTCAGTCCACTGGGTCATGGGCCCTCCGCATGGACCTGGACGCCTTCCACCCGCCGTCCCTGTAACTTCTCAGGTCCCAGGGCTGAGACAGGGGCTGCTGCCCTGGCCTGGGTCCCCTCCCTCTGGGCCTTTCCCAGTGTCCCCCAACCTCGCCAGCTCATCACACTATTCACCTTTGTTCCTCCAGAGGCGGCTGGGACGCTGGGGACAGGCGGCCTGGAAAGTCACGGCCACAGCAAGGGTGGCGGCCAAGTCAGGGGCAGGGGGCGAGGACAGCAGGAGCTCCAGGGCATCGTGGGCCTCCCAGAAGGGCTCCGGGGGCATCTCGTGCTCA
Source organism: Tupaia tana (assembly GCA_026018925.1). Taxonomy (NCBI): domain Eukaryota; kingdom Metazoa; phylum Chordata; class Mammalia; order Scandentia; family Tupaiidae; genus Tupaia; species Tupaia tana. The sequence goes on from JAKSZU010000028.1 coordinate 2,610,155, forward strand.
TACAGGACGTGCCCAGCGTACACCTGCAGGCGACACCACCCGGGCTGAGGCAGGTCCAGCCGGCACCCAGTGGTTTCTCAGGTAGGCCCCAGTGCTGGGCACTCCGGGGGCCTCACCTGTCCTCCCTCACCAGCTCAGCGGGTCACCAGGAGCGGTCGTGGCAGAGAAGAACTGGGCCCTGGAGTCAACCCAGCTCTGCCACTGCAGGCAAACCACTCCCCTCTGTGAGCCCGGGACGCAGTCTCCTCCCCTGCTTCCGTCTCTGCAAGTCCTCGGAGCTGCCAGAGCTGCCGGGTCCCACCCCTCCTGCTTAGCAGCCCTCCCGCCGAGGACACCCGTCCACAATCCCCTGTCTTCTCCTGTGGCGTCTGTTCCCCCAAATGGACCTTCCCCTTCATTATGCAACATCGTGATTTTTTTCTCCCATCCTAGAGAAAACTAATTTTTAAACTTTAAATTTGCTTGGGGCCGGCAGATGACATGGAGGTCAAGGGCGCTGGCCTCCCACAAGGCCGACTGTGGTTTGAGAAACACTCTGGGTGCAGGGGCGGGCATCCCCAAAGTCCCAACAGGAGGGAGAGCTGGAGAAGGGGTAGCAGGAGTGACCATTCCCACGGTGGGCGATTTCTCACTTTCCCTGTCCGTCTCTCTCTGGTGAGTGCATGCACTGTCTGGCACATTAAAAAAAAAAAAGGGTCCCCTCTGGGGGCCCTATAGCCCCGCGGCCTCTCTGCCACCGCGGCCGGGCTCCAGTCACCTCAGCCCTTTAGGGCTGTTCGCAAGGTCAACCCTGAAGAGTAAAGTCCCTTCCTGTTAATCACAATGCGTCCTCTGGGCTTCTCTTTCGTTTTCTCTTTTAGGAAACCCAGGGAACTATTTTCCTTCTGGGAAAACAGGACTTGCGCAAAACACTGAGAGGGAGAGTGAGTGGCAGCCGCGGGGACCGTGAGCACTGAGGGGCGGAAGCCAGTCCCACGGGCCACCTCGGGCTAACGAGGCAGCGGCTGCTCACTGCTTGCTAGAAGAGGTCACAGTTTCGGGAAACCGACCGTCCATGTTCGGCGTGAGCTCTCCCAGGGCTTATGGGCTGGCAGCTAACGGTCAAGCGTCACGGCCGGTGCGGGCGTCGGGCCGCCGGGGAGGCAGCCGCGGCCTGAGCACAGCCTGCACATGGCCAGTCCCCGTCCGGCCTGGGCTGCTGGGTGGGCAGGCGGGAGACGGGAGCCCCAGGAACGGGGTGCAGGGTGGAGGCCTGGGGAGTGGGCGTCTGTGGCTGGGATGTCTGGTTGTCCTGTCGTGAACGGGTCACAAACCCATGTTCAAGTTCAGCCACTGTCCGGATGGACAGGGTGAAAGCTTGAACTCGTCGCGGCGTTGGGAGGTGGGGCTTTGGGGAGATTAGGATTCGGGTAGTCAGGGTGGGCCCCCAGGAATGACTGGGGATGAACACGGACTCAGGGCAGCCACTCTGCCCACATGGCTGATCTGGACTCCGCGAGACGCCCACCAGATACGGCCCCGGGACTCGGACCTCCAAACCGTGAGCTGAATAAAACTCCATTTTTACGAATCACTAGGTTTTGGGGATCAGCAGCAAAAGGAACTCGAGCAGGTCAGGACTGAGGTAGAATGCAGGCGTGCGCTGCAGGGAGGCAGGGTCCTATGGGGCGGAGACGCAGGCTAGCCATCAGGCTCCAGCCTCAGTTTCCCTCTGCAGAATGGGGTCTCGCCCTCTGCTCTGTCCTGCCCAGCTCAGCTCCGTAGGACGGCGGTGCTGACCAGAAACCACCCAGGCCTGCCCTGCCCTGCCCTGAGCCACGGTGGCGTCTCCTCCACGTCACCTCTTCCCAGTTCCCCGGGCGGCACTGCCAGCCGGGCCCCCTGGTGGTTGTTTGGTCCAGTCTTCCTCATAGTGGGGGTGTGGGGGCGGCCCTGGGTGGCTGTGGGGCCCACGGGGTGGGGCAGGGAAGCTGGCAGCTGGTCCCAGGCATCGGATGACAAAGGCTCCTGGTACCTGGGGCGTCCACTGCTGCGATTCCACTGTGCCAGCCTGCGCAGTATCTCACCGTGCGGAGGGCAGGAATGGCCGGAGCTGGGGCTCAGGAGAGAAAATCCCAGCCTGGTGTATTCCCCTGGTTAAAGCCACCTCCTTCCCGTTGGTTGCTGGCTGGGTATGGCCTGGCTGAGCCCCTGTACGCCACATCTCAGGAGGGGTGTGCATCCCGGGTGGGGTAGGAAGGAGTGTGTCAGGCTCACTGGGGGGCTTCTGGGGGGAGGAGGGTGGACAGGTGCTGGGGCGGGCCCTTCCAGAAATGCTTGGAGCTGTCCTGGAGTGCTGCAGCTCCCAGGGCAGAATCAGCTGTGACCACACCCCCAGGCCCCTCCCTGCCCAGCACTAAATGGGCTCCCCTGCTGCGGCTGTGCAGCCCAGCCAGATCAGAGCAGTAGGTGAAGGAGCGGGGTGAGCACCCGACTGCTGCACCCCTGGGCCTCCCACTCAGCAGGTGTCCGTAGGTGGCAGCAGCTGACCCCACGGCACACAGAGCCCTACACCCCAGCAGCCGGGCAGCCTGCCTCCCCACGCCGAGGGCTTCAACGTGCACGGTGGCTCCGGGGCAGCTCGGAGCTGCTGGAGCGGCTGGAAGGCATCTGCTCTGGGACCGGCCCTGCTTCCTGACCCAGGCTCACTGCCCTAGCCCCCACAAACTGCCTTGCCACCTGCTGGGGTGCATGAGTGTCCCCAAAGGTGCAGCAACCACTTCCTTCTGGAAGCCAAGCCCCAGGACCCGATCCCCAGGCCAGGAACACAAAGCCCCACTCACTGGGGCAGCCTGGTGGCTCCCCCAGGGCAGGCCCAGAGCGCCTGTTGCAAGGATTCTGGAGCTGGTACCACGGACGTGCCTGGCACAGCGGGCGCCCGCAGCAGGATGGAGCCTGCATGGGGGCAGCAGGGTGGGCCCTCACCTCGGCCTGCGTAAAGTTCACCAGGACACTGCCGTGCAGGGCGTGCAGCAGCCGGCCCAGCCGCGGGCCTCGCACCACGTGGTAGAGCAGGTGCGCGGCATTGGTGCCGCTGCTGGAGCTGGCGCGCAGGCTCTGGCTGCTGAGTGGCTCCGCGGACCCTGCGAAGGGGCAGAAGGGCCGTCAGCCTTTGACCAGGGGCTGGCAGGGGCTCTGACCACCAGGCAGGATCCTGGCGTGCCACGCCCTTTGCCCCAGCACCCGCACGCAGGGATACCACGCTGACGGACCCACCTGGGCAGACAGTCAGCGCCCGGCTGCCCTCCAGTGACAGGACCACCTGCTTCTCGGCCGCCACTCGGAAGAAGTGTCCGGGGGAAGTGTGCACCCCGTCGGAGAGGTTGAAGCGGAACCCTCCGTCCAGGGCACCTGGGGATGACGAGGCTGGAATTGGGTCCCCCGGCCGAAGTGGCTCCCCTCCTCAGGGCGTCATATGGGCCGTGGAACCGGGCACCCTCCACAGTACCCACCTCTGTGCGAGAACAGCACCAGCCCGCCGTCCAGCTGGGCCTGTGTGAAGCTGCGGACCTCGGTGTCCGGCGCCGCCCGCAGCACCACCTGCCCATTGCTGGGCTGCTCCACGGTGTAGACCAGGTCCTCGGGCCCTGAGTCGCCGTCCATGCCCCTGAGGGCCTCTGCAGGGATAGGGGCGGTGGCCCCCTCCCATACCTGGGGACACGGGCCTGTGAGGGTTCCGCCCCTGCCACGCTCACCACCCCTTCCTGCCTGGCCCTGGGGCCACCACCGGTGCTCCGGCTCTGCCGTGGCTCAGCTCCCAGGCAGGCAGAGGACCGTCCATTCTGAGCCCCTGCACCCTGCCTGTCATCTCAGGATCTCCAGACCCTGGGTCCCTAATCTGCTTGTCCCTGGAGGCCAGCTCTCGTCCCCTCCCTAGGGAGGCTCAGCTCTCCCCTCACCAGGTTCTCACCCACGGCACAGCTTAATCTGGCTGTCTCACCAGCAGGGTTGGGGGTCCTTGCAGACCTTCCACCCATGCCCAGGCACAGACGGGAGTGTTTTTTGGCCTCTAAGAGAACTTGGAAATGGGCTGTCCTCCCAGCACTCCGCGGGGGGCATGGAGGATGGAGGCTGTGGGTGGCCTGCTGTCCCATAGCACCCAGGAGGCACTGGGGGGGGGGGGCCCGCCCAGGACAGCAAAGGGAGCCCCCTCAGGCCTCCCACTGCGGGCTGTTCCAGGGGTCCTGCACACTTCCCGCTGGGTTAATAACCTCCTGCCCAGCTCCTGAAGACCCAGTAGAGCCCAGGAAGGAGGGGCTGTGAGATGGGCAGGGCCTCGGCCCTGGCTCCTGGAGCAAACACGGGTGGACAGCACCACCTGGTGGCCAAGCTGCCACACGGCCTTCCCGACTAGTGGTTGCGGGTAGCAGAAAGGGGATCCTCTTCCCTAGAGGCCTTTCCTAGGCCCTCCACAGGCACATCCTAAACTACCAAGGACTCTGAGTGCCCCCACGTCAGAAGTGGTTCGAACCAGGCCTCTTCTGGAACCTTCTATGCCTCCCAGTGACTGGGACGTCCGTCCCCTGGAAGCTGGCTTTCAGAGCCTGCCTATCCACTATGGTGCCGTGTGGACTCAGTCACGGCACATTTGTTCCACCGGCAAGAGCTTTGGTGCCGTGGAGAACGCCATTCCTCATCTGGGCCTCTGCGTCCACCCCTGCACGGGCACCACTCTGCCACAGGTCCCCGGGGTTGGGCCTGGGGGGCCAAGGACAGCCTGGACTGCCCCCCAAGCCCCTGCCCATACCATGTGTGGGGGCTGCCAGGTGTTCTGGCCACGGGAGGAGCCCTGCTGCAGGTGAGGCCGGGGCCAAGCTGCCTGCTCCCAGCCGCACATCTGTCCTGGGTCCGGGCAGGCTCCCCTCTCCTGACAGCCAGGTGAGGCAGAGGCAGTGTCCCATCGTGGAGAGGAGGAAACCGGAGGGGACGTGGGGACCTGGGCTCTTTCTGGGGGTGGAGTGGAGGGGCCCGGGAGCTCTTACCCGCAGTCCTGTGTTCGTGGTGAGGACGGGCGGTTGGTCGTTAACTGGCAGGATGGAGATGGCGAAAGCCACGGGGAGGCTCTGGCGGTCCATCTCGGAGGCGTTGGCCACCAGGACAAAGCTGTCGGTCCGTGACTCGCTGCCGTCGTGCACATAGCGGACCAGCTGCTCCTCCACCTGTGGCGGCCGGGCTGCGCTCAGGCCCTCCCGCCACGGGCCCAGTTCCCGCCTCGCCCTGCCTCTGGGGCCCTCCACGGTGGGAATGGGGACACTCTTTCTTCCTCCCTATCTCCCTTCATTCCTTCCTTCTTCCTTTCCTCTTCTTTCAGTTTGCCAGAGGGTGTGTGCACTCATCAGACAGAGATGGAAAGGGGGTGGAGAGAAAGCGCCCCCTAGCGGGGGTGGTAAAGACACAATCCCCCCTCCGTTTCTCCATCAGTCAGAACTCAGGGCATGCACATGCACTGGTTTGTATCTCAAGCTGCCTGGGGTGGGACTCGAACCTCTCAGTCGGGATCCAGCTTCCCTAACCGCCAGGCCACTGGGGCCAATGCTCTGTCTCCCACAGGGCTGTGAGGAAGAGTGAACTGAGGCACTTAGAGCTCAGGTGCTCCAGGCGTGGCCCCCACCCTGGGGACGCCCTGGACCCCACCCCACCGGCCGGGCCTCCCTGCCGCCGTACCTCTCTCCAGGAGAAGGTGCTGAGGCTCCCGGCGTGCGGCTGCTCCTCCCTCTGCAGGGCCCCGTGCCGTGGCGGCTCCAGCACCCGCAGCTCCAGGCCAGGCAGCGTGGGGAAGAAGGGCCCGGTGATGCGGAGCAGCGGAGGGCCCAGGGTGCGGGCGCCACCCTCGGGCACGCTGAAGTTCTGTGCCTCCAGGGGGATGGCAGACGGCAGCACCTCCAGCTCCATGAGGATGCCCTCGAGGGTGGCACCCAGGCCCGAGGCCACATCCAGGGAGAAGGTGTCGCTCCAGGCCTCAGGGCGCGAGTGCAGGTACAGCACCCTGCCCGCGTCCACCGCCTCCTGGGAGAAGCTCTGCACGGGCTCCAGGCTGGGCGGCTCCGCGGCCGAGGCGCCGCGGGACACCATCACCAGGTAGCCTGCGCTGGGCGGGCTGGTCACCGAGAACACCACGTCTGCCGGGGGGACCGCCTCCTGGGCTGCCTGTACATGGGAGGCCATGGTGGGCTCAGTCTCCACATCCACACAGCCCTGCTCACTCCGACACGCCTTGCACGTTCGGGTCACATGCAAACACCAGACACGGGGTGGTCACAACCACACAGGTTCACACCCACCCGCCAGACATGTGGGTCAGCCGCACCGCCCAACACTCCCCTGGAGAGGTATGTGGTCCTGTGTATGCCCACTCAGGAGCGTGATGTGCATCCTCATCACACGCCGACTCAGTCGCACCAGTGAGTGTGCCCGTGCACACACCTCTGCTCAGGCTGGTTCGAGCCTGTGGCTGGTTTGCCTGGGGCCTGCCCCCACCCTGCAGTACCAGCCCTGCCCACCAGAGGGCGTCCCGCCCTTTGCAGCACAGGTTCCTGCACCAGAGGCCCGGCGCAGCCTGCAGACCAAGGACCGGGGACTGCCCACCTGCCCAAAGCCCATGGGTGCTCCCTTGCCTGACGACCCAGCCACGAAAGGCTAGGCACCACCTGCACCCACCCTCCTGATTCTGTGCCTGTGCCAGCCCCTATTCTCTGCTGTTGACATCTTCAAAGCCTAACTCAATACCCCTCCTCCAGAGCGAGGACTCCTGGCACAGGGCTGTTCTGTCCATGCCTGCCCGAGTCAGCGTCCAGGGCCTGAGGGCTTGGACACCGGTCCTGAGCTATACCGAGAGGGGGCCACAGCCTGGCCCACGGCCACAGAGCAAGGCGGTGGGGCATGCAGAGGGCCTGCAGGGCTCTGTGACGTTCCCAGGGGGTCAAGAGCCCTGGGTGGACCCTCTGCCAGGACGAACGTCATGGGGCTCTGAGGGGCTCTGAGGGGCTCTGTGGACCTGGGCAAGGTCAGCAGTCCTCGGACTCTCCACGACGCCCTCCCGGGGACTGATCAGCATACGGGGTCTTGGGGCCAGGCCCGGTGCACTGGTAAGCTACGGAGCTCTGTGAGGCCGGCCCCTGTGGGGAGGTTGCAGGTTCAAGTCTGGAGACCACCCTGAGCACACTGAACATGCGTGTGCCAACCAAACACGCCCCACTGGGGGCTCTTCCTCCCTCTCCCTCTGTCTCTGTCTCTCTCTGGCGAGTGCACATGCTCTCTGGCAACTAAAAAAGGAAAAAAAACTGGAAGACCCTAATGGGAGCTCCTCCCTGTCTCTCTCCCTCAAGAAATAAATACACTGGGACCAGCAGGTGGCGTAATGGCTATGTCGCTGGACTCCCATGTAGCCGACCATGGTTCAAGTCCTGGACCTGGTGACTTAAACTCAGGCCGGGCGCGTGTGTGTGCCCAAGATTCCGAGAGGAGAATGGAGGAGAAGGGATTGCGGCGTGGCCATCCCCCCTGGGGGTAATTTCTCACTTTCTGTCTCTCTGTCACTCTCTGTCTTTCCGGTTGGTGCCCTATAGCAAAAACCTCTCTCTCCAAAAAAAAAAAAAAAAAAGGAATAAATACACTTAAAAAAAAAAAAAGAAAACTGATTCTCAAACTCTCCTTCAGAGATTCTGGGTCTGGGAGGGCCCCATGAGTCTGCACGGCTGGCCGCGTGTGTACACGTGTACATGATATCTGTACACATGTACGTGACAGCTGCAGATACGAGCAGCACATGCAGTGCGTACCCAGGGCACGTGCTCACACCCACCCAGGAGCCACCGCAGTCACATTCAGAAACACACAGGCGGGGCCCGTCCCCTCCACGTCCTCACCGCCAGCTGGTCCTTCTGAATCTCGGCCGCCTCCCCCTGGAAGACGTAGATCTTCTTGTGCCGTACCAGCTGCAGCGGGGCGATGGGACCCTCCAGGGTGACGGTCACTGGCAGGGTGGCCTCCGTGCGCACAGGCCCTGCTTCCACAGACAAGGCCAGGGAGTCACGGGGGCTGAGGCTGCCATTGTGGCTGTACAGGACGGTCCCGTCCAGCAGGTCCTGCTGGGAGAAGGCGGTGGCTGGCTGGCCGGCCCGGAGCAGCTGTCCCCAGCGAGGGCCAGCTGTGACGCGGTAGTGGACCTCGTCCCCACCGCGGATGTCCAGGTTGGTGTCCAGGTGGAGCACAGCTGTGTCGATGGTGCTCTGGCCTCCTTGAGAGACCACGAGGCTGGAGCCATTGGCCACACGGAGGTAGGGCTCCGAGGCCTGCACCTCCAGCAGTGCGGTGGCCTGGTGCTGGCCGTCGGACACCTGCAGCTGGATCCAGCCCAGGTCGGCCCCCGAGTGCACGAACAGGACCCGCCTCTGCCTGAGGTCCTCCTGTGTGAAGCGGTAGATGGGCCGCGTGGGCTCGTCCACAGCCACGATGCTGCCGAAGAGGAGGTCTTTGCGGGTCAACACCAGCTGGGCGTCGGTGAAGCCCGAGTCGGCATCGCTGAAGGCCACGTCGTCCGTAGTCAGGAGACGCTGCCCGCCCCGGGCCACGTGGAAGATGCGGCTGACGGTCTGCACAGGGGCGTGGTCATTCACGGGCTGGATGGCCACTTGGAAGACGCCCCGCACCTCCTCCCAGGCCATGTCCCCACTGCCCTCACCCTGGCGCGTGGCCACGAATGGGATATCGTCTTCCGTGGTCTCGGAGTTGTCGTGCTGGTAGACCAGCTGGCCACGCAGCAGGTCTTCGTTGGTGAAGGATGTCACCGTGGCGGCCTCATCCCGTGCCCCCCGCCAGGCCAGCCTGCCGTGGCGGGGTCTCTCCATGACCTCGTAGACATAGCTGGCACTGTTGAGACTCTTGACGAACAGGTGGTCAGCGGAGAGGACAGCTTCGCCACCCTCAGGCACAGAGAGGAGGACATTGGTGAGGACAGGGGCATCTGGGTCACCGTCGATGTGGATGGGGAAGGTGTAGAGCGGGGAGAAGTGTGGTGGAACCGTGACCCGGAAACGGAAGGCATCCTCAACGGCTTCTGAGGCACGCACTGTGGCCCCGTAGGTCACCCGCCCAGCCTGCAGGTCACCCTGGGTGAAGCCCTGGCCCTCGGACAGCCTGGTGCCCTGCAGCTGCAGGTTCCCCTTCCTGGGGGCCTGAACCACCTCATAGTGGAAGGTGGTGGGGCTTGAGCCTGCATCCTCCAGGGTGGCCTCCAGGTGGGCTGTGGTGAGGGCCTCCTGCCGGGTGCTCTGAGCGTGCAGGGGCTCCAGCCGCAGCATCCACACGGTGGCTCTCTGGATGGTCACCGGGAAGGACAGATTGCTCAGGGTCTCCTGGCCCACCTGCACCTCCAGCACCAGCGGCTCCACGGCATCCTCGGCGCGGTGCTGCGGGTCGGTGCTCAGGTACCTCAGGCGGCCCTGCTCCACGTCCCGCTGGTGGAATGCCTGCGTGGCCCACCACTCGGAGCCCTCCGCACCACCCGCCCCCTGCTTCTGCAGCTCCCCGAACCGCGGGACTCCGGTGACACGGAACAGCACGCTTACGTCCTGCCCCACGGCGTTGGTCTCCACCGACAGGTTGGCGGGCAGGATGGGTGCTGCGGCGCCCTGGGCCAGGCGCAGCCCCGTGCTACGACGGATCTGGATGGCTGGCCGGACAGCCACCACCTTCAGCGTGGCCGGGGGACTGGCCTGCAGCCCGTCGCTGACCCGGAATGTCAGGTCCTGTGCGGAGCCGCCGCGGTGGACGTACACCAGGCTCTGCTCCTCCAGCTCCCGGCAGGAGAACTCGGTGGCCGGCTCACCGGGCTGGTCTCGGCGCTCCACAGGGAGGCTGGCGGGGGGCCCGAGCAGCTGGAAGGTGAGGCCCTCGCAGGCGGAGTCGGGGTCGTAGGCCTGGAAGACCTCGGGCCCCAGCGGCTTCTGCGTGTGCTCCAGGATAACCATGAGGCTGCCGTGCGGGAAGACGATGCGCGGCGGGTCATTGACAGGGCTGACCTGGACGGGCAGGATGTAGGTCTGGCCCCTGCGCAGGCACGAGGGCAGGGGCACGCGCGCTGTCACCGACACCTCCAGCACCAGCCGGTCGGAGGTGTCCTCAGAGCCATCGTGCACGAAGCGGGCCTTGCGGTTGACCACGTCCAGGAGGGTGAACATCTTCCGCACCTGGGCACCCGGGATGTCCAGCTCCAGCTCACCGTGGCGCGGTCCTCGGCTCACGCTGAACAGCACCTGGGACTTGCGCAGCTCGGCCTCCGTCAGGTCCAGCGTGGGCTGCAGGTGCCGCCACTCCAGCCAGGCCGTGCCGCCCTCGGCCACCACCAGGGGGCTGACGTTCAGCAGGCGGCTGAAGTTGGCGAACACGGCGGGCAGCCCCGGCTCTGGCATGCACGGCTCGGGCAGCTCCAGGGCTGGCCAGGCCTCAGGGGCCAGGGTGGAGAAGGCTTCGTACGGGCTGTAGGCATCCTCCTCGTACTCGTCCTCCTCCGGCCGGCAGCCGGCCGCCATGCCACGCGTCAGCAGGGCGTCCCGGAGCCCCCACCTCTGGCCGTTGACGCTGAGGTCTTCCATGCAGCCCAGCAGGGAGGCGTTGGTGGCCGCGGGGGCCAGGCCCAGGCGGTGCTCCTGGAGGTGACGCGAGGCCTCCGCGTCCAGCCCCCCGAGCTGGAGACTGCCACGGGGCTCTAGGTAGCCGTGCACCCCACGGTTGGAGGTTCGTGTGGGGTACTGGTCCACGGAGATTTCCAGCCGGTGTGCATCCACCTGCACGCTGACCTCATGGGGCTGTCCATCGGCCACGGGGACGCTGTTGTGGAGCAGGACGGTGCCCTGGCCCTTCTCCACCACGGCCCGCAGGTGGCCCTCGAATACATCCACGTAGATGAAGTCCCCGCGCCGGCCCCCTGCCTGGAAGGCCAAGGGGGCATGGCGGCTCCGTGTGGTGAGTGTAAACTCCAGGGTGCCCTCGTCCTGCGTGGCCCAGGCGGGGAAGGCGGCCAGGGAGTGGGGCCCGGAGAAGCCCAGGGCCACATCGTCACCCGCGGAGAACTCCTCGGCACAGCCCTCGTGGACGTCGGGGGTCAGTGGCCGGAGGAGGCTGCGGCCATTGAGGGTAGCTGTGTGGAGGCAGCCCCTCAGGGGCCGGCTGACTCCCCGCAGGTAGGGCAGGCCCAGGTCCCCTGTGCCCCCCACGAAGAGCCCGTATGGGACCTCCAGGGGGGCTCCCAGGACCGGGGATGAGGCGTTGAGGAGCCCATCGACGGACAAGGCGGTGTGGCTATCAGAGATGGTCAGCGCCACGGTGTGGAGGTCCGCATCGTTCAGCAGGGTCTCTGCGGGGGTCTGCAGCCTCAGCTCCTCCTGGCCCAGGACCAGCCTGACCTGAGGAGAGATGGGGTGGGGTGGGGACAGCACTCTGAATCCCCCACTCCCCCTGGAAAGCATGGTGGGCCCCGCAAGCTCGGGGTCCCCAGAGCAGAGGACCTGGACCAGGGCTTCTCGCCTCACCCTTCCTGCCACCTCTTCACTCACCTCCCACACACACCACTGCCCAGACACTTGACAGTGAACTCTAAGCCAGACGTGGCTGGGGACCCTGATGTCAGTCAGACGGGATCCTGACCACAGGGATGAACACGATGCTCTCCCAGAGCTTCAACTTACATTTCACTTAAAATAGATTTTTGCCACAGAGCACGTGAGAGAGAGAGACAGAGAGAGAGAGAGAGAGAGAGAGAGAGAGAGAGAGAGAGAGAGAGAGGAAGTGAGAATCAATCCCCAGGGGGATGGCACACTGAAATCCTTCTTCCATTCTTCTGCGATTTTGGGCATACACATGCACTCAGTATTTTTTTTTTTTTTTTCTGTTTTGTTTTGATTTTGAGAGGTTTTTGCTATAGGGCGCATGCACTCGCCAGAAAGACAGAGAGACAGAGAGACAGAAAGTGAGAAATCACTCCCCGGGGAGATGGCCACACCGCAATCCCTTCTCCTTCATTCTCCTCTCAGGATCTTGGGCACGCACGCACACGTGCTCGGTGTGAATTTAAGCCACTGGGTCTGAGACTCGAACCACAGTCGACTACATGGGAGTCCAGTGACATAGCCATTATGCCAACTGCTGGTCCCATCTTTTTTCTGTGTTTTAAAATAATTATCTAATTATATTTATGATGATGATGATTTTAAATTTGACTACAGGGCATGTGCAAGAGAGAGAGAGAGAGTAAGAAAGCACGCCGCCAGGTCCAGGACTCAAACTGTGGTCGTCCATGTGGGAGTCCAGCGCCTTAACCTGCATGCCACCTGCTGACCCCTCCTGGGGTCAGCCTCTGGGCCTGGGACTGGAACCGCTCATTTGGCCATGTGGGTTCCACAGCCTAAACCTCCATGCCACCTGCTAGCACTCAACTTGTTTTTCTCCTTGTTCTTTGGGTAAGAGGTAGCAGAGAACTCATGTTGGGGTCCAGAAGATCCCTCCCGTGACATAATGGGCACCAGGAATCCCCTTCTGCGTCCCCCTAAGTAGGGCAGAGCTCTGTGGGGCCACTCAGAAAGCCAGGCTCACCAGGCTCATGTTCAGGGACAAGGACCTTCTGCTTCGACAATTCAGTGAAGAAACGCTCCCTGGGGCGGGTCCAGGGGCCTGGTGGTCAAGGGAGGTGGGTCCCCATGGCAACCACAGTTTGAATCCCACCCCCAGCAGCTTGAAAAATACTCTGGGGGGGGGGGGGCCCAGCAGGTGGTGTGATAGTTAAGGTGCTGGACACTCCCACATGGCCAACCATGGTTTGAGTCCCAGACCTGATGGCTTGCTTTCTCACTCTCTCTCTCTCGTCAAATTAAAAAAAATTAATGAATAAATAAATAATTATTTTTTAAAAAAAGAAAAACACTCTGGGCATGTGTGCCTGTTTGCCCAAATCCAGGATGGGGAGACAGGAGGGTAGTGATGTGACCATGCCCTGATGGAAGACTATGCTCTCTGTCTCACTGTCTCTGGTGAGGGCACGTGCCCTATGGCAATTAAAAAGCCAGGGGCCAGCAGGTGGCGTGGTGGTTGAGGTGCTGGACTCCCACATGGCCAGCCACAGTTCAAGTGAGACTTTATTTCTCACTTTCTCTCTCTCTGGTCAAAAATTAAATAAATAAGTAAAATAAATAATTCTTTGGAGAGAGAGAGAGAGGAAAGCTCCCTGGCTTGGGGTGGGGGTGATCTTTGGAGAGAGAAGGACATACTTCTGTCTCCATGACACAGGGAGCCAGGGTGGGCAGGTGGGGAAGAGGTGACACGACCCCCCACCCCGGAGGACGCAGGGTGAGCTCAGGACACCCCACAGTGGACGCCCCATGGTGAACGTGACCCACAGGGGTCCCACAGCCAGGTGGGGCTGCCCGAAGCTAGGAGTGCCGCCCTGATCCCGGCTGTCACCCACCTGCAGGCGCCCAGAGTTGAGCTGCAGCAGCAGGTGGTCGGCCGGACCCGCGGCCAGGAGCAGCAGGGCGTCAGGCTGGGATGTGGAGAACTGGAGCTGCAGGGTGACGTCCGTCAGGGCCACGGCCACGGGCACCTGCAGGTGGCTCTCCCCGAAGAAGGAGGCTGCGGGGGGCGAGGCTGTGCTCAGGCTCTCTCCGGGAGGATGCCGCAGAGTGGACAGAGGGCTGCCAGGAGGCGTGTCCCCACATGCCACTGCCCACAACCACCAGGGCAGCCCGGCATCCCCTTGGCCCTGGTACCACAAGGCACGTCTCGCCGTGTTTCCAGTCAGACCCAGAGAGTCCCAGCAACTCAGGTCTCCTCCTTGGAGATTCCTGGGGCCAGAGGCCTCTGCCAGCTCTGGCTCTCCTGACCTGGGGCCCAGAGGACTCTCTATTCTGGGTCTGGACTCCCCGGCCCCAAGGGAAACTTCCCCTGGCCTGATCACCTGGTGGGGCCCCTACGAACACAGCTTCAGGGCCACCACCCCCAGCCCTCATAACCCCTGCCCAAACCGCTCCCCCTGAGCACCGCTGGGCCTAGGCCTGGGCAACCCCTGCCATGCCTGCTCCCTGTCTGCCAGGCCTCCGGGTGCCCAGGGGTGCTCAGATGGGGAGCCCGCCCGTCCCCACTTCTCTCTCCAGCCATTCTCCCAGCTGCCTTTGGGGGTGGGGTGGCATCTTGTGGGCCCGAGTCTGCCACGGAAGGAGCAGATGGAGACCACACCAGGGTCAGCCCCCGAGCAGGCCCGAGAGTAGGCCCGAATGTCCTCTGGCCCTGTGATTGCTTCCTGCTGTGGAGTTATTAACAGTCCCCCGTGAGCGGCCAGATCCGGCCCTCCTTCCGCCCGGCCCAGGAGCGGGTGGGACAGCTGGGCCCTGAGGACGGCCAGGGAAGGCTGCATGCCTCCCAAGGTGGCAGGCCACATCGGGGTTGCCTGGGGCCAGTGGCCACTACGAGGGCCCCTTTTGTCCCACGCTGGGACACCTCCTTTTAAACTATGTCCTCTCGGAAGTTTCCCCTTAAATTGGCCTCCCTTGCCCTCCACCCCACTGTGGCCAGTTTCTGTTCCGTTCCTTTCGTGGTGGAGAGCTGACTGTATCGCTGACGGCAGAAAGAGGCCTGGGCTGGGGACGCACAGGAAGGGGTGGAGAAGGTGGTCCCCCCTGTGGCCTTCCCCTGAGCCTGGAGCAAGCACAGGCCACTGGCCTTCAGAGGGCTGGTCTGTACAAGCTTCATGGTGATGGTCCATGTCTCTGAGCTCGGACTCCGCCCGAGGAAGCGGTTCATAAGCCTTTGCGGGTGACTGAGCTGGCACGCGCTCGGGCAGCCGGCACTGCGGAGGGGTGCCCAGGAGGGCGGCGCTCTCCTCCACGGGCAATGGAGGCTCTGTTAGCACCTCTTAGCAGAACGCGTCTGGGAAGCTGAAGGAGCCCAGGAGGCCCAGACGGTGTTAGGGAGGGACGGCCCAGGAACCGGCAGGGGGCGGCACCTGCCAGGCGCTGTGTCAGTGGAAACATTGACTTCTTTTTAAAAAATAAATTGCCTGAGGGTGCATCTCTCATTGAGAGAGACAAAGACAGGGAGAGATGGGGAGAAAGCACCCACCCATGGAGAAGGGTCAGGCTGCCATCCCTTCACTCCCTCTCTGCGTTGTCGGGATTTGGTGCACGCATGCGCATTTGCCTGGCGTGATTTTTAAGCCTCTGAGGCCGGGATTCGAACTGCAATCATGCATGTGAGATCTGGCAACCGTAACCACGAGGCTAGGGGGCCAGCTCAGGACATCAGTCTTAAGAGCAAACACAGCACATTAAACAGAGGGCAGGGCCAGCAAGGTGGTGTGGTGGTTAAGGCATTGGATCCCCACATTGCTGACTGTGGTTCAAGTCCTGGACCTGGGGGCTTGAAAACCATGCCAGGTGCAGGTGCCTGGGTGCTCAAAATCCTGAAAAGAGAAGGGAGAAGGGATTGCAGGGTGGTCATCTCCTGGGGATATTTTCTCATTTTCTTTTCTTTTCTTTCTTTTTTTTGGAGAGCTTTTGGCTATAGGGCGCATAGACTCTCCAGAAAGACAGAGAGAGACAGAGAGACAGAAAGCGAGAAATCACCCCCCAGCAGGGGATGGCCACGCCGCAATCCCTTCTCCTCCATTCTCCTCTTGGGACTTTGTGCCCGGCGTGAGTTTAAGCCACCAGGTCCGGGACTTGAACCATGGTTGACTTCGTGGGAGTCCAGCGACATAGCCATTACGCTAATTGCTGGTCCCTTCTCATTTTTCCTTTCAGTCTCTGTCGGGCAATAGCACTGCTCTATGGCAAAAGCAACAAACAAACAAACGCACAAAAACCCAGGAGGGTAGCCACAGCATGGGGCGGGACAGGAGCCACCGTCAGGGCTGGCAAGAGGTGAGTGTGACCGCGGTCTTCGGACTTCGGACTTCGCAAGCCAGCTGATGCTGCCCGCAGGGAGGCTACCCATACTCGGAGGGAGGCTGCGACCAGAGGCACCCCGTTTCCCTGCACCACCCACAGGCCGTGTGACCCTGTCCCCAGCCCTACCCCTCACGCTGGAGCCCAGTTCTGGGCCAGCCCCGCACCTGCTCACCCCTCCCTGCAGGAGGCAGCACATCCTGTTTGGTACTTTCCAGAGCCGTCTGAATGGGCCCTTTGAGGGGCGGCAGGAAGGGCGCACACAGGCAGCCTTGTGCTGCTGGCAGACCGGGCAGCCCCTCGCCCCAGAGGAGCCGTGCAGGCCTTGCAAGCCAGGGCTCCGGAAACTCTGACAGCGCCGGCCCTGCCTCCGGGCCTCCTTCTCTGCCCCACCTTGCTGTCTCTGCCGGGCTGCAATTGCAGGAACCCAGAATCCCTGTTCTGGAGGTGGGGGCAGTTGGAGAGGGCTTCAGATGGAGAGGGAGTGCAGGCTAAGGAGCAACCAGCCGGGGGTCAATCCCAGAGGGCTTTCTGGGGGAGGCGAGCGTGACACAGAGAAGCAGAGGGCGACAGTCTCAGAGGAGGGCGGCAAGGCCGAGTGAGAGACCAGCGGGATACGCAGGACCCCCTGGGGTGGGGCAGAGGAGGGTTTCTGCCCCCTTAGCCCCTAGAAGCTCTGATAAGTGGAAGGCAGAGAAGGAGGAAAGGCATGTGGGCTGAGCCAGCTTGGTGCCTGTGGGGTGGTGGGCTTGGGAGAGGCTTCAGCACAGGCTGGATCAGACCTGCCTCGACTCTCCTGGGTCGAGAAGACCCCTACTCATCACACCACCAGACTGGCAGCAGTGAGTGGGTTGCCATTTGGGCCTCGGTGCCACCATCCTATGAACCGGGCGCCCCTTCCTGCCCTTCCCCTGCCAGGGGATTAGCCCGAGGTCCCTTCCTCGTCTGGGAATTGCTCCTGACGTGGACAGACAGAAGTTAAAGGTGGGACTTGAACGGGTAGTACCCAGCCCCGGTGTGGAGGGGCAGGACACCCCAGGGCCAGAGGAAAGTCGGGGAGCAGGCAGTGCCGCGTGGGAGGCATCTGCCTGGAAGACGCCACTTGTGCAAGCATGCAGGTCTTTGTGGGTGTGTATTTGCGTGTGTGCGTGCAAGCGTGTGGGTGGCTGCCGGGGCGTGTTTCAGGTTTGGGTAAGGCCGTGTGTGCGTGTGTGTGGGCCGGGAGCTGCTGGGACAGAGCGGCGATTGTGCCCAGCCTGCTTGCCCCCCGGCGCCTGCCCCCCGCTACCCGGCCGGGCCTGACCATGAAAGGGGCCGTGTGTTCCTGGAGGGCTCCTACCCCTCCTGTGGTGCCCTCCGAGAGGTTTGCCGAAGGTGGAGTCCTCGTGGTTACCTGCCCTTCCTCCCGTGAACAGGCACTGCTGTCTGGGCTCCAGGGTGGGGCGGCTCCATCCTTCTTCCCGACCTGGGGCTCAGGGCACAGAGAAGCCTGTGTCCTTTCTGCTAGCCCCTTCCCCGGGGCCAGGTGAAGCCTGTGTCAGTCCCCCCCGCAGGCTCCCCTCTGGCGGGGCAGGGCTTGGCATCCCTGGGGACACTCTTGGTGAGTGGGGGGTCTGATCCCTGCCCGGGGGCCCAAACATGAGGACCACTTCGTCGTGACACTCTCTGTCATCAGGTTCTCGGGACACAGAGTCCCTTGTGGGGAGTACCTCTGCCCATGGCCTCCCCAGCTCCCAGACCTGGCCAGCAGCAGGGTCTCAAGCATGGGGCCTTTACCAACCTGGGGGCTGCGGGCTCTGCCTCTTCCTAATCCTCAGAGTCCCCGGGGAGCAGCAGCCCATCCCAGCTCTCCGGGCTCCCGCCCTGCTACTGCCTGGCTCAGCCTCTGCATCCCGTCCTGGTTCTCTGCTGAGCTCAGCCTGTGTGCCCTGCCTGCCCCTGGGCCCCCCACTCCTGGGTGCTGGTCCCACAGTAAGAGTCCTCTGTAGGCAGGGACGTGAATCCCCTTTCCCGGCAGCAGAGAAGGGGCAGAAAGCAAGCCCACAGTGCCCAGCCGGCCACCCCTGCACCCTGCCTGTCTGGGCACCCATTGCACCCACTCCCTGGCACTCAGTCCCTGCGTGCCCTGCTCCAGCTACATTTCCAGTCCTCTGGGGGCCGGCAGGCGTCACGGGCATTCCTGAGTGTCTGCTGCCGCCTGACTTTATAAGGGAGAAAGCGGGAGCCCGGAGCCCTGGGCGGTATGGCTGGGGGTGGGGGGTGCCCTGGCTCCAGGCTGGAAGGGGGAGACCTGGACACGTGTATGTGGGGGAGGAAGACCCCATGCCACCAAGAAGGAGTGGTGGTTTGAGAGGTGGATGGGGACAGAAGGGCACGGTGCACTCACTCACTCACAGAAGCAATAACGCAGCGGTGGGAACAGACAGGACCGCCCGTCTGAAAGAGGCAGAATCAAAACTGAGGTGAGGGGCTGGCAGGTGGCATGGTGGGTGTAGTGCTGGACTCCCACATGGCCGACTGTGGTTCGAGTCCCATACCTGGCAGTTTGCCTTCTCACCCTCTCTCTCACTCCCTGGCCAAACTGAATAATAATAATAAATAAGTAAAATTAAGTGAATGATTCTTTCTTTCCTTTTCTTTAAGAGAGGTTTTTTTTTTTTTTTTTTTCCTGGGGGGGGGAGGTTTTTGCTATAGGGTGCGTGAACTCGCCAGAAAAACAGAAAGAGACAGAAAGTGAGAAATCACTCCCCAGGGGGTATGGCAATGCCACGATCCCTTCTCCTCCATTCTCCTCTTGGGATCTTGGGCGCACACACACATGCACCCGCCGTGAGTTTAGGCCACTGGGTTCGGGACTTGAACCGCGATCAACTACATGGGAGTCCAGCGACATAGCCATTATGCCAACTGCTGGTCCCTTAAGAGAGGTTTTGATATGGGAGTTGGGTACTCGCTGGAGAGACAGAGAGAGACAAAGCGAGAAATCACCCCTTGCAGGGATGGCCACACCATAATCCCTTTTCGTCCATTTTTCCTCTCAGGATTTTGGGCACGCATGCACATGAACCTGGCGTGAGTTTGAAGCTGCCAGGTCTGGGACTCAAATCGTGAGTCGACTATCTGGGAGTCCAGCGACATAACCACTACACCCTCTGCTGGACCCAAAATTAAGTGAATAATCCTTTTTCTTTTTAAGAGAGGTTTTTGCTATAGGACACGTGTACCCACCAGGAAGACAGAGAGAGACAGAGAGACAGAAAGTGAGAAATCACCCCCAGGGGGATGGCCACGCCACAATCCCTTCTCCTCCATTCTCCTCCTGGGATCTTGGGCACACATGCACACGCGCCCGGCATGAGTTTAAGCCACTGAGCCTGGGACTGGAGCTGCAGTAGACTGCATGGGAGTCCAGCAACACAGCCATTACACCATCTGCTGTTCCCTAAATGAATAATTCTTAAAAAAAAAAAAAAAGAAAGAAAGAAAACCTCTCTCTCTATATATATAAAAGTGAGATGAGAGGGGGCAGCAGTGGTTAAGGCACTGGACTCTCATGTGGTTGACTGTGGTTCAAATCCTGAACCTGGCAGTTTGAAATGCGCTGGGCGCAAGCACGTGTGCACCCGTAAGTGTGCACCCCAAAATCCTGAGAGGATAACGGAGGAGACAGGATTGTGGTGTGGCCGTCCCCCCGGGGGTGCTCTCTCGCTTTCTGTCTCTCTGGCAAGCTCATGTGCCCTATAGTAAAAATCTCTCTCTCTCAAAAAAAAACTGAGATGAGAAATCAGGACCCCAAACCCCATGAGGACTGCACCCAGGGGTGCAGAGAAGGCATGAGGAAGGCGGTGGAGAGGCAAAGTGCAGAGAGGCTGGGAAGGCGGACGCTGGCAGGCGAGGAGCGGGCACCAGCCAGCTGCTGGGAGAGGCCCACTCTGAGGTGGGGAGGACTCTGCCCAGTAGCTCCTTGGGGCCTGGCACCTGGCTGGCAGATCCTCGTTCTAGGTCTGGGCAGGAGGGAGGAGGCTGGAAGAGTCTCCCCAGGGAGTTTGAGGGGCTGTGGGTGGGGTGCTCAGGGGCAGGAAGAAGGGCTCTCTGTCTCCCTTAGGGCTGTGTGTTCATTGGGAGGGTGGGTACCCACCTGGGGCTGAATGCGGCCCTGTGTAAGAGCAGGCATGGGCCAGGTGCCCGGCCCGGCTGAGTCACCCAGGCCCTCCGGACCTCAGGCCAGGTCCCCTCCCCTGCACCTTCAAGGGATTCCCTCCAGCCTTTTCCCAGCCCTGTCCTGTCCAGAAGCCAGAGACCCGTAGGCGTGTGAGCCGGAGCTACATCTCCAGGGCTGCAGCCCGTGCTCTGACGCTGCCCTCGTTCCCGAGCTGGAGAAGGTGCCGACAGGAGGAGCTGGCCCCAGAGCCCAGGGACCCCGTGTGGCCACAGGGTGGGGTGGTGCCAGTGCGTGGTTAGCGTCGCCTGCACACACAGCGTGGGGACGTGAGCGGGCAGGCGGGGACCTGCTGCGTTGGGTTCACTGTCTGGCACAGCTGGGGCTCCAGGTGCTGGACACCAACCGGAGGGTTTGTCACTGTCACCATCAAGTCTGACTCCCAGGGCTCCCCAGGCACGAGGGCAGCTGCCGTGTGCCTGTGCAGGGCCAGCCCGGTGGGGCCTCCTTCAGCGGCCCACATTGCAGAAGGCTCAGCTGTTGCCTTCCCGACCCACAGTCCAAGTTCTTTTTAGTTCCCAGAGGGTGCATGTGCTCACTAGAGAGACAGGGAGACGGGGAGAAGAAAGCACCCCAATGGAGCACGGTACTCCCCAAGCCCATCCCCAGGTCTCTGTCCTGTCGGGGGGCAGGCACCTGTACCCAGGCTGTTTCCCCAGCTGCCGGGGCCGGGAGGCAAACCGCTGTCAGCCATGTGGGATGCGGCTCCCTTAGCCACGAGGCCACAGCTGGCCCATCGACCCTGTGTTCCGGAGGCAACGAGGGGGAAGGTTACAGGGACAGACTGCGGGGCACGCCTAGTGGTGACACAGGCCCCCAGAGCCAGGGCTGGCTGCCTGGGAGAGCCGACTCGCTGTGGAGCCCACAATGCTCTCTCCCCTTTACTGCCCGCTCCTCCGGCCCCCAATTCCAGAGCCATCCCAGGGCTCCCGACCACCTGCTCTTCTCCTGTCCTGCCCCCCCATAGAAAGGACAGCGAAACCACAGAGCACTTAAAACAGTCATGCCCTTCCCAGGGGACGACACCCTGGGACGACAGGCCCGTGGGCTGACTGCCTCCATACCTGGACACCACGGGGACTCCTGGAGCCGAGACTCACACTCAGGATCCCTGACCTTCTGTGTGGTGGCCTTCCCTGTCCCTTGCCAAGTAGAAAAGGCCAGTCAGGAAAATGGTTTCCCCAAGTATTGGCTGGGCCCGCGCCCTGACCGCTGGCCATGGCTATCGGTCCTCTAACCAGGTGCCCGAGTCACCCTGGCCAAGGGCTGTATATAGGCATTTCCCATTTGGGGGCCCCTCTGGGGAAGAGAAAGCAGGGGTAGGTGCTCTGGGAGGTGGGGCCCAAACCCCAAGGCCCTGCGAGGCAGAGGAAGCGGGCAGGAAAATGAGGAAAATGAGAGGCTTTGCTGGGAGGGGAGCGGGTCCTCCCAGGCTGGAGGGCTGGGACGGAGGAAGCAGGGCCTCAACGGAGGCTTTGTCTGTGGAAGCCCTGCTGCTCCCCAGGCCTGAGGGCAGGCAGGCGGGTGGCCTGCGGTGGGGAGCTGTTCCAGGAGGCTTTCCCCAGCCCTGTGATCTGCTCCCTGGGGGCCAGGCTGGGGAGAGTTTCTGGCCAGGAAAAGCCTGGGGGCTCTCTTGGCACTGTGCCTGCCCAGCCCCAGCACAGAGGCCCTCCAACCCATTTACAGGTGAGGAAAGGAGGCTTAGAGGGCACCCCCAGTGCCAGGGCGTCAGGGGAGCATGCAGAAGGGGACACCAGCCCCTGGGGAGGCTCCAGACTGGGTCCTCCCGGCAGTGGTGAGGGTGGGGTGCGGTGGCTTGGCTGCGAGGGAATCGGAAGTGGAGCATCTGCTGCTGGCGCCCGTGAAAGGAGGGTGTGAGAGCTGGCACCCTGCCCGGGGAGATGAACGTTCCCCTCCTGTCCCTGGGGCTCCCGAAGTCAGGGTCGGGGAGGAGGTGGGGGGACCAAGGAGGGGAAGGAAGGAGCATCTGCTTTCGATGGTGGTTTGGCAGCTGGGCCTCCCCAGCGTGGCTGGATGAGGTCCGGCTCTGCTGGCCGGAAGAGGGAGGGACCTCCTTCTGGGGTTGACTGGGGATGGAACGTTCTAGAAGTCAGAGATAAGTGCCAATCCTGCCACTGGGGGCTTGGAGGTCAGAGAAGGGGATACAGAGGCTGGGGAAGGGTTGGGAGTCTGGGCTCTGGCCAGGTGGGAGCTGCCCCCAGGAGGCCAAAGGGCCAGCCTCTCTCCTGGGCAGATCCAAAGCCGGGGAGCCGTCTGCTGGCGCCCGGGTCTCCCCGCAGCTCTGGCACTCTGGCACAAGGACAGACTCGCTCAGGGCAGGGCTGGTGGGGAGTGTCCTGGGGCTTCCCCTAGCTGGCGGGCTGGGCTCGGAGACAGTGAGTGTGCACCCTGGGATGAGGGAGAGCGGCCACGCGGTGGCGGTGGGTGTGGGCAGGGCCTGGCCCTGAAGGCGACAGCGCAGGCCCTGTGCCCCTTCCTCAGGGCCCCGTCTGATGGCTCTTTCTCTCGTATGAGGAGGTGGGATGACCCCACAGGCAGAAGAAACCACACCCAGGGCAGGCGTTTGGTCAGGAAGCACCTGCCCCTCGCCCCAATACACATACGTGCCCCCTCAGAGCTGTGTGCTCCCCGGCTTCCCCAGCCTCAGTTTTTCCATCTGTAAAAGGGGACCTGGGTGGGGACATGGACACAGACACCTCCAGTGAGCGAGCAAGCCCTGCCCAGCAGTAAGTGTGGTTGGGGCAATGAGTCCAGTGGAGCCTCCTGGGGTCTAAGTGGCCACAGGCTGGAAGCTCACAGGGACAGGACCAGGCCCTGTGTCCCCCACCCAGCCCATCTGTGTACCCAGACGCCCACGGACACGAGGTGCAGGAGGACCAACACCTAAGGGAGTGAGAGTGGCCAGTGTAGACGGTGCTGGGCCCCACGGGTGCCAGCTCACAGCAGGGGCAGAGTAGCCGCGCCAGGTGCCGTGCCAAGAGTGGGTGCAGGAGGAGGTGGCAGGAAAGCTCAGTGTCCTTGCTAGTGGCCCTCTGGGCTACCAGCTCTCGAGACCCCCAGATGGAGAGTGCACCTCCAGGGCGGGCCCGACTCCTTTGGAAGCAGGTTCCTGCCTCGCACCCACACTGCCGCACACTGCCGCCCACCACCCCTCGGAGCTGGGCCCACGCTGCTGCGCTCTGGCCCACTGTGTCTCCCCTGGCCTCAGGCGTGGTCTATGGGCTGGTACACCTGCCCCTCCACCTCTAGTGCTGACGCCAGGGCTCGGGCCACTGCTGGTGCCTCTCGCCATCCCCAGCAGGAACCCCAGAGCAACCTCCCAGCTCAGCCCCACCTGTCACAGCTGCACCCAGGCCATCTCCCCAAGCCTGCTGGCCGCCACTAGGTAGAAATCTGAGCTTCTGGGCCTCTTCCTCCTCCCTCCCTCGGCCGATTCATACCCCTGCTCCATCCATCCCAGCCCTGGATTCTCCTCACATCCGTCTTCCCTAGCTGTCCCCCGGCACCCCACAAGGCGGGTGGCCGCCATCCCCTGCTTGGCCTCCCTTTGCCAACAGCAGTCATGGCTAACCTCCACGGAAAGTCCTCCTTCACCCTCCCTTGCCTGGAAGCCTTTGATGGCTCCCCATTGCCCCCGGATAGGCCGTGGGTGACCCTGCTCACCAGGCGTCCTCACTGCCAGCCTCGCTAGCCTTGGGCTGTTTGTCCACAGCCCAGAGTCCCAGCCTCTGCCCGCCAAGCCTTCTTCCTACGAAATGTCCTGATGCTTCCCCACCTTTCCCCACAGCCCAGAGCACCCTCTGTCCTGGGGCCCGAGGACGCTCTGCTGCCTGTGGCTCGGGACCCGTGCTGCTGTCACCTCTCCACTAACACCGTGAGCCTGGGGACAAGACTGACCTAGCTCGGTGAAGGGGATGGGAAGGAAGGAGCCAGGGGCCCGACAGGTGCAAGGGGCACGGCCGACCTGGCTGGGGGGTGCACCTGGGAGCTCCCTGCTGCTCGGCTCCTCCTACCTGGCTCCTTTGCAGGCCTCCTCTCCCCTCTGGAGCTCCAGTACTGGAGGCAGGGGGCTGGACACAACGCCGGGGAAGGGTGGGGACTGCCCCAGCCAGGGACTGCTTTTCTGGGCCTGTGGTGACAGTCTGGTGCTTGTTTTGAAAGAAAATAGAATCCGAGCCCCTATTTATAGCTGGAGGCCGCAGCCACAGACGGACGGTGGGAGTGAGGCTCTGCAGGCCCTGCTCTGCTCACTCAGGCAGGGGCAGGGGCCATTCCCAGGCCCCCTGGCCCCCTTTCTCAGCCCCCAGGAAGTGCCTGTGGGATCCTGACAGTCCCTGGGACAGGATGCAGCCTGTGCTTGAGGGATGGAAATTTTCCACGGGGATTGGTCCTCAGGGCCCAGAGTCCTTGTGGGAATGGCCGGAGGTGGGGTCTGCTCCGTGAACTGGGAAGGCTGAGGGGCCGGAGGTGCCCCTGCAGAGGGCGACCCTCGGGACTGGGTGAAGGATGAGGGAAAGAGGGCCGAGCAGGACTGGGAGGTGGAGCAGAGACAGCTTGCAGAGACAGGATGAGACAGTACAACAGACGTGGGGCAGCAGAGACAGAGAACCAGTGGGCTCTCACCTGGGGGGCCTGTACCCCCGCTCACAGTGAAAGATGGGATTGGGGGCTCCTGCCCCAGGGAGAGCTGTTCTGGTGCTTTAGCCTAGCGGGCGGGGTCTGCGTCAGACCCGGTGGGAATGGGTAGGACTTGGGCACCTCTGGGCTACACCCAGGCCAGGCTGTGCCCACCCCCACACGGTAGAGCCCAGGCCTGGAGACCTCAGAGTGCGAGAATGTTGGAGGCTGTGGGGACACTGAGCCCATGTGACTAAACTTGGTCCCAAGATCCTGAAGGACTGTCCGGGGCAGAGGGGTGGGCAGGGCCAGGACCTCTGGGTCCAGGTCTCTGGCTGGCCAGGGGGTGGGTTCCCCAGGCCTGGACGAGCGATATGCAGAGGTTACAACTCCCGCCCGCTGCCAGCCTCTACCCAGACCCCTCCCTTGGCCGTGCTGGTTGGGGGCCATGGGTGACTGCAGCCTGGGGCATGTGTCATGGCCACAGCCACAACCGGTGACTCAGACAGTTAAAAAAGGCGCAGCTCCCAGCAGTGACTCAACTAGCTCTGGAGGGCTGGGTGCGTCTGGCTGGTACCAGATGGGGTGGTCTGGGTTTATTTTTGGCAGGGAGGGGCGGGGGCGGGGGTGGGAGAGGGGAATGGGGGGGGTGGCTGCCTGCATCCCAGGAGTCTCAGGGCTCCGTGCCAACTTAGGAAGCGGTTCCCGTGCCAGGGAGCTCTGGCGGGCAGTGCTGCCTCTCGGGCCTGCTCTGGGCCCAGCCTGCCCTGCTGTGTGGCCTAGGACAGGTAGCTAGCTCACTCTGGATAGAAGCAGAGCCCCCTTTCCAGTTCCCAAAAGGCTTGAGCTCAGAATCTTAGAGTGAACCTAGGAGACTGAAGGGCCCACCCAAAGGCCCAGAGAGGGTCGGGAGCTAAGGCCACACGGCAGGGCCAGGCATCCCAAGGGCTGTGGTGCCATCGTACTGGCTCAGCATGGAAAGGACAGGCCCCCATCTGCTAGTCCCTCACCCCAGAAGGGATCAGCTGGGGTCTGAGAGCGCCTGGGCTCCAAAGGCCCCGAGATGGGCCCTCAGCCGTGGGCACGTGCCGGCTTCTGCCAGCTCACGTCCAGGAGGTACTTCTGCAGGGTCCAGGCCCACGCAGTGGGCTCTCGCCTGGGACTCAGCTCTGGCCGGCCCCTTACCAGCGTCCCTCAGGCAGCACTGCCCCACTCCATAGCATCTCCTGATGCTCACTCCCCCACAGCCCCGACGCTGCCCATGGGCATCCCAGCACTCCGGCTGGGTTCGGGCAGCCCAGGACACGGCCGGTCCTTTCCCTGAGCCTGGACCCTGCTCCTTGTGTGGGGACGGCTGCTGCTCTCACGAGTGGCCGTGACAGCTGCGGTAGTGCCACCACGTGAGCAGTCTCAGGTCCTGGGCTCCGGGCTCCAGCCCCTGCGTCTAGAGGGAGCCCTTGGAGCAGGGAAAGGATGGGCTTGTAGACAGCTCCCCTAACACGCTGCTGCCTGCTCTCTCTCGTGTCCCCAGCAGCCTGCCGGGGAGCTCGAGGCCCTGAGTTTCATGTGGTCACTCCTGCTGGGCCCCAGCTCAGCCAGTGCACCAAGGGGCAGCTGGGCAAACAGCCTGGGGAGGGGCTGCTTCCCTGCCCGCTCCTCATCCCCACTTCTCCTCACATGGGAGGGCTCATGGCCTCAGCCTGGTACCCTGCGCTGCTTTCCGGGGAGTCCCGGCTGGCAGGTTGATACTCCCGGGATCCAATCCCCCCATTCCCATCCTGAAGCAGAGAGAACAGAGAGGGAGTACCGCATGGAGCAGCAGAGCGGAAGTGCTCTCCGCCACGGCCCCTGAGCCACGGCCCCTGAGCCACCGTGAGTCCAACTTCCTGCCTCCCTGGAAGGTCCCCGGGGAGCAGGGAGCGGAGGACTCAGGAGGGAGTCGTGGGGCCTGAGTCAGGACTGAGGGGCGGGAAGGAGCTCACTCTTCGCTGCTCTGACTCCCAAAAAGGGCGATCTGCTCTTCCCCTGGGCAGGGCGGGACCTGCCTGCCTGGCCGGCCCCCAGCTGCAGGAGAGCCGGGCCTGCGATGCAGTGGCATAAAGGGCAAGGAGGGCTGGTGTCGTGGGAACGAGGGCCTGGGCCCACCGATATTTATAGCTGCCCCTCCTGAAATGTGGCAGCTGCTCCTAGGTGGGAACGGAAGTCGGCCTCCTCTCCCCAGCCCCTCTGTGTCCCCAGAGAGCCCACTGGCCTGGCCAGAGGCCCTTTCCTGGTGGTGGAGCCGGCTGTGTCCGGGCTGCGGCTTAGGGGCCTGGACAGTACCCTTGCGCGAGCCTGCTGAACCTCACTGTGTGTGTGAGCGCCTGTGCCTGTGAGACTGACGAGGGTTGCAGTGGGGGCCAGAGGCCGGGGAGGGCAGGGGAGGAAGGCCTGCAGCCCTGGAGATGAAGGCAGGGCCCAGCAGAGGGGCCACCTGGCCATGGCCCCTGGGAGCATGAAGTATGGTCAGGGGAGGGCCAGCGCAGAGAGCAGCCCCAGCAGAGGTGGAAGGGTGCAGGGGCCACGGGTTACTGTGGGCCGGCCGGGTAACATTGGTCAGGAAGGGCAGGAGTGAGCACAGAGCCCAGGCTTGGCTCCCAGGGAGCGGGGTCCTGGCCTTGTCCCTGCCTTGGCCCCCAACTTTGCTCTCCCTGGGAAAAGACCTCTTCCAGGGGCCCTGGGTGTCAGTCTTGACGGAGAAGCTTTGGAAACCAGGAAGTTTTCAAAGCTGTTTTTTTTTCTTTCAAGCTGTTTATCGAAACCACATCTTACACAGAACCCCAACCCACGAACATATGTTCGAGGAGCGGCCGTGTAGCCGGGGCGGGATGCGCATCCTGCTTTCCCAGGCTGGCTCTGAGGGCCCGGAGCCTCGGGACACCATCTGAAAGTCTCCGGTCAGCTCAGTGATCTCCGCGCCCCTCTGCGGCCACAGCGACACGTGGAGACCCCCGAGCAAAGGAGATGGGGGTGTCTGCTCCTGGGGAGGGGCTGGCCCAAACCAGGTCACAGGGACAGAGAGCAGGGAACCTGGCCCCAGTGCGACTGAGCAGGCAGTTTCCCTACCAAGCCTGGGCGCTGGGCTGCAGCTGGGGCAGGGTGATTGCTGCAGGAAGGTCCGGGCAAGGAGGCAGCTTACTAGCGGCCAGCACCAGGAAGCCATGAGAGGCGCACAATGAACCATTTAAGCGGGGGCAATGGTGGGGCCTGGCACACGCACGCCAGCGTGGGCAGGGCCGGTTCCTGCAGGCTGGGAGCTGCCTGGGCATGGGTAGCTGCTGGGCAGGAGGAAGGACCTGGCCCTGGCGGAGCCCACCCATGCTGCCTCCAAAAGGTGGACGAGCCCTGCCAGCAAGCCATCTAGACAGTAGCCCCGGAGCCACCTTGGTACACCGAGACAAACGCCGTCATCCGCCACCCCAAGTATGAGTGTGTGTGAGAGTGTGTGTGTCTCTCTGTGTGGGTGCTGTTTAAAAGAGGGTTTGCTTGTGCTGGAAGAAAGTGGGAGGGGCTGGAGGGGGGCACCTGCCTGAGGGATCTGGGGAGATGGGAACCAAGGTCTGGAGTCCTCAGGGAGCTGCCTCTCTCCAGCTGGGGACCTGAGCCCACTGGTGAGGTGGCTGCCCCCCGGCCTGAACTGGGAAAGCTAGTGTTGTGGGGTTGAGTGAGTACACCACGGTCTGTGTGCTCCCTGCTTTCCTTCGAGCCTCAGTTTCCCCATCTGTAAAATGGGGATGCTTCCTGACTTTCAGAGTGCCGATGAGGCTACAGGACAGGGTGGTAGCCCCCGCTGTGGCGTCTTTGGGTACCAGAGCTTGGTGATAAGGTAGCTCCATCCTGCCCTGTTTGGGGTCCAAGAAGCGGAGACAGCGAGGAACCCTTATTGCAGGGAGGAGAGAAGTTCAAAATGGCTCGTGCAGAGCCAGTGCATTCCAGCTACCCCCACGGGAATCGCGTAATAGGCAGGTTTGAACCTCCCAAGCCTGCACCTGGAGGCGGGGTGGGGGTGGGGGAACTTGGGGAGGGGCAGAAGAAGCAGAGGGAGCAGGGAGGGTGCAGACCCACCAACGTCCTGCTCACTGGGTGAGCAGCCCCTGCCCCAGCCATGCCCATCCCGTTCCCCGAGAGCGCACCCAGCCCTAGCCCGGAGTGAGGTAGGGGCGGTGTGCGCGGACGGGGGCAGCCACCACTCTGCCCCATCAGGACTGTGTACTCGCATACGTCGCGTCCGTGTGCGCCTGGTGTGCAGTCAGGGCTGTGTCCAAGCCCCCCTCCCCTGCCCCCTTCCTGGGCAGCACGCCCAGTTCCCAGACGGAGCCTATACTTCCTCTGTGCGCCACACGCCGCTCCCCTCCTGCCCCCATCGCCAGCCCCCACCTGGTGCTGCTGCCCCACCCTGCCGGGCCCCCCAGGCAGGCGGCTACACTGAAAGGCCCTTCTTGTCCTTTCTGGGCAGGAGGACGCTGGGAGGGGGCTCCGTTGTGCTGGTTCTGGAACCGTTATAGTCCTGTGAGCTGGGCCAAAGGCCCTGGCCCCTGCTCTGCCCCGCCCTGCCCCGGGGGCCTGGGCAGCACACACACATGGGCACACATGGCTTGGAGCACAGCTCAGAGTCCATCCATGACATCAGCGGTCCCAGGCCATCCCCAGAGCCAGCTGGAGCTACCCTGGTCCAATCCTGCTCCCTAACACCTTGCCCACCGGAGTCCTTGTCCAGGTCCCACATACCCTCTGTGCCCAGCTTGCCTCATCCCTGCCTTTCCAAGTCCACGATGCCAGGTCAGGCAGGAGGTGCGGGCCACTGTCCCCTGCATGCTCTGTAGCACCCAGAGCACCTGGGTCACTCACACCGTTTCCTCACTGGAACGCCTGCTCCTTTCTTCTGCCCTTCAAGCATCAGTTCTCCCCAGACTCCCTAAGGCTCTTACTCTGCAGAGACCCCATAGGTCTGAGAAGGAGCGGGACACATTTCACTTTCACATATCACCGTGGCCCAAGTTGGGCTCCCAAGCTGGCTGGGGGCTCCCTCAAGCAGGGCTGGGAGCTCTTCCAGGGAAGCTGGGGTTCCCTGCAGGTTTAGAGCACTTTTCTTCCTCAACGAGGCCTCGATTTCCTTCTGCACAATCGGATACTGGCCTGGATGCTAGGATCCTGGCTGGGCCCAGGCCCTGCATGCTCTGCAATGTGGAGTGCAGGGAGAGCCCGAGGTCTTTGGGGCTCGGGGTGTTCAGAAGGGTGGGAGAGGTGCCTTCCTCAGGCAGGGCTGGCCCTATCACAGAGACCAGGACAGGGAGCTGGCCAGGCAAGGTGACAGGACGTGTAGTCGGACAGGAGCTCTGCCGGGTGCGTGGGAGAGGACGCCAGGTCTCTCCCCCCACAGTGTAACAGTGCATGCACTTCGCTGCTCCTACCCTAAAACCTTCGCCGGCTCCCCGTTGCCAGCTGGGCACACGCTGTGGCTTCACTTTGCCATTTACGGTCCCTGTGCCCTGGCCCAAGGGCTCCCCCTGGCCTGTGCTGAAAATACGCCTTCCAGCCTCTGCCGGCCTTCTAGTCTCAACACCCTCTGCTCACGCCCACTGCAGTGATGCCCGGGCCGAGCCCTCGCCACCCTCCGAGCTGGGCTCTGTCCTACCCCCGCCGCTTGCCCAGACTCTCTTCCACAGTTTTCGTCTAGGTCTTTGCAGACACAGCTATCAGTAAAGACTGCTGTTTGGGTTTTCACCAGCTCCTGCACCTCGCGGATGAGTCCAAGTTCAGCCTGTGCATTTCTGTGCACCCCTCAGGGCCCAGCAGATACAGGGGTTGTGTGAGGAAGGTACTTGAGAACGGCTCTCAGTGAGGTCCAAGGGGGTGGGGGTGCCGCCATCTCTGCCTGGGCTGGGGACCTACCCCAGGGGAGGGAGGGTCCTCCTCTGACTCACTTTCCTCCTGGGTACCTCGTGATGCCCAGTTAGAGCTGGCTTCCCCATCCACCACCACGGGAGAGGGAGAAGGGTGTGGCCTGGGGCCTCTGCTCCGTGCTGCTTCTGGGGAAGGTGTGGGCCCAGGCACTGATTCACCCTGGGAGCACTGACGGATGGGCCCCGAGGCCACAGCTCCACGGCAGAACCAGACCTGCCTTCGTGAGGGCTGGGTGCGGTGTGTCGGGCTCCTGGCCCCAGGACACAGAGTGCGCCTTCCTAGCCTCTAGCAGAAGGCACCCTGCCCTTCCATTCAGTCCCTGCTGGGTCAGGCTCACGGGAGGGACAGGGAGGTGTGGCAGGGGTGCCCGAAGAGATGTGGCCTTGCCGGGTGGGAACAGGGAGCAGAGCAGGGGTGGAGGCCGAGATATGGGGGTCCAGGCAGAGTGGGGCAGGGGCTCCCGCCCCCTCACCACCGGCCAGAGCAAGCACAGGGTGTCTTGGGGACAGGAGTCCATGGTCCCACCGCCACACACGCCCCTCGGGCACCAAGGTGGTCGTCACAAGCCGGGATGGTGCCGGTGGCTCCCTGGGTGTGCTGGGCGCTGGGGCCACGCCCTAGGCAAGGCCGGGCCCCTGGCACCAGGCTGCACCACTTCTGCAAGTGGGGCCTCCATAACTCACATCCAGAACTTTCCCGAGCCGAGCTGTCTGCTGAGGAACTCCAGCCTGGGATGGGAGAGGGGTGCGCCCCTGACTCCCAGCCTGGGGACCACTTCTGGCCCTCCTGTCACGTTTCCCCTCCGGAGGAACTCAGGCTGGGTCAGGCTCAGCCCCTCACTCACCTGCAGATGCGAGTCTGGTCAACAGGGCGAGGGTCAAAGCCAGGGCCAGGCCGAGGGCTCGGGGCGGGGGCCGCGGGCCGGGGCGCATCGCGGCGGGCAGGCGGCAGGACGCAGGGCGCGCGGAGCGAGCGGGTTCCCGTCCGAGTGCCCACACCGGTGTCCGCGCTAGGAGCGCTCGTCGCTGTCGCGCCGCGGGCTGGACTCCCAGGCGGGCCGGCAGCGGTACTTAGCTCCGGGGGCGGGGCCGGGCCGACCCGCGCGCTCCGGTTTCAGGCCCGGTTCCCTCGTCCGCCCCCACCCTCAATTTTCTTAAAGGGCCCGTGCTGGGCTGCTCCTCCCCGAGCAGAGGAGGTCAGACCCAGGTCCCACCCTGAAGATTCGGGACAAAATTCCAGGGGCTCGGACCTCCCGTCAAGCCCAGACCCCATGTGGGAAGCGCCGTGAGTGTCACCCCACTCTTTGCCCAGGCAGGGATTGAGGGGACCCCCTCCCCGTTCCCCCCTCATGCTTCAGGCTTAGGAGGAAGGACAGGCTGGTTTGGGGCGGCTGTGGGACTCTGTCCCCGCAGAGAGGCACCAGTCCCGGTTCTGTGGGGCTATGCCCACCTTGTCCTTCTTCCTGCAGGGACTCGGTCACCCTGTCTACCAAAGAGTGACGGGCAGAACAGTTCTCGCTCCATGGTACCAATGCTCCAAAACCTAGGGGGAAACTGGCTTGAGCTGAGAGTGGCTCTTCCACACCCTGGTAGGTCCCCAGCCTCCTGACCCCAGTCCTGGGCTGCCCCTGGCAGTCTGGGCCTGGATTTATCTGCTACCTCCGATTCTGGCTGAGGCCCTTCTCCTGGCTCCCTCCCTCCTAGTCCCAAACCGGAGGAGAAAGGGCACGATTTATCCTGGAGCTTCCAGTCCCTGGAGGCTCGGGCTCTCTGCCCCAGCTCAGGTTCTCTATCCAGCCAACCGATGGAAGGGCACCCCAGCCCCCCCCTTCCTCCAGCTAAGCCCCGCACACCTGCGCAGCCCACTCCCAAACCACCCCAACTTGCAACTCCTCCCCTGACCTGTCTGGGTCCCCCTGCCACGTGCCTTGTCACCCAGCTGAGCCCATTTCATAGAGGAGCAGACTGAGGCTGAGGGAAGATAAGAGACTTGGGCAAGTCTACACAGCTGCGAGGAGGCTGAGCCAGGCCTTTGACCTGCAAGTCCAGTGCTTACTGCCACAGCCTGGTGTGCTAACCTGAGTTCAAATCCTACCGTGCCTACATGAGCGTCCAACTTGAACAAGTACCTTTACTTCTCTGTGGCCGTTTCCTCCTTCCTAAAACTGGATTATGGGCCAGCCAGGTGGCATGGTGGTTAAGGGAGCCGGATCCCACAGGGCCACCTGCTCAGTTCAAGTCCCAGGTCTGGTGTCTTAGAAAATACACTGGGTATGTGTGTGTGTGCCCAAAATCCCAACAGGAGACTGGAGAAGGGATTGCTTTGTGGCCATCCTCCTGGGGGAGGGCAGATACTTTTTCTCACTTTCTCTCCATCTCTGTCTCTCTCCAGTGAGTGCATGCACCCTATAGCAAAAACTAAAAAACAAAAACCTGGGTTTATGGAGAGTAAATGCTTTCCTGTACCTCAAGTATCTAGCCCAGGGTGGCACACAGTAGGTGCTCGACAAATGTGTGTCCTTCCCCCCAGCTGTCCTCCTGCACATCCTGGGCATTGCAGTTTGCACGCAACTTTCCGCGGCTCACCCCCATCCACGGACCGTCAGCTGTGAAACCCCAACTTTCCTCTCCAGAGACAGCTACACACAGTAGGTGGGCAGTAATCGCTGGAGTCAACTCAGGAGCCACTTGCCGCTGTTCTGCGGGGGTCATGGCAAACCTATGGACTTTTCCTGGGGCACCCTCAGGGGCTGGGGCAGGGGCTGTGGCCAGCTGACCTCGGAGGCAGTAAAGCCATGGAGGCTACAGTGCATCTCTTGTTTTTTCTTATCCAGAGTCAACAGGCACTGGGTCCCGGTTAGGGGCGAATCTCCAGTCAAGTGTGGGTCTAGGGCTGGGGTGCAGCTTGGAAGATAGTGTTGGGAGAAAAAGATCTTTTTTGTTGTTGAATGACAAAAGGAGGGCAGGCCAGCAGGTGACATGGTAGAAGCACTGGACTCTCACATAGTGGCCGTGGTTCGAGTTCTGGACCTGACGGCTTGCTTTCTCACTTTCCCTCTCTCTCTCTCTCTCTCTCTCTCTCTAGTTACTGCATGTCTCTTGTGGCAAATTAAAAATAATAATAATAATGATAAAATGAATTAATTCTAGAAAAAAAGAAAAGAAAAAAGAAAGGTGAAGGTTTTTGTTTCTTAGTGATTCAGAAACGTGGGTGGGTTTTCTCCGGCCCCATCTGCCTGTCCTTACCCTCCCCCCCAGTCTTCTCCCACCTACCCTGGCGATGAGCCCCCACCACGGACTCACCACTACCAGACTCACCACTACCCGGGCCTGTGCCGGCCCAGGCTGGGAACTCCGCCCACGCGGAGTGAGCGGGATTAGCTTGGAGCCTCCCCCTGGCTTGTTGCTACCCGGGCAGAGAAACAGGCCTGGAAAAATAGTGGCAACGCTCGGCAATAACCGGCCGGTGCTCTCTGCTGGAGCTTTCCAGTTTGCAAAACAGACCAGGTCTCTTGACAACCCGGGGAAGTGTGTTTGTTGGGGACAGCGTCCCTGTTAACAGATGAGGAAACCAAGGCTCTCAGCGGGAAAGGGAGGCTGGGGTTCCAGGGCGCCCGGGCCTGGCCTTTGGTCAGCCTGCAGTCGAAGACTGAACCGAGGATGGACACCGAGCTGCCGGCATGCCAGGCAGGCTGGTGGGGAGCTGAGGCCCCCGCGTTGCTTTGGCATGGACACCTGACTGCCTCCCCGTCTCAGAGCGGAGGTTCTTGGGCCGGATGGCACCTCTCCTCAGCCCTCCCCTGCCCAGGGTCCTCTGCAAGCTCCCCAAAGCCTTGAAGGCCTGTTCTGAGCACAGCTAACTTGGGCTTCCCTGGCATCCTCAGGCCAGGCTCAGGCCTTCCCCCTCTACTTGCAAAGTTTGCTGCATCTTCCCTTCACCAAACATCCTAGGTGATCATTCCTGACTGCCCCTGCCTCCCTGGCTATGTCTGACCTTCCTCCAGGCAGTCCTCCTAGCTTCCCTTCCTGCACACTGACCTCTCTTTACAAAGAGTCCTCGGAGTACTCCTTATCACTGCAGTTCTCCATGTCCCTTTGGGGCCCGCTTAGCTGGTCAGAAGGTGTGAGTCAATGCCTCCCCTGCCCCCAGACTGACCCCGCACCAGCAAAGTCCAACACATGGCATGTGGTGGGGGGAGAGAAGAAGGAGACTTGAACACACTTGAAAGAGGGCAGAAGGATGCCCAAACCCAGGAGTGAAAGAGGACAACATTCTCAGAAGCCACAGTGACCTGTAGCGTGTGCTGCCTCAGTTTCGCCAATGTTCCGAGAACCGAAGTCCAGAGAGTGCACAATGACACCCACCTCCCTGCTGGCCTGCTCGCCAGGCACTCTGGCCACTCCCACCCCAGTGCTTCTTAGACCGAGTACCCGCCCTGGCAGTGGCGGTGGCCCAGTCCTGCCCTTGATGAGGATGTTTAGCACCCTGACTGCATGAGCCACACCCGGAGTCTGTGGCCAAGCCAGCTCGCTTGTGCCCTAGATGGGGGGGGCTGCCGAGCAGGGGTGTGCTCCTGCTGCCCAGGCCTTGCTGTCTGGGGGCTGGCCTCCTGCCACGGGAGGGGACACAGACTTTCAGCCCTGGCTCCACGGCCCTGCAGCCTAGTGGCCAGGGCTCCAGGGCAGCAGGCCTCGGGAGTGGTCTTGCTCCTGCTCTGGCCGAGGCTCAAAGCAGGCAGCCAGGCTTGGGGGGGGGGGGGGGGGGCGGAGCTGCGAGCCCCAACAATTACACAATTCAGGAGCTGGGAGGCGTGTTTGCCACCCTCAGGAGCTGGCTGGGATGGGAGGCCAGTGGAGGACTGTGCCCTTGCCGCCCGGCAGGCTCTGAACCACACCCAAACCAGACCCAGAGGCTGCGGGCCCAAGCCTGACTGGAGGCTGGGGGCCAGGCTGATGGAGGACCCTCGTGGGTGGGGCCTCTGTTCCCGGGAGCAGGCACCGCTCTCCTCACCACGTCCACAGGCTCGTGGTTTCAGTGGCGGTGACCAGCTGGCCGCAGCTGCCCGCTTGGGGCTGAGCTATTTCTAAATGTTAGTTCATGCCGTTAACCCTTGCTGTGCCGCCTGGTGGACGGTGCATGCTCGCAGAGAGTTTTTGGAAGGGGCTTGAACTATCTCTAGCAGGAACCTTTGTGAGTGTTCTTGCTCAGAGCCTGGCATGGGGTGGGTGGCTTTGGAGGCTGCTCTGGGGCTCCCAAAATGATGAGAAATACCTGCTGAGGCCCAGGGATGAGGCTTGCAGCCATGAGGAGATGTGGGTCTGGGGCGGCGGCTGGGCAGGGCAATGGAAAGAATGCGGGGTGAGGAGCCGGAGGTCCAGTCCTGCCAAGCCTTTTCGGTGTGGCCTCCACGAGTCACTTCACCCTTTGTGCACTTCCCCCCCTCTGTAAGGAGCAGGACCACCAGGGGGCCTGGCGATGTCCTCCCGCAGGGGTGCCGGCTTTCTGAACTGTGCAGGGCCGTGCCTGGTGGCTGCTCTGACGGCAGTGGTACATGCCAGGGTCCTGCTGCCTGCACAACGCCCCGAGGGCCCCCCAAGGAGAGGCAGGACTAACAGCTGAGTGATGGGCAGAGCGAGCCGGCAGGGCTGCCTTCACCTTCATGGCCCTCTGTGGGCATGCCGCCCTACACGAGGACACGGAGCTGGGATTTCAGCCCTCCTGGCGTCCTGGGCTACTTTTCCTCCCCGCCCCCCCTTTTCCTTTCTTTTTTTAAAAAAATTTGCTCTAGGGCACATGCATTTGTATGGTGGGGAGTGAGAAAGCATCCCCCCAGGTGGGATGGCCATGTTGCAATCTCTTCTTCATTTTCCTCTTGGGGATTTGGGCACATAAGCACATGTGCCTGATGTGCTTTTCAAGCTGCTGGGTCTGGGACTTGAACCGTGCAGTTGGCCATGTGGGATCCAGTTGCCTTAATCACCGAGCCACCACCTGGCCCTCAGTCCTGTTTTTTTTAAATGAATTAATTATTTAACTTTATTTATTATTATTCTTCAATTTGATCAGACACACACACACACACACACACACACACAGAGAGAGAGAGAGAGAGAGAACCTCCAGGTCCAGGACTTGAACCATAGTCAGCCAGGACTCGAACCATGCTCAGCCATGTGGAAGTCCAGCACCTTAACCACCACGCCACTTGCTGGCCCCAGTCCTCTTTTTTTTTTTTTAAAAAAAAAAATTAATTTATTATTATTGCCATTATTTTATTTGACCAGAGAGAAAGAGGGAAAATGAGAAAGCAAGCTGCCAGGTTTGGGACTTGAACCATGGTCAGCCATGTAGGAATCCAATACCGTAACCACCACGCTACTTGTCAGCCCCTTGTCCTCTTTTTTAAAATAATTTTTTGGGAAGTTTATTTACTTCTTTCATTAGAGAGAGGGGGAGAGAGAGAGGATCCCAGCAGGGTCTTTGTGCCCTGCTGCACACCCAGCCCCAGCCAGCCCCAGACTGTTCGTGTGCGCACGTGCCTGATGTGCCAGGGCGGTCCTGGGATGGGAGCCAGGACCTTTTCCATGTGGGCCACACTGCAGGAGCCTGGGCCAGTTGCTCTCATGCAGCTAAAAGCCTTGTGGTAGTGTCTGCTGATGGCAGTCACCGAGCCTCGCCTGCTGGCATCCGCTCCCTGTGCAGAGTCCCCCACGCTGAATCGGGGGCACTGAGAAAGGATGGTGTGACCACCATGGTGGGTCTGAGAAAGCCAGCCACCACGAGGGCAGGTAAGCCACTCTCGGGGAGGCCCGTGTGGAAAGGAGCTCAGGTCCCTTGCCACCAGCCTGCACTAACGCCATTGCTGTTATCAAGCCATCTTGGGGCTCTACCAGCCCCACTTCCCCCTAGAACCTACAGAGACCGCAGCTTCTCCGACCTCCCGACTAACACTTCCTGAGAGACCTCGAGCCAAGACCACTCAGCAGAGTCCCTCCCAAGCTTCCGACCCCCGAAAGCAGGAAGATGGGGTTGCAACAGCAGGAGACTGGGTTTGACACCGCTAGATTCTGAGGGTACTTTGCTCCCTATCGGGATCTGGGGGCGCATGCATGTGTGCCTGGTGTTTTGTTCAAGCCACTGTGGCTGGGATTTGAACCACAGTTGGCCATGTGAGATCTGGCCCCCTTAACCATTGCACTATAGGGCCGACTCTTTCTTTTGTTCTGACACGATTTCAGATTTACATAAAAGTGGCAAGACTGACAAATGTTTCCTAGATGAGCTTCACCTAGGCTTCCCATTTTTATTGTTTTCTCTGTGTAGTCATATATGTGTATATATATTTTTTCCAGAATCTTTTGCAAGTTGCAGACGCATTGCTTCAGTACCCCGAAGTATTTCAGTGTCTATTTCCTAAGAACGAGGACCTTCTCTTTCCTAACCAGAATGCAATTAGGAAAATCGGGAATTAACACGGACTGGCACAATACTTTGAACTAAGTCACAGATTTCTTTTTTTTTTTTTTTTCCTGTTTTTACCAGTTTTCCCAAGAGTATCCTTTATGGCAAAAGAGAATCCTGGCGTGTACGTTGGTTTAGCGTCCTGCTCTTCGGGTAGTCTTGACAGGATTCTTTGGTTTCTTAGTTGTTCAGGACTTGGCCGTTTTGGGCGAGATCAAGTCATTAATTTGTAGACTGAATCTTGCTTTGAGTGTGTTTGGCTTTCTCTCAATTAGCTGTGAATTGTGCATCTTGGGAGGAACACCCAGGAGCACCCATGTCCTTCCCAGGCATGGATCTGTTTGTGCCATTGTTGGGATCGTAACTGCTACCCTAGGGTTGATGCCCCGGCCAGGCTTTTCTCATGTGAAGTTACTGTTTTTTAAATGATGTATTTAATTTCATTTATTACTATTTTTTAAAAAAATTGACCAGAGAGAGACAGGAAAAGTGAGAAAGCAAGTTGCCAGGTCTGGGTCTTGAACTGCAGTCAGACATGTGGGAGTCCAGTGCCTTAGCCACCACACCACCTGCTGGCCCCAAGTTACTGCTTTTCCCAGCAGAGGCCAATGCTGAAAGGTCAGATCGAGGAGAAGGATCAGGAAGACAGCCTGGAAGGGGCAGCTAGAAGAAACTAGGACGCCCTGGAACTGCATAGGGTCGGTGCTGCCTGCTGCCGAGGGGCCAGCCTGGAGGAGGGAGCAGTGTGCTTGGTCCAGGTCCCTGCAGGTCAGTGGAAGCCAGTCCAGCAGAGCTGGGTGGAGCCAGGGCCCTTTGGCATTTGTAGCAGGCAAGAGTCACATGTGAATGGGAGGAGAGAATGGAGGCCACAAGAAAAGGGGGCAGGAGGTTTGTGTGGAGACGGGGGCTAGGGAGAGGGTGGATAGATGGAGGACTTAGGGTACCCGGCGTGGAAAGGTGAGAGCACGGGCAGAGGGGAGGGAGCGCGTAGTACCCCGGGGGAGGGGAACCGTGGCAGCAGATTGGGAAGGGTGGCATTTTATCTGATGAGGAGCAGGAGGGCAGGGGGGTGGAGGGTGGGGCAGAGGGCGTTGCACATGAGGGGGCCTGGGAACTGGGGAGGCTGTGGGTTAGTGGGTGGTCACGGGGAGCCCGGGGCCAGCAGGTAACGGCGGGGTTTTGGGTGGAATGGAGGCAGCCAAGAGCCAAGGCCACCAGGGCTAAAGTGGGGACAGATGGCAGCCCTGAGGGGCTGAGCAGGGGCGGCCTGGGTGCTCGGACCTTTGGGGACGGAGCGCTTGACAGGACACTGCCAGGTACCGAGGAGAGTCCCCTCTCCGTGGACTCGGGCTCCGAGGGGCAGCGTAGTGGCAGAGTGGCCAGCCTTCAGAGGGCCGGGACCCCCTGTGGGGCTGAGCCAGGACTCAGGGAAGTGACTTGGTTTCCCCTAAAGAGCCAGGCACAAGGGCACCGAGAGAGCATGTGGGAGGAAGGCAGGAGGTTTTCCACCCAGGTCGGGCCCCCGGCAGCACTGGGGACCCTACGGCTGACGAAAAGGGGCTGGGAGGCAGCACTGCCTGTGGCCTGATGCCAAAGAGCCCGGTCGGCCCGGCCTTGCCCGGCCCTCCCAGCCCGGAGATCAGAGATGCGGATGCCCTGGGGTGTGAAGGTGAGGAGGGGTCGCTGTTCTGAGGCTCCCTGTCCCCGAGGGCCTCCAGCGCCCCCCCACCGTCCTGGCCAGCGGCTCTGCAGCTCCAGCGTGCCATTCCTGGGGCTGGAATGAGCTCAAGCAGGCCGGTTTCCATTAGGTCAGGGCCTGTGTCCCAAAGGCTCGCGTCCTGGCATCTCTGCCCCTGACGTCACAGACCTCGGGCCCCGCCTTGATCCCCCAGGGCCTCAGTTTCCCTATCTGTACACTGGGCGGTGAAAGCCAGCAGTCCCTGGGCGTGGACAGTGTACACCTCTCACCTGGCTCGGATCAAACCGCCAGTCTGAGTTCGGCCTGGCCGGGTGAGCGGCCCCAGGGCCCCGTAGGCCTCCCGGGTTCCCAGGAGCGGCAGGTCTGCGCAGTCTTCAGCCTGGGGCTTGCCCACTGGTCACACCAGCGGCCGGCCTCTCCACGCTTCCACTCACACTCCTGCCTGAGGGGTCTCTGGGCCACGGCACAGGAAGTGGCCCTCCTGGCTTCAAGGACACACCGCCTTCTTCACTTGCCTCCCATTCCTCCGATACGCCACCCCGGGCAGACATAGGTGGAGCCGGACACGGATCTCCGAAGATGCTACGCCCTGGGACGGGCGTCTGGGAAGGGGCTACCAGACAGTGACACCTTAGCGCGAAATCGCTGGCCGATCCTTGGCCAAGGGAAACAGACTGACAGAGGGAGGCCTGTCCGGCCTGGGGTGGGAGGTGGGAGGGGAGGGGGCTGTGTGCAGGGCCCCCACCATCCGGCCTCCCTTTTGCTCCCTTTCCTCAGTCCCAGGGCACTGCTGGGAGTGAGAAGCTGGCCGTTGGGTGGGCTGAGGGGTCGTGCCGCCGCCCCCTTTCCCTCCCCTGACCCCGGGTCCTGGGCGTCCTCAGGCCTTAGAGTCAGGCTCGTGGCAGGGGCCATGGGCCGACTGTCGGGAGCACAAAGCGTGGAATTTCCGCGCTGCAGTTCCGACGCCGCCACGGCGACTGAGGGCATCAACACTCGGGCTTCCAGGCCCAGCTCTGCCCTGACGTCATCCATCCGGCTCCCGCCTGCGGAGCCCCTGCTGGCTGCGCCCCAGGCCTCAGCGGCTCCAGCGAGAGCTGCTGCCGCCCCAGCCCCCCGCGCAGCCCCTGGGGTGGTCTAGAGGGAGTGGGCAGAGGGACCCCGGCCAGGGCTTCCGCAGCTCCCGGCCTGCTGCTGCCATCCCGCCAAAGCTGCTGCCGCGCCCCGCCCTGGCCCCAGTCATGAAGCTGCCCAAGGGGGCCCGGAACGCCGTGTTCTATGCACAGCACCCCGAGGAGGAGGTGCAGGTGCCCACCCGGCAGGAGGTCAAGCAGACCCCCATCATCATGGCCCTGATCAAAGGTGAGAGCCCGCGTGGGCTGGGCCTGCTCCTTCCTGCGGTGCTGCCAGGGTCCCTGCTGTCCAGTCCTGCCTCCAGCCGAGCCCGGAGCCCCTCAGACCCTCCTGGAAGTCGTGCAGGAGACCTGGGAGGAGGGGAGGCCGGGATGCATGGCGAGGCCGGTTTTGGGAAAAGCCGCACTCTGGTTTCATCACGTCCCTCAGTCTCACTCTCCAGGGGTGGACGAGCTGATTCTTACTACGCTGTGAGTGACTGCCTATCACTCCAGGTGTGGGGGGCTCGGTGAGTGATTACATGCTTGGTTCTGGGCTGTCATCTCAGACTTCTCACGTTACCCGCTCGTAGGACTTTGGCAGGTCGGAATTGCTAAGCCTCAGTGTTTCCATCCGGGAGATGGAAACTGGCACGTCTCCCTCAGGCTCCTTGGGAGGCGGCGCCAAAGGAATCCGTGTCAGTGCTTGGCTTAGTGCCCGGCACACAGCCAGTTCTCATTGCTGGAAGGATTACCTTTTTATTTTCTTTTTAAAATTTGCTACAGGGCTCACGTGCTCATGGAGACGGAGAAGAAGAGAGGGAAAGCGAGAGATCAGCCCTCAGGGCAGATGGCCCCGCTGTAGTCTCTCCCTCCAGTCTCCTCCCGGGGTCTTAGGCACACACGCACACATCCCTGGTGTGTTTTTCAAGTCGCCAGGCCTGGGACTCGAACCATGTAGACAGGCATGTGGGATCCAGCTGCCTGAAGCACCGCTGCTGGTTGGCCCAGGACTACCTTTTTCATTACACACTCTCTGAGGGGAATTGTGCTTTATTAAGGAATGCTGCCCTCCCCCCTCCGACGGACGGTGGAATTGGTGGCGGTAGCAGGGTGGCGGTGGCGAGGTTGGCAGTGGCGGGGTGGTGGCGGTGGGGTAGCCGCAAGAACAAAGGCCTGAGGTTCTCACGGAGCACTGTCTGGGGCTCCCTGCCTCGGACCCAGTGGGCCCGGGCTGAGGGCTGCTCCTGTGCCCTCCCAGGTCCAGGGCCTGCCAAGTACCTGCGGCCATCCTGCACGGGCTACGTTGACCACGACACCTCCATGTTCCAGGAGCCGGCCTACACCCTGCACAGCCGGCACTCGGAGAAGCGTGAGCCGTTGCCACCCCTGTTCCCACTCCCGTCATCCCGCGAGGCTGTAGAGGCGTGGAGTTCTTCTCTGCCGCCAGAGGCCTCCCCTCAGTGGGACACTCAAGTGGCCCCTGGGCCTAGGAGGACGCCAGCAGGAAGCCCGAGTGGCCCAGCTCTCCCGAGAGGGCTTTGCAGGGACGCTGGGCTGCCCGTCGGCCGGCCGAGCAGGGCCTCCTTTCTGTCTGTCATTGGCTGCTGTGGGCTGTCAGCACTGGCCGCCATGTTCTCTGGCTTCACTTGCTACAGTGTCTGGGTGAAAATGGCCGGGATGGGGCAGCCGCCTGAGCTTCCCAGGTGGCCTAGAACCTTCTGGAAGGGCAGGAGCAGAGGGCCACAAAACACCTGGGGTTGCTGGGCAGGGACAGCAAGAGGGGAGACAGGGGGTGTGTATCGGGTCTGAGATCGGGGGTGCCCACCCTAGGCCCTCCCCAGGGAGATATGCCCCCTTTGGCAGGGGAACCCCAGCCCAGGCTGGCCCTTCCTTGGTAAGCGCACGGTGGCTCTTATTTCCGCCCGGTGCCCATCCCTGAGGCAGCTAGTTTTCTTCTTTTCTTAACTGCCAGAGGGCGCATGTGCTCAGAGACGGAGGGGAGGGAGGAACCCCCCAGTGGGGCCCGATCATGCCACGCTCTCTTCTTTTCCCCTTCCCCTCCTGTCAGGAGTTGGGGTACCCACGCACATGTACCTGGTGTGTTTTCTCAAGCCACCGGGGCCAGCGTGCAAACGCAGTCAGCCCTACGGGGCCTGGCTTCCCTGGCCGCTTGGCCCTGGGCCCGGCCTGACCGGCTGTTACTTTCCCTGCTCCCG
This sequence comes from Tupaia tana, assembly GCA_026018925.1. Classification (NCBI taxonomy): domain Eukaryota; kingdom Metazoa; phylum Chordata; class Mammalia; order Scandentia; family Tupaiidae; genus Tupaia; species Tupaia tana. Next base: position 2,653,411 of record JAKSZU010000028.1, read on the forward strand.
GAACGAGGCAGGTCCTGTGTTAAAGCCCCCCCATTTCAGAGATGAGGAAATCGAGGGCCCCACACACCCAGGAGCCAAAGCCGCCTGCAGGGAGCCCCTGCTCGTCTGGGGGAAGGAGGGTCTCGCCCAGGGCGGCTCCTGGGCTGAGGGGCCTGCTCGTCTGTCCTGCAGGGATCGTGGACACGTGCAGCCCCGGGCCCTGCTACTTCCTGGATCCCAAAATAACCCGGTTCGGAATGTCCAGCTGTCCGCAGGTCCCCATGGAGGAGCGGCTCTGCAATCTGCGTGAGAGGGCTGGGTGGCTGGGGCGGGCGGGCGCAGAGACCCTGAGCAGGGCAGAGCCCCCAGCGGGGCAGAGGGTCGCGACTGCCCTGCCAGGCTGTGTCCGTGGTGCTGGCGTCTCCACGCAATGTCACATCAAGACACGGAAAGTCGGGGGACCGGCAGTTAACGTAATGGCTATGTCGCTGGACTCCCACGCAGTCGACCGTGGTTCGCGTCCCGGACCCGGTGTCTTAAACTCACGCTGGGCGCGTGTGCGTGCATGCCCAAGATCCCGAGAGGAGAGTGGAGGAGAAGGGATTGCGGTGTGGCCATCCCCCCTAGGGGGTGATTTCTCACTTTCTATCTCTCTGTCTCTCTCTGTCTGTCTGGCGAGTGCACGCGCCCTATAGCAGAAACCTCTCCAAAAAAAAAAAAAAAAAAAAAAAGACACGGAAGTCGGGGAGCTGACATCTCCATGTCTGTGTCCCGGTATTTCTGTCTGGAAGCCACCGTCATAATGTGCGTGTGGCAGAGTGACGTCATGACGTCACGGGCTCCGGTGCCTACAGGGCTGTCATGCGAATGAGCTCACAGACTGGCACTCACAGGGCGCGAAGGTCATCGCAACCCTGAGGGTATTTAGATCAGTGTCCCACTCTGGCCATCCTGCTGTCCCCCTCCCTGCCCGTGGCCTGGGCGGGGTTGAGATGGCCCCTCCCCACACCTCTGGCTAGCCTGGATCCACGGTGGGTACAGAACGGCTGGGTCCCAGCTGAGACCCCTCCCTGTGACCCCCTCTGCTTACTTCCAGGCCTGAGCCCCACCCCGGCTCCCTGTCACTACCACCTTGAGAAGATCCAGCCACCTGGGGAACGCAGGGCTCCCCAGTACACATTCGGCTACCGCTGTCCGTACAGAGTGGGGGACCCCAACCCGGCCCCCAACCAGTACCAGCTGCCATGCTCACTGGGGCCCCACACGCCCGTCAAGCGAGCGTCCCCCTGCTACAGCCTGGCCCCTGCAGACAAGAACTGGTTCTATAAGGAGGACGTGGCCGGAGGCCCTGGCCCGGCCACGCATGCCCGGCCCGAGCCGTCTGTCTACCAGAACCGCAGCCCCGTCTACAGCATGGCCAGGCGCTTCGCCTACCCGCTGGACCACACGCTACGGCCCGGCCCTGGCACCCACGAGGTTCAGAAGGTCACCGCGCACAAGCCCCGCACCCCGGCCTTCACCATGGGCATCAAGCACTCGCCTCACCTGTGCCCGCTGGTGCTCGACATTCGGGACTGAGTCCCGGCACGCTCGTGCACCCCGCTCTACCACCGCAGCCCCGGAGTTATTTTTCTATTCCAGAGATCCTTCACCAAGTTTCGCAGTAGCAGCGCTGGCGCCCGCGGCAGGGCCAGCACGCACAGGCGTTAGATAAATATTTTCGCGTAGCTCTTCCGTCGTTCTGTGAACGCTCGTGGCTGCTTCCTTGGGGCTCCGCTCTGGGTAAAGGGTGGGCAGAGGCAGGAACTGCACAGGTCCCCGTGCTGTGCTCGGGAAGCTCCATTCTGGCTCCCAGGGCAGGAGGAGGGGCTGCAGCCATGTGTCCACCCTCCAGGAGGCTCTGAGAGCTAAGTTCCAGTCCCAACACTGTGGCCAGCGTGCTGTGTGGCTTCAGGCAGCTTCTGCCCCTCTCTGGGCCTCAGGGTCGCCTTGAGACAGTGAGGGGAGGTACGCCTGGAAGAGACACAAGTTCCTTCCTGTTCCAAGGTTTCAAGACTGCAGGACTCTAACCCTTGGCAGTGGCCAGCCCCTAAGTGGAAGTTGGGGTACAGGCGAAGGGGGGAAGGCTCGTTCTGATGGGGGGTGGAGCAGGGGGGAGCCTTCCTGGGGGAAGGACCCAAGATGACAAGGGGAGGCTGAAGGCAGCAGCAGGTGGGACCCAAGGGTGCTGTGGGGCAGAGGCAGAACTCAGGGCTGGGCAGAGCAGCTGGGCTGATAGCTGGGACCAGGCGTGGGCGGCAGGGAGGGTCCTCAGGCTTTCTTAAGACGGGATCAGACGAGTGTTTCTGGAAGGTTCTTTGGGCAGCGGGAGAAGGCTAACAGGATGAGCAGCCCGGAGGGGTCTGCATGTCACACGCTGTCCTCCCTGTCACCTGTAAGCCTCTAGCCCTGCAGCTCCGTGCCTGTCAGAGGAGTCTAGGAATGAGCCAGGAGGGGGCAGTGTTGCCTTGGTCTTCAAGTCCACGCCCACCTGCTCGGGCTTCTCTGCTTTTTTTTTTTTTTTTTTTTTAAATATTTATTTATTTAATTTTATTTATTATTTTCTAATTTGATGAGAGAATGAGAGAGAGGAAGAGAGACAGACAGAGAGAGAGAGAGAGCGCACGCAAGCCGCCAGGTCCAAGACTTGAACCGTGGTCAACCATGTGGGAGTCCAGCACCTAAACCACCACACCACCTGCCTCTGCTTTTGAGGGTCAGCTGCCAGCTCCTCTGCTGGTCTCTGGGGAGGCTGGGGTCTCTGGGGCTGGGATTGTCCTTCCTTGGCACTCGGCATCCAGGTCCCTAATTGCCCCTCACCCCCAGCTCCTCTCCTGCTTCCTGGTTCTACCCCACAGGCCAGGGGGAGGCAGAGGCAGCAGGTGCAGCTGAGGGCAGTGCGGAGGCTGGGAAGGTGGGGAGGGAGGGGTGGACCAGCCCCTGCCCGTGGCTCAGGCACTGGCCCGGGCCCCACAGCAGAGGGGACAGGAAGAAGGGGCCACCTTGGGACCTGCATACAAAGGCTCATCCTCATTCCTGTGAGTGATTTAAACACATTTTTAATTTTAAATTTTATTTAAAAAAAACAAACAAACAAAAACAAACTTAGTACCTCTCATGGCATTTAACTCTTTTTTTCTTTTTTTTTTTTTCACTTAATCCTTTTTAAAAGGCATTTTAGCTCCTTTTAAAAAGTTTATCATTTTCATGAGTGAGAGAGACAGAAAGCAATAGAGACAGAGATGGAGACAGAGAGAAAGAGCACCTCAAAGAAAAACAAACAGAAACACTAAATGTCTAGAAAGTAGAGCCTGGGGTCAGACTGACTGACCTGACTTGGGGCCAGCAGTCCCCCCCATCCTGTCCGCCCCCGTCCAGGTATGTGTGCCCTGTCCTCCCTACTCCTCAGCAAGGCTGGTCCAGGCAGGCTCCCGGGAGAGCGGGTGAGCTCGCGGCCCCATCTGTCTTGCGGCAGATTAGAAAGATGGCATTTTGCCGACAATGCCATTTATCACAGCGGCTGCAAAAATTAGTGATGCCTGAGCTGAAAGCGCCGGCTGGTGGGGGGGGGGGGGGCTGGCAGGTGGCAGCAGCCAGTGCGGTCCCAGGTCCTGTGGGGACCGCAGGTCGTCCTCGGACCAGGGGTCTTCCGATTCGGGGCCTCACCCAGACCGAGGCCTTCTGCTGGAAAGATGAAGGACAGGTCCGGAGTCTGGACATAACTTAGGCCGTATGACAAATTAATGGTCTGTCTCTAAACAGGATCCAGTCTGAGTGTGTGATTAGGGTCAGGCTCAAAGCTCAGGGCAGCCAGGGCGAGGATCCAGGCCCGGTGCATGACCGGGGCCTGGACTTGTCCTTCCATCTTTCCAATGGCTGGCCTAGCCTGGGCGAGATGCTGCCAGGGGTCCCAGAGGACCTCTCTCTGTCTGTCATTCTGTCACTGTCGGAGCCCGGAATGCCGGTCACCGCTCTGCTCAGGAGCTGGGGTTGGCCGTCCTGGGCTTGGGGTAAAAGAGGGGCCCCTACAGGGACACCCGGACACATGACACACAGGCGTCCAGGCATGCTGTGCCCAACACGTGTCCCTTATCCCAGCAGATGTGGAGGCGGGACACATACAGAGGCATGCACGGACGCCCACGTGTCTCTACATGCTATTACATGCCTTGTACGGTATACGTTCCCCAGGAAAACACAGAAACACACACCACACACGTACAGAGACACGCCGCGCACTACAGCCCTCCTGCCCTGCCCTTTCTCCCAAGCACCTTTTCATTTCACACACACATCCACATCCACCCAGGCCCACCCACACCTGCGCTGCCCTGGAGAAGTACTGCACACGAACCACACACGTGCACACATGTGCACATGCAGAGGGGAGTGGGGTGTGGTAGGGGGAGGTCAGGCTCTCTGCACTCTGAGGGAGCCTGGCTGTGCTTCCCAGCCTGGTCCGAGGGACTGCTGGCTGCTCTCGGCCCTCCCGTTTGGGGTGCCTCCTCTGGGCAGGGTGCGCCTGGCTGCAAGAGGGGTGTGCGCATTTTCTGGGCCCCGTCCCCGCAGACAAGCCAGATCCCCTCTGCCTGCACCCAGCCCTCAGAGATGCCCACCGCGGTCCCCCAAGGATGGGAGGGCTGGGACAGGGGCACCTATATTCAGCTGTTCTGCTGTCACTCCCCATGGCACTGGCGGAGCTGGGCGGAGGGCACCCCCGAGTCCCCGTGGGGGTCAGGAGCTGAGTCCTGGCTCCCCTCCTGCTCCCTGTCCTGTTCCCTCCCTGCATCCATGCCTCTCTGGCCTGGGATCTCCTTTCTCCCTCTCTCCCCCTTGCCGCCATGTCCCTCCACCCTGTTTATCCTCTAGAAGAAAGATGGTCATTCTCAACCACCCCCGAACAGCCATCTCGGAGGCCCCGGCCAGAGGAGGGTGGCCTGTGTGTGGGTGTGCGCGGGGCTGTTTGGGAGAGGTCCTGCAGCCTGGGAGGGTGTGAGGGGCTGGGGCCCGCGGCCCCCCTCCCCTGCCTTTGTTTGCTTTTCCCTTCGGGAGCCTTCATTTCGTCCTGGGAGATTGGAAGCACGTTTCCCTTCAGGGGAGGAAGGGAGACAAAAGAGAAATAAAAAACTGTCATCCCAGTCTTGTAAACACAGTGTGCAGGCCCAGCGTGGGCTCGGGAGGGGGAGAGGCGGGGAAAGGTGCGAGGGAGCAGGGGAGGGGTGGGCAGGGAGGGCTGCCAAGGGGAGGAAAAAGATGAAAGGGTTGATCTGGGATGGTGAAAGGCCGGGAGGGGGAGACCCTATAATAAAGCTAGCAGGGCCCAGGAGGGAGAGGGCCCCCCGCCAGCTGTTCTCAGAGTACTCTCCCCTGCCAGGCTCCGGACACCGAGGTGGCCAAGACGGACATGTCAAAATCTCCTGGGTACAAAGCAGTGACTTCGTGTGTCCAGCACTCGTCATGTGCCAGGCGCTGAGGGACAGAGAGGAAGAGTGACCTGCCCAGTGACACACAGCCGAGGTGGAGGGAGGGGGCCTGGCGCCCGCCTGTGGCTGTAGACTGCAGTCCTCCTCCTGCACAGCATGGGGGCTGGGACAGAGGTCTGGGTTCTGGCTCTGCTGCCCGGTTGTGTGACCTTGAACAAGTCCTCTGGGCCATGTTTCCTGGTCCCTAAAAGTGGGGTGTGCTGGCGGCTCTGCGGCTCTGCGGGGTGTGGGGAGGATCAGATGCAGGATGTGATGGGCTGCCCTCTCTTGTTCTCTTGAAAACCGGCTTTGGGCTTCAAGAGGAGCAAAGACCAGCGGACGGGGGTGACAAACCAGACCCAGCCCCGCTGCCTCCACGGCTGGAGCCCAACTTCACTTTCTGCTGCCATCCAGTGGCAAGGACTGGGTACTGCAGGGGACCAATTGGAACCGGCTCTCCAGAACCTTGAGTCCCCCAGAGGGTAGGACCAGAAGGTGTCTGGGGGGAGTGCTGTCTGGGTCTCCCTGGCCTCACTTTGCAGATACTCAGAGAGGGGAGGGAGGGACTTGCTCCCAAATCCTCCAGGGAAGAAATAGAGACTGGGATTAGCTAGGATTAGCTCTCAGGGCAGGGTGTGCCCCATTAGCCCCTCAGCATTCAAGAAGCCCCCAAGTGGCCTCAGAGAAAGAGCATTGCATGATCTGCTTTAAGCCACCTCCTCCAGGGAGGCTTCCAGGGTCTCCTCCAGTAGGAAGTACCCTGACTCCTGTCCTCCACTTACCTAAATTGTCCATTTCCTCCTTCCACCCCAAGCAAGGGACTCCTGGAGACTCCAGAAATGCCCAAGACCATCTTAACCACTTAAGGAGCATCTCCAGGGCCCCGCTGTCCTGGAGCTTTGCCTACATAACTGCACCTGAACCTCCTAACAGCCTTGGGGGGCTCGGATGGTTTGATGTCGTTTTTTCAGGGGAGGAAACAGGCCCAGAGGACTCGGGGCTCAGACTGCAGGGCAGTTTCAGACCCAGGTCTGTGTGAGTTCTTCAGGAGGGACCCTCCTTCGCAGAGGAAATGGCCACGGCCACAGGACCATCAGCTGTGACCAGACACCGACCGACATGCCGCCCGGGCTCTGTGGCTGGGGTCCAGCCTCGGCGCTGTGCAGCCGTGTAGTTCTGGCAAGCCCGTCCTTCTCTGGCCCTCGGTCTCCCCGTGAACCATGTGTGTGAGGGTGCTGGACTGGCTTCGAGCTCGGTCCCCGCCTCTGCATTTGCCCAGTCTTGGCAGGTCCCAGACCGGCCCGGAAAGGGTGAGTACGCGGTCCTGGGAGGGCAGCGATCTGCAGGTGGCCGGACCCTCAGGTGCGTGACCTGAGGGTCATCGTGTGGGCGGGGTGGGCTGAAGGGAGGCGTGTGCTGTGAGGGCAGGAGGGGGGTCCGGATCAGGGCCAGGTGCAGGGTACCGGGCTGGCCGTTCGGCCCGGGTGCCTTTCCTTCTGCTGCTCCGTAGCGGGAGTTTTTCTTGGCAAGGAACAGCCCCATCCATCAGCTGCAATGGGGGGCTGACAGGCGGCCACTCCCCGCCGGCCTGGGCTTGAGGCAGACTCATAAATTCCACTCCAGGCTGGGCTGTAAATTCCTGTGATTCACGCCGGCCTCCTGGAGGACAGAGACATTTGAGGCCGTGGGACAGGCTGCTCTCCTGGCCAGAAGAGGTGGGCACGGTGGAGGGGCCCTCTCCCTAGGCCCGGCCCCTCTGCCTTCAGCTGCCCCTGGCCAGAATCACCCGGAGGTCACGTGTGGCTGATCTGTGTCCTCTGAGGTTGTGTGGGGCCGGAGGCCAGGAGGGGCTGCCCCACCTACCCCCAGCAACGGCTCCTGCCAACTGGCGTGTGCGCTTCTCGTCCCTGAGGCCCAGAACCTACTGCTCCTCAGGCCAGGGCTGCTGTCGGCCACAAGCTCTCACTGGACTGGGACGCCAGGCCTCCTTTAAATACTTAAATGTGTGTTTTAGCCTTGTCTAGAGCCATATTTGTAACAGCGGGGTCTGCTCTGCCATTAAATACACACATACATGTCTCTGTGTATGTGTGTACATGCACACACACATACATGAGAAAGAAATGAAATACGTACATGAAAATAAATGCCCGTTACAACAGCAGACGCTCCCCTCCGGGTACCGATGAAACCATCAAGTATCAACGACCCCGGGGAAGGTTGCTCCCGTACAGACAAGGAAACCAAGGCCCAGAGCCGATGGGTCCTCGGTGACAGCCCCCTGCCTCCCAGGCCCAGCAGCGCTTCCTCCCTCTCAGGTTCACTGGTTTCCTGGAGGCCTTTGGGAACCTCAGGGAGCAGGCTGAGAGGTGGGAATCCAGGCAGCCGCTGACCAGCGCAGGCGCCTCTGGGTCTCCCAGCGGGAGGAGACAGGCCCTGGCTCTGTCTGTCCTTTGTCTCGGTGCCATGGCTCCCGCAGCACCTCTGCATTGGAAAGGGGTCCCCGGGGAGGGAGTGAGCAGGGCTCTGGCAGCAGCCCTTCCCTGGGGAGCTGCTTACTGAGCAGATAATTAGTGCCCGGCCAGGCTCCCAGGAAGGTGGCCTCATTAGCAGTGCCTTCTCCTGCACAGCCACCCTCCTACCTGCAGGCTCCTGCCACCACCGCCACCACCATTGTGCTGTGACAATGGCTGCTGTGGGGGACAGAGCCGCCAGCTCCCGGAGTGCAGAGAGAGGGGCACGTGTGCACCGCACACACGGCACACAGCCAGGTGCACACAAGCACACGCACACCACATCCACACGGTGCACATGCAGAGCGTGGAGACCTGCATGGGGTACATTTGCACCAGGACGTGCACACAAGGAGTTTAGGTGTGCAGGCCTGGGCTGGACGGGGCACAGCCGTACACGGGACTGCGAGGCTGACTGCATGAGCAAGCTCAGGGTCCACAGCTCAGACCTCCCTGAGTGTGAGGTGCACGCGTGCGTGCCCACCACCTGGGGCTGGCTGAAGCCGAGAGGTGGGCGTCTTGGAGTGGATCTTGGCATGAAGACCGTGCTGCGGTGCTCTCTCTCTCCCTGTTGTGCTCATGGAAGAAATAAAACAAAACAAAACAAAAAAAAGGGATGGCCCTGTAGCCCGGTGGCTAAGGGAGCCGGATCCCACATGGCTGACTATGGTTCAAATCCCGGCAACGGGAAAAACCAGCCGGGTGTGTGCATGTGCGTGCCACACTTCCTGAGGATGGAGAGGTGAAGGAGAAGGGCTTGCAGCGGGACCAGGCCCCGCTGGGGTGTGCTGGCTCTGTCTCTGTTTTCCTCTCCCCCTCTGTCTCTCTAGGGAGTGCATGTGCCCTCTGGCAATTAAAAAAGTGGAGACCCACGTGGAACACAGGTGGACACGCACACGTGTGTGCATCACATGCATGGCAGTGCTGGGCACACGGTGGTGGACCTGCAGCCCGATCTGCCCCGGGGCATTGGGCGTGCACCCCTGTGGGGACACTGCACACACACATGGCACACGTGTGTCACCTTCTCCTCGGAAACTGAGAAGGCCTGAGGTGCGGGGACTGGTTAGCCCCCTGGGGGAAATGAGGAGACAGGAGCTGAGGACACATTTAATTAATTCTTATCATTCCTGGCAGAGGGAAGGGGAGGTGCAGAGGGAGAGCAGGATGCATGGGGAGAGAGAGGGAGGGAGGGGCCAGCTGGGGGTGAAGGTGAGGGAGGTGGGAGCAGCTGGGGGTGGCAGTGAGGAGGCCCAGGGACCCTCAGGGCCCGGAGTGCTACCTCCCTCCGCTGAGGACAGGCCCAGGCGCCCATCACTGGGCCCTTCAAGGTCACGTGGCCGGGCTGGTGCAGAAATCTCGCAGAGCCCGCTTGCCCGGCGGCTGGTGGGGGGCTCACCCCATCTCTCACGAGCTCCCACTGAGTGGAAATCCGTCCCAGCACCTCTCATTCTCAGCCCACTTCCGCCCCGTGTGTCTGCTGGGTTAGGGGCTCTGGGCTCGCGGGGAGACACGACTGCCCAAGGTGGCCTCTCCACGACACCGGACAGCTCCGACCCCTGCCCTGACCTGGGCCGTAAGACAAAGTCAGGAGAGGAAGGGGACAGAGACAGGGACCCTGAGGGGGAGAAAGGGTGTGAGCTGGGAGGGATTCAGAGCTACCAGGACCAGAGACGGGAAAGATGGAGACTGAAAAAGAGACAGCAGAAGATGTGAGCTTGGCAGGCAGAGCAGGTGGCCGTCCCGCCCCCACCGGGATGGCCGCCCAGGCTGATGTAGCCGGTGGGGGCCTTCGGCAGAGTGGAGAAGCACAGGGGGAGACCTGGATCGAGAGAGACAGCCGAACTCAGGCCCTTCCTGGGCGAGGGAGCCACCCCAGCAGAGGGAGTGGGCCCGCTCAGCCCCCACCCTCTCTGTTCACCGGCTGCTGGACTGTACGCCGACAAGGCTGGCGGTGGCCGCAGCTAACCACTCGGACACCAGACCCCGAGCCTGGGTGTTTCCAGGACACGGGCCTGGAGGACACAGGCCTGGCCTGGGTAACCCACTGGGGCACGCCACCCTGAGCCCTTCTGGCGGTGCTGAGGAGGACCTGGCAAGGGAGAGCAGGAGGGGCACCTGCTGTCCCAGGCCCCGTCGTCCCTCCTGTCCCCATGCTCGACCCCGCTGGCTGCAGCCCTGGCCGCTCTGCACATGCAGTTAGGGTGCCCCCTGCCTGCTCCCGCTCAGGCCAGGCAGCCCACCCTTACCCTCCTGGGAAGAGGAGGCCCGAGGATGACCGCGGCAGGGCCAGGGGGTAGGGAGGGCTCTATGGGCTTCCCGTCTCAGGAAGATGGGCCGGTGACGTCAAGGTGAGGACCACGGCCTTCTCAAAGCTGACCCCTGGGCAAGCAGGTGCTTTTTGTTTTTAAGTTTGCTAGAGGGCGCTTGTGCTCACTAGAGAGGGAAGGTGAGAAAGCGCGCCCAAGGGGAATGGCCACACCACAGTCCTTTCTCCATTCCCCTGGGCCTTTGGGCACGAGCTCGGTGTAGGACAGACAGTGTACCGGGTCGATGCCTGGCCAGCAGGTGCGGAGGGGCTGACTACCAGCCAGCTAACTTGGTCAGGGGAGAGCCCAGGGCCGTAGGCAGGGCCGCTCCTGGGAGGTCCCATGCCTGGCTGAGGACGTGGCTATTTGGAGGGTAGTGGGAACCATGTGGGGTGCTGGGCAGGGGGCAGGGACCCAGAAGGAGGCGGGGACAGGGTGGGAGCCAGGGCCCATGTGCCTGGGGTCGGGGCAGCTGCCACCCAGCCCCACACTGGGCCTCCAGGCCTGCACTTAGAGCTGGGCGGTCACGCAGCCTCTCCAAGCCCACACTGGCTGCCGCCTGATGTCAGGGCTAAAATTAGCCGTGTGGCCGTGGGGCAGCGGGAGACCGTCATGGGAATCGCCCCCGCCTTTCCTCGCAGGGTCGTGACAACGGCTGTGTGGACACAGGGACACAGGCCTGGACTCCAGGTGCCCTTGGGGTTCACTATGTCAGCACCAGCCCGGACCTCGCTCCTGGCCTGGTTTTGGGACAGGAGGGCCCCGCCTATCTCCTGGACACCCGTTTGCACACTGCCAGATTTCAGGGGGCAAGGCAGGGCCAGGTTTGAGTCCTGGGGGCCTCCAGGGCACTGACCAGGCCAGCAGGGCCCCTCCCTGCCCACTTCTCTGCCTTCCGCTTGCTCAGGTGCTCTGCGCTGGTGGTTGCCATGGGAACCCCAGGTGGCTGGAGTTTGCCTCTAGCCGGGCTCCCCCAGAGGTGGGCTGGGGTCCAGAACCTGAGACTCTGTCCGGTTAACCCTCATCTGGCCTGGTCCTCATCCCACCTGTCCCACAGCCCTCTAGTCACCAAGTCCTGGCAATCTTCCCTCTTCTGAGACACGCCTCGGTCTGTCCGTCTGCACCACCCTCCCACCTGCGGCCTGGGGGCTCAGGGGCCTCCTGCTGGCCTCCCACCTCAGCCCACGGTGCCCCTGCTCACAGCCGTCCTGTCCTCCTGTCCCTCTGCCCTCCCCAGAGCTGGGCAGTCACCTGCCGGGCCATCTTCTCCTGCTGCCCCAACCCCTCCCTCTCCGTGCCCAGCCACCCTGGGCTCGCCGGGCCACCCGGGATTGCTGGGTCTGTGAACCGGTAGTCAGTGTGGGGACCATGCTGCAGAGGTCCTGTGGGCAGCAGCCTTGCAGAGCTAACGGTCACACCTCGAGAAGGGGTTCGCCCACCGGGGGTTCACCCATTCCAGGTGGAACGGGTGAGAGGCATACGTCTCGGCCTCCTGGATGGTCTACGTGAGCGCTCGAGGAAGTCCTGGAATAAGGACGTCTATTTCGTTTTATTTAGCCCAGAGATTTCCAGAGTGTTCTGACCGTGAATAAGCCAGGCCTGTGAACAGCTTCGGAACTGGTTGAGATGCTGAGCAGGCCCTACCTTTCCGGACCGTGGGTGCTAGCCTGCCCCCTTCTTGCCGGGAGGGCTTCCCTGGGACACTCTTAGTATGGGGCTGGGGAGGGATGGAAAACCAGGCTCCCCTTTGCCTCTCCGCTCTTGTCTCCTGGACAAGACGTGGCTCTTGAGGGAGTTTTTGTTTAAACCACACTTTTTTTTTTTTTTTTTTTTTTTTTTTTGGCCGTAGGGCTCTTGTGCTTCACTGAAGAGAGACAGAGGGAGGTACACTAAGAAGTCACCCCCTGTGGGGAGGGCCATGTGGCAATCCCTTCTCCTCCAGGATGAGTTTAAGTCTCCGGGTTTAGGACTCGAACCGTGGCCGACCACATGGGAGTCCAGCAATTTAACCATTAGGCCATGTGCTGGTCCTTGTCCCATGTTATTATTTTTAAAATAAGTTTATTTATTTAAATTTTACCAGAGGGCAGAGTGATAGAGAGAGGAAGTGAGAAAGCAAGTCGCCAGGTCCGAGACTTGAACCACAGTCGGCCCTGTGGGAGTCCAGCGCCCTTAACCACCCACCACACCACTTGCTAGACCTTGTCCCATGTTATTTTAAAGTCTGACTTGGTTGCCAACCTTTAAAACCCGGGAGACTCTACAACAAATGCTGAATTGTAAAGTTCTCAAAGGCTGGAAGACCCATAGACTCCGCCCCGTGCACGCGTCCTAGGTCCTTCACGAGCTGACAGCCGAGGGGTGGTGTGGTCACTTGCATGCAAAACACCCAAATCACAAGAAGAGAGTTTCAGTCCCAGCTCTGAGCGCCTGCACACACCGGGGCCTCAGATCCCTGTCACGGAAGTGCGGGGCTCTTCTCAGCACATTCCTTTTTATTGGGGTGACTTATGTATGGCCCAGCCCCCTCCAGAGGGGGACTTTCTGTAGAAGGCTGGTAGGGGGCCTCTCTGCCAGGTGCATTACGCAGATCCAGGCAATGAAGGCGCTGTCCACCCACCCTCCACCCCGCCTCCCCAGCGGGCACAGGAGTGGCCCAGAGGCTGCAGGAGGGAGGGCCTGCAGCCTCCTCCTGGGTCACTGCCTGTGGGTTCCGTGGAGGAGGAGGAGCCTCATGGCAGCTGCTCAAGCGGCCCTAGTAATCGGAGCATGCTGGGTGTGAGAACCATCCCTGCACGAGCTAAAAGCCAGGAACAGTGTGGGCCCGAGCATGCTGGCGCTCCAGAGCCAGCCCGCTGCTGCAGAGCCTCTAAGAATAGCCAGCTGGCTATCCCCTGCTGGCTGGGGGATGGCTGGCCAGCCCCTCCTGTGTCCTGCGGTGGGCTACAGCTTGGCGGAGGGGTGTGGGCTGCCGAGGCCTTGGGCAGACCTCCCCAATCCCACCCAGGACAGAACCACGCCTGGTGCCTTGGCCTGACGGGGGACCCCTTGGCTGTCCCAGCAGTGGTGGAGAGGCCTTTCCCACCTCAGGGCCACTCCTGCCCCCTAGTCTTCTCTGCCAGCCTAGCATTCTTTTTATTTAAAAACTGGATCTTTGGGGCTGACAGGTGGCATGTTGGTTAAGGGCTCTGGACTCCCACATGCCCAATTATCCGGGACCTGCCAGCCTGTTTTCTCAAGTCCCCTCAGTCTTCACTGTCGCTTCCCCTCACTTGTCGCTGTCGCTTCCCCTCAGTCTTCGCTGTCCCACTTCCCCTCAGTCTTCACTGTCCGCTTCCCCTCACTCTTCGCTTTCTCTCAGTCTTCGCTGTCCCGCTTCCCCTCAGTCTTCGCTTGCTTCCGCTTCCCCTCAGTCTTCACTGTCCGCTTCCCCTCACTCTTCACTGTCCGCTTCCCCTCACTCTTCACTGTACCGCTTCCCCTCACTCTTCGCTGTCCTGCTTCCCCTCAGTCTTCGCTGTCCCGCTTCCCCTCAGTCTTCGCTGTCCCGCTTCCCCTCACTCTTCGCTGTCCCGCTTCCCCTCAGTCTTCACTGTACCGCTTCCCCTCACTCTTCGCTGTCCCGCTTCCCCTCAGTCTTCGCTGTCCCGCTTCCCCTCACTCTTCGCTGTCCCGCTTCCCCTCAGTCTTCGCTGTCCGCTTCCCCTCAGTCTTCACTGTCTGCTTCCTCTCAGTCTTCGCTGTCTCGCTTCCCCTCACTTTTCCCTGACCCTGGCAAGACAGTAGAGCAGTCACCTGAGGGAGAGAGTGAGAGAAGGGACAGACAGGCACACATACACACACACACAGAGTGGAGACAAGAGGAGGTGCTGATCAAGTCTCGCTTACTGAGGAAGAATGGCGAGCTTATATGCAGGCTGGTGGGCATTGATTGGTTGCCCGAAATGCAAATGAGCTATTGCAGGTGGACCAATCATTGGTTGCCTGGAAATTGCCCTAAGTGCAAATGAGGGATTCTGGCTCAACTAATCGGTGAGTGTCCCGCATGGTGACCAATCAGCATGAGGATTCAGAGGGAGCCACTCAGGAGTCTGATATGGCTTTCTGGGTGGTTAGAACCATCACTGTTATTGTTTGCTTAACGGGGAAGTGAAACCCAGAGGTTTCTTAAGATGGCGGAGAGCTCTTAAGATGGCTCCTGTGCCACTCACTCAATGTATAGCCCTCCACACTTCACACTCTCTCTTGCTCTCTCACTCTGTCCTCGGGTCAAATTAAAATAAATAAATAAAGTTAAATAAAATACTTCTTTAAGGCAAATAAAACCTGAGTCTTTAGTTTTTTATTTCTTTTTGTTTTGGTTTTTGAGAGATTTGTTATAGCGCATATGCGCTCACTGGAGAGACAGACAGAATGCGAGAAATCACTTGGGGGGGGGGATGGCTACCCCGCAATCCCTTCTCCTCCATTCTCCTCTCGAGATTTTAGGCATGCACGCACATATGCACCCAGCGTGAGTTTCAAGCTGCTGTGTCCAGGACTCGAGCCGTGGTTAGAGTCATGGGGGAGTCCAGTGCCTTGCCTATCATGCCACCTGCTGGCCCCAAAACTGGATCTTTTTTTGCGTCAAATTAATGCACACAGTATTAGGATGTTGGAAAAGACATGATATATTTTTCTATGCAAATAGAAATAGATGCAATAGTTGTCGAGGTCCGAAGCTAGCCATTTACCTCTGCCTGACCCCACCTCTGCCATACCTTCTGTTCCAGAGGTGGCAACCTGGTGGCTCCCTCTGGTTCTCTCTCCTCTCCTGGCACTCGGTCTTTGATCAGCCTTCAGCCTTAGCTATGAACTGCAGGTCCCGGTGTCCAAGGCAAGGCCTCTCCGCTCCCTCCCAGTCACTGGGCCCCAGGCCCTGGCCTGCCAAGTTCAGTGATTCCCCCCTCTGCGAGGTTCTGGGATCTGCCCGGTCTCTGTCACCTCTGCCTGTCCCAGTCCAGAGGTGCTTCCTTCCTCGCCTCCGTGGCCTGCCTGCCTGCAGCGCTCCCTCGCCGGTAGTCAGAGCACACTCTCATTCTGCAAGCCCCACCACAGCCTCTCCTGCTCAGAGTTCCTCCTCCGTGGCCCCCACTGAGTGCAATGGTCTGAACCCCAAAGTGGAGGAGGATGCCCAGGGAGCAGAGACTGCCGAATTCTCCCCAGTCAACAGCAGCACCAGGGCCTGGGATCAGTCCCGTGCTCCGGGAAAGGGGGAAGAGGAGTTGGCTGGGGCCAAACCTTCTCATGCAAATACCTTGAAGTGAGGCTTTTGAAATGAGGTTTGACAAGCTGCTGGGAACAAAGCCTCTGTGATCCTCGGCTCCCACCTCCCCAGCCAGCTGGCTGCTTTCCCCTGGGGCCTGGAGGAGGGACTGTGAAGGAGATCTGAGGCCCTGGACCCCAGGGAATCAGGAGGGAAGACACTCCTCTGAGCTCAGTCCCAGGCCTGACTTAGCACTGTGGGGCACCTGATGCCTACAAAATGCCTACCCTTGGGTAGGTCCAGGGGCTGGGCTTCCAGCTCACTTGAGCAAACCCCTCTCCCTTTATAGGTTTTTTGTATTTGCCAGAGGGCATGCACTTTTATTGGAGAGAGATACAGAGAGAGAGAAAAAGAGAGAGGGAGAGGAGAAAGTCCCTCTAATGGACCATGGTCATGCCCAGTCCCAGAGAGGGACAGAGCGAGAGTGAGAGAGAGAGAGAAAGTGAGAAAGCAAGCCGCTAGGTCCGGGACTTGAACCACGGTCGGCCATGTGGGAGTCCAGTGCCCTTAACCACCACGCCACCTCCTGGCCCCAGTTGGTTGGTTTTTCATAACATGATGAACACCTTTGACCTCAGAGCTCACCCTGAGAGTTAAGACTGGGACAATAACCCTTTGTAATACTCACACTTCCATCCTTGTCCTAGCCCTCTGCCTCGGCCTCCCCCTCGGAGGTAATCTCTATGTTGAATTTTGTTTTTATCCCTCCCTGGCCTTTTTTTCCCCCCATTTTTAATGATTTATTTATTTATTTTTGATCACAGGGTGTGTGCACTTGCCAGAGGAAGAGAAAATGAGAAACACCTCCCCCGACCCCCCAAGATGGCCACACTGCCATCCATTCTCCTTTACTCTCCTCTCAGGACTTGGGACGCACACCCACACGGTGTGATTTTTTAAGCCTCTGGTCCAGGACTCGAACTCTCGAACTGTGGTTGGCCATGTCGGAAGGCCACGTGGAACTCCAGAGCCTTAACTACCATGCCAGCTGCTGGCCCCGCCCTTGGTTTTAAAAATAAGATGTTATTACTGTCTCAGTCGGGATAAGCTGCCGCAGCTAGTAACCTGGATGACAGTGGCTTAACCCCCGGCAGGGGCTCCCTTCCTGCAACGCAGACAGGCATCGGCCTCTGCTCAAAGGCCTCCCGCCAGTCCCAGGCATGGAGCGCACGCTTTCTAAAGATACTGTCATTTCGGCTCTTAGTTCTGAGCTTTGCTTTGGCCAGGGCCGGGGTGCGTGGAGGGGGAGAGTAAGAACCTTGGGGCACCTGATGCCTACAACGGTTGACACCTGATGCCAACCTTTCAACGCTTCTCCCCAAATTGACACTGAGCGCTTTTTCTGCCATTGCCTCGGCCAAAGCCCCTCGCGAGGCTGCCCCTCATTTCCAGACGGCAGTTCGGCAGTTCGAGGTGAGAGAAGAACCAGAAACCTTGCTTAATGGGAGCAACGTCACTGGGCCACACGGACGTGTCTGCAGACGCCCAGACAACACCGCATGGATTCCGGCTGCTGGGGATCTCCGTGCACAGGCTGGCCGGTTCTGTGTGGGCCTCCGAGGCTCGCGTTTCCACTGAACGGGTAACGAGGACGCATGCGCACTATTGTGTGTAGCTGCTGTGTTTCCGGTTTCCTTGCAACAGGGTGTTCCGTGGGACGATTTCACTCCCACGCACTCGTTTTCTCTCTGAGGGGCATTTAGCGTGCCCTGAGCTTTTCCGCTATAACGAAGACTGCTACGGTGAACGTGCCTTCTCCAAATCTCGCGTTGGTTCCCTCACCCACATCTCGGAGTCCGCGCTACTTGCTGCTCACTGAGGCGTCCTGCGCGGGTCCTCGCAGTCTTCAGGCCCCGGAGCCCAGGCAGCGAGGGGTGTCCTCGTCTTCCTGCCACCCTCCAAGCTAGCAGACCAGGGAGCAGGACACGACAGGCTCCTCTTGGAGACAACCCCTGTTTCTCCGCGCTCTGCCTCAGTCAGGAGGTGGAGCGGTCGCACCTTCCTCTGCTTTGGTAAGGGGCTCCCCCGTGGAGCTTTGGCTGAGAAACACACAGCAGAGGGCCTAACTCGTTCATTTACAAAAAAACCCTTGGGACCAGCAGATGGCATAATGGTTATGTCGCTGGACTCCCACATGGCTAACTGTGGTTCGAGTCCCAGACATGGTGACTTGAAACTCTCACCAGGTGTGTGTGCATGCGTGCCCAAGATCCCAGGAGGAAAACTGAGGAGAAAGGATTGCGGCATGGCCACCCCTCCCCCTCAGGGTGATGTCTCAATTTCTCTCTCAACATCTCTGTCTCTTTCTCCAGTGAGCATATGCACCCTATGGCAAAATCCTCAAAAAAAAAGAGAACAGTTATTTCTGTGTTAAATTTCCTTGCCTAAATTACCACAGAGATGAAGGGCTTGCCCCAGGAGCTCGCATAAACTGATTCCTGTACCTGGGGATATGTGAGATGTGCACTTGCATAAACCTCATGGACATTTTACTTGTTTATTCATTCGCCAGAAGACATGTATGCTTGCCAGAGGGGGACAGAAACGCAGAGGGAGGAAGAGGAAGAAAGTACCCCCCCCAAGGGGCAGGGTTACACCACAATCCCCTCTCCTCCATTTCTCCCTCTGTCAGGATTCTGAGCACACACACACACACACACACATACACACACACGCTTGACATGTTTTTCAAGCCTCTGGTTCTGGGATTCAAACCGTGTGAGGTCGGCCATGTGGTATCTGCTGCCTTAACCACCAGGCTATAGAGCTGGCTCTCATGATATTAGAAATCTAGATATATTGAATCATGCATACATACACACACACATATTTTATATATATATATATCTACACACACACACATATATATACACACACATAATCATGTATATATATCTGTGTCTTTATATGGCCACATCTTTATTTATCAATTGATCGATTGATCAATCAAATATGATTTTATTGTTATAAATCAGCATCCTCTATATTGGACTACAGTAGAAAACCACATCTTTTTTTGATTTTTTTTTAAATCCATGATAGTACACATGTGCTTGAGAGTGAGAGACAGAGAGAGAGTCAGGAAGAGAAAAAACACCCCACCAGGGTCCCATCATGCCTCGACCCCCTTTCTCTAGCCCTCTAACTTATCGAGATCTTGGATACACATGAACATACCTAGCATGTTTGAGGTTGTCCGGGTTGGAGATTTGAACCCTTGGTTGGCCATGTGGTTTCCAGCACTGCAGTCCAGTGTGCCACAGACTGTACCTCCTAGGCTGGGCCAGACACCAGATCTTGACTGATGGATTATCATTTTTATAGATCGTAAAGTTCCTAAGCTAATACCTGTGTTTTAAATTCTTCTAGTTGGGTCACTTTAAAATTTCCCTAGAGAGACGTGGCAGCTCCAGCTCTCAGCAGCTCTTGTGACTCCCCGAGTGCTTCCTGTCTTCTTTTTTCCTCCCAGTTGCTGGTAGACCAAAATATCACTGTGTTCTCTGGGGAAGTTAATATTAAGCTTGACCTTAATGTTATAGCTGTGCCTGCCCTGCCTTTGAGTCGTGGCTCACATTCAAATCTAAAATGCTGGGAGGCCTACGGGAGCCCCGATCAGCCACGTGGCTGGCTGCTGTTGCTGTAATTCAATTAAGAGCACTTGCGAGGGGCCAGGCGTAGTCTAGTGGTTAAGGAAGCCAGATCCCATATGGCTGACCACAGCCAAGGATTTGAATCTGTACCTCGGCTCCGAGGCTTGCAAGTCATGGGTGCGTGTGCACGTCAGCCTCAAATCCTGACGGATGGAGAAATGGAGAAGGGACTGGCCAGTGGAGTGATGGGGTTTGACTTTTCCCTGGAAGCACGCAGTAGCTGATGAGAATGCGTGTGAGAACGATGGGCTGTGGAGATGCTCACCCAGCCCGTGCGTGTGCGTGTGCGTGTGCGTGTGCGCGTGGAGGACAGGGAGGTCATGCGGCCTGCAGGAGGCTGTGGTCAGAACGCTGCAAGCCCTGGCATGGCCTCGCCCCTCCAGAGAGCTTTTCTACTTTTCTGAAACCCCAGGGCCCTTTGGGGTTTCTGTGTACGCGTGGCTGAACTGCAGAATCTCTGCTGCTTCGCCACCTTTGGGCATGCGAAGACTGTGCTCCAGCCCTCCGGGATGCCCAGGCCAGGTCCCCGGCTCCTGCTCCCCCCACCCCCGGGCCCAGTTCAGGGCGTGCTAAGGCCTGGGTGGATGCTGGAGTTGGGGCTTAGGGCGCAGGCGCCCCTGAGGCAGGCTTGGCTTGAAGGAGTTGGTCTCTCCCACTCCTGCTCCCCCTCCCAGCCCTTCAGTTGGGTCAGGCTGCATCTCGCCAGCCAGCACCCCACCCTCGAACACTCCCAGCAAGTTTCATCTCTGAGCTGGGATGGAAGGAGACAGAACAAGCCCCAGGGGTGTCGATAACAGGGTTATAATCCAGCGGGATGAGACCGCGCTCTCTGGAGTCTCATAGCATTTTTCCAGCCCTGGCCACTTTATTACCATATCGCTGAGTGATGGGGCTCGGGGGAGCTGCGGTTCCAGCAGCCGCTCGGGCTGCCGGGCGCCCCGCTCACGATTGATCAAGCTGCAATTGGGCTGAGCAGATCCGTGCCTCTTCCTGCGTTCTGTTCTCCCCATCTTCCTCTTGTCTGCTCCTGGGACCTCCCCTCTGGGCAGCAGGAATGCCAGCCCCATTGCCATAGGGGCCTCAGGGGGGTGAAGGCCCAAGCAGAGGCGAGCTGGGTCCAGACTCAGGACCACAGACTCGCGGCGTGACCTTGGGCAGGTGGCTCACCCTCTCTGGGCCTCCACCTCCTTCTCCAGCAATGAGGGGGTGGTCCAGTTTGTACTCTGAGGCTCCTTCTAACCCTGACTACGCTTTTTTAAATTAAAAAATAATTTTTTTTCAATTTGCTGTAGGGCGTGTGTGCTTGCTGGAGAGAGACAGAGACAGACAGAGAGGGAAAGTGAGAAACACCCCCCCTTGGGGAGGGAGGGATGGCCATGCTGCAATCCCTTCTCCTCTATTCTCCTCTTGGGATTTTTGGCATGCATACACCCCAGCATGACTTGCAAGTTTCCAGGTCTGGGACTCAAACTGCTCAGTCGACCCGGTGAGAACCCACCACCACAAACTTCAGTTTACTGCTGGTCCCAATTTTTTTTTTTTTTTTTTTTTTTTTTTTTTTTGCTATTGGTTATGTGTGTTTGCCAGAGAAAGAGAGAGAGAGAGAGAGAGAAAAAATTACCCCCCCAGTGGCCATGACCACATTGCAATTCCTTCTCCTCGTCTCCTGTTAGGATTTTGGGTACACACACGTGCCCGGCGTGTTTTCAAGCCTCCAGGTGTAGGACTCCAACTGCTCAGCTGGCCATGTAGGATCCAGTGCCTTAACCCCCATGCCATCTGCCCACCCCCATTTTTTTAATGTAAATTTGCCAGAGGGCTTATGTGCCAGCCAGAGAGATGATGGGGTAGTGAGTAAGGAAACACCCCCTTTAGGGAATGGTCATGCCGTAATCCCGTCACCCCCATCTCTCCCTTCCGGACTCACACTGTGCAGGGGCCATGTGGAATATGGCCACCTTAATCTCTGTGCCACTGGCTGGAGCTTCTGTGACTTATTTTTTTTTTTTTATTTTTTTGGAGAGGTTTTTCACCATAGGGCGCGTGCGCTCGCCAGACAGACAGACAGAGAGACAGAAAGCGAGAAATCACCCCCAGGGGGGATGGCCACGGCACAATCCCTTCTCCTCCGTTCTCCTCTCGGGATCTTGGGAACACATGCACACGCGCTCGGCGTGAGTTTTAAGCCACCGGGTCCGGAACGCGAACCGCGGTCGACTACGTGGGAGTCCAGCGACATAGCCATTACGCTAACTGCTGGTCCCCCTCTGTGACTTATTTTTAAGACGTCAAAGCAAAGTGTACAGGGCCAGCCCTCTAGCCTTGTGATACAGGAAAACAGATCCCACATGGCCAACCTCGGTTCAAATCCCAGACCCAGAGGCTTGAAAAGTGTGTGCCCCAAAGCCTGACTGGTTGGAGAAATGGAGGGGGAGGGGTTGTGGCATGACCACGTCCCACTGGGAGGATGCTTTCCTTCTCTGTCTCCCAGGCATGGGGACGTGCCCTCTAATAATTAAAAGGGAAAAAAAAAAAAAAACCCAAGCAAATTGTGTAGTGCTTTCTTCCCAGACTGGCAGTGTGACGGAATTGGGGGTGGGGCACTGAGAGGACCATGGTGAGCCCATCCTGCCTCCTCCCCATGAGCCCAGGCAGAGGGCAGCATTCTTCCTGTCCTGGGGAGCATACTAGCGCCCCATGCCAGGGGTTGGTGGCTGCACTAGGCCGGAGCTTGCAGGGAATCAGATGCCACTGGACTTGTACATGGTGCAGTCCCCCAAGGAGGCAGAACGGGCCTGGCAGAGAACCAGGAGCCACCTCCAGCCCCACTGTAATGTGGTCCATGGCCGACTGCGGGATGCCTGTGTGCTCTCCAGTCTCTGGGGAAGGACGTGCCACAGCTGAGGGAGTTTACCAGCACAGTCTTGGGCGCTGCCAGTCTCTCCAGCACTTGGCAGTAGTAATAACTTCTCTTCTCTCCCAGGTAGGTGGAGACACTACCTAAAGGATGTCTGGGGCTTGTTGAAGCAGCTGCAAAGGATGGTCTTCCTACATGAGCGTTTTCCCACCCACCGTGGACGCCGCTGTCTCTGGCCTTGTAAGACAGCGCTCCGTGCCATCTGCCTGGGAGGGTGAGCCTCGAACCCCAATGCCCTGGCGGTCGCTTGTTCTCCCTGGTTCTAAATCTACCCGATTTCCCTCGGGGAGGGTAAGGGGAGCCTGGACTCACAGGCAGTGTCCCCTGGGCTCCGCTGGTGTCAGGAACGAGGTCACACTCATGAGACTGGGCTCGAGTCTGCCCAGGACTTCAGGGAAAGACGCTTCGCCCTCCGCCTGCTGCTCAGAGGTGGTCTAGGTAGTCACGGGAGAAAACAGGGTGGCGGACAAAGGCGGGGAGTCGAGGGCCTGACTACTGATTTGAAGACAGGTCAAGTCAGCCTGGAAAGTGTTCACAGCGTGTAAAGAGGTGACTCTCCAGGGTGGATGTGATAGGTGAAATAATTAGACTCTTATTCTTTCTGTTGCTTCTGTTTCCTATTATAAAAAATTTCAACCTTTTCTTTTATAATTGCCAGAGGGCACATGCACCTGTTAGAGAAAGGCAGGGAGAGAGAGGAATCACTCCCAGGGGGGCGTGGTCACCCTGCAATCCCTTCCCCTCCATTTCTCCATGCTGTTGGGATTTGGGGCACACACACACATGCCTGGTGTGTTTTTCAAGCAGTGGGACTGGGATTTGGACCATGGTAAGCCATGGGGGACCTGGTTCCTTTAACCACTAGGCTGTGGGACCTGCCTACTGTTTTCTTCAGTGTTTTCTCCCTTCTTTATTTGGACTTACTCTTTTTGTTCTTTTTCTTTCTTTCTTTTTTTTTTTTTGAGTTAAATAATTTAATATATGTTTTTAATATCGTTTTCTATGTTTTAACAAATTCATTTAAGGCTATACATTTGCTCTCAAATATTGCCCTAGCTGGATCGCACAAGCTATAAATTGTATTTATCATCCTTAGTGGTTACTCTTTTCTTTGGTGGTAATATATACTTAACATAAAATTTACCGTTTTAACTATTGTTTAAAAAATAATTCTGCTAGAGGGTACACACATACACAAGAGAGAGACAGAGAAAGAGTGAAAGAGAGAGAGATTTCTATACATTATTGAGAGTGGGATATTGAAGTCATTTAGATTTTAACATGCATGTAGTTAGGTTTTTCTTCCAAAGTCCCAGGAAGTATTCAGTATCTCTATCATGCTTCTAGACAAGTAAAGAGGTTTTGAAAATGTTGTTTACAGTCTTAGTAATACACGTATGTGTATATATAACATGCTTAGTTATATCCTCTTTATTTCAGTCACGTCGTAGCTATTGTTATTGTTAACAGTCACTATTACTCTTTCATGGTCAGTTCAATTTCCTGAAATACGCATTTTTACCAGTTTTTGCAGTCACTCTTGTTTTCAGGCCGCACTCTCCCTTTACATTTACTTTTCATTTGCCAAAGTACATCCTTAGGACTTTTTCCATGAAGATAGCTTGGGTATAAACTCTTCTAGCCTTTAAATGTATAGAAGGTTTCTTTGCTTTCTGTTTCTTTTTTCCCCTCTTTTCATTTGCCAGAGGGTGTGTGCTCTCATTGGGGCGAGAGAGAAGGATCCTGCCACAATTTCTTCTCCATCTCTCCATCCTGTCGGGACTTTGGGCACCCACGTCCATGTACCTGGTATATTTTTTAAGCAACTGAGGCTGGGATTCGATCTGTATTTGGCCACGTGGGATCTGGATTCCTTTACCACTAGCCCACAAGGCCAGCCCTTCCCGTACATATTTACAAGCCTTGCAAACTAAGTCAGGAGGCAGATGCTGTCACCCCCCTTTTCCCAGGGAGACAGCGGAGGCCCAGGCCCACCAGCGCAGTGCCCAGGGAGCTTACGAGAACTCAGGTTCCAGTTCTGGTTCTGGGTCCGAGACTGCCTTGCAGCCAACGTCGATGCCCACTGAGGCTATCACTGGTTAAGGAGGTGCACAGGGACTTAGCCAGGCCACACGTGTCCCCAGATACTGGGCAGGGTAGTGCCCCTCTGCCCCGCCTGTAGTTCTGTGGAATCCAGAGGTTGGGTCACTCACTCTGCAGGTGAGGGAGGTGAGACCAGGGAGAAGGAGGCTTTGCTCAGGGAGGGGCTGCTCCCCTAGCCCACCCCCACCCAAGGCTTAATGGGGAAGAGAGAGAGGGAGGGGTTGTCTCCTGAGTAGAGAAGCGTCCCAGCCAGGCAGCGTCAGCGGGTCTGTTGGAAAAATTAATTTTTTAATTAAAAACATCTTTTTTTCTCTCTTCCTTCCCCTTTGCTTTAATGTCTCAGTCTTGGAGTAATTATGAGTCGCTCTGGGGAGACTGAACCTTAGAAAAATTGTCGGTGCGACTGCCGAGGAATTTATCTGATTAACTTGGGCTCAGCCTTTGAAAAGAAGAGAAAGGAAAGT
This sequence comes from Tupaia tana, assembly GCA_026018925.1. Lineage (NCBI taxonomy): Eukaryota > Metazoa > Chordata > Mammalia > Scandentia > Tupaiidae > Tupaia > Tupaia tana. The sequence continues at coordinate 2,678,152 of JAKSZU010000028.1, forward strand.
AAAAAGGAAAAGTGGGGGGGACCCCAGCTCCCGTTCCCTCCTGGCACAGAACTCAATCATGTGTCTGGAGGCCGGTTGGGGCCCTCCTCTGCAGGCTTGGGGCCTGGGACCCCATGGGGCTTCCAGGTTTCCCTGCCTGGCCTCCGACTTTGCTCCCAGAGCCCGGACCAGTTACCCTGCCTGGCCCAATGTGGGAGGGGGCGTCTTGGTTTGGGGATTGTGTTTTCCAGTACTGTCTGCGTGGAGCTCCGGTGAGGTCTGATCTCGGCCTGATCCCTGGGGCTCAGCAGCCCTTACCCACCAGCAGGTGGCTGGAAAGCAGGGGCAGCTTTTTTGTTTTCTGATCTTGCCATAGGATGCGTGCACTAGTCAGAGACAGAGAGAGAAAGAGAGAAATCTCCCCTGGGGGGATGGCCAAGCTGCAGTCCCTTCTCCTTCTCCTCTTGGGCGTGTTCCGCCTGCTTGGATTCAGCTTCCGAACTCCACAGTGGCTTTTGCTCTGGGGTCTGCCAGCCTGTGGCTGTGGGTTGCTGCTGGGACCGTGAGACCCCCCACCCCAGCACTTCTGCGTAGGCTGGGCCTCCCTTGGCTGGGAAGATGCTCTGGAGAAGGGTGGCTGCTGTATGTTAATAGCCACACTCTGCAGCTGGGACAGAGGCCCTGCCCCGAGGGAAGGGTCTGGGGAGGCCCCAGATGCACGCTGCACATGGACTGGGGGGCATCGGGGGGCTCAGGTGTGACGTAGGAGGCAGAGTTCAGTGAGGGTTGAGGAAGAGTGAGGTGGCGCGGGCTCCAGGGCTGCTGGCTGGGTGACTGGTTGGCTAGGGGTGCCAGGCTGCAAGATGAGTACCTTGTGGTGGGGTCTGCTGTGTGGACACAGTGGACAGCTGAGGGGCACGGAAGGCCGCTGAGGTGGAGGCACCGTGTGTGTGGAGATGGGAGAGGAAGGACAGGAGAGGAGAGGCCAAGTGTGGAGTCTAACCCTGAGTGTGCTGTGCCTGAACTCCTCACTTAACAAGTCTGCCCTCGCTCTGGATGGGCCATACGGGGCGGCGCCCATAGAGACGGGACAAATGGTGCAATGTTACAACACGGGGTCTGCACAGTGTTACAACTCTTCAAGGCAGTGTTACAGATCTTCAGGGTGTTACAGATCTTCAGGGTCCTCTGTTTATTGTCAGAGACGACACAGTGTTACAACTCTTCAGGGCCAGGGATCCTGGTTATATACATGTTGGTGGGTGGTGATGGGTTAAATGAAGGATTGTAAAAGGTGGGTTATGATTGGTTGCTTTTGTGGACCAATCATGAGGCGCCGAATATGCAAATCTGAGGGAGTCTAAGCTCACCGATTTGCTATGGAAAGTGGCCAATCAGAGTATGGTTTTGAAGGTGAGGTTTTGAAGGGGAGCCAATCATGGCCTTTGGCATTGTGTAATGGTTTGCTGAGAAACCCAAACCTAAGGGAGATATTCGCTGGTGCGCAGCCTCCCACAGTGTTGGAGATAAATTCTGCGGCTGAGAAGCCAACATCTTGCACTCCTCTGAAGACCACTCGCCTCTCAGCCTCCCCCTGCTCCCCCCACCCCCTGCCTAGGTGGTGGAGATGGGGAGGGAGCAGACTGGCCCTGTCGTGAGAGTCTCAGCTCTGTGGGGGCCAGATATGTGAACGGTAATAACCCAGCGTGACCAGAGCTGCGGGAGATGGCGTGGGGGGCCCGCAAGGACACGCAGTGAACAGAGTGGCATCCGAGAGGGCGATTCCTGAGTCACAGCCCTAGGCAGGGGGAGGGTCCGCCTGGTGGGATAGGAGAAGGCATTCCCAGAGCACCTGCCTAGGCCCAGAAGTGACAAGAGTCCAGCCTAATTGGGGGTGACTGGGCGCATCTGCATATTTTGCGTTAGCTTGGGAGTCATAGACCCGGGTTCTGGTTCTAGTGCTGCTTCTGAGGGTCCAAGTGAGCAAAGACACCCTCCTGCCAATTGCTCTCAGCTTCGATTTTCTCCACTGTGTAAAGGGAATAGGGCTGCGTCATCTCCAACCCCTAGGTGGAAAGCCCCTGACCCTTTCTGAACAGGCCAGCTCCACCCCCCTTCCCGGGACTCACCTGGGCTGCAGGTGCGGGCCCCTGGGGGACACTTACAGTGTGCTCTGCTCACCGGGCTCAGCCTCAGAGTGCCAGAGCCTCTTGCTTTGTTGCAGACAGTTCTGCCCCACAAGCAGACTAAGCTTTGAGCCCACCTTCTGGGGGATCTGGCTGGGAATGGACACTCCCGTTGGAGTTCTCTCCTCTGGACTGCCTGGGCAGGAGGGACAGTTCTGAGCTGTGTACTGTCCTCTGCCAGCCACCAACAGCTCTCCGAGGACAGCCAAGCCCTGTGATTCCCTGTGTACCTCTCACTTCTTCATGCCCACTGGCTTCTCTGGCTTATAAGCCTTGCCAGCCAATCAGCTTTGGCTTTCCCGCCTGTGTGATGCGAGTGACCAATCACACTTGCTCTAGTTTCTCCGTTGCTAGGTATTGGAAGCTGCCTCCTTACCACCTCCAGGCTTGGGTTTTACAAGTCCAGTCCTGGACCTGGAGCTGACTGGGAGACTGGGGGCTCTGGGAAGAGGGGTTTACGATGATCTGAGTGGTGTCCAGTGGGTAGGGTTGCCTGACTGTCAGGACTGTAGGATCTCAGGGGAAAGAGAGAGCTTCTAGCCCAGACAATCTAGGAGGGCTTCCAGGAGAGGGCTCTTAGGAGGGATTTTTCAGGTCCTGCTTGGTCCAGCCTCAGCTGCCCAGCTTTTCCTCACCCGGGGCTTCACAGGACCCCAGCTAACAGCCTCAGGACTCCCATCCTGACAGCTGTCAGATACCCCCCGTCCCTCTGCTTGCCCTGTGTCTGCTCCAGGCCCCGCCCCTCGCTCACACACGCACATGCACACACCCAGGGCTCAGGTGGGCGTGGTGTCTGTATTACTCTCAGCCTGGTTAAGACACCGTCTTGGCTCCAGAGGCTGGTGATGGAGAGGACCCAAGAGACAGCAAGGGAGGATCTGGAGAGAAGTGGAGTGTCCCCGGTGGCTGGGTATGGTATGTGAGAGGGTGTGCGTGTGATCTGCCTGGGTACATGTGTGTGCGTGTGATCCACCTGCATACGTGTGTGTGCGTGTGCTGGTTTCCACTCACGCACTTTGGGTTCTCACCTGCATATGTGTAGAGCACCCTGAAGGGACCCTGGTGCTTCTGTGTCTTGAGCTGGATTTCTTCACCTCCCCATGGTCTCCTGGGAGAAGCCCGGTGTCCCGGGTCCCGCGGCCCAGCTCCACCCCTGCACTGCCCCAGCCGATGGAGCTACTTCTTGATGAAAAATGTCAATGAGACTGGCCTACTGCTGGTGCGACCTTTTCTGAGCCTGGGCCACTCCAGGGTGATGGGGGTGGAGAATGAACCCCCACTGCCCCGGGGCCTGGACCCAGTGTGCAGGCTGGTCTTGTTGGTGGAACTCAGCTTCCCTCCATTCATGGCCCATGTTTCCAGGGCTGCAAGGAGGGGTCAGCTCACCCACCTATCACAGCAGGAGGGGATCTGGGCTGGGTCAGGGCCCTCCCAAGGATTCTGCTGCCTCTGGGCCTCAGTTTCTTTCTACATCTATAAAAAGGGGGCTAGGGTCAGCAGGTGGTATGGTGGTTAAGGTGGCTGGATCTCACATGGTTGACCAGGGGTTCAAGTCCTGGACCTGGCAGCTTGAAAAACACACCAGGAGTGTGTGTATGCATGCCCAAAATCCTGAGAGGAGGGAGAGATGGAGGAGAAGGTGTGGCCACACTCCGTGGGGCTGCTTTCTCACTTCCCCTCTTTCTCTCTGGCTTTTTCCAGTAAGCACACACGCCTTCTAGCCAAAAAAAGAAAAGAAAAAGAAAAAAAGAAAAGGAGGGGGGTGACAAATACCAGAGGCTCAGCTGAAAGATGCTGAAAGCAGTCCGAGTGGTGAGGTGCTGGTGCCCACCGGGCCTGGTCGACGCGGGCATCTAAAGGCAGAAGCCACAGAGGGCATGTGTTCGGCCCACAGGGCTGCATTAGTGACCACCAGTGAAGAAATGAGCCATTTCTGGGCCAGCAGATGGCATAGTGGTTACATTGTTGGACTCCCACCTGGCCAACTGCGATTCGAGTCCCAGGTCTGCTGGCTTGAAATGCACTCAGGGTGAGTGTGCATGCGTGCCCAAGCTCCCAGGAGAGTGTAGGAGAAGGGATTTCAGCCTGGCCATCCCCCTGGGGGGTGATGTCTCACTTTCTGTCTCTTTCTGTCTCTTTCTTTCTCTCTCTCTCTGTCGGGTGAGCACACACACCCTGTAGCATTTGAGTGAAGTCTGGACATGGCTTCTCCTGACTAGCCTGGCAGCCCAGGGCTGTGTGCCATGTGGGGCTGGGGCATTTAGGCAGGGCCTGTGCACCTGACCCCTCCTGGGCAGGCAGGCCTGCTTTCTGTTTCCTGCCTAATCCTTGTGGAGGGGCTACGCATGTGACCCTGACCCGTCCAGAACACTGGCATTTCAGAAGGGGCTTACCAGTGACCCAGTCCTGTGGGTGGCCTGTGTTTGGGGAGAGGGGAGCGGGCTACAGCTGCCTCCTGGAGCCCTCAGTGCACACCCCCTTGGCAGTGCCCTGGGTACCTGGTCGCCAGCTGGGAGGATGTCTCTCAGTGGGCCGCTCTTTCTCTGCAGGAAAGCCCACGCCTCGGTCACTGCCTGTCACTGTCTGTGCCATGGCCCACCGAGGCCCAGGGACCAGCTGGGCAGGTTCTCCCTGGACGTGATGTCTGGAACCATCATCTGGGGGTGCATATCTGGGTGTGGCTACTGTCCCAGAGCAGCTGACCAGGGCCAATGACGCTGGTGACAATCGCTGAGCTCCTGGGCCAAACACGTCCTGTGACAGCTGCCCCAGCTCAGAGCTGCATGGTCTTTACCTGGGAATTCCCCCGGGAATGGAGCCGCCCAGAGGTGCGTCCATTCACGATGTTGGGGGGAGCGTCCTGGCTGGGGCTCCCTGCATGTGTTTATGGCAGTCGTTCACGTCTGGAACATGGATTTGCTTGTCTGGGTTTAAAGAATGTGTTCAGAGAAACAGGTCAGTTCCGGAGTCACCAGCCTCTTAGTTTACCCCGGGGAGGTACATCTGGACCCTGAGACACTGCTGACCCCGAGGAGGTCGTGGAATGGCCTGGATGTTTGGAACCACGGATGGACGGAACTGGGGGCCTGAAGGAATGTGACTTGCTCAAGTTGTCCCATGAGTCAATGGTTAAGATAGCTGGATCTCACATAGCAGACTGCACGGTTCGAGTCCCAGATCTAATGACTTGAAAAACACACTAGGTGCATTTGTGTGCAAGCCTCAAATTCAGAGGAGACTGGAGGAGAAGGGATTGTGGCATGGCCATCCCTCTTGGGGGTGATTTCTCACTCTCTCCCTCCCCCAGTTCCCATCTTTCTCCGGTGAGTGCACACGCCCTGGTGCAGCACTGGAGCGTTTGCAAGGCTGCCTGGAGCAGTGTGGGTTTGAGAGCTGGAAGTCCCCGCTGCCCTGGCTCAGGGGGTCCCAAGAGAGGCTGAGTCTGGTTACTGTCGTCTTTCTTCCTGCTTGCTCACAGTGGTTCTAATGGGCTTTCGGGCCAGAAACACCCCAGCTCAAGTGCTGGCTCTCCGGCTTTCAGCGGTGACCGTGGGCGAGTCATCATTAGCCTCTTGGCGCCTCATCCGCGGCGAGGCATAACGGTATCCTTGACCTGGTTGTTCAGAGGATTAAAATGAGGAACGCAGTCAAAGTCTGAGCACATGTGCGTGCCTGAGTGCCTCGTGGAGGCGGCCGTTGCATGCCTCCCGTGTTTTCCTGTCGTCCTCATCTCGCCAGGGGTCTCTGCCAATCCCTCCTCCCTCCTGGCAGGTGAAGCTGCCCTCCTCGACTTCCAGGCTTGGTCTAATCCAGAGGCCTTAGGAACACTGGAGCTGGCTCATCCAGACCCAAACCTCAGGGACAGTGGCTTTTATTTATTTAATTGCCAGAGGGCACGTGTGCTTGCCAGAGACAGAGGGAGAGGGAGAGGGAGAAGCCACCCTCCAGTGACACGTGGTCCCGTCACATCCCTTCTCCTCCATTTGCCTCTCTGGAGGGAATTTGGGCATGCATATGTGCTGGGTGCATTTTTAAAGCCACCGGGGCCAGAATTCGAACCACAGTCAGCCATGTGGGCTCTGGCTCCTTTAACCCCTGGGCTACAGGGCTGACCCAGGATAGAGGCTTTAAAAAGACAGGAGTGGGCTGTTTCTCGTGACCCATGTCTTGTGGCCTCACTTGCTCTCGGCCTTGTCTTACCATCGGTGCTCTGGGGTTCTAGTCAGTTCCTTGGTCCTAGCCCTGGCCGGACAACTCTCGGTGCCCAGCTCCACCCCATTTCTGGAGCAGTGTTGCTTTTCAACAGCTGGGATTCAACAAGCCAGAGCCTCTTGGGTTCCAGGCCTTGTCCCAGAGTTATCTATTGGATTACCTCTGTAATTAGCATTTAATTAGCACCTACTTCCTGTCCAGCATCACAGGAAGTGCTCTATGGACCTTTTTTTATTTAATCACCCAACAGCGTCTGGAGCTGGGTATTCTTACCAACTTTGTTTTACAGGGGGGGATATTGAGACCCAGAGTGTTGGGGATTGTTTGGGTCACGTCACGTCACATGGAGGGGACTTTGGAAAGTTGAGGAGGAAGACTTGCGCTGAAGGCCCAAAGCACTTGGCCCAACCTGGAGAGGTACTCTGTTAAGGTGATTCAGCTCAGTCATCCTGTCACATTCAGTTCCCGGACCTTAGGCTGGATGGCTCCTCGTCCTGTCCCCCTCCTGGCTTCGTGCCGTTGCTCTGATGATCAGGAACGCATTGCTTGGCAGAACTGTGGGCATTGTGAGAATTAGGGGTACACAGACAATACCCACTGGTTCTAGCCATGGCCTAGGCTCCTCCTCACCCACTCCCGTGGCCATGTACAAGCCAGACCACGGGGGGCCGGGCTGTGGCATCGCCCTGCACTGATGTCTAGCTTCGTGTGGTTTTGTTAGTAGACGATCCATTTTTGCAGGAAACTTGAGCACGGCCTGCTCCTCCCCTGGAAGCTCTCTGGGCCTGGGGCCTGGGGAGAAGTGGACCAGAGCTTTGGGAAACCTGGGATTCTCTCTGTCACTGTCACAGGGCCTGGCCTTGACCATGATGCCCATCTGGGCTGCAGAGGACACCTGACTTGTCAGTTGGCTCTGCTGTGATGGCTCCCGGGGCCCAGGGCAGGTCCTCACACCCTCGAGGGCCTTGGTGTCCCTGCCTGTGAAGAGGGAGGGCAGGACTGGCTGCTCTGAGTGCTTGCTAGCCTCGTCCCGCAGAGGAGTAAATGCCGCGAGAGTCCCTCGCCATCGCCCTGCCGCCCTGGCAGAGGCCCTGAGCCAGAGGAGGCTGAGGGGAATGAGGCCGAGGGAGGGGTCTGGCTTCTAGTTCTTTGGCTGGTGGATTGGGGTGTTTACTGAGATGGGGGAGAAAAAGGGCCAGAGTGGGTTAGGGATGGATGATGAGCTCAGTTTTGGATTTGAGGTGCTCAAGGGACCCACGCATGGAGCTGAGCTGGGATTTGCTTTGAAGGCCATGCTCTCTGTAGCACACGACCCGTGCAGAGCGTGCAGTGCACATAGCCAGGAGGGATCAGGGGGGTCTGTGCTCAGGGTAGGTCAGCAGCCTGGAATAGCAGCGGTGACAAGAAAAAAAGCAGGGAGGGCTTCCTGGAGGAGACTGCTGAGCAGCGTGTTCTGTAGATACAGTCAGAAGGCGAGTCCCAGAGGCAAACAGCAAGGCAGCACAGTTGGAAGGATTCTTGAAGGCCATACTCAGCACGAGTATGTGACTTGCCCAGGATCTCAGCTCATGAGAGGTTGAGCCAGGGTTCCCACCAGGTCTGCCTCACGCCAGGGTCTCTGTTCCCAACCCCAGAGATACTGCTCTCAGGGCGTGTGGCCCAGCGCGGGGAGAAAGGGGGTCACAGACTTGGTGGGGCTCAGTCTCTGCCAGGTGAGGCCAGTTTGCCCAGCCCAGACCTCGTCAAATTCCAAATAACAGACACGAGAGTCAGGGCCGTTCTGGTTTGCACGCAGACCTGACCGTGTGGAAGGGTGTCCTCGAACGCAGGTAGCCTGGGCCACTGCTTTGCACCTGTGAGCCAAGGCGCACCAGAGTCTCCCTCGTGCTCCCAGCTGTCACCACCTCTGAGAGGCCATTGACACACCAGACTTGATCAGCCATCAAACAACGGGTTCCTCTCTGTCTCACACAGAGGAGACTGACCAGTCTTTCCTCCACGCCAGGAGAGGCGGAGGCCCAGCCTTGCAGAGCACCAGTCCGCCATGGGGCGGGGCCCGCCTGACAGCAGGGCAGAGAGGATGCAGGCGTGCCAGGCCTGCCAGGCGGCCACGGCGAATGGCCGCCGCTCACAGCGAGGAGGCAGTGTCAAATGGGGTGCGTTACTCTCCGTGCAAATTAAAAATTAAAATTAATCAAACACTCAAATTGATTTCCTTCCCGTCTGTTTGCTCTGCCATGCCAGTCAGGCGCCCGCCTGCCCACCAGCCCGAGTAGCCCGTCTGTGCTCCAGGACCTGTCAGCCCAGGCTGGGATGGCCTGGGGGAGCCACAGGCGCCTCACTCTAGCCCTGGGAAGTGGAGGCGGGTCAGCCTGGCCAGGCCCCTGCCCCTGAGCCCTGGTACAGGAGAGAATGTGGCTGTGGTCAGAGGAAGCTCGGGGTGGCGGGGGGTCAGAGGCCTGGGAGGCACCTGGGTCTTTGGTAGCCGAAGCTGTGATGGCCGCTCGACAGGTCAGCTGGTGTGTCTTCTGTGACTTTGGGGTCCCAGGAGGATGCCTGAGAGGGAGCAGTGCCCCCCCATAGAGTGGCCAGTGACTAGGACAAGAATGCCAGCTCCCAGGAGTGAGGAACCTCACCCTTAGTCAAAGACTACCAGTCAGCGAATGGGAAGGCCAGGCCGAGTCTGCTAAGCCTAAGGGGGGGTGAGGGAGGCGTGCAGGAGGAGGGCTGCTCGGGGAAGGAGGAGGGGGCTGGGAGGCGGATGGGTTGTGTGCAAACCGAGAGGTGGTGGGGCCAGAGGGAAGACTTGGCGAAGGGATCCGATATGTCTAGAAGAGAGTGAGGAGACGGCCCAGCTGGGGGGGGGGGGGCATTTCTCCTGGGCGACCCAGTTTTCTGTCTGACCCGGGAAGCCAGGGGTTGTGGAAAAAGTGGGAGGTGATGCCCGCTGCCTCCTGGAATCCACGTGGCCACGCTCCCAGCCTAGCAGGGTGATGCGTCTGGGACACTGCCAGCTCTCCTCCGCCAGCCTGTGGGCATGGCTGGAAATAGAGGGGCCCTGGGGCGGCATCTGCAGGGGCACTGCCCCGGCCCGTGTGGCAGGAGGCTCCCAGCGGCCAGCCTTCGGTGATGGGACTGCCATGATGGCCTGGACCCCGCCCTGGCTGCTGAGGCCCTGGCAGTAGCATGACCCACTGGCTGTTCATGACCTGCCTCTTGGTCCTGCCTGCGGGGAGGCAGGACACAGGCTCTGCACCTGCCGGCCCGTGCCAGATCCCCTGGGTGGAGGGCCGTGGCCTGGACCTGCTGAGGAAAGATGAGTGGCCTGGGCTGAGGTCATCACCCCGGGGCGCACCAGCTCACTCCTGCACGCAGGGCGGAAGCCGAGGCTCTGAGAAGCTGCGTTTCCTTCCCCAGGCTGCACAGCACAGCTGGGACATGCCTGCGTGAACACACCGAGGCTCTCTGGACAGGCGAGACGAGTTGGGGAATGAAAAGGGGAGCTGACCAGGATCGTGGCTCTGCCTGGGTGTCGGGGACTCTGGGGAGAGGCTGCTGTCCCTGGGGCCCACCTGCAAGCCCTGGGAAGGCTCCTCAGGGCGTGCTGAGCCAGAGCAGGCAACAGCTGTGAGCTCATCTCTCCTGAGGCTGCCAGCTCTGGTGGGAAGGCAGACGGCGGGGAGGAGGGGCAGGGAGATGGCGAAGGTGCCTGGGATGGCCATGAGGCCGAGCTCGGGTGTGGGCAAGGGAAAGGACACTCGAGAACACCTCCTGTGTGCCATCATCCGTTTCTGTACGCTATTCCTCGCACGCTCTGCGGGTCACTTTGGTGGCTGCGTGCTTTTGTCCCCATTGTACAGAGGGGGGCACTGAGGCTGGAAGTGCATTGGTGTGCCTGACACCCAGGTCGAGGCCTTTGCAGGGTGACTTCGTGTTGGGACTGGGGGGCTAGGAGCCTGGGCCTTCCTGGGCCCCCACCTCTACCCGCTGCAGCCGGGGCTTCTCCCACTTCCAGCTCCCGCCAGCAGGGGGAGGCTGTGCTGCGTCTGGCTGCAGATAAGGGGCAGAGATTGGGACTGGGTTTAGGGGAGAGAAGGGGTGGAGGAGGCCCCTGCAAAAGCTGCTGGGTTTGGGGAGCCTGTAGCCCTCTGTGATGGCTGGAAAGTGGGGGCAGGGGCACCTGTCTAGATTTGCCAAGTGACAGTCTTCCTGCTGCCCCAGAAGAAAGCAGAAACTCTTAAATTCGTGGCTTTGTAAGCCTCTCTTCCTCCTGGTACACCCAGTATTCTCTATTTCCTCTCCCAGGTTTTTGCATGCGCTCTTCTCTGGGCATGGGATGCTCTTTCTGCTCCTTTCAGCCTGGTCAACTCCCACTCATCCTTTAATATATGCGCTTCAATGTCACCTCTTCCAGGAAGCTTTCCTGGATTCCCCGCAACCCCCGCTAGCAGCCTCCTGCTCATCGCAGGATGGGGTGCTTGAGATGCTTGGTGAACAAATGGTCAAAACCCATCGCTCCATGGGGCTGGGGAGCGAGGGAGCTGTCGGTAGGAGGAAGGGCTTGGGGCCTGAAGACAGAAAGCTCCTGCCCCAGGTCAGTCCAGGATCATCAGGCTGACAGAGAGCCTGGGGACACCAGGAGGGTCCAGGGAGATCTTGGACGTGGGAAAGCCCTGCACACTACAGAGCTGAGCCCAGGAGGCCCCCAGTCCCCTGGTGAGGCTGGAGTGGGAGCGTGAGAGAATGAGGGACCAGGCCAGAGAGGGCCAGCAGCCTCAGGAGTGGCCCCAGCTCTCACAGGCAAGGAAGAGGGGGCTCTGGGGGCGAAAGGCCGCCTGCTGCATCTGACACTACATCAGAGTTGAGCATGGCCCTAGAGAGAACGGAGGCAGACTCTTCCTAATAAAGGTAAACTGAGGCACAGAGCAGGGTAGGCATTTGCCCAAGGTCACACAGCATAGCGGAGGCACGTGTGGGCACGGCCCTCAGCAATGACAGGTGCCTTCATCCGGAGTTCAGATCCGGACAGCTGCTTCCCTGATCCCTCTGGAGCCGCAGTCCCGGGCGCCAGTCGGTACTGCCCGCATCCCAGCCCGCCCCAGCCTGGGCCGCCGCGGGCGCCGAGCGCCCCCTGGATGGCGTGGTCTGGGCAGCTCTCGACCGTCCTTCTCCTTGACTCACCTCCAGCCCCGGAGGGCCGGGCTCGGCGCGGCGGACAGGGCGCCGCTCTAGGGCCCGGGACTGTTTCCGCGCGGCGTGGCCGCCTTGCCCGCGCGCCCGGGCGGGGCAGGTGGAGCCGGGTGCGCTATCTCTTTAAGCCCGGGCGAGCGGCGAGCGGCAGCCGGGCGAGCGCGGGACGTCGCCGCCGATCAGGCCGGAGCGCCGGCCCGGAGAGGGCTGCAGGGCGGGCGCGCTCGGTCCCGGTGTAATGCGGAGGATGTGAGAGGCGGCGCAGGGCGGCGGGAGGAGGGCGCGGAGAGGGCGGCGGCGACCCTGCCGGCGGCGGGCGAGCGAGGAGCGGGCGCGCAGGCCGGGAGGGAAGGGGCGAGAGCTCGCGGCGGCGGCGGCGGGGCTGGGGGCCGGCGGGGCTGGGCGCGAGCGCCGGAAGCCGAGTGGGCACGGGCCGGCTTGGGCGGGAGCGCGGGCCGGCGGAGGAGCGGGGCGCCCGCGGGGTCCCCGCCGGGGCGGCCGGGGCGAGGCGCGGCGGAGGGCTGCGGAGCCGCGGGGCCGCGCGCCGGGCCGGGCCGGGCGGCGGGGCAGGCCTTTGTGAGCGCCCCGGGAGGGCGCGGCGGGCGCGGGCCGGGCGCGGCGGGGAGCGCGGGGTGCGCGCGTGAGCGGCCGGCGTGGCGCGCGCTCGGGCTGAACCGGCGTCGGGCGAGCGGAGCCGCAGGAGCGGCGCGAGGGGAGCCGGGCCTGCGCACGCGCACACGCCGCGCGCCCTCCCGCTCTCACACACGCGCACACACGCCCTCCCGCCTCGCTCGTCGCTGCCGCCACCATCTCGGAGCCGAACCCTGAGGAGCGGGAACCCGAGCCGGAGCCGGGACCGGAGCTGACCCGAGCCGGGGATGCGGGCCCGGAGAGGAGCCGCGCGCGGACGGCGCGCCCGGGACGGTGAGTGAGTCCAGGCCGGGCGCTGCGGCGGGGCCGGGGCCGGGGCCGGGGCCGGGGCCGCAGGGGCGCAGGCCGGCGAGCTGGGGTGTCTGCCCGCTGACAGCGCCGCGCGCGCGGCCTCTGATTGGGCGGGAGCCTCGGGGCCGCGGTGGGGGTGGGGTGCGGGACGCGCGTCCTGAGGGCCGTGCACGCGCGGAGGGGCGCGCGGGGGGTGCGCGCTCGGCACCTCAGGCCATGACCGCGCTCCCGCCAGCTGAGCGGCTCGGCTCACCCTCACCTGCCGCCAGAACCCCGGCTACTTGGAGCAACTTTGTGGAGCCCCCGGGCGCGACGGGCCGGGAGGGGTGCGGGGAGGAGCCTTGGTGGTGGAACTCCGGCCTATTCAGCGCGGAGGACGTGAGGGGAGAATGGGGCGGGGGCGCAGGAAGGGGCGCGCCTCCATCACCCATCAGCGCAGCCGCCCGCTGCTCAGGACACCCATCCGATCCGCGCCGCGCTGGAGCCGCTCCGGGTGCCAGGCTCCTGTGACCCTGCCAGGGTCAGGCGGAACCGTGCCGCGGCAGCTCCCGGGCCAGGCCGGGAGACTGTCTTTGCAGCCAGGCTGGAGGCAGGGGGGTTGAGTCCGGGAGAGGGGAGGCGTGCAGGTGAGTGTGTATGTGCGTGTGCCCGCGCCTGTGTTCCGCGGGATGGGCGACTGCAAGGAGGGAGCCACCTGCAAGGGTGCCCCACCAGACCCGGACCCCCAGAAACTCCCAGTAGGCGGGGAGGTTCCCTCATCCCTGGTGCCCCCACCCCTGCTTGGAGCCAGGCTCCTGCTGCCTCTCTGTATTGAGGCTGCACCATGCTCTGCATCCCCTCCCTCCTGAGCCTCTGGTCCTGTCCTGGCTGCCTCAGGGGACACCTCTGTCGCCCCACCTGCCAGCCCTTGCAGTAGATAAGATGGGGAGCTGTGATTCGTGATGATCCCTACAAGGAAGGGACCCTGTGTCCTCAGGAGCCAGCTGTCCAAGAGAGGACCCTCAGGCTCCTCCCCCTGGCCACATCCTTCTCCCTCCTGGAGCAAGGTCTTCCTCTTCTAGGGAGTCTGCTCTGATCATTGCTTGCTCCTGGGTCTTCACAGCGTGGGTCTCCCCAGGGCTGGAGCTGGGGGGCCCAGCTGCCCCAGTGCTTACACCCTCTTTCCTGGCACACAGCCTGTGTGCCTGGGGGTCAGAAGTCTTGTGGGCAGTCTGGGTGATGGGTGGGCGGGTGGTGGCTGGGCCAGTTTCTGCCTGCGTCTTGGGTGTGGAAAGAGCTGAGACCCACCAGCTTCCAGGCTCAAACCTTACTCCCACCTCCATCATCGTGCTGGAGTCTCAGCCACGAGTCCATGTGCCAGACCCACGGCCGTGCTTCCTGTCCCTTCCAGGAACTGTGCAAGGAAAACTGGGTCTCCTGAGTCTCGGGCAGCCCCTTCCCGCTGAGGTGCCCTCTGACCCTAATCTTGGCATGACAGGGAGGGCCAGAGAGTGCACCCAGGCCTTTTTCTACCTGGTGGCAGCATTCTGGGGACAGCTCTCAGGCTGCCTGTGACCAGTAGCTTCCCCAGATGGGGCAGTCACTGTCAACCTGAGCAACTGAGCCAAGGCCCTGCTTCCCTGGCTGGACCTTGGGCCTCTGGCCCCAGCCTGGCCTGGTTAAACTTGTTCTTCCCAGGTTAGGGGCCAGGGCCTGAGCTCTGCCTGGTGCTCTGCAAACCTCGTTCCTGTAATCCTGCACTCGGCTCGAGGGTGTCACTATCCTCCTGGGCATCAGAGGAGCGCCCAACCAGCCTGGCACTCTGGACTTGGGGGCATGGGTTCCCACTGGAGACCGGGCCGTGCACGGGGAAGGAGACGGACTCTGGTGGTGACTAAGCCCACCGGAGGCCCAGCAGGCCAGAACTGTCAGCCCCAGGCAGGCTTCTGTGCCTGCTCAGTCCTGCTGGCAGCCTGGACTCATCCCAGGGCCGTGGTGGCCCTTGGAGGCCCTTAGGGGTGAGAGCCATTGCTCAGGAGTGCCCAGGGTGCTTCTGGGGTGGGGGGGCCAGGACCGCTGGGTCCTGGCAGTGGTTTCTTCTGCCCCTGCCAGCATCATTCTCCAGCGCCTCTTTGCCTCACCCCCTCTGCCATCTCTCGCTGACTCGGTCTTTCTTAGATGTTCTGTTCCCTCTCCTCTCCCTCCTCCCCCACGCTCCCTATCTTCCCCCGGGGCTCCCTAAGCAGCTTGGACTCCTGCATTGCTGGGTGCTGACCAGTGCTGCTCTGCCACCGACACCCAGCAGGCGGGAGTGTGCCAGCTGCCAGCTTGGCCCCACCCCACCCCCAAGGCCAGCTTGAACCCTGCCCTGGCTCTTCTGGTGCCCCCTGCACACACACACACACACACACACACACACACACACTCTAGCAGGGCAAATCTTTCATTCGGGATGCTAAGCCATGGGGTGGGGAGCAAGGCACTTCTTTGGCCTCTGGCCTATGCTGACAGGGGTGAAAACCCCAGCCAGGCACCCCCAACCCCTTTAGGAAGACAGCCACTGCTCACCCCATCTCCTGGCAGGGCAGTGCCCAGTGTGGCCCCCTTAACGTCCTTCCCCAGGTGGGCGCTGCCACTGCCATGTTTGCAA
The DNA here is from genome assembly GCA_026018925.1 of Tupaia tana. NCBI lineage: Eukaryota > Metazoa > Chordata > Mammalia > Scandentia > Tupaiidae > Tupaia > Tupaia tana. The sequence goes on from JAKSZU010000028.1 coordinate 2,693,290, forward strand.
TTGTAAAACTATTATGTCTGAACAGATGCAGTGCTAGGGGGATACTGGGTGTTTGGGCCTTGGGGTGACCGGGGGGGGAAGGTGCCTCTGACCCCTCAGGAAGCTGGGGTCCCCTTGGCCGGTCTCAGAGTCTTTTTGTGCCTGCTGCTAAGAGCTGCAGCTTAGCCTTTGAGGCTTAATCTTCCATTTTAGGGGCATCTTCTGAGGATATGAATGGCAAGCAAGGGCCCTCCCTGGAGGAAACCGACTGGGTTTGAGCAGGGTGGGCTGGGCAGCACAGAGGCACAGCGAGGAGTGGGGGGAGCGAGGGACCTGCAGGTGACCTGCAAGGGCTGGTGGGATGCGGACCTGCTGAGAGATTTCTGGAACTCGGTAGGTGCTCAGGAAACAATTGTGGAATGAATGAATGAATGAATGAGCGACTGGAGCAAGGCTGTCCAGACCGAGGCATAAGTGGGGGGAAGCATCCACCACTGGGATGTGTTTGGGGTGGAGTGGCTCATGCAGGGGATGGCAGCACCAGGCAGAGAGGATCTGAGGGTCTGCCTGAGCAGTGCGGGCTGATTCTGGACACAGGGTGCAGGCTGTGGTTCTGCAGGGGCAGGATGGGATCTAGGATCCGGCCGCTCCTTCCAGTGCTCGTGGGAGGGCGCTCGTGGGGGGACTCAGGCTCGTGGTGAGGGCAGCAGCAGGGGCAGGCCTTTGACCTGCCTTCTTCAGGAAGGCCAACAGGTTGTGGACCCCAGCAGGTCATCGGAGTTGGCCACCTCAGGCATTGCCCGTCCCACCACCTGGACACACAGTGAGTCATGTCCTGAGTCAGACACAGACTGTAGTACTGGCCCTGCCTGGGTGTGCATTCGGGTGAGTCCCCATGGTCCCTTGGGTCTCAGGTTCCCTATCTGTGAAATAAATGGATGAGTTTGAATCCCTGGGTAAGGGGTGAGTTGGGAATAGTTTATGGATAACCTTGGAAGTGGGATTCCAAGAGAAGGGGCAGAGGGGTGGGCATTGCTGTTTGACAGAGGGGGAGCTTGAGAACCAGGGGGCGGTGGCTTGCACAAGGTTGTGAAGCAAGCTGGGGGCCGGGCTCCTAGCCTGGAGTTTTCCTGGCCGTGCTGGTGGCCTGCCGGGCGGCAGGGCTTGGGGCCTCTGCAGAGGACGTCCTCAGGCAGTCACCTCAGCAGTCCAGCTGTCAGGGAGCATATGGGACCATATGGCCACATCAGGGGAGGCGCCGGCTGCTGGAGGAGGCATAGCAGCGGCCACCGTGGCCTTCTGGATTGATGTGGGCACTGCCAGCCACCAGGGTCAGGGCAGGAGGGGGCCCCAAGTGGGACCTTGATGTCCAGGTTGGTTTGGACATGGAGGCAGGGTCTTGGCGGGTGGCCCAGTTCCAGCACCCATCTGTCAGGGCGCCCGGATAGGCTGCTTCATGCCTGGGCTGATCCAATTAGCTTGAGGCCAGCTGTGCCAGCTGCCACCCCTTGTGCCCCACCCAGCTCCAATGGCCTTGCTGGAACGTGGGTGGCAGGTCCCCTTGAGGTCAGGGCTGCAGGACTCGGGGGATCCCGTGTATGTGGGTGGTATGCACCCATTGCCCTGAGCCTGCTAGGACCCTGAGGGCCTGGACTCTGACCCAGCGGTGGTAGCACCAGCAGCTAAGGCACAATTCCCCAGGCTGGGATCCTCTGGGAGGCCCCAGGTTTGATTCCTGGTTCAACCTAAAGACCAGACAGGTGAGGTAGTACGCACCTGTCATCCCGGCAACTCAGGAGGCCAAGACAGGAGATTGTTGCCACGCAGTGAGACACTGTCTTCAAAAAAATGCAATAGTAAGAGGGCCTGGGCTAGGATGGCCGGCAGAGCTGGTGCTCGCCTGCATGTCAGGTGGGTGGACGTGCACGAGTCCCCTCGCCATCCTCATCTGCATCACAGGGAGATGGTACTTCCGTGCCTCCTCTGGAATCGGGCCCATGGGGCAGGCACTCACCTGCCGCCCGGGGCGGTCTCAGCCGATGTTAGCGGGCTCTCTCTGCAGGGAGAGGGAAGTGTTACTTGCCAGGGCAGATTTGCTTGATGACTGTCCATGTTTCCAATCCTTCTCTCGTGTAGTCCCAGAGAGGTTCTGTAAAGTTGGCAGTGAGCACGGTCCCATTTCACAGACGAGAAAACCGAGGCAGGAGTGGGGGCGTGATTCTCCTGCGGCCACACAGCAAGCTGGGCTTGACCCCATCTCTGGATCCTGGTGCGGGGTTCTTGCTCCAGGGCTAGGCTTTCCAGACTCCTGGGTGGCCTGGGGAGAAGTGGCTTTTCTGTGTCTAGACCAAGTTTGGGCCGTCCAGAGGCTTCACACTGGCCCTGTCCCTGTCACAGGTGCAGGAACAGGCTGTGGTGGTGACAGCAGCTGATTCCGGCTGGGGCCGGTGCGAGGGGTGCTCCATGCTGCCACATGTGCTGCGTCCGTCCCTCTGTCCCAGAGTGAGGAGGGGCCGAGCAGGGAGGGTAGGCCTGCCTCCCAGGCAGCCCCGGCCATGCTGAGGCCAGCAGGGTCAGCCTCCCGGGGCAGGTGGGGAGGGTATGGGCTGGTCGCTGGCCTCCTTTAAGCCTTGCCTCCTACTTCGTAAATGGGAGCGGTGCTCTCCCTGCCTGCCTCTCGGGGCTGTTTCTGGGGCGCTAATGTAAGTGTGTATTTCCATACATGGGACAGTAAAGAACACGCTGGTCCATGGCTGCGAATCCAGGAGTTCTCATCTGCATTCAGGTGGGCGCTCCCTCCGGCCCGGCCGTGCTGGGTACTACGAGGCAGCAGCGATAAGACTGGCCTCTACCCTCCTGGGGTGTGCAACAGGCAGTCCCTTCCCGGCACCTGCTGGCCTTGCTCCTCCTCAGCACCTCCCAGGGCTCCTGCTACCTCCAGGCTGGTGTCCGGACACCCCAGCCCCTTGCACCATCTGCCTCCAGTCCTAGCTCTCCCTCTCCTCCATGTGCCTCGGCTCAGCCAGAGCCTCACTCTCCCCTTCCCGCATGGGCTCTCCCTCCCCCGCTTTGATGCCTACCGCCCCTTCCGCCTATGTCCTTCCCCATCTCTGTGGGTCTTGCCCACTTTTCGAGACTCAGCCAAATACCACGTTTAAAAAATATATATATATGTATGTATCCCCTTTATTCACAATGGTGCACATGCCTGCTTATGCGAGAGTAAGAGTGAGAGAGTGGATACCCTCCACCGGGTTGGCACCTGCCACAATCCCCATCCACCATTCCTCCAGCCTGTCGGGTCCTGGGCACTGGCTGACTGGGCTGGAGATTGGCACTGTGGTTTGCCTTGTGGCTTCTTTCGAGCAGAGCATCCGCACTGTGCCGCGGAGCCAGCCCCTAAGGCCACATTTAAGGCACCTTTTCCTGTGCTGGCTCCATGGCACAGGGGTCTCATGGGCCAGCGAGGCTGAGCCCGGGCATGCACTGCATCTTCCAGGACCTCTGTGGTCATGCCATTTCCTCCTTGCATGCCCCTTGGGCCAGGCATGTGGGCAAGGCCCAGAACACCTGTTCAAGGAGCTCTGAGTCCCAGCGGCTTCTCTGCTGAGGCGCTCACCACAGACCTGGCCCTGCCCCGGAGGCGCCGCTGGGCCCCCGTCACTGGCCACACATAACTCTCCCCGATGAATTGCATGGCGCTCGGCAATTAGCGATTGATTATTTGGGGTCCTGATAACTCTTCATTATCGATTTGTGGAGGCAGGCCTGGCCAGCGCTGGCATGGGTCAGCTGGGCCTGGCCGGGAGATTGTGATCGTGGACATCATTCCTGGCCAGCGAGCTCGGGAAGCAGGATCCAGAGAGCGGAGGGGCAGGCCGCCCCCTCTCGGTCCACACAGCCAGGGCCCAGATGGAGGGCGGAGGACGGGAGCGGGGCAGGCCAGGAGCTGCTGCTCACTCCCACCTTCCTCTGTCCACCTCATTTTGTTCTGGCCTTCCCTGACCGGGGCCCTCAGCTTTCTCATCCGATAAGTGAGATTTCAGTCTGTTTGTGGGATAATACTTGGCCTTTGAGTTAGATGACTGGGAAGTCACAGATTTGTCATCATTTCTTTTTCTTTTAAAGATTGCCAGAGGTTGCGTGTGCTAGCCAAAGAGGCAGAGAGAGAGGGATGGAGGCAGGGAGAGGCCGAAAGCACTCCCAGTGGGGTGTGGTCACGTTGCAGTCCCTTCTCCACTTTTCATCCTGTTGGGACTCGGGGCAAGCACACACATGTGCCTGGTGTATTTTCCAAGCTGCCAGGGCTTGGATTCGAATTGAGTTGGCCACAAGGGATCTGGGTTCCTTGACCACTAGGTCATGGGCCCGGCCTGGCTTGTCATTTCTGCTCAATGGGTAGGGGCATTCTGAGGCTCAGAGAGGGCAGTGGCCACAGGACGGGAGAGCGTCATGACCCCGCCCACGCCGCTCTGCAGAGAGGACGGAGACGGGTGGGCAGGAGGGGCAGTTCCTCGGTGACACGCCATGCGTGGCCCCTGCTCATGGCGCGTGAGTCTCTGGGTCCTTTACCTTCCTGTTAGGATCATCCCGGTTACACAGAAAGGTGGCAAGACCCGTTCAGGGCACTCCTGTGGACCCCTCACCTGGAGTTAACAGTTGTTGACATTTAGCCACATCTGCTTTGTCTTTTTTGTCCTGAAGTATTTAAAAATAAATTATAGACATCATGACATTTCACCCCTATGTATTTCAGCATCTAAAACATCAGAGAAAATATTTCTGTCTGACCTCAAGTGCTCACGTAGTTTTCATTTTATTGTCAAGAGACGAGGGTGCTGACAGGTGAGGAGACCGAGTCTCAGAGGGGACCTGGGCTTTCCAAGGTCACACAAAAGACAAGGGGAGGTGGGGGGTCTCGGAGGCGGCCACCTCTCGTGGCCTGGCACACACACAGGGGCAGGTGACTGGAGCCAGGCAGGGGGCTGCAGCGGTCCCCGGGCCGGGAAACAGGAAGTGGCCCTCTTCTGGGTTAATGGCCTCTCTCCGTTTTTTGTTTGCTGTGGGATGAACAGGAACTGCAGCGTCAGGAAGATCTGAAGCAATTGCTTGTTTATTGTTTAATTTAGGAGACCGTTATCAGGCTCGGACTTTGTGGGGCCTGGCTGTCTCTGCTGGGGACAGGCAGGACTGCTCCCCCACCAGCCGCCCCTGGGGCAGCCGGGAGGCTGGCTCGGCAGAGAGTGTTAGGATCTGAGTCAGGATAGCCAGGGCTGTGCGGGGACTGCCTGGGTGTGGTGGGGCTTGGGGCTGAGCCCGAGATCTGGCTGGGTGGTGGGAGATGGGACTGGCGGGGCTGGGCTGCTGGGGTGTGCATAGTGTGGGGGTGGGCTCTGGGGCCTTGCCCACCTCCTGCCCAGGCCCAGTCTCCTCCCTGCGGAGGCTTGGATGGGACACGGCCCTCCCTCTGCCCTCCTCAGGCAGCTGCTGTTTGTCTGGGCTTCCCTGTCTCCTTGGGGTCAGGGTGATTGTGACCCCAGACCTGCACGTGCTCTGGCCTCCTGGAGGGGTCGTGGAGGTCACAGGTATGGAAGAGAAAGATGTGGGAAGGCGACCTCAGAGAGATCTCATTCGTCTTCTAGATTCCAGATAGGGAAACTGAGGCTCAGGACATGGCCCACCCTGTCCCAGGCCTCCCAGTAAAGCATCTCAGAATGTGGCAATAGGTCGGGTGCCTGGCTATCCGGTTCCAGGTGGGCTTCCCCTGGGGGCCTTATGGTTAAGGACTGACTAGCGCTTCCCCAGGGGCAGAGGGGAGGGAGGCTCCCGGAGCTCCCCGGTTAGGGCCAGCCCTCCTCTCTGCCCCTCCCTTCCTCCCTGCCTAGCTCTGTGTGTGCGCACCCCTAAGTTGCTTACCAGTGGGGAGACCTGGTGTGCAGGCAAAGGAAGAGGCCTAGTGGAGTGTCCTGAGGCTCAGCCCAGGGTGAAGACCGGCCTCCTGTTTCCCTTCCCACCCCCACAACCACGAGAGCCCTGCTTCCTGCCAGCTTCCTGTTGGGGTGCTAGGCACCCCCCCTTATCCTCGGGGAGCTGTCTGGCCCCTGCAGCTCTGAGCGAGGTGCTGGTGCTGGGTGGAGAGTGGGCCGAGAAGGGTCATGGGAGAGAGTAGGTCCTTGTCCTGCTGCCTTCCCAGTGCTGGGGGCAGGGAGAGCATGGTGCTGACCGCCCAGGGCGGGTGAACCTACCGAGGCGCTGCGAGCAAAGCTTTTGGCACTCATGCCGCACACTCAGTAGGTGCTCCGTAAACGCCCCTCTGCCCTTGGGGTTCAGGGTGAGCTCCAGGCTCAGCACGGCCCATACACAAATGCCCACTCAGGGCCCATGCCAGCTGAAGCAAAATGAGAGGACTCCTCAGGGAGGCCCCACGTGTGTGGGTCTTGGGGGGCAGGATCACCCTGAACCCCAAGGAGGCAGGAAGCCCAGAGGATCTGCAGCTGCTGTGGGTGGTGGGGGACCCCGTGTTGTCTTTCAAAGCCTCCCAAAACCTCTGCGCCTTGCTGCGCCGATCCCCCAGGGCCCTGGAAGTTGCGGTACCCTCAGCGTGCAAACTGCCCTGCAAGGTGAACACAGCTGGCCCCATCCTGCAGGTGAGGAAGCTGGGCTCAGGGAGGTCACCGCTGGCCGTGGTGGCTGGGACTTGAGCCCGAGGTGCCCGGCTTCACTGAACCATGTGGCCCATCCCAGCTCCGCCACAGCTGGCTGCTCCCTGGGTCCTGGCTTTCGTCCAGGGGGTGGAGGACGGCTGCGGGCTGAGCCTCTGGCCCTAGGCTAGGGTGAGGCTGGGCCTGCCTCTGCCTCCTCGCCTGCCCAGCAGACTCCAGGGCTCTAGCTGTTCTTGCAGGAATCTTTCCTAAGCCCAGCAGAGTGAGAGGCCACCAGGTGCCACGTTGCACCGTGTGCAGGGCTCGGGCCTTGTGTGTGCAAAGCCCCAGAGAGCCTCTTGCCCACTGCTCAGCTCGAGTGGGCGTGTCCTGGTGGCAGCACTGTGGCCCTGGAACCTGTAGGAGGGCAGAGGGCAGACTCTTCAACACCTACTAGGTGTTCAGCACCAGTGCCAGGTGCTTACGTGCATTCAGTCCTGATAGCAGCCCTGTGAGACAGCACTGCTGCCACTTGAAGTCACAGGTGAGGGAACCAAGGCACAGAGAGACTGGGGCACCGGAGGGTCCCAGACCAGCGAGAGGCAGCGCTGCATGCGAACCCTGGACCATCTGCCCTGAAGGAGACTGCGCAGCTGGGAAGAGGAAGCTTGGTTTCGGGAAGAGGCAGCTGCTGTGTTTGCAGAGAGCAGAGCGGGGGCCAGGCCAGGAAGGGCTGGTTCAGTGTGGAGGCCTGGCTCGGAGTCCGGGTTTGGGTCTGGAGCAGTGCGAGCTCGGCTCAGCCTCCCCTCCGGGTCTGTACCCTCAGACCCGCCCGCCTCCCTCTCAGGGTAGTGGAATGCCTTCCTGCGTCCCTGTGTGGGGACAAGCCCTGTGGGCACTGAGTCTGAACGTGGGGCTCAGGCGTCCGGGCAGTGCGCCATGCGGGCGAGCACCTGCGAGGAGGCTGGAGGGAGCCAGCCTGCAGCCGTGCTGGCTCTCCAGATTCGGAGCAGGGGAGAGGACCGCATGGGTGGTGGGGAAGCGCTGAGACCGCAGGGGCAGCTGAGGGTCCCGCCTTGTTCCAGGCCCCCCTGGTGTAACGACGGAGTGGCCACCTTTTCTTCTGAAGTTTGCTGTAGGGTACGTGCACTCCCTAGAGACAGAGAGAGGGAAAGTGAGAAATCACCCCTCAGAAGGAGGGCCACATCACACCCCTTCTCCACCCTCTTCTCAGGATTTTGTGCATGTACGCACACGCCCCTGGCATGTTTCTCAAGCCGCTGGGTCTGGGACTTGAACCACAAAGTCAGCCAAGTAGGATCTAGCCGCCCTAGCCACCATGCCACCCACCGGCCCAGCTAGTTGCTGCATGTCTCCAGTCCTTCTCCCTGCCACTCCCTGCCTGGCGAAGTGGGATGGGAGTGGAGAGCAGGGGTCCCTGGCCCCCCCAGTCCCTCCCTCACAGGCTGTAAATATTTCATCTCTACCACGTCTGTGCTGGAGATTGCCGCTTTTAACACCTTTTTTTCTCTTTTGCTTGATATAAACGAACGCTGGAAGAATTCCTTGCTGGGCGCTTGCTCTGTCGCTGCTGCTCGTGCCTAGTCCCCTCCAAAAACTCTTAATTGCTTTTAAGCTGCCATTGCTGGCAAAAGCGATTTTCTTTACATTGCGGAGAAAAGGGGGCGATCCACCGTGTTTTCTCTTTGCCTTTGACTCTGACTCTGTGTGGTTTTGCGTTCCCCTTCCCTGTCACTGTGGTCCTGGGAGCAGAGCCATGTGGGCCGGGATGGGGGCGCCCCTGCCTCTCCAGGCTTGGTTTCCCTTTTGCCAAGTGGTTGTTTGTTCACTCACTCCTTCAGCAGATGGTGCCTGGCCACGTCTCTGGGAGCAACCCGAGGGCAGGGACTGTGTCTGTCTCGTGGCTACTGCCACAGTGTCTAGCACAGAGCCTGGCACACAGTAGGTGCTCAGTTAAGACTGAGTGACGAGATCCACAGCTCTGCTGTGAGCCAGGCACTGTGCCAGGTGCTGGAAGGGCACAGGGAAGCCCGAGCAGCCCCTGCCCAGATCACTCCGAGGAAAGGAGAGGTCCACGCAGACGTAGCCCCTATACTGCCAGTTGGGGTGTCCATGAGTGCCAGAGACTGGGAGTCCCTGGCAGTCTGCGCTGGGGGAGTCAGGAAAGCTGGTGTGGGAGGCAGGCCCGGCGGACCTCGAGGGGGTGGGAGATGGACAGTGACCCGGCGCCGAGGCGGAGGGAGGGCCAGACAGAACGGCATGTGCAGAGGCCAGGGACGCTGACCTCCGAGCATCCAGAAGGGCCCGACCTGAGGCTGCCCAGAGGGGCCGGAGCTGCCAGGAGGGCTTTGCAGGGCGGGGCGGGGAGTTTGCACGTGCTCTTGCGATGGCGGGAACCTGGTAGGGCTCTGAACAGGGGCCCCACATTGGGCAGACAGCTGATGGGGGAGAAGGCATGCTGGCTGGAAGGCTGGTTCTGGGCGTGGCCCAGATCCTGCTGTCCCCATCCTGCCTGCACTGGGGTGACAGGTGCTCCAGGTCTCCCCTGGACCCTGAGATGGGGTCGCCTGGTGTAGCTGGGTGGGGACATCAGTTCACAGACCTCTGCTGCCAGGGTTGGTCCAGTGGGCTTCACTCTGCTCTTTAGGGTACATGGCCCTTCTCAGTTTATAAAGCCCACTTAGCCCTGGCCCCTCAGTAAACCTGGAAACGGCCCCCAGAGGCGGGCTGAGCAGTGAGTGGCAGCCAGCCCTCACTGACAGATAGAGGTCAAGCTAGCCCCAGGGTCCTGCAGGTAGGCGGAGTTGGGGCGGGGACTCGAACCCAGGCTGCTGCCTGCACCACCTCTGCCGGGACCCCTCTACCCTCGGCCCCTCCTCCGTTCCCCTCTGAGCCCCGTGCTCCTTCCCTGTTTGCAGAGCGAGTGAGGCTTTTCAAAAGCATTAATGATAGAAAATAAATTGGAATCGGAGAGGAATCATCGCCGGGCGTTCTCAGAGGGCTGCCTCTGCCCTCGTCTCTCAGCCATATTGAAGGCGGCAGCCGGACCGGAATATGAATGAGTCTGGGGCCAGCGTTGCTCTTAATCTGCCGGGGAGCCCTCCCCGGCCAGACGGCACTCACCAGCGGCAAAGCTGTTTGCAATGAGGCCTCAGCGGCCACCGGTCATCACCAGCCAGGACTGATTTCTCTGGGATGGAGTCTCAGTCCATGGCTATGCAGGAGAGGTGGAGAGAGCCCGAGCTCAGCCCCCAGCCCAAGCCCCCTGCTGGTATCCCCACTCTGAGGTTAGCCTCCGGTGGGGTTGGGCATCTCTGCCCCAGATGAAACTACAGAGGCTCCTCAGTGACTGGATTCCTCAACTGGGGGCTCCCCTGTGTGAACCTGACCCTTTTGTCTTGCCTCCTCCAGCAAGCCCTCCTTGGTCACTGCCTGGCTCACCCTTGCTTTTCCACTGTCAAGTTTTCGTGGTCTTTGGAACCTATGGGAATGGGCAGGGTGTTAGGCAGTAGGCAGAGGTGGGGACTGTGACACTGTGGAGACCCAGGTTTGGGCCCAGACTGGGAGCCCAGCACTGCTGAGCAGACAGTGCCCTGGCCCCACAGCTGCAGCTCTCATGTGCCCGCTGGCAGGGAGCACCCGTGGCCAGGCCTGACTCCTGGCAGGCCCAGCTGGGGGTGGGCACCTGGGCAGGCTTCCCATAAGCCATTGGAGGCTCTGGGGCCCTGGGAGTCACTCAGGGCGATGGAGAAACTGAGGCCCAGAGATGGAGGCGGTTCTGCTCTAAGCAGACTGCACGTCATGCCCCTGCTGATCTCACAACAGCACAGGAAGGCCGTTTCTGAGAGAAGGAAACAGGCTGGCGTGGCCGGAGCCAGGGGCCATGCAGGCCTACATGTGACTCTAGTGCTAGTGAATCGCTCCGGCAGGCTGGGGGTGCTGAGGCGTGTGCTGAGGCACCCGGGGGGTGAGGAGCATTTGTGCGTGGAGTAAGCCCAGCCAAGGTCAGGAAGCCTGGGCTCTCAGCCTGGATATGCCACCAGCTCCCACTGGGACCCGGGCCAGGCTGAGGCAGGCCCCTGGAGGGAGTGGGGACTTGGGGGAGCACCGAGTCCATGCTGCCTGGGCCTGGCTGCCAGCCAGCCTGGCTTTGCATTCCCATCTGCCCCCCGGGCTCCCTTGGCCCCAACCCAGGCTCGAGATGAAACTTCTCGCTCTTGTCTATGCTGTGGTCAGTGCGATGTGAGAGCTGGTGACCGCAGTGGCCAGGACGGCCTGGGCTCTGCAGGCCCGGTTAGCAGCCAGGGCCCTGCCCCAGGAGGAGCGGGAGGTCGTGGGAAGGGGCTCAGGATGCTGCCAGTGGGTGAACCACCCACACAGCCCTGCACCCTGGGGCATCCGAGCCAGCCACACCCCTGTGCATCCTTTCGCACTCTCAGTGGACTCCCAGGGACCATCTTGTTCAGTTCCAGGGCACCTGAGGGAGAAATGGAGGCCTAGAGAGTCCAAGAATGAGATTCGGGCTTGCCCTTCGCTCACTCTGACCTCTGCCTGGTTCAGCCTGCGTTCCTTCCTGGCTCTGTCTGGTGGAGACTCACCCCGACCTAGGCGGGCCTCCCACCTTGGACAGCTCCCTGCCTGCTCCTGGCCTAGAACAGAGGCCACACTGAGGACACAAGTTAACAGAAGAACAAATGGAATGTCACAGCCCCCAGCCCTGAGCCAGGTGCCCATTGCAACTCCGTGGCAGTGGGTAGAGCAGGAAAAGCATGGGCTGGGGCTGGGGCTGGGGCACCTAGCTGCTCCTCCTAGGCCAGCACGGAGGTGGCATTAACCACGTCACCTGGGAGCCACGCTAGCAGGAGCTCCTGACAGCAGTGCTGGTGGCTGAGTGTGGAAACTGTGCAGGCTGGATGGGAGCAATGCAGGGGGCGGGGCGGGGCTCCTGCTTCGGATTCAACCTGTGGTCGGACCCCAGAGACCCTCGGCCCAAAGATGCAGAAGCACAGGTAGGAGCTGGGCCACCTCAGCCCCACAGAGGACAGAGCAGCAGGAGGGCGGCCGGGGTGGGCCCTTAATAGGAGACCCCTCCTACAGCTCCCCAGGGCTCCCTTCAGCCTGCTGCTGTGGCTGGGGGCGGAGGCTGGATGCCAGAGGAAACTGTGGTCGTGGTGGCCAGGACCCTGGGAGTGCCACTCACCCATTAGGAGCCTCTGATAGCCTTGACCTGACTCCTGGGGGCAGGCGGGACATCTGTTCTGCCATAAATGCTTTAGGTCAGGGAACCTTCTGGAACTGGGGGAGGTCTCAGGCTCCCGCTGGGTGTTCATGTTTTATGAGAGGAGCATTTGCCAACCCCCCGTCCAGGCTCAAACGTCCTAGTGTGGATTTGCACACGTACACACACATGTGCACACATGCACACACATGTAGTCTGCTTGCTGATGGGAACCCCAGAGAGACTGACACATGCACGCGCATGTAGGCACCCGTGTCTGCTGGGATTCCTCTCTCTCCAGACACACACACACACACACCCCCTCTTTGCTGTCATGCCCGGGAGTGACAACACACATACCCACTGACTAGATACAGACACACCCACATGCCACTAGAAGCCCACACACCTGCCAGCGTTCACCTCCACCAGCCCACACGTGCCGTCCCTGTCTGTGAATGCCACACCTGCACACACCAGACACCTCTCCTTGCACCCGTAGGCTCCCCTACCCTCTCCCTGCATGCGGAGAGACATCGCCCTCCTCCCTTCCCCGTCAGCACAGGAACTTCGAAGCTCCCCTCGCCTGGTGCTTTTTGCTAAGGTCCCTCTCATGTTCCTCTGATCCCCAGGGCTCCCCTCAGCCTCAGTCCGGGGTTTCCAGACCCCGAAAGAAACCTCCAGTCTCGGCCTGGGAAGACCGGAGCTCTGCAGAGGAGCGGGACCCGGCAGTAGCCCCAGCCAGGCTGGGCAGCTGACACTTCGGTGCCACGTTTTGGCGAGCAGGGGGCAGGCCCCATGGGCACCAGCTAGGTTCTCACAAGAGTCCTAGAAGGGCCTGGGGACCAAAGAGTGGGGCGAGTGTTCCCCTCCTCCCCTTTCAACCAGAGTAATGCTGCTTGGATCCGCCTTTTATGTTAGGGCCTGGGAAGGATTTAAAAAAAATCCATTAACTCTTTATTGATTTTGTTTTTCTGATTACAAAAGAAAATCCAACAATGCATTGGTGGAGGATGGAGGCCACAGAAGTCCCCGGTCCCACCCCTCAGCGTAATGTCCAACCCGCCGTCCTCTGGCCTTCGGGGGCCCATCCCACCAAATCGCACTTCATACAAGTGGGCTCGTTCTGAACTCGCGTCTTCCTATTCCACGTAGCTGTGTTCCCTCTGTCCAGCGGCTTGCGTCCCGGGGCATGGCGTGCCCTATTGTATTCGAACGTCCCCTTCTTGAGAAACACGTGGGCCGCTTCCAGCTGTCTGCTCTCACCAGCAAGGCTGCGGAGTGTCCTGGATGGCTTGATGGTTTCTATGTGAGTTGTGCTGCTCTTCACGGACAGGCTCCTGAGGTGGGATTACTAGGTAAAGGACGGGTGGGTTTAAAGCGGTAATGGGTACTGCCAAGTTACCCTTCCAGAGGCTGAGCCAACCCCCTCCCTCCAACGGCCCGTGAGTGCTCGTTTCTCTACACCCGTGCCAGCGCTGCTTGTTATCAATCATTTAAATTTTTCCCAATCTGATGGGCAAAAAATGGTATTGTGTCGTTTTCATTTGCATTCCCTGATTGCTAGTGAGACAGAACATCTTTTCATACGTTTATTGGCCAATTTAGTTCTTCCTCTGTGGGTTTCTAATTCACTGACAATTTTTCTCTCCCTTTGTCTTTTTTCTTATTGATTTGTAGGGGCTCTTTGCATATTAGTGGAATTTCCTTCTACCCTCTCACTCGGCTTTTAGCTTTGTTTACAGGTCTTTTGCCACCCAGATGTTTTACGTGTTTATATAGTCAGATTTGCCCAATTTTCACTTGATGGCTTCTGGATTCAATGTCTGGCATCGAAAGGCTTACCCTGCTGCAGAAGATTTCATTTCAAATAGGAGTTTTATTGCTGACAAATCTTCGCAAAGCCCGTTTGCAGGCAGCTGCCTCGCTGAGCGCCTGGTCCTCTCAGCAGCTGCAGGACCGGCTCTTGGGAGGGAGGGGTGTCCCGTCTGCTCGTTCTTCATCTCTGCCTCTCCCCCTGCCCACATGGCTTCAGAGTCGCTGCTGCTCTGTCTCTGGGACCTCCGTTTCTTGCATGCTCTGTCCCCCTTTTTCCTGTCTCTGCTCTTTTCTGGTCCCCAGCTGCTTTCCCATCAGGCAGTGGTAACTAGGGACGTGAGGTGGCAGTGGGGGCAGATCTCAGTAGGGTGGGGACAGGGTGGCAGCTGTCAGGGACATGCCCCCCTCACTGTCCACCTGCCAGCCTGGCACCAAGTCACGTGGGCTGGCAGGGTAGGCCCTGGCCCAGCTCTTTGTGTCAGTGAAACTCTTGCTGCCAGAACCCATCCCAGCCCCTCCTCCGCCAGGAAGCCTTCCAAGACGGCTCCTTCCCTCTTCGTGCGTGTCCCTGAGCCCAGCCCCCTCTTCTGTCCTTGCTGGTCTTTCCCATCCTGCCTTCTCAATGCTGAGCTCCTTGGTCCACCCTGCCACCTCTCTGCGCCTTGTGCAGTAGGTCCCAGCTGGGTCCCAGCAGAGCCTCGCTCCCCAAGGTGCCCACCTTGCCCTCAGGACAGCAGGTGCCCCCCGGGCCCTGCACTTTGCATGCTGTCCCTGAGACGGAGACCTGCCAGGTCTCAGCGGGGATCACCTGCTCTCTGCCCACCTCAGCACATGGTGCCCAGCTCCCAGAGGTGCCCTGTAAGAGCGAGCCAATGAGGGCCAGGGGGCCTGGGGATGCAGGAGGGGAGCTGGCACCAGCATTCCTGGGGTCCTTCTGTGGAGTGGGGCACTCCCTTTGTAGGCCCTCATTTCTGGGGTGCTCCCGGAGAAATCCTCCATCACCCCCTGGGTGCACTGTCGGGGACTTGGGTTACTTGGGCTCCCGAGGGGCCAGGAGCAGGAGGGTGTGGAGGAGCCCCACCTCTGCCGCCCTCCTCGGGCAGGGGCCTGCACCTGGGACTCCTCGTCCTTTCTGGGCCCCGGCACCCAGGCAGGCGCGTGTCCAGGAGAGCACTGGCTGGCGCTGCGCCCCCGCCCTGGCCCCAAATCATTGTCGCACTCTGCCTGTGGTCCCATTTCCATAGCAACTCCTCGTGATGCCACCGAGGAGAGTGGGAGCTCCGGGAAGGGTGTGGGGAGCGGGAGGCCCATTCATCGTCTCGGAACACCGCAGCGGGGGTTCGGAGCGGCGCCGTGGGCATGGTGAGCCCTGCCAGCTCAGGTGGAACTGGGCTCAGGGCCACCAGCCAGGTGGCCTGGAGGCCTTCCAGGGACAGGGCTGCCTGCATTGGCCTGGGACTGACGGGCTTGTGCCAGTCTAGCACTGAGGGCACCCCGGCCTGGGGGACCCAGGACTGAGGAGCTGCCAGGCTCTGACTACCCGTGTGCCAGGCTGGCACTGTGATGTGCCGTCCTGTCCTCTGGAATTACCAGCTGCTGGGAGGCACAGCAGGGCAGGCCAGCAGCTCTGTGGGCATGGGAGGCTGGGCCCTGCAGCTGCTTGTGCCTAGCTCTCTGCAGTCCTCATGGAGAAGTCAGCAGCCCTGCGATGAGCTGGTCCTGGTCGTCGGGGTCCCTCCACCCTCGCCTGCCTCGTGGCTGGACCTCCCACCGAGGGACTCGGCGGCTGTGGTGACTTCTGCCACAACACAGCAGGCACCTTGGGCCCTCCAACTGTCCCTCCGTCCATCCCGCCTGGGAGGCCTTGCAAGGCCCATGCTGGAGAGTGCTGCCTAGGGCCTCAGGAGAGAAGAGGGGCTGGCCTGGCCCTTCAGGGCTCTGGGGAGCCAGCGGGGGGTGAGACGCCAGCTTCCCAAGTCCCTTCTGCCATCACGGGCATTGCTGGCCTGGGCACCTCGACTGGCATGTCTTCAAGTGCCTGTGCCTCCTTAGTCTTGTCCGGACTGACTCTCGTCCGAGTGTGGGCTTCTATGGCTCGCCCCACGCCACATGTCTGTGCAGTAGCCCTGGGTGTGCCTGGCATGTTCGTCTCCAACATGCAGAAAAACAAGTGCAAAACTGAGAACAACATGGGTGTGTGTACCCTGTGGCTGTCTGTGCACCCCAGACGTGTGTCCACACTTCGAGGAACAGGGATTGGACAGGCGCTCAGCACGGGGTCGGAACTCTGAGAGGTGGTGGAAACTGAGTTACGGAGGGGAAGGTTCTGCCCAGGGCTGCATGGCTGGAAAGTGGGGCCCAGGGGCCAGCCCCTGCGGACTTCAAGGGGGGTGTGATCTGTATCACAGAGGCCTCAGGTCTGGTCAAGGAGCCAGCCATGGGGTGCTCCTGGCTCCCCCTCCTTGGGGGCATCTGACAAAGGAGCAGAAGCGGAGGCCAGGGAGGGAGGCCGGGGTGCGGGGTGCTGTGGGGCCCTGAGGGCCATCCCTTTCCGCTGGTCCTGCCTCTTGGAGCCTGGCTGCGAGGAGGGCAGGCCAGACGCTGGCTGTGGAGCTGCCCGGTCCTTCCTCTCTCTACCCTTCCGGCAGGAGCACCAGTGCCCCCTGGTGCAGATGAGAGGTGAGGCCGAGAGCCCTGACTGTCCCAGGGACCAGAGCAGCACAGGCAGACCCCTCCTGGCCTGAGGCCAGAGCCGTTCCCAGAGCCTCGCCTGCCCCGCCGGGCGCCTGTGAGCATGTCAGCGTGCGTTCGAGGGTGCCGTGGGTGTGTGCGAGTGTGTCACCGTGCGAGTCCAAGGATGGGTGTGAAGTGTGGTGCCGGCCAGCCCCTGTGGCTCACAGCTCATCTCTTCCTCCCACAGCCTCCTGCGCCCACAGGCCCTGAGGCTCCGGTGCCCACGGGCAAGGAGGGCAAGCCCAGCCCAGGCTGACCCCCGCGCAGCTGCAGTCCCGACACCACCAGACCTGAGGTGAGAGGCCGCCGGGCAGAGGGGCGGCGTGGGCTGTGGGGCAGAGACAGCGGGGGTCATGGCAAGCTCTCTTCCTAGGGCTCCCCCCACATGCAGGGGAGCACCGGAGGTCTGATGGGCAGGGCACCTCCCGCCAGCCCTCGCTGTGGCTGGGACGCACAGCCAGCTCGGAAGCCCTGGGCTCTTCCCTGGGGGCTTGGTTTCACCAATGCCGGCTAGTGGTTCCTGCGTGGCACGGGGCCTCTGGTGGCCGGCTGAAGGACTCTGTCCTTGGTCCTGTCACAGTTGACCAGTGTACGCCCAACTCCAGGTCGGGGTTACACAGACTGAGGCAGTCAGGGTCCAAGAACTGCCAACAGGCCACATGTGGGTTACAGGGCTTCTCTCCAGAATTGGCGCGTGGGTCCAGGCGCCTTCAGGCAGGGTGAGGCTTGGACCCCCGGTGTGTGTGAGACAAGCTCCAGTAACCAGGTGATGTGGGGTCTACAAAGAGAGTGGACAGCCTCTTGGACTGGATCATGAGGAGCAGGAACCCTAGAATGTGGGAGGAGACAGACCCTCCCACGCCATGTCCGCGTGGGGAAACTGCAGCGGGTCCTGACGACATGGAAGACAGCAGGGAGGGGGACCTGGCTGCTTCCCGACTCCACTGACTCCACCCTGGCTTGCTTGCAAACGTGGACAGGTTCTCTACAAGCCTGTGAGAGCCGTGAGCAGGTGTGGACGGCCTTGGCTAGCCAGCGGGAGTGGCGGGCAGGCTCAGGGCGGGCTGGACAGGCACGTTAGCCTCCTTTTCCAAGGAGGAGTGCCTGGTGGCCCGGCCGGGCAGGGGCCCGGAGTCCCTTCTCTGGTAGGACCAGGCCACGTGCCGTGCTGAGCCTCAGCTGGCCTTGTGCTTCCCTGGGGAGTCGGAGTGGGTGGTGGGGAGCGGGGACCTGGACTTCGTTCTGGGCACTCGGCCGGCTCTGAGGTCCCGTGATCTCCGCTAAGTAGTGCCCCCGCTAGTCGGTTGGCCCGGGTGAGTGAGCAGTGCTTGGCCCCTCGTGTAACCTGTAGCTGGTGCTGGTAGGAGGGGACAGGATGAGGCTAGGGCTGTCTACGAGGGGCCGTGCTCAGGGGGGCAGGTCAGGGCGCGAGGAGGGTGGCGTGGGCTGTGCCCCACCCTGGCCAAGAGGCAGCAACGTCCTCCCACTGCCCAGGCCAATGCCGGCCAGGGCGGCTGGGAGCAGGAGCCCGGGGGCCAACCGAGGCAGGGTGGGAGGGGCTCTCTCTGGGGCTGGGCGAGCGTGTTGGGGGGCCATCCCTGCGCTGAGCCCAGAGGGATTCCAGGACGTCTTTCTCCAGCATGGCGTCTTTCTGGTTAGAAGGAGCGTGTGTTCTCTGTGGAAGGCTGTGAGCACTGGGGCGTCCCCGCCAGTCTGTCACAGGTGTATATATGACACCATTGGGATGGAGCTGTCCTCGCTGCTCGCTGGCCTGCAGCACCCTGAGATCATTTCCCGTGGCCCAGGACTCAGTGCCATGCTGCTCCATGCTGCTGGGAACGGCAGCGTAGCGCCCCAGCCTGGGCGTGCATGGGGTTGACCCGCTCTCCGTGGTGGGTTAGGCTGCTGTCCAGCGTTTGTCACTGTAAATAATGTCCGGGTGACCAGAGTGATGCATGGAGGGCTATGGAGGGCTATGGAGGGCGGGGAAGGTTTGGGGCAGGGCCTGGCCTGGCACAGGTTTGGGGTGGGGTCTGGAGTGTGCGGAGCGGCGTGCCTAGAAGGGGCTGGTCGTGGAGGTGTGGCGGCCACGTGTGGAGTGGGGCCTTGGCTCCCAAAGCTCCATGACCCTGGAGGGAGCCCTGGTTCTCCTGCTGTCCCCTGCTTCCCACATCGCACGCGTCACACTCACTTCTCCAGTACCTGCTCTGCGGGGACCTTGCTCCACGTGCCCAGGCCCTCGGTCCAGCGGCTCTGACGAGTCCATGTGTGACCCAGTGAAAGGGTGGGGAGTGACACGGGCCACGGAGAGAACTCTAGTTCGAGAGGAGTGAGTCCTGGTGGGAACCCTGCTGTAGGGTGGCCAGGAAAAGCCTCCGGGGCCAGGCGCCCTCTGAGCAGAGCCCCAGGGAGAGGGAGGGCTGGATAGACTGGCACCTAGGGGCTGCACGGAGGCTGGCGTGGCTGGTGGGCGGTGGTGGGGACGAGGCAGGGCTGGATCCCGCCGAGGGCTGCGGGAGACCCTGCCCAGGCCATTCCTGGGCATAGAGGCAGCCGTCTCCCCGCGTCTTTGCCCATCACTCTCCCTGCGGTGTTCCCCAGTTCAGATGGCCTCTCCAGATTGTCCCTTCTCAGAAGGACCCTGTCCCGCTGGGTGCAGGGCCTGCCTCACCACAGGGCGGCCTCATCCTAATTAGCTGACTGCCCGGCAGTGGCCCCACGCTGAGGGACTGGGATTCAAACTTCAACATGTGATCTTTGGGGGATGCGATCAGCCCCTGACAGCAGGCAGCCAGCACTGTGATGTCCCCGCAGTGGCTACCCCTTAGTATGCGTGTGGATAAGTGGCCTCCTGCCTCGACGTATGCAAATGGGACGTGGAGGCCACCCAAGCTGGCCCTGGCCCTCGAGGAGTGCGCAGCTCGGGTGAGGCAAGTGTGGGTGGCATCTCAGTTATGCCACTCTGGAGTCAGGCTGCCTGGGACCCAGTGCCCACTCTGCCACTCGCTAATGATGTGGATCTAGGCAAGTCACCTGGGCTCTCTGACATTGGGTCACCCTGTCAGTACGCTGAGAATGTGAGTGGTGTCCGCTCTGCGTGGACTAAATGGGCCAGTTTCCGCGAAGGACCTGGAGCCCGGGACCCGAGGTGATCAGCTGCAGGAGGGTCGGGGGCAGCCGAGGGGGTTCTGGGGAACTGGTGATTGGATGGAGCCCCTGGGAACCTGCAGGCAGGACAGGGTGGGAGTCCTCACTTTCACCCCTCAGCCCAATGCCACCATCGCGTGGACACAGGCGAGGGTCCTGAGGAGGGACAGTGGGAAGCCCTGTCAGGGTCCTGAGTGAGGTCTGTGCCACCTTGGGGGGTGGGGTGGGAGTCTGCAGGTTTCCAGGCGAGGAGGTGGTGAGGAAGCAAAATTAAAATTCCTCTTTGAGAAGTTAACAACTTCCCAATTAAAGGATTCTTATTTGTGAGATGCCTTAGAGGCCTTTTCAATCAAGAGGCTCTTCTGAATAATAAAAGGGTTGAGCTGGGGCTGGAGTGGAGAGGGCAGCTGAGGGAGGTGGGGACACTGGAGGTGGCACCTGGTGGGGGACTGGGGGACTGCTCAGGGCAGGGGCGGAGGCCAGCATGGAGAAGGCGCAGCCCCACAGCTCCCCTCGGGGCTCCCTGGCTCCCGCCCTGCAGGCCAGGGCGGAGAGCGAGCAGCTGCCAGGCTGAGGGTGGAGCAGGGACGGCCTTCTCAGCTCCCCATTGCCCTGCCATGCCCGCTCCCCTGACCCCATCATGGTGGCAGCCCACGTGTGGTTTCCACTGAGCGCCCTACCCGGGATACTCAGCTCCCTGGGAGACACGGGCCCTCCACTGCTGGGAGCTGAGTGTGTGCTGGACGCCCCAGAAACAGGCAGCCTCGGCCCTGCAGGGCTCACCTGTATGCCCTGAGCATCTGGAACGTGCCCGCCCCCAGTGCTTTTCCCATCTTCCCTGCACCTGGGAGGCAGCCAGAGCACCCCACGTCCAGGTGAGGAAGTGTGGGCTCTAAGCACAGAGAGGGGTTCTTCTAAGGGGCTTCCCATCCTGCATCCCCCCAGGCCTGCCAGGTCACTGAGCAAGGAGGAGCTGGAGGGATGGTAGCCAACCGCCATCCCTGGTGCCCCGGCCTCTCCCCTGGCCTCAGGGCTGCTGCCAGCAGTCACCAAGGTCATCTGAGGAGACCAGGCCTGTGGGTCCTCTGTCCAGGCAGCGTGGAGGGTGGCGTCCGGGCTGAGCCCACACCTGCCGTCTCCTCCCTCCCTGCGTGTCCTACTTTCCAGGAGCTGTCACAGCCCAGGCTGTCCGTGTAAATACCCAGGACGCCCCAGAGCCCAGCCCCTCCGAGAGGTCACCGACCACGCGGGCTCCCAAGCCCTGGGGCTGAGGACTAACTAGGCGAGGGCCATGTGGTGGTTGGGGATGGGATGGGGTCGCCCCTGGCAGCCTGGGGACGGGCAAGCCACCAGGGAGGGATGAGCACCCCATGCAGGCCCCAGGCGGGGGCAGGGCAAGGGTCCTGATCAGCGGCTCTGAGCAGGCCAGGAGCTGCGTCTCCGGATCAAGCCCCAGCCTGCCAATTGCTGTGTGGCTCTGAGCAAGTGATCAGCTTCCCTGGACTCTGTCCCCTCCTGAGGGCACCGGTGACCTCCGTGAGGCTGCTGAGGCCAGCAGGATAGCCTGTGAGCATGCTGGTCCAGGGCACCGGGTCCGTGTGGACTGTGGACTCGTACACTGTGGGAGCCGCACCATTGGATGGGGCTGGGGTGGGAACCCTCTCAGGCTTGTCCTCAATGAATGGGGAAACTTCCGGGATCAGCCCAGGATGCATGGGAGGGCCGGTGAGAGGGCATGATGGAGAGAGTGACAGTCAGAAATGGAGGGACTTCGGGGATCAGTCCAGGATGCATGGGAGGGCCGGCGAGAGGGCGTGGGGCAGAGTGTGACAGTCGGAGATGAAGGGACTTCTGGATCAATCTGGGATGTATGGGTGGGCCAGTGAGAGGGCATGGGGGAGAGTGTGACGATTGTTCAATTGTCCGTTCTCCAGAGGAGTAAGTTTCCATGTGCACTGAGGCAGGGAAGGCTCCTAGGCCCTGCAGTGCCACCCCTCACCTGCTGGGCCTGGGCAGGGCTGCACTGGGGTACACTGTCCTGCTAGGCTCCAGGCCTGCAGTGATAGCCTTGCAACCCACAAGCCAGTCTGCGTGGGATTGGGTAGCCCCCATTCTGTCCTGAGGGTGCTGGGCTGTGGCCTTCTGAGTCCAGCTATCTCCCACCTGTGCTGTGCCCTTGGCCAGGTGGGGCCGTGCCTGCCTGTGGGGGTTCTCCACTTCCCGCCTCAGGCCAGCCAGGGAGGTTCCTGAGGCTCTTGGTATGCCTCAGTTTACCTGTATGGGCCTTGGGCAGCTGACTTGTCTCAGGTATGGGTGGGGTAGGAACAGCATTGTCCTCTCTGGCCAGCTGTCCCCTCCAGGGGGAAGAGGCAATGCTAGGACATAAACAGACCCCATGAAGGTGCCAGTGGCTGAGAGGGGCCCCCTGTGTTTCAGGCCCTCCGTGGCTGAGCTGTGGCCAAGTGCAGAGAGAAGACACTGGCTTCTGTGCCAGACAGCCTTCATCCGGGTTCTAGTGCCCCCTTCCTGACCCTGGGGCCCTCAGCACCTCCTGCAGTCTCCCAGCTCCTTCACTGGTCAGAGGTGTTTTCGTGTCACCATCACTGTCCTCATCACACAATTTCAAGATTAATCCACCAGTCCGAGCAGGGGAGCCTGCCACCGCCCTATTACACAGACACAACCCCGAGGCTCAGGGAGGCCAAGTAAGGGGCTCAGAGCTCGGCCAGGGCTCGGCCTAGGGCTCGGCCTCGCGAGGCTGGCTCCCTGGCGGGATGGGCTGTGCCCAGGTCCCGGGTGCTGCCCCACCCGCCTCACCCCGGCTCGTGCCTGTTCCCATTCCTAGCAGCTGGATGCTAAGCCCTTCAGAGGCCAGGGCAGGATTGCGTCCTGGGAGCCCCGCTCCCACGCCCTCTGGCTCAGAGCTGACCTGCCTTCTCTTCCCTTCATTCAGTCACTATCAGGTGTCACCCAAACACCTGCTACGGCTAGGTGCTGCTGTTAGCTGGGGACGAGCCCCTAGAACAGACCACAGCCTGTTCTTGCCCACAGGCATTTTCCGTGCAGGTGGAAGTGACCGTCAAATGACGACTCACTTGGACACGGACTGTGCTGAGCTTGGGAAGGAGGTGAGCAAGGAGCACAGGCACGCTCTGCAGAGCGACAGGCAGGAGAGCGGGGACCTGACTTGAGTGCACTTCATATTCCGTTCTGGGCTCTGTGCGGAGAGAATGCATTCGCGTCGGTGGCAGGGAAGGCAGGGAGTCTCGGGGAGAGGCAGCTCCAGGTCTCCCAGCGACGGTGGGGGTCGTGGCTGCGGGTGATATCGGAGACAGCGAGAAATGCTGGGTGGGGGCCACGTGGGCTGGGAAGGCTGAGGGTCGGGGCTGAGGTCGGCTCGGCCTTCTGGGTGTTTGGGGCCAGCGGCAGTAGGTGGGTTCTGGTTTGAACCAGCTCAGGGTGCACCTTCCTGTGCAAATGATTCTTCCGGTCAGCATCGTGGTCCTACTGTGTGTCTGCAGACTCTTGTAGGCTTCCTCAGGCCTGGCCACACTCCTCCAGGGTGGAAGGCCGTGGCTGATGCGTTGGGTCATCTCACTGCTGCTCCAGTTTTCAGGAGAGGAACCCGACTTACATGGCCTTCCGCTAGACCCCTGGCATCGAGGGAGGAGCCTCGGGGAGCCTGGCACTGCCTCCTGCTGATGCTGCGTATGCGCGTGCACGCGTGTGTGCAGACACGTGGGTGAGTGTGCGCGAGCACGCGCGTGTGTCGGCCCATTAACAAACAGAGAAATAAATTAACAAGTATTCAACCCACCAAATGTTCCTTCTGTTCTGTATAACAGGGCTCGGGAACATAATTTTCCCCCGGAGCAAATTGCTACAGCTGAACCTGCTCCTCGTTTTTCTCCAAAAACTGCTTAAAATTCTGGAACGCTTGTTGATTTCGGGTCCTTTCCCTTCCTGGCTCCTGTCCCCAGGCCCCAGGCTGCTTCCCTCTGCCTTCCCCGTGCCAGGCCTCAGAAGAGCCAGATTGTCACCACCGAGAGTCCCCGTCCTGCAGATGGGAGGGACCTGGGGCAGCAGCTCGGGCTAGGGGCCGGAGGGTGAGGGGCTTTGGTGTGTTGAGCGTGAACGAAATGTCGGGCTGGCAGGGAAGGCCAGTGGCTGCCTGCTGGGCCTGCGACAGACATGCTGTGTGACCTTGGGCAAGTCACTGCCCCCTCTCAGTTCCCGCCTGGCACAATGAGACTGATTGCATCTGCCGTCCCGTGGAGGTGCCTGGCGGTGTGTGTGGAGGGCTCAGGAGATGGGAGCGGCCTCCTGAGGACGCTGCGTGCAGGCAAAGGGGTGCCCCCACCCCAGGCCCTTCCAGGAGCCTCTCCATTCAGGGATTCTTGCCCCGCTTCTGAAATCCTCTAGGGCACTTCTCGTTTTCTTAAAGCAAATTAATTTTAATCCAGTTTAATTAAACATGTCTTAGGAAAATGTCTGTTTATTTCTAGACCTCTCTGCATCTCCCGATCGCGTCTGTCTCTCAGAGGCCTGCCAGGTCTCCGCTTCCAGGCAGCTTTTCGGGGCGGGAGCTGGGGCTCGCGACGTCTCCTACGGTGGTTCCTGCTGGCCTTGGCCAGGCCGAGTTGCCTCTGATGGCGGCAGAAGGGGGAGTGGACTCCAGTGCTCCACAGCAGGGGGTTCCGGACCCAGTCCCACCCCAAGGGTCTGGGTGGACTCTACAAGAAGCCAGGTGCTGGCCAGCCAGGGGCCACCCCTGCTCCTCGGCAGGGTTAAATCCCAGAGCGATTGGCGAGGGCTTGCTGGCCTGGTGAAGGGGTGGGCTGTGGCTGGGTGAGAGGCTCAGTTAGCCAGGGCCTGTCTCCTGTCCTATGGCCTCCCAGAACTTTGTCTCCTCCTGGAAGCCCTCCTTGACTTTACCACCTATCTCAGTCACGCAGGCTGCCGTAAGAAAACACGGCCGACTTGGGGTCTGAAACAGCAGCTTGTGTCAGCTCACAGTTCCGAAGATCAGGGTTCCGGGGCGGTCGGGTTCTGGCGAGGGTGCTCTTCCTGGCTTGCACATGGCTGGCTCCTTGCCGTGTCCTCCCTTGGTGGGGGCAGAGAGGGAAGGAGAGAGACAAAGGATGTGGGGGGAGGGGCGCGATCTTGTAGGTGCACTGCTCTTCTGGCCTCATCTAACCTGGTTATCCCCTGCTGGGGGTCAGGGCTTCAGCAGGTGGCTTTGGGGGGACACAGTTCAGTCCACAGTGGAGCTGCAAATCTTGCGTCTTGTGGCACGCTGGTTTCATTGCCCCAAAGCCCCTCCCTGCATGGGCCAGGTGTACTTAGGGCACAGCGACACTGCAGCTTGTCTCGTTTCCTGGATGAGCCCCAGCGAGGGGGAATTTTGACCCCTGTTTTCTGCTGGGTGGTGGGTGGTCCCCACACCCCAGCCTCTTCCCATAGCCTGGCCACATGTAGCCTCCTGAGGGGGACCTAGAGACTCACACGCCAGCCATGTCCCCACCTTGATGGCCCCCCACTGTCCCCAGGGAAGAGGCCAGCCCCTGGTTGGTTGCAGAGGCTCTCCACTCCTGGTTCCAGTCAGCCCTCTGGCCTCACTTCTGGAGCCCTCCCTGTCCCAAACATCAGACTGTTTCGTTCCTGGTTTTCGTACCTGCTAACTTTCCTGCCAGGTGTGTAGCTGTCTCCCACCCGGCCAGTGAGCTCCTACGCAGCCCGTAAAGCCCCGTCAGCGCGGTTGTCCCTCTGGCCCAGGGCTGAGCCAGCCATCCCTCTGAGCTCCCCAGCTGCACTGGCCTCCCTGCCGCTGTGCTTCTCACCCCAGGGGCCCTCGTCGGGAGCTGGGTCTACCTCTCCTGGGGTCCCAGTACCTCCTCTGTGCCAGCTCTAGGATGGTCCATGGCTGAGTGAATGCCCTGTGGTCCTCAGCACCTGCCAGCCCAGGCTCTGGTTAGGCCCGAGACAATGGCGCCAGATTGCCCATCCTCCTGGGGAGAAGACGGCCAGCAGGACAAATGAGCGGAGTACTCGCTGCATTAGCTAGGAGGGGCCCGGGGAGAGTGCGGCAGGGAGGAGGGAATAGAGGTGGGGTGCCTTCCTGAGAAGGTGGGGACCTGAAGGGGGAGCCACATGGGTGCCTGGGGCGAGCTTTTGGGGCAGAAGGAACAGGGCTGCAAAGTGGGGAGGTGGGAGTGCACCTGGCCTGGGTGAGGAGCAGGAACTGGGAGAGGAGGAGGGCAGCCGGCAGGTGCAGTGGGCCGGGAACTCACGGCCAGGCCTGCTGCCCACTGGAGGACCTTGGCTGGCTCTGGGTGAGCACGACTGTGGGGGTCTTCCCCAGAGGACCCTCCTGCTGCTATGTCAAGGACATTCTGGGGGCCGGGCAGAAGCAGGACGCCCAGGGAGGAGGCTGTGGTGGTACTAAAGCAGAGGGGGAAGGTGTCTGGCCCGGGACATGAAGTGGGCACACCCTAGGTGGGCTTGGCAGGAAAAGCAGCAGCTTTGCTGACGGCGGACCAGCCGTGGGGGAGAGAGAACGAGATGAGGGGGCAGGCAGCTTGGAAGATAGGGACCTCTGTTGGTTTGGGGTACCAGCAGGCTGGACAGTGGGTGCAGGGGGCACCCCGCTGTGGGCAATGGAGTGTGGCACCTCCGTTAGTTGTCGAACAGGTGGTTGGGAGTGAGGCGGGCTGAGAAGGAGCCCCCAGAGACGCCCTGTGCTAACCCGTGGGACTGTGAGCGATTCCTAGACACAACGTCCTTGCAGGTACAGTGAACGGTCTCGAGAGGGGGGGAGGATCTGGGTTGTCCGGGCCCCGGATGTAGTCGTAAGAGATGGCAGAGGGAGGTCTGACTGCGGAGGTGACGTGACCACAGGGCAGAGGGTGCAGAAGTGTAGTCGTAAGTCAAGGACGGGCTCCAGAAGCCAGAAGAGGCGAGGAGCGGAGGGCAGTCCCAGGAGGTGTGGTGGGGACCAGCTGCGGCCACCTTGGTTTTGGCCCAGCAATACCGACTTCAGACTTCTGCCTCCAGAACCGCGGGGCTGGTGGTCCTTTGTTAGAGTCGCGCTGACCTGGGGCTGCCACATACAGGATGCGGGCTGAGGTGGCTGGTACGCGAAGGGCCCATCATGGTGGCCAGGCTGGGCAGCAGCCAGGATCAGCGCCCTTTGCCTGTCCTGCCAAGGCCATGAGCAGGTTTTATAGGACTTATGAGGCAGGAGGGGACACCTGGGTGGAGGGTGGCCAGGGCGGTCACAGGAAGGCCTTAACAACTGCATCTGTGTGCCCATGGCTGTGGTGACCTCGGTGACAGCAGTAGGCTCTGGCCCCGTTAGAATCCGTGGGGAAGACGTGGTGAGATTTACAGCCCAAATCTCTGTCCCCATAAGGGGAGGCGGGAGTAGGGCCGGACAGTTTTGATAATGTCATAAATGAGGTCTGTCTCCCTGGAAACGGTGGTGGTGGCAGCCGCAGGCTGACAGATGTGCACGCCGTAACACAGGCCCGTGGAGGCGGCGGCGGCGAGGACGTCGGGAGCAATGGAGTGGCTGTAACTCACCAGGCCTGGGGTGCGGGCACGGTGGCCGGCCGTGCTGAGGGCGTGGTGGGGAGGCTGACCCAGGGACGAAGGCCTGGAACTGGGTGTGGGGGCAGCAATGCTGCTGTCCAGGGTTTAGGGTCACCCTCCAGCCTCGGGCCAACCTCGGAGACAGGCCAGCTGCAGGGAGATGGGGTCAGAGCCTGGAAAGTCACCGGCTCCTTAGGAGTGGACACAGGAGCGCAACCCCAAGAGCAGTCTCAGTCCCCAGGCCTCAGAGCCTGAGGCTCCCTCCTGGGCGCTGTGCAGCCTGGGAGGGCGAGGGGGTGGGGTGAGGGGGTGGGCAGGCTCCCATATGGGTCCTGTAACTGCCGCCCCTTCCCAGACTCCTGACTCAGTAGCCCCTTTGGAGCCTGGAGCAGTGGGCTTAAGAAGGGGTGTTGTTTGTGAGGGCTGGGGGGAAACTGAGGGGTGTTCTGAGGATTTAGGGAGGGGATGGGGGCCTAGAGACCCTGAGTAGGCAGGGCCGACAGGAAGAGGCAGCAGCTTCTGTGGGAAGAGTCCCACGTAGTGCGTATCAGAGGAGCAAGCGTTGCTCTGGGCCAGGCCTCTGGGCGGCTGGCTGGTCCCAAGGGAGTTCTCGGGGCCACGTGAGGTTAAAGGAGCTCCTAGCCTTAAAATGCTCCTTCCTCAGGCCTCGTGACCCAAGTGAGTGCTGTACCCTGCACGCGCAGCGCTGAGCAGTGAGTAGAGGGTCACAGGCCGCTTCTACAGACAGGTGCCTGACCTGGAGCGTCCTGTCTGGAGTCAGGGGCTGGGGGAGAGGCTTCCAGGTAGCAGGAGCGAGGGCGCGGCTCACATTCTCACCCACTAGCTGTCACCTAGCTTCAGCGACAGTCACTGCTGCATCTGGACGGTGGGGAGCCGCCTGAGTCATCGGCCGCTGCTGCAGGTTAAGTGGGTCAGTTCAGTCCAGCCCTGCACTGTAGGCGCCCATTAAGCGTTGGTCACATTGTTACAGAGCTGGAGTTGCAAGTGGTCCGCTGGCGGCTGCTTCCCCACTTCCGCCTGCCGCTCTGCCCTGTTCCTCTGTGCCCAAGCCTCACGAGGACAGTCTCCAGGACCCCGTGGGTCTCCAGCTGTCACTAGTCCGCCTCCCACTGCTCCGATTTGCAGCCTGAGGCTTCAGGGACAGAGCTAGTGCAGGGAGCCTGCCTGAGGCCTCTGCTGGGGAGCCCCTCCCTCCCTCTCCTGGACCAGCCTGTCTCTTCTGAGCAGTCATGGGGGTCCCTCCTTACTTCCTGCCTGGGTGTGGCCTCAGGGCAGACGCCCTTGAACTAGGGGAGAGCTGGTGGGAGGGGCCTGGGAGATGGTAGTGGGGCTGCAGGGACTGAAGCCACCCTTGGCCCCCAGCCTCTGCATGCAGCCTAAGTTCTTGCTAATTAGCACCCTGAAGGCCAGGCCTCAGCCTCCTAGAACCTGCTCCCAGACAGATCCTTGCAGTGAGTGTTTGGCTGCTGGGAGGCAGCTAGAGTTGGGGGGGGGGGGGGGCTTTTCTGGCTTTGTCATTGTCCACAGGGATTTTCAAGCCCACTCACTCTTGCCTCATTTGGAGAAGGAAAAAAAATGTATTAATGGACCTTTTTCTGCAGCTGAGAAGGACAATTTATGGTAGAGGTGACAAACTTCATTTTAATGAGAGGCAAATTCCACTTTATTTTAAACTACAATTTTTTTTTCCCTGTACATTTCGGGTGCTGAACGTGGAAACTGAGGTGTCAGGGCCGCGGGACCTGGTGGTGGAGGAGGGAGTGACGCTGGTTCTTGTCTGGGACTCTGTGGGCAGGCCCACTGCTCAAGGAGGCCACCTGGTTTCCCCCTTGGGGCCACGGGGCCATTGTTCCCACCTGCTCTCTGTGCCCCTCGGGGCTTGGGGAGTTCAAAGCCCTGCCCCTGTGCTCTGGGATTCCAGGGGCTGGTGGGTGAGCTTCAAACCTGGCTGTCCGCTGAACTCCCGACTCATCCTGACTCCAACTCCTGCCTTTCCTGGGGGGCATGAGCCCAGCCAGAGCCGGATTGTCCCCCCAGGTTTCCTGAGGGACAGGGTCAGCCTCCCGGAGTGGCCAGCCCAGGCCCCACAGCACCTGTAGCTGCCCCGACCAGGGTGAGGCCCAGGCTTTGCCCAGCACAGGAGGGACGCCTGAGTGGCCTCTGCTGCAGGCCTCGCGGAGGGTGGCCAGGAGAGGGGGTGTCCCATTTCTCCTGTGGCCTCCAAGTTGGAGGAAGTTACCAGAAGGCTCTGCCAGACCCTGGAGCCTGGCTGGTGGGGGCCGGCCAGCACAGGGCTGGGCGGGAGCAGGTACCCCGTACCAGGGCAAGGCACTGTGTGTGCACCCCAGTACCCTGTCTGCACACAGTCGAGTCCTGGCCGTAGCTTCTGGGTTCCCTCTTGGGCCCCACCCTGACCTCTTGGCCCAGGTTCGCAGGGCCTGCTCCTGTTCAGGGTCTCTGAATGCTGAGATCTTTCACCTGCAGAGCTTGGAGGGGGTTTTACTCTGCCCCCTCGGTCCCCGCCTGGGGCAGAGACATGAGGACGCACAGTCCATGTGGCCAGTGCCCAGCGGGCACATGGTCCATGCGGCCTGTGCCCAGAGAGTGTACAGTCCCTGCAGCCTGTGCCCAGAGGGCGCACGGTCCCTGCGGCCGGTGCCCAGTGGGTGCATGGTCCATGCGGTCAGTGTCCAGCAGGTGTAAGGGCCATGCAGTCAGTGCCCAGTGGCTCTGGCCAGTGCAGGATGCAGGCCCAGGACCTTTCCCGTGGGTCCCCATGTGTCACCCCTGTGCCACCACCTGGCCCTTGTCTCTCTGTAAGTGGAGCCGTGATCCAGCCCTCTGGGTGGGGGTGAGGAGCCCAGCAGGCCATGTGGGCTCCGAGCTGCCTGGTGTCCAGCCCTCAGCAGGTTCCCTCCCAGGCGCTGGTTCAGGACCTGCCTGCTCGGGGTGAGCCTGGGAAGATTCCAGCCAGGAGCACCATGGGCTGTTGGCGTCCAGGGACTCAGGCCTCCAGTCACATGTCCTTCATCCGGGGACCCCCGCTCAGGTGGCTGCGGGCAGAAGAAGCTCCCCAGGCCACGTGTCTGGCCCCAGACCCTAGCCCACCACTTACTGCAGTGTGATTCTGGGCAGGTCAAAACGTCTCTGGGCCTTACGTCTTCTCCTGACAACGGGGCAGGTCTGCGTCCTGGGGTTAGGCAGCTCGGGCAGGGGTGTGGGGGACGGGCACACAGGACTGGCAGGTTCCTGCGGGGTTCCCACGGGGTTCCTGCACATGGAGGTGTGGGCTGCTGGCAGCTCTTTCAAACCCTCCCTGGTCCTCATCCCAGGGACCCTCTCTGCTCATGGTCAGGCTGGGGGCTTGAGGTGAGTCCAGCTCTGTTAGTGTGCGTCACTGTCTGTCAGGGAAGGTAGGCCTGACCTGCACCCCCACCCTCTCTCTATGGCAATGTCCCCCCACTTCCATCCTTGGCTCTAGTTGGTGTTGACCTTACCAGCTGACCTGGGGTGCAGCAGGGTGAGGGGCACAGACCCCGGCAGCTCCTCCATGGGAATATGCCCCTCTCGCTCGCATGCTGGCTCTGCAGCACCGTGGCCAACAGCTGTCCCAGGGCACACACCGTGTGCAGGGGGGCAGGCAAGAGGTCCTAGTCCAGGGGGGACTGCAGCGAGGTCACGGAGGGCCAGGGGGAACTGCAGTGCATTCGTGTGAGTAGGAGCAGGGAGGACCCTTTCAGCTGGTGGCCCCGCAAGAGTGCAGGCCTGGGGGCGGGAGTGGGCTACGTGGGGTTCCTGTTCTGCCGTTCTGCCCGTCTGAGCTCATCTTCAGCACAGCCCGTGGGAGCCAGTGCCGATGTGCTCCAGCCCTTGGGGGCTCCAACTCTGGGTCTCACCCTGCTGTGGACGGCCATCCCCCCTTCCCATTAAGCTCCATGGCCCTGAGCCTGGCGTTGCCCTGGATGTAACCAGGGTCTGGCTGGCAAATCTAGAGACTCAGGGAAGGGCCGCGCCCAGGGCCGTCCTCCGCTCAGAGTAGTGAGAGCCACCGGAGGTCCTGAGCGGTGGAGGCCTGAGTGACTGCAGGGTTCCGGGAGGGGACAGGGCAGGACAACAGCTGTGGTGGGGCTGTGACAGGCAGGGAGAGCCCCCTGGCAGAGAGTGCCTGTGTGCACAGCCCCGCTGCCCCCCCTTCCCCTGCTGCAGAGCCTCCCCTGACCTGAGTGAGGAGGAATGAAGGGTGGACATCACCCTGGCGGGGCACTGATTTCCGTTAAAAGGCTGGGCTGTATGTTTCTCTCTGGCTGTCCTGACAAGCCTGGCCCAGTGGAGGGCAGTCAGAGCTAGGGTGGGGTGGACTCTCTCATGACCCTTGCCCACCCCATCCATTCCTTCCCTTCCTCCTCCAAGCCTGGGCCCGTGGTCCGTCACCAGCCCAGCCTGCTCCTCTGTGTCCCGAGGGTTCTCTTCCCAGACCTGGTTCTCTTCCTTTGTTCTCTCCTCGCAGTTTGTATTTATTGCTTTATTTGCTTAACGTGAGGCTAGAGGCTGCGGCTTCCTCAGTGGCAGGCTTGTCCCTGTGCCTGGGTCCGATAAGTATCTGTTACGTGAGAGCCAGAAGGAAGATCCCAGTAGGCCTCCGGCTCAGGCAGACGCCCCCTCCAGAGGCCCCAGCCAGGGCGCAGAGGAGAAGAGGAAGACAGGGGTCCCCCGTCTGCCCAGGAGACACCCAGGGGACACTGCTTCTGGCCCCTTCATGGGAGGGAAGGGCCCAGGCGCTCCCTAGAAAGCACCTGGGTGGAGGCAGGAGGCTGAGAGACCTGTGTGTGTGTGTGGGGGCTGCCCAGGACAGTGGACCCTCGCAAAGAAGAGGGTGTTTGTGTGCTGGAGGGGGCCCCACTGAGCATGGGGGCCACTCGAGTTGTGTGGCACAAATGCCACCACCCTGTCTTTCCCCTTGCCACTTGTTCTGTCCCTGCTGCTGAAGGCTTGGTTGTGTCCCCGCCCTGGCCCCTGGACTTTCACTGAGCTGAGGATTCGTCTCCCTTTGACCATCATCTCCGCCTCCCCGCCCTCACCTCACGTTGGGGTGACTGAGCCACGTGGTGTACTCTGATTACATTTCCTTGCCTGACAACTCAGTTTCCCTGGAGTTAATAACTTCCTTTCTCTGGTGGCAGTTCTTTCTTTCATTTTTTTTTTCTCCCCAAAGTTTTTGCCATAGGGTGCATGTGCTCAGTGGAGAGAGACACAGAGAGATAATGAGAAATCACCCCCAGAGGGGATTGTGATGCTGCCGTCCCTTCTCCTCCACTCTCCTCTTGGGACTTTGGGCACGTATGCACATGTGCCTGGTATGGTTTTCCAAGTCACCGGGTCCGGGACTTGAACTGTGATCAGCCATGTGAGAGTCCAGCTCCTCAACCACCATGCCACCTACTGACCCTGGTGGTGAGCTGCTATCTATCTATCTATCTATCTATTTATTGAGAAATTTTTGCTATAGGGCACATGTGTTCGCCAGAGAGTCAGAAAAAGACAGAGACAGAAAGTTAGAAATCACTCTGGGGGGGGGGGGGGGGGACGGCCATGCTGCAATCCCTTCTCCATTCTCTTCTTGGGATCTTGGGCACATATGCACACGCGCCTAGTGTGAGTTTTAAGCTGCCAGGTCTGGGACTCAAACCACAGGTGACTACGCAGGAGTCCAGCAACATAACCGTTATGCCATCTGCTGGTCCCGGTGGTGGGCTTTCTAAAAGTCACTAAAGCATTTCTCAACTCTTCCCAGTTAGCTGAACCTCCTCTAACGCCGCTAACCACAGGAAGTGCTCTATCCATTTTATCTTCTTAAAGAAGTCGCTCCCTGTGCCTTCTGACCTGCCCGGACAAGGCTTATCTAGACTTGCACCATGCAGTGGCTTATCTAGACTTGCACCATGCAGTGGGTATCTGCCAGGTTCGCCAACTCCATGACTCTGGGGACTTGTCACCCCTCCCTGATGTTGACTCTCCTGCTTTTTGGATTTCACATCTTCCTCTTCTTAGTAGCATCTAGAAAAGTAGCATGGGAGGTATGTTTTTTGAGACCTCACGTGTCTGAAATGCTCCATTCTGTCTTGAATCCTGGTAGATAGTCTGACTGGGTATAGAATTCTCAGTGGAGATCTTTTTTCTTTTAGACATTTTTGTCTTAGAGCATGTGTGCTCATTGGAGAGAGAGAGAGACAGAGACAGAGAAATGGAAAGTGAGCAATCACCCACCAAGGGGATGTCCACGTGGCAATCCCTTCTCCTCCGTTCTCTTCCCAGGATCATGGGCATGCACATACATGCACCTGGCTTGATTTTCAAGTCACCGGGTCCAGGACTTGAACCGTGATTGACCATGTGGAAGTTCAGCAGTGTAACCACTGTGCCATCTGCTGGCCCCAACAGAGATCATTTTTCGCTTGGAAATTTTCAGGGACCTGCATGTGCCCATGATCTGGGACTGGCTGAGGTTGTGGGGGATTGCAGTTTCTGGATCCTGTTGCAGGGGGAGGCTGTCTGTCTGTTCTTCTCTCTGTCTCTCTTGCTCATAGAAGAAATAAATAAACTTAAAAAGAAAAAAAAAAAAAAAAAAAGAGCAGTCCCTGAGCAGCTGTCTGGTGATGTTGGTGGCTGCTCCTGGGTAGGAGTGAGCCCTCCTCAGTAGTGTCCCCTCTGCAGCTTCCGAAACCGTGTCGCTGTTTCCGCTCCTTTCAGTCCTATTCTTGTAGCGTTAGGTACAACACAGACCCTTTACTGTAGCGGGTCCTGGAAGGGAGTGGGGTGGACGTGTGCATTCACCCGTGCTCGAGCCACTGTCAGGCTGGCAGTGTTTAGGGCGTCCCCATTGTCACCCTTACAGCCACGCTGCCGTGGTATCACTTACACTTGCCCTGGTATGAGCAGGAGCCTCTCGGTGGTGGGGTGGATGGCCAGCCTCATGAGAAAGTCGGTGTGCCCCAATGCCGGTGGCCATCCCCACTCCCACCAGCAGCACATGGCTGGCCCTCGATCTGGTGGTGCCCAACGCGGTTCCAGTCTGGATGCCTACTGGGCAGGAGTGAGCAGTCCTCACTCGTGTCCCCTCTGCCCGGGCGGCCTCCTTCCCAGGAGGTGCTTTCTCTCTCTCTCTCTCTCCTGTCAGGGCACAGGCTTTCTAGCCACCAAGTCTGGAGCTTGAGCGATAGTCAAGCATGTGGGAGCCCAGCGCCTTAACCACCTGCATTTCTTTCTTTTTTTTGGAGAGATTTTTGCTATAGGGCACGTGCACTCACCAGAAAGACAGAGAGAGACAGAGAGACAGAAAGTGAGAAATCACCCCCGAGGGGGGATGGCCACGCCGCAATCCCTTCTCCTCCATTCTCCTCTCGGGATCTTGGGCACGCACGCACACGCGCCTGGCATGAGCTTAAGCCGCCAGGTTGGGGACTTGAGCCACGGTTGACTACATGGGAGTCCAGTGACATAGCTATTGCGCCATCTGGTCTCAACATTTACCCATTTTTTAATTTATGTCATTCTATCGAAATGGACATGGCTGGCCTTCTAGCCTAGTCTTTAAAGGAGTTGGGACCTTTAAGCCCACGGAGCATGGGACGCGCTGGTGTTCCTGGGACTCCCATGAGCTTCTGCGTGCCTTGCCAAGTGCTCGCTGGCCCATCGAGTCTCCTCATCCGCCAATTGCCAGTTCCTTTTTTTCATCTTTAAAAAAAGGAGGTGGTGGCCATCAGGTGGTGTAGCAGTTACATCGCTGGACTCCCACGTGGCCGAATGCAGTTCAAGTCCTGACCTGGTGGCTTGAAACTCAGGTCAGGTGCATGCGTGTACGTGCCCAAGATCCCAGGAGGAGAATGGAGGAGAAGGGCTTGCGACATGGCTTTCCTCCTGGGGGGTGGGGGGATGAATTCTCACTTCCCTCTCACTGTCTCTGTCTTTCTCTTTCTCATTCTTCCCCTAGCCAGCGCACATACCCTAAGGCTAAAACCTCTTAAAAAAAAAAAGTAGATGGTTTATCTTCTGTTGATTTGCGGTGTTCTTTATATAGCCTGGAAGCAAGCTTCGTGTCAGCCGTGGGGGGGTGTGTCCCTCTGGTCTGTCCACGGCCTGTCTTTCCCCTGGCGAAGTCTTTTGTTACCCGGGTGCTTTGAGTTTTAACAAAGTCCAATTTCCTCCCTGTGGCCTGTTGGGCATGAGCAGTCCCAGGCTCTGCGGACGTGTGCTGAGTGCTCGCTGAGAAAGCTGCCCCGGTTTGCCCTCCGAGTGGGCAGAGACGCCGGGCCTTCCTGGGTACGAACGGAGGCGTGACGCAGGCCGAGCGGGGCAGAGGGTGAGAGAGCCCATGGACGGCTCACCTCTGTGTGCGTGCCTGGGCCGGCTTCAGCGGCTTCAGAGGAAGACGCCTCTGTCCTTGACCATCCTCAAAGGCCCGCTTTGCTCTCCTTCGGAGCATTGAGGCCTCCTGCCGTGGGGCAGCCCAGGCTGTGATCCACTGGCTCCAGCCCAGCAACAGGGCCTGGGCTGGGCATCCAGGAGGCTCCTGGGGAGGTGCTTAATTAGTCTTCCCTGGGAAGGCGGGGAATGCCCCTGGTGGAAGCAGCACACGCATGTACGTGCATGCATGTATGTCTCCGAGGAGCTGAGAGGGGCTTCGGGGTCTCAGCCCTGTGACTTCCAGCAGGTTCCAGACCTCTCCTGAATACATGGGCTGATGGGACAAAGCAGGGAAAGTGCCTGAAGGGAGAAAGTGACCTCAGGTAGGCCGTGGCCTGGGCTTACGGGAGTGGAGCCCTGCTGATCACACCACTGGGCGTGTGTGCATGCCCCAAATGTGGGTAGGATGGAGGAATGGAAGAGGAGGGAGTGCGGTGTGACCATGCCCCATGGGGGTGCTTTCTCGCTCTCCTCTGTCTCTGTCTCTCTCTGGTGGGTGCACATACCCTCTGACAAATCAGAAAAGATGCTCTCAAGTGGAGGGCCTAACCCCTGAGAGCCTGGCAGAGGATTGGTCCCTGTGGGGAGGCACAGAGGGATGGGTCAGAGGGGGACAGCAAAGCTGGCATGGTGTGGGGTGGGGCCATAGCCTTCATTTCCTTTTAAAAGGTCCTTCTTTTTTTTTTTTTTTTGAGAGGTTTTTCGCTATAGGGCGCGTGCGCTCG
Organism: Tupaia tana; assembly: GCA_026018925.1. Lineage (NCBI taxonomy): Eukaryota > Metazoa > Chordata > Mammalia > Scandentia > Tupaiidae > Tupaia > Tupaia tana. Next base: position 2,729,643 of record JAKSZU010000028.1, read on the forward strand.
CCAGACAGACAGACAGAGAGAGACATAGAGACAGAAAGCAAGAAATCACCCCCCAGGGGGGATGGCCACGCCGCAATCCCTTCTCCTCCATTCTCCTCTCGGGATCTTGGGCACGCAAGCACACACGCCCAGCGTGAGTTTTTTAAGCCACCGGGTCCAGAACGCGAACCGCAGTGGGAGTCCAGCGACATAGCCATTACGCTAACTGCTGGTTCCCAAAAGGTCCTTTTTGAGGAACTGACCTTGGCCCAGAGAGTGGGGAGAGGGCAGGCGGCTGATGGGGTGGGGGGGTGCGGTACCAGGCCCAGGGAGGAGAAAGCCTTCCAGTCCCCAGCCATTGCTACCTGGTGTCACCCTGTCCCTCCTCTACTCCAGTCCCTAGGCTGGCCTTCCACCTCTTGGCCCTCCTAGGGCCTGAGGGGTTAATTCTGAACGCGCCTGAGCGAGCCTGGCGGTATGCAAATGCATACACTTTCATAAACTGCTTAATTAGGCGAATGTTAATGAGACGTTAATTACTGTTGTGCCCGTGGATCCCACGGAAACGGGGATTATGTTTCTCTTCAAACATCCCGTCTTAATTATAACTTGTGCTTAATTCTGCAGCTTTCGCCAGCCGGGGAGGGCAGGGCGGGCGCCTCCCTTTCTGGGTGGTTCTCCCAAGCGCCTCACCTTTGCTCTCACATTCAGCCCTCAGACATCTTCCTGCCTCTGCTGTGTGGGCAGTCAGAGCTGGTGCGGGAGGGGCAGCTCCCAGCCCTGTGGGAGGCAGGTTTGTAAGTCAGAATTGCAGGGGAGGTCCCTTGGGCAGGGGTGGAGGTGTGCAGGGCTGCTTGGTGGGCAGGTGGTTCAGAGAGGTCTAGGGTGTCTCTTGGGGTGGCAAGCCAGGGAAGGCTTCGTGGAGGAGGGGGCCTGGGAACTGAGTGCTAATAGTGGAAAGGTGTTCCCTGGGTCGTGGAGAGATCAGAGGTTTGGGGAGAGCGTCCTGCTTGGGCAAGACCTGGTGGTTGAAGCCTTGTTCACTGTGTGGCCTCACCAAAGTGCTGTCCCTCTCTGGTCTTCCCAGCCTCCAATCCAGATCTCTTGGCCTCAATGCACAGGAGGCTGGGGGGTTCCTCAGAGAGCCCTGGCCCTGCCTGGTGCTCCACGTGGCCTGGGCCAGGTGTCCGTTCCCCTTAGAGCCTCACTCCCTCCACCTGCACTCTGATGACCCGATCAAGAATTGGGAAGTAGTGTCCTCACCCAGGGAAGGAGGTGACCAGGGTAGGTTTCCTGCAGGAGGCTTGCCCAAGGCCTGCTCCTTGGGAGCTGTGAGATTTGACTTGCCTTGTGTGTGGGATGACTGGGGGGGCCTGTAATCCCAGGTCAGGGGCCAGTAAAGGGGGAAGCCACACACAAAGGTGGTGTGTGTACACACGCGTGTGTCCCTGCACATGGGGGTTTCATTTGCACTGGTCACCTGCTGCCCCAGGGTGACTGCCATGTGCTCGTTCACCCCAACCCTTGCTGTGAAGTTCTTCCCGGGGCTTCAGAGAGGACCCTACACTTGGCCTCACCTGGGACATAGCGAAATCTTGCTGCCTTGCCGGGACCTGGGGCCCCTAGGGGCCAAGCAGAGCTGACCACCCTAGGACACCTCAGACAGGGAGAGTCGGGCCAGGCCAACCTCCCCCAGATGCTCCCTTCTCCCCCGACCCTTTCCTGGGGATGGTGGCAGGGAGTTCTTTGTGCCATGCATGGTGCCAGGGGCTTTTTGGGGCTGGTATGTTCCCTCACCCCTGCATTCCCCAAGACCCCTTCGGAACAGGTACCCTTGTCGTCACTTTTCAGATGAAGAAGTGGAGGCACACAGAGGGTCAGCAGCCTGCCAAGCTCACAGCATAAAGCTAACTCCAGAAGTTAGAGCTCAGCTCTTCCCTGGCTGGAACCCGAGCCTTGCCTCCTCCAGGCAGTACACTCTGACTGCCCTAGCTGGCTGGCAGCTGTCTCTGGAGCAGAGCTCTCCTCTGAGAAGATGCAGATGGCCCTGAGGGTAGAGGAGAGGACAGTGGAGGCTGGAGGGGACTGGCCAGCACCTGGCTTGCTCGACCCCTTGCAGACCAGGAGCGTAGCCAAGGCAGGAGCTGTCATGCTGGGCGCAGTCGTCATGGGGGGCAGGGCTGGACCGCCTGCAGGGCTCTCTCTGCACCCACTCGGTACACGTTTTTATTTCAGAGGCCGGGTGGGGAGCCGGGGGTGGGGGCGGCCAAGCGCCCCTTTCCTCTGCGTTGCCTCTAGCCCTCCCATGCGGGCGTGCCCACTCCTCTCCCACCACTCGGCTCCATCACCACACCTGGGAGGCGAGGGGAGGGCGCCGCCGGCCTAAATGTTTAAATGAGCCTCACTGCTGAAGGCGGGGCGTCATCGCTCGTTGCCTGAGTGGGAAGGGGGTGAATAAATGAATGCTCTTCATATATTATCACGGCCTGACACGGCCCGCGTGGGGACGGGCAGCCGCGGAGATGAACGGCGGCTCTGGGCTACCGAGCCGCAGGTGGGGCTCCTTGCCAGGGGCCTGGCCGGGTGGGGGCTGAGGCTTTGTGCCCGAGCCATGCCCCAGTGTGGCAGGGCTTCCAGACGGCCTCAGCTCAGCCTTGCTGGCCATAAAGGTGGGCAGGAGTCCAGTTCCACTCAAGGCTCCACGAGGACCTGAGGAGCCGGTCAGTGTTAGCCACCTTGGTGCAATCAGAGAAGGCTCCCTGGAGGAAACAGGGCTGGATCATGTCTTGGAATATCGAAATGGGACTTAACTTCCCAGTGGGGAGAAAGTCGGTGGAGGCACCAGCAAGGACTAATGCTCGGCCCCAGGAGGGAGGCAGGAGTGTGGAGGACACGGGGGGGGTGCTGGCCAGGCGGGCGGAGGGTACGGGCGGAGGAGTGGTGGCAGAATGCGTGGCCCCCGCAGCAGGTGTGTGTTAACGGGCCCCGGGGTCCAGCCGTGGGCTTCTCCGCATGGCTGTGGGGAGTGTCAAACGCACAGTGTGACAGGTGTGGGACACTGCGGGGCAGGCGGCGCCTTGGCCACCACTGCACATGGTGTCCGGGTGTGGGTCGCCTCAGGGACGGAGAGGGAGGCTCCCGGAGCCAGTCACCTGCTCACGCCGTGCTTAGATAAACGAGGGTCCTGAGACGTCATTCCAGGTCAAGTGGTGCCCCTCCCCCACCTCAGTTCCCCCTCCACACTGTGCGGGTGTGGAGGGGGCTGACCTCAGATCCGGCTACCGACCGTGAGTGTCGGGGCTGGAGCCTGCCGACCCCGGAGTCCGTCTTCTCAGTGAGACTCTGAGCCTGGCTCCCAGGAACGGGGTCCTTCTCTTCAGATCCCTGGGACTTGCCCTCTTCCCACGGCCAGTGTGGATCCCGGCCTGGGACAGGCAGGAGGGGCAGGACTGAGAGCCTTCCAGAGTGACAGAGGCCTTCACACGCCTGACAGAGACTGAGCGGGACCCACATCTGGTCCTTGAAGGGAGAGTTTGCACATCCGTCAAGGCCTGGCCCCCTCTCCCACGGGCCGGCTGCAGGGGAGGGGCTGTCCCTTCCTGGTGTGCAGCCTGAAACCAGTCTGGATGCAACCTCCATGCTACCAGCTTCAGGCTTGCAACCTCCTCAGGAGTGGACACCAAAGGTCCCCTTTACAGGCGGAGAAACCGGGCTCCCGAGTTTCCCATGGTCCCCAGCTACCGCAGGCAGGGCGGGACTAGGCTGTCTTCCACCCCCTGGACTCCCCCCACCTGGCTCTCTGACAGGCCGGGCGGGGAGGCTGCACCATGGGTGCAGAGGGCACCCCGACTTCGAAGGGGACTGCGAGCAGGGACCAGGGTGGGGAGGCCGCCCTGCAGGCTCTTCCTCTGGCCCCTCCCCCCAGGACACCCACTTGTGCCACGCCGGGCTTGCCACCGCGCTGCTCTTGGAGCCAGCTGTGTGGTGCTGGGCGGAACGTCCTGTCGCCCTGTCCCAGGGAGGCGGGCATGCCTAATGAATTAATTAATGTTGGCAAAGCACTTGGAGAGCTCGGGCTGAAAGGTACTCAATACATGCAAATCAGAGTGATTGTTATTATCCATAATTACGGAGTTTCTGCTGGAGAAATTACTCAGAAGCGGACGGTGCCGGGCCAGCACGGGCCCTGCCAAGATCTGCTTCTCAGCAGCAGTGAGATCTCCCCCCTTTCTCTCCCTCCGTCCCTTCCCCCCTCCCCTGCTCCCACTTTGCCGCCTTCCTGCAGCAAACGCCTTCTCGCCTCAGCTCTCGTGCAGACAGGCACCTGGCACGTTTGGAGAAGGAAGGGACCGGGCAGTTGGTTCTCACATTCCGGAAGGGAGAAGGACGTAGGAACAGTCTCTTTCCCACTCTGTCTCGTGGTGCGGGGAGAACCAGGTGTGGTTTCCCACGGGGCACTCTCTGGACTGGCAAGCTCAATGCCCACGAGCCTCGGCCACTCACACCACGATGAGCGATGCGCGCACAGACCTCTCCTCCCGCAGACTGCCTCAGGGCGGCTCTGAGTCCTTGGCTAGACTGCTGGCTCCCCAACGGCTAGAACCTCCTGTGCCAGACAGAGCCGGCAGCCCCCCTGCCGACAGTTCTTGGAAGTGCCCGAAACCAGCAGCTCAAATAAATAGTCTCTGAGCTGCACCCCGGAACCCTTCCCCTGCCCTCTGTGCACGCTGGCCTCAGCAAGGGTCACCGCGGGCTCAGCACCGCGGACAGCGCCCAGCTCCGCCTGGCCGGCAGTCCCCTCCCAGCAGAACCCTGCTAGGAAGTCTCTAATCCACGCCCTTCTGACCCAATGGGGCACTAAGGCCAGGAGCATGCCAGTGGCTTACCCAAGGGCACACAGAAATTTAGCCAAGCTCCAACCCCAGCACCTGACTGCCCAGGGCAGCCACAGACGCCCTGGAAGGACTTCCAGTAAGCGTAAGCATTCCACCAACAGATGCTCAGCCGGCTACTGTCTGGAGCCAGTTCAGCAGTGGGGAGAGAGGCGCTGGGTCCCTGTTCTCTCCAGCACATAGCACCCAGCGCCAGTCACGACCGCAGCACGAGAGCGGGCACACATGCACAGGGCACCGGGAGCTTGACTGGGAGGCGTGGCGGAGACGAGGCAGAGCGGGGCTCCGAAGGGTGGAGCAGTCAGGAAGGCTCCTTGGAGGAGGCACGTAGCCTGGAGTTGCAGAGGGAGAGGGAGAGAGTCACTGAAGAGAGGAAGCTGGGGGAGGCGCCTATGTGTGGCGGTGAAGAAGCTGTTGAGGGGTCCGGAGCAGCGGGCAACCATGGGCTGGGATGGCAGGCAGTGCTGGCTGTGGGCTGGTACCCTGTGGGTACATGGAAGGCTGCCTGTGGTGTGGATGTGGTGAGACTGCTCCTCGGCTGTCCAGGGCCTCAGCCAGGCCTGGTACCCAAGTCGCAGCCCCTCCTATCCCTCCTCCCCTTTACCTGGGGTGGGTGACTCCGTCTGGCCGTGACAACAGCCCGTCATTGCGGGGTCTTCATGCCCCACGAGGAGTCTCATGGTGTCCCCGCGCTCTCACACCTATGGTGACCGAGTCCCCAGGCGAGGCGAAGGTGTGTGAGAGCAGTGACAATAATAGAGACCACCATCGAGCCTCACCGAGCACTTACTATGCACCAGGCCCCGTTGGACGGGCTCTGCCGTGTTAACTCGCTCACCGTATGTGAACAGGGCTGGCCTGACTTCCTATCTCAGAGCAGGAAGCTGAGGCCTGAGGGGCACAGGGGCCTCTGAAGAACACACACGAACCAGCTGGAGTCCCACGGCTGAGCTCGCACCCGGCTCCGTCAGCTAGGCTGACCCTGTGCCCCGCCCAGGACGCAGAGCTGGGGCCTGCTCGGGCCCCTGGGGCTCACCGTCAGCACACCTCCGTGCTGACCCATCCCCTCCACTTCTGTCCCACCTGGCCACGTCCTCCCACCGACTCAGAGGTGGCCGCCGCTCCTTTCCCGGCAGTTTCAGCCCCGTCTCTGACTCTGCCCTCCTTCAGGCTGGGACCCCCAAGGACACAGGTTTGGGCTTTTGGACCAAGGCCTTTTGTTTCTTAGCTTTGCTATAGGGTGTGTGCCCTCACCAGAGAGAGACACAGAGAGAGAGAGACAGAAAGAGAGAGTGAGAAATCACCCACCCCCTGGGGGGATGGCCGTGCCACAATCCCTTCTCCATTCTCCTCTCAGAATGTTGGACACAGCCACACGAGTCTGACATGTTTTTCAAGCTGCTGGGTCCGGAACCCGTGGACTGCTCAGTTGCTTGTGTGAGATCCAGCGCCTTAACCACCACGCCACCCGCTCACCCTCTCTCTTTCTTTTTTAAAAAGTTGATTTATGTCATGAAGGAGGGATACAGAGAAAGAGAGGGATGGCCACGTGCCACACGTCCTGGTGCTCTGGACACCCATGTGCCTGCTGGGGTCAGGGCAGTCGCTGGACGTGAGCCAGGAACTTCCTGCATGGGCTGGCCACCAGGGTCACGCTTCACTGCTGTGCTGCCAACCACCCCAGTGGGCAAGGTATTTCTAGCAGTTCCCGAGCCGTGGCCTGCAGTGGTGGCTCAGTTAGTAGCTGGGTACTGGAGGGGTGGATTTCATTGAGTGGATCGAATGAGATCATGTATGTTAAGCGCTTACTTGGCATTCAACCAAACATTGATTGCGTGAAACAAATTTCTTTGGGTGGCAGAAAGGCGGTGATGAGTGTCAGAGTCTGGCTCCTCTCAGGCTCAGCACGTGGGAACAGCGGCGGTGGGCTCCTTGGCATCTGCTTTTCTGGAGAGGGTTGGGCGGATGGACCAGAAGCAGGGCCAGGGAGGGGAGAGGCCGGTGCCAGAACACCAGGGAGAAGGCGCGGGCGGGGAGGAGCTGGTGAGCAGCCGGGGCCTGACGCCCACTCCGTGTGGAGCCGGGGACGGGAGCGTGTGCGTGCGTGCACACGTGTGGGCGGGTGTGTGTGTGTAAAACAAATAACTCGAAAATGAATTTAATTATAAGGCACTTTTAATAGCTATTTATATTTAATCCTGCTAATTCTGTGTCTTGTGTAGCCAAACTGTAATTCTATTCTTCTTACTCCTTTGCCTGTGAGAGTGGGAGCCGGGAGGGCGAGGCGGCCCCGCAGGAAGGCAGCAGGGGTCGCCCCTCTGGGCTCTGCCAGCATCGCCCCAAGAACAGTGAGGAAGGGGCTGCTGGCGGGGCCATTCCAAGGGGCACCTGGACACTGGCCCCAGCTGTGTCCCGGGCAGTTCATTTGCTGTTTAGTTCGCACTTGGGGTGGGGGCGGGAGCGACGAGGGAGCCCACGCCCTGAGGCAGGTCCCAGTGTGGGTAAGCCGGGAGCCTTCACCCTGGAGACCCACTTTCTCCATCTGTAACGCGGGCGAGGAGTGACCCTCTCCTGGGCCGCCGGAGGTTAAGTGGGAGACAAGGGGCCAGCCTCACGGCACTTCTCTCGAGCCCCATGTCCCCTTGGTCGCCCCTCACCTGGGTCTCCCCACCTGCTGCCAGCCCAGCCGTGGCTCACTGGCCGAGAGCTGGCTACTGCGCGTGGCAGTAAGTGACGGGGGGTCTGCCCCCTTTCCAGGACGGCCCTTGGTCACTGCTGGAGCTCGGGTGCAGGGAGGGCCTGAGGGTGGTTTGCTGGCGAACCCCAGAGAGGCGAGAAGCAGCTTATCTGCCCTGAGGGATGGAGAAGCTCTGCCCTGAGGAAGGCTCCGGGGACTGGGGCCCTGTGGGAGGCTGCCCGTGGGGAGGCCGGCTTGGCTTTGGAGCCAGCTGGCCTGGGTGCGAGTCCGGCCCCGGTGATTGCCGGCTGTGACCTCTGGGCTGTCCCGGGCGCAAGTCCTGCTCTGCTGAGCACCGGCTGTGACTTCCTGCCAGCCACCTGGCTCCGGGCCCGGCCTTGCCACTGTCGTGGGCCCAGCATGCAGGGAGTGCTTGGTGTCACCCTCCTCTGCGGGGGTGTGGAGGTGGAGATGACTGGGGGGCCATCTCTCCCAGGCTAGTTTCACTTTAATGGGAGACGTTAATGTCTGTGAGCCCCCGCGGAACTTGCTTCCTTTCAGTGCTGACATTTCAGGCGTGGTGACAGCAGGGGGTGGGGCAGCAGTGCTGGCAGGTGGAGGGGGCTCACCTGGCTCCTGCAGCGGCAGCTTCACGGCAGCCCCCTCCTCCCTGGGTGCAGCTGAGGCCCTGGGAGGATACGTGTGGACATTCTAGACACGGCGTCCTGGGTCTGTGGGCACCGGGGCCTGGCCCAGGGGAGCAGGGCCGGCTGGCTGCGCGAGCTTTCTGCACCTCCGACTGCCTGGAGCCCGCAGAGCCCGCAGTCCCAGGGGGCCGCACCGGGGAAGCTGAGGCAGGAAGCTGTTTGCTGCAGAACCACAAGGCCAGGCTGCCTGCTGAGCCCTGGGGAGAGCGGTGGCCACAGGCGGTCTGCGGGGCTGCGGCCTGCCCCTCTGGGGTGGCCAGGCCCTGTCTCTGGGGCTGCTCTTGGGGAACTGGGACCTCAGCCGAGGCCCACTGGGGCAGAAGCCCTCAGCCTCTGCCGTATCCTCCTCCCATGGTGTGGGCCAGGGCGGGGCCTCAGGACCAGGCGGGGAGAGTGGGAAGCCAGATAGGCAGGGCCGGCCCTGGGCTCCCAGGGGCTCCTCAGGGGCTGGGCCAGCCATGGTTCCTGGAAGGCCTGGGCTTGGGTGGGCTGTCCTCGGTTCCCAGGAGCTCAGCAGGCTAGAACCCAGAGGGCACGGTGGCAAATGCAGAGGTGGCATTGGGCCCCCACCTGGAGGACCCCCCGGCCCAGCAAAATGTCTGCTTCTTGGAGAGCCACATGGGGTCCCCTTCCCCACAGCCCAGGCTCCTGTCCCCTCATTGGCCTCAGGGTGTGGAAGGCCCCGACTTCAGGGAGTGAGCTGGGTGGGGGTGTGAGTGCCAAGCCCTGGGAAGGGTGCCATGGACGCTGACAGCCTGCCTGGGAGGCATGCCCCCTGCCCTCTCTGGGCCCTCAGTTTCCCCCTCTCCAGCCTGACTTCATGGGGGCTGCAGTTTAGAGGTCAGCTTGGCCAGGCCTCAGTCTCTGGGCGCCCAGCTCCTCTGGCCTTCCTGAGCAGCTGTCCCTGCTGTCTTGGGGTCCCCACTCCATCGTCCAGATCCTCTTTTGTTCACAGTCCTACCCTTCTGGAAGCCCTCCCTGATGACCCCGGTCTCGCTGGCTGAGCCACAGCCTGAGGGTGCTGCCAGGGGCTTTCTCCTCAGCACACTCCCGCCCCTGGCAGGGCACTGGGCACGCAGGCTGCTCCGCCGGGCCTGTAACGGCCAGCACGGGCCAGTGCAGTCCCTGCTGGGCCGGGCGGAGGAAGCGGTATCCCCTGTCTTGGGAGCATTGAGGTAACATTTGGGCTTCACCCTGGAGGAGAGGCTCGGGTGAGGCTGCCCGGGGGCAGAGGTCAGGCTGGGAAAGGCTTTGCATGCCAGGTAAGTAATTTGGGGGTCTGGCCTCCTCTGTAGGCAGAGAGCGCCAGGAGCGGGCCCCAATGGGTGGTGGGCTCCTGAGAGCAGACCCTCCCCCCATGCCTGGAGCCTTCACCGCCTCTTCTGCTGGCCTGTCCTTCAGGTCTCTGCTGAGCAGACGCGTCCTCAGAGAAGCCCTCCCTGACCACCACCCATGCTCTCAGAGCTCTGGTCCTCCCTTTAAGGCTCCCCTCCCAGGGCACCTCCCCTCAGCATGACCATCAGTTGGTGACTGCCTGTGCCACTGGGCTTTTACGGCCAGTGAGAGCAGGGATCAGAGGGCTTGGGGGTCCCCCCGTCCCCAGCCCTCAGCCCAGTGCCTGGCGTAGAGCGAGTGCACAGTGAACCATGATTGAACGTGTGAATGCACGCGGGCGCAGAGCCCAGGGCCTGCAGGCTGAGGGCTGCCCTGCAGGGGTGGGGCACCCTGTCTGGCGAGCCGAGCTCCCTGTGCTACAGGTGGCCCTGTCAGAGCTGTGGGCAGGAACAAATGCAGACCCTGGCAGCAGGTCTGTGGGGGTGGGCAGGCAGGGCTTCTGCAGCTCCCCTGTGGAGGGGCTTGTCACCCCAGGTTGGCTGGTGATGGGGGAGTGGGAGCGGCTACAGGGGTGGGAACCTCACCAAAATTATTTTTTAAACCTGCAAGAAAAAGGGGCTATTTTTAACCTTTGTTCCACCCATGCACCCCAAGGGGAAAAGAAGGGGCAAGAAGGTGGACGGAGAGTTGGAGAGGGGCCTGGGGCAGGCCAGTGGCCCTGGAGAATCCTGTGGATAAGCGTTCTTGTCCCCAGCCCTTATGAATGTTTGAGACACTCCAAACAGCAGGAGGGACGGTGGAGTTCACTGCACCGAGTTACCTCGTCCGGTGCAGGTAAAGATCAATCTTCCGCACCGCTCAGAGCGGGGGAAGGGCTGAGAAGGCAAATGGGCCGCGAAGGCAGAAAGCTCCCTGGGCCTGTTTCCGTGCTAACACGATTACCTGGCCGCCTGGCAGCAGCGCCAGCTGTTGGAGCAGCCTGGCCCCCCGCCTGTCACGTTCAGCTGCTGCTGGCCCCACGCCTCCCTCAGCAATGGGTCAGGCTGGCAGGTGTGAAAGCCCCAGCGCCCCCAAGAGGGGCTGTGGGACCTGGTGTCCGGGGAACCTCTGCCCCTCCCACCCCCTGGCCCCACTGTGCTGTGTGCACTCGCAGGGTCATCGGCCTGTCTCCGGCTTCCCGAGGGCCACGCATTGGCCGTCCTCCAGCTCCTTCCCCCTTCACAGGGGAGGCAGCGGCAGACCCACACCTGGAGGAGCAGCCCCTGCTCGGGCATCCCTGGTGGGTCGTTTCCCTGGCCAGTGTTTACTGAGTAACTACCACGCCAAGCACTGAGCATGTGCAGAGGAAAATGTGGAGGGGACATGGCGCCGCGTCCCTCCGGGCCTGGCCTAGGACGAGAAACAAGGGCATACATAAAAGGGCAGATCACGTTGGGGGATACTAGGAGCATGGGGGAGGTTGGGGTGCAAGGGCGTCGTGCCGTGGTGGCCCTAGAAGGCACGGGAGGGCCCCTCGAGTGGAAGGTGAGAACAGTGTGGTGGGAGGGAGAACGTTCCCGGTAGGAGGAGCCTTGACCAAGGCTGAGACTGGTCAGCGTGGAGGAGGCGGGCGGAGGCTGGAGGGGAGGGGTTTGGACGTGCTCTGTGCTGTGGGAGCCCCTCGCTCATGGCCGGGCGTCCCCTGCTGCTGGGCCAGTCCAGGGCTCCCAGCGAGGCAGGAGGCTGGGCCAATCCAGCCGAGAGCTGGCCAGGGCAGGTGTGAACTGGGAGGCTCCCGGCTCTGGAAGTGTTGGGACTGGTGCCAGGTGGAGCAGGTTTGCCGGTGGCTGGGCTGGGGTGAGGGAGAGAGAGGAGATGGGCCAGGGGAGCTGTAACTTGGGGGTTGGAATGTGGAATTCTGTTAGGACAAGTCTGCTGATGAGCCGGGAGATGACAACTAGGCCTCTGGGTACGCGAGCGGGCACTCGGGAGGGCGCTGGGGCTGACAGCAGACAGCTGGGGCCAGGCTGGATTCAAGGCCAGGAGCGAGGAGAGCTTAGAGGGCCCTGGGGTCTGGGGGAGGTGTGTCCCCAGGGAGGAGACAGCCGGCCGAGCCAGGTACTGACGAGCACAAGCACGTTCGCCCAGCCGCTCCACAGCGAGGCACGGGGCAGCTCACCCACACCACTCTGCTCTCCGGCCTCCTCCTGCAGAACTGGGTCAAAACCGCACCCACTCGGGGTTGTGACGATCAGGAGGGTTCATAGGCGCTCAGCGGCCCTGGGCACGTCGTAGGTGCTCAGTTAGTACAAGCTGTGGTTATTGCTGCGTGTGGACATGGAAAGGTCTCCCAGATCTGTGGTCTAGTGAGGAGCACAGTGAGCCTTCAGCACACAGAGGCCTGGCTCCCCAGCCCAGACCCTGTGTATGCGCGTGTACATCCTTCGCACGTACGAGTGAACAGTGAAAGTTCACACCAGAGCGGTGGGAGTGCGTTTACTCTTCAGGCTTCTGTATTTGAAGTTCTTTAAAAGATGACACTTTTGGAACCAGCAGATGGCATAATGGTTCCGTCGTAGTCGACAGCGGTTCAAGTCTCAGACCTGGTGGCTTAAAACTCATGCCAGGCACGTGTGCGTGCAAGGAGAATGGAGGAGAGGGGATTGTGGCATGGCTATCCCCTCTTGGGGTGGTGGTGGTGTGATTTCTTGCTATAACAAAGTCTCTAAATAAAAATTAACACTTTTAAGTATTACTTGTATGAGACTGTAATATGTAATAGTGGCAATTGAGGTCTTTGTCTCCTCCAGGAAGCCTTCCATGACTGAAGGAGCCTGAACTGCGCCTTGTCAGTTCACCTTAGAGTTTAGAACCCACGTCTCCTGCCAAGGCTTCCTTAAGTCCGGTGTGTGTGTGAGTGTGTGTCTCTTGAGGGCGTGGGCTCTGTGCTCAGTAGGTTGGACGCAGCTTCTAGACCAGTGGTTCTCAAGGTGTGATCCTCAAGTGGCTGTACCAGCCTCACCCAGGTGCTCGCTGGAAGTGCAGATCCTCAGGCCCCACCCCGGACCTATTGCCTGGGCCTTCCCTGAGATGCCCTCCCGGTCAGCTCCCATCCCAGCATCTGCTTTGCAGAAGGGCAGCCTTGACCCTGGAGTGAGGCTGGCATCTTTGGGCTGCCGGGAGCTCCAGTCTCCTACTGCTGTGTCCGTCCGCCCCAGGACACCGCGGCCCGGACTGGGGAGAGGCTGAATGGGGTTGACGGCAGGATGGCTCTGTGGGCCCCATCGGACTGTCCTCACCCCTCCCCACTGTCTCTCCACAGGTGGTGCCAGCGAGCCCGAGTCCTGAGCCCTGAACCCTGGCCTGAGTGAGGTGAGCAGCCACGTCTGAGTTGGGGTGAGGCAAGGGCACCCCCAGAGGGTCCCGCCCCTGTCCCTTGTCCACTGCTGGAGTCACCTCTCCCTCCTGCAGCGTGAGTGCAGGGGCTGCTGAGTGCTGGGTGAAGAAGGGGCTGATGACGTGGGGAGGCAGCTGCTTGTTCTGAAATGTGGGTGTGGGGGCCCTGGGGAAAGCCTGCTGGGGCCCTGGGAGCATGGGTGCCTGGCCCAGGCACCAGCCGGGAGAGAGTGTGGGCTTCCTGGAGGGCAGGCCAGGGCAGCAGAGGAGGCTGGGGTGCTCTGGGGGTCAGCTCTGGCCTCGGGGCCTGGTTGTGCTCTGCACAGGAAGGATTTGGGGATGTGATTCCTGTGCCTGGCGGACCTGGTGGGAGCTGGCAGAGCCCTGCAGCTGCCATGTCCCCCGCCTGTCTGGGGGTGGGGGGCAGGGGGCAGACATGCCCTCCTCTGCCCAGACTCCCTTCCCCTCCCCACAATGTCCTGTGTCTCCTCTGACCTCACTTTCACGGAGGCCTTGTTACATAGGTGGTTATCAGGGGGCTTGTGGTTTAATCTGGCGTCAGGGCGAGTGTGACTGCTGTCAGCCTTCCTCTGTGCAGGGGGGCGGGGCGTGAAGTGGGGGAGGTAGCACCCTTTGCCCCAGGGCTGCAGCAGCGGCAGAGATGGGGAGGGCTGAGGGCTTGAGGCCCACTGCCAGCACTGCGGGGTGGGGGTGCCACCGCAGCTCGTGCTCTGGCTTCAGTCCTCTGATACTCCTCTCCCACACTTCCTGCTCCAGGAGGGCTCCTCACTCTGCATCCCCCTGGGCCCCGCGCCGTGGTTAGAAAGCCTGGCACACACTTGGCGCCCAGTAAACGTTAAAACCCACATCAGTTACTCTGTAGTCGAGCCTTGGGAGCAGTCTGAAGGACTCAGGGGGTCAGAGGAGAAGGGTGGCTCAGACACCCTGCAGGGGCCAGTGCAGCCTTCCTGTCACTCTCAGAGGAGAAACTGGGCTCAGCATGCCCAATCCAGGCAGACTGCCTGGAGGAGAGGTGTTATTATTAATTTACCATCGTTGATTACTTTTCAGTACAAGAATCCTTTTTTACACTTTAATTAGCTCATTAATCTTAGCAACAACCACCCAAGAGGGAGCAGTTTGTAGCTTAGGGGTGGGGAGGCAGAGGCTGAGAGGTGCAGATGGACCCCGATAGTGAGGTAGGATGCGGCTCAGGTCCCCGTGCCAGGGCCCTGGTCTGCCCACCACTCTCCACCGCCCTGCTCATGGCCTCCCGAGGGCAGGGGCATGGTTGCAGGCCAGCTCCAGGAGCCATGGCCTGGGCAGTGGGAACTGGAGGCCGTGTTGATGCCATCGTAGCCCAGGAGTTCACAGCCAGCCGACCAGGGGGATCCTCTGGGTCCAGCATCTGGCTCCCTGCTGGGAGTGTCTGTCTGTCTTCTCTGAACATGACCTGCTTCCGTCTTCTCCACGCTCAGGCACAGACAGCCTCTCTGCGTGGTTTGCCGCCTCCTCCAGGCTGCCCAGCAGTAATGCCAGCTGCCATCCCACGGGTGGCTGAGCAGGCCCTAGCTGACTGGGGCAGGGGCGCGGTGGTGGCTGCACGCTGGGAGGGCCTGGAGGCTGCAGGAGGGTGGGCAGGTGCCTCCGTGGAGGGGCTCACGGCAGAGCTGGGCAGGGCGGTTTCCCGTCGGGAGGCCGAGGTAGCTGGCAGGCAGGGAGGCCACTAAGCATGCTGCAGACGGTGTCTCGGCACATTCCTGTAGGTGTAGCTTGTGGGACACCTGTGACATCTCTGGATCGGAGCCTGCGTGTGCATTTGCATGTGCGTGTGTGTTGCGAGGGAGGTGGTGTGCAGCTCCAGAGCCACAGTTGCGACAGCATCTGTCACAGGGTGGAACCGGCTGCAGGTCATGCCAGGCCGAGTGGCCTGGTCTGCGGTCCAGACTGGGCTGGGTGGGGACGGTGGCCAGCCTTGAATGGGGGCTCTTCCTGGGGGAGACGCACGTGGACACCCGTCTCGGTACCAGAAGCCTGCGGCTACTCTGGGCCCATGCAGCTCAGCTAGTGGGTGGGGAAAGGGCCCTGCCTGGGTGGGTGGTCACACTGGGCCCCTGCCGCTCCCCTGTCAGGGCTGTTCTTGCTCAGTGCCTGCCTGTCTGTGGGCCCAGGCTGCTGACTCAGGGGAGGGCTGCCCCGGTTTCCGCGCCAGGGTAGACAGCGGGGCGGTGTCAGGCCAGTGCGTACACAGCGTCCTCTACTCAGAGACTTAATTTTAGCTGTAAAAGGTCAGCGTGTGTCTGCTTCAAACACTGTGCTGTTTCTTTGGGTTTTAAGGTTTATTTTCCCCACGAGCACACACAAGAGAGAGGCAGACAGCGCCCCACCTGGGTCATGACGCCACAATCCACCCCCAGTGCCAGCTGCCCCGGATCACAGGCATGAAGGTGCCCAGGGTGTCCAGGGAGGGTTCCAGGTACGAACCTGGACCTTCCCGTGTGCGTGGGCCTCGCGGTGTCGTGTCTTACTGCCGTGTCACTGTCTGGCCCATTTCCGTGGTTTTCACCTCTATGAGCCCAACAGGGAGACCCCACTGCCATCTTCCAGACCAGACCTGTGGTCCCGGCATTGCTGAGGTGCTGGCGGGGGAGTACCGAGCGGTAGTAGAGTGAAACGTCAAGAGCCCAGCCAGTCTGCTTGGGGTCACGTGGTTGTCGCCTTTGCGAGCTGTGTGATCTTGGCCAAATTTCCTAGCCTTTCTGTGCTTCAGCCTCCTCGTTGGTAAAATGGGCCCCGCATAGCTTCCTCTCAGGGAGGCTGGGAAGATGGGACGAGAGGATGCTGAGCAGCAGGTGGTGAAGGCCCTTCGGCAGAGCTCTATTGCCAGGGCTGGCAGCTGGTGGGTGCGGGGCAGGGTGGCAGCCAGGTCAGGATGAAGCCAGTGGTGTTCGGGTCCCAGCACTCGGGGCCTATGGTGAGGAGGCAGCCCTGCTGCATGGCGGGACTGAGGGCTGCAGGGGCACAGCTGGGCAGGAGGGCTCTGGGTGTGTGGTTGGAGAGCACGTCTCCAACGGCTGCTCTCAGCCTGGGGTGAGTGGTGCAGAGGGCTGACGTCTCTGAGCACGAGGGAATCGGGGCTGCAGAATGGGGCACAGGGAGGCCCCAGGGGCAGGGCTGGGGTTGGGCTGAGAGGCCTGGCTGGCAGAGGGTGGGGCAGGGCGGAAACTGGCCCTTGCCAGGCCCCCAGCCTGGGCTCTCCACATGATGCCGTATCCCTTGTCCCACGTTCAGGAGGGGGATCCACTCCTTGTTTGCACCTTGGGCATCCCCCAGGAACCTGTGGGGACTCTGGCCTGTCGTAGAGCTGTTACGTGAAAGCTTAGTCCCTTTGTGGTGTCCCAGGTTGGGGCCCTTAGCTGTGATGAGGTCCTTCGGGTGGACCCCTCTGGGTTCTAATGGGCGTGTGAGAGGGGAGAGGAGCCCAGAGCAGGAAGACCCTCAGGCGGCTGCTCTGCTCCAGACCCTGCCCTCCACATTGCAGCCTCAGCAAGCGTGTTGGCCCTCGCACCTGCGGTCAGGAGCTGAATGAACCGCCCTTCTTGTGACACCCTGTGCCGCACATCTCTGTTGGCAGTGCAGTGGGAGACCAAGCCACAGCTGTCCCCACACGGACGGGGAGCCGACCCAGAGTGGCACACCGAGCTCACCTGTGTGTTGTGCCCTGGAGGGGCTGCAGGGCGTCTGGGGTGGGAAAGGCTCCAGTGCCAGGCTCTGGCTGTCCCGGGCAGGGGACGTGCACAGGCCTGTGTGTCCACATGTGTCCACGCGTGTCCATGGATGTGCATGTGTGCTGGCGCCTCCCCTGTGCCCACCACGGTGGGCTGTGCTCTGGGGAGCTGGGGCAGTGGGATGGCTCCCACCACCTCCTCAGGTATCAGTACCGGGGACGGTTTCCATGCTGGAGCTACTCCCCACACTCGGAGGGAAGCCGAGGCCCAGAGGGAGTGTGGAGTACCTACTGCGTGCTGAGCGTTTCGTGTTGTTACCGCTTCTGCTACAGCATCCCTCTGGGGTGCTTGATCCTTTCCACTTTATGACCGAGGAAGCCAGAGCTCAGCGAGGCTCAGCAGTTTGTCCAGGGCCACACAGGTGGGAGGCCAAGGAATCAGACTTGACTCAGGGCCTTTGGTCGAGGAGGGATCTGGCCCCTCTCAACATCATGGCCAGCCTGAGGCAGCGCTGGGCCTGTCCATCATCGCTACATCCCAGGGAAGCTCAGAGTCTGGAGGATGAGGTCAAATGCCTGAGCTGGGTGAGGGCTGGCTGGCTCCGGGCACTTGGGCACTCGCTCAGGTACCTAGCACATTTCAGGCTGACCAGGTTGGGGATTTGAACCACAGTCACCATGCAGGATCTGGTTTCTCTTGAGTACACATTATCACTGGGCCACAGAGCTGGCCTGCTTTGCTCGTGTTTGGTTGGATTAGTTTTGCTGTTCTTATTTAATTGTCGGAGCTCTTTTTATCTTCTGGGTACTAACCCCTTGCAGATATGTGGTGTGCTGTATCCCCTCTCATCTGATAGGCTGCCTTTTCCCCCTGTGGTTTCCTTTATTGAGCAGAAGTTTTGAAGTTTGATGTAGTCCCAGCTGTCTATTTTTGCTTTTATTACCTGTGCTCTGGTGTTGTATCAAAGACGTGATTGCCAAATCCAAAGTCTTGGCACTCTCTCCTATGTTTTCTTCTAGTAGTTCTATAGTTTAGGTTTTTCTTCGATTCTGAGTTAATTTTATGTATGGTGTGAGATAACGGTCAGCTTCATTCTTTGCACATGGAGACCCCAGAAGCTGGCAGGATGGAGAAATGAGGAAAAGGGATTGCAGCATGACCATGCCTCATTGTGGAGTGCTTCGCCCTACCTTGGCAAGTACACGCACCCCTTGCCAAATAAAAAACAGGAAAATAAAATCACTGGGACCAGCAGATGGCATAATGGTTACACTGCTGGACTCCCATGTGGTCGACCACAGTTTGAGTGGCAGCTTGAAGCTCATGCCAGGTGCGGGTGTGTGCGTGCCCAAAATTCCAAGAGGAAAATGGAGCAGAAGAGACTGCAGTATGGCCATCCACCTGGGGGGGGGGGGGGGGGAGATTTCTGACTTTCTGTCTCTCCCCTGAGAGCATCAACCAAATGAGATTTTACAGCCAGAGAAATGAAATCTACCATGAGGCTGGAAACCTCACTGGTGGGGCGCTGGGGCAGGAGTGGGCTGGGGGGCTGCTCTCACACACCCCATGGGACCTCACCAGGGCCTGCTCAGACTGACTTTTTCATACTCTGGCTCGTGTTGAAGGACATTCCAAGCCAGATGTTCATGCCAAGGGCCACTTTCCAAGCTCAGGGCCTGTCTTTTCTAGGCCTAGCAGACACAGGCTCCACCTTGCATGGGGCTGCCCTGGGAGGAGGGATGGGAACCTCTGCCCTCACTTTGTGGGACCCCAGGAGGCCATCCCGCTGCCCCGAGCCTCAGTTTCTCCATCAGTGATAGGACCTTGTTCCCTCTCAAGGTGAGAAAGGGTCACACTGGATGACGCACCCTCATGGGGGCCAGCAGACAGGGAGAGTGATGCCCCAAGCCTACATGGCCGGATTCCTGCCCCGGGGCTGTGTGCCCTACTTGGGTTTGGGGGCAGGACTAAGCTCTCGTGACCTGCCTGGACTGCCACACCCACTCCCACTCAGACCCAGGAGGAGCCCTCCGGGGAGAGAGTGATGTAGGGAGTTAAATCCCGCTGAGTGTCCGTGGGGAGGCCAGGGAGGCCTGCTTTCTCCCAGGCTCTGGGGTGGGCAGTGACAGGTCATGACAGGTCACCCGTCATCGAGAAGCAGGTGCCGGCACCTGGCAGGACTGGCTGTGGGAGACCTGGTGGTGGGGTTCGGAACCTGGCCAGGGTAGTTGGGTTCAGTGGGAGGATTGGGAACCCTTGCCCCTGGGGCACTCTGGCCGAGGGAGGATAGGAGACTCTGGGGGTCATTCTGGGTTAAGACCTCATGTGCCCACCTCTCTTGACCTCACCCCACTTCACAGAGGAGAGTGAGCTTGGGGAGTGTGGTCAGGGCGAGAAGTGGCTCCGACTTGCTGGTGACCTGCAGCCAGTCCCAGCCCGCCCTTTCCCACCACACAAGGGGACTCAGCCAGATGCCCCGGGGATGCACTAGCCCTCGGCTCTGGCTTCTGCGCAAGGTGGGAAGCATCTGCTTACGCAGGCTGGATGGGGCCGAGGCCACAGGGGGGCACTGGTGGCTGAGGCCATGGGCCTGGGAAGCTACCTCCCTGCCTAGCGCCACTGCACTGCCCGGTGATGGGCCAGCAGCTGGCTCGGGCCCTCTCAGCAGGTGCGTGCGCGTGTATCTGGGGGGAGGAGGACTAGGGGCCCGCCCCTGCAGCGGGACAGCAGAGGTGGCCGCCTCTTCCGGCCGCTCCTGCCCGGGCAGAGTGGGTTCTGCGCCCACTATATATAGCCCGCGCAGACACGCACGGGGCTATTTCTGTGTCCCTCCGCCTACTGAGGCAGGGGGAGGGGAGAGAAAGTAGTCCATCTAAAAATACAGCGGGAAAAATATCACAACGCCCAGGCCCGGCGGCCCAGCCCGCGAGATCGGGCTGGTTCTCTCGCCTCCACCCCCGCGCCTGACTTACCCGGAACCAGCCCCACCTAAGCGCTCCCCTGGTGCCTCCGCCCCCACTTCAGGTGAAGAAGCTGAGGCCTGGAGAGGGCTTCCTCTGCCTGCTGCCCGCCCGGCCCTGCCCAGGAGGCCAGGCTCTGCACCCACCTGCTTCCACGTCCCACTGAGCCCGGTTCCTCGGCTACAGGGGGTGGTGGGATGGAAGGAGCCGTGCAGGCAAGCCCGTGCGCCCGCCAGGCACAGGGAGAGCCCCCCGCAGGAGTCAGCGCCTGGTATGGTCTTCGCGTCTCCCACCTCTGTTCTGGCCGCAAATGGACTTTTCCCCCAGGCGGCCCGAGGGCTGGGTGGGCAGCCGGGTAGCCCCTCAGACAGCGCAGAGGCCGGTTGACTCCTCCCCGCCCTGCCAGCCTCCCGCCCTCACACGCAAGCTCTGTGGCTGCCCATAAGGAGTGGGGCAGGTGGGTGTTGGCATCCCAGTTGTCACCACGGGAACCTGGAGCTCAGAGAGGGAAAGCTGTGGTCCCGGGGTCACACAGCTGGGGAGGTGGAGTCTGGAGAGGCCCACTCCTCTGGCTCCCAGGGCTTGGGCGAGAAGGACCACTAGCTGTCCCGAACCCCATGTGGCCCTAGGAGGCTCCAGGGGCTTCTGGGAAGGCTCAGCACTTGGAACCAACCCCCCCATCCCCCACCCCCCGACCGCGCTTTGTGTCTCTGATCTGAATCTTGCTGGTGGAGGCCCTAAGGCTGGCGGGGCACCCAGGGTGCCTGTAGGGAGGCCTGGTGAACGTGGGCCTGCGTGAAGTGGACCGTCCACTCTGGCACCCACGGGTGCCCCGTTTGTCTCCTCTGTGCCCCTCACTGTCCTCCTCCGCTGTGTTCTGTCTTGTTCTTAATGTAATGTTCCCATAAATTGCCTAGTGTAGACTTCTGAAAGATGAGGACCCTTTAAAAATGTAACTACAAATCCATGAACGCACTTTAAAAACCAGATGGTACCTGGCACTGCCAGCCATTACCTGATTCACTGACCACCACAGCCTTGGGGTAGGAGCTGGTTAGCATTGCCACTTACAGATGAGGCCCAGAGAGGTTTGGTCGCTGGCCTGAGGTCACACGGCTGGTAAGTGGCCAATCAGGGATTTGACTTGCAGCCATTTGACTGCAAAGCTGGTGCCTCTTCTTCTTTCCCCTGCCAGACAGGGCCCAGATTGGCCTCTTGCCATCCTCGAGGGTTCCCAAGCCTGGGGCTCAGGATAGGGGGGACCTCTGGCATATTTTTGTTGGGGAGAGTGTAGGTCCTGGGCCTCTTGACAACCTCGGAGTCCAGCCTGGAGACTGAGTGTGGCTGTGTGCTCAGAGCTCAGGCTCCAGGGTGCCGTGGCACAGGGGGGCCACGGGGGCCACGGGAGCACCCTCTCTCTGGCCACGCACTGAGCTTTATGGGGCATTAACAAGCCGTTTAAAAAGCGCTGACAACACACTTTGCAGGCTCCTGTTTAAGATGTACTAAAAAATAAGCACCTTTTCGGGGAGGAGGCTGCAGCATAGGCTGAAATACATCCGCGGTGTCACCTATGCATGTGTTACCCCGCAGGTGCTGGTGGGGGTGCAGGGAGCGCCTAGCCTCCCCTCCCTGGGAGGCCTCGGAAGGTGGCAGGTGCTGGGGGAGCAGGGGAGATGTCAGCATCTCCAGCCGTGAAGGAGGAAGAGGAAGGCCTGAAGCTCTGGGGGGGGGGCATTAGGTGTGGGGGTGCAGTAGTTGGGTGCAAAGGACCCAACTGGTCCCTGGCTGCCCGTTTCCCAGATGGAGAAGTTGAGGCCCAGGGGGCAGGGATCAAGGTGCAAGGCCACACACCCTGAGAGCTGTGCCCCGTCCAGCTCCCCCCAAGCCCAAGGGGGACACCACACAGGCACCTCTGCATTTGTCTCCCCCCCACACCCCACCTGAAAGTAGAAGCCATTAGGACTTAGGCAGGCCCAGGTGTACAGAGCCAAGAACCTTGGCAGACTCCAGGGACGTGGCAGAGAAAAGCAGTGAACAGCCACGCGCCCCAGCTGCCGCGAGCTGACAGCTGAACAGCAGAGACAGCGCTGACAAAGGACGCCGTGGCCTTGTGTAGCTTTGCAGTTCAAGTCCTGGGCCTGGCAGCTTGAGAATCACGCTGGGTGCGTGTGCATGTGTGCCCAAAATCCTGAGAAGAGACTTTGGAGAAGGGACTGTAGCCTGGTCATCCCCCCTCGGAGGGCGATTTCTCCCTTTCCCTCTCGCTCTCTCCAGTGAATGTGCACGCCCTATGGCAAAAACCTAAAAATAAAAATAAAAGAAATAAAAGAAACAAAGATGTGGTTGTTGGCCACGAGACTGTAAGAGGTCAAGGATGTGGGACCAGCAGGTGGCATAATGGTTACGTTGCTGGACTCCCACATAGTCAACCACTGTTTGAGTCCTGGACCTGGTGCCCTAAAGCTCATGCCAGGCGCATGTGCATGCGTGCCCAAAGTCCTGAGAAGAGAATGGAGGGGAAGGGATTACAGTGTGGCCAGTCCCCCTGGGGAGCGATTTTTACTTTCTGTCTCTGTCTCTGTGGCGAACACATGTGCCCTATAGCAAAACCTCTCTCTAAAAGGAGGAGGCCAAGAGTGGCCTGGGCCGTGGTTGGGGTGAACATGACCATCCAGGTGAGGGGCTAGAAGCTTGGACCAGGGCGGTGGCCTGGGTGCCTACTGGCTGGCCATTCTCCCCATGACCCAGCTGACCTAGGAAAAGCTCTGCAGGTGTCCAGGAGGGACAGCCATGGTGTCAGGCCCAGGGTGCAAGGCTGAGGTGGGTGCTCTTCCCCCTCTGCGTGGCAGAGGCTGTGCTGAGGCCAGCAGCAGGGGCGCAGGGCAGCCTGGGCCCGAGGGCGGCCCTCTGGAAGGCAGCTGAAGGGGCAGCTGGGACGGAGTGGGGAGGGGGGTCACATCTGCCTGTTTGCACCCGAGCTCTCGCCCAGGGAGGAGCGTGCCGAGAGGGGAAGGGAGCGGAGGGGAAAAATGGCTGGCTGACTTAATTATGACTGATGGTGACAGCTTGCGTCTTTAGTCTGAAAAGTATCTATGGGGTAAGGACTACTTTTCTCAATCGGGATAATTATGTTAATTAAAATGCTTTCTTTATAGCAGTTCTGATTAATAAAAACAGTTCCACTGCTCTCTTTAAACATTCTAACCTTCTGCTGCACGGGGAAGGAGGCCCTTTCCCAGCAATTTATGGATCTTCACGCAGATTCTGAGAGGCGACCTGCTGCCGGGTGGCCTGCTGGCACTCGGGCTCAGCACAGGCACGGCCGGGCAGAGGGCCGGCGAGCGGCCGCGGGCAGGATGGGACGGGCGCCGCTGCTGAGCCCGCCCGAGAGCGCACCGCCACTTCGCGTCTCGCTGCCGTCTCCTCTGGAGAGCATGGGGGTAGCTCATGATCTCCCAGTTATGAAAACCACCTGGGTAGTGAGGGCCCGGCCGGGAGGGCTCTGAGTGGAGCCACCGTGGAGCCGGATGGGCCCGCCCGGCCTTGGTGGAGGTGGGGGGGTGTCGGCGTAAGTGTGCCCTGAGAGATGGGGGCACAGGCCCAGGTCAGGCAGAAATGAGGGAGGTGGAGCCAGCTCCCACCCCAGGATGCTGTGAGAGCGGGGAGGGCAGGGCAGGCGGGGCTAGGCCCCCCACAGCTCCCGCCAGGACACTGCGTGCAATCCGGCGCCTCACTGTCTCAGCCCCGACGCCTCGCCTCTCCCAGGTCAGAGACTGCCAAGGTGGACCAGACAGATGTGTATGCACATGTGTGTATAGGGGTGTACCTGCGAGTACATGTGTGTAGGTATGTGTATATGTGCGTGTGAATGTATTTGTGTGTATGTGAGCATATTGTGTGTAAGCGTGCAAACATATGAGTGTGTGTTTTGTAGAGCAGTGTGTATGTGTGCAATTGCAGGTGTGTATGTATGAATAACAATGTGCGTGCACTCATGTGTGAGTGAGTACACCTCTGGGCAAGAGTGTGCATGCCCATGAGTGTGTGAGCACACTTCTGGGCTAGGGTATGCATACATGCGTGATGTGTTTGAGCACACCTCTGGGTAAGAGTATGCATGCATGCGTGTTGTGTGTGAACACACCTCTGGGTAAGAGTATGCGTGCATGCGTATTGTGTGTGAGCACACCTCTGGGTAAGGGTATGCGTGCATGCATGTTGTGTGTGAGCACACCTCTGGGCAAGAGTGTATGTGTATTCATGCATGAGTGTATGGGTCCACCTATGGGCAAGAGTGTGCATGCATACGAGTGTGTGTGCGTGCACGTGTGCAGGTGTGGGTACCGCTGTGGGAGAGAGTGTGTGTGTTCTAGCCTCACACAGCGGAGAGATGGCCCCTCTCCAGTCAGACTGCTGGAGTGCGGACAAGTCGCAAGTTCTGTGATGAGGGGCGGCCTTGCGTGGAGAAGGGCGTGAAGGCCCCAGAGAAGGGAACATCTCTGCCCACTGTCTCTTCCTGAAAGGACTGAGTGGGGATAGGCCCTGTCCCCAAGGAGATTTTGTGGGGTTCTTCTCTGCTTACAGGGGTGCCCCAAAAGCTCCACAAAGCTGGGTGAGTCTCTGGAGCAGGCAGGGAGAGGTCCTAGGAGCCGTGGCCCAGAAGAGCCCCTGACACCCCAGCCTGCTCCCCACCCCTGCCTCCCTGAGGCCCCAGTTCCCTGGGTGGCTGTTGCTTACCAAGGACTGCCCCGCAGACGCCCAGCCCCCGACCCCAGCCGTGGCCCGCCAGCAAGCAGGAAGCAGGGCAGCTTCTCCTGCACCCGTGTGAGGAAGAGGCCATTGCAGTGAGGGGGGCCCAGGACCCGGGACCAGGACCAAGGGTGAGGCTGAGCAAGGGCGGGCCCCCAGGCTCCAGGCCTCTCCTGGCAGGCTACATCCTAGGGACCTGCTGTCGGGGGCCGGAGGCTTGTGTAGGTGCGTGTGGACGTTCTCACGTGCCCTTTCACACACAGACACCACTTATACACACAGGTATGCTATCCTGTGCACACACACATGTAGACATCTGTGCGGGTGCTTGTCTACGTCTGCAGCATCAAGACCTGCAAGCATACACACAGGCGAGCACATGACCATGCACACACATGTGCACACGTGGACGTGCTCCTGTGTACACACGTGTGAGCATGCATGTGAACACGTGCCTGTGGAACACATGGTGTCTGAGGCACTGTGGCCCTTCAGTGCCCTGCAGTCACATGTGCCTTTCTGTGGAGGCCAGCGTGTCCAGCGAGGGCCAGGGCAGGGCTGTGCCTGGGTCCTGGAAGAGGAGGGGTGGCCAGGCAGAGGCGTGGGCCTGCCGGTGCCGGCGCCCTCCCTCATTGGTACTGCATGTCATGGATGCAGCGTCCAGGCCTTGTGGATGCCCCAGCTCGCAGGGGCCCCAGCCTGGAAGGTTCTGCCTGTGCGGGAGAACGGCATTGCCCGGAGTGCTGACTGCCGCCGCAGAGCAGGGAGCCTGCCCGTCCTCCCCTGGAGCCTGGCCTGGCTGGGGCGGGCCCTTCTCGTGGCAGGAGCAAACCCAGATGTGCAGTGGGCTCCCAGCCGCCCTGCCGCCCCCCACAGCATGGCTGAGATGGAGGTGGGCTGAGCCCTCTCCCCTGGCTGCCTCCCCACTCCCATGATCCCGTAGGCCCCAGGGCTGAGGTTGTGGCCCTTCGCCACGGGGAACTGTGTTTTACAGACAGGGCATCGCGGACCCTAAGACTGCTGTGCCGATGGAGGGGTGAGGCTGGGTGCCGTTTCTGGGCAGGAACCCCCCTTCCTAGACACAGCTGGCTCCTACATGCATGTGGCGGCCCCGGAGGCTGGGCAGGACCTAGGCCTGCCCCCCACAGCCCGCCCAGGGGCTGCCCCTCTCACCTCCGCTGTATTTACGTGTCTATTTTATGATTTCAATTTTTAATGCCTCTGCTCTTTGAAGACGCTTAATGCTTTCGAGTGGAACATTTCCTTCCAGGACCTGAGCGCAGATTGAGGACAGAGCAATAAATCAGCTAATAACTGGAACCTCATTTTCTGCTCCACGGCTGAGAGTTAACCCCCGCCTCGCCACACTCCTGTCGGGGCGGCAGCTGCGGTGAGGTGGGCTGGGAACTGGCTGGAAGCTCGGGCTTCCCTCTCGCTCACCTCCTCTCCGCTAGGAGTGGACGCTTCCGACTCCCCACTTCCGCTCCTTGTTTCTCTGCATCTCTTTTTGTTTCTGTCCTGCTCAAAGCAAGGAGGAAAAGGGGCAACATGTAGCATGGAGATTCAGGAGGGGACCTTGGGCTGGTGTGCGAAAGCTTTTGTCCAGAACTCCCTAGGCCTTGATTTGCTGTGTGACCAAAGGGGAGTGTTCAACCTTCTCTGAGCCTCCAGGTCACCCCCTTTGCAAAGGGATCTTTCTGCGTGGGCAGACTAGGATTAGAATTTAACACTCAGGACAGACACTGGAGGCGGCGGTGCCAGAGTTGCCCCTGTGCAGCCCCCTGCCCGCCGTGGCCTGGGCAAGAGAGGCCAGGGACCTTCGGCGGTGGAACTGGTGCCAGTGGCTGTTCACTCTTGCGGTGTGTGCCTGAGGCTGTGCTCGCCATGCCACGTGGGCGTGTGTGCATGCATGTGTGCATACATGTGTGTTCCTGCTTGTGTCTCGGTCTCTGGGGTCAAAGAGCACCAGCACCCACCGAGGTGACTCCGGACCTTCATGAAAGAGGCAAAGTGGGGAACGGCATCTGCAGTGAGGGGCTGAGTGGGGCAGAGTTGGGGACAGGGTCACACGGACCACAGTGCCGGGGTGCACAGCTGGCTTCACCATTTGCTGCTGTGTGACCGTGCTGAGTCCCTTAGCCTCTCTGTGCTGTTCTTCCTTCCCTAAGACAGAGATAAGCTAAGCCTCCCTCAGAGCTTCACCGTGCGGGTTAAATGAGCCGGTGGCCTGAAGTGCCCGGCACGCGGTCAGTGCAGTGTTAAGTGTTCGTGGTCACTGTTGTGGGCCACACCCCCACACGCTGACACACAGCAGGCCCACTTTCTCCAGCCACCTGACCATGACATACTGGAGCTGTGCCCGGCCCACCGGCCTCAGACAGCTGGCGTGTGCGCAGCCAGAGAGAGAGAAGCAGCCTTGCATCCACAGGGCAGCCCTAGCGGCTTCCTGGAGGAGGTGACACAGCACTGGGCCTCAGAGCGTGCAGAGGAGGGTGGACCTGGCACCTGCCGGGACTGGCCAGGAGGAGGCTATGTGGAGTGTGCCCAGGCCCAGCTGCTGTGTTTGCACAGGCTCCGGCAGGAGGCTCGGCGGTCATGCACTAGGCACCTGTGGTATGCAGACGTCTCCTATGACATACATGACTTCTCCACACGCAAAACTTCTTTGTGGGGATGAAGAAACTGTATGAGTACCACTGCCTGCCTCGATGGGGTCGCCCAAACTGTCGGTGGTAGAGGTGGGATTTGAACTCGCGTCCGTTTGACCTTAGAACTCCATTTCACCTGTGGCTCAAGTCCCAGCATCTCAGGCCTGGCGATGGGTCCCGGCCCCAAACCCTTCCCCTACAAAGTCCTCCCCTGCCTGGACTCTGGTGACGAGAGCTTACTGCTCATTACGGTCTACTCGGGTGATGAGATGCAGGGAAGCCAGAGCCTGGGTGCCACAACTCCCTCCTCTGCCCCTCTGCCCCTCTGCCCTCAGCCCAGTGCAATCCTGCCCGGGGGCCATGCCAAGGGCCTCGCCTTCCCCTCCGGGTCCCGCCATCCTCCTGTGCCCCGCCATCTCCCTGGGCCGGGCTGACATGTGAAGGGGTGGGCTTGCCCCACTACCACAGTGCCCCTGTAGGGGGCGCCGGGCCGGGCTGGGGGTGCCCGCGGGGACAGTGCGCTGGCGCTCGGCCCTGGTATTTAAAAAGATGACTCCTCCAGGTGATCATTTCAGCGCTGGAACGGCTGCTGTCTTCTTGGGGCCATAAAACAGCAACTTTTGCCGCTGGAACGGCTCCCAGCCAAGACGTGGGGAAATTACCGTTTCGGGGAGTCATCTGGGTATCAGTTCTTGTTTGGGGAAGAGCGGAGTGTGTGGGTGTGTAGAGACATGTGCGTCCTCCCCTAGCCAGCCTGATCCAGGAGGAGGGGGCTGCTGGGAGGGGGAGGCCGGGAGAGCTGTGCACTCACTCGCGTCCCCGGGGCCCGCTGTGCTCTGGGATTGGGCTGGAGGGGCACAGGGAGTCTGGGAATGCGAGGCTGGGGGCGGGGGCAGGGAGTGTGTGCCGGGAGGGCACGTGTGGGGTGTTTGCCAAGAGAGGCAGAGGGTGACTGGCCTGTGTGTTTCGTTTTGTTTTAATTGCCAGAGGGGCCGTGTCCCCCCAGAGAGAAAGAGGAGAAGGCAGCGGTAGAAAGCACCCCCCATGGGACGTGGTTATGCTGCAATCCCTTCTCCCTCGGTCACATGTGCCCGACGTGCTTTTTTTAAAAAAAATAATTACTTAATTGTATTTAGTATTTTTTAATTTGACCAGAGAGAGAGAGGGACAGAGGGAAAGTGAGAAAGTAAGCCGCCAGGTCCAGGGCTCAAACCGTGGTCGGCCCTGTGGGAGTCCAGTCCAACCACCGAGCCACCTGCCGGCCCCCAACATGTTTTTGAAATTTCCAGGGCTGAGGTTTCAACTTTGGTCAGAGACGGGCTTGGGGTCTCGTCTGTCTCTTTCTCTCCAGTTCACAGAAGAAAGAAAGAGAGAAAGCTAAGAAACGAGAAAAGGTGGTGTGAGCTTGGGGAACCGGAGGGGGAGAGGGAGAAGTCTAGAAGGGGCTGGAGGGGAGGGGGGAGCCCAGGCCCAGGATGGGCTGGAGGGGGCGTCCCACCAGAGCAGAGGGTGGGAGGGGAGGTGTGACTGGCTCCTCCGATGTCTCGGTCTCCTCGAGGGTGGGAACCGGGGGCCCTAGGGCTGTGAACGATGCCTGTGGTGGGAAGCTGCCAGCGGAGCCCCTGGCCTGGCACGCCCTGAGGGCCCTGCGGTCTGTGGGGCTGAGGGCCCGGGCGGGCGGCCAGCTCCCCCTGCGACCTTGAGCCCACAGTCTGCGAGACGGGCCTGTCCGGCCGCCTAGGCAGGCTGCCCAGGTGGGGCCGCCTTGTGCTCCCTCCCAGGTGGGGCCTGGGCTCGTCCCAGGTGGGCCCCATTTGCCGTGAAGTAGCGTGGCAGAGGGAAGGAGTGGCGGGCGAGGGCTTTTAGCGCCCGGGCAGAGACGCCCAGCGGAAACCCGAGGCGGCAGGGAGCGGAGTTTGGGAGATGCTTTGATTTAGAGAACAAGGTTTTGGCATCAAACAGCGATCAGAGAACAGAGGCAGCGCGCCACTCCGTGAAACCGAGCCCGTAAACCTATTAATCTGATGCCTTCGCGTTCAAAGTGGCACCTAATTAGACGGAGCCGTGACTCGCTGCTGGCCGGGTGGCCCATTGTTCCTGCAGGACAAGTCACACCAGGTAACTTCAAAGCCGGTCCTCCAGTCCCTCGCCTGCTCAGTGCCAATTAACCGGCGTTTAGAGCCGGCCTCACCCCGGCTCCGTGTGCCGCCGGGCCGAGGGCCTCCCAGAATTCGGCAGAAACTGAGGCACACGTGGAGCGGGGAGCTGAGGGCCTGGGCTGCCGGGGGTGCCACCGCGGGTGAGGGACGGCCCCAGGCCACCCCGCCAGGGGACAGAGACCTGGAAGGTCAGGAACAGCCTGAGGAGCTGCGGCTTCCTGGCCACTCTCCCTCCTTCGAGGGGCAACCGGAGGGCAGCTTGGGGGCTGCCCTGTGGGGTTCACGCGTCCACCGGCCTGCTGGGCTCTGGTCCCCTGAGGAGGTGCCGCCTTCCCTGGGCTTTGCTTTTTGGTCCTTTATTTCTCTCTCCCGATGGAGAGGAAGGGCGTCCTCATGCCTGATCCACCCAGTCCCACCGGCCTGGTCACGGGTGCATGCGGTGCGGGGAGGGCCCGGGACACGAACCAGGACCTTTCCCTGGGATCCGTGAGTGACGGCTGCGCCGTGGTGGGGCGGACTGTGCTGTGCTGGGCTTGGCACACAGCGAGGCCTCCACAGGGCCTGCGGGGGCCGGTGTGGCATCTTCTCTAGCCACGCGCCTCGAGACTCCGCCAGGAGTCATCAGCCAGGCCGTGACCTGCAGTGTCCCCGAGGGGACTCCGGGTGCGGAGGGAAAGGCCGTGGGCAGTGAGGGCCCTTTTAGTCTGGGCCAGCCAGATGCAGGGACACCCTGGGCTTCCTCTGCCTCCCAGGACGTGGGATCTGGAGATGGGGCGACAGGAATGGCGGACTCAGGGCGAGGAGTGTGCCCATCGGGATTCGGGGTGCCAGGCCCCTGGGCTCCTGTGCAGGTTCTCGGCCCCAGGTTGGGGGTCTGTGGGAGAGGACAGTGACCCTGCCCTGTCCTAGGCTGCGGAGGGGAGCTCAGCCGGGGCTCAGGGTGAGCCTCCCAGAAGCGTGTTGAGAACGCGGGGTCCTGGGAGCCACAGCCTTGCTTGCACGCCTCCACAGGGGCCTTCCCGCGTCTCACGGCTGCCTCTGCCATCGCCGGTCGGTGTGGTTACTGGGCCTCGTGTCGGGCCGGTCCCGTAGCACTGTGGCCGGCTGCCGTGGAGTCCTGGCCCTGGCGGCTTGAGAGAAACACTGAGTGCGCGGACGTGCCCGAGACCCTGGTGGGAAGGACGAACGGAGGAGGAGGGGCTGCGGTGTGACCAGACCCCCACCTCCCCGTCAGCTCCCATGACCCGGCGTTAGTTTCCTGGGGCTGCCGTGAGAAACGACCACAGATGTGGCATACGGCGATAAAAATCCCTTCTCTCCCAGCTGTGGAGGCTGGAGGCCTGGAACTCGGGTGTCAGTGGGCCGGGCTCCCTCCCGAGGCTCGAGGGGGACGTGGCTTGCGGCTGGTGGCTGCCGCGGTGGGCCCGCGGTGTCGGGTGCTCCTGGCCATGCTTAGCCATTCTCTGCCTCTGGTCTCACGTGGCTTCTTCCCTGTGCTGCGTCTGTGTCCCCGTTTACTCCTCTTATAGGAAGTCACTGCCCTCGGGCCCACCCTCTCCCAGTCAGACCTCTTAGAAGCCTCGACACCTGCCGAGCCCCGTTTCCAGATGAGGCCACCCTGCGGCTCCAGGAGCCGTGAAGGCTGGGCGCGCGATTGGGCCTCGGTGCGTCCCCAGCTTCCCCGGGGCCTTGCCCGCTCTGCAGGGCACACCAGACTGGGTCGTAGAGACGCTTCTCAGGAAGCGTCTGTCCCTCACTGGGCTGGTCCCGCGTCCTTCCTGCCCCTGTCGACTTTCAATGTGGGAGCTGCTTGCTTCCCTCGAGGACTCGGCCCCAGTTCCACCAATTACCAGTCGTCTGGATGGCTACCACTATAAACCCCTTCACCTCATTATGGGGAATTTCTTTTGAATGGCCTTTAAAAACCATCTCATTACACAGGAAGAACTGTAATTACCTTCGTAAGACGGAGATTCCAGACGAGCTGGTGCCCGGTGCTGTCAGTACCGCAGGACGGTTCACCGCTGGCTGGGCCGGCCCCCAGGAGGGCTCCTCCCCCCTCACCCATCCTCTCGGTCCCTCTTCGAGCTCCTGGAGAGAGCCGCACCCCTTTAGGTGGGTCTCCGCGCTCCTGCCTGGCCCCCAGCACACCCTGCCGGTCAGACCCTCCCGCGGCACGCTCAGGGCTCCCCTCGCGCAGGCGCAGCCTCAGGCCACTCACAGCATCCCTCCAGGTGTCTCCTCACCTGCAGAGACAGTCGTCTCTGCCCCCAGGGCCGTGATGAGCAGACTGAGCTCGTGGGTTTCGGGCACCTGGCCTCGGACCGGTTCCGGGAAGCCTCCCTTTCCTGGGAGAGGCTGACCCTGTAGGATCCCACCTCCCGGAGAGTGTGTGTGCTCACCAGAGAGGCAGAGGCAAAGAACTTCCCCTCCATGGGGCGTTTTCTTGCCACAGCCCCTGCTCCGCCGTTTCCCAGTCCCGTTGGGATTTCAAGAATGCACACGTGTGCCTGGTATGCTTTTTGAGCTGCTGGGGCCGGGATTTGATAGCGGTTGGCCATGCAGGACCCGGCTCCCCTAGCACCAGGCCAGCCCAGGCCCTCCCCCTTTCTCCTCTCCGCATAAAGCCACAGGTGAACCGTATGACGTGAAGAAGCGGCTCCCAGAATCCTTCAGTGGTCGCCCCGCCCTGCCTTCCCACATCAGCCTGGGGGTGCGTGTGTGCGTGCACATGTGTGTGGTGGAGAGGGGTGGCTTCAGGGCAAGCTGCTAACCCTTCTGTGCCAAGGCCAGGGCTGAGGGCATGAGGGGCCCCTCCTCCAGCCTCCCTCCCTGAGGCTGCAGCATGGCGGGAGTGCAGGGGGAGGAGAAGGGAGGCCGCCGGGTGCCCCTCGCTGGAGAAAGCCCCCATGTGGTTGGCGTTTCTGCTGCCCTGCCCTTTTCCACATTGGTCGTTCTGCTAGGCTTGGGGTAGGGGAGGTCGCCATGCCAGTGACAGGACAGCAAAGGGACGGACCAGGTTCCCTCCCTGCGTAGGACTGGGGTCAGGAGTTGGGGGTTTGTGTGAGGAGGCCCCTGGGTGGGAACGCAGAGTG
This sequence comes from Tupaia tana, assembly GCA_026018925.1. Classification (NCBI taxonomy): domain Eukaryota; kingdom Metazoa; phylum Chordata; class Mammalia; order Scandentia; family Tupaiidae; genus Tupaia; species Tupaia tana. The sequence continues at coordinate 2,761,950 of JAKSZU010000028.1, forward strand.
CCTGGGGTTCGGCACCAGTCTACCCAGACCCTGCCACTGCGCCCCGCAGCCCGTCGGCACGTGGCACCCACCTCAGCGCGGGCACCCTTCCTCCGGACCCCTGAGCTGTGCAGTCTGGCCAGGGTCCCTGCTCCCCCCAGCTCCCGGGTGGTCACCCCATCCCTCTTTCCTCCTGCCCTGTGTGCCGTCCAGGACCTAGGGGCAGGGGCTCCTGGGAGCAGGGACCCTGCCTGTTTCGGGGCAGAGGGTGTGTTCTCCCTGAGGTCTGTCCCCAGGTCTGGCCAAGGAGCGGAGGTGCTGGGCTCTGGCCATGGTCACCTTGGATGTCACAGCACTGGCTCCCTCGGGAGGCCTCCCACCCGCCGCTGCCCAGTGGGTACCGACCTCCAGCGGGAGAAGGCCCTGCTCTGGAGGAGCTCACGGGAGGGCAGGCCGCGTGGCAGAGGGCCTGGGCATCCTTCCTGCAGTGACGGGGCACAGAGGACGATGGGCTGAGCGTGCAGACAGGGACACAGTGTGAGCAGAGGCGGCACCTCCGCGGCCTGCTGATGGGAAGAGGAGCTCTGGGTTCTGGGGGCCCGTGTGGGTGACGGGGCCGGCCAGAGGCTAGGAACAGGTGCCGTTTGGCTCCCTGCTCTGCCAGTGCTTCTAGGAGAGCTCTTGGTGACCCAGTTCCTGAGCTGAGTCCACCGACCCTGTGTGTGCGGCCCCGCCCACCACCTCGCCCCCACACCTAGCTGTCCCCCGTCGGGCCTCCTCCAGGGAGTGAGAGTGCCCACGAAAGGCCCACTTGGCCACTGCTGTGGGCAGGGCCAGGGCCCAGCACCCAGGCAGGCACCATTAGAACAGCTCACGTTCTGTTCTCTCCCTGGAGCTTTGAAGACACGAGCATCCCCCTTCCTGCCCAGCGTCCCCCGTGCTGCCCGCCCAGCCCTGGCACGGTCTTCGCAGCTGCCGGCCCGCTGTGATCTGTCCCTAGCTGCGCCATGCCCTGCAGGGGGTCGGCATGGCATCCTGGACAGCCGCAGTGTGGGCACTGCCCGGGGAGGCAGAGTCCTGCATGAGTCCGCACCTGCCAGGCCTCTCTGCGGCTCTGGGTATAGCACTTGGGGCTGGTTGGGAGCAGTAAAGGCGGTGCCCCGGTGCACTCGTGAGCAGTAAGAGGTCTGGACGTCCCTGCTACAGGGGTGAGGGGTGAGAGGAGCCTCCGACGTTCCAGGCACCCTGCTAGGTGCAGGGCTGTGGTGACCAGGGCAGCTGCAGCCTCTGCTCTGTGGGGCTTGAGTTTTTGTTGGGGTCGGGTGGGAGCTGATAACAAGCAAACAGACTGTAATTGCAAATTGTAGCAAGAAGTCCACAGGGAGGTTGGAAAATGCATAAGGGAGGAGGCTGCTGGCTCACCTATGCAGGCAGTCTGGGAGGGCTTCTCTGAGGAGGCGTCTTGTCCCTTAATCAGATGGATAAGAAAGAGTGAGCTGTGTGCAAGGAGCACCCCATGCCTGGGAGAACCCCAGGGTGTGGAGCTGGAAGGGGACCTGTGGTCTGGGAGAAGGGGAGCAGGAGGAGGTGGTGGTGCTGGTCTAGGCAGAGCCCTGGGCTGGAGAGGAGGGGCGTGTGTCTGGTCTGAGGAGGAAGCTGCCAGGGGTTAAGCAGGGAAGGGACTGGTCTATTTGTGGTTGGTGATCCACGCTGGCTCTGGGAAATGGGTGGACAGAAAACCTGGGGGTGGGGCGACAGCAGCGAGGGTCTGGTCTGGGCCCCCAGGGCCGCCTGCTCCGGCCCGTCCTGTCTGGGAAGAGCTGTGCTTGCTGGGACGACGAATGAGCGGTGGGTTTGCAGGAGTCGGTGGGCCTGGCAACTTCTGGGGCCCCCTCCTTTGCCTTCACCCAGGGCCAAGTCTGGATTCAGCGGCAGACACCTGTGGGTGACTCGGTGGCCAGGAGGCCTCGGCTCTCCCGGCGGGGAGGGTGGGCAGCTCAGCCCTGTGGCCCCACTGCACCAGGGAGGTCCAGAACATTGTGTGGCCTGCGGTCTAAGATCACTCCTATGCCAGGGCCTCCTGGGGGCACAGGACAGTGGCCCCGAAGCTCTGCCAGCCCTGCCGTCTCCCTGGACATGGGCCAGGACTCGAGTTTGCCTGCGCTCTGAGGCCCCCCTCTGCTGCTGGGGGCGCTGAGAGGAGGGAAACCACCCAGTGGCTGGAGGGCTGGGGGGGACACCCCTGGAGGAAGGAGGCAGAGGAGGGTCAGCAGGGTCAGGGCTGCTGTGAGGAGGGGCAGCCCCTCACCATGGTTTGTCTGCTCATTCGCCCTTACAGCCCGGGCGATGCTGGGGTCTGCAGCTCGGGGATCCTCCTGGGCGGCCCCCCTCCACACCACCTGCCCATAGCCAGTGGTGCCGCTGTCCTCTGTGCGCCCAGACCTTGTCAGAGAGGGCAGACCCTCCCCTGCCCTCAGGGAGCTGCTGGGAGAATGAGATTTGAATCAAGGAGACCAGAGTGCATGGCCGTGCATGGACCCCTGCCACGGGGCCGGGGGTAGCCTGAGGCTGTGGCCAGGGAGCCTGGGCCGGGTTCAGGCGGGACATGGAGCTGGACAAGTGGCATCTGTGCGGGGCAGAAGGCAGGGGCTCGGGAGCTGTCCAGGTGCTGAACCAAACCGAGGCCACGGACTTGGCCGCAGGTTCCTGCCTTGGTCCTTTCGCACGTAGGAGCCTCTGTTCCCTCACTGAGGAGAAGGAGGAGTTGCAGCATGACACACCCCACGGGAAGCTGCTTTCTCCTTCTCCCCCTCTCTGTCGAGCATTTTTGCCTTCTAGCAATTAAAAAAAAAAAAAAAAAACAGAATAAGAATTGTCATCATCATAGACAAGCAGTTCCATTTCGCAGCAGAGTCAGGTGAGGCCAAGCAGTTGGCAAGCCACCACCTCTGGGATGTCCTCCAGGCTCTGCCCCTTTGTCCGAGATAGGCACCTCCGCCTTTGGACTTATCTCAGTTTCTCTCTGACGCTCCAAGGCGGGGCCTGGCACAGAGCGGAGTCGCTTCCAAATTGGGGTGGGGGTTACAGGGAGCAGTTCAGGCTCCGGGTGCTGGGAGGGGGCCTAGAAGGCCTCTGCCCTCAGCCCTCCCCGATCCGGCTCCATGGCGGTGCTGAGCTGTCGACTGCTAGCGTGTGTGTGGGTGAGAGCCCGTGGTGTCCGTGACCTCAGCCCCTGCTCTGGGGTGCCTGTGACGGCTGACCCCACCCCCAGCAGATTTCTGACCTCAGGGCTGCCAGCTGGTAGAGGCCAGGCCAGGCTGGCAGAGGCTGACGCACACTTAGAGGACTCAGGACTCTGGAGTTGCCATGAGGACCAGACTCGGGCCTTGGCACCGGGCAGGGGCAGCAGGTGGCCATTAGCCTGCACCTGCGTGCCAGCCCGGGGCTGGTGCTTTGTGACAGCTCCCTGAGGAGAGCAGGGCCCAGGGCAGCCAGGACCCACCCAGGACAAAGTTGGGCAGCAGACAGGCAGGCAGTTCTGTGGCTCCTGGCTTTTCCTGACACAGCCTGGGCTCTTGGGGCTGCCTGTGAGGAGGTTCCGCACTCTCTCGGCTCCCCAGCCCATAAGCAGCCCGAGGCCCCCACACGGGGGTAGCCCAGAGTGGCCCTTGGGGCCCGCTCCTCCTGCCAGCCTCCCTGCCCTCCACCTCACACCGCTGCAGCCACCCTGGGGCACCCACCTGCTCCTGGTCCTCCTGACCCCTTGTGCCCCTGGCCCTGCCTCCATGCCCCTGTTGGGCCCGGGGCTCTGCCGTCCCTGCTCTGTGCCCCTCCCACCTTGGCACCTCCTGGACTGAGGCTCGCCTGGCCCCACCCGCCACCAGGCAGTCCCTCTCCCCAGCTCCTGTCTGGGTCTGCCTCACCCCTTCCCAGACTCTGGAGGGCAGCGGAGTCCCCAAACCAGCAGCCACTCTTGGTCACTCCTGGAGATCTCTGCGTCTCAGTTTCCTCTTCTGTCGAGTGGCCAGGGTGGGGCCTGGAACGTAGCAGGTGCCCGGCAGCCGCTGGTGGGATGAGTGAGCCGAGTGGCTAAGGATCCCGGCCTGTCCGCCTCACCTGGGCACTGGCTCTGAGTAACCAGTGCATTCACAAGGGCTTCGCGTGTCTGACCGCACACGCAGCCTCGAAGGTCCGCGGTGGGCTGTCGCGGCCACTGCCCTCGCTCTGCAGAGCCGGCTCGTCTCCATGCCCGTGTGCCCCGCAGGCCCCACGGCTCTCCCTGGCCCCCGCCTCCGTCCTACCCGGGTGCGCTGCCTCCTGTCTTCTCCCGGTAATCTGGCCACCTGCTGGCAGCCGGGGGACCTCTGCAGCCCAAAGCAACCTGGCACTCCCCCTCCAACTCTGAGGCGTGGGGACGAGGACTAACCCCCTCCGTTGTTCATGTCAGGCCCTCCCCGGGGCGGGAGCTGCTTCCCTCCCCAGCCATGGTCCAGGCCACTCAGCCCCAGCACGGGCCGCCCCTCGGCCCAGTGTCCTTTCTCACTGCTTCAAGCCCCAGCTTCTCTCTGACCCCCAGCCCTGGAGTGGATCCCCCTTCCAGGCACCCACGGCCTCCCAGGCTCCCACTGCCACGAGCGCAGAGTTGCTGTCTCTTACCGGCCTGTGCTCGCTTCACCCCGCTGGACTTCAGTGCCCGACGCGGGATTGTGGGCATTCTTGTGCTGTCAGTTCCCAGAAGGCATCACGGGACATTTGCTGAGTGAGTGAATGGGTGGGCGGGTGGATGAATAAATGAATGAGTGAACGAATGAACCAACAAGCAGCTCCCCCATGCTGTGGGACTCTGGGCTGGCCACCACCCGGGGATTCCTGGCTCCCCGCGAGTGCCGCCTGCCTAGCCCCACATCTGCTGGTTTCTCCAGCCCTGCCCTCAGACCGGCAGTGTCCTGAGTGCTGGCCCTGGGGGTGGGCTGAGGAGGGAGGACGCTAAGACCGAAGCTCCCCTCGCACAACCACCGGGAACTGGGGGGCCTGTGGCAGAGTTCTGGTGTAGGTGCCCAAGATGGAAGGTACCCAGGGTGGCGGCTAGGGAGGTCGGAGTGCCGTCGTGGGCCAGCAGACAGGGGGGACCGGGTGGGCCCTACCAGGGGGCAGGGCAGGCTCCCCGCTGTGCTGGGTCCCTGTCGGCTCCAGGTGGGAAGTACTGGCTCCGAGTACTGGGTGGGGAGAGGGTGCAGTGAGGCCCAGGGACGGCCCAGGGTCGCCCAGACCACCGGCTGCTTCCAGGCTTCTACGTGGGGGAGGCTGGCGTGCACCCCCCCCCCCCGGCGTCTGAGCAGCTGCTGACCGACTTTCCAGGGAGGGCCTGTCCCAGGTGGTCCTGCTCCCCACCCGTGGGAGAGCCCTCGCCACGAGAGATTCCCACGCGCCCCCTCCCCGGGAGGCCGGCAGTGGCCTCCTCAGAGGATGGCTCCCGTTATCCAGAGACATTTCGCCTAATAGAAGCCGACAGGTCGTGCAGGGCGGTAATGGACTCCAGCTCCCAGCGCTGAGCTTCCTCGCCTGGACTCGCTCATGAAAGGCTCCTTGCCCCTGCTCCGGTGACCTTGACTGTGTGGTGGGGTAGGTCCCCCGCCCTCGCCCCTCCTATGCCGCCAGCTCCCGCCCTCCCTCCCTCTCTTTCTCTTTCTTAAAAAAAAAATCTTTCCTTAAATACTCCGTTGGAAGGCTGTTGCCCAAACCTGGCGTGCCCCAGGAGCAGGCCGATGGTGTGGGCTGCCGGCCAGGCACGGGAACACTGGTGGGCCCAGGGCACTGTCCGCCACGGGGGGCCGCCACGGGGCCGGCGAGTGCCACACCTGGGGACAGTCCAGGATGCCCAGCCCTGCGGCTGAGTGTGGGCAGGTGGAGGCTGGGCAGAGGGCCCCGCCGGGGCCAGAACAGGCCCCCTCCCTCTCCCGCCCACCTCTGCCCAGGGCAGCCCACGGGGGCCCCGATGGGGGGTGCCCTTGACTGGGAGTCTGGGGTGGGTCAGGGGACACTCACAGCTGGGCTGGGGGACAGGGAGCTGCAAGAGGGGGCCCCCGAGGATCTCTCACTGGTCAAGAGAGTGGCTTCTAGGGCTCCTCCTGGTCCCCGTGGGGCCCACTTGTCCATTTGTCTGTCTGTCTCTTCGTCCTTTCTCTGTCTCATCATCTCCTATCTCTCTCTCTGCCTCTTCACACTTGGAGGCAGCAGGGAGCTTGGGAAAGCACTGAGTGTCAAAATCAGCTGGTCCTGGGTTCAGATCCCAACTTCAGCACTTATAGGTGGTTTCTGTTTAGTTTGGCGTTGTCTCTGGGCGAGTCCCTGAGTCACCTTGAGGCTTCGTGGCCTCCTCTGTAAGTGAGTCGTGGCCCGTGGTGGCTTCGTGGCCTCCTCTGTAAGCGAGATGTGGCCGGTGGTTTGCAGGATGGTCCTGAGGGATCGGCATGTGGTTTGTATCCCCCCAGGAGGCCCTACCTGCTGACATGCCCAGACATCCTCTGTCTGCACCCTCCCCTCCGGCGGGAAGGAGGACGGTGGTCAGGACGGTTGCCTGGCAGGGCGGGTTCTGGCCCCACCACGGCTGCCATGCGGTGCTTGGGAGGGATGTCATGCATGGAGGGGGCCTTCAGGGTTTGAGTCTGGGCAAAGCCTGGTATTTGGTCTCTGTCTGGTTGGAAGGAACAACTCAAGGCGCTGTGGTCAGATCACGAGGGGAAGACGGGACGGGGAAGGAACAGGCCTGCGCCACCTGGAGGAGAAGCCTTCTGGTTGGGATCCGAGCCCCGGCGTTAGTGGGGGTGGGCGGAGGGGGCTCCACCTGCAGGAGTGGGGAGATTCCTGCTGCCTCAGGGCAGGGGTGCAGGATGGCCGTGGTGTGGGGGAGAGAGTGCCCTGGCTGTGAGGCTGTAGGGGGGACCTGGGGCCGACGTGCCGTGGGGCCCTGGCTGGTCCCGTTCTCTTCCTGGCCTCAGTTTGCTCACGCGCTAAACGGGGTTAATCTTTCACCATATCTGCCTCCCAGTGTGGGCTGAGGAACCAATTAGAGAACGATGGGAATGTGCTGCGATCTGTAACACAATGTAACTATATAATAACAGTTACAATAGTTACAATGTAACTAATAATAAGTATTATCCTGGGCATAGAGAAACTCACAGCGGGAAGCGGAAAATCTCCATTAAACGTGGTGACCCCCGGCCTTTGCTTGCATGCCTCCAGGGACGGGACGTTCACTGCTGCTCAGCCTGAGCAGAGAGCTCTCTGGTGTCTTTCTCTCTGGGCCTTGCTCTGTTCTCTAGACCCGTAAATGCCATGTCTCTGTCAGGGACCTGAAGCCCTGACCAAGCCTCTGAGGCTTCTCCGGGGGACATGGGGGTCCTCTTCCTGATGAGGCCCCTCTGGCACACCCCACTTTGTCCTGGACCTCTGGACAGGCACATTGGTTAGAGCTGAAGTGGCCGGCTCGCTCCAGGCCTGTGGTCTCCTGGCCTCCAGGCGGTTGGCACGGCCTTGAGGCCACAGCTCCCAGCCTCTCTGCGCGCCTGTTCTGTGAGTGCTCACAGGGCTGGGGCCAAGCCCCTGTCATCCACTCTGGCCCGTTTGCAGGGCCGGCGTGGGGGACCCCTCCCAGGCTGGGTCCACATTCAAGGCTCCATTCTAGTCTCTGCCGGAAGCGTTGTTCCTGGTAGAGCCAAGGACCAGACCTGCCAAGGCCGGTGACGATCCTCCCAGGGGACCCGCACCCCCACTCCTCGGACGTGGTTAACCACGGAGCGACCCAACTGTGGTTTCCGACCCACCCTCAAGGACGCCATGAGGCTTTGCTCATGCCTGGCCAGAGTCCACGTCATCCTCCACCCGTGGGGCTCCTCCACGAGGCTCTGGGGTGGCCCTGCGGGCCACTTGCCTCGCCGCGCCCTGCCTTGGGTTCTGTGCGGTGCTCCCTCTAGAACTGCCGTCACCAAGGACACCATCGCCATTCGAAGCCCAAGTGTACTTTTTTACAAAGTTCACGTGTTTCTTCCATGCACGTGCGTGAGAGCGACAGAGACAGACAGCACCCCAGCAGGCTCGCAGCCTCGGGTCACGGGCACATGTGCACCCAGCGTTCCCAGGAAAGGTCTCTGGGTGTGAACCCGGAACCTTCCCACAGGGGAAGAGCATCACGTCTCACCGCCTGCGCCCCAAACAGGCTGTTTAACCAGAGGGGGAGGGTGCTGGCATTTATGAAGGCCAGCTCTCCACGTTCACCGTTTCTCTAAGTCATCACAGCTTCGAGAAGGGTGGACTGTGGTTGGTACTGTGCAGATGGGAGAGCCGGGCCTGCTCTGGGGGCAAGGGCAGAGCCGGATTCAGACCCGGGCTGGGCGAACCCCACACTCATGCTTCCCCAGACACCACGCCCCTGCCTCAGCCCCCGGACTCCTTGCTAGACCGTCTCTGGGGTTCCGCCAGAACAGCCTCTGAGGCTTGTGCTGGGGCCATGAGCACACCTGGCAGCCCCTCTGCACTCTCCCCTGCCCGGGCTGTGTGTGGCCCGTGCTGTCCCTGTCGGCTGGTAGGGGAGGCCTCGAGTGGCTCTCGGAGCTACTCTCAGGCCTCGGCAGGTCTAGGCCTTGGCTCTACCAGGAAGAACACTTTCGGCAGAGACCAGAATGGAGCCTTGAAGATAGATCCAGCCTGGGAGGGGTCACATAGGGAGGGGGTCCCCTGTACTGGCCCTACGAATGGGCCAAAGTGGATGAGGGAGTGACCCCCAGTCCTGTGAGCAGCCCCGAGGGCAGCTATGCAGAGGGGCCGTGGAGCTGTGGCCTCTGGAGCCTGCACGAACCCCGGGAGCCAGGAGACTGCAGGCCCGGGGCGAGCCAGCCACCCGAGGCGGCCATGCCCTCCTGGTGCCCACACGAGCCCAGGGACAGAGCGAGGGCTTGGGAAGAGGATGCGGCCCAGGGGAGGGAAGCTCCGGCCGCTCGCCTGCTTGTTCTTTTCCAATGGCTACTTTTAATTCGGGAGCGTGGGGTGAGTCTGGCCACAAAAGCGGTCCACGTCTGGGGTGCAGGATGACTCCTTGCCTGCCCCGCACCTCGGGCCCAGCTCACCTGCCGCGCTCCAGTGTAAATTCAGACGCCGCCCTTTAGAAAGCCCTCCCGCCCACCGAGTAGTCGGTGGTAGTGCTAGGTTTTATTATTGAGGTGGCGTTTTGCAGTTGTCCCTTGGTGTTGGGGTGGGGGACGGGGGTCACCCCAGCCCTCACACAGAATAGGTGGTCCTGGTGTGCCGTCTACACCACCCTTCCTGTGCGGTAAGCCACCTGTAGATTCATTCTGATCCCGCCCAGTGGGAATGCCACATCCGGTGGTTACTTCACACTACTGTTTTGCTGGTTTTAGTACCTGGATTGTTTTAGTTGCATCGTCCTTGTGTAGTGTCATTGTTTAGTTTGCCAGAGGGTGTCCATCTTCGCTGGAGAGACAGAAGGAAAGTGAGAAAGCACACCCGGGGGAGTGGCCATGCCACAGTCCCTTCTCCTCCATTCCACCCTCTTCTTGGGATTTCGGGCACACACGCACGCACACGCACCGGGTGTGTTCCTCAAGCCCGGGCCAGGACTCACGCGTGTCATTGGCGAAGTGGGGCCTGGCTGCTTCCACCACCACACCACCAGCTGGCCCTGTTTTGGGCTTTTTGAAGAAATACTGTGGTCAGTTGAGTCCGCAGACCTCGACCCGCGGATCCGGAGGGTGTGTCTTGGTCATCAGCCTGCTTGACAAGTGCGCCCTGTCCCGGGGAGGGCAGCGGGCTCCTCCGTCTTGGACGTCAGGAGCTCGTCAGCACCTGTAACGCACTAGCATGTAGTTAGTGCTCAGTTAGTAGCTGATGAGCGAACGACACGTGACACAGGAACACGTAAAGCAGAAATGGCAGGTCACATGTCTGTGGTCCCCATAGCAGTCAGTGGGGTAACGGTGCTGTGCGTGTGTGTGTGCACGTGTGTGTAAGCTGGGAACCCCTGTTCTTTCAGTGACAGGCCTGCGGGACCTAGGCCTGAAGCACTGCTTGCGTGGGAGACGTGTGTGAGTATGGGCCGTGTGCACGCACACACGTGCATGAGCACACACGCTTCCTGTTCAGTAGCAGTGCGGACTGTGGGGAGGTTTCTGACCTCTTGGGACTCGGTGGTTCCGCCTGCAGAACGGGCTGCCTGGGACCGGAAGCAGAGGCCCGGATGCCCTGGCCTCCTGAGGTCGGCCCTGGCCACAGCCCCTGCCTGCCAGCCCCGCTGTGCCAGGGAGCCGGGAGGGAGGCGCGTATGGACGTTTGCCTGCCCACAGGGCAGCCGTGCCTGCCACCTCTGAGCTGAGGCGCTCACCCAGCAGGAGGAGGCAGCCCCAGGCCCAGAAGTTGGCAGAAAACCCCGAGACGGAAGCTGTGCTGCCAGGAGGCGGATTACGATCATAGTCTGGGTCTCTCGGATGCCTCCGTCCTTCGATTTGCCATTTTCATTCTTCGCCGTGTGCTTATTTTTCAAAAGGTTTCTTAGATACGTTGATTTTATTCCTTGACCTTTGTTCTTTTGACTGCTTTCAAGAGTTTCCATGAGGTTAGCGAGGGGGCAAGCGCAAGACCCTATTTCCACACCCCAGGGCAGCAGCTGTCCCCCCAGCCCCTGCGCCGTGCTCCCCTGGAGACCGTGGGGGACGTCATGGAACACCTGGGAACTGGACGTGGCCCTCGACGTGAGGCAGGCTCCTTAATCTCCCCATGCCTCAGTTTCCTCATCGGACAGGAAGAGTAGTGACATCGCGCCTTCGGTGGCTATGTGTCCCTGATGGGAGTTGCCGTTGGGAGGTGCTGGGGGGGGGGGGGGCTGGCTCAGTGCTCCTGTGAGCGTGAGCTCAATAAGGGGGCGGAGCGGCTGACGGGAAAGGCCGTCCGTAACGCTGCCATTGTGGTCACAGCCAGCTGCGGAGGCCAGTCCTTACAGTCAGAAGTGAGAGTTCGAGCCCCGGCTCTGTCGGCCCTTTCTGCCCATGTCACCAGAGCACCCTGACTCCTCCATCTCTACTGTTGGGATGTAGTCCAGGCCCCACGGTGCCGCCGTGCGCATGGGGGTAACGGCTGGGGTGGGCCCCGGGAGCACAGGGGCCTGGCACTGCCACAGCCCAGCCCCCCCTCGGTTTCCCCGCCCAGCGTTGGGAGTCACGGCTCCGCACCGCTCACGGCTTCTGTACTGCTGGTCTTGTGGCCGCGTGCTCTTCCACGGTGCAGAGCCGCGGTCACCTGCCCCTCTTGGGGGGTGTTGAGCAGTGCCTAGGGCCCTTCTGCCCTGACCAGCTCTGTGCCCGAGGGCTTCCCGTCTCAGGGACATGAGTGGAGCCTGCCTTGTCCGGGGACCGTGCGACAGGAGAACTGGGTCTCTTCCAGGGTGGTTTGGCAGCTCCCCAGGGGCGGCAGCGTGGGGAGCAGACAGCAGGATGCTTGGGCTGTGGCGCTGAGCATTATGGGAAAGCGGAGCGCTGGGGCTGGTAGCAGAGGGACCAGGTTCTGGTTTCGCCTCTGCCGCTCTCCCGCTGTGTGTCCTCGGACTGATCCCTTCCCTTCTCTGGATCTCATTTTTTTTCCACGTGTGTGGCCAGGAGGTTGGTCCAGAGCTGTGCTGTCTGATACGGTGGCCTCTAGCCCCAGGCAGCCATGTAAGTCAGTGCGAGGAGGACGACACCACGCACCGGTTTCTCGGCCACACCATCCGCGGGCGCCGTCTATGAGTTGCCTTCCCTGGGTGACTGGTGGCTGGTGTCCTGGACGGCCCGGGTCCAGGGTGCTGTCAGCCTGCAGCTGTGGCTGAGGTGGCAGTACGGGGGAAATGGGGTACAGGATGACGAAGTGGAGGCACAGTGGTGGTCTCAACGTCGCATAGCTGAGATGCATCCCCGACTGCCCTGCCCCCCTGTCCCCCCGTGCCCCCGTCCGCACGTGAACCTCCTGCTCATGCCTGTTTCTCCTCTGTTCTAGGGACCCTGTGGCCATGTCGTGGTCTCCTTGAGTCTGTGGGCTCTGCGGCCTCCCGCCCGCCTGCCACATCCAGGTCCCCCACCCCGTGTACCCCGGATCCACTCCCAGGCCTGCTCCTCACCCCAGCCTGAGCCCAGGGGGCTCTACAAACTTCAGACTCAGCGGGGCACCGCAGCAGTCACGGTAGGTGGCATTCTGCCCTGTCCACTTCCTGGCTCCTGGGAGTACGTGAGGCTTCGTGGTCTCTGGACCAGGAAAGATACCTCTCTGCACACTGCAGGATCCCAGCAGGATCCATTTGGTTGTCAGTGGTGAAAACAAACAAACGAACAAACCCCTATTTCAGTCAAACGAAGTGACAAGCTCATGTAACTGAAGTGTTGACAGCAGGGTGGGTGTCAGGCAGGGCTTGATCCAGGAGTTCAAACAGTGTGACTGGGACCTGTTTTCTGTATGGTGCTTCCATTCCCTGGGTGGTGGTGGCTTTTGATATGGTCCAGAGATGTTCGGGAGCAGATTCTGGGGAAACATGTCTTCAGGTTTAAATCTAGGTTAAAGGGTAAAGCTGAAACCTGCGTCCTAGTGCAGGTCTCCTGGGCCCTCCTAGTAGGACTGGGACCATCCCGAACCTTTAAGTGGGTCCACAAGATGTGCAAACACTGATGTGCTGGGAGGGGGTCAGGGTCCATCCCCTTCCAACCACGTGACCAGGAATGGGGGGAGATTTACCTCAAGGAAGCTTAGAGTCCTGCAGACAGAGGAGAGGACACCCCTTCTCCAGCGGGAGAAGGCAGATAACAGACCTCGTCACAGACAGGGCCCGCCCGGCAGCTGGAGGCGAGGTCTAGGTGGATGTGGAGGTGCTAGGTGTCCTAGAGAAATCCCTGGGCCTCTCTGAGCTTTGATTTCCTCACCTGACGGGTGCGGAGAGAGCTCCCTGAGGTGTCGTGTGGAAGGCCCTGGCCTCTGGCAGGTGCTCTGCAAACCCTCCTCCTTGTACCCTTCCTGTTCCCCCCCTGGCGGGGGGAGTTTCCTTCAAATTTGGAAGGAGTCGCAGAAGATGCAGTTGGTCAGAATCGCCGAAGCGGAGCCTGAGACGAGGATTTGGGCACTTGAGAGTTACTATGGGTGGGGTCTCAGGAGGAGGGGTGAGGAGGGGAGATAAGCAGGGGCCCTGCCCTGTGCACCCTGCAGCAGTCACTGGATGGGCCGTCAGTGGGTTCCCTGGCCTCTGTCTGCGCCCACTGCAGCCAGCCATGCCGGCACCTTCCATGGGGTGGCTTCTTGGGATCCAGGGTGACCCCCCAGCCCCTCCCTTTGCCTCGTCTCTGGTGGTTCCTCTGTCTCCTCTGGCGGTCATGCCTTCCTCACTCCCTGCTCCATCCTGATGGTCAAGGCCTGGTTCAGGCGCCTTCCTCTCTCGGGAGCCTCTGCGTGGTCCTGGCCTGCAGCTGTCGGCGTTAGGCCGTCTTCCAGCCCCTCCCTCTCTCCAGGCAGGAGCCCAAGGCCTGGCCTGCATTCCTCGCGCGCTGTTCCTGATCGGCACCCAGGCGTGTGCTGTCTTTGCTTTGACTGCCGGGGAGCTCACTGCTGGCTCACAGCCCTTTCTAATAGGTGCTCAGCCTGCATGCGGGCGGTTGCTCAGAAACCCCATCTCCAGCGTATCATTTTCTCTCTCTCCTTTCTTTTCGTGCCCTGGTTTCAGCTCTCTTCTTGCAGCTCACGCTGTTTACTCTGCTCTCGGCAGCCTCGAACTCTTGGAAGGAGGTGGAGCATAAATAACCACATGGCCGTTAGTGAAGCATTCAGCCCTGGCAGCGGTCAGGGGCTGGGCCCTGGCCTTCCTATGGCGGCCCCGGGGTGTGGGGGTTCCCCCAGGCATGGGGCTGGGCCTCTCCTCAAGGAGACACCAAAACCTGACCCCGAGGTCCCTGCGGATCCGATTCGCAGTAGTCAATTCTGAGTCCCCCCCCCCCCCCCCACCTCTCATCTTATCAGAAGCTAATGAAAGAGGCTGGGAAACCCAATCCTCTGGTAATTAAATTTACTTAACGGGTATTCAAGTGGAGTAATGAGAAGTTTAATGCAGTGATTAGATTTTTCTTTAATTAATTAAAACGAGAGCCATGTGTCTTGCCAGCAAACCAACTTGACCCTCTGCTTGCGCGTGGCAGCGGAGAAGGCTGGGAGCTTGGCTGGGCGCGTAGGGGCTTTGGGGGCAGGGCCACTTCCCACTTGGCTTGGCCCACCCAGGCTGGTCTTCGATCAGCCCCTGCCCTGAGCCCTTGAGCGCCAGGCTGGGGCACCTAGGTCTCCTGAGTCACCCAGGGCCAGGGACCTGACCACCCCTGCCCGCAGAGAGCTTGCAGGCTGGACCAGGCGGCGTTAGACGGGACATCAGCAAGGGAGGCTTAAAGGTGAATGGTGTGAGGGAGGGACTTGGGGCACTGTGACAGAAGGACCTGGGCTCCCCTCATAGGAGCAGGATCACCTGGGCCATGGAGTGGAGTGGTTGGAGGATAAGGAGAATCCGAGACAAGCACAACCTTTGTTCCCCTAGCTCACAGACGCGTGCACGCCAGGAGGTGGCCTCCTTGCCGTGTGTCTGCTGGCGGGCTGGGGCCGGGAGAAGCACTGTCCTTCCAACCGCTTCTCTGGGGCCAGGGCTGGGGCAGAGGGAAGCTGGGGGGTCCCCCAGTTGCCTGCGTAGAGCATAAGATGGGCTTTGCCAGGTAGAGGGTTGGCATGGTGGAGACCCAGAGGGTAGGCCTCGGCACCCCAGTTGGGCAGGGTAGTTTTCAGGCAGTGGATAAGAGAATGGAGGGGGTTGGGACCAGCAGATGGCCTATCTGTTACGTCCCTGGACTCCCACGTCGTCAACCACAGTTTGAGTCCTGGACCCCATGGCCTAAAACTTACTCCAGGCACGTGTGTGTGCATGCCCAGGATCCCAAGAGAATGGAGGGAAAGGGATTGCAGTGCGGCCATCCCCCTGGTGGTGGTGGGGGGGGTGATTTCTTACTTTTTCTCTCTGGGAAGCACACTATTTTTGCCCTATTGCAAAGATCTCTCTTAAAAAATAAAAAATGTGTGGAGGGGCCTGAGTAGTTACTGGAAATGGCTTTCACTGAACCCTGAGCCCAGCCCCACATGGAGCCCTGATCCTGGTTCCGCCCTGAGCCCTGATCCTGATACACGGAGCCCTGATCCTGACAGACTCGACTGAGTCTCGATCCTGGTCCTACCCTAAGCTTAGGACTAGCCTGGGAAGGAGGGTCTCGGCTCTGTCCTCTCCCCTCCCGCCCCTCTGGATCCCAGCTCTCTGAGCCCCCACACACCCCTTCCCTCCTCCCATGGCCTAGCCCTTTCTGAACAGCCACCCTCTACCCACCTGGGGAAACTGAGGCAGGTCCCTGCCTGAGGACACGAGGCTCTGCCTCCCACATGGTTTTCCGGCAAAGAGCTAGAGTCACATGTCTACACCTGACACCTCCACACGAGGGCCAGCGGGTCTGAACACTTGCCACACACGTGTCCCTCAGGCCCTGAGGCGTGTCCCTGGGTCCCCCCACCCTCTCGACAGTCTGCAGGCACAGGGCCAAGCTCCCCCCCCCCCCCATGGCTCATCTCCTTGCCGGACTGGGAGCAGCTCCCCTCCACCCATCTCCCTCCAGGCCCTCGACTCACCCCCGGCTGGCTGTCTGCAGTCCCACCTCACCTGCACTCCAGCTGAGGCCGATGTGTCCCCCAACACCCCGTGTATGCTCACCTCCAAACCCCAGCTCCACCGTCATAGCCCCCAGAACTCCTCCCTGGCTCTGTCTGCACAGTCCCCTCCGTCCTGCCAGGCCAGGGGCCAAGATGCCACTTGTTTCAAGGAGACTCCCTGCCCACTGGGCCCTGCACACTCAGGCTCCTGGCCCGAGTCAGACTTGGGGAGGACAGGGCTCCCTGTTCCCAGCTTCCCCGGCCAGCGACCCCAGGCTTAGCCCATAGCAGGGTGCAGAAGGTGACTGGAGACTCGCCTCGGGAGGGCTACATCCCTAAGCCCGCCCCTTTCTTTTTTCTTTTGAATTTTTAAAAAATTATTTAATTTTATTCATTTTAATTTGACCAGAGAGCGCAAGAGAGAGACACACAGAAAGAGAGAAAGTGAGAAAGCAAGCCGCCAGGTCTGGGACTAGAACCATGATTGGCCATGTGGGAGTGTCCGGTGCCTTAACCACCATGCCACCTGCTGGTCTTCCAAAGCCCACCCCTTTCTCGCAGTCCTGGCTGGCTGGTCCCCAGCCCACTTCATGCCCCAAAGCAGTACCTGCTTCATCCTGGCTGGGCAGGGCTGGGGGCTGGCTTGTAGCCCCAGCAGACCATCCTGTGACCCTCCTGCTGTGCCCATGCCCGGGCTATACCCCGGAAGGGCAAGGCCAACCCCAGCCTCGGAGCTCCCGGCAGGAACAGGCGCCAGGTGATTCCAGCCTGGTGGGTGTGCTGAGCACCAGTGGGGGCTGCATGGGACCATCGCTAATCACCCGCACTGGGACCCTGAGCGAGTCATGTGAGCGCTCTGTGCCTCGGTTTCCTCATCTGTTACATGGGCCGATGTCAGACCTGCCGCAGAGGGTTCCGATGAACGAGCCACGTGATGTAACGCACGCAGCCCACCTTTGGCACACCACACTTCCCACGTGGACCGTCAGCACAGACCAGCGCCCCCTCCCAAAGCACGGTGGGGAACATCCAGGAGAGTTTCTAGAAGGTGGAGGTCTATGAGCCTCACCAGAAAGATGAGGCACAGAGACAGGGACATTCCCGGGAGAGGGGCCCTCACAGACACAGACCCGGAAGCAGTTCAGGGAACAGGGAAGGCAGTTGGGAACGTCTAGATTCGGAAAGTTTCCCCGGGGACCGGCCTGTGGCTTAGTGGTTAAGTGAGCTGGATCTCACCTGTCTGCCTGCACCTTCGAGTCCTAGACCTGGCATCTTGAGAAACATGCTGCGTGCATGTGTGTGTGCCCGAAAGCCCTGAGCGGAGGGAGACATGGAGGGGAAGGGGTCGTGGCGAGAACCAGCCCCTTGAGGGGCGCTTTCTCACTGCCCCTCTTTCTCTGTCTCTTCCTGGTGAGTGCACACACCTTCTGTCAAATTTTTTTTAATCGTTTTTCTTTATTCATGATTGTGTGTGCCTGTGTATGAAAGTGCGCGAGAGAGAGGGGCGCCCTCTGCTGAGTCCAATCACGCTGCGATCCCCTTCCTCCAGTCCTGCAGCCTGCAGGATCCCGGGCACTGGGTGTACCCCGCGTGTTTCAGGCTGGCTGGGTGTGGGGATCGCCTTCTCCCGAGCTGCGCTGCAGAGCTGGCCTCACCAGTGTCTGGATTTAAGGGAAGATAGGGCAAACTGGAGGCCGGTGGTGTGCAGAGGCCCTGTCCCAAGGGGCCCAGAAGGCCACCCCGAGGAATCTGGACTTGGCCTGCAGCCTGGAGCGGCCACAGACGGAGTTTAAAACAATAGTTGCTTGAGCGAAAACACAGAAACAACACAGAAGTATGTTGTGTGCAGTGGGAAAGTCCCTGCTTTGCCCTCACATCCTGCTCTGCCCAGGTCCTGCCATTGCTAGTCTGGAGTGTCTCCTTCCAGAACTTTTTCTGCACCTTTAGAAACATATTTATAGTTGGGGCCAGCAGATGATGTAATGGTTACGTCTCTGAACTCCCATGTAGTCGACTGGAGTTCGAGTCCTGGACCCAGTGGATTAAAACTCATGCCAGGCCTATCTGCGGACAGGCCCAAAATCCTGAGAGGAGGATGGAGAAGGGATTATGGCATGGCCTCCCCCATGGAGGGTAATTTCTTGCCTTCTGTCTCTCTGTACTTTTTTCTCCAGTGAGTGCATGCACCCTATAGCAAAATGTCTCATAAACAAAATCCATCTTTATATTATTTTTAAAGAATTATTTATTCTATTTTATTTATTCATTCATTTATTTATTTTAATTTGACCAGAGAGAGAGCAAGAGAGTGAGAAAGCAAGCCCCCAGGTCTGGGACTCAACCGTGGTTGGCCATGTGGGAGTGTCCAGTGCCTTAACCACTGTGCCACCTGCTGGTCCCCTATATTATTTTTTAAAATATACGTTACTCCGCAGCTTCCACTTGTCACTTCCCCAGGTCTTATGAGCACACGGCAGTGTGACAGCTGCAGACCTACAGTTCATTTCCATCCTTGCCTAGCATTCCATCGTGCGGACACAGCCTGGGCTGGTGGGTATTTAGGTTGGCCCCCACTTTCCGCTCTTGCCGAGAGGCTGCGGTGATCGTGGTGCGTCTCACTGGCACAGGCGAGCATTTCGTGGAGAGATTCTGTCGGGGGGCATCAGGAAGGTCGTGACACATCTTTGCATAGAGAAACACATCATGACTTTTCCGACAGCTCAATAGGGGTGCAGCTGCTGGGGCCAAGGTTAGGTTTATTAAGTTTCGGCAGGTGGAGCCCACAGCTCTTCCAGAAGGTCGGACCGCTTTATATTCCCACTCTTGGTGTCCGAGCCGGGCCGTTTCCCACCCACCCTCTGCACCAGACAGCTTGCTCTGTCCAATGTTGGCCGATCGCGAGAAAGACCTCGCCGTGGTTCCAGCACTCACTTCCCCCCTCCCCAGGGAGGCCGAACATGTTTTTCCTCCGTGAATTGGTTGTTCGTATCCTTTGCTCATTTTCCTTTTGTTTTTGCTTTTTTTTCTTACTGATATAAAGGAGCTGTTAGTATATTGAGAATTTAAAAACTTGCATCTGTTTTGTGTGTTGGAAATGTTTTCCCTGGCCTGCCGTTGGTCTTTTTGACTCTGTTTCTGGCATCTTTAGCCATCTAGAAGCTTTCGATCTTGATTTAGTCAAAGCTGTCAGACTTTCCCTCGGGAGTTTCACGTCTGGCTTGGAGAAGCTTCCGGCACGCGTTTTAAAAAGTGGAGTGGGGACGAGGTCAGAGCAGTGACCGGGGAAGGTCCCCTGATTGCCTCCGTGTGGCGGCGGGTGCGGGGGATCATGAGGAAGAGACCAGCGTGGCCTCCGTGCCTGGGCGGAGGGGAAAGAGCTGGAGCTGTCGGGGTCAGCCGGCCGGCCGTGTGGGGAACAGGAGGTTGGGGGGCTCTGGAGTGGCGCCTGGGGACTGTGTAGCTGATGCCCCTGAGTTGGGGATGGCTCTAGGGAGGGAAATGCAGCAGGTGCACAGATGTGCTTCCCATGTGCATGTGTGAACACGCATGCACACACGGGGCGTGTTCTATGTATGTGCTCAGAGACCCTCCAGAGCCATGCACCTGTCCTGTGGCCCCATGGGGGGGGTGTACTCTGGAGTATTTACTCTCTACCAAGTACTGTATGAGGCACCGCCCCCCCCCACACACACACACACACGCACGTGTACACATGCTCTTTAACCCCTCCTACCAGTGAGGCATGGTTTACAGATAAGAAAGCAGGCCCAGAGAGGTTAAGTGACTTGCTGGCGGTCTCAGAGATGTACGTGGCAGAAGGAAGGTTGTTTCACCAGTTTAGATCCAACCACCCTGGCAGAGTTCCTGCCGATGACGTCAAGGTGCCTTCCATCATTTCTAACGCGACCGGCCAGTGCTGGAGCAGACCGTCCGGGGTGACTTCTCACTTTCCCTCTCTCTGACGCTGGCGAGTACGGGTGCCCTATGGGAAAAATGAGAAAAAAGATAATTTTAAATGGTGATGGACTGAAAAAAATGGATCAGGCATATAGAAATACGTTCATCAGTCATCTGAGATACTACTACATGTCATTTTGTTGACATTTTACAAGTCGACAGTCCTACATGTCGTCAAGGACACAGAGCATCAGGAGCGTTCATAGGTTGCTGGTGGGGATGAAAATGGTACAGCTGTTGGAAAGGAGCGTGGCAGCTTCTCCTAAAATTACAAACAGGTTGACTATCCTGCTCAGCCATCCTACTGCTAGATACCCGTCCGAGAGAAATAAAACCTTACGGTCACGCAGAAGCCTGTACCTGGATATTTACAGTGGCCTTATTCATACCCCACCATTGGAAATAACCCTGAGGTCCTTCATCGGGCGAGCAAATAAACCAAGGGTCCCTGCCCAGCAATAACAAAGGACGAATCCTGGGACGTAGGACCGGCCCCTCAGATGCATCATGCCGAGTGCGGAAAGCCAGGCTCAGGCCACGTAGGTGACCTGGGTGGCATTCTGGGTAAGCGCGCAGATCGGTGGTTGTCGGGGTCCGAGAGGTGACACGTAGGGATTTGGGGGCGACCAGCATCCTGTACCTTGGTCATGGCGGTGGCGCTGTGGCCATACCCAGCTGCCGTAACTCACAGACATGTGCACCAGGAGGGGTGAATTTCACTGTAGGCAATGACACCTCGACACACCCGATGGCAAAAATGCTCTCTGTGGGGCTGTCGGAACAGGGAACCCAAATGAGAAATGGGCCAATGGGGCCGTGTGGTGAGGTAATGGGGCACACAAGGTGACCGGGGGGCTTCTGAGCAGGTGCCAGTGTGAAACCTAGAGAAGGAGCCAGGGGAGAGGGCGCCCCATGTGGCCGGACTGGGTAGTGCCCGGGGGGCCGGGTTAAGGGCTTGGCTCTCCCCCGTGTGCAGTTTGCAGCAGAGGGTGCAGGCAGGGGGCCATGGAAGCGGGGTGCACGTAGAATGCTTGGGAGGAATGGGGGAGACGGGAGGGAGGGGTGCCACGAGGCCAGGGAGGGATGGGAGAGGGTGCTTCCCAGAAGATGGACAGGCCGAGACAGGAGGACTGGGGCGTGCAGTGGTCCTGGGGACCTTGCTGAGGGGAGGAGCCGGGCATCCTGGGCTGAGGGGTGCTGGCGGCTGTGGACACGTAAGTAAAGGACTTGATGGTGGCCATGGGACCTCAGAGGGAATGGGGGACTGTCTAGCTGTGAACAAAACTGAAGGTGGGGTTGACCCATGGAGGACCCCAAAAGGCAGTGAGAAGGGAGGGGTTCGGGCAGGGCCAGGAGCACCAGGTCAGGGAGTTTAGGCTCCTGGGTTGTGCTCACCCAGGCCTGTCCACTCCGGGCTCTGGGGAAGGGCCAGGGAGGCCGGTGCCCACGGGTGCATGCCGAGGTGGGAGGCAGTCCTGGGCCCACTGAGCGGGGCACCCCAAGGCAGCGGGAAGCCCTGTCTCTGCCTGCAATGACCTTCTTGCCCTTCCTTACAGTGCATGCTGGGCCCGCGACGGACAGGCTGCCGCTCCCCGGGCCCCCTGAGGCCGCTCTGTTTGCCTCCCGGTGCCGTCTGACCCAGGTAGGAAGAGCGACGGGACCACCCTGCCTCGTGCCAATGTGCCAACCCAGTGGGAGGGCGCCGGTGTGAGGACTGAGTGCCCTGACCCAGGCTGGCCCTGGGAGAATGAGCCCTGCCAGGGACAATGGCGAGGGACACAACGTGGGCGGAAGGCCCCAGTGACAGGGGCTCTCGGAGAAGGTGGCTGCTCAGTGCTATTGTCCCTCACTGGGCTGCGTTCCGGGACACTGGGACCACACTTCCACAGGTCGCTTGGGATGTGTTTTCCGACGTGCCTACTAAGACTTGGCTGTCGGAGGCTTTGCATGGAGGTTCTGCCCCTTCTCTGTCACCAGGCAGGCCCCCGGGGAGTCCCCGGGGCAGGGGTGCTCCCACACAGGAAGTGTCCTCTGGGCTTTTGTCTCTTTGGCCTTTCCTCCACTCTCCTGGGTGGCTCAGGCAAAGGCTTCCTGCTTGGTGCCAAGTGTCCCAAGGCTGGGGGGACGTGGGGGCCTGGGTCGCCAGAAACCGACTTCGTCTGCAACGTGAGCCCTAGGCCGACGAGGAGTGTTTCACTGTAAACGTGTCCCTGGCATCCCGAGGCAGCGGCAGCTTCATTTGCTAACTCTGGCAGCCTCAGTGGGGGCCGGACCCGCGTCCCCTCCTTCTGGGCCTGCTTGGCCTCGCATCCACTGTGCCTGTGCCATGATGGGTGTGCTGGAGCAGGGCCAGCGCAGCCCGCCGGGCGTCCCGGGAACAGAGACCTGGGCTCTCCCTGGAGGCTGGGGCAGCGCTCCGGCCTGAGACGCGCCGTGCGTTCCTGCCTCCCCTGCTCTCTGACAGCAGGGCTGGCCGCGTTGGTCCCGGGCCGGCCGGGCCTTTGCACCTGTGACGGGCTGTGAGACGGCCTGGAGCCGAGAAGGGAGCTGGGGATAGAAAACGGTTTCGTGAGCTCGGAACCTTGGGGGCGCCAGGTGGGGGGTGGCGGGTCACGGGATGAGGCGACCGAGGGCTCTGAAAGTCCTGTTCCTGCGTCCATTACTACTGGGGAGCCGTAGGAGGTGAGTTCTCACAGAGGGGAGCCGTTTTCCTGGTTGTTGAAATAGTGGTCTCTGTGCCTTCTGCCGCCCGACCTAGAGGGGCTGCGAGCAGGTTCCCTCCCGCCCTTTCCTCCCGAGGGCCGGCCACGCTGTTCGATGTACGTCTTTCCAGGCCTTTTTCGGTGCACTTACAGATACATATTTCATATGAACAGATGCAGGGCCAGGCCAGCGATGCCACGCCGTCAGTTTTCATTTACCGATAGGTCATGAGGACCTGTCCGGGTTCCTACGGGTTCTTCCCTGGCCTTTACCTCCTCCGTAGGGACGGCCTGTAAATTATTTATTGATTATTTACCCTGGCGGGGACCACGTAGGTATGTCTAGCATCCGGCTGTTTATAAACCTCACCCGGCAACTCCTGTGTGCACGTGTGCGCTGTCCCGGGGGAGGTTTCTGGGTGCGGGCTGTCCAGGGCGGAGGGCGTCACCTCTTATCGGCCTCTGGAAGGTCGGGCCGACTTAGATTCTCACGCCCCATGTGTAAGAGGCTTGGTCTCCTGGCCCTGCCAGCTGTACTGTCCTCCGTCGCCTCCATTCCTGCCAGCCCCGTACCTGCAAATGCCTCTGCTTCGCGGCTGGTGGTCGCTGAGGGGCCGGGCGTATCCCGCGCACCCGCTGGCCGGCCGATCGCACTTTCTCATCTGTGAATGGTCTGGTCATGTGGGCTCTCGGCCCCTTT
This sequence comes from Tupaia tana, assembly GCA_026018925.1. Lineage (NCBI taxonomy): Eukaryota > Metazoa > Chordata > Mammalia > Scandentia > Tupaiidae > Tupaia > Tupaia tana. The sequence continues at coordinate 2,785,035 of JAKSZU010000028.1, forward strand.
CCCTTTCACGTGTCATTCATTTCGCCATTCGTTATTTGTTGAGTACCTACTATGCGTTGAGTGCCAAGTGGGTTCTGGACCCATCAGCAATTTGGACTAACAAATAGTACCTGCTCCATGGAATTTACCACTAGCGGAGAAAGACGGCAAGGAAAGACAGGTGAACAGTGAAACCCAGGGTGCGGGTGGCAGCTTTAGTGCTGAGGAGGGAGACTGGAGGGGCGATGGGCAGCTTGGACACGGCCGGCCGGGAAGGCCCGCTGAGAGGTGGCCTTCAGGTAAAAACCCACGTGAAGCGTGAGTCAGCGGATGTCTGGGGAAGCGTGTTCCAGGTGGAGGGAACAGTGAGTGCGGGGACCCTGGCCTGCTGGGGACAGTGAGGAGGTTGCTGTGGCTGGATCAGTGTGAGGGGCAGAGAGCAGGCGAGGAGCCCACGGGGGACCGAGCGCCGATCACTTGACCTGGGGCCACCAGAGGGCTTTGACTTTTGCTCGGCATTGGTCAGGGAACCACGGGAGGTTCTGAGTCAGGGCTCAGTGTGGTCTGAGTGACAGCTGGGAAGCAGGCCAGTGGGAGGCTGCTGGCTGTGATGATCCAGAGCGGAAAGGGGGGGTCAGACTGGGGATTCTGAGGGAGGGGTGGAAATGGGCGGGTTCTGGAAACACATGCGAGGTAGAGCCCCATGGGATTTGCCAGCAGAATGGATGAAGTGTGTGAGGGAGGGAGGAGATGGCCACCCGTGACTCCAAGGGTCTTGGGGTGAGAGGGGTGGGGTCACCACTGACAGGCAGGCTGCCCCCATCTCTATGGGAGGGTGCGGAACAGCAGGTGTGTCGGGAACAGGAGGGGCTCCGCTACGGGCAGGGTGGGCTGTGTGACATGTGGGGCCCAGCGCAACACGGAGATTTATTGTCGTCGTCGTTAAATATATCTGCGTATGAGGAGGGGCCAGCAGATGGCGTGGCGGTGAAGGCGCTGGGCTCCCACGTCACACCAGGTGCATGTGCGTGCGTACCCAAGATCACCTGTGGGGTGGTTTCTCAATTTCACGCTCCCATCTCTCTGGTGCGCGCATGTGCCCTATGACAGAAGAAAAAGAATTTACAGTGGGAGTCACAGTTGAGCAGGCCACAACCACGGGCAAGCTCCAGCTGTGGGATAGAGAGCCACCTGAGAGGCCACAGACCTCCAAGTGGAACTGTCAAGGTGGCAGCAGGACATGAGGCTGGAGTTCAGGGGACAGGTCTGGGCTGGAGGTACAAATTCAAGGTCACCAGCAAATGACAGTATTCAAAGCCATGAGATTGAGGAGTGTGTGTGTGTGTGGGGGGGGGGGGGGTGCAGGTACAGAGAGAAGCCAGAGGAAGGACCAGTGACCTATCAGGGACCGGGGTGAGGGGGGCTGAGGAGGAACTGACAAAGTGGCTGAAGAGGAATGACCAGTGAGGTGGAGAGGGTGTGACATCCTGGAAGCCAAGGACATGGTCCCAGCATGTGTAAAATGGGGCTGGGAAGGAACATAGGAGACCAGTTGAACATTGATTATTGCATCAGCCGGGGGCCTGCAGCGACCTTGTTTTCAGTGACGGGGGATGGGGGGGAAGAACAGTGAAAGACATCTTATTGATTCACAAGAAGAAATTGATTTATAAGAGGATAAGGGCTTTAACTCTGTTATGTGTTGCAAATAATTTTCACAGGTTTGTTTTTTGAGGTTTTTGTCATTAAAATTTATGTGTTTTTTTTTTTTTTCCTCCTTTTAACTCCTCAAAAGTTTAAAATTAGCCCATGGTCGAATCTGTCATACTTTTTCTGTAGAGTTTCTGGTCTTACCCACTGCCAAGTTTTAAAAATGTCCTATATTGTTTTCTAGTCATTTGTGAGATTTAAGAATATTTAAGTCTCTAGTTGATCTGGGATGTGTGTGTGTGGTGTGAGGTAGGGATCTAAGTGGGTTTTTCCAAATGACTAGCCAGTTGTTTTGACACTGTTTAGTGTATTCCCTGCTGCTCTGAGGCACCATTCCTGTCATCTGCTAAATGTCCCCATAGTCTCATGTCCATCCAGAGCTTGCTGTTCGATGCCATTGATCTTTGCCTGGGGAGAGATTTAGGAAGTTGAGAGAATAGACTGGTGATTGATTGGGAGTAGTGTGAGCAGGCGGGGAGTGGAAGTGGACCAAGCTCCCCTCAGTGACAAAAAAGGCAACGGGAAGTCAGGGCCCACGGGAGTGGGAGTGCTCACAGAGCTCTCACATGTCGGAGTTCCTGTGTGCTGGGCGGTTTGCACCATGACTTTGCAGGGCTGGTATTCTGCCTGCCCATTTACAGACGAGGAAACCAAGGTTCAGAGCTCCTAGGCATGGGGCTGAGCCCACAGGCTCTCGGTGAAGGGGGAGGTGAGGAGAGGGTTCAGGGAAGCTGGGAAGGCTCCAAGCACAAAATACTCCCCACACCCCACTCTCTATCCCTCCTCCCCTGCCCCCTGCTGTTGGCTGGGTCTTGAAGGTTTTCCCGTTTCCAGTGCAACCTGTTAAAACCAAAATACTCCTGGCAGGGAATCACAGTTAAGTTTACAGCTAACATCTTAATTATCAGTTAACACCCCTGCAGGGATTAGCTGACAGCCGGCTGAGGACACCAAATGGGGGCCGGGTGTGATGTGTATCTGGGTTGGGAAAGGCCGGGAGGGAGAGGAGGAGGGAAACGGGAGGGGGCTGGCAAAGAGAGGGAGATGGAGCAGGTCCCTGTGGAGGGGAGGGGACAGAGCTGCAGGGTAGAGAGGGACAGCTTCTCTGCTTCTCTAAGGACACATTTGGGGGCAGGGAGGTACTCAGAGAAGTGTCTGCTCTACACCTGATGTCCGGGTACCAGAGGAGGTGTGTCACATACTTGGTCTCCAGAAGGTCAGGGACCAGCTGCCCTTGCACCTCCTCTGGCCCAGTTGCCAGGAATCTCTGAGCCAGGACCCGGCTCTGACTCCCACAGACCAGATCTGTCACCCAGCCCTGAGGAGTGGGAGGAGCAGCAAGTGAGCCATCTGGAGCCTTCTTGAGGTCTCTGAGGACCTGTGTACCCCACCAGGGCAGGAGCTCAGTCTGTGGCAGTGGCCTGGGCTCAGTGTGTAAGCAGGGACAGGGCTCAGGGCTCAGTGTGTGAGCAGGGACAGGGCTCAGGGCTTAGTGTGTGAGCAGGACGGGGCTCAGGGCTCAGGGTGTGAGCAGGGCTCAGGGCTCAGGGTGTGAGCAGGGCTCAGGGCTCAGGGTGTGAGCAGGGACAGGGCTCAGGGTGTGAGCAGGGCAGGGCTCAGGGCTCAGGGTGTAAGCAGGGCAGGGCACAGGGCTCAGGGTGTGAGCAGGGACAGGGCTCAGGGCTCAGTGTGTGAGCAGGTCAGAGCTTAATCTCTAAGCAGGTCTGGGGGTTCTGAGCCTGGAGGTTACTGGGAGACTGACTGAACTGAGGGCAGGAAGTGTAGGTGGGTACCCACTGGGTACTTCCTTCCCACCCATGGGTGAGCAGGGATGGGGAGGAGAAAGAAACGGGACCCCCAGAGGGGCTGCCTTCCCCCGGTACTTCACCTGGCCCGAGAGGACTGATGCGTGTCTCGGGCGTCATGGTGTATCTGCCGGTTACAGGCTGTCCAGCTGCTTCCTCGCTGTGCTGGACTCCGGCTTAGCTTTCCTGGGACCCTGGGGCTAAGAGAAGCCCCGCCCCATCCTCTTGTGTCTCCTCCTCCCCACTCTGGCCTTGCTTGGTGGCTGGCATCAGACCTGAGCCTGCAGGCATGCCTCTAGCCGGAGGCCGGCCCAGTGCTGGGCATCCCTGAGTCGGGCACCTCCTCCTGCTCCCCCGCATGCCCTCCCAGGTGCTGCAGGGGCTCAGCTGGGGAGGGCGCCCCGGGATGGGCAGCATGGGGGAGAGGCCCTCGGCCTGGTGCCTGGGACAGGCTGAGCAGTGCCAGGAAGGGGGAGCTGGTGCCTACAGCCGAGCTCGTCACTGAGGCCAGACCCAGCAGGGAGCCCCCTTCCTGGGAATCTGGGAGGCCTCGCAGCGGGACGGGACTGCAGAACCCCCTGCCTGTCTGCCCACCTTCCTCCAGCCTCTAGGGCTGGTTGCCAGCTGCCCTGGGTCGCTGCTCCAGGTCCAGGTATCTGGACTGCCTTCCAGTTCTGCCTCGTGACCTTCGGGCTGGTGACCTGAAGCCTCGGCCCCAGTGGCCTCACCTGAGACGGGGGGTGTGGCTCTGAGCGTGCGTCAACCTGACGGTGGTTTTCGGACGTAAGCTATGGTCTGGGCTCACGTGTCGCTGTGGCCAGGTTGTGGCTCAGGGCCCATCAAGTGTGACCCACTTCCTGTGTCTGAATTTGCCTGTTCTAGACCTTTTGTACAACAGAATTACACGGTGGGACCTGTGCCTGGCTTCTGCCTCCTTGCCTCTGTCTTTGGAGCTCAGGCAGGGCGTAGCTGGGTTCAGCACACCATGGCTGTGTGGCTGAGTAATGCTCCGTCGTGGGGACAGGCCGCATCGGGCGTATCCGGTGGGCACGCAAGTTGTGCCAGCACTCTGGCTCCGGGGATGACCATGGCACGGTCCCTTCTTCGTTCTCTTGGGATTTTAGGCTCAAGCACCTGGGGTGGTTTTCAAGCTGCCGGATCCAGGACTTGTACTGCAGTTGACCACATGGGAGTCCAGTGTCTTAACCACTACACCACCTGCTGGACCCTAGATGATCTCCTTTAAAAGCGTTAGACTGGGCGTGCCCTGCAGTTCTCAAGTCCTGCCCGCTCCTGTGGTGTTCCCTGGGCCCTTCACTTACTCCCGCGCCCTCCCTGGCCCTGCAGGCAGCTACGTTTTCAGCCTTTCGTTACTGGACAGTGATGGAGAGGACACAGGAGGCCGTGGGAGCCAGAGAAGGTTCTCGGTGCTGGGAAGGGGCCTGGAGGGCTTCCTGGAGGAGATACCACCTGAGCTTAGCTTAGCCTAGCCAGAGTGGACATTTTCTAGGGTCAAATAAGTGAGAGAGTCCCGGGGGGCGGGGGGGGGGGGCGGAGAGACCGGGGACCTCTGCCTCCCCTCGTGCTTACCTTCTCTGTCTGTCATTCACTTGGGCCACTACGGACAGCTCCTGGGCCAGAGAGAAGGCAGAAGATAAGGGATGAGAGAAGCTGTGGTCTTAAGTTCCTGCTCGAGTGAGCTGGGGACAAAAGGATGGGGAGCTGGCCCTTCCTCAGCTGGGGCTGCTGGCGTCTGAGGACGCAGAGCTGAGGTGACCCTGAGCTAGAACCCCTGTCCCTGTCCTAGAGCGGCATCTGGCGTTCCCTGTGTGGCCTGTCAGGCAGGGAGTGGTGGGACGGCCCGCCGGGCACTGAGGCCTGCGCAGAGGCCGGGGCGCCCTTGGGTTTCTGCTCCACTACCTAATGGGTAATTATCCCCTGACACGCATGGAGGCAAAGGAGGGATTTTCTGTGAAGCAAAAATCTCCCATGAAATATTCAGGCCACGCCGGCCGCACTTCCCAGCCTGCCTAATCGCCGCTGCTGGGCTCGGCCTGCTCAGAGCCACGTGTGCGAAGGCTGCGTGGGGCTGCCCCTTGCCTTCCCGGCGGGGAGCTGCTCCCCAGAGATGAGAACCCAGTGCTGGACCCCAGACGCCGCGTGGCCACATGCGTGTGCCCCTGGGTGTGCGTGCAGCTCCGCGCCTCCGTCCGTGACCCCCACCTTGGCGCACAGTGCCGTTCACACGGCCAGCGGGGCTGTATCGCCTGTACCCGCTTCTCTGGTTTGGAGTGCCCGGCACCTGAGGGATCGGCTCGGGGAGATGGAGACCACCCTTCCATGCAGGCTTCGGGATGTGGCCAGAAGCCATGCGAGTCCTCCCAGGCTGGGGACTTGGGGGCCCCAGGGGGCAGCTGGCCTGTCGCATTGGAGTCGAGCTCGGCCCTCTTCTCTCCATGGTTTCCACCTGGCCTGAAAGCGTGTCGGGGACGCAGGGAGGTGGGTATTTGCTTTCGAGGGCTCTCTGAGTGGCACACAGCCATCCCTCCTGAGGACTCGCTGAGTGGCTCACGTCTGTCCCTTCATGGCTCCTCCCCCAGTGCCCTGCGTCTGCACTGTGGCCCCTCTTCTGGAGCCTGGCTTTTGCACTTCGTTCACTCCCCGCGCTGCACGAAGTGGACAGGTCTGGAATCAGTGTACCCATTTGACAGATGAGGAAACTGAGACCCAGAGAGGCAAAAAGATGTGCTGAAGTCATTTGGCGAGGCAGGGCTGGAGCAAGCTCACTCGTCCCCCTTCCCTGCCCGTGACCCTGTCCCTCAGCCCTGCCCGGAAGAACAGGCCCCTGTGCTGTGAATGGATCTGGCTGGCTCCACACAGGGCCCTCTTCCCGCCATCATCACTTGGTGTCTTCTTGGAGGGCTCTCTTCCTCTCCAGATAAACAGGCAGGGGCGTCAGAGGTGACAATATTGACGTCCATCGCTGATTTTCCGTATTGTGGCTGTAATTAGCAATCTTCCACAGCAGGCCCAAGCTGGCAGACGATGGAGGCCTTGAGCTTGTTATTGTCAGCCCATTAATGTCACACTGGCAGGGCTGGGGGGCTTGGGCAGGAGAGGGGAGCAGGACTGAGCAGGAGGAGAAAGGCCACTTACCGCCCTCCCAGGCACTGGCCTTCCTGAGCACTGCCCAGGGGGCACCCTCATCCCGAGTACCCCAAGGTCCCTCCTCGGCCCCTCTCACTCCTGCCAGGATGGCTTCGCATCCTGGAGAGTCCGCAGGCCCTCGGCCGGGTGGCCCTCTGGGAGGCTCCCTCGAGGCCTTTTAAGTCTCTGGGGGTGAGCCCGGCCCTGCAGCCCTCTGCCTTCCTGCAACGGGGCGAGGACCTCCCTCCCTCTGTCCCACCACAGTCAGATCCACAGGCCTGTTCCTGGAGGGCCTGCACACAGCCCACGTCCACATGCTGTCGGGACCAGACCCCGAGAGCCCCTTGGCTTCCCCTTCTGTCCCCTCCCAGGGGATTCTTAGGTCAATGTCCTCTCCCCCACCGTATTTTTCTTTATTTGTTAGGAGGCACTTGTGCCAGCCAGAAGAGGGGGAGAAAGGCCTCTCAGTGGGATGTGGACAACTGCAATCTCTTTCCTTCCGTTCCTCATTCACACTTGCTTAGTGTGTTTTTTCAAGCCTCTGGGGCCAGGATTCGAACTGCTTGGTGCACTAGGTAGAATCTGGCTCCCTTAACCTCTGGGCCATGGAGCTAGCCCTCCCTCAACTGTGTTGCTTGCCTCTGTGTCCCTCCACCTCCGTCCCTTAGATCCTTCAGTCCCTCGAGCACAGGAGGCCAGGCCCAGGACCGTGGGAGAGCCTGAGGTACTCTTCCCTGGCTGTCCCACCTGGGCTGCCCGCCTGCCTGGGGCTGCTCCAGCCAACGCTGGGTGGCTGGTGGCTGTGCGCTGGCTTCCCCGGTATGGGATGTGCCAGGCACGGTCGAAGCATCTCGGGCACATTCGCTCCTTGTTGTACCCCTGTGGGGTGAGCACACCAACATCCCCACTTTCTGGATGAGGAGAACCAAGATGCAGGGACATTTCATTAGGTGCTTGAGGTCCCAGGCTGTGTGTGGTGGACCCGCGAGCCTCCCACTGAGCCTCTGTCCTCTGCTCTGGCTTTAGCTGGGAGGCCAGGCCGGCCCACTGAGGGCCACGGTGACAGCCACCACTCCCTTAGCCCATGCTCCCTGGGGTGTGCTGCTGCCGTGGGGACACCACGCTGTCCTGAGAAGGAGCCTCCCCTCTCGTCTCGTGCCCCGGTGGGATGTGCTGCATGAGGGGGCCAGGGTCCCACGGCGAGACTCCCTGAGGCAGAGGGGACACCCGTTCACCAGGCAGCCCCAGAGGAGGTCTTGCAGCTTGGCTCAGCCCATAGCAGGGACCTGACAGGGATGTCTGTGTCATGCATGCACTCACGCATTCGGCCAACACGTGCTGAGTACCCAGTGTCACTCATTCACTTAGCCAACATGTGCTGGGTGCCTGGTGTCATTCATTCATTCATTCAGCCAACACGTGCTGGGTGCCTGGAGCCAGGCCCTGTGCGGCGTTGAGCACACTAAGATGGACTGTCCTGGCCACGCCCCGGGGACCCCACAGCCTGGCAGGGAACCTGGCCCGGAGGTGGGGCAACACGACCGCACTGTGGGGCAGGGTGGGGAGGGGAGGAAGGAATGGCAGAGTCGGGCAGGAAAAGGACGCGTTTTCAGGTTGACGAAGGACAAGCACCACGGCGCGGGAACAGCCCGTGCAAAGCCCTAGAGTCTGAGCAGGCCAAAAGTGGGTCAGTCCGGTGGTTCATGTGGGGTGAGGCACAGGCAGGTCAGCCCGTGGGTGGGTGTCGTTCCCAGCGTGGTGACTGAGCCAGCCGGCTGTCGGGGGTGTGTGAGGATGAAAGGTACCCTGCCCACCCGAGAGGCTGCGTGGGGCTCAGGAAGCGGATGCCGTGGGCTGGGCTGGCCGGGCCCAGCGGGCACCCGTGATCACAGCCACAGCCGCCTCAGCTGCCTCCCAGCCCTCGGGACCCCAGCCCTCTGATAGGTAGAAGGGAGACTGAGGCCAGGCAGGCGGTGCCTACCCATGGCCACACGCAGCAGTGGGCAGACACGCTCTCACCTTCAGCAGGATGTGGGGTCTTTGGCAGGGAGCAGGGCCCAGCTCTTGGGACCTAGGGCAGAGGGGCGTCTGCGTGCCAAGATCAGTGTGGAGAAGGCTGTGCTGCAGCAGTGGGAGTGGGTCCCACCTGAGCACAGGGGCTCAAGCAGCAAACCTGGAGGACTGGAGAGGAGGCGGCTTCCTTCTGGACTTCAGGAAGCGTGGTGGGTCTGGCTTGAACACCCAGTGGTCCCAGGGTAGCCCACGAGGGAACCAAGCTCTCCCCGCCATGCCCACCTGTGTGCCTAGCCATGTGCCTGCCGGTGCCCGGGCTCACACTCATGTGCGTGCAGGTGTGTCTTTGCACACATGGGTCTCTGGTGTGTGTGCACAGCTGTGCACCCTGCCAGCAGTTCTGGGTCTAGACGTGTGCACACGAGCCGGGTACTGCTGGCAGCCCCAGGGACACACCACCTCCGGCCCCTGAGCCGGAAGCTCCAGAACCTGCAGCCCTCAGCCCACTCCCTCCCCTGGTCCTGAGATCGGGCCTCAGAGGGTCAGGCCCAGCCAGTCTGGGGGTGTCAGGGCTCCTGGTGCAGACACTGGGTAGAGGTCTTCTTTGGAGGGCAGCACAACTGGGGAGGCCCTCCAGCTCTTTGTCCGGTGCTCCCCCGCCCATGAGAGCCTGCTGCGGTTCCTGTCGCTCACACAGCCCCACGGCGGGGAGCTCACTGCCACCAGGAGTCACGGGAGCCTATGGGACATGGCCCAGAAAGGAGAGGCCAGGAGGTTGGAGGGTGGGGTCGGGGCCACCAGGGCCTGAGGCCCTCCCAGACGCACAGCTCTGCCTTCAGCTCCTGCAGTCCTGCCTGGTGAGGGCCAGGCCCTCCCTCTTGCTTCCCAGAGCATGTTCGAGTCGGCAGGGGAGCAGCCAGGATCTGGGGAGGAGCCCTCTCATCTCCTGCAGCTTCCAGCAGGCCTCCCCCTTACCACCCCTCGCCTACAGGGTTGAGAATGCACTGCATACGTGTGCGCGCGCGTGCACACACACATTCTCACACACATACTCTCTCTCTCTCTCTCTCTCTCTCTCTCTCTCTCTCTCTCTCTCTTGCTCCTGTGTGGCAGAGGGAGACAGGAGAGAAAGGAATCTGGGTCAGTCTCCCAGGGAAGGCTTCATAGCTTGTCCCAGCCTCCTGCACGGCTCGGGGTTGTGAGCTCGGGCTGTGTCCCGATGTGGAGGCGCGCTCTGTCCTGCCCCATCCTCATGTCCCGGCCCCGTCCTACCCTGTCCTGCCCCGTCCTCATGTCCCAGCCCTGCCCTGCCCTGTCCTCATGTCCTGGCCCCGTCCTACCCTGTCCTGGCCCGTCCTCATGTCCCAGCCCCAGCCCTGCCCAGGACCCCAGGCTTGCCTTTCTAGGCCTCCCTGTGCTGGTGACACTCAGGCCTCAGGATACATGGATCCTTTTTGTCATACTCGCTGATGACAGGAGGGTGACAGAAGTCCCCCACCCCCAGCTCCACTGGGCGCTGCATCTGTAGCCTTCAGGGTCTGGGGGACAGAGAGGCTTGGGGATGCCTGTGTCCCTGGATTTGGGGCCACATGACGGAACCCTGTGCACAGAATGAGCACAGAGAGGCCCAGGTGGAGCTGGGGTGGGGTCTGGGGGGATGCTCGGGATTCTGAGAGGAGAGGGAGGAGAAACAGCTCAGGGCACACTGCCATTCAGTGTGGAACTGGGAGCGGGACCTAGCTACACCCCAAGTGGTGAAGTGGGTCCCGGAGGCAGCACCGACGTCTCGGCTGGGAGCCCCTCCTCGCCAGTGAGCTTGGGGAGACTCTAGACTGGGTGGCAGGGATTAGCCCCCTCTTCGCCATGCAAGCTGGGCCAGGGGGAACTACCTGGTTTAGGCAACCTGGGTCCCTGGGAGCCTCCTACCCCCAACCTGGTAATCGCAAAGCCACGTCCTTCTCCCTGCCCGCCCAGCCCTGCCTTGTACACACTCTCAGCAAGTCTCTTTCCTTCTACCATGGCATGACCAGGGAGGGGAGGGCATTTGTTGAATGGAAAAATAGGGGGGCAACAGGTGGCATGGTGGTTAAGGCACTGGAATCCCACGCGGCCAACTGCAGTTCAAGTCTTGGACCTGGTGGCTTGAAACTCACGCCGGCACGTGTGTGTGCGTGCCCAAGGTCCCAGGAGGAGAATGGAGGAGAAGGGGTAGCATGCCATGCCCTGGGGGGTGATTTCTCACTTTTCCTCTCACTATTTCTGTCTCTCTCTGGCAAGGGCCTTGTGGTAAAAACCTAGAAAGAGAGAAAGAGAGAAAGAAAAGGCTGTCGAGGGCCAGCAGGTGGTGTGGCCATTAAGGCACTAGATCCCGCAGGGCTGACCATGAAGTCTGAGTTCCAGACCGGGTGACTTGAAAACCACACTGGACACGTGTGCATGCGTGCCCCACATCTGGAAAGCAGAAGGGATCACCTCTAGGGGCTGGTTTCTCACTTTCCCTCTCTTTCTAGCTGCGTACCCTAAAGCAAGCGAGCCAGTAAATAAATAAATAAATAAAATCTTGATTCGATTGACATTAGCTGTAAGGAAGGCCCTCCTGATCTGGTGGGCAGCCTCAGACCTGACTCGATGTTTATGAGGGGAGACAGGTTGTCACATGGACTGCCTGGTGGGAGAGGGTGACCTCCCGGGAGCAGGTCCTGCCTTGCGAGTGGCGTGTCCACAGCTGCCCACTGCAGGTCCCAGCTCCTGCACGCCCAGAGCCCTCAGGGACCCCGCCTTGTTTTTAGGAGGGGCGTTGTGGCCCACAGGGTCACCGGGTGGGCTCACTGTGCTGTCCAGCCCGCCAATCCACCTTGTCCCTGCCTACAGCCCCAGCCAGCCCAAGCTGTGGCCCAGTGCACAGCAGATCCTTGGGTCGGAGCTGGGGCCGGTGAGGCAGGGATGGGGGAGGAGGGGCAGAGCTGCTGGCACAGTGGCTTCCCCTGCTCACCTGACCAGACTGAGTGCGTGCACGGGGCCCCAGGGCCCTGCAGGCTGCAGACACTACACACTCACGCATCACCCTTCTGGATCAATAGTGTAGGGAGCTGGAAAAGGCCTAATTCAGCCTGTCTGCCACTTCTTACTTACTGGCTGGAGGTGGCTCCTGCCCCCTCCCTCCCTCCCTCCCTCCCTCCTCCTCCTCCTCCTGGAGGCCCTGCAGGATCCCCGGCTGGGAGGGCAGCTGGGTTAGCTGGGGTGCAGGCAGGGCCCAGGAGGACTGGGGCAGAACCTGAGCACTGGCCCAGGAGTGTCTCCAAGACTCTCTGGGTTGGCACAGCCATCGTCCGGAAAGGGAAACTGAGGCTCCAAGAAGTAGAGGGCGGGCTCTGCCTGTGTGGTGTGGGACCCCCATCCCGCCCCTGCTGGGAAGGAAAGGAGACGGGGCAGTGGGCAGGGTCTGGGGTGGCCCAGGTCGTGAGCCCAGCTTCACCCAGTGACTTTGGCGCCCTCGGGCCCCAGCAGAACTTGCCCGTGCTCTGCCCCGGCCCAGGTGATGATCAGTGACTGGCACTGGGTCTCGTCCAGAGCCTCGTGTGGCCTGGCCAGGCCCTGGTCTCCCTGGGCAGAGATGCGCATGCCGGGGCCCATGGGAGGCCTGCCCTTAGCAAGGAGGCTCCTTGCGGCAGAGCTGGGACGGCTCCTGGGGGGTCAGACACTGCGTACAGTCCCAGGTGTCCCAGCCTCCGCTGCTTGTCCCTGTACGGTCAGGGACTTTGTTCGGCCAGCCCTCCACAGTCCCTCAGGCCGTGACTCCTCCCTGCACTCAAGGGGGGTCCGTGTCAGTGCAGAGGTCCCACTGGCCTCTTCTCTGCCCTCGGCCTCCTTGCAGTGGTCCAGCGGATGGTCTGGGGGCTTGGGTGCTGGCCCCTGCCACCCGGCTGGTCCCTGAGCTGGGGAGGGGACGCCAAGGCTGCCCTGCCCAGGGCTGTGTAAGTCACCTGGGCCGGGCTCACCATTCTCCTCCCCACCTCTGCCCGTCCGAGCTCGTCACTTTCCTCTGTTCGCTGTCATCGCCTCCAGCCCCGTCCCCATTCCCGACCTCTCCTGCGGGGCCCAGTACCAGGGGGCAGGCAGGCGGGCTCAGGCAGCCTGGACCCTTCCTTCCTCCTCCCTGCCTGGCGTGGGGAGAGGGCTGTGTCAGCAGCGGTCCCAGCCACACCTCTGTGCACCTCTCAGCTCCCAGCCCTTGAAGGAGAAGCCCTCGAGAGCTGAGACTGTCCTCAGCTCTGTCCTGTGGGAAGGCAGCTGGCCACCCCGTCCTCCCCGCATGGCCAGGACCCTAGGGCCTTTGACCTCGGAGGTGACGTGGGTCAAAACTGAGCTCAGCCAACCACTGCTGTGAGGTCTTGGGCAAACGACTCCCCACTCAGCCTCAGCGTCCTCACCTGTGACACGAGTCTAGTCAGATGGCCTCGAGGATCCAGTGTGATGACATGTGGGTGACGAGGGCTCCCTCGGAGTCCCTACTTGTGGTCTTCCAGGGGCATGCTTACCCTAGCAAATCAGGGATGACTTCTCAGAAGAAGAGGCGTTTGATCTGGGCGCTGGGAGACGGCCAGATTCTCCTGACTCGAGGGCGGGACTGACAGGAAGAGGTCCTGTATGGACCTGTGGCCAGCCCTGGAGCCTTGGGGTTTGTCCTTACAAATCTGACCACACCTAGCCCCTGCTCACACCTTCAGAGGCTCCCAGTGCCGTGGGCTAAGGTCCCCAGTGTCTCTAGAAGCTTCAGAGGTCTGGCGAGATCAGTCTCATTAACTCCTCTGGCCATGGGGCTGTTGCCCTCAGCACTCCAGCTGTAATTAAAAACAAACAAAACCAGCAAAATTTTTTTTTTAAAAAAAGAGGTTCTTTCTTTCATGAGGTAGAGAGGACCCCCGGAAGGGTCTCATGCCACAGTCCCCCCGGCCCGCCGGGAGCAGGGCACATGTGTGCATGCCCAGTGCGACCAGGGTGACATGGGAAGTGAACTCTGATCCTGCAGGTGGCCTCCAGCATTGCAGGGTGTGGCACGACCACCAGTCACAGCAGCCCAGCCTGCGAAGGATTTCTTTCTTTCTATTCTTTTTTTTTTTAAGATGATTTTATTTTATTCATTATCATTTTTTTAAATAATTTGACCAGAGAGAGACAGAGACAGGGAGAGAGAGGGAAAGTGAGAAAGGAAGCCGCCAGATCCGGGACTCGAACCACAGTCGGCCAGATTTCTTGTACTTCTCTACAGTCTGTGACCTTTGCTCCAGCTGCTCCTAGTTTGACTCTATGACTCTCACAGTAAAATGTGGTTCTGCGACCACAGCGAAGTGTCGCCCTCCTTCCAGGGCCTGTGAGGCTCTCGGTGATCTGCCTCCCCCTCCCCCTCCTGTCCCCTACCCTGCCCCCTCCCGAGTTGCTGGTTCCTTCACATCCAGGAAACAGAGTAGGTGCCAGGTGGCAGATGTCCAGGCTGGCCTAGAACCGAGGCATTCTGGATGCAGAACTTGAGTGCTGGGAGGCTGTGGAGTGGCACCCTCAGTCACCCCAGCCCCGCCGCAGAGCCCTCTGCCCAAGCTGTTCCGCGCCTCACCACTCTGGCCGCTCTGGCCGGGGTGCAGCCTGCCCTGAGTGTCTGCTCTTCTACCCCACCCCGGCAGCCGGCCGGGGGACAAGCCTGCAGCCATCTGTCTGTCCCGCACGGAGCCCTCCGTGCCCAGGGAGCCAAGTGCAGGCCTGCGCTGCCAGAGCCCTACATAGAGTGGGTGGGGAGGTGTGGACGCAGGCTGCTTCCATGTGGACCTCGGCGAGCCTCAGTTTCCCGTCTGGGCCAAGAGGGCGGGCTCTCCGGCTCAGCGTCCCCACCTGAGCCAGTGGAGACGGGAGCTCAGCGTGGAGGGCCGGGCAGGTGTCAGGCTCCTGGGACAGAGTTGGCCGTGCCCACGGCCGGGCTGGGCAGGGCTGCTGGGGAGTGCAAACGCCATGGCCCGGGCCTCCCTGGGCATCTCGCGGTCCCCTGGGGGCCGTTTCTAGGCCAGGCCCTCAGACCAGACCCAGGGTTGGGGGGCGTCCAGAGCGATGGCGCCGACTGCCAAGCCCCGCTCCCCTCCCGCCCCCGGGAAACAGATGGGCTCAGCTTGGGCGGGCGGCAGAGACGGGGACTGGCATTTGTGTGTGTGTGTGGTTTTTTAAAAATCTGACACATTTTTGTCACGTCTTGGTGCATCAGAACAGTAAAGGAGGCGGGAGTGTGAAGAATGTTTTAACTTGCAACTTTGTAACAGTTCCAGTTTCTCCGGGCTTCCTCCCCCTCCCCGGGCCCCCGCGGAGGAGCCTGGAGCCCATCTGTTCCCCAATCCCGCTCCCTGCCCCCGGCACCCCCCATCCTTCCTCCTTAGGGGATAATCAGAGGACGTGGCTCCCGACTCCGAGAGGGTCCTGGCAGGGAGGCAGGGGACCCGGGTTTGGGCCCAGCTGGTCCCCACCCTTGCTGTGTGGCCTGTGTAGTTCTGACCCTCTCTGGCCCATCCCTGTGGGTTCCTGGCTATCACACTTGTGGGATTGCCTTGGGGGAAGGGTTAGCGATGGGCGATGTGGGGGATCAAGGCCGGGATGTTTGGGGACGCAGATACCCAGAGAATGGCCCCAGGTGAGAACGGGCACCTCCACAAGGCCGCCGGGCAGCTCCTGACCTTTGCTCCCTCGGGTCGCCCCTCCCTGGCTACCCCTTCACCTCACCCACCTGCCATGGTGGGTAGAGGTGGCCAGGACTGCCAAGGACTGAGGTCGGGTGGAAGAGCCTGTGCCCTGGCCCGACCCATCCCACAGGGCCCAGGGAGGGAGGCAGAATAGGAACCAGGCCTGCGCCTGTGTGTTCCTTAGCTGCCAGCCTGGCGGGCCCCGGGCCCGACTGGCACAAGCTTCCATGTCATTAGTCATGAAAATGCCAGCTAGCCTGGAAACCCGACGTCCACACCGCAGGCTGGGAAGAGCGGGGCAACCCCAGGTGGGCATGGGGAGAGTCCTGGGGCATGAGGGCAGGGCCCTGGGGGCTCAACCACAGCTCAGGGTAGGAGCCTGGGCTGGAGTGGCCAGGGAGCCCCCCATTCCTTGCCACACCCCCGTGCTCCCCTGATCCCTCCGCACTGACAGGGCACCCCAGCCTTCAGACTGTCAGTGAGCGAGCTCACCCCCCACCCCAGCTGGGAACTGAGACAGTGCACAGGGTCCCCACTGACCACACGGGGCCCATGCAGGACTGAGACAGCTCCCATAGGGCTGAGGGGGTGGTCTCGCACCCCAGGGGCCAGGGTCTGCCCCCCCCGCAGGCCCGACCCAGACCCCAGGGCCCACCGCGTCAGTGCCAGGCAAATCTCACCATATGGGCGCGGGGTGGCGCGGGGGGAGGAGCGGGGGTTGCCATGAGAACCCACACGCTGGCATTTCCTCTTTTGGGGAGGCTGAACCAGGCTTCGCGGGCGGTGTGGGCTCCTGAATCCCGTTTCTCTGTGTTTTTTAGGAAGGGAAAAAGGGCAGGGGAAGAGGGTGGGGAGGCGAGGAGGAGGGAGACGGAGTCAGACTGGGGAGCAGCAGAGCGTCTGGGGCTGCCGGGGCTCCCAGAGCTCAGCTGCCTTCATGGGCCTGGGGTCCCCTCTGGTCCCTTGTCCAGGCCTTGGGGAAGCCTTTGCCTTAAAACACACACACCTGCAGCTGCCCGAGGTTTCCAGTCATCCCCGGGACCCTACTCCTCACCCCCAGCCCGGAGCACTCAGCCCTGGGGACAGCCGTGCTGGGCATGGCAGATGGGTCAGAGGCCCAGGCCTGCTGGGGCGCACCAGCCTGAGCCCTTGCCGACTCTTTGGGTGCGGGAGGCTTGGCAGCAGTGACGGGCACCATGGCAGCCCAGGGAACTGCAGGGCGGGCAGTGGGGCGGTCTGGCTTTGGAGGGTGTGTCCCCTGTCCTGCCCACAGGTGGGTGGGCCCGGAGTACATGCAGGGGGCGGGGGGAGGCAGGCCTGGGCCATCTCTCTGTACCTCTTGCGTTTCTGGCAAGTGAACCTCATTTTCTTGTCTGGGAAATGGAGTCCGGCAGGGATCCTGTGGTGTGCGCAGGGAACAGCCCAGGGACACTCTCAGTGTGTGGCAGCTGTTGGCGTGATCATTCCTGACGTGTCCCCAAGCTGGCCGGGGACAGGGCTGAGTGTCTCCTAATCCTGGTGGAGCCATGGCCAAGGTGTTGTCGGGAGGAGCTGTCCTGGTGGGGGAGAGGACTGAGGTGGCAGGATGGCCACAGCGACCGGTCGGAGCCCGGGCCTGGCCAAGTCATGGCTGTGCTTTAGACCTGCCCGCCCAGAATCTCAGTCCTTCCCTGCCCTCTCTGGAAGCCGGGCCGCTGTGTGTGGGTAGCCGCCTTCCTCTGGGGACGACCCTGGGGAGGCCAGCACTGCCGAGGCTGCAGCAGCCTCCGGCCCAACTTCCCCCATGTGCAGCTGGCACAAGCCCCTACCGTCCACGTGGGCGTGTCCCAACTATAAATGGGGTTACGTGTCCTCCAAGGGCTGAGGAGGATCCCGCCCTCCTTGTGAGGGGGTGTCTAGAGAAAATAGAGGCCGCCACCTCAGGTTCAGCCCATGGGCATCTCTCCCCCGTGGCTGACAGGGGTAGCCTCTCCTCACTGGAACCCAGTCCCCGGCTGCTGGAGTACCCTTCAGCTCAACATGTGACCACGGTGGCCACGGCCACACCAGCGGGAAAGCCACTCCTGGTGACGTGTGCATCACGAGCACCTTATTGGCCAAGCAGGTCACACGGCCACACCTAACTCAGGGGCCAAGGGAGCGCGTTCCTCCCCACGTGCCTCAGGAAGAAAACTGGGCCACGCACACGCGTTCCTTAGTGACGACCGCGGGCACCTGCCGCACGGCTGCCATGAGCAGGCCGCGAGCCGAGGGCGACTGGGCGCGTCAGCCCCCACCTGAGGAGTCCCACTCCTCTCTCCTTCCTGGACCAGGCTGGTGGACGATCCGACCTTGGGGATGGAGCTCTGTGCTCTGGGACACAGACAGGTGGCAGCTTCCCTGGGGCACGTGGCACAGTGGCAGCCGGGGCAGGAAGGACAGACATCCGCACTCCCAGCTAAGGACCCCCCACCCCGGTGCCTCATTTAACAGATGAAAAAGCAGCAGATACCAGTAATACCTTGACTTTATTAAGGGCTTCATAAGACCCAGATCAAATTATGTCTCTGGCAATCGAACAGGAAATTCAATTCTGTTCAACAAATGTTCCATTCGACACCAAGAGGCCCGCGGTGGTCTGGCCTACCCAGCCGGGACCCCGCCCCTCACCCGCAGTTTTCCTCCTCTCTCCCTGGCTGGCCACGGGTCTGCCCTAGAGCTGCAGGTCAGTGAGGGCCTCGTGGGGTGAGGTGTGACCATTCCTGACGTATCCCTGAGCCGGCCGGGGACAGGGATGAGTGTCGGGCACGGCCACAAGGATGTGGGACTGTGGACAAGTCTCCTCTCGCCAGGCCTCCATCTCCCCCAGTGAAGGGACTGGCCTCGGTCCTCATTCCCACCTCTGCCCGTGGGATTCTGGGAGCTGCTTTGCCGGCCGCATCTCCCCCACGGCGAGGTAGTCAGAGGTAGGCAGGGGCTTCTCCATCCACCCAGGCTCACCCTGCACCCTCCCTCCCCTCCCTGCAGGGGCTCACAGCCAGAGGCGGAGACCCGCAGGAATCCAGGTGACAGCCAGGGGGCCCAGCCCTGACCCGGCCCAGGCAGGCTGTGGGTCCAGGCGGTTCCTGCCCCCGCTGCACCGGCCGGCAATGCCCACCACTGGGCAGGGGGCTTGGAGCTGGGCGGAGACCTGCTGGCCGGGGAGCCGCCGCCAGGTGGAGAGTGGGAACGACAGTGCGGAGGATACGTCTGCAGTGGGTGAGAGTGACAGACGTCACCTGGAGGATAAACTGACGGGGGAAACGTGATTTCCGTGTTCTAGCAGCACACACGCACACACTTACTCCTCTCCCAGCTGCAGCTGCGGCAGGAGACACTGGGTTGTTTGGGAAGACGGGAGAGCTGTCGGCTGTGATTTCATAGTGCAGAGAAAGGACGGCCCAGAGGGGCTTCCGCGTCCCGAGGGGCTTGGGAACCCGACCCCGTTCTAGGATGAGCTAAACCCAGCCACAGGGACAGCGGTAGCTTTCCTGGTCCCAGTGCTCTTAGGCAGTCCCCGTGGCGCCCTGTGAGGAGGCCCTGTCCCACCGATTCCCTGATTCCCAGAAGGCAGAGATGGACCGGGAGTTGGTGGCCCACAGCACCCCGTGGTCTGTGGCTGCCTGCTCTCTCGAGTCTCCTGGGCCTTCATCAGGGACACCTGCCGGGTGAGTGGATGGAGCAGGTTCTGACCCGAATGAGAGTGGATTCTGGATCCTCCTCCCCTTGGGCCTTCTTGACCTCTCAGAGTTCAAGGAGTGTCCCAAGGTGACACTGACTCAGCCCCAGCCCAGCGTCCCTGAGGGGCTGGCCAAACCCAGAGACTCAAAGACCACAGGCCCCAAACCCCTCCCGAATCCCCACTTCGGCAAGGGCCCTTTCTCTTGAAATGAGACCGGGGAGAATCAGTCCATTCCACAGGGGAGGGGTCGGCCAGAGCTGCCTGGACTCGGCCCCAGCCAGTGCTCTCATGTCACACATGTGTTCTTCATCGGGGCTGTCTGGGAGATGTGATTTCAAGGGCCTTGCACTGAGAGGCTGGGGTGTCCTTCCGAATCTGCTTTTTAGTCCAGAGTGTGACAAAGAAACCTGGGCTCGGAGTCCAGGTCCGGCAGAAACTGTCCGTCGGTCACTGCCTGTATGGGCACGGCCCCCCGTCACTGGACCTTAAGGAGCCGTTCACCCCTTTCCCAGGTCTAGGCTGTCGAAGTCCTGGGGACCCTGGGCCACCTGACGTTGACTCCTTCAGCCCCCTTGTCACTTGCCGTCCGTAGGCCAGCTTGGTCTGATTTGCTTGCCTAGCTCTTTGAGGCCCGCTTTGCAGACTGTGAGAAAAGGTGTATTCTCTCCCTGAGCTTCTGCGGGGCTTTCTGGACACTGCTGGCTGCGTCCCTGCCCTTCATTTATGTGGGAAATCCTCACTGGGTGAGCGGCCCCGGAGCGCAGCAGTTCAGCCCTGTGCTAGGGAGCCGGATCCAGCATGGCTGACCAGGCAGTTCGAACCCTGGCCCCGGCAGCTGGAGAGACACTCCGGGTGTGTGTGCATGCATGCCCGTGATCCGGAGGGGCTGGGGAACGGAGGTAAAAGGATTACGGTGTGACCACGCCCCCGTTGGGCGCTTGTGTTCCCTCTCTCTGAGCACATGGGCCCTCGGGTCATTAGAGACAACTAGCAGTACACAGGGCAGTGCCGGAGGCCGCGAGCACCCAGCCCTGCCCGTCTCCCCCGGTCCAGTCCTCCATGAAAAGCCACCTCTGTGCACACGGCTGCGGGATCCGCCGGGGCTTCCCTTCACACTCCGCTCCTCTCAACCCTGCCTTTGCAGCCCACCACGGAGCCAGGTCCGCTTGGGACCTAACCTTTCAAGGTTCCCTGGTCCTCCATTAGCAAAGGGGCAGAGGACTCAGGAGACCCCAACCTAGGCTCCACGCGGTGCCGGGCCGCTCGGGCTCCCAGACCTTACACTGCCCCACCTCCTCCTGCTTCCCAGGCCTGGTCGGTCATCTGAGTTAGCCTCAGTGACCACCCTGCAGGGCCTCTTCGCTGCCTCCAACAGCCTTTTAGCCACCCTGTCCCAGCCCCGTCCTAAGACCTCTTTCTGCGTGGCTCCCGGTCCCAGTGGGTCTCTGCCAGGCACCTCACCTCTCCTTTCCCGGGGCAGGGCGGCCGCCAGAACAGCAGGTGCTGGGGCTCCAGGACGAGGGTCCTCCCTGGCTGGGCCCAGCCTCTGTCTCCAGGGTCTGACGGCTGACTCACGCTCAGCCCAGATAAGCCTGCAGGGTCCAGGCCGCCCCCTGTCGGATGCCCGGGGTTGCCATGGCGACCCTCTGCCTGGCTTTCCTGCACAGAGACAATTGAGAAGCACAGCAAGGACTGTTTTATTTTGTCCCACCTGGGAGCCATTTAAGCCTCCCCACTCCTTCTGACATGTAATAATTCTTTTTCACATTCGAGATTATCCTGAAATCTCACTTCTCCCTCCTCCCCCTGGCTGCAAACCTCCAGCGTCGTCCCTGACAGCCTCGGGCTTAAAAGCACACACACATGTACACGCGTGCACACGCTCACATGCCGAGCGCACGTCACCGCGGCCTCCCTGGTGCTTGGCCATCCACAGCGAGCCCCACGTCCTGCACTGCACCCCTTACAGTTCACAAAGCCGTCCACACCCGATCCGTGGGAGCACAGGGTGGTGGTTTCGCCTCTCCGTTTTCCGTGAGAAGACTCGGTTCGTGGCTTTAGGCGTGCTGGCCAGTGGCACCTGGCGGCCCAGGGGGGCTGGAGCTGGGGCTTCCTGGCCTTCTGGTCCTGTTTTTCCATAGTCAACCCTTTAACGATAATGATGACGACCACGACGGGCCAGCAGGTGGCGTGGAAGCTAAGGCCTGGGCTGCCACAGGCCAGTCTTACAGCTGGCATCCCAGACCCAGAGTGTGTGCGTGCACGCACGCCCAAAATCCCAAGAGAATGAGGAGGAGGGATTGTGATGGGATCTCCCCCCCTTCCCGGGAGGGTGATTTCTCACTTTCCCTCTCTCTGTCTCTCTACGGCAAGTGCACAAACCTTATGACAAAACCTTAAAAAAAAAAAAAAAAGAAAAAATACCCTGAGAGCCAGAGAGGTCGTGGTCTGCAGGTGGCACCTGCTGTCCCGCGTCACCCTGCGTCTGCTCCTGGTGAGCTCTCCCTGTCCAGAGGGTCAGGGTCATTCCTGGAGGTGTCCTAAAGGGACCCAGGGCTGGTGGGTGGCATAGTGGTTCAGGCACTGGACTGTCACATGATTGACTGCGGTTTGAGACCCGGACCTGGCAGCTTGAAACCCGCACTAGGTGCAGTGCGTGTGTGCTCAAAATCTCGAGAGGAGGATGGAAGAGAAGGGATTGTGGTGTGGCCGTCCTCCCTGGGGGGTGATTTCTCTTTCCGTCTCTCTGTCTGGCAAGTGCAGGTGTCCTATAGTAGAAGTCTCTCGTTTAAAAAAAAAAGAAAAGAAAAAAAAGGCCTTCCCTAAGACTGGAGCTGGGGTAACAGGTCAAGACCCACGTACAGAAGCACATGCAGAGCTGAGAGCCTCCTGGTCCCCACAGGGGTGCAGGGGTGAGTGTGGCATCCCTGGGGCACCCAAATGTGAGAGGCAGGTGCAGGCTTGGGCTCTTGTCCTGCTCAGCAGGGAGCCGTCGGGGACCGGGAGGAGCTGCAGCCAGCCAAGCCTCTAGCCCTGGACGAGGGGTGAGAAAGGCCTGACAGCTGGGGTCGGGTATGGGAGGTCAGCGTGGTCCTGGGAGCTCTGCCCCTCTGCATCTGCTGCTACTCAGGGCTCGGCCTGGCCAGTGCGCCCCTCCCTAGCAGGGTCTCTGATTCCCGTGAGGACGGGCCAGAGACCCAGACAGGGTTAGCTGATGCTCCAGGCGCCCTTGGCTGTAGGAGGCCGGCCGGCTCGGGCAGGATTGCGCCGTGGTCAGACCCGCCGTCTTGCACGCGCTCGGCACCAACGCTGGGCATGGGGTGGAGCGGCCTGGGAGTGAGAACGTGGACTGCCGTGGCGGGGCCACAGCTGGTGGGTGGCCTCGTGCCTGGTCACATGGCAGACACCCCCAGCCCTGTGACCTCGCGCTCGTCACATCCCTTCTTTGAGTCTCAGTTTCTGATTCTGCAAAATATCGCCTGGTTGGTCTGCGGTGCCCGCTCGCGGTGAGGTGCCGCTCCACTCTGCTCTGCTGCCCGCGTTGGTGCCGTCCGGGCCTCGGCCTCCTCCCTGGACAGGGGGGTACTGATGATCCCGAAGGGCCCGATACCCAAGTCCTTCCCCGGCTGTCGTCTGACTGGTGTCTTTCCGAGGCGCCCCAGAGCAGAGCCCCGAGAGAGGGAGGAGAGACAGCTCACCGCCCGTCAGGTAGCCATGGCGGCGGCGGTGTTCACAGGGAAGGGGAATCTGCAAAGTAGGCAGGAAAACACTTCGTGTGACTCCAGCTGCTCTTTCAGGAAAAGTGCTGAGGGCTGGAAATGAAACCCAGAGCGATGATGGAGAGACAGGCGAGCAGGCTGGGTGGGGAGCAGGGTGCCAGCCTGCCCGGGCAGAGTCTGACGAGGCCCAGCGCCCACCCGAGCCCGGGTGCCAGCATGCCACCCCCGCCCTCCAAAGCATGCACAGCTGCACCCAGGTGGGCAGCTGCCTCGTGACCACGCCGTGTCCCCGCCCCATCTCCCACGTGTGGCCAGACCACTGGTGGGAGGGCAGCTTTGCAGACCCTCGCTGCTCCATACAGGGAAGGGGGTGCTGTGGGTGTGTCGCCCCTTGACGGGAGCGTGTCCGTGGCACCCCCACCCCAGGCTCAGGCAGAAGCCTCTTCCAGCACCCCACTCCTGCCCTGAAGTAAGGCAGGCAGGCCTGGCAGTGCCCACCCTGCCCTACAGGTGGGGCCCCTCATGCACTTGTCCATTCGCCCGTTTACGGGGGCTGCCTGTGGAGCTCCTGGTATTTGGGGTTGTGTGTCCCCCACTGTCTCCCCCTCCACACCCGAGGAGGTGAGGCCAGCATCCATTACAAGGGGCTGGTTACCTGCGAGGGGACAGCTGACTCTGGGAGGGCCTCCCTCACACGGGCCGGCGGTCTGTGGGGCTGGTAGGTGTGCGGCTGCAGGGTGCGACGTGTGGGCCCCTCGAGGAAGCAGCCCCACGTTTGTCGGGGCCAGCTGGCCCGGGGATGGGGGATGAACACGGTAGCC
The DNA here is from genome assembly GCA_026018925.1 of Tupaia tana. Classification (NCBI taxonomy): domain Eukaryota; kingdom Metazoa; phylum Chordata; class Mammalia; order Scandentia; family Tupaiidae; genus Tupaia; species Tupaia tana. The sequence goes on from JAKSZU010000028.1 coordinate 2,808,645, forward strand.
CTGAATCTGCTCACGACTCTTCCCACACTTCAGACATTAGCTGGCATTTATCTTTAGCCACGAGACGTGCATGGACACCCCTGCACCTCCAGCGCGGCAAGTACATGTGGAAATGCCACCACGAGCTGGAGCGTGGCAGGGCTGGGCGCTGTGGGATGGGCGTGATCGGGTCCGCCCCCTGCCTGCTGCTCCCGGAACTCTGGGAAGGATACGGCGTGGGCATCGGGCCACACCCCACTCGGGACCCTCCGGCCAGCTTCCTCGTCTGCCAGGCAGGTGAGCTGGGCAGCCCCCTGTGTCGGGGAAGGGGCGGGTGGTCGGCTCACACGGCCTCCTGCGGCGGGTATGCCTGGGGCGTGCAGGGGCCACAGTCGGCCCTCTCTGGGACTCCTTGAGGGCGCCAGGCCTGTCTCCCCACTCTCCTGACCACCCACGGCAGAGCAGGTATTTATGGCTGGCTTTCACGCCCCGGCAGGTGGTGCGAACACGCTGCATCTGAGTGTACACCCCGTGTTTTCACTCGAGAGTGCAGGGAGCCCTCCTGTGTCTGGGGCCTCCTAGCTCTCTCCACCTCCGGCTGCCAGCCTGAGACACATTGTCTACCCCAGGGAGGGGCTCTGCAGACCTCAGTTCCTGGGCTTTCCTCCCCTACTCCTGTGTGCCCACCCACCGCTGACCCCCGGGCCTCCGCCCCTGGAGCCTGACCATTGCCACATTTCAGCGGTTCTTACAAAGGTCCAGCCTAGGTGTAAGGGCCCTTCTCACTGCAGGCCCCCCCGAGGGCTCCCTCCCCCGAGGTCTGGCCCAGGGACTGGGCCCCCAGCCCTGTGGATGACCCTGTGCTCCCACCAACTCACTCCAGCACCACCCAGCGGGCCTGAGCCGGTCCAGTCACCTAGCCAGGGGTCTGGCCTGTTTGCTCTGCCCTGCCCCTTTGACAGCGTCAGCCAGAGTGGGGGAAGGACAGGTAGACAGGGGCAGACGTTGAGCTCCGGGCCCAGCCGGCCCCCAGAGCGCACACCGCCCACTCCTTCAGAGCAGCTGGTGGGACACACGGCTGCTCCTTCCGCACCCCTCCACGCCCCAGTCTGGCGCAAGCTTTGAAGGACAGGCATGTGCCAGTCCCCTGCAATGACCCATGTGGTCCTGAGCAAAGGCTGTCTGCTCTCAGAAGCAGGAGCCATCCTGCGGGCCCAGGGCAGGCCCAAGTCCTGAGCGCCATCCTCAGAGATGCCTCACTCCCTCCGACCAGGCCCCCAAGCTGCCCCTGCCCCCCGGGCACATGAGAGGAGGCTGGTACCCAGGGCACTGGGAGTTCCAGGGCAGGGAGAGACACCTGGGAACGCCACGCTGCCACCTGTCGGGCACACTGAGTGTGAGCACCACCCACCTCCTCCAGGGACAGTCCAGTCAGGGGCGAGTGAGGCAGGAGGCCCTGGCTGCCCGCAGGCACTTCCCTGCTCTCTGCTGTGCGGCCTCGGGCGACAGACCAAGCCTACCTGAGGGTACAGAGAGGGCCCCCAAGAGGAAGCCAGCATGTCAGATGACACTTTATGGACCCCGTCTCCCCTCCAGAGAAGGAATCCACCTGCAGAAGGAAGCCATGCTGGGATGTTTCGGGCCATCGGAGGGCTCCCAAGCCCACGGGACGCCTGGCCCAGCCTCCGCACAGCCTTGGGCAGGTTACAGAGGAGACCTGGCTGCCTCCCTGGGCCAGGTTGGTGAGAGGTGCTTCCCAAGACTGGGACTGTCCCCAGCTTGTGTGGCTCCAGGGCCAGTCAGGCTGCCAGCTCTACCTCCCAGAGGGAGAGCTCAGAGAGGGCAGGGGCTCCCCGCCTTCTCTGTCGGGGCGAGGCACCCGCACTCCCCACCTGCAAGGCCTCTCTCTGTTGGCCGTTTCGGTCCCAGGCCCCGTCTCGTCTCCCTTCCTGCTCCCTGGAGTAGGGGTGGTCTGTGAATGGTGGCAGTGGGGACGGCCAGCCCTGGCAGTTGGGCACTCCCCCTTCCTCCACTACGCCCCTCCTGCTGCCGTCCTGGGCTCAGGCCTTGGTGGGGCACAGGCAGCCTGGCGAAGAGAAGCCTCATTAGGCTCGATCTAATTAGGGAGCCCTGCGAGGTGGGGGCGGACAGAGGTAGGGGTGCCCATTCACGAGGGCGTACTGGGAGGGCATACAGACGCCGAGCTCCTGGGACCCTCCCCACAACTCTCCAAGAAAGACAAGAGGCCCCAGGAGACATGAATGGAAAGCAGCTCAGAGAGGGCCGTTCACTTGCCCAGGGCACACAGCCAGCTGGTGGCTTCCCTGGGAGGTGCTCCCCGAGGGTCAGACCCCAACGTCCAGCTCTTCCCAGAACCCCCATGAGACCACGTGGGCCTTGGGGTTCTGCAGACCCCTGCCCCATGCCTGGCTTGCACATGCAGTGCTGGGACACCCAGGGCCTGGCTCTGGCTCCGGGCACCACCTGAATGTGGTGGGTCATGCTGGTGGGTGTGGGAGGCTGCGCAGCAGCGAATATCGCCCTTAGGTTTCGGTTTCTCAGCACACAATTACACAATGCCAAAGATCATGATTAGCTCCCCTTCAAAACCTCACCTTCAAAACCATACTCTGATTGGCCACTTCCCATAGCAAATCAGTGAGCTTAGAATCCCTCAGATTTGCATATCCGACACCTCATGATTGGTCCACAAAAGCAACCAATCATAACCCACCTTTTAACAACCAATCACCGCCCACCAACATGTATATAAGCACAATCCCTGGCCCACGATAAACGGACAAACCTGAAGAGTTGTAAAACTGCATCGTCTCTGGACCCTGAAGAGTTGTAACCCTGTGTCGTCCCCGTGTTGTAACATTGTGCCGCTCCTCACGCCCAGCACCCTCCTTAGTCTGAGCTGGTGGCTGGGTGTGGGCGGCTGTGCCCTGACCCCTGCTCTCTTCATAGCAGCGATAATTTATGGGCCATGGCCTCTGCCGCCGTGTGTCCCTCGTTTGCGCAGTGATCACATGCACTGTCATGGCTGGAACTCCCTCTCGTCCCTCTGGGGAGGCTCAGCCTGCCTGGCAGGGCTGTGATGGCAGGGGAACCCGTGGGGACCCAGCCTGCTGGAGACATGGCAGGAGGCCACCACCTGGGAGAGGTGGCTGTCCCTCCAGCCCCCAGGCTCAGGCCTTGCCCCTGCTCCCTCTCTGGGACCACAGTGCCCACCTCTACACCTGGGGCTCCACCTACTCTCTGATTTTCGCTCAACCCTCCCCTCCTCCAGTCTGTCTCCCCTGACTGCCCTGGACCTGCACGACTGCACACCCTTCTCACCCCTGTCTGAATCACACTGGAATCGGTCTTGCCCACTGAACCATGGACTTTGGGGGCCACAGAGAAAGCTGCAGCAAATGTTTTTGAGTGAATAAGTGAAAGAGTGAATGAGCAGATGGGTGGCTGGATGTCTCCACCTGCCTCACCACCAGCGAGCCCACTGAAGCACTGACCTCCCTCCTCCAGGAAGCCTGCCCCTTCTCTCTACTCTCTCCTTCTCCAGACTCTGCTGGTCTGGGCTGGGGTCCCCTGCAGCAAACAGAAGGCAGAGCAGGATAGGTGGGGAGTATGTTCTAACAACCTGCTTCTGCTATGTGACCTGGGGAGGTTGCTCACCCTCCCTGATCCTGTTTCCACGTTGGTTTGTTAAGGATAATAACAGGGTGTGGTTGAGGCTCATGTAAAATATGGGTTGTCTGGAAAGTCACGATACACTTTTGCATAGGAAAATATGTCATGACTTTCCGACGCCCTAACAATGTGTGAAAGCCCCTGACACAGGCTTAGCGTGTCGTCAGTGTCAGTAATGTCCCGACCACAGCCGTTGTCTGCCTGTGACCAGAGTCCATGTAACAGAACGGAACTGGGTGGTGTGAACATCCCGTCGCCCTGCTGCCATGGTGAATACCGCAGAGCGAGGGGTCCAGGGTGGGCCGACTCCGCCACCTCCCCTCCTCCCGCCCGGCACTAGCCGTCCCTGGAACTAGAGCTGGCCGTCCTTAGGCCTGCACATTTCTGTCCTTCCTGCAGGTGCACAGTCCCTTCTCCACTCAGGGCTTGGGTGTGGGCTTTTACAGTTATTTATCTTTTATTTTTTCTATAGGGCACATGTGCTTGCGGGGGGAGGGGGAAGAAGAGAGAGGACACCCCCCCCCCGAGGAGTTGGCCACGCCACAATCCCTCCTCCTCCATTCTCGGGATTTTCGGTATGCATGCACATGCCCCTGGCGTGATTTTCAAGCCCCTAAGTCTGGGACTCGAACCATGCAGTTAGCCATGTGGGGTCCAGCCGCCTCAACTTCCATGCCACCTTCTGGCCCCAGGACCTTGTTTTTAAACCTCATATAAACAACGCCACCTCGTGCACGTCTGTTTGCAAGCTGGCCCCCGGTGGCACGTGGCGCTCTGGCAGGCCCGCGTGCGTGCACTGCTGCGTAGTACTCTGCAGTTGGTCCGACCGTGTTCTCCTGCATTCTTGCAATGCGGTGTGCTTCTGGTGCTTTCCACGGATACCAAGGACGCTGCGGAGAATGTCCCTGAATGTCCCTTCCGCACACGCATTGCCAGGGGGTATGCTCCCAGTGGGGGGACTGCCGATCATAGAACATGCATCTTTTTTACCTCCCAGGTGACCCCCAGGTTCGCTGTCGCCGGCAGCAGGCCCGTCACCATGTCTCTGTGACCCCAGCCACACTGGGGTGGGAGGGGCAGGGCGGCTCCCCAGCTGCTACAGAACGAGTCACCCCACGTCTGCTGGGTAGCTCTCACCTCCCGGTTTCTGCAGGCCTGGAATCTGGGCGAGCCGAGCTGGGCGCCTGTGGCTCAGGGTCTCAGGTCATCCCCAGACTCGACTGGGCTAGGTCATGCCACCAGACTCACTCGCGGGGCTCCCGGCAGCGGGGGGTTCTCCTGGGGTGTTGACCAGAGGGCAACCAGTTCAGGGCCTTTCCATAAAGGAAAAGGCCCTTTTTTCTTTTTTTCCTACTTTCTATAGGGCACGTGTGCTCACCGGAGAGAGACAGAGAGCGAGTGAGAGAGGGGGAAGTAAGCAATCATCCCCCGGGAGATGACCACACTGCAGTCCTAGCTCCTCCATCCTTCTCCTGGGATTGTGGGTATGCGGGCACATGCGCTTGACGCATTTTCCAACCTGCCAGGCCTGGGACTTGAACCACACAGTTGGCTACATGAGATCCAGCCACCTTAACCTCCATGCTACTGGCTGGCCCACCCATGGGCTTCTTCACAGGGCTGCTCATACCAAGACAGCCAGAGCAAGCTCACCAACAAGCCAGTGTCCGTGAGAGGACACCAGGGTGGCAGTCCCTTTTATCTGTGACCGACTGCTAACCCCCGGTCGCTTCTGCGTACACTGCTCGTTAGGAGTGAGTCGCCGCCCTGCCCGCATTGACCCAAGCAAGGGCCCGGATCGCTGCTGTCATTTTAGGGGCTGTCACAGGGCCACGGAGGCACAGAGAGGTGAAGCGACTTGCCCAGGGTCACACAGCAGTTAGAGACAGTCAGACAGGGATCCCGACCTGCTCGGCTCTGAGCAGGCACCTTGCGGATGGCGCGGCCGTTAAAGCGAGTTCATCCCAGGTCCGGGCCTCAGGTAACAGCAAGGCCCGCGGCAGGCCCGAGGCCAGCTTAATGAGCGCGCACTAATCATGCAGGCTGTTTGCACACTTAGCCCCAGTCCCCGCTGACATGAACCCCGGGGACAGCCCAGCCAGGCTCTCGGGAGGAGCCGCTCTGTCACACAGAGCAGGTACCGGAGGCCGGGAGGGACCTTTGTGCAAACCGCGTTTTCTATAGGCTCTCTGAGCTGTGTCCCCTGTTCCTTGTTTGGGCTTATTTGCTTCTTTAACAGAGCACATACTTCTCTGTCTTCTTCACGTGGTTTTTTTGGAGGGACTGGGGCAGGACAGGCCGCTGTGCCCCCTCACTGGCCCTCGGCCGCACCGTGGGTGTGGCAGGCAGTGCCAGCGCCGTGGGGCTGTGGAGCTGGGCAGCAACTCCAGCCCTGGCTTCTCAGCCGGGGCTGCTGCCCCGAGTCCTCCGAGGGCCTTCCGGCCTCCCATCCCCCCATTCTCAGTGCCATTCCACAGATGGGGTCTTTGGCTAAGTGACGTCCCTCACACTAGAACGCCCGGATGGGGACGTGGGAAAGCCCTCTCCCTGTCTCTAGAGGGTTCTGTTGGTTGGTCCGTCCTGCTGAAGGAATTCCCACCAGGCTTAGTTTGCACCCTTCGGACCCCCCGGGAATCAGGAGGCTGGGCTCGCTTGGGAACCTGGAGGAGCCGCATCAGGCCCTGCCTTGGGCATCCCTGATTCTCAGCAGACAGAGAACTTGGTCCCGGCTGCTCCAAGAGGCATGGCTGGCAGTGACCCCAGGGTAGACCCCTGACTGTGGTGGCAGAGGTCGGGCAGAGAGCCAGCCCACAGCACGTGTAGCCTAAACACGGCTGCTTTGTTTGCGGGCTCCTTGTGACGTGCTGGGCACGCATGAAGTCACGAGCCCCTCACGTCGCCCCAGGGAGTGGGGCCCACCGATGTTTCCATCTGCTCAGGGAGGAAACTGGCTAGCAAGGTGCCCAGGGCCACGAGGGCCAGCTCAGAGGAAAGGCGAGGCTCACAGGACAGGGCTCTGGAAAGCGGGGACCACATGGTCCTTAATTGAAGGCAAGGAGGGAGGACCTGTCCGTGTGGAGACCAGCACGTGGGTGGTGCCAGGGAAAAGCATCCCGTTAAGACGCGTGGGCTTTCCCACCCCGCCTTGGTCTCAGCCTGGACCAGTCCCTTCACCTTCCCTGTGCTGGCCACCCCGTGCAGGACTGGGGAGTGGCAGGAGCCTCACCTGAGCCAGGGTCCTGGGGCCGGCCCTCTGTGACATGCTGGTGGGGTCCTGGTATCCCAGTTCCCTCCGCTCTGGGCAGGGGATTCAGAGGGACAGGAAGTCCCTAAGCCTGGCCCCAGTTCCAGGCCACTCAAGAGCGGACTTCCCTACTGGTCTACTCAGACCCCCCCCCCCCCCGCCATCCCTCGTCTGCTGCCCGAGGCCGCGCAGTGTGGGGCTCTGACCTATGGATTTCCTGCCACTTCTCGATCCGCTTCCCTCCAGCCTGAGCTGCGAGGACTTCATTACACGGGTGCCTCCGCAACCCCAACGTGGAGGGCCACAGGCACCAGGGGGAACACAGGGGCCTCGTCTGCAGCTGCAGAGGTCTATGGCCCCAGCTTCTAGCTTTTCACGGGCCCCAGGTCCTCTGGAAACCCCAGCTGAGGCCCCATTGCATGGTGTCCACGGTCTAGGCTGGGCCACAGAGCCTGAGCTTAGAGACCCCCCATGACTGACACCCCCAGTGCACAACAGGGTGGGGAGAACCTTTGGCCTAGGGGAGGGCAATGAGCCCCTCAAGGTCACACAGGTTAGTAAGTTAATGTGTGACAGGAAGCGGTCGGGTCCCTAGTACCCAGCTCTAGGCTCCACCCTCTCCCCAGCTCCACTCCACGCTGGCCCAGCCCCCACCCGCCTCCCTGGCTCCTGGTCCCGTCTTTCTTGCTAATTAGAGGTCTCCGCAATGACTGCGCTGTCCCAGCCATTTTAGAGCCGTCATTAATTTCAAGTGCCTTCAGAAATAATCATCATCGTAAAACCCCGCGAGCTGCCGGGATACCAGCGGGCAGGCCGGCCTCTGCGTGCGCCACCCTCTCCTTCCTGTGCCCGGGGGACTCCTGTCCCTGCCCGAGCCCCAGCCTGGCAGAGCGAGGGAGGAGCAGGGATCAGGCTCTGCCGCCTCTCACGCACACGGAGCTCCGAAGCCCAGCTCTGCCCCATGCAGAGTGGACAGGCAGGCCAGCAGCTTCTTGGAGCCTCGGTTTTCTCCTCCATGCAGTGGGGCGGCAGTGCCAGTCTTGGAGTGAGATGAGGCACGGGTGGGCACTCAGACCTGGCTGCCAGCAGGGCTGAATATGTGTGAGAGGGCCCTACCCCTGCTTTAGCACCCCCTGCAAGCCCATGCCAGTGTCTGCTCAGCTGTGAGCGCTCGGGCTGCAGCGGGCAGCCCCTCCTGGCCAGCAGCACCTACCTAACTGGTGGCAGGTGTGGTGAGCGGTGAGCTCACCCCGACACCAGGGTCTGCCATGTGCCCCCCAGGGCACGTGAGTCTCAGGACTGCTCTCTGGAGCTCCTGGACTAGGGCAGAGATGGTGGAGACCGGGCCTTGCCTCTAAGGCCATTTTAGACGGAGGAGGGACCCCAGGAAGGAAGAGCTGGGTCTGGAAGCAGGGGGGTGGGGGGGTGGTGGTGCTGAGCGCGTGGCCCAGCAGGGGCGAAGGTGGAGGGATGGGTGGGCCCTTGTTGGCAGCAGCTCCTGTATGTACCTCCCTGGTTGCCCCGGAAGTCCGACACTGGGCATCCACATTACGTGTTATCCAGGCCCTGGGCCTTCGTGCTGTCTCTGTTAGGGCTCACGCCACCAGACAGGAGTGGAGAAACCACCCCTCTCCCACAGCTGGCCACAGGTGTTCAATGGGCCCAGTGACGGTCCCCCTTCCTGGGTCCCTGGTGACAGTGTCAGGGTCCAGCACCCTCACCAAGCACAGACTGGACCTCAAAAAGCCCTCCAAGTTCTGTGCAAAGCGCCCCCTCCTTATTTTGACTGGTGAAGTAAGGCAGAGGGGAGCCCGCCTGGCTCCTGCTCAGAGCCCAGGGGTCACCGCGGGCAGCAGAGGGCCCCGCCTCAGGGAGTCAGCTTGTTCACTCACCTCAGGGAGCTGAGAGCGGCAGGCTCCCCCATTTCTCCGCAAAGATCACTGAGGCAGGAGCAGGTGAGTCGGGGGCGGAGATCTGCGGTGGCCTCGCCTTGCCTGCGTCAGTCGCCGCACCAGGAATAGCCCCCGCCCCCGCTCCCGCCCCCAGCGGGTCTGCGCCCGCCGGTGCCTGGCGGAGCCTTTACGCAGGAGCAAGAGCGTCTATTCCTGTCGGGCTGGTGGGAGGAGGCGGCGCGGGAGGGCGGGAGCGCGTGCACCGGTAACTCACAAACAGCCTCCATGGGGGAGCTGGGGAGGGGGCCAGGGAGCCGCCTGTACAGGGCTCTGGAAGGGAGGGGCCTCCTGTGCCCTCCTCCCCACTCCCCTCCTACCTGTAAGTACCTCTGCCAAGTCTGCCCCTGCTGGGTTACTCAGCCCTAGAGGCGACTGGAATTCTCCCCCATGCTTTCCTAGCTGTGTGACCATGAGTAAGTCAGGTAACCTCTCTGAGCCGGGCACGCCTGCTCGCTGTCCTCCTCCAGGGTTGCTGGAGAATGCCAGTAGACTGCCCAGTGCGGGCCGGACCCCTGCTGGGAGGGGACCTAGCTAGGGCCGGGGGAGGGTAGAAAATAGGCAGGACGTCCAGGGTGAGGGTGTGGCTGAGAGAATCTGGGCACCCAGAGTCGCCGTGGCTGGAACAGAAGAGCTGTGTGAGGCTGAGCAGCGGACAAGGTGGGGTGGAGGTGGGGAGGGGCCTCTCGGGGCGGGCAGGGGTCTCTGCAGGGTCGTCGGGCACCTGGACTGGGGGGGGGAGGGCAGTGGGAGCGCGATCTGGGGTCTGTCCCAGCAGCCACAAGGCCTTGGGCTATCCCCTCCCTGCTCTCCACCTGCTGCGACCCTGCCCCAGGCGCCCTCAGGCGTCAGGAGCGCTAGGCGCTGACAGCCCAGCGGGGACCTCTGCCTGGTGGCGGCGGCACTGATGGCGGTTCTGATGAAACGGGCCGGTGAAAGGGCATGGCTTCCGAGAGGGGCGGGTAGTGAGGTTCACGCTTTGCAGACATCCCCTCCGGGTCTAGTCTCTGGATCCGCGCGCCAAGAGAGGTCTGATCTCTGAGAAGAGGTCCCAGCCCATGGGTCCGTCTCAAGATGTGGTCTCAGCCGGGATCCTGGAGACCAATCGGAACCGGGCGGGTACAGCCGAGTCTGACGGAGGCTTCGCGCTGCCCTCTGCTGGTCGCGGGGTGCAGAGCCCCTGGCCCGAGCCGGCCCGACAGGCTGCTGCCCTCTGCTGGACAGGACTCCAGGTGGGGCGGGACTCGGCCCGCGGAGGAGAGCCCGAGACCCCTCTGGGGTAGCACTGAGCCAGTCCTCGGAGTTGCTGGTCAGGGTCAGCCGTCCTCGCCCGACCCGCTAGGATGTGCGCCCTCCAGGGAGTCGTGAGCGCTTGGGAGGGGAGGGGTCCCCCGCTCTGGCAGACCCTTCTCATGCCGTCCTCCAAACAACCCTGGCTGGGTGGCGAGCCATGCCGTTCACCAGCGTATGTTCGTCCACACTGCAGTGTGCAGCACACACGAACACGCGCACTCACAAGCGAACGTGGCCACAGAGTCACACGCGCGGCCGGGCACTTGCCCGGAGCCCTGACCCAGAGGGCGCGGCCGTGTACGGAGCTGGAGCGTGGGGGCCGCAGGGCTGGCGCGCCCCGGTTTGCACCCCGGCCAGCTTGGCGGCCCCCCACCGGTACAGGGCAGCGACTGGGGCGCTCCTGCTCTCCGCCCCTTCACCCCCACCTCGCTCCCCCCTCCGTTTTGCGGCCGCACCTTCTCCTCCCCCGCCGGCTCCCACCGCTCGCTCCCTCCCTCCCCCCTCCCTCGTTCTCTCCTCCCTCCCTGCTCGCTCCCCGCTCCTCGCGCTCCCTCCCTGCGCCGCGCCGCGGCAGAGCGCGGAGCCCGAGCGGGAGCCGGTGCGGGAGCCGGCGCGGGCGACAGCGCAGGCGGCGGCGGCAGCAGCGGGTCCCGGTCCCGGCCCCGGTTCCGGAGCGCGCGGAGTCCCCACCCGCGCTGCTCCGGCCTCTCTCCCGACGCGGGGCTCCGAGCAGCATGCGTGGTTGCTGCCCGCGGGCGCCAGCCCTGGCTCCGGCCCCGCTGCGGAGCGCGCCCGGCCTCGACCCCGGCCCCAGCGGCAGAAGCGGCGGCCGCGGCTCCGGGCCGGCCCGGGGCGCACAACCAGGCACCGGGAGCCCGCATCGTGCGTCCTGAACGCGCCCGTCTCTCCGCCTACCCGGGCCGAGGCTGCCACCTGCCCACTCCTGGGCCCCGGCTCCGGTTTGGCTCCAGCCGGCGTGGGGCAGACAGACAGACGGCCAGCCCTGCGAGGGCGCGGACTGCCGGGCGGAGGTGTTGGAGGAGGAGGAGACGGAGGAGGGGGCTGGGCAGGGGCTGGGGCCGTGCCGGCGGGAGAGACATGCGATTGGTGACCGAGCCGAGCAGACGGAAGGCGCGCCCGAGATGCAGGTGAGCCGGGCGGCCCGCGGCGAGCGCCCCTGGGGGCCGCTGTCAGCCTGGGCTGTGCCCTCCTGGGGCTGCGGGGCATCCCGTGCCACCCAGACTCTCCCTAGGGTCCACAGGCTCGACCCCCCTCTCGGACCTCAGAAACGAAGATTCTTCCTTTCCTGGTCTCCCCCACCCTGACAAATTCCATGTTGGCAAGCGGAAACTCTTCCCCCTCCCCACCACGGGAGTCTTGGTCCTGCCCATCCCGCTCAGTCCCCTCCTGGTCTGAGCATTGGTCACCCTAGAGCATAAGCCCCCTTCGGCCCTGGTGGGAGCCTCCCTAGACCCCAGAGACCCCCAGGTGGTCCCCCCACACCAGGCGTTCCCAGGCGGGTGTGTGCAGGTGGGGCTGGGTTTATGGGCAGGCTCCAGCCTGGGCAGCAGCTCTCTTCCCACAAAAGCCGCTGTCCCTTTCCAGACCCTGCCCATTGATAGGGAGAGGGGGCTGAGAGACTGGAGGAAGGGGTGGGGACGCAGACCCAGGAGCCCTTCAGGGGCTTCCCCTTTGTCTGCCTTCAGCCGGCTTCTCACCTCCTCCTGCCCCACTTTTCATTCCCAGCAGCGCTGGTGGGAGGTGGGAACTAGCTGAGAAGAGGGGGGTGAGGAGGGAGCCTCCTGCCCCGGTATGCACACCCTCTTTGCCTGCTGGCCCAGGCATCCCCAAGGCGGATCCCTCCACGGGACCCACTTTGAAGAAGGGAGGTGGGGCTGGGCCAGTGGCAGTGCCCTGGGTTCTGGGGGCCAGCCCAGGCCAGCCCTGCCCCTGCCCGCACCACCTCTTTGTTCTCAGCATCCGTCCGGGTCTGGGTGGGTGAGAGGGCACCTGGGAGGGTGGGAGCAGCCCTGCCTGGTAGGGGGAGTACAGGAGACCCCAGGTAGGGCTGTGCCGTCTGGGCAAGCCCCTGCCTGCCAGCCTGGCCCTCCCTCTGTCCTCTCCTGCTGGCTTGGGCAGCCAGAGGGCGCCCAGCCTGGCCCATGGCCCCAAGCTCAGCCCTCCTGGTCATCCTCCCAGCAGTTCCAGCTCCGTGCCTCTCATGCCGGGGGGCCAGGGTCCCCAGCTGGGGGCTTGCCCAGATCCAGTCAGGAGTGTGGGTGAGGTAGACTCTTTGTCCCTGTGTGGCCAGGAGGGGCTTAGGGGCCTGCGTCCTCTTTTGCTAGCCCCCGGGGAAGGTCTAGGCCGTGTGCTGGGACCGCCCGGCCTGTGTCCCTGTTCTCGACCTGTGGCCCGAGGCGGGGGATGGTGGAGGGCGAGAGGCAGAGGCCAAGCACCCTTGGAATGGTGCTAAAAGAGGGCAGCTCTTGGGCTCCTGGTAGCACCCAGCTGCCCCTGCTGGAGCAGGTTAGCAAGAGAGGGCACAGGCCCCTTGGGTGTCCTGGGAAACAGCTCCTTCCCCAACCCCTGGCCATTTAAGCGTGAGATGGGCCCTGGGCAGGGCTTGGTTAGGGCTGCAGCGCTCCCGGGACCTGGAGTTCCAGCGAGTCCGAGCTGAGGGGCCGGCTCTGGGGCATAGGCTATGCTCAAGGTGGAGGCCTCATGGCTGGGGCGAGGACCTGTGTGCCCAGGTGGGGCATGCTCTACCTTGACTCCTGAGAGGTGGGAGGCCGTCTCCTCCATTCCCTGCCTCTGACTGCCTCTCAAGCCTCAGAAATGTACATCCTTCCCATTTTCCTACACTGGGTATTGTTTTCTAAAGCCCAGAGTCCTGGAGAGACCAGCCCCCTCCACACCCAAAGAAAAGGACCAAGCCTCCTGCAGAAGGTCGTTCAGCATTGAGCCGTTCATTCGGGGTCCACGGGAACAGCCTGGTGGGGCTGGGGGTGTGGCTGTTGAGAGACCAGGCAGTGCAGTGGTTTGTGCAGCCCCCTGGAGGCACAAGGCAGGTGGCAGGTGGCAGTGGGGCCAGGAGGGGAGGCAGGCGGTGGTGCTTTCAGTCAGGGCCTTGGTGTGCTGCTGGCTGGCGTCTTTGGCCTGGCTGTCCTGGGTGTGGCACTGTGGAAGGATGGGGGCCTTCCCTGCCTGCGGCTATCCTGTGACAGCTCTCTATTCTGTCCCCCCAGTTCCTCCATGTGCCCCTCAATCCTTATCTATTCAGTATCTCTATCCAAAGGCTCTCTCTGCTCCTCCTCCTGGCCCCTCCTCCAAGTAGCCTGCCTGACTGCCCCAGCCACTAGGCCTCCTCCCCCAGGTGCCCACAGCATGGGCTCCCTCCGGCTGACACCTGACACCCGAGGCCCTTTCACTCTGCACACACTCTGCACTTCCGGCTGAGCACTCCCATGGCCCCGGACTGCCTAGACTCCCTGGACTGAGCAGGCATGGGGAGGGGCCAGGGAGCAGCTGGTGGCAGGGACTATCTGGAGGGACATGGTGTGCTCAGCCCGTGTGGGGGGACACGGCTGGGTGATGTGGACGCCCCAGGCAGGGCACGCGAAAGCATGCGCCTGCACTCAGGGAGGGAGAGCTCTCGGGCCGGGCAGGACGGGGACTAGCTTAGTCCTGCGTGGGGGGTTTGCGGACGTGGGAGCAGGGGACTCCAGGGCGGGAAGGGTGCTCCGTTTTCAAACCGGAGGCATCCAAGATGCCAATCTCGGTTCACGGGTCGAATGATCGGAAGAGCACCCTCGGGTGCGGTGGGCCCGCAGTCCAGTCCTCACGTGGGCTGGGCTGCCTCACTGTTCTTCCAGGCGAAGCTGAGTGTGGAGCCTGGGTCAAGTCCCGGCCTCACCGCCTAGCGCTGGCACTGGCAGGTTCCTTCACCTCTCTGGTCCTGGGTCTCCTTATCCATAGAGTGAGGGTCACAATGGCATCTACTTCTGGGGTGTGGTGAGCAGAGCACGGCGCGGTGCGGGTAAGCGCCAGCCACCCCGTCCAGCTCAGCGGTGCCTCAGTCTTCCCTGGCAGGTGGTGCGGACTTTGATTCCATAGGTGAGAAAACAGCCAGAGAGCTCAGCCTCCCGGCCTGGAGGTTCGGTCTCAGTGCCTTCCTCCTGGTTCTGGGCCGGGCTCTTGCCTATGGTTCCAGGCGTGGCCTGTTAGAGAATCGCCGTGTTTACTACTAATGAAAGTAGGGGTTCCCGAGCACCGACCACCGGCCCCCGGCTGGGACACGGGCACGTCACTGTGTCCACTTGCGCCCCCACGCCCGTCCCTCGGTCTCTCTTTATGAGGCAATTCACCCCAAGTTACGTACTTAGCATTGCCTTGTCTTTTTTTTTTTTTTTTTTTTTTTTTTTTTTTTGAGAGGTTTTTGCTATAGGGCGCATGCTCTCACCAGAAAGACAGAGAGAGACAGAGAGACAGAAAGCGAGAAATCACCCCTGGGGGGGTGGCCACGCCGCAATCCCTTCTCCTCCATTCTCCTCTCGGGATCTTGGGCACGCACGCACACGCTCCCGGTGTGAGTTTAAACCATTGGGTCTGGGACTCGAATCACGGTCAACTACACGGGAGTCCAACGACATAGCCATTATGCCAATTGCTGATCCCCTGCCTAGCCTTTTAAACATCATATACTTTAATATACATAGCTTGTCCAGTTTTAGTTGGTTTTGAACTTTATGCAGTCCCTTGATTTTATTCTCTTCATCCGTATCTTCTAAAGCTTCATCTCCATTGTAGCAAATAATAGATGTTGTCCATTTTCGCTGCTGTATGATGTTCTGCTTGGACGTAGCAGTGTATTTTTCCTCTCCTCTTGGGTGTTTGGGTCATTTCCCGTTTCTGTGCTTTAAAACAACGCTGCCACAAGCCTTTGTGCTCCGTCTCCTGCAGCAGCCGGACTGTCTGTGGGGCGCACAGCCGGGAGCGGAATTGCTGGGCTGTGGGGCGTGCTGTCTTGACGCGTAGCTCTACAAGATGCACCCAAGGGTTTTCTGAGTTGGCTGGGCTGGTTCAGCCTCCCCAAGCGGGAGGCCAGTGTTCCCATTGCTCCCGCCCTGTCCTCGCCGACACTCCCTACTGCGAGACGCCCTGATTTTTACTGGTTGCATGAGTGTGACGTGGTGTGGTGTTGGTTGGCACTTCTGGAATTTAAGGTTACCCGTGTGTGGGGGGGGTTCAGCCGCCGTGTGACAGATACGTGTTTGGTGGGCATCCCTTGCCTGGATTTCTCTAGCTGTGGGGATGCTCTCTGTCAGCCCTGAGCTCAGGGGTGGGCAAGAGCAATCGGGGAAGACTCCCCGAGGAAGTGGGAATGACGGAGGGGCCAGGAGGGCTGAAGTCCCTGCACACGTAGAGCAGAAAGAGGACAGCATATCTCAGGGGCCCTGCTGGCTGTCCACCCCTCAGCTTGGGAGGGAGAGGGAACAGGCGTTGTTATTCCAACATCCCCTCCCTGCACGGCCCCCAAACCCCATCTCCACACCCTGGCACGGAGCCGGGCGTTGGTGAGCAATTAGAGTTTGGTGACCCAGGGAAAGAACCCTGGGTGGGACAGTGTGCCTGTCCCTCTTTCATTGTCACTTCTTTATGGAGTTCTTGGGGATCGGCTGGGCAAGGTGGCTCTGGGCATTTGAGAGCTCCAGCCTGAGGCCCAGAGGGGCTGAGAAGCCTGGAGCTGCAGGCTGATTCAGAGGACTCCTGCCCGCCTGGCACACCAACGACCGATTTTCCACCCCTTCCCCGCCCGGGCCTGGGCCCCTGGAGCTGGTTAGAGATGGGCTGGTGGAGTAATTATGCCTATTTCGTGTGACACCCAAATTGATTGCCGCCAGGGTGACATTACCAGGGCATTGTTCCTCGTCTCCAACCTCTTATTACATGTTATTAGGGTGTGTGGTATGTGTGTGTTTTTCTATTTTTCCCATTTCGGGAAATTAATCTCTCTCTGCTACCTCCTCTGCAGAGAACCCGCACGGCTCTGCGAGGGGGTGGGACCTGGCCAGCACACTGCTCCCGCCTGGCCCCGGGCAGGGCTGCAGATGCAGGGCGGGGGTGGGGTTGGGATTCTGGTCATCCTAAATCCCTTTACCTGGGTGCAAGATGGGGGATTATCGGGGCCGGGGTGCTGTCAGGGTCGCTCCCAAGAGAAGTCTTCGGCAGTACCCTCACTCTGTAGCCTCCACCTGCATCTCTCACTTGCTACCACGGCGACTCTTCCATCCTGAGCCGCCCAGTCTCCCACCTTATCGCTCACAGTGAGCTGGGCAGGCCCCACTGTGACCCGTCCTGGTGGGGTCTTGGCTCCGTTCTCTAGGCCTGCAAGAGACCCTCTGCAGCCCTGCTTGGTGACACCTGTTAGAGGTTTGCAGAGGTGCCAGCTCCTCTCCCCCATATCTGGATTCGGTCTGTGCTGGAGAGGGCCCAGCACCTTAATGGATGTGGCCGGGGGCCATCACCTCCTTGACAAAGTGAGCTCAGTTTCCAGGTCAGGGAGATGGGCTTCGGCCAGGGAGTAGCACGAGCCTTGGCCGACCCGTGCCGAGGGCAGCACGTGGCATGTCCCGTTCCCTATGCGTGTTGTATGTATCGTGCTGGGCTGGGGCCTGTGACGTCCTGGGGGGTTATTTCCCTTCGGAGGCAGAACTAACTCACCGCTCCCTGACCTAGCCCCACTGCGAACTGAGTGGCCACAGGCCCCTGTGATGCTGGGAGAAAAGGTGGGGGCCGTTGGGAGACTGGGGTTCTTCTTGGGGCCTGGCCCCAATATACCGTGGACCTGGGACAAGGTCCCGGTGCCCCCTGGCCTCCGTCTCCTCATCTGTGTGACGGCCTCTAAGTTTATCCTGCCTCTGCAGTTGGACAGGCCAGGAGCTCGGGCGGGTGCACCAGCAGTGGCGCCTCGGTGTCCTCTCACACGCAGTTACTGGGGAGGGGTGGGCTCGTCTAGCAAAGCCTGTAGTGTGCGCCTCTGATACAAATCCCTTCCCCTCTGTCTCCCTTCCCCTCTGTCCTCCAGGCCCTGGAGGCCGTGTGACATCTGCCACTGCTCTGTGGGCAGGCCCTTGAACTTGAGCGAGTCTGCAGGAGTGGTCAGGATGGCCCGGGCCCAGTCCCAGCTCTGCCGCTCTCACTGTGTGGCTCTGGGCAGCGGCGTCAACTCTGAGCCTCATTCCCTGATCGGGGAGCAGGAAGTAAGCATGCCCACCTCGCAGGTGGTCGTGAAGGCTCCTGAATCCCCGCCTGGCAGGTCAGGGCCACGTGGGCGTTGGCTGTCCTTCCGTCATGTCCCCACAAGGAGTTATGGGAGGGGACAGGGAGGGTGGGCCAGAGCCTGGCTGAATGACTTCAGAGTGTGCTTACTCTGAGACCTCGAGCACCTTGGGGACCTCGTGCTGCTTTTTCCATCTGCAAAATGGGGATAAGGATAGTCCCCCCTCAAGGCTGTCATGACGAGGTACGCGAGGCCCTCTCGGCAGGGCTTTTCCAGTCTCCGTCATCGCTGTGTTTATTAGGTCTTGGTGAGCCCCAAGTGACCCCTTGGTGACCACCAGCTTGGTGCTGGTCCACCACCCCCTCAGCTCCCCACTGCCCGTTCTGGGTCTGTGAGGCTCCTGCCCCCTTCGAGTCCAAGGCCCTCAGCTCTCCCAGGTGGGCTGGCTGGTTCCCCGGCTTCCAAAGCCTGGCGGGGGCCAGCCTGCCCTGTTCCCACCTGCCCTGTCCCTGAGGGGTAGAGCCCTGAGGGCTGGGCAGCTGGAAGGGGCCCCAGAACCCTGCAAGGGTGAGCGGGAATTAGGCAGGAGCATCTCAAGTGGCCACTGGCCTGGGCTGGGGAGGGGCTGCAGGCCTTCAGGAGAACCTTTGTCCCTGAGAGCCTAGATTAGCATTCCAGAAACAGGTGCAGGGACAGGTGGGGGCAGGGCCTGGGTTTTCCTTGGGTCCCTCCGGTCACCCAGCGTGGGCACTATGCAGCTCCCAGCTCCGGGACAGCTCTCAGACAAGTGAGGTTGCGTCGCTCAGGCCGGCCCAGCACCGGCCACAGTGTGAGGGGCCGGCAGGGCCCAGAGTGGTCCAGGACTCAGTGGAGGCCACACAGCAGGGCAGGGTTGTAGTGGCTGGAGCCCAGGCCTCCACCCAGAAAGGGCCTCCTCTAGCCCTGGCCCACCCCTGCTCCTCCCACCCGGCTGGCTACTCCTGGAGGGCACAGCCTATATATAGAAACCTTTAAACACTAAGATGCTTTGACAATTAAAATTCATAATTTATCCGCAAATGGCCTGGGGCTGCAGGCTGGCCGGAAGGCTGGCAGCTCTGAGGGGGGTTGTGCTCTGGGGGGACGGGTGGTTGTCCAGGGCGGCCGGGGTGCCTGCTGGCTGCCGGGGGCCCACCTGCCCTGCTGGCCTCTGGTGGCCACACTGCCCAGGCAGCGCAGCGCGCTCCAGCTGGGCTGCGGCCCCGAGGCCGGGGAGCACGTGTGGGAGAGGATCGGTTTCTGAGTGTGTCCGAGCGGGGCGGTGGCACTGGGCTGGGGCAGGGGACACAGAGCAGCAGGAAGAGGGGCGGCAGGCACACCCCACACACAGGCCACACACGTGTGCGCACGCACGCGCACCCCGGGGGCCCAGCAACCCTGCCAGAACTGAGAGCAAGAAGAAAATAAAGAGTTATACACGACAAAGGACATGACCTCAATTTTCTTCCAGGTTGATTTTTCTCTCCCCTTGGGGGGAGGAGGAGAAGGAAGCAGGGGGAGGCAGGCCAAGGCGGGCGACCAGCCCGGGAGGAGACCAGCCGGGGAGGAGACGGGATTTCTCCGGCTGGAGCTGGCCGGCCATCAGGGTCCCTGCCCACTCCAGCCCTGCCATAGCCGCCTGCGTCCCCATTAGCAGCTCCGCCTGCAGCCTTCGCCAGCCATTCACACCTCAGCGGGGATTAGCCCTGGAAAGCCAGACTGGAGAGTCTCAAAGGAGCCAGGCAGAGGGCCAGGATCCAGGGTAGGGCAGAGCCATTAGGAGTCCCCAGCTGCCCTCAGACTCCAGGCCACGAGACACCTGCACCCACAGCACACCTTTGCCTTGTCGAGGCCTCCCGCCCCCCCTTACTTGGCCTGCGTGGAAAACCTGCCCGTGCTCCCGCCCGAGCGAGCGTGACACCCGGCATGCCGGCCTGTTTTCTGCTGAACTCTCTGCCCCTTTGAGGTGGGCGAGGTTATGGCTGCACCTAGGTTGAGTCAAAAAAGACCTTGCCCTGTGTGGTGGGGATGGTCTCATTCTGGGGGCCACAGAAGAGGAGGTTTCGGGGGTGTCACAGAGACAGGCGGTGCGGCTGAGGGGGCCTGCAGGCTGATGCCAGTACCCGGGAACAGCAGAGCTGGGTTCTAAGGCCAGGAGCACTGAAGCAAGAGACAGGTGGGGCAGGGGTGGGAGGGTCAGGCTGAGGCGGCCATCCCTGGGTGGGCCTTGCCCCACGCCCTCCACCCGCCTGCTGCCTCTGAGTAGGCCTGTGGCCCTCGATGGCCATGGCAGTCCTTGGAGCTCCAGTAAAGGGACCTCAACCTGGGGCCGGGACTGGGCACGAGCCCGCTTCTGGCTGGCGGCCTCCTGGCGTGCAGAGCAGGTGCTCACGGTGGCAGAGGCTCAGGAAGGGCAGCTGGTCTGCAGGGCAGCCTCTGGCCCTCCGTCCTCTCCGGACCCACCACCCCTTCCCGCCGCAGCCCTTGTGCCCGTCTGTCTGCCTCCCGCCTCCCGTGATCTCTCCGCTCCCTTCCCTCCTCCCCCTTCGCTGCCAGCACACAGCTCCCGTGTCTGTCTCGGTCCCATCCTCCCCCCTGTTCTCCCGGCCAGTTCTTGGCACTGGAGTCGGGCAGGGCCCCAGGCAGACTTCCAGAAGCCCTCCAGGCCCCTTGCCTTGGCCTGCCCTGAACCCACCCAGGGAGTGGTGGGTGTCAGGCCAAGCTGAGATCTGGCTCGGCTGCCGCAGCTCCCACAGCCAGGCCGAGCCCAGAGGCCCCGCCACCACGCCAGATCGCGTGCCGCTCTGTGCTGGGCATCCCTGCAGGCCCCGAGGAGCGCTGAGTGGGAGTGCCATGAAATATTGATACCGTAAACCTAAAATAACCAAACCTTCCATCCTGCGTGGCAGCAGACCCGGATTAGGTGAGATTCACAGGCGAAGGGTTCGTTGGAAAAACACCGAGACAGCGCCGTGTTCTACATGCTGCTTCTGACAGGTGGGAGAAGGCTTCCGTCGGCTTTCAGGGAGGCTGCCTGGGCGGGATCCCTGAGCTGGAGCGCCTTCCCTCAGGGCAGGGTGGCACCGAGCACCCAGGACTGGCCCAGGGGTCCAGGGAAAGCCCCCCTCACCCCAGGTGGTCGCCAACCAGGAGGAGCAGAGCTCTGCCACCTGCCAGCTCTGGAGCCTCGGTGGTGCTCACCTGTGTGGGGGTGCTCACCTGCAGTGGGGGTCAGGGGTACTCTCGAATGGCAGCGTGCAAGTTTCCAAGAGAATGTGTGCGAAGCTCAAACCCAGCCCATGGCCGTGCTTCTGGATGTGAGCTCCCCCTTTCCGACTGGCTTGGGTGGGCCTGAATGCTGCACAAGTGACGTGCACCCTGGCCCCAGCGGCAGCCTTCGGGCCTCCCTTGGGGGTTCTCTGAGCCCACCATGGGCAATCCCATGCCCCTCCCTTCTCCACCATTGCCCTTCCCTACCTTGGGCCCCCCTCAAGTGGATCCTCCTGGCCCCGGGGTTACTACGTTCTGGGGCCTAAACCCTGCACTCCCCTGGATCCCCTGGCCAGGTGTGAGGATATCGACTTTCCAGCTAAAGAAAGCCCAATTTCGGGACCAGCAGGTAGTGTGATGGCTATGTCACTGGACTCCCATGTAGTTGACCGTGGATCGAGTCCCAGACCCAGTGGCTTAAACTCATGCTGGGCACGTGTGTGTGCGTGCCCAAGATCCTGAGAGAAGAATGGAGGAGAAGGGGTTGCGGCATGACTATCCCCCCCGGGGGTGTGATTTCTTGCTTTCTGTCTTTCTGGCAAGGGCACATGCCCTATAGCAAAAAAATCTCTCCCCACCCCTCAAAAAAAGCCCAATTTCTGTTGTCACTTCCTAGGCCCCTAGACTCCCACTCCCCATTGCCTGGGCAGCAGTGACAGGCCAGAGGCCAGGTCTTCCTGCTGTCAGACGGGCACATGTCAGGGTACACCCCCTGAGCTACGCCATGTCCACCTCGGGACGGTGAGGTGTGGCTGTGGCTGGCGGCCTGACCCCCACCCCGGGTGGTGCGGAGCAGGGCCGTTCTGGGCCCAGGGAGGCGCCCAGCTGCAGGAGGGCCTAGGCGTGGTCGTGCCCACCCTCTCTGATGTTTCTGTTCCTTTATATTTATTGGTCCAATTTTTAAACTCTTGCCCATGTGGGAAGCCCTTCAGGGGGCAAGGATCCAAAATAAAACGCTGATTAAAATGCATAAAACACGGCCCTCGGTGCTCAGAGGAGCAGCTGCCCAGTCAGCAGTGGGTGCCCCCAGACACCACCTTGCCTGCACGCCTAGAGGCCTGGGGTAGGAGCTAGGGACTGCACCCGTGTGCAGCGAGCTGGCCGGCATGCCAGCCTCTCTAGGCCTCAGGTCCCCCTTTCAGGACAGCCAGGTGGAAAAGGCAGGGCTGCAGCAATTCAGAAGACCCCCCTCCCCACGAGACCTGTCTTGCCTCTGCGTGGCCCATCGCCCTGGGGTCCCCGCTGCCAGGCCCTTGCACCAGCGTGGCTGTTTCCTGGCTTCTCATTGCTCAAGGGTCTGCACCTACACCTGCACCTGCGCGAGCTCACCAGTGTGCGCACGCGCCCTTCCACTGCGCTGCATCCGGGTGTGTGCTGAGGCTGTGGCAGTGGTCCCCCCCTTCTTGACTCGAGGGACTGATTTCATGGAAGACGAGTTTTCCATGGACCAGAGGGCAGGGATGACTTCGGAACGATTCCAGAGCATTGCGTTTATTGTGCATTTTATTTCTGTTATCACTACATTACAACAAAGTGCATAATTGTCCAACTCACCACGCAGAATCGGCCGGGCCCTGAGCTTGTTCTCCTGCCCCTAGACGGTCCACCTCGGGGCTCCTGTGAGAGTCTAAGCCCACTGCTGGTCTGCCAGGGGGCCAAGCTCAGGTGGTAACGTGGGTGAAGGGTGTGGCTGGCCCACCCGCGCAGCCTGGTTCCTCATGGTCGGGGACCCCCATGGTTGGGGACCCCCAGTCGCGCACGACACGCCGGGAGAGGCACCAAGGGCTAAGGCTTTGCTGCAGGTTTGCCTCTTCGCTCGAGGCCCTAGGAAGCTCTCGCCTGTCCCTGGGCAGGGTGCTGCGGCATTCTCCCCGCGCCTCCTCCGTCAGCGTCTCGTTTAGCACCTGTAGCGTACCGTGTCAGTGGCCCGAGTCACTTGTGGAACGAGGCCTGCTCTCTACTAGTTACACAGTGTCAGTACTCACAAGTGTCAGGTGGCTTCAGTGGGCGAGAGACGATGGCTTCACAGAGGAGGGCTCCAGGGCGAGGCCGGGACAAGTTCAAGGGGAGATAGGTTAGAGGCAGCCGTCTCCTCCGAGCGTGCAAGGCAGGGAAAGACACCTGTGGGGGCTGCAGGGGGAGTGGGGGAGACGGATGGGTGCCAGGGCTGTGGCTGCCCATAGGGCTTACCGGGACCCAGGCGGCCATGTCCGCGTTCTCCCCCTCACTCCTCTCTGGCAGCTCCCACTCCGCCCGCCCCGATCTGGGTGCTAAGAGTCCTATTTACCTCTCGAGGTCCTTGGCCTCGCACCCGCGCCAGCTCCAGCTGCTGGCCCAATTACTTATTGATCGCCTGTCAGGATGTTTGCTTTTCTGGTGGGTCACTGGAGCGTGTGTGACGGTGGAGAAGAGCCGGCTGGGGCGGGGTGGAGCGAGGTTGGAGAGGATGAGCAGGACTGAGGGGAGGCGGGTGGACGCAGCCCTGGGGGAAACAAGCCGTGCAGGTCCTATCACACAGTGACACCCGGAGTGCTCCCCGGTTAGTCACTCAGTCAACGGCCGGGGAGTGCCTCAGTCCTGGGAGGCTGGCAGGTGTGAGTGTGGGTGGCACCTCTGGAGCTGTCCCAAATCTGCCCCCGGTACTGGCAGGGTGTCCTTGGACAGCCCAGCCTCTCCAAGCCTCGGGTGCCTTCACAATTGACAAGGGGATGACAAATGTGGACAACCTATGGCCTTGCAAGCAGAGGGTGGGCGGGAGGGGCGGGAGAAGGACTGAGCTGGGTGTCCCCCTAGGCCTCACCTTCCTGCAGGGAGCTCTACGCAGGGCCCTGAGACTCCCCAGGGTGCTGGAGGCCAGGGTGGAGGTGCAGGGAGGGTGGCCCCCACCCCAGCAGCGAGGCGCCCCAGCCCGGCCCCAGAGACAGACCATCTGGTCCACACCCTGCAGCATAGAGGTGGGACTGGCCCTCCCAGCCCTACGTACCTGCTCACTGGGTCACGGAGGGAGAAGGGCAGAGGCCACTTGGGACAGCAGGCACCAGTGGCCTCTGCACAGGGACGGGTGAGAGTAAAGGGAGGCAGCAACTGCCCACCCTCTGCTCGTTCCCCCTGGACCCTCTCCAGGTGGGTCTCTTGTCCCCACCACCCAAGGCCCGCATTTCTGCAGCCTCACGCCCTTGGTGCTCAGCCCACCAAGAACCTCAAGGGCTGCCAGGAGCCCTGGGCTGAAGGTCTGTTCCTGCTCAGACCAGCAGCTGTGCATACCCTAGGGCCAGGAAGAAGGGGGTCGGAACCCCAAGGTGGATGGATGGAGGCTGGATGGAGGGTCTTTTGAGGGGAAGGCTCTTGCTATGGAGACCAGAAAAAGCTGTTCAGAGCAGGGGAATTCAATGAGGCCTTCAGCAAGCAGGGAAGGGCCACCCTGGAGGGAAGAACTGTGGGACCAAGGCCAGGCGAGCCTGAGCTGGGGCATCCATGGGACCCCGGGGATGGGAAGACTCGGAGTCCCTGGGGAGGCCAGGTGGGAGTCACAGGGGGAGACTTCAGGCCTTGGTTTCTGGGCAGGTGTTCTCTCTCTCTCTCTCTCTCTCTCTCTCTTCTCTCTCTCTCTCTCACACACACACACACACACACACACACACACCCCTAGCACAGAGCAGCTCTGAATCCAGAAGGTGCCTTGGGTTTGCTGACCACACATGATTCTGGGGCCGTGGGCTCCATCACGGTGCCGTGGAGCAGGGAAGCCCAGGGTCTGCACCTGGAGAAGCTCCGCGCTGGCAGCTGAGAGGGCGGGGTGCCAGCAGCCTCAGAAGCCCATGTCTGGCAGGCTGGGGTCCAGACCCCTCCTCTCAGGCTTTCCCAGAAGCCTTGGCCTTGAGCCCCTTTGATCGCATATGAGCCAGGGCTGCCCGGTGGATCCGGCTTTATCCCTGCTGGGCACCAGGGGACCTGAGCCTGGGCCGGTGCCTGCGGAGTGAATGGAATGGAGGAAAGGGCCTATCCCTGACCTGAACCCCTCATCCCTGGGATGCTGGAAGGGTTCTGGGAAGGCTTTGAACACAGTAAGAGGCCAGAAGGGGGCCCTGTGACCTGCCCATTGGACTTGAGCGACCCACACCCTCCTCCACCTGTGTCCTTTCCCGTCAGGGCTGGAGGGCTCGGCCGGGTGCCACGTGCTGCCCTCTCACTGCCGCCTGTCCTGTGCTTGCTCCCGCTGCAGGTGAGCGAGAGGATGCCGGCGGGGGCTGCGAGGAGCATGCCCAGCCCCCTCCTGGCCTGCTGGCAGCCCATCCTCCTGCTGGTGCTGGGCTCGGTGCTGTCAGGCTCGGCCACGGGCTGCCCGCCGCGCTGTGAGTGCTCGGCCCAGGACCGCGCCGTGCTCTGCCACCGCAAGCGCTTCGTGGCGGTGCCCGAGGGCATCCCCACCGAGACACGCCTGCTGGACCTGGGCAAGAACCGCATCAAGACGCTCAACCAGGACGAGTTCGCCAGCTTCCCGCACCTGGAGGAGCTGGAGCTCAACGAGAACGTGGTGAGCGCCGTGGAGCCCGGCGCCTTCAACAACCTCTTCAACCTGCGGACGCTGGGTCTGCGCAGCAACCGCCTGAAGCTCATCCCCCTGGGTGTCTTCACCGGCCTCAGCAACCTCACCAGGCTGGACATCAGCGAGAACAAGATCGTCATCCTGCTGGACTACATGTTCCAGGACCTGTACAACCTCAAGTCGCTGGAGGTCGGCGACAACGACCTCGTCTACATCTCCCACCGCGCCTTCAGCGGCCTCAACAGCCTGGAGCAGCTGACGCTGGAGAAGTGCAACCTCACCTCCATCCCCACCGAGGCGCTGTCCCACCTGCACGGCCTCATCGTCCTGCGGCTGCGCCACCTCAACATCAACGCCATCCGGGACTACTCGTTCAAGAGGCTGTACCGGCTCAAGGTCCTGGAGATCTCCCACTGGCCCTACCTGGACACCATGACCCCCAACTGCCTCTACGGCCTCAACCTGACGTCCCTGTCCATCACGCACTGCAACCTGACGGCCGTGCCCTACCTGGCCGTGCGCCACCTGGTCTATCTGCGCTTCCTCAACCTCTCCTACAACCCCATCAGCGCCATCGAGGGCTCCATGCTGCACGAGCTGCTGCGGCTGCAGGAGCTGCAGCTGGTGGGTGGGCAGCTGGCCGTGGTGGAGCCCTACGCCTTCCGCGGCCTCAACTACCTGCGCGTGCTCAACGTCTCTGGCAACCAGCTGACCACCCTGGAGGAGTCGGCCTTCCACTCGGTCGGCAACCTGGAGACGCTCATCCTGGACTCCAACCCGCTGGCCTGCGACTGCCGGCTGCTGTGGGTGTTCCGGCGCCGCTGGAGGCTCAACTTCAACCGGCAGCAGCCGACATGCGCCACACCCGAGTTCGTGCAGGGCAAGGAGTTCAAGGACTTCCCCGACGTGCTGCTGCCCAACTACTTCACCTGCCGCCGGGCCCGCATCCGGGACCGCAAGGCCCAGCAGGTGTTTGTGGATGAGGGCCACACCGTGCAGTTCGTGTGCCGGGCGGACGGTGACCCGCCCCCCGCCATCCTCTGGCTCTCGCCCCGCAAACACCTGGTCTCGGCCAAGAGCAACGGGCGGCTCACGGTCTTCCCCGACGGCACGCTGGAAGTGCGCTACGCGCAGGTGCAGGACAACGGCACGTACCTGTGCATCGCGGCCAACGCGGGCGGCAACGACTCCATGCCTGCCCACCTGCACGTGCGCAGCTACTCGCCCGACTGGCCCCACCAGCCCAACAAGACCTTCGCCTTCATCTCCAACCAGCCGGGCGAGGGGGAGGCCAACAGCACCCGCGCCACCGTGCCTTTCCCCTTCGACATCAAGACCCTCATCATCGCCACCACCATGGGCTTCATCTCCTTCCTGGGCGTCGTGCTCTTCTGCCTGGTGCTGCTGTTCCTCTGGAGCCGGGGCAAGGGCAACACCAAGCACAACATCGAGATCGAGTACGTGCCCCGCAAGTCAGACGCGGGCATCAGCTCTGCCGACGCGCCCCGCAAGTTCAACATGAAGATGATCTGAGGGCCAGCGGGGCAGGGGCCCCGGCGCGCCGGCCGGCCCTCTCCTCCCAGCCACATGCACTCTTCCGCCCCCCGCCACCTGCCCCAGCCTCTTCCTCCCAGGCCGCAGCGGCCCAGG
Source organism: Tupaia tana (assembly GCA_026018925.1). Lineage (NCBI taxonomy): Eukaryota > Metazoa > Chordata > Mammalia > Scandentia > Tupaiidae > Tupaia > Tupaia tana. The sequence continues at coordinate 2,835,566 of JAKSZU010000028.1, forward strand.
CCTCGGGGCCGACCTGCACAGGGCGCACCGACAGACTGCAGCCGCACCGACCGCGGCAGAGTCGATAAGTCAATAAAAAAAAAAAAAAAAAAAGGTTACGAACTTCCTCTGTAACTTGGGTTTCAATAATTATGGATTTTTATGAAAACTTGAAATAATAAAAGAGAAAAAAACTATGTCCTATAGCTAGTCGGAATGCACACCTCTGACGTCCTGATTGCTCCAGGGCTCTCTTCCAGCCCGTTTCTCGGTCCTCTCTTCCTCCTCCTCTTCCTCCTTTCTCTTCTCTTCCCCTGTGGGGAGGGATCACTCAGGAAAACAGGAAAGGAGGTTCCAGCCCCCCCCCCCCACCTCCCTGCCCGGGCACTGCCAGGAGCAGGCTGGGGACAGGCCCGGGCCCCGCTCTGGGCTGGCTCTTTGCAGGGAGCGGGTGGAGGGGACAGGCCTGCCCCATCGGGGTGGGGACCCGTCTGCCAGGCAGCGTTTCTGCCAAGGCAGTGGGGGGCCTGGCAAGGGTGTGGCTGAGACTCTGGACAGGGACTTGGGCCCTTCTGGGGGATAGCACAGTCCATGGAGAGAGCCAGGGCCAGAGGCAAGACTGAGACCTACCTCCGGCCCCAGCTCTGCTGTCACTTGCTGTGTGGCCTCGAGCAGGCCGGGGCCCTCCCTGGGCCTCCGCTGCCACAGCTGTACAGACAGGGCCGCCCTTCCCCGCCCGGCCTACCTCACAGGGCTGTTGTGAGGAATGAGACGATGTATGTGAAACACTGTAACCTGTAAAGCGCTGTGCACATGTGCGGGTGACTCTCCTCTTTACGGTCATTGTTATCTCACTCTCGGGGGTGGGGCTCCTCGAGGGACCTCCACGGAGGACGGGGGGGTGCCGGGGGAAAGGGACGTCCCAAGGACTTCCGGGGGTGCCCGTTGGGGCTAAAGCCAGAAGCAGTGGCTGGAGAGACAGACCCTGCAGCCCCAGAGCATTGCAGACCCCACTGCCCCTGGTCTGGGAGCACGCAGGGAGAGCACGGCTGGCCCTGTCCCCCACGAGTGTGCCGGGAAAGTGTGCGCCCAGGCTGGGGGCAAGGGGGCAGTTCTGGGGCTGCTCTTGAGACTGCCCAGACCCTGCTACCCTCTTCAACTTTGCCCGTCTTCCCCGGCCATACTGTGAACCTGGACTGGGCTTCCAGGGGTTCCGGAGTAGGGGCCGGGGTGCACCTGCCCATGCACTGGCCCAGAGGGTCTGGCCGCAGCACAGTGACCACCACCTAGCCCTGCCCGTTCAAGCCAGGCCAGTACCCTGGACTCAGACCTGGATGGGAGGGGAGGGGCTGGGCAGGTCACCTCGGACTTCCCCAGAACCCACGGCGCTGGCTGCGGAAGCCCGGCCGGCCGACCCCGCCAGCTCGGTCAGGCAGGGAGGGGCACCAGCGTCAGAAGGTCTGGTTTCTCCCTTTTACATTTCCTCTTTCTCCTTGGGGACCCCTGGACTCAGCCCTGTGGAGGACCCAGGTGACCCTGAAGCCCATGGGTACTCCGGCAGGGAGGGCTCCCCAGAGAAGCCGGCGGGCACTGCCGAGGAAGCGGGGCCTGGCTGGGGTGGACACGGCTGAGCTGGGGAGCCGGCCCGCAGAAACCCCTCCAGGCGGGGCTCTTCCCAGAGCTCACAGCCCCACCCAAACTGGCACAAACCAGGTACACTTGCCTGGCACCCTCTACGCCAAGCCCCGGGGGGCAGTCTGGCATGGAGTTGCTCACCCACTCTGCCCCGCCCCTGGCCCTGGCTGACGGTTTGCCAACCTGCCCGTGCCCCATCTCCCAACCACCACCGGGACTATGCGGGCTCCGTGGAATGCCCGAGCCCTCGGAACGATGGCTTTATCTGGGCAGAAACAGGACCTTCCCCCACAGGATCCTGGAGTCTTGGTGTGGAAAGGGTTAGGGTTCCCTGGGGCAGCCTGCACCAGTGGTCGGAAGGCACTGAAGTTGAGGCCAGGTCTGAGTTCAAATTCGAGTTCTGGCACTCACCAGCCATGCGGAGGGCACCTCAGCTGCTCCAAGCCTCGGTCCAGTCATCTTGCCTGTAAGGTAAAGACGACATTACCCGTCATCATTTGGAGGGTGAACGAGGGCCCGGGAGTTGTAGTGGACTGGCGCCGCCTGGCGCTGGGCAAGCCCTCTACAGATGGGCGTGGGTGCTTATTGCTGAGTCGCTCTCGCACAGATGCAGGGATAGGGACCAGAGGAGGGGGTGGCTTATCTAAGGTCACAGCGCTTTCTTTTGAGACTTTTTTTTGAGACTTTTTTTTCTTGCTATAGGGCGTGTGTGCTCATCAGAAAGACAGAAAGCGAGAAATCACCCCCCAGAGGGATGGCCACACTGCAATCCCTTCTCTGTTCTCCTCTCGGGATCTTGGACACGCACGCACACGCGCCCAGCGTGAGTTTAAGCCACTAGGTCCGGGACTCAAACCGTGGTTGACTACATGGGAGTCCAGCGACATAGCCATTACGCTAACTGCTGGTCCCCGTTCACACAGCTTCTAAATGACAGGACCAGGCCTGGGGCTGAATGCTGAGCGTCCCTAGGATCCCCACAGGCCCCGCTTCCCAGAGCCCCTGCTCATGCAGGAGTCCATTTTAGGGAGTGAAAGAGGCAGGCAGCAAGGCCTCTGCCATGTGGGTAGCCTGTGCCCAACTGGACACCCACGGCACCATGACACCCAACAGGTCTGCCCACCTCCCAAGATACCAAACACAGGGCCTCCCTCGTCCCAGCCCTGGAAGGCCAGCTGGCTTCTCCTCCCGTGGGGTTGCACTGAACCCCTCCAGGTGCCTGAAGGTTCTGGAAAGTGCATGAGGTCAAAGGGCCACTTTATCCTGGCTGTTGGGAGGGGCCCAGCACCCTGGACACTCAAGGACACCAGCTCAGGACTGGGTGGGTTTCAGATCAGGGAGAGGGTCAGTCTGGGGATGTGAGTGCTCACTCAGACTAGGTGGCCCAAGAAGAGAAGTCTGAGACTGGGCAGAGTCTGGGACCAGGCAGAGCCCAGGCCGGGAGCCAGAAGTCTGAGGCTAGCCCTGGCGGGCCCTTCCTCTGCAGCAGAGCTCAGGCTGTGAGAGCCCTACCAGCCTCCAGTGGGGGCTGCTGGGAAGCCAGGCTGGAGAGGCTCCTTCCCACACGGCCCAGCAGCCATGGAAGGTGGAGGGGGAACAGGGGCACCCTTGCCCTGGCACAGACTCACCCGGGCACCTGAACCCAGACGTGGTCTGGAGGGCTAGGGCTTCCTAGGCCTCCACATTCCCGATGGGCAGCTCCACCTGAGACCCAGCAGGGTCGGGGTCAGAGGATCAGAATGTCCTGCCAGCCCAGCCCTACAGGGAGCTGCTCTGCTCGCCTGAGCCTGGGGGCCAGGAATCCTGGCCAGCTGGCCTGCTTTCCAGGAGCCCAGGACGAGAGCAGCCCCAGGCGCGGGCCCCGAGCAGGCCAGTCTTAACGACAGAGTGAGCAGGTGGGGCACCTACCCTCAGCGAGCACACGGACACTAAGGAGGCAGCGCAGGGGCGGGCGAGTGTTGGCGGGAGCAGCAGGCACCAGGACCCTCCCTGCTTTGCCCGCACAAGTCAGACTACGAGGCTCAGAGCAGGGAGTGGCCGCCTGAGCTAGAGTCACACAGCTGAGTGGCAGGTGGACGGGTCTGGGGTAAGGCGGGAAAGAGGCCTGGAAACCAGCCTGGTCGACCCTCCGCTCTGCCGGCGAAGCCCCAGAGCTGTGTGAGGAGGCTGGCAGCAGACTCCGGGGCTCTAAGCCCGGCCTGCCTGAGACAGAGGGAATGGCCACAGCCCAGGGCCCTGGAGGACAAGGCCATGACCTTGGCTTTGGGAAAAGGGTCAGAGGACCAATGTAGACCCCTGGCTGGTATCAGGAGTCCCTGAGGACATTCTATCCCCAGCTGGATAAGGGACCTTGAGCCTTCAGAGCCTGAAGGCAGGACACAGGAGGTACGAAGACCTGGGCAGGACAGCCAGAGTTCAGGGGTCACTGGGGCCTTTGCAGGGCTAGGTTCCAATGTCCATCGCCTTTCCTGCTGCTGTCCCAGTCGGCGTCCTCTGTGAAACGCAGACTGCCCAGGACCGCGTCCCCCAAGCTCCGGCCTCCTTCCTGGCCTGCCTTGCTAAGGTCTCTGATCTCTTCCTGTGGCTCTCCAGATAAAGACAAGGTGACTGGTCACCTTCCAGCCAATGGATTGGCTGCCTTGAAGTCAAATGTCCATGCCCTTGTCCAATCAGCTGTGGCCATGGGGCTGCAGAAAGGGTGGCGGGGCTGGATCAGTTGTCTGTTTGTGCGTAACAAGTGGCCCCAGCTCAGTGGTTCACATTCCTAGTTCTGCAACTTGGGCAGGCCTTGGCGAGGACGGAGGCTTGGCTGGGGCTGCAGGAGCCAATGGGGCTTTTGAGCCAATTTGTCACCTCGGCTGGGGTGGCTGGAAAGGCTGGAGGACAGCCAACTTCCCTCTCCATGTGGTCTTTCCAGGCTAGAGTGAGTTTGTGTCTTTTAATTTTTGCTATAGGGCATGTGCCTAAAGCACTTACTGGAGAGACAGACACAGGGGAGAGAGTGAGCGGTCACCCCCGGGCGTCTCCATCCTCCTCTCAGGACTTTGGGCATGCGTGCATATGTGCCCAGCATTATTTCTCCAGTCTCCAGGTCCAGGACTCAAACAATGTGGTCGGCCACGTGGGACCCAGTGCCTTAACATCGGCGCCGCCTGCTGGCCCCGAGACTTCTTTACGGTAGCTTGGACTTTCGGGATGGCAGGTCTGAGTCCTGGTCCTCCTGTTAAACCTACAGACCTTGAGCCACAGGCCAGAGCCCGGTTCCTGACAGAGGGCTACATGGCGACCGGGCACGTTAGGTACAGGGGTCATCACTGTCACCTCTGGAAGCTCGGCCCCTTTGCCCTTTCAGGAAGTCCTCACTGGAGCACAGGCCTCTGCAGCCGGCCCAGGATAGGGGGCTTAGAATGTGGCGGTGACCACCCCAGGAGCTACATCTGGGAGATAAGGAGCCAGGGCTTGAACCCGAGTGGGCTGTCCTGGGTCCAACGTCCCTTCCACACAGGCAGACGCGGGCAGTGGAAAACAGCGACCATACGAACAGCTGTGCTTACAAGGCTGTGCAGACGCTGGGCCACTGTACCCCGTCCTGTCGCTGGATCCCGGACCATGCTCCTAGCTGGGGGACACCAATGCTCTGGGAGATGTGGCTGCCTGAAGCCCACCTACGGGGGTGCTGAAGCCCCGGTTCACAGCCAGGGCACCAACACTCGCCTGCAGAAAAGGCACCAGACTCTGAAAGCCCCTCGTGAAGAGCCAGTCAGGCGCAGGCTTCTCACCTGGGCCGTGGGCGCAGCCATGCCTTCCCCTTGTGGACTGGGCTGACCCGGGGGTGCAATGCGCTGTAGGGTGAGTGAGTGAGCAGGGGGCCGGGGGTCATGAACAGAGCTGCCAGTCAGTGCCCTCTCCTGGCTCCCATCCACCTGGGGCCCTGGGCCCGCAGCCTGCCAAGGGCCTGGCACTCCAGCCCCAGCACCTGCCAGGCACCTGGAGAGCACTGGGCAGGGTCTACACCAGCAGCACGAGGCACCGTGCTGGGGGGCCACCCTGCCCTGGCTGCCTGCTCTGCCTGTGAAGGATCACAGCCACCCGCAAACCTATGCTATTACAGCCGCCTGCTGCCCCAGCCCCGCGCTGTCGTCATCCAGGGACTGCAGCCGTCTGGGAGGGCCGGAGCGGGGCCTGTGGGGGCCCTGGGGACACTCAGCATTCAGCCCCAGCTCCTCGCCTCTCTTCAGCCTTCGTGCCCCATCAGTTCCACCCCGTCCCCACCACCCAGCCCCAGCCTGGGCTGCAACGCCTCCCCCACCACCACCACCACTAGGGAGATGGCCGATCCTGGGGGTGGAGCCGCAGATGTTCCAGAGGAACAGCGAGGGGAGACACTGGAGGCAGAAGAGAGAGGAAGTCAGGCAGAGGACAGGAGGCCCCCATGATCCTTCCCTCCCAGTCTCAGGGCCCAGCAGGCAGCCCAGACACAGCCAGCAGCATGACAGTCTCCTTGTTCTGATGAGAACCAGGTCCCAGAGAGGCTGAGCCACTGGCCAAGGCTGCACAGTGAGGCGCGGCAGCTCGGAGGACGAGACGCTCCTGTGCTCCCGAGCGGGAGCTGAGACAGAGGCGTGGGAGGAGAAGTGGCAATGCAAGGTCACGACAGAGCAAGTCTGCAGCGCCAGCTGTGGGGTTCTCAGGTCCCCACTGGGCCCTCCAGCCAACGCAAGTGACAAGGAAGCAACCACCAGGGTCCAGAAAACATTCCTGTGGGAAACTCAAGGTCAGATTGGCCCGAAGGGGTGCCTTGTCCCAGAGGAGGGAGCAGCTGGAGCCCCGACTCTCTGACTTGTAGACTTTTACACAGCTCGTTAAAAAAATATGGCATCGTAAAGAGGAGAGGCACGGGCGTAGTAAAGCCTCAGCCTCTCTCCGGGACACTCCGAGGGCACAGGGAGCAGCCTTGGGAGGGGTAGGCGTGCGTAGCACCTGGGGCAGGGCTGGGGTGAAGGCTTCCCAGCTCCGCCTCTCCTGGTCTCCGTCTGCAGCCGAGCTGGAGTCCCAAGCGTCACTGTGCCAACCTTTCCCAAGGTCCCCTGAGAAGCTACACGAACTCAGTGCAACACCCATTCCCTTCCAGCCTCAGGGTTCACCCCAGACCTCCACAGCGCCCCCACCCCCATGCTGCTGCCAAAGTTCAGCAGAGTTACAGCCTCTCTGGCAGGACGTTTCCCGCAGTCCCTGCGCCTGGGCCCACAGATCCCCTCCACTCTCGCTTGCCTCGCCTGTGGTCGCCAGGACAAAACAAGGGGCCTGCCAATCCCGCTGCTGGATCTGGCCATCTCAGGACCACCTCTTGCCTGTTCCCTCCGTGTTCCTCCTCGGGGGATGCTCGATCTGGAGCTGGGGTGACCACAGAGGCCATCCGAGCAGTCCCCAACACACACCCGTGTGCATACCCTGGAGGCCACCTGTCTGGATGCTTCCTGTGTCCCCAGCAGGCAGCCTGCCAGTTACCCACCACCGGGGTGAGTCCCTCCCTCTGCCTCACTTGCCTCTCTGGACAGCTGGGACTGGACCAGAGAGCCCCAGAGCCCGGCCAGGCCTGGCAGCCCAGAGGGCGGAAACGGAGTCCAGGAGCCTCAATAGGGAAGGAGGGCCTGGAGGGAGGGCCTGCAGCTGCAGCACCGAGGAGCGTGGCCTGACCACTGGCTGGCACCTGGCTGGCCCCGGGCCAGGGCGACAGCTGCTCCCTTTCTCCTGTGGGCCGGCTGGAAGGGACAGGGAAGGGCCAGCTGCAAGGTTGATGGTCCCTACGGTCACCAGAGGCGGAAGGGGCTGGTGGGAATGAGGGTAGATGGGGACTGCTCTGTGCCGAGTCAGAGGCCACGGCAGCCCCCGACGGCACCCCAGGCCCTGCTGGCCCTCCAGCTGCCCTCCCGTGCTCCCCACCAAGGAAAGCTGTAGGAAAGGGGGTCACTGAGGGGACAACACCCACTGGCTGTGCAGGCTAAGGGACAGTGAGCAGGGAGCACAGAGAGGAGACCAAAGGCAGGAATCTGCTCTCCAGGGGTCCTCGGACCCCCAGATCCAGCTCCCCTGCTTTAAAATGACAAAAATCTCCTCCGGACACTTCGTGCTGTCCTCAAAGCCCGCCCTGGGCTAGAAACAGGCTCCCCTGTCCTGTCGGCTCTTGGTGCTCCTAGGGAGCACAGGGCTGGTGTGGCTGCAGAGCACCGTCCAGGCCACGGGAGCTCTGGCGGGTGCTTGAGCACAAGAGGGGCACGTCTAAGCCTAAGGAGGAAAGACTCCAGAAGTGAGGCAGAGGCTGAGGCCCCTTCTCCAGGGCAAGTACGTGAGCCTCTCTGCGGCTCACACACGCACACACCCCTACTCCCGCAGGCACACACGTGCACATGAAAGAGTTCCTGTTTGTACAGGTCAACATGCCGCAACTCGAGCCCACACAAAACCTTCCCGCAGGCCCCCACACGAGCAAGTGCCACCAGTGTGCACCAGAGAGCGGCTGCTCACACCGGAGCACCCACGTTCAGAACCCTCAGCCACGCGTTCCCGCTAATGTGCAGGCCCACAGAGCAGTCCCACCCACTGACAGCGGCCAGGCACACCTGTCTCAGCCAAACCCAACCAAGCTCCGACTACCAGGGGCCACCCAGGGGTCTCCCTCCTCTCTGCCATTGATCTATCACAGCTGGGCCAGGCCGGCCCCTGTGCTCAGGGCTCACCCACCCTGCACACACATGTGAGCCCGTGCACACGTGTACGCTAGGGCAGCAGCTCAGAACCTCACTCCCGCCCCCAGAGCTAGGGCCAGCCAATGAGATTGCGCCGGGCACTATCTCCTAGGCAACCAGCTTTGCTGCGGGGCTATATGCTGGGGTGTGGCCACTAGGCCCTTTCTCGCTCAGACTCTGTATCCCCAGGCCCAGCTCAGGGGGCGTAAGGCTAGGCTCTGGTTCTTGGGGGGCGGGGTGTTAGAAGGCAGGGAGGGAAGGAGCTGTAGGAGTAGAGGTGCCTCTGGGCACCCCAATGTGGAGAACGAGTCCCAGTGAGGCTGGTCCTCAGGGACCAGAACAGCTGAGCATGTGGCCAGAGGTGTGTGTATGGCTGACCGAGGAGGCCTGGGAGGACCCCAGGCCAAAAGACTCGGGAGCCTTTGGGTCAGCCCTGCCTACTTGCTCCAGAGGATTCGGGAAGGTTGCACTGGTCTCCTCTCGCCCCCTCAAATAGCCACACTCCTTCCCTTTTGGACTGTTCTTCCCTCAGCTCGGGATGTCCCCTCCCCTCTCCTCCTTACACACACACCTTTGCCGGCAGTCTTCACCCTCCACCGTTCTAATCAGTTCCGTGGTCTAGGGCCCGCCAGATGGAAACCACACTCCCGAGCTCCTGAGTCACAGGAACCCAAGCTTGCCATGAGGTGGAGGTTGGCGGGGTCAGGGGATGCTGCGTGCAGGGTCTGGGGCCAGAGGACCTGGGTGCAAATCCTGCCCTGCACGTCCCCCCTGTGTGACTTCGGGCAAGCTGCTGTGTCACCTGGGAGGTGCCGATTAGATCAGAGCTGTAAAACCCGTAGCACTGCGTTGGGCACAGGAAGGTGAGCAGCCCATGCTGGCTTCTCGATCACTCCTGTGGCTCCCCCGCCTGCTCCCGTCCCGCTCTCTCCAGGCTGTGCAGGACCATCCCAGCTGCACCCCGGGACTCACGGTGGGAAGCCAGGGGGCCCGTCCCTGCCACATGGTAATCCAGGGGGTCTGTCCCTGCCACACTTGGCTGTTCCAAAGGAAGGACTTGTTTCAGGGGAGAGGGGGTGAGACTCCACGATGACAACCAGTCTTCCACCCTATTGGGTGGACAAGTCCTGTCGCCCTGCTAGAGACAGAGAGAGAAAGAGAGAGCATCTCCAGTGGAGCACCCACGATCCCGTCTCTGTTTCTCTGCCCCGTTAAGATCTTAGGCACACACAGCTGTTGGTGCCAGGATTCAACCGTGGCCCCTCTCCCCCCGGGTGGTGCTTCTACTTACCACTGCCCCTCAGAGCCAGGCCTTGTGCACGACTCCATCAGCCCCTGCAATGAGGCTCCGCAGGCCTCTCACGGTCCCCCGTTCCTGGCCCGCCCTGGGCAGGGCCGGCACTGTTCACTCCCTCGCCCTCATGCTGGAGAGGCCTTGGCGGCAGGAGGGGCTCTCCCAGGGTCTGCTCAACCCAGAGCCCCCCACACTCAATGCGCTCCTCTCTGGCATCCGGATGGCTGTGCCTGCACCCTGCCCACTCCCCCTCTGACTTGTCTCCCTCGGGACACTGGGTCCGGTTCTGCCCAGCTGGCTGTGGGTCCCTGGGCTTAGCTCTGCACGTATATAAAGCAGGTGGTCTTACTCTGTGGCACCTCCTGGGCCAGCCACTGGGGGAGCCACCCGGTGTGAGGGGAACACGGGTGCAGAGAAGCTGCAGTGCGGGAACCGAGTCTGGTGGGGAGACGCTGGCCGGATGCTCACTCAGCTGACACCTTTTATATTTACAAGTTGTGACAGAGCTACGCGTCCCAGACGGTGGGAAATCACGGGGACAGGCTCTGTGGCTTTCTAAGCATCCCGTGGCCTGACCTGGATGACAGCAGCCAGGAGGAGGGGAGAAACCCTGGCCCTTGGCCAGAGCTGCCCTCTGCACAGCGGCGGGGCTGGCCACTGTCCTCGAACCTGCCCTCACTTCCTGCCTCCACTCTGGGGAGCAAGCAAGAGGCAGCCCCCTCTGCCTGGGCACAGCAGGACCCCCACTCTGCCCTGCTTTGCATAATTGGCTTCTGGTGAGATCCACTGGAAGTGATTTGGGCTGGGGTTCTGTCTCTGCTCTGCGCTAATCAGCCAGGCGCCCTGGGGCACTTGCGCTTCTCCATACACCGGATAAACATGCCCACCCTACAGGCTTGTTGGGGACCGTGGACAAGGCCAGCCTGTAGGACGCGCCCCATAGGTGCCAGCTGCTGCCCACATGGGGCAGATGAATGTAGGCTCGAGGGCTGGGTGTGCTCTGGGCTGGGTAGGCTTTAGCTTTCTACACTCTCTTGAATTCAAAATTATTCAACTGCAGACACCACACTGTCCCCCCCCCCCCCCCCTTTTTTTAAAGGTTTTTGCCACAGGGTGCATGCACTCTCCTGATACAGAGACAGACAGAGGGAAAGTGAGAAACCACCCCCAGGGGGGATGGCCATGCCACAATCCCTCCTCCTCCATTCTCTTCCTAGGATCTTGGGCACACATGCACACACGTCAGCATGATTTTCAAGCCACCAGGTCCAGGACTTGAACTGCGGTCAGCCATGTGGGAGTCCAGCAACGTTACTACTATGCCACCTGCTGGGCCACTCAGCATGTTTTTTAAACCACCACGTCTGGGACTCACATCATGCCGTCAGCCATGCAGGATCCTGCTGCCCTAACCACCACACCACTGGCCAGCCGAAAACCTCTGTATTAAAACGGGAAGGGGACTAAGCCCGGCACTGCACGACTGTCCTGTGCAGGGACCTGCCATTCCCTGTGCTGCTCCTGAGAGCACCAGGTAGGGGGCAGGCCGGACTCTCAGAAGTCTGCTCTGCCCTGTCTGCTCAGAGGCTGCTGATCTTGAGAGGCGCTCCTCCCCACCCCTGGCCACATGGAGTGACTAGGTACTGTGTCTTCTTGGGGAGCGCACCGCCCTGGACGTGGCCTGGACCGGGGCAGGGCACCAGGCCAAGCTTGCCAGCCTCCTGCTGCCTGCCTGGCCCAGGAACTGGCTCCCCTGGGCTATCTGAGCGGGACCAGGATGCCAGTACCAGCTCCAAGTGGACCCTGCGGCCACCGAGGGCCATGTTTGCAGCTTAGAGGATGCAGGGAGCAGCAGAGGCGAGCAAGAGGCTGTCCTGGCAGAAGATGGGTCTCTGGTCCAGTCCCCGCTGTGGCCACTGAGCCTGGCTTTTGGGGGGCCCAACGTCTGGGTCCCCACAACTGCAGGCACATTGTAATTAGTGGCCTTGCCATCATGTGCCATGGGCCACCGACTCGCCTTCGGTCCTTCCCAGCTACCTTCTCACTGTCACCTCAGGCCTGGTGTCAGTTTGTCTTGGGGCCAGTGTCAGTGGATTGCTGCCCTTTTCAAACAAAGTGCCCCTCAAATGTAAGATTCGGGCAATTTTAAGAAACACAACTGCAGAGTGAACGCCAGGCCTCCCTCGCCCCTACAGAAAGCCACCTGTCTGCCTACCTCTACCTGGGGCTGGTTCCCCTCTGCACTTCTGCTCCGTCCTCATCCACCCACCAACCAAGCCTCTCCCTAACGTGTCAGCACGTTCTCAGCTGGCTTTGGCCACTCCAAAACGGTAGGCCAGACCAGAAGCTAGCACACCTCTCAGTTCCCTGCAGCTAATCCCGTGCCCTGATTTCAAATACCCAGGAGACACACTCTGATTGGCTTAGTCTGAGTCAGGTGACCTCAGCCTGTTCCAATCTGCCAGGGCTGCGGGAGGGCCACAGCAGTGCTAGCTGCCCCTGGCTAGGGAGAGGACGCGATGACCACCATAGCTATAGGGGCCCCGGGGGAGTCCTGACTTCTACCCAGGAAATGCCCAGAGAGCACCACCCTCAGAAAGTCCCCAGTGTGATTCTGGACACCACTGCTGGGACCCTAGGACACAAGGGAGGTCACTTCTAGATAGACTTCAGCAATGCCACTCCTCCTCCGGAGAGCTTGCCACTAGCAAGTCAGGAAGAGAGCGGGGGTCTCGGCCCCACTCGGCTGCTTCCGCCAGCAGGGCCTTGCGCCTGGGGAGGAGGGCTGGGCAGGGGTGCCCCTCACCCCAGCCCGAGGCAGCGGCTGCAGGCCTGCTTTGCATCCTGTCCCGGTATTTCCAGTAAATAAACATTGATGCCTTCGATATCATGTTAATTTCACACGCGGCTGCTCTGCTGACGGTCTCCACACTCTGTCGGCGCCTCTTGTCACTTTTATCCTCATGGGCAGACGCCAGCCCGGCTCGCAGGCCGCTGGACGGACAGACATGAAAACAAATGGCTCGGAAAGTCCTGGTGGAGGACGGCACATGGGTGCTCGCTCCCTGTCCCTGTAAACTGGGGTGAGGTCCACGGCTGTGACCTTGGTCGCCCCATACCCTCCTGGGCTCTAGTGTCTGCATCCGTGAAGTGGGGTTAATATCGACGCAATGCTTCTTTGGAATCCTGCCCAGGCCCTGGGCGACGTCACCTTTTTAAAAACCTATAGGGTGGGGCCAGCAGGTGGCGTGGTGGTTAAAGGTGCTGAATTCCAACATGACCGACCGCGGTCCGAGGCCCAGACCTGGCGGCTTACTTTCTCACTTTCCCTTTCTCTGTCTCTGTCTGGTGAAATTAAAAACTAATACCAAATGGACATAAATAAGTAAAAATTAAAAAAAAGAAAACCTATAGGGCACATGTGCTAGCTTGAAAGAGACAGAGGGAGTGACACATCACCCCCCCCCCCGGGGGGTATGGCCACACCACAATCCCTTCTTCTCCATTCTTAGGATTTGGGGGCATATACAGCATGATTTTCAAGCCACTGGGTCCAGGATTCAAACCACAGAGTCGGCTATGTGGATCTAGTGCCTTAACTGCCATCCCACCTACTGTCTCGGCAACATCCACCTCTTCAATCTCTTTCACACTTCTCAAGGAGAGCCAGTTGCATGAGGACTTATGCCTGGCTTCCACCATCAGCACAACCCCTGGAAATGGTTCGACCAGGGACTCAGAGCACTTTGCCAATGGGAAAGCTGAGGTCTATGCTGGGCAGTGATGTCCTCGGTGTCCCGGCCATAGGCAGGAGCAGATCCGGAGGTCTGGCTCCTGCTCCTCCGACAGCTGTCAGCCACAGAAGCCAGGGTGCTAGGGCCACAGGGAGGGTGTGACTGGGGTCCCCATTGTCCCCAGCCCAGCTGAGCCAACCCCTTGTAGCATACAGGTGTCTTCCTTACATGCATAGTCATGAGGCCTCATGCATATGCATGACTTATTCCCAGTCTTTGCTGAGCTCAGCACTTTCCAGCGGGCACCTCAACACTGGGGTCCCCCCTGTGCTCTGGGACCGTCACTGTCAGCAGTGTTCCTGGGCCTCGGCCCCTTCTCTACCCAGCAGCCCTAACCCCAGGCCAGCCCACATGAGGTGAAGGTGGCTGCAGGACACAGCGCTGGCCCACGCCTTTCCTGCTCTGGCCATGCTCTGGCCACTCCACCCTCCCGCCTGGTGGGAAGGGACGCTTGTATGGCTGGGTCTGTGCTGCCACACATCCCCTACCACAGCCCCAAGGGGTCCAGGCGGGTGAGGTCACATGTGACCCTCCTCATCTGCTCCTCCTCCCTGAATGAAGCTTCAACAGCCGGAGAGACTTCTGTGCAAGGCAGCCTGGGGCAGTGGGAGAGGGCTCAGCCCCCAGATCGCTGGCCAGGGAGGCTCAGAGGGCCATCTTCTCTGGGGGCAGGTCTCAGGGGTCTGCAGGGCAGCTCGCACCCACGCACGCACATTCCTGGCGCCTGCTTTTGCTCAATAAAGACTCGTTAATGGACTAAAGTGAATTAGAGTCATTAACACCGTCATTGGAGGCAGGCAGAGCTTGGCGCCTGCCCTCCGGGCTCAGCCCACAATCGGGGAGCTTGGGGAAGGCCTTCACCTCTCTGAGCTGTGGAGCCCTGACCTGTCAATCAGGACACAAATGCCCCCCCCCCCAGGGGGCTTCCCACCACCTGCAGGCTCCTGAGGCCACCTGACCTGGCACCTTTCCTCCTGCCGCATGCGGGACTGCCCCATAGGCTCTTTCTTCTTTTTAAAGTCTCCCTCCCGTCTCCTCCCCTCCCTTCTCTCATGAGAAACAGAGAGAGCAAGTGAGACGGACTCCCACCACTGCGACTGTCCCCCAGCCTGGGTCACGGGCGTGCCAGCATGTTCGGGTCCACCCAGGCCCTGCACCCTGGCCTCACCGCATGCCTGGCCTTGTGCAGCAGCTCCTGCACCACCGCAGCCAGGCCCACCGTGCCCCTCCACGCACCAGACTCCGACTGCCCCAGCCTCACGCCTGCTGTTCCCTCCGCCTAGAAAGGACTCCGGGCTAGCCTGTGGCCTAGGGGTTCAGGGAGCAGGATCCCAGTGGCTTGGAAACCATGCTGGGGCACACACAGGTGCCCCAAATCCTGTCAGGATGGAGAAGGGACTGTGGTGTGACCGTGCCCGCTGTGGGAGGGGTCTCCCCTCCCTCTCTGTCTCTCCGGAGAGTACGTGCACTCTCTGACAACTTAGAGAAAGGAAAGAAGAGGAAAAAAACAGACAAGGAAACTCGACTCTGCTTTCTTCCTCACTCTGGCCCAGTCCAGCCTTCTAAGCTCTATGCCAGTTACCTTCTCCAGGAAGTCTTCTCTGACTGCCCTGCCCCGGCTCCAGGCTGATAAGGGCCCCACTCTGGTTCCCTTTGGTGCCACCAAGGGACCTGCTCATAGGGAGGTTATGTTTGCTCAGCTTTAAAAGAAGCCCACTCTTGGGGCCGGCAGGTGGCATGGTGGTTAAGGGTGGTTAAGGGTGGTGGACTCCCACATGGCCGACTGCAGTTCAAGTCCCAGGCCTGGTGGCTTACTTTCTCTCTCTCTCTCTCTGTCCCTCTGGCCAAATTAAAAAAAAAAAAAAAAAAAAAAAAAAAAGGGCAGCAGCCCACTCTCCCCGTAAGGAATTTCCCAGGAGGGCTTGATCCTGTCCACACAAGTCAAGCAGGGACCAGGGGTCTGGGCAGGGGCTTACTTCCTCCGTCACCTGCCACAGTGCCATCTGCTTGGGTAAGTGTCTCCCCTGCTGTATCCCCCTCGAGGGAGGCTAGAGCCGGGTCTGCCTCTCCCCTGGGCCAAGCACACAGTGGGTGCTTTCCCCAGCTGCGCTTGGGAGAGACAGTGAGGGCTGTGCCCGGGTCTCACTCACACCTTTTCCAAAGGGTCTGCGGCAGGAAGGGCAAGCTCGGCCCCTGCAACCCCCTCCCCACCCCACCTGGCCAGGCTTAGTACCTGCAGAGCGGCTTCATTTTACAAACTTCTGTCCTTTTTCATTATAGGTGGTGTAACAAATAATAAGCAGGGGAGGGAGGAGACGGACGGGCGAGCCTAGGAGCTGCCAGTCTCCTGCTGCCACATTGCAGGAGCTCTGAGCCAGGACAAAGGTAGGTGGGCGGGAGGAGGGAGGCTTTCAGACTAGAGCACAGAGCTTGCTCGCTCTCTCTCCTCAGTGACAGACCCCCAGTCTCCCCCGGCTCCAAGATGCTCTATACTGAGGCCCTCCAGGGGACAGATTCTCTTGACCAAGCAAATAAGAGCTGCCTATGCCCTCCCTCCCTGCTCTGGACTCTGCTGTGGGGACTTCCCTCTTCCTCTTTGCGCCAGCTGGGGGGAGAGCGAGGCAGAGAGGAAAGTGAGAAAGCACCCCCACAGGGGGATGACCCCTCTGCAGTCCCTTTTCCTCCATTCTCCTCTCCAGATTTTAGACGCACCCCCACACCCAGTGAGTTTTAAGCCCCCAGGGTCCGGGTCTGAGACTTGACCTGCAGTTGACCATGAGGGAATGCAGTGCCTTAACCACTATGCTATCTGCTGGCCCAGAATGTTTTTTTTTTTTATAATAATTTTATTTCTTTTTATTTGTCGTTATTATTATTGTTTTAATTCAATCAGAGAAAGTCAGAGAGATAGAGAAGGAACGTGAGAAAGCAAGCCACCAGGTCCGGGACTTGAACCGTAGTTAACCATGTGGGAGTCCAGTGCCTTAGGCACTGTGCCACCTGCCTTCCAGAGTGATTTGTTTTTAAAGGGAGGCGATCTCATTTTAAAATCCATCATGGCTCTCACTGCTCTCCAGGTGAAGTGCAAAGTTCCTGCATGTTCTGCACAACTGCCTTGCTCAGAATGCTTTCAGCTCCAAGTAACGAAACGGGCAGCTACTGCTGGTTTCTGCCACAAAGAAGTGCACTGGCCCACGGGGCATGGGTCCTGAAGCAGGTGGGACTCAGAGCTGGCTGGTCAGCAACTCAAAGACGTCACTCCTCCTCTCACCTTCTCTGGCCAAACCGAGGCACGCTCCCATTTCTGAGCCCATCCTGACAAGGAAGCAGAACTGCCGATGGACAGCTCCATCCATTGCCTTGATTTGACCTCAGTTCCCAAAACCACACTGCTGGGACAGGTGGGGGTGGTGGTGGTGGCCCCCACTGTGCCCTGCTGCACGCCTCCCATCAGCCTCCGCTGGCCCCCCCAGGGCCCTCCTCTGCCTACGAGTCTTCCCACGTGCTGTTCCTTCTCCTCGGGATACTTTGCCTACTTTCTGCCTCCAACCCTGCTTTTGCCTGGCTACTTCCTGTCGTCCTCTAAGCCTCAAGTCACATGTCAGCTCAGGAAGACCACGCCTTGGCCCAGTCAGGCCGAGGGCTGCACGAAGGACAGGGACCACAGCCAACCCAGTGCCCTGAGCAGAACCCGCGCAGTAACGCTCAGTACACGTCTGTCCGTACCCGGCCCCTGGCACTTCTCAGACCGGGTCCCCGTGCCACCCAGCACATTCCAGACGGCAGTGCCCTATGCAGGGAGGGACCAGGGCAGGAGGCCCAGATGCCAGGCAGATCAGACTCTGACCTTGGATCTGACCTTGGCCAGATCACAGCATTTCCCTGGATGGCAGGTTGATGGGAGGGCTGGGGTAGGGTACAAACCTGGTGCTATGTGGCCAAGAGCCACCAGCTGTCCCTCTGTCCAAGGGGACAGAGTCCTTGCGCAGCCAGGCCTCCTCGTCAGGGAGAGCTCGGGCGTGCAGAATGGGAGGCAAGGAGAAAACAGGATTGAAATTCCACCCGGCGTTCACAGCGCCTGCTCCCTGGAGCCCCTGCGCCTTTGTTCCATTTAATCAATATGTAATTAAACTGAAATCCCAGCTTAAGAATTTCCAGTGGTGCTCTAAGACCAGGCTTTCTGAGGGTCTGGCACAGCCGAGGCTCCTGGGTCCTCCTATTAGACCCTCACCCACCTGGCCTGGCCCTGCCCTGGCCTCAAGGTCACCTTCCCCAGCTGGCCAGGCCAGCATGGGACGCCAGCTTCCACTCAGCTTTCTGGGGTCCTGGCAGGCCACCTTAGGGAAGGCGCACACTCACTGGAGCTGCACCCTCCCTGGGCCAGCGGGGTTCTGGTCACCCTCATGAGAAGGCCATGGCAGACTGAAACTCAAGCCTGCCCGCTCAGCCCCCTGCCTCCTGTGTCCTCCCTCCCCTGAACAGCAAGACGAGGGCACCAGCACCCCAGCTGTGGTGTCAGCGCCTCACGTGGGTCTCATGCTGTTCTGACTTCTCTGTGCACGGTGACACATCGCACCTCATGCCGACCCCCACAAGGGCAGTGCTAGCGAATGCACTTTAAGATGGGAAACGGATAGATAAGTAAACTTTAATAATTCTTTTAAAAGAAAAGAGGGGGTCGGCAGGTGGCATGATGGTTAACAATGCTGGACTCCCACATGGCCAACTGCAGTTCAAGGCCTGGACCTGGTGGCTTGCTTTCTCACTTTCACATGTGTGCACATGCTCTCTCACTTTCTCTCTCTCTCTCTCTCTCTCTCTCTGTCCTTCTCTGGTCAAATTTAAATAAATAAACAAACAAACAAACTTGGGACCAGCAGTTGGCCTAATGACTATGTTGCTGGACGCCCATGTAGTCAACCGTGGTTCGAGTCCCAGACCCAGTGGCCGGGCGCGTGTGTGTACGTGCCCAAGATCCCGAGAGGAGAATGGAGAAGGGATTGCGGTGTGGCCATCCCCCCAGGGGGTGATTTCTCGCTTTCTGTCTGTCTCTCTCTGTCTTTCTGGTGAGCGTACGTGCCCTATAACAAAAACCTCTCCAAAAAAATAAACAAACTAAAATAATTCTTAAAAAAAAAGAAAAAGAAAAAGATGGGAAACTGCAGCCCAAAACACACAGCATCATCAGCTAGCTGACGGTGGAGCTGGGATTTGAACCCATGCAGTGCCGGGACCTTGCTAAGGCTGCCTTGGAGGCACGGACTCTGTGATGCCCATGTGTCAGGAGCAGATGGAGCCCTCCACACCTGCCAGGCAGACCCTGACTACGGGGCTCTCCATAGACCCTAAGAGCAAGGGGGAAACGCCCTGCACACCTGAGGGCCCAGTCTGCCCACAGACCACTCTGCCCCGGCTGACCCCATGGCTGACCTGACACCTGCCCCGCGCCTGCTCTGGCTGGTGGCAACCTAACCGGGGCGTCAGGGCAGGAGGCACATGGAGCTGACGCTGTAGCCACCACACTTTGAAAAGAGAAAGAATGGAAAGGAATTTTTTTTTTTTTTTTTTGACAGGTTTTTGCTATAAGGAGCATGCACTTGCCAGAGAGACAGAGACAAAGAAGTCAGCAGCTCACAGGGCTGGTGGCTCCCACGTTGGTGGCCCCTGCCTTCCAGACACCGCTGTGCAAAGGCCCTGTGGCTCAGGGGGCGTTTCGGATTTCCCACCATCTCCCAACCTCTGCTGGTCCGCGAGTCCAAACATCACCCCCTCTAACCAGCTCTGCCCCATCAGCGCCCCACATCCTGTCTGCTCTGACGCCAGGAGAGTCAGAAGCAGCTGAAAGGTGGGTCCGGGCAGGGGCTGGGTGGTCTTGCTGTAAGGGAAGGAGGCGAAAGAATGGGGAGAAGGCTTCGTGTGAGGAGCTGGGGGGACTTTAATCACCGTGACTGTCGCTCTGAGCCAGCCTCCCGCCCGCCTGCCCCTGGGGAGCTGAACCACCGTCACATTTTCTTAGCCCTCTCTTCAATCTCAGCCTGCCCTTTCCCCACGTGTGGCCGGTACATCATCCTTACAGACTGGCATGGACTGGAGGAGGGAGGCAGGGCAGCGGCCCGCGAGGGCGTCCTGGGAACAAGGTTTATTTTGGCCCCAGTGAAGCTGTCGTGTGGCTCCAATGAAGAAGGATGGTCCTGGCAGGCACCCTCTCCGTCAGGAGCTGGCTGGAGCCCTCTCACCCTGCCCTGCACAAGCACAAGTTCAATCCTTGCCTGGGGCTGGTCACCCGGAGCGGCCCATGGTCCCAGCCTCTGCAGCTGTTCTGCACACTTTGCTCACGTGGTCCTATTCTGGCCCCTTCTGCTCACACGCCGGCATGAGTGCCTGGTGGTCTGCAGACGTGGGCTCAGAACCGGTGCACGACCCTCCCAGGCCCCACGCAGGAGTCTGGGAGTGTCCACAGCTGTCTCTGTCACAGAGGACTCTGCCAGCACTCCAAGGCTGGTCAAAGAAGATCGAAGTGGCCTGGCCAGACTGCCACTGCCCGCGACCCTGCCCTGGCTATTGTCCCTAGGCCCAGCCAGCAGCCTCCTTCCTCGTCAGAGTCCCAGTGTGCTGTTCTCTCTCCGATCCTGGATCCCCTGACAGGTCCCCCCTGGCCTGGCCACATCCCAGGAGGAGGACCGAGGACATGCAGTTCTCCACGAGCCTCCATGGCACCCAGGCCTCCCCTCCTCCACCCAGATGCACCTGTCCCTCGTCTTTAGCAGCGCGAGCTCCCTCCATGCCTTTGTGTCCAGCCAGGCCCCCTTCTGGCCCAGACTCTGCCGTTGGCTTACACACCAATGGGGCGGGAGTGGGGGTGGACGCTGGATGGGCGTGTCAACTTGGAAATCCTGGGGCCAGCGGCCTGGTCTCTCCTCTAGCCTCCACAGCCCCAGCCTCTCAATGCTGCAGAGTCTGCAGCACCCGTTACTTGGGGGCTCAGGTCACCTTGGGCTGGTTACCGAGGTCCCAAATGGCTCCTTGGAAGCCTTCTTATCTACTGGGTCATCAGAAAATCATGACGGATTCAGGCAGAGAAAAACAGAAAAAGACTTTTCTGTAAAAATACTATTCTGACTTTTCTAACAACCCAACAGATGCTGTTGGCTAGGTGTGTGTGGGTGTGAGGGCCTAGCCCCCCATGGCCCCGACCTTGACCTTGGGGGCTGGGTCCACCGGGGGCAGGGTAGGCAGAGAGGCTGTCCTGCTAGCCACCTTTCCTCCAGGACCGTGGGCGCCGGGGCTGCCAGCTGCTTCCGGCCACGGACAGAAGCCCTCACTGCTCTCGAGCCCCCTTCCTCTGGGGTAATCTGTCAGCTTTCTAGAGTGTTCTGAAGCAGCCCTCCCTGGATGCTGGGTGCTATGGTTTGAATGTGTCCCCCCAGATTCACGTGATGAAATTCGGTGAGCCACGGCAGCAACGTTAAGACAGTAGGAGCTGAGCTGACTGTGCAGGGTGGTGTCCAGGGGATGACAAGCAGAGCCTGTGGGAGGATGAGGATTGGATCGGGACATCAGGGTGGGGCCGTGACGGGCCTGCTGACTCTGAAAGAAGTGAGGAGACGGACGGACACAGGGCGCGTGCTCTGCTGTCTGCTATGAGGTCCTGCTCAGCCCTGGGACGCACAGTCCCCACCACCAGAGAGATCCTCACCAGGTGCAGTTCATTGGCCCCCCCCAACCTCCAAAACTGTGAGCTAAATAAACCTCCATTCTGTAAAATGATCCACACTCAGGGCCAGCAGGTGGCATAGTGGTTAAGATGGACACTCCCACATGGCCAACCATGGTTCGAGTCCTGGACCTAGTGGCTTGCTTTCTCACGTTCTCTCTCTCTCTGGTCAAACTAAAATAAATGAATAAATAAAATAAAATATTTTTAAAAAATGATCCACACTCAGGGACCAGCAGTTAGCGTAACGGCTATGTCGCTGGACTCCCATGTAGTCGACCACAGTTCGCGTCCCGGACCCGGTGGCTTAAAATTCACGCCGGGCGCGTGTGCGTGTGTGCCAAAGATCCCGAGAAAAGAATGGAGGAGAAGGGATTGCGGCGTGGCCATCCCCCCTGGGGGGTGATTTCTTGCTTTCTGTCTCTCTGTCTGTCTCTGTCTGTCCCGCGAGTGCACGCGCCCTATAGCAAAAACCTCTCCAAAAAAAAAAAAAAGAGATCCACACTCAAGTTTTTCTATTAGCAACACCACAGACTAAGACACCAGGGATGACAAGGAGAATTCCCGGGAGCCCCCCTGCACTAATGAATTGGGTGTGGAGGGCACTGCATTACGTGAGCGACACGGGCATCATCTTAAGAGCTCTCTGCCATCTTAAGAAACCTCTGGGTTTCACTTCCCCGTTAAGCAAACAATAACAGCTACGGCTCTAACCACCTGGAAAGCCCTATCAGACTCCTGAGTGGCTCCCTCTGAATCCTCATGCTATATGGTCACCATACGAACTAGCTGGGGGCCAGCTAGTGACATGGATCCCAGTGGCCAACTGCGAGGTTCAAGTCCCTCACCCAGAAGCTTGAAAAACATGCTGGGCATGCCTAAAATCACCAGAGGAGAAGGGGTTGCAGCACGGCCTTCAGGGGTGCTTCTGCACTCCCCCCCCCCTCCGTCTGTCTCTAAGAGCACATGTACCCTCTAGCAAATTTAAAAAAATACATATCACTTGGTCTCCCCATCCCCTGGCAGCTCAGGGTCCAGGTGACATCTCGCCCACTGCACGAGCCAGAATCTCTCATTTGCGTTCAGGGCAATTTCCAGGGCACCAATGATTGGTCCATTCGATAGCTCATTTGCATTTCGGGCAACCAATCAATGCCCACCAGCCTGCATATAAGCTCGCGGTTCTTCCTCAGCAAGCGAGACTTGATCAGCACCTCCTCTTGTCTCCACTCTGTGTGTGTGTTTGTCCCATCTCTCACTCCCTCCCTCAGGTGACACTGTTCGACTGTCCTGCGGGTGGGAGGTACGGGTGTGGGGGGGTATGGGTGTCAGGGGGTACGGGCGCTGGGAAAGGAAACACGGAAAAGGGACCGCAGTGCGGCCATCCCCCACGGGCTGTGCTCTCCCCGCTCTCCAGCGAGCGCACGCGCCTTCTAGCAGAATTACATGAGGAGAAGACACATTTCTGTCAGTACCCTGAGAGAAAGCTCAGTCTCCATTTTCATAAACATGAGGTAAATGTAAAACCAAATGCAGTGAAAACAAAAACAAAGCCACTTTTTAGAACGTGAACCTGAGAAGCCAGGCGTCCCTGCGTCTCAGGCCAGCCATTTCTGGTCTGAGGGGAGGAGGCTCGCAAGCCCTGGAGGGGTAAACGGCACCACAGGAACGCCCGCCAGAGACCTCCGCGTTTCCGGGAGGCTTGAAATGAACTGAACGCAGAAGAACTTTCTAAGCACGTGGCGATATAACGGCATGATGGCGTGTCCCTGTGTAACAAAATCATCCCCAGCCCCAGTGAGCGTCCCTTGGTGCCTCTGCAGTCACCTGGCCAGCCCACAGGGCCTTCCTCTCACCGAGAGCGCGGCCACAGCCCCGCAGGGAAGCCTCCTTTCCACAGCAGCCAGAGGGTCTGCTCAGACCAGCCAGGGCCTGCTCTCTCTCCGCTCCCTAGAACCCCGAGTGGCTCCCACCTCCCTCGGAGTAATAAGCCAAGGTCCTTCCATGGTCCCGAAACCCTCGTCACTCCTCCAGCCCTTCCCTGAGCCTCCCAGCTCCATCCACTCTCTTTCTGCTCCCACCAGCCCCTCGCTGCTGCCCCATCCCATCCTGGGACCTGGGCACTCCCAGTTCCCAGTTCCCGCCGCCTGTTTTTCCTCAGAAGTTCTGTGACTTCCCTTCCTTCGGGTCTTTGCTCAAATGTCACCTCTGGAGCACAGTCCTTCCGGTCACCCTAAGATCCGGCGTGGCCAGCATCAGCACCCCCAGGACTTCCCAGCCCTGTCCTCTGGCTTATCTTTCTAATTTACCAATCTCCAGCAGGCCCAGCACTCAGTGGGAGCTCAAGGAAGTTTTGCTTCCTGCTTTGCCAATGTCGTGAACTACCGAAAAGTCTTTTTAGTTTTTGCTATAGGGAGTGTGCGCTCTCCACAGAGAGGGAGACAGAGACAAAGACAGGGGGTGGATTAGACAAGTAAATGGCTAGAACCTAGAACGGGCAGGAGCAGTCTGTAAGGGAAGGGGAGGGCTGCAGGTGGCAGGAACAAGTGCCCAGCTGAGGGGCCTGCACGGGAGGGGACAGCCCAGAGCTTCTGACTCGCTCTTCCAGCTTGCTCTGGCTCCAGTGTGGAGGCTGGACTGGAGGGCCTCCAGGAGAGGAGGTGAAGGAGTGAGTGAGAGTTGGGGGGCAGTGCGAGAGCCACTGGAACACGGCGTCCTTCTGGGGGAGGAAGTAGGGTTATCTGGGATGGATGGGTGGGTGCTGACACGCTGTCCACCTGGGCTGAGATGGGGCAGGGGACATCTGAGAGGAGCGGAAGCTGGGGTTACCTGGGGCGTCTGTCTGCACATCTGTCTGCTTAGTGCGCACCTGAGAGGGCCGGGAGCCAGGTTCAACCTGGGGTTTCTCACCCATCCTCTTAATCGCTGCCACTCCCCACTTACCCATTCGGGTCCCCAGACAGAAAGCCCTGGGGAAGGGATCAGCGGGAAGGTCTATGCCAGGGAAGCTATTTTCACTAAATGTCCAGGTATTTTAAAAGTTGGCCAAGCCCACAGGGCTGTGTGCCTTCTCAAGTCTCCCTGGACTGGGGACAGGGTCACAGACCAGCCTGGCTGGCTAAGTGTCTGCTGTGTTGCCGGGTAACCAGCAGACAGCCCAGCGAGCTGGCACCTGCAAACCAGGGACTTGGAAGGAAATTCACGCAGCCACCCAGAGCTGGAATCAGGACCCATCGGGTAAAGCGCCATGCCTCCTGAGAGGGGGCAAGCTGACCCTCCAGAAGCTGCCCCCCCCGCCCCCCCGGAGCTGAGGCAGTGGCATGAGACAGGATTAGAAGCTTCCTAGGGAGACCTGAGTGGCTTCCCGAGCAGGCTCGCCTTGAGCTCCGTGTAGTGCCACCATGGCAGGAGGCTGGCTCACGCCCCAGGCCCTGCGTCCCTCACTCACTCTTGCTCTGTGCGGCTGCTGGGGTCACCCACAAGGGAGCACTGGCTGATTACGAGGACCTGCCTGCCCCAGTGCAGGGAACAACTTTGGGAAAGAGAGGAGGCGACTCACTACCAGAGAGCTGGGAGGGCACCCTCCCCTGACATGCACACGCTATGGTCGCCTGGCCTGCCGGGGACTCCACCATTCGGCAAGGTCCCTAAGAGTTGTGAGGACTTCGGAGGGGGCAGGACGCCTCCCGCTTGCTTGCACACGCTGAGAGAGGGGGTGCCCACAGTCTCCGGAAGTGGTCTGCCAGTGGAGACAGTGACTGACAGAGATCCAAGCCTGGGCGTGGCTCTTCCTCGGGAAGCAGACAGGAGTCTTGAGGGGGAACGCCAGCCACAGGTGAGGCTGTGGTGACCCCCAACACACCTCCAAGTGGGCTTCCCTCCCACCCTGGGAGCCCTGAGGCCCCCAAAGGAGGACTCGAAGCCCATGCTCAAAGAGAACGGTGTGAAATGTGCAGAGACACGGCTTCTGTCTGTACGCCCCAGAGCCCAGAGGACAGGTGGGCAGGCAGGAGCAGAGCCCAGCGGGCCTGTGTGGGCCCCGGCCCGGCAAGCCCAGAGGGAAAAGCACCAGCACTTTGCCTCAGTGAGCCTCTGTCTTCCCCTCTGCAAATGGGGCCACACGGGAACCACAGGAGACAGCGACCAGCAGGCAATGGCTGGGTCATGGAGATGCCAACGGGGGCTCTGCTGCCAGGAGACGAGCAACTCCCCTTCCCTCTCTAGGTGGCCCTGCTTCCTCTGTCTCCAGCATGCCCTCCCCCCCGCCGTCCTGCGCAGTTAGGAGAGGAGCCGGGTCCCTCCAGCGCGGGCAGCTGCCCTCCACCCAAGGGCCCTCCTCTCCGCAGGGTGAGGCACGGGGGACCATCGTCCTCCACATACTCTGCCCCCACTGCTCCACCCCGGCAGAGGAATAAGGGCTCTGCCCTATAGGGCGCTGGCTCCAGCCTTGTCTTCTAAAAGCTTACTGGGGGGCCAGCTAGTGACATGGATCCCAGTGGCCAACTGCGAGGTTCAAGTCCCTCACCCAGAAGCTTGAAAAACATGCTGGGCATGCCTAAAATCACCAGAGGAGAAGGGGTTGCAGCACGGCCATCCCTTCAGGGATGCTTCTGCACTTTCTCCCCCCCCCCCCCCCCCGCCCCGTCTGTCTCTAAGAGCACATGTACCCTCTAGCAAATTAAAAAAAATACCTATCACTTGGTCTCCCCATCCCCTGGCAGCTCAGGGTCCAGGTGACATCTCGCCCATTGTACAGGTGGTAGGACTGAGGCCAGAAAGAGGCAGGAATGAGGAACCAGCAGATGGCATAATGGTTATGTCGCTGGACTCCCACGTAGGTGACCACGGTTTGAGTCCCAGACCTAGCGGCTTAAAACTCATGCCGGGCGTGGTGTATGCATGCCCGAAATCCTGAGAGAATGAAGGAGAAGTGACTGCCCGTGGCCATCCAACCCTGGGGGGAAGGGTGATTTCTCTCTTTCTGTCTCTGTCTCTGTCCCTTCAGCGAGCGCATACACCCTATAGCAAAAAAATCTGTTTTAAAAAAAAGGAAACGATGCAGTATAATGTGAAGAACCCAGAGTCTCTTAAATTTCTGTAAAGTAGATTTTGTAGAACGTAATGTGTTCACTGCCTCCGTGAGGTAGCATATAATTGTGCAATTTCTACATGTAAACTGAGTGCTTGGGCTTTTGATACAGTATTCATATAAAGCAATAAATATTAATGTTATGAAATATTCAAGTACATTTTTATCAAAATATAAAATAATTCCTTTTTTTCAGGTGCTGAAGTACACGGGTGAACCTATAAAACTGAGCAAACACTGATACTGTAACGTATGCTTCTCGGTGATTTGGGGCAACCACAAGTTTTGCATTTAACTACCTGAATGACTACAATTAAATATGCCAAAATTGGTGCTGGCAGGTGGCATGGTGGTTAAAGACACTGGACTCCCGCGTGGCTGACTGCAGTTCAAATCTCGGACCTGGCAGCCTGCTTTCTCACTTTCTCACTGTCTGTCTTTCTCTGGTCACAATAAAGAATATCTAATCATAATAAAGTTAAATAAAATAATTCTTTTAAGAAATGCCGCACGGCCAAATCCCACACAGATGGGTTCCTCGTGCCCCCTGGGGCCGGTTGCGCCAGCGCTGCTCTGCGGTCTGGAGCCCCTGGCTTGTCAGGCAGGGAGGAAGCGTGATTATCATATCTTTCCCACTCGGCTGTTAAGGTTTCATGAGCGAGAGCACTTAGCCTCCCACCTGGCTCGCTGAGAGGGCTAGGTACGTGCTGGCCTTCCTGGGGACAGATGCCCAGGAGGAGGGCCAGACTGCCAGCCCAGACCAAGCTGGTGGGACCTGCCCCCTCCACCCCCAGGGGACCTCAAGCCCCCCTGCCCCCTGCCCAGGCAGCACAGGGTGCAGCCAGCGCTGGAGGACAGGGCCTGCACTCAGCTTCCGCCTGGACTGGGCCTCCAGGGCCTGAGTGAGCAGGAAAGCGCTGAGCTGTCAGAGGCCTCCCTGGTGGGGCAGACTCAGCAGCTCTGACCTGGGATGGGAGGGACTGGAGAGCTGAGAAGGGATGGTGGTGACGCTGGGGCTTCTCCTGTCCCAGATCACTTCCTGCTCTCAGCCTCCCTAACCTTAAAGGGCCAGGGCCTGCTCAGCATTTGCTGGAAGGAAATCCAGAGTCTTCCCTGCCTATCTTCCTTCAGGGCCAGGCAGTGGCGCCTGCCAGGCCCACAGCCACCACAGCGCCTTCTGCTCTATAAATGTCATTGCCTCTGTTTATCGAGGACTAGGTGGCTCAGGGCCCTGGACGTCACGGCGCCATACTCACCCAGTACCCAGGTACCTGTAAGCTGGGTTTAAAACTGATCCAAGGCCTGCTTTAGCTCATGAAAGGAGGGAAGTTCCCATGGTCGGGCTCCCACCTCGTATCCCCATCCACAGCTCCTCACCTCGCCCACCGCCTTGTCCCTGATCTCCAGCTCCCTGGCCGTGGAGTTGGCATCTACGGATTCACCCAAGGAAGGCAGGACTGCCCGGCTGGAACTCACCTCCCAGTATTCCATGTTTCAGGCTCTGCTTCTCCTGGCCTTGGAATAGTGAGATATAACGAGTCTCCAGGGGCCATGGCAGGAGAAGGGAGCCTGTTTAAGCCACCGAGGGAAGCAAGGCAGAGAGACAGAGTCCTCGTGATAGCACTTGAGCCTCTAGATCAAGCTGTGCCTGAAGTCCACACACTCCTGGACTTGTCCACTGCCCTGAACCACATATTACACCCCTCTTTCTTTTGCTTACGCCAATTAGAGTGGAGTTAGTGTCACTTGTTCCCAAGAGAGTCTTGACTAATCCAAGAATAAAAATATTGAAAGGGAGGGACAGAGCCCTGTGGCACTGCTCCAGGGACATCCATCTGTGCTGACAGCGCTTGGTGAGTCAGTTCCCTTGGGGCCGGCTGCTTGATCAGGCCGTCAGGGTCTACGCCTTGTCGACTCAAGCCCCAGGGCGCTGTCCCAGCCTCATCAGCATCAAGCGCAAAGCCTCGCCATAACCCAGACATATCCGCATCCTCGTGCCCCTGCAGGAAAGGCCTGCCCCGGGGTCTGGCGGGAGCTTTCTCAGGGTCCCTGAGCCTCCTTTGTGAAAGCCTCGTAGTGGAGGGTGTGGAGGGCGGCCGGGAGCCAAGGTCGGAGACTGCACTCAGCGGATGCACAGGAAGTCTCTCTGGAGACCAGAAAGCCTAGGGGGCCATCCTGCAGCCCCAGAAAGGTAGGCGGGCAGAGACAACCGGATCCGACAGGCCGACTCGGAGAAGAGGAGGCAGGAGGGGGAGCGGGCTGGAGAAGAAAGGGCTACTTCAAAGCTCATAAAATCACAGGAGTTGGACTGCCCAAGATGAGCACGGCTGTTTCCTAAATTATGCAGATGTGTGCAAATTTTATGCAAATTAGCCACGCAGAGGTGGCAGGGGGCACTTGCTGACAGGCTGGCTCTGGAGCCTTCTCGTCAGTCAGTTCAGGGAGTGGAAGAGCTGTCACCCTCCTGGCAGCCAGAGGGGAGGGACAGGCTGCCCATTCCAGCCTCCTGCCTACCCTTTCCTTGGGGTGTGGGGCTCCCCACGTCAGACATAACCTCCACCTCTGGCTTCAGTCCTGCCCTGTGAACTAAGAGGCAGGCGCTTGCAGCTGGGCCTTTCTGGTCATCTGGTCCACCCACCCTTCCTGCTGTACAGATGAGGAAAGAGAAGCCCAGGGCTGGGAAGAGACCGGCCCTGTCGCGTGAGAAGCCATTGATGGACCTGGGGAAGAGCTGGCCTCCTGCGTGGGCAGAACAGGCACCGCGTGTACCCCCAGTCCCTCGCTGTACCTAGAACTCTCCCACGTGTGCTCTGGTCTAGGCGATGGGGTCGGATATTATAGAGCTTGGGGCTGAAAGCTGGCAAAGTGTGGCCCCTGGGCCCAGGTAATCCAGCCACTTGCAAGTGTGTGCTGGCCGCCTTGGGCCTGGAGAGGCGGCGCCTCCAGAGATGGGTCTGACCGGGTGCTCGTAGCCCCACTCGGCAGCCACCTGAACTGCCACCCTCTTTTCTCCACCTTTCCACCTTCTTCCACCCCCCAGGCCTGATGATGGAAACGGCACCTTCCTGGAGCAACTGCCCTGTGGCAGGAGCTGTTATGAGCACTTGGAATGCTCAGGACAGCTCCTGGGGCTACAGTCTACTGTCACCTCCTTTTCACAGACGAGCAGAGGGGCAATGTGGGGGCACATCTGATACGTGATACGGTGGGGGTTTGCCCAGGTGTGCCGGCACCAGAGCACAAGCGTGAGACCTGCTCAGTGCAATCTCTGTCCTCCTCCTCCAGGAAGCCTGCCCTGACTTGGGGATAACTAACACCTACCACCTGCCAGGGTCAGCACTTCACTCACTGCTTGATGAGGACTGAGGGCTGCCTGCGTCCTTCTGTGTCCTTCTTGAACTCCTGTAGCCACAGAGTCCAGATTCTGTGCCTTGTCCTAGGATTTGTCCCTCGGGTATGGTAGGGCTTGCCCTTTTCTCCCCTGTGGGCCAGCACAGAGCCCCAGTCAGTTCTGGGGCCCAAGGGAGGCTGCAGAGGAGACACCTTTTCTAGTGGTTGATACCCAGACCCCGGGTCCGCATGGCTGGCTCTGCCCTCCCTGCCAGGTCCCACTGGTGGAGAACGAGAGCGAGCGAGAAGACTCACCCTTGCCCCTCTACTTCCCCTGGCACCTCCTGCCCCCAGGGAGCCTCCACTCTTCTGTCCTCTCGTCCCCTGGAGCCCAGGAACCCGCAGGGGCACCCTGACCTGGGCCTCCCAGAATGCCTTGCCCTCCCCTCCAATGCGAAGGGATGTGCAGGAGCTGCCAGGAGGCCCCCACAATGCTCGGGCCCAACCCCTGACAGTACCAGTGGGGACGCTGAGTCAGGACCCAGGCGGGTCTACTCCCTGTACCTGGGGACTGTGCCTGAGCCCACACCCATGGGCCAGCCTTGGGCTCAGCGACCTTCCAGCTCAGGGAGCCGTGGTGGACCAGACGCTGTCCTTTGTCCAGGGGGTCCATGTACCCCAGGGCTGAGCTGGGTCAAGAGGACAAGATCCCCAAGGATGTTCTCAAGTCACTGTAAGAGCAAACACCTGACACAACCAGATGCTTGTCAGTAGAGAAACTGTTAACAAAACCACGGCTCTGGCTCACCTCCTGAAAAACACCTCGAAGCCGCTAAGAGAAATAACAGGTCTGTGTATGACAAGGCATGATCCTCTCAACTTACGGGGATAAGGCAAATCCCAGAACAAGACATCAAACAGGACCTTCCTTCTGTTATTTAAAAAGCCCCTTATCGCAGCCAGCAGGTGGCATAGTGGTTAGAGGCACTGGACTCCCACATGGCCAACCGTGGTTCTAGTCCCGGACCTGGCAGCTTGCTTTCTCACTTTCTCTCTCTCTCATTCACTCTGTTCCTCTCTGGTCAAATAAATAAATAAAATAAAGTAAAATAATTCTTAAAAAAAAAAAAAAAGCCCTTTATCTATCTGTGCACATGGAGATCTTTTGTTATATTAATATGATAAGGGGGGACCTGCAACATGTATGGGGGGACTTCAATTCCAGAGAAATGGAGTTAAAGCGTGAGTTCCTTCTGGTGCAAAAAAAATTCTGAAATCCATTTTATAATACGTGTTTTCCGTGGACATCCTGAAGGCCCATGTACCCCTAAAGATGGAGAATGGTGGAGGATGCTGGGTGGGAAAGTGGCTGGTGTGAGCTGCCGGCCTAGCACCCGGGTTTGTGTGATGGAGATGTACACAGATTACTTCAGCACACATGTAAATTTTTTTTTTTTGGAAAGGTTTTTGCTATAGGGCGCGTGTGCTCACCAGACAGAGAGAGAGAGACAGAGAGACAGAAAGCAAGAAATAACCCCCCAAGGGGGATGGCCACGCCGCAATCTCTTCTCCATTCTCCTCTCGGGATCTTGGGCACGTACGCACACACACGTGCCCGGCGTGAGTTTTAAGCCACCTGGTCCAGGACTTGAACTGTGGTCAACTACATGGGAGTCCAGCGACATAGCCATTATGCTAACTGCTGGTCCCAGTATTTTTAAGATCATAGATCATAAAATTGTACACACACACACATTTCAAAAGGCTGCCTGGCTGTTCTTGGCTGCCCCTGGCCCAGCTGGCCCGGCTGCTCCCTCACCCCAGCCCCTCACTGTCTGCCTCATCATCCCCCTGCCGCCCTGGTCCTGATCTCGGTGCAGCAACACCCCTGGCAGCCCGCCCTGGTCTATCAGACTCAGACCCCTCGGCTTTGCAGCAACTGTTCTCCAGCCTCAGCAGGGAGCCGGGAGCCACGGAGAGATGAGACCTGGGGGTCCCGGCTCTCAGTCCCCTAGAAACAGTTTCTTCCCCAAAGGCTGGAGCTGTCAATCTACAGAACAGGAAGGAAAGAGCTGAACCAGGCTCTGCTCTGTGTCTGGGGGCCAGGAGGAGTTACAGAAGGACCCTGCACTGGTGGAACTTGATGGCTGGTCACACGTGTCATTCTGCAGATTGGGGGTGAGGGACGGGGCGGATGGAGTAGTGCAAGCCCGAGGGAGTCTGTGCAAAATGTCTGCCCGACCCCCAGTTCACGCCCAGCATCCCTCTCCATCTGCTCCCAACGGTGGAGACACCAAGAGCCACCCACAAGAGGCTGATATGGCAGGACTGGCCGGGCCCAGAGCGGGTGGGCAGGGCAGAGCGTGTGCATGTCAGAGGTGGCCCAGGGAGGACACTGACTTTCTGGCTAATAAAGTCAAATTCCATGATCGCCACGACTCTGGACTGAGAAGCCCATCAGGGCTTCATAAATATCGAGTGTCCGAGTGACCGTCATCCTGTGACAGCTGCAGCCCTAGGTCCGAGGGCAGGCAGGGACAGAGCCCCAGAGTCAGTCAGTCATCCACCCAGAAGCTGGTCAGATCTGGATCTGCTCCTGAACACAAAAGAAACCCCGAAAGGGCCCAGAGGAAACTAAAAGCCGGGCCTAGAGGAACAGGGAGAAGACCAGTGACGCTGTTGTCTTTCCGATTTTCAAAACACACGAATGCATTCCCTTTAAGGATGACAAACGCGGTATCTAACGGCTCCCAGGCCTCCGTCTCCCTCGGCCCCTTCAGGTGGAGTGGGGCAGAGGAGGGTAAAAACGTGGGCCCTGCCGGGGGGCCAGAGGGGCATGGGAGGACCAGCAAGTTCTATTGGGTTGTTGGAAAAGTCATGGCCATTTTTGCATAGAAAAACAGAAAAAAATCCATCATGACTTTTCTGACGAAGTGACAGAACAGCTTTCAGCTCGCAACTGTCTATACGTCTCGCTCCCCACAGACCGCGAAGCCTGGCAGCACGAGCTCAGATGAGTGCCTAGCTATTACACGGGCCTGCATGGGACCAGCCAGTGGTTAGGCTCGCTGGATCCCACACAGCCAACTGCACAGTTCGAGCCTCAGACCCGGTGGCTTGAGAAACACTCCAGGTGTGTGTGCATGCCCAAAATCCCGAGAAGGGAGTAAAGGAGAAGGGACTGCTGCACAGACATCCTCCCAGGGTCGTTTTTCCTCTCTGTGTCTCTCTTTGGTGAGTGTGCAGACCCTATAGCAAATTTTTAAAAATAAATATTTAAAAAACATGGTTCTGTGTGTTTTAGAGAGGCTCTCTACAGGTCCCAGCTGCCTTCGGGAATCTCTCTGCACCCTCCCCTCTACCTCTCTACCCATGTTGCCATCACCCTTTGCAAAGCCACTGTCGTCTGGCTGGAGCAGAGCTGCCACCACCTCCCCTACCCTATACTCTCTCTTGCTCTTCCACAAGCTTCTCCCAGCAAAGCTGGGAGCCTTTCGAAGCCACACCTCAGACCTCACTGTACACCTGCCCCACACCTTAGCCCCCCAGCCCTTCCCAGCTCCCCGGTGGCGTACGGCACCCATGTGGTTTCTCCAGCATCCCAGCTCCCTGCTTGCCGGCCACGCTAGCCTTCCCACCTCAGGGCCTTCGCACACACGGTCCTCTCCACCTGCACCATCCTCATCCCAGCTCTGCACCCAGCAAGCTCACACTTCGACCCTCAGCTCATTCAAGCTTTCCTTTCCTCGGAAGAGACGTTTCCAGTCTCCAGCGTAACCCAGAGTTCTGCCCTTATTCGTTCTCACGCCACATCTAACACATAACACTAATTCACGCGTTTAGTTTTCTGGTATCTGTCTCTTGCAGTGGAAACTGGCCTACAGAGAACCATTTTACTGACAGTAGAGCACCGTGCCTGGCCCAAAGTAGTTGCCCGAGAAACACTGGGAGGCATGACTGGCGAGCTGGTGGCCGGGCAGCCTTAGCTGGGGCGCAGGGAACATGGACACCCTGCAGAGGACGGGGCCGGACGGGGGCAGCCTGGGTCTGCGAAGGCAGGGACCCTGGCCCAGGTGAGAGAGGGAGGGCCAGCACCCACAGCCCCTCGGGCGGCCCTTAAGCAGCAGGTCAGGGTGCCTATGAGGGGATGGGAGTGGCTGGCGTGCCAGGTGTGACTGTGCGTGCACGTGTGGAAGAGGACGGGGGCCCACTGCGGGCTGCCGGGGAAGGGGAGTCCGCCTCGTTGCCGCAGATTTGTATTCCCGCCGTCTTTTATTTCAGGCCTTGTTTATTTCTCCTTAAAACGCGGCTGCTGTGCCAAGAGTCATACCCGAATTAGCTGCGAGTGTGTAATTTTACAGCTATTACCCGGGTGCTCCTGTGACTCGGGTAACAACGAGGGAGATGCAAACAAACGACGGCAAAGGCGGTCTAGCAAGGAGGCCCTGAGTGCACGTCGCACAGTGGGACCAGGCCCGTCCCTTCCCGTCCCTAGTCCCCACTCCCACCAGCCTCCTCCAGGCCAGGGCAGGCCCAGAAAGCGGCCAGTGGGAGGTCCCGGAGCCCCTCCTGTCATCGCCCCCTCCCCTCGCCCCAGTAAACTCACAACCAGGCCCCCCTCTAACTCCCCCTCCACAAAGGCAAACAAAGGCCCGGCCTAATTATGTGATATTTCCCTTCTCTGGTGGCTAATGGCACCAGCGCGTGTGACATTTCGCTCTCTTTCCTCTATTATTCTTGCTTATTATCTGGCTGCTGCCGGAGGCACCGGCTGAGCTGGCACCGATGCCCACCCCACCCTACCCTCCTCCCTTTGGCTCCGTCCCCTTACTCTCCTCAGGCCCCTCCCTGTCCAAGAAGGATGAATCTTTCCCCGGCCTTCGAGCTCCACTTCGAGAGCCGTGGGGTGCAGCCGCGGTCTGGGCAGAGGGTCGTCCTGGGCTGCTGAGGGGGCAGGTCCGCAGGACACGGGCTCAGCTACAGCCTTACACACACCCCACCCCGTGCCTCAGTCTCTCTGAATCTGTACAAGGTGGAACTTGATCCCCACACGTTCTTCTAGTGCTGCTATGTTTTCTTTTTTAATTGCCAGAGGGGGCTTGTACGTGCCAAAGACAGAGACAGACAGAAATCATCCTCTGTGGGGTATGGTCATGCCACAATCCCCTCTCCTCCATTTCCCTATCCTGTCAGGATTTGGGGCACGCACACACACGCATTCAGCATGTTCCTTAAGCCGGCAGGGCTGGGATTTGAATGGCAGTCAGCCCTGTAGGATCTGGTTCTCTTCACCACTCGGCCACGAAGCTGGCCTGTCCACAGTCTCCATGCAGAGCTGGGTCTAGCCTTGGTCTGGCCCTGCTCAGCTCAGTGTCCTTGTCTAAATCTGTGCTCTGGACCAAGCATCCCATTGCCTGATGTCTTTTGTCCTTGCACCTGCACACACACACACACACACACACCCCACCCCAGCCAGAAGAAGAACTTCCTGAGAGGGCTCAAGGGGCTTGCTGTGCCATGACCAGCAATGTAGCAGACCCAAGAACGCGGCTCCCCTCCCCGTTGCTTCTCTGAGCCTTCCCAGGCCTCTGTCTGCCAGCACCTGCCTAACACAGCCCTGAGAATCTGGAGGGGCACAGGGGGCATGGCAGTGTCCCCTGCTTCTATCAGAGGTGGCATTCGATGGGTACCAAAGATAGGAGCCCCAGGACACAGGGGACATGTAATATGCTGACACCCAGCTCTCACGGGGAAGTAGTGCCAAAACCCTCTCTGAGCTGGCTTGAGGCCCAGCCTGGGAAGCTCACTGACCACCACCTTTTGTCCAGCCAGGCCGGGCTCCTCCCTGCCCCCTATCCCACCACTCCTTCGGGGACTTCCTGGTGCCTGCTCCATGCTCACCCCTCTGTCTAGCCTGGCCTGTGAGTGCCCAGAACAGAGAGCTCTACTTCCACAGCCTCCCCTAGGTCCTGGCCTCCGGAATGGCACACTAGAACACAGAGCAGCCACGGGGAGATGAAACATTTCCACCGCTGTACACAGCAAAGGCCAAGGGACGCTACTCCGCACATGTTCCCTGAGTCAGGTCTTTATACACATCTTTTTTTTTTTTTTGGAGAGGTTTTTGCTATAGGGCGCGTGAGCTAGCCAGAAAGATAGAGACAGAAAGCAAGAAATCACTCCTCAGGGGGATAGCCACACCACAATCCCTTCTCCTCCATTCTCCTCTTGGGATCTTGGGCACATATGCACACATGCCCAGCATGAGTTTAAGCCACGTGGTCCGGGACTCGAACCGTGGTTGACTACATGGGAGTCCAGCAACATAGCCATTATGCCAACTGCTGATCCCAACGCATCATGTCTTTGCCTCTCAGCCATATGAGGTGGACACTATTATTATCCCCATTTTGTAGGAGAAACAGAGGCCCATCCCTGGAAGTCGTTTGCTTAAAATCTTGCAGGTATTAACCACTCAGCCACCCTGCCTTCAGGTGGCCCATTTCACGCCCAGAATGCAATGAACTACCACCCAGTACCATGAGGACTGGTCTTGGGAAGGAAATGCTCGAGGAGGAGTGATCGAAGGACCCAGTAAGTGAGATCTAAGGTCCTCTGCGCTCCAGCACACAGTAGGACTCAGTGAATGCTGACCAGTATATGACAGCGTGAATGAAACCTGAGTGTCTGAGGCCGCATGTGTGCAAGCCCAGGACGGAGAAGCAGCACCTGGCTGTGCAAGAGGGTGGAGTGCTGGCCCAGGTGCCCTTGCCTGCCCATCAGGAAGGCCCCTGGGCTCCTGGCCCGCCTTTCCAAATCCTGCCAGGTGAGATTAGCCCCAGCCAGCCAGACAGCCAGCCAGCAGTTTGGCAGCCTGAGGCCGGCTTCACTATCTCTCTGCGCTCCTTGGGAAGGAAGCCTTTATCAGCAAAGGCTGGTTTTGAAAGCCCTAATTGTCAAGCACAGTCCCATCAAAGGGGCCCAGAGGAGGCCGCCCCCACCCTGCTTCGCCCCAGCAGGCTCGGTTGGCTCCCCACAACAACTGGCGGGTGTATATTTTAAAATATCTAAATGCAGCTGAAAATAAAAATTATTTACACTCCCAACCAAGCTGGCAGGTCGCTTGAAAGTGTGCACTGACGGTGCCTCTCCCTCCCCGGCTCTCCCTCGCTGATAAAGGGCCATAAACAAGGCTGACACATTTATAATAACCTTTTTCTTCCTCTCCTTCCTCCCTCTCCTGGGCTCCCGTCTTGGCCTCTCACTCACACACTATGAGGGATAATTTTTTATTATTCTGCCATTAGCAGAGAATAGAGAGTTTGATGGGGGAGAATAAAACGTCAAATCATTTAGGAAGAGGGTGAGAAAAAACAAGCCGGCAACTTTTATTTTTCCACGTCAGCAGCGGCTGCTGGGGTGTCACCATTGCATCCAGAGCTGGGAAATTTATTTTTCAATCCCTCCCTTCTCCACTCTCCTTCCCGGGGGTCAGAACCAAGTCCACTGGGCTGGCTGGGGTTTTCCACTAGTTTGCCGGCGGGGCCTGGGTCCGAGTGGAAGATGGTGTGGAATTTCCGCGGATGTGGACAAGGGGCCCTGATGGCTTTCTGCCCCACAGGCCTGGGCCTGTCTGGTCAGCAGGCATGGACGTGGCGGCCTGCAAGTGTCTGTTTTTATGAGGAGATGCAAGGGCAGCCAGCGGTCCCTGGAACAGCCGGCCCCGTGCACACCACACATGGGGGAGAGGCTGTGTGCAGAGCAGGGAGGGGCCTGTGATGTCCAGGACCTGTGCACAGAGCCTCGGCACAGGGTCGGGGTTGGGAGGAAGGACAGCTATGGGGGGCGTGGGCAGGGGGGCGCCTTTCCCAACTGCCTGGAGGTCTCGGAGGCCCTGGGCCTCAGTTCCAGTCACGCTAAGACTCTGCTCCTGGCCCCAGAGCCGGAACTGTGACCCATCCCTCGTCCCCGCAAGGTGGCACTACAGGGGGATGCTCTTCCCACCTCCATGACCTTACTGCTGCCTGTACCAGGTTGTGACAGTGGACGGGGTTGGCCTCCCCCTGGAGGAAGCAACCCGCCTGGGAGGCACTCCCTCACCCCCAAATGCAGGCTCTGAGGCCGGAAGCTCAAAGCCACCGCTGCTCCCAGCAGGGGCTAGGCCCAAGGGCTGGGGTAATGGCCAGGGCTTGGAGAAGGGATGGATTACAGAGGGGCAGGGAGAAGCTGGGGGCCCTCAGCTTACCTCCAGGGGGTGCTGCTACCACTGTGCTCACCCTGGGCAGGTGCACCTTGTATGTTTTCTGGGCGGAAGGCAGAAAGGCCCCTCTTACTAATCCTGGCAAAGGCACCCTGTGGCCCAGGTCTGCAGGGGTGCCAGGCAGAAAACTGTGTGGGCTGGGAGCAGACGTGGGGTTTAGGGAAACCCGGGCTCTGCAAGGGCATGCTAGAGTGGGGCCTGGGGGACAGGCCCTGCCACAGCGAGCTCCCGGGCACACATGTGGATGTGGGCACACTCAGGTCGGCACAGCGAGGCCCCTGGCCAGGGTGGCTACAGGGTGTGATGTGGCAGCAAGCACCGTGCCCACCCTGCTCACTTCCACCCTGGCAGGACTGGCCCACGCCCACTGCACCAGCAGAATTGTATCCTCACTGGACCTCAGGTGCCAGGAAGTGGCCAGGGTTCAATTGTGACGGGACCCCGACCCCTGACCAGCCACCCATTCTCTTGACAGATGCTCCCCAGTGGTGGGTCTGGGTGCCCAGCTCCCTGGGGGTGGGGTGTGACATTCCCCAGGGGGCCACAGGGCGGGAACCCCACCCCCTGCCCTGGCTCTACAGCATCCTTTCTTCTCTCCATCAAAGGGACATCTGTCTCTCCACGGGAGGGAGACCATCCTCCTGGGAACACACTCAGGGCTTTGAAGTCCAGCTTGGCTCAGTCAGCCAGGCCTTGGCAGTACCCCCCCCCCTGCCCTGCTGCACCCCGCCCCCGGGCCCTCTCCCTCCCTCACACGAAGTCCCCCATCCCTCTCCTCCCTGCAGCTGCTCCCTCCTCAGCCTGCCAGGGAGCACCGCCTCTGCCTGGCCCTGGTCTGGAGGGAAGACTCCAGATGGCAGAATCCACCCTGCCCACGACCCCCACTAGGCCCGTTTCCCATCACCTGTTTCATGTGTGCGCATGTGTGTACGTGTGCATGTGTGTACACATGCATGTGTAACTACTGGCCTCCAACCCCAGGACAGGGAGACCCCTAGACCAGGGCCTGGGCTCCCCTCCCACTGCCCTACAGGGCAAGGCCTCCTTTGCTTTCTCACTGCGCCCCCCGTGGGGCGGGATGGGTCAGGGCTGGCACCAGCCAAAACTAAAGGGGGATGGAGCCTTGGGAAGGCTCAGAAGCAGGTAGGGGAAGGAGGTGTTAGAGCCAAGGGGCACCCATGGAAGCTGGGGTGGAACTCCAGAGACAGGCATATTGCTGGCAGGCCACGGCCACCTGCTTCTCAGCCAGGCCCAGGGCGCTCTGTTCCATGCAGCTCCCCGACATGGCAGGAGCTCCCAGGGCTCAAGAATGGGCCTCCCTGAGGGAGGCGAGATGCTGGGGAGAGCCCAGGCTGGCTGGGCAGTAAATGGGGCAGGCAGGCCATAAATCCCAGCTCAAGAAACCTGCCCCGCCCGGCTTTGTGACGGCCACTTAATTTAACCACTGCTGTCACTACAGCTCTGTGGGCCTACTCGCTGGGCCTGTGGGATTTATGGCCCCAGGGAGGCCTTTGTGTGCTTGAAGCACCGGCTAGATGCCCGACCTGCCCTGGCCAGACCCAGGGTCAGAACAAGAAGTCCTGCCAGTGGGGTGCCCCCAAACAAGGGCAGCCCCTCCACCCTCTCCCTGGGCACCCGCAGCCTCTGCCCCACTGTTGAAGATGTCCATTCTGTTGATGGGCAAGACCGAGGGTCTCTGTGACCACAGAGGATGCAGACAGACGCGCTGCCGGGTTCTTACTGGGACGTGGCGGGGTCCTCACCCTTCCCCTCTCACCTTTCCCCTCTCAGCCTCCTGCCTCTCCAGGGTAGTCAGACCTCCTCAGGCCACACACACCAGGTCGGGGGCAGGCATTCATTGACTGCCTGGCCTGGCCCGGAGCTGCCTCCAGGGCATCCAAATGGAGTTCTGCAAGGTCCGCTAATCAGGCGGATTAGCCGTAATCCTCCCTCCCAAGCTCCCCCTGCTTCTAAACACTGAGACCATGTCTGACATCTCCTGACGGGCCTGCAGGGTGAGCAGTCCCCACGCCTCACACGCCTCTCCCAAAGGCAACTGGACTCCCCGCTGGGACTCGGGACCCCGCCCCGTGTGGTGCTCCCCTCCGCGGTTGGGGTCCCACATTAACAGACTCCTTCACAGCACCGGCATGGGGCCAGGCCATGTAGGGATTCCCTGTGGAAACAGGCTGGGGCCTCCAGCCCAGCTCCACCAGCCCCTTCTGTGTGACCTTGGGGGAGAGCTGTGAGCTCAGACACCGACAGAGCTAGCCCAGGCACCCGGGGGTGAGCGGTGCTCCTGAAGCCCGGTGGAGCGGCGGGGCGGTGGGGGCCTGCGTCCCAGCCCAGGGACACGGCAGACAGGAGACAGCAGTGTGCCTCGCCTCCGCATCCCTCCCACCAGGCTTGCAGGATGGACACACCCAGCTTGGGTGGCAGGACAGGGTGGGGCTGGGGTCTGGAGCTCTCCAGGAAGCCAAGCCTCTCCTGGCTCTTGCTGTCTACCCTGTCCCCTTTCCTCTCTCCTAGCAGTTAGGGCAGGCCTGGCTGGCCCCAGTGACCGGCCTGGCCCCAAAGAGGCCTCTGGGCACTGCCGAGGCCACCCCATTCCGCCTCCTCTGGTTCCACCATCCTGAGTCCACTGGAGACCAGGGATGGATGGGAGGCTACCAGGCCGCCAGAGCCCTCTAAGGCCAGTGCCTGCTCCAAGAATGGAGGGCAAGGCCCAGAGCAAGCCCTCCTCTCAGCTACCTCCCAGGCAGGCTGGACACCCCCGCTGTGCAGCCCCTCGTCCACCTGCCGGAGGGTGAGCCGGGTAGGCGGGGCCTGGGCTCTCAGCCAACCACGTCGCTGTCAGTGGATCTGGAGCCCCTCCTCCCCTCTCAGTGCTGCCCTGGAAGGAAACAGAGGCGTGGACAGTCTCTGTGCTGTGCCCCAGGCGGGGACAGGCCACCCCATCCCAGAGCAGCAGGAGCGGTGTAGCCACGTGTGGGCCAGGCCTGGGTGGAAGAGTAGATGGACTTCCTGGAGGGGACGGAAAAATCAGGGGGCTCAAAGAAGGGAAAAGCTGATGGCTGTGGGGATATAGGATTCTTCATACGAGGCCTCCCACCCGGGAACGTACGGCTTCATCTCATGGATGAGGCCACTGAGGCCTGGAGGAGCAGGCAGCTCCCCCAAGGTCACCAGGCTGGAAAGGGACAGGCCCCGGCAATTGAGAGCAACAGCTGGAGCAATGACATCGGGGCCAGCAGAGCATGGCCCCCACAGAGGTAGGCAGTGTGCTACCACCGGGAAAGGGGCTGCCAAGTGGGGGACAGGGCCGTGGGGGCAGCGGACAGGAGGCCCCCAGTGTTGCTGGGCGAGTCTGGGTTTGCCCTTCCCCCTTCACATGGTGGGGAGCTTTGGGAAGGACCCTGGGGTGACAGAGGGCTCTGTGCAGTGACACAGCTCCACTAGCCCTGGCCCCCAGTCCCCAGCTCTGGGAGGCTGGGAAGGAGGGCTGCACAGCCCCTCTAATAGATTCCTCTTTGATCATGCTTTCCTGACCTTTGTAAAAGGCAATTTAAATTCTAATTGTCCTGTGAGTACCAAAGGAATCAATTAGAGACAAGAGCTGCTAATTGTACTGGGGAGCCAAGTGGGGGGTGGGAGGTACAGGGAGGTAGTGTCCAGCCCCACCCCTGCCCGGCAGCCGCCAATCAGACTCTGCTCCCTCGTCTGCCGGTGGAGTCATTTGGCAGGATCCTGGGACCACAGAGCTGGCAGTCCCTTGGGCCAGGCTGCTCCCTGTTGTAGCTCTAGGCCACCCACTGCAAGGAAGCTGTCACCACCATCCCAGCATTGCTCCCCTCCACCCTGCCACCACTGTGCAGGGACGCCCCCACCTCAAGCCCGCAGTACTCTCTGTCCTCAGGCCTATCCTGCCTGGGTCTTTGGGGAGGGACTTGCAGGTGGGATCCCAGAGTACGGCCCAAGGAATGAGCAGGACTCGTCCCGTGCCAGCACACCAGCATACACACCTGGTATCATGGTGTAGATGACGGTTTGTCCCCCAAAGGGTCATGTTTTGGAATTTGGTCCCCACAGCAGGCAGTGGACGAGGCCTGGCAGGCAGTGGCTGGATCATGAAATTGGGACGCAGAGGCACCAGTGCGTGAATGGATCACTCCCTCTCCTGAGAGGCTGAGTGCTAGCTCACAGGAGGGGAGAGTGGGCTGTTCCATGCGTTCTCTGCTTCCCTCGGCCGTGCCAGAGGCTGGCCTGATGTCAGCCCCACACCTTTGGGCTTTCCAGCCACTGGAGTTATGAGTCAAATAAACCTCTATTCTCTCCAAAGCACCATCTCAGGTATTTCTGTTAGCAGCTCAATAGTGGACCGACAGACACTCGCACACACAGCTCTCTGTACTGTGGGACACACCCCCGCAGTTCAGAGCTGGGCCTGGGGGTGTTGATCTCTGCTCTCCCACACTGGGGCCCTATTTGATCTAAGTGCAAAGTGACCACTGGGCAAAGAGCTTCTGCCTGGCCTTCAAGGCCTCCGCTGAGGCCCTCGCCTATACTGGGCTCTCCCAGGCGCTCTCCGCCAGGCAGTACTCTTGGCTCTCAGTACCTGTGGCTCAGTCACACTTCTCTCACACCATTTCCTGGCACAGAGAAGCCTCGGGCTTCTCCAGGCCCCCTCCTTGCTGAGCCTTAGAAGCATCTAGTAAGACTGGAGTGATAATTGCTTCATTGTCCTTTATCAATCTCTTGTGAGGGTGAAATGACACATGTGTAAAGCTCCCAGAGCAGGATCAGGCACACAGGAGGCACTCCATAAATGTCATCTGTTGTGGATAGCCACCAGGCCTCCATGGAGTCCATCTCACACACACGTGTGTGTCAGGATGGCTGCTCCTGAGAGCCGGAGCCTGCGCTTCGTTCCTTGGGTCAGTGCCAGCCTTTAGTAGACATCAATTAACTGTCATTGAACTGTACTGGTCCCAGGGCTGAATATGGATTTCCCTGGAATGTTGTGATCTCAGTGTCAGCCAAGTGTGCATCACTGGGCAAAATCATAGCAACACTTAATCCGAATGGCATGCTCACCAAGTGCTAAGCATGAAACACTTCATAGAAATCAACTCATGTTAATCCTTATGACAATGCCATAGGAAGTGCTGCTGTCACTCCCACTTTACAGATAAGGAAACTATGGTACAGAGGGGTGAAATAACTCACTTGTTATCACACAATTGGGATGGGCAGACCCAGGATTTGAATTCCAGACAGTCAGGCTCCAAAGTCTGAAGCTTTTTCTTCATTTTTTAATTTTAATTTGCTATTTGCTTGTGCTCACCAGAGAGGGAGAAAGTGAGAGAAAGCACCCCCAGGAGGGATGGCTATGCCACAATCCCTTCTCCTCCATTCTCTCAGGACTTTTGGTACACATGCACATGCACCTTCAAGCTACCAGGTCCAGGACTCAAACCATGTGGTTGGGCATGTGGGATCCTGACACCTTTATAACTACATCACTGGCTGGCCCTAACTTTTTAAAAGTTTGTTCATTTGTTTCTTCCATGAGAGACAGAGACAACATCCCCAAAAGGGTCTTCACACCACAACCCACCCCAGTCTCAGCCAGCCTGGATCACTGGCACACTCAGGGAGGTCCCGGCAAACCCAACATCCTTCTCGGGCAGTCCATTCAGGCTACTGATGCCTCACAACCTGGCCCCACTGTGTCCCATGTCTAACAGCAGGTGACAGGACACAGTGACACAGGAACAGTAGCACAGCCAGGACATAAACAGCTCCATCCAAGGACACTCTGTCCTGGAGACCCAGAGGTGGACCCCCACCCCCTGGAAGGTAGCCACTCTCCACAGGCCAAGTATGTTCTTGCTTAGACTTAAACAGCCTCCTCTGGGTTCCCCACCTCCACTGCTGCCTGAACCACAGCCAGAGTGGCCTTGCTGAAGTGGGACCTTGACCATGATGCTCCCCGGCGGGTCTGCCCAGGGGATAGGACTGAGCTAAGTCAGCATTTACCTCCATGAGAGAGCTGGGTT
Organism: Tupaia tana; assembly: GCA_026018925.1. Lineage (NCBI taxonomy): Eukaryota > Metazoa > Chordata > Mammalia > Scandentia > Tupaiidae > Tupaia > Tupaia tana. Next base: position 2,879,466 of record JAKSZU010000028.1, read on the forward strand.
TACCGGGGGAGGGCGGGTGTTGTGAGAGGAAGCGAGCAGAGGGCGGAAGGCCTCCCTGAAGACAGTTAAGGGACAGGAGGGGAAAGATCCCTGTCCCGCGAGGGGAGAGAGAGGCGGGAAGCCAGGAGTCTGGCATCAGGAGGCTGCGGGGAGACGAGGCGGTGCCAAGGTGGGCCGTGCCTCGGAGTCCCTGCATGCTGGCTCTCAGCACTTGGGCGACTCGGCGGGTGCCGGTGACCTCAGTGAGAATCACTTCATGGGGCGTCCCAGGTACAGAGGAGCAGCAGAAGTCGGGGAGAGAAGCAGGGGACACGGACAACGCTCCCAAGCAGCAGGGGCGAGGGACAGCCCACACAGTGGCGGTGAGAAAGGCGCCACCCTGCAAGGCTGACCGTGGGCAAGGCTGTAGGTTTGCATCCGGAGACCTCCCCAAGTACACCGGGCACGTGTAGACCCGTGACATGGGCCGGCTGAAGCTGGGGGCAAGTTGTGGCAAGACCTTGTTGGGGGCCGGCAGATGGCATGGTGGTTAAAGGTGCTGGATTCCCACATGGCTAACTACAGTTCGAGTCCTAGACCTGGTGGTTTGCTTTCTTGCTTTCCCTCTCTCTGTGTGTCTGTCTGTTCAAGTTAAAAAAAATAACAAATGGAATTAAATAATCTTTTTTTTTTTAAAAAAAAAAAAAAAAGACCTTGTTGGGGGCACTCGCTGTCTCTCTGTCTCTGCATCTCTCACACTTGTGGAAAAAGAAACTGGGAAAGAGAAAAGAGGAGGAACTGGGAAGGGTCTGGCCACGGCAGAGGGATGCCAAGGTCCAGGGAAGGTTTTGTTTTAAATAAGGAAGCGCAGGTCTTCAGTCCCGCTCAGTCCTGGCTCCCACCCCCCCGCCCTTGAAGACTCATGTTGGGGCGGGGGTGGGAGAAAGTGACACAGGTCGTCAAGTGCAGAGAGAAGCCCGACCGGCTCAAGGTCCTTGTATGTCAGCATCAGGTTTGGGGCAGGGTGCGGACCTGGCCCTGCTTCCTGCCTTGCTCCTAGCTTCATCTGGGCAGGCAGCCTCGGCTCCACACAGCCCTAAGGAGGGGTAGGGGGGAGTGGAGCCGGGGTGCAGGGCTGTGGGGGTCCCTGGGCATTGGGAAGAGAGCTGGGCAGGGACCCAGAGGAAACGCTATGCGGTCAGGAGCTGTCAAGGTCTAGGGCTGGGAATGGGGACACCCTCAGGTCCCAGACTAGTCCCCACCTTGCCAAATGCTGCAGGGCCCTCCCCTGTCAGCTCCAAGCCCCAGAAACTCCAACAGTGGCCACAAGAGGCTAGACAAGCTGACCCCAGTGTTTTCCTGCCTCATCTCCCTAGAGAATAGAGCACGGAGTTGTGAGCCGGGGCGGGGCTGCAGCCCGGGCATCACCGCACCAGGTCCCAGCCCTTCCGCCTGCGCGGAGACCACGGCTGTGAGATGTAAGTAAGACCCGAGGCTAATTCCCTCGGTCAGGAGGAGGAGGCTCTGCAGCCTTTGCAAACCCTAATTAAACCCGCTCGGGCGGTGTAACACCAAAATCAGTTCCAAGATCAATATTGCTATTCATTTAGAAGTGTAACGAGGTTAGAGAGGTGAGCAAAGGAAATAATTAACTCATTTGCAGCCTTTTTAAACAGAAACAGTCATTTTAATCTCCAGGGTAATTAGCTATGCTCTGTCCATCAATCATGACTGTGGCCATTATTTTAAGTATTTGATTAATCAAGGAGGGGGGGTTAGGGCACCCCTCCCGGCCCCCAGGACAGGCACACAAACTGGGGCTGATCCCTGCATAGGCATGGGGGCCCCTTTTCAGCAGGAGGGCTAGGCCAGTGCTGACAGTGGCTGGCAAGGAGGGGCCTGCCTCCAGGGAGTCCCCAGGTAAGGCAGGTCACAGACGCCGGGACAGCACCCCCTCCTGGTTTGTCTCCTTAGGACAAGCTCCTCTGGGTGTGAAAGGGTCGGGGGCCTGGAGCCTCTGGTTCTGGCCCGTGTGACCCCCCGTGGGGCCAGCACCTTCTCCCGTCCTAGGCTGGAGAGGATGCCAGAAGAAGCGGCCAGACACTCCCTGTTCTAAGTGCCCAGGGGCGTCCAGCCACTGGAGGGCAGCAGAGTCCCAGGGACCCCTGAGCCCAGGCCTGGCTGTGCAGAAGGGGGCCGCGGCCGAGCCCAAGCTGTGCCCTTGGAAGCCTGGGCTCTGGTCCCTCTTGAAGGGGAGGTGTCCTGAAGGGGACGTCTGCCACCCCGAGGGGCAGGCGGCAGTGATCACTGTCCCCACGTAGTAGACGGAGAACTGAGAGGCCAGAGAGGGTCAGGATCTACCTGAACACAGCCAGGGTGTGGCCTCACACTGAGGACCCGCAGGCCCGTCCCGAAACTCAGAGAGGATGCTCTGGGGCACGAGGAGGCAGAGACGATCCAGACTGTCCTGTCTCCTTCTAACAGTCCAGACTTGGTCATCCTCAGCGGCCAAAAGGACCCTCAAAACCACTGGCCTGTCTCCCTTGAGTAACAGATGGAGGAAACTGAGGCCCAGAAGGGCAAGGCATAGCTATCCTGATGCCCTGGGAGGAGGGTGCCCTGGCAGTCAGGGAAGGCTTCCTGGAGGAGAAGAGTGTTCCCGACAGGGAGGGACGACTGTGTAGAGGCACAGGAGAGAGCAGCAGTTGGCTGGGTAGTTAGGATGGCCAGACTGCGGGCTGCATGTGTCCAGCCACGGGAGCGTGCCGCCCCGACACACCTGGTGGGCTCCTGGGTCTCCCAGCTCCCACTGCTGGGCCTGTGCTCTGGTGCCCTGACTCTCCCCAGGACATCCCGTGGGTGCCCAAGACTGCAGTACTCTGTCCCTGGGGCAGGCAGAGAGGACTGTCAGCCCAGGGGCAACCCGGGAAGGCAGGGGCGTGGCTGGGTGCCACAGCTGGCACCGCCTCCAGCCCTGGGCAGGCCCCACAGGTAGGGGCGGAAGACGGGAATGCAGAAGGAGAAGCAGGAGGAGGCAGAGAAAGGGGAGCCTGGATCAGGCCTGGAGCTCGGTTGCTAGGGGCAACGCATTGCCTTCTGAGGATGAACCAGATGCTGAGGAGGGAGGACAGAGAGAGAAGGGCTGGGGTGCAGGGCAGATCCCGGGCCTGGAGTGGGGGCCCCCGCCGCTAGGACCCTGGAGGCCGAGCGTGCAGAGCCCCGGGGGGAAGGGGAGCACCTCTCAGTGGCTGTTCCGACCCTGGGCCCAAGGCGGGCATTTCACGTGGGCGGAGGGTGGGGAGGGCTGGGCACCCACATTTGTAAGCTCCCCACGGCCGCTCTCCGGGCTGTGACTGGGACTGCAGAGTTCGAGCAGTCGCTGAGGCTGGAGCAGGGCTGGGGGGAGCGCCAAACCCACGCCCAGCCCCCCACCCAGGGCCTGCACCTCAAGCTCCACTTTTTTAAAAATAGAATTTTAAAACTTTTATTTAACTGTATTTTAATTTGACCAGAAAGGGACAGAGTAAGAGAGAGAGGGGAGAGAGTAAGTGAGAAAACAAGCCACCAGGTCTGGGGCTCAAACTGCGGTAAGCCATGTGGGAGTCCAACACCCTCAACCACCAAGCCACCTGCTGGCCCCTAAAGGATTTTATTATTTCAAAATGTGACCAGAGAGGGAAAATGAGAGAGCAAGCTGTCGGGTTCGGGACTTAAACCACGACCGGCAATGTGGGGGAGTCACCACACCACCTGTCACCACACCACCTGCCGGACACACTGCACTTTTTTTTTTTTTTTTTTTTTTTTTTTTTTTAGAAAAAGAAGCTTACATCTCTTCTGTTCATTTTTGTTTTTAATGTGTTATCAGGCACATGTACTTGCAGGAGAGAGAGAGAGAGGGAAAGTGAGAAATCATGCCCCCTGGGGGGGCCCACCACAGTGTATGGTAGGTAGGTGCACACGTGCACACACACACACACGCACGCACACTGGTGTTTTTCCTTTTTTTTTTTTTCCAAGCCGCTGGGTCTGGGACTTGAACCACGCGGTTATGTGGGATCCAGCCACATTAACCACCACGCTACTTGCTAGCCCCCCATACCTTGCTTCTACCCAGAGGAATAACTCACAGTTGCAGAAAAGTACGAGCTGAGGGCTGGAGAGCGGAGGCCTGGATACCCGCCCAGCCCGGCCTCACTTCGCCTGTCTATAAAATGGCGAACAGCTCGCCCTCGGGCGTCCATCAACGGGAACTCCACACACACATGTGAGGGCCCTTGCTCAGATCACAGCAGAGGCGGGGAGGATAAAAGGGGAGCCTCGTGCTCACATTGGCCTCGTACCGAGGAGGGACCTCAGCAGAGAGGCTGCAGGCCAGCCGGCTCGGGGAGAGCTGGCGGGCGGAGCCGATGCCGCCCAGGCGCCTTGACAGTCAGTGCAGGGAGCGTCCCAACCCCCCAGGTGCTTCAGGCGTTTCTTTCTCCACCACCCCCTCCACCCCCAGCCGGCTGGCCCTTCATCGCAGATGGCCGACCTTTTTTTTTTAAGTTCTTGCCTTGAGACATAAAGATCGTTACATCCTTTGACAGTTGGCACCAAGAATAACGATCCCAGAGATGACAACCACACAACCCGGGTGTTGCAGAACCCAGCGGACATCCTAACCCCTAACCCCGACTCCCCAGCCATAACCCTGCTTTCCGTAAGACCCTATAAAAGCCCCAGCCCCTGCTCTTCGAGGACGAGGCAGCTCTCCATGTCTGGCCCCTTCCCTCCCCGAAGGGGGTCGGACGGTGTCCTGCTGCTTATTCCGGGTCTGTGGCTCTTCCTCGCCCCCGGCACCGGCCACCCTAACTAACGTACGCCGTGGACTCCAGAGCCCCCGACCTCTTGATGTCGCTCCTACACCGAGAACACACCCGTGGGGTTGCCCTGGGGTGAACCCCGCAGGCCAGAACTGGCTGACACTCAACCCCCTCCCGAAGTTCTCCCCAGCCCACTTTCATAGCATCAGCTCAACCGATTCAACCTCCTCTGGCCAAGCTGCCCAGGCAAAGCTCGCCCTCCCGGGGCATCAGGCCTGCTCACCAGCCGGTTACCTCCTGGCCCTGCCTTCTGCCTGGAAGTTACTGCCGCCGCTGTGTAAGCAGCGGCCCGACGGGTAGTGCTGTAACCAGAGGCCGTTTCCTAGTGCTCGTGGATCCTGCAAGTCCGGCGGTCGGTGGGACACACGGGGGACAGTGTGTGCTTGGGGACAGGGTCAGGGTCTGGGGTCTGGAATAATCTAGAAGCATGGTTACTCACATGCCTGGTGGTCGAAGCTGGCTTGGGCTGGACACGAGGCTGGGGCGCTGGTGGGAACACCTCCACGGGGCTCACACGTGTGGCTTGGCCTTCCTCAGAGCCTTGGGCCTAGCGGGATATTGTCCACGTGGCCCAGGGCCCCAGGGGCAGCAGAAGCCACATTGCGTTCTGTGCCGCGAGTGTCACTCCCGCCGTTCTCTCGTGGTCGGTGTGCGAGGACAGGCGCAGGCCGGCGCCTCCAGGAGCAGGCGAGGAGGACACACTGCCGAGTCTGTGGGACGGGCAAGATGATATGGCCCTCTTCGGAAGACCACTGCTCTGCGACCCCCCATCCTTGCTGCCACCCCCACTCAGTCCCCCCAGGCCCTGTGCCGGCCGGCCCTGCCCAGACGGAGCTAGAACACGGCGGCGTGGGGGATCCTGGCCTCCGTCCTGCTCCCCTGGCTCCCTGGAACCTTTTCCGGGCACGAACTGCGTCCCGTGCTCCTGAGACACGGCTCCGACGGGGCTGCCACCCGCCTGCCTGGGACCACCGTCCCGACTTCCCAGCTGTGGTGCGAGGGTCTCGCTCTCCCCCAGCCCCCAGCACAGCCTGCTGAGCTTGCCCCGTTTCCTCAACGTGAAGGCCATCCCAGCCCAGAGCCCTCTTCCCGTGCCCACAGCGGCCGGCCCCAGGTCCCAGGTCCCGCAGCCCTCCTCTCCGTTCTCTCACCTACACGCCGGCTACGCCTCCTCCGCGGAGTCCTGGCCAGCGCTGGCTCCTGGGCAGGCCAGGACGGGCCTTGCACCCCCTGGAGTCCCGGCCTCCTCCCGGCTTCCTTCTCTGCTCCAGCTCTGCCCGCAGCAGCTGTACTGGCACCAGGCCGCACGAGGCTCAGCAGCACCTGGCCTCACCTGGCCTCGCGCTCTTCACTGCCCTCACCTGGGCCCCGCACTCCTCCTCGCTGTGAGGTTTGATTCGGGAGCGGTGGCCAAGTCAGAGGTGGCAAAGGCGAAAATACCAGAGTCAGGCCTTGGGGTTTAATAAAACCGACATAATCTATTCTGCGCTCTCGCTCTTGGGTGAGGTCCCCTCGGCCTCGGCCTGGGGAGTCACACCCAGGATGGGTGCTGCTCGTTCTTAAAGGGCCGTTGTCCAATAGGTGGTCACCACGGGCCCTTGTCTGGCCAATGAAGTTCGCTGTTTCTGTTCAGCATGGGGCGGGGGGGGGGGGGGGGCGCCAAGTGCAGAAGAGCAGGGAAGTCCGTTGGTGATGGCGGGCCAGGTGTGGACAACAGGAAAGTTCCTGCTGGCGGGAATGTTTCCGCCATGTTTCTTTTCCCTCCCCCCAGACCTTATACACACCACCTTGCCCAGCAGGTGTTCTGTGGCTAAGGGAAGGCTTGCTCTGCCCTCTGCTGTGGGAGCTGCCAGCCACTCACCGTGACAGTTCAGCTAAGTGACATCTAGACAACCACTCGTGAGTGGCTGCTGTCCTGGGGCGTGCAACCCCCGGACACCATTCCTTTCCGAGGCTCCCCTGACCTCTCAGGCCCAGGCCAGAGGCCCCTCTTCTGGGCCCCCACAGTGCTCTGTTTTAGCCATGTGTACTTGTCTTTCTACCTGGCTCCCCCACTGGCCTGTGGGCACTTTTTAGGGTCACTTGTTTGTTTTCTTTTTAGGTTTTCACCATAAGGTGTGTGCACTCGCTGGAGAAAACTGGACAGAGAGGGAAAGTGAAAATCACCCCTCGTGGGGGTGGCCAGGCTGCAACCCCTTCATTTTTCTCTCAGGGTTTTGGGCATGGGAGCACACACACCCATGACTGTCAAGCCGCTGAGTCCTGGGATTTGAACCGCAGTCAGCCACGTGAGAGTCCAGAGGGGCTGCTTCTTATTCCGCAGTGTCCCTGACTCGAGGTTCTAACTGCATGCTCAGTGGCCTTAATAAACCAATTTTCTGAAATTCCAGATCTGGCCATGGACCAGGCTCTCTGTAAAGACCCAACCCAACATGACCCTGCTGAAAGTCTGAGAGGCTGTGTGTGTACACGCGGGTGCAGGGAGCTCGCGTGGAGGCGGGAGCACCCCACCTTGGCAGGCTCACCTGGCAGCGGGGGCAGGCAGGCACAGAGGCAGATGCAGTGCTGGCCCGGGCTGGACAGGAAGCTGCGTCTGAATCGGCCTTTGTGGAAACCAGAGCCGGCTTTCATCCTGTCTCTTAGATGCTTCATCTGCATTGCAGATGAGTCTTCTGGGAGTTTCCAAAGCAAAGCTCCAGCTCTCTGTGTGGGACCACCTGCGCTGCTCTGCTCTCCAGAAAGGAGGGGAACGTGCCCTTAAATGATCTTTCACCCCCAGGGTTAGAGACGAAGCAGGCATGTCTCCAGACCCAGTGAGTTCCCTGGCAGAGGACACTAGCTGTCTTTCTTCTAGGCCCCTACCGTCCCCTTACAAGGCAGAACAGCAGGACTCTGGCACTGGACAAGTTCTCAGCCCCGTCCTTCCCCCACTGCACAGACAGAGAGACTGGGTCCCAGAAGGGACAGCACTTGCCACAACGGAACAGGGCCCTGAGTCCCCCACCCTCAGTCAGGGATTCCGACCACCCCGGTTTTCTGCCCCCTGCACTGCCACACTGGGGCCTCAGACCACCTCCTCAGCACAGGCCTGTGACCAATGCCCTCGGCCATGGCTGAGCTGGTGGACTGCCATGTAGGCAGTGATGTGATGGGGGACAGATAGTCTATGAGGCAATCCCACCTGGGAAGGCTGCAGGCAGTCTTCCTTTGGTAGCACCTCATGGCCCAAAATAGCTGCTGGGCTCCAACCTGTCTGCATTCCAGGCAAGAAGCAAGAAGGCAGAAAGTGGGGGGAGCCCATGCTCTCTGTCTGCCTCCCTGTTGCAGAAGTTCCTCAGGGGCCCCACCCAACAGCCCTCTTGCCCACATCTCATTGGTCACTGCTGGCTGCAAGGCACGCAGGGAAATGCAGTCTTTTAGCTGGGCATATTTCCCCCAGAATGGAATAGGATTGTGTTACCATAGAAGAGGGGGAACATGGGCTAGCAGGTGGCATGGTGATTAAGGCACTGGATTACGACACGGGTGACAGTGGTGTGAATCCTGGACATTGCAGCTTGAAAATGCCATCGGGCGCGTATGCATGTCCAAAATCCCAGGAGGAGAATGGAGGAGAAGGGATTGTGGTGTGGTCATCCCCCGTGGTGGGTGATTTCTTACGTTCCCTTTCGCTACCTCTCTGTTTCTCTGGAGTACATGTGCCCTATGGCCCAAAACACAACAAAACTAAACTAAACTAAAAGCAGAAAAGGGAGGACAGTTTTCTGTACTGGGGCAAGTACAGCCGTAGTCACAGCTTCCTCGTGTTACCATATTCTAGCTACTGGCTGAAGTCAGGAAGAGTTGGGCCCAACTTCTGCTTCCTGCTTGTGTTTACAGGCTGTGTGGCCTTGAATATGCTTCTTAACCTCTCTGAGCCTGTATTCTTGTCTTAAACGAGTGGTTACCATGAGGACCAGATGAGATAAAGTATGTGCAAGTGTCTTATTCACTGTAAAATGCTACAGAAATGAAAAGCATTCTTTTTTGCATGCGTTCCTCTGAACAGCCTCCCGCAGTACCTGTCTCCACATCGGAGCACAGCTTCAAGGATTGGAGTCGTGAACTGCCCTCCTTGAGGGTGTCTGAGCCCTGTCTTGGTTCACAGAACGAACTCCATCTTAGCCTGAGCCTTGACCTGGGCAGCACCCCGAACCTTGACCCTGGCTGTAGCCGGACTTCTAATCCTAGGTTTAGACAGCTCGAATGCTGGTGACGGACTGAACTTCGATCCCCAACTGAGTCTGAGCCCTGATCTTGAACAGAGGGGTGCCCTGGAACCATCAGCAGGCCCCAGAGGTGTCCACTGGGCTCCGGAGGGGCAAGAATGGCTGATGCTGGTTCCCAGGCCCCCGGCACTGCCTTCCCAGACGACCAGGGCTGCTCCCCCGTCTCCCAGGCTGTGGTTCAGGCAGACCTCGGAAGGCAGAGGGCAGAACCAACCGAGTCTGCGGGCCCAGCAGAGAGCTAGCGGGCACCCAGAGAGACGGGAGACACACGTGGCCAGCTTCCCCCTAGTAATTTTCCCAGCCCAGACAGCTGTAATGGGGAAGGTATGAAATTCAAATCAGAGCCCAGCCTAACCTCTCTGCCCGCCCGCCGCCTGTGCTTGCCCGCCCGCCGCTGCCGCCGCCGCCCGTAATCTCAGGCCGGCTATCTCCTCCTGGGGAGAACGACAAACCGACTCAGGGAAAGTGATAAATTTTCAATTTTATTTTAAAATATACCAGATGGGAGATTTTATTGGAGCCATAAATATGTCAAGAGCAATGTTGGTGTGTGACGGGCGATGCCCCTCCTGGAGGCCTCTCTCCCTGTTTAGAAATTCCATCAGATTCTTAATAAGAGGCTCCAGTCCGACGGCAGCAAAATAGTCTCTATATTAAAGCAATTGAATTTCCATTTGCCAGACATCTTGTGCTTTAAGCTTCCAGGATCCAGGGGTGTGGGGTTGCTAAGCCGATTCTAAATGAACCTAAACTAATAACTGCACAGCAGGCTGGGGGCTGTGACAGCGTGGGAGGGGGAGGCCAGGCCGGAGGAGGCGGTGCCACCAATCACGGGCTCGGGGCGGGGCGGGGAAGGGAGGGACCGCCCTCCCTGGCCTGCTCCCTCTGCCACACACATCTGGAAAACAACTGAAGGGCCAACTCCCTCCATTCACAAAGGGGAAACCGAGGCCCAGAAAGGGCGATGTGGTTACAACGCTGGTCCCGAAGTGGCCACCGGCACAGAAAACACAACTTGGGAACAATAAGCCAGGGTGGCCAAGATCTCGCTGAGCCTCCATTCTCAGAAACGGGTGTATCTCCGCACCCTTCCAGGGCATCGTCAGCAGAAAAAAGCGAGGATATCTTGCTACTTCCACCCAGACACTGAGGGTTTAAGTGAGATATTGAGCGTAAGGCCCGCCCCGTAAGCGCTGCCACCATATTGGCTGTTGCTGTTTGTTTGTTCTTACGATTCTATTGCCACCTCCCTTGGGATCCACGCCTCCTGCATGATCCGAGGCAGGACTCAGATGATGGCTGCCCAGTCAGACAGTCCCTAGCACAACAGCATGAAAGCGATGCAGTCAGTAGGAACTTTACTATGGGCCAGCCGTTGGCGTGGCGCCTAGTGTGGCTGGATACCGCATGGTTGGTAGCAGGTTGGAGTCCTGGACCTGGTGGCTCGAAAACCATGCCAGGCACGTATGTGTGCATGCCCAATATCCCAACAGTGGAATGAAGAAGGAATTACTGCGTGGCTATCCCCCCAGGAAGTGATTTCTCACTCTCCCGGCTACCCCTGCCAAGTTCCTCTCTAGCAAATGCATATGCCCTGTAGCAAATTTAAAAATGTCGTTACAAATGGAAAATATATATACATATATTGTACTCTGAATTTCAACCTTTTTCCAGGCTAGTGAGGTGTGGTGGGGTACTCTGGTGCACAGCTCCTGGGGAGCTACACGGTCAGGAGGGGAGCCCCCTATCCTGTCCTCTGCAGGGTGCAGTATTCAGTAAGTTACTACATGAGACACTCAGCACTATTATAAAATAGGCTCGGTGTTCAGTTTTGCCCCACTGTAGGCTACTGTGTATATAGATATAATAAACGCATTTTAAACTTGTGATATTTTCAGTTTACAAGTTGATTGAGATTTAACTTCAACCTCGTGGTACCGAGGAGCATCTGTGGTTGAGAATTTTCCACCCACTGGGACAAGACATAGATTTGGGATACCTGGGGCCAGCCAGTGGCATGGTGGTTACGGTGGCTGGATCCCACATGGCCACTGCTTAGTTTGAGTCCTGGCCTTGGAGACTTGAAAAATATGCTGAGTGTGTGTGTGTGCATGCCCAAAATCCTGAGAGGAGAACGGAGAAGAGATTGTGGCGTGGCCATTCCCCCTGGGGAGGACGGGATTTCTCACTTTCCTCTGCCCCCCACTCCTCAGGTAAGCGAGTGTGCCCTGGGAAAAGAGAAAACAAACAAAAAGACAAAGGACGTTTCTGCTTCCTTGCTCTGCCTGTTCTGTGACCTCTGAGCCTCCATCTCTTCATCCGTGAAATGGAGAAGTAACCCTTTCCTGTGCTCCATTCGGGCTGTCGCATGAACCAGAGCTGGAGAAGGAGGTGGGAAGAGTGACAGGGAGGGAGGAACAGGTTATATAAGTGGCTCTTGGTGTTAAGAAGTGGACGGTGGCCCTCCAGGGCTAAGGTGGCGGTCTCACAAATGGAGGTGCCACAGGAAGTCCATGGCAGCCACATGAGGGAGCAGGTGGGGCCTGAGTGGGGCTGGGGCAACCTGGCCCTCTCATCTCCCCGGAAGGCCCTCTGCCCCCTCTTGGTCCTCCTGGCCTGCACCCCTCTCCCCATCCTGCTCCTCTGGCTCTGCCTGTGCTGGGTCCAAGGGAAGACCAGGGCCTCCCGCAGAGCCCGCCTCAGCTCTGAGGGCTTCGAAGCTGCCAGGCCCTATGGGGCGCTCGAAACTAAGAGCAGGCAGAGAAAAGACTGGGGAGCAATGGGGGGCACGAAGCCACCAGGGCTGCCTGTGGCTGGGCTTGTTTGGAATTTAATAAAGGGGCCAATGCCAGCCATAACCCTCCTCCGGTCCCACACCCTCACCCCGACACCTCCCCTGAGAAAATGCAGGCCTGCAGGCCACACAACGCAAGGCTGAAGCCCTGTTAATCCCCAGATAGGAGGAGCTTTCTGTGCCCATGAGTGGGGGACAGGCCACACCCAGAGAAGGCTGCCACCCCGGCCTGATGATAAACTGCCACACCTCCAGTGAGAACGGTGGGTGGAAAAAGCCCCCAGAGGTGAGGCCAGAGCCAGTGAGCTGTGGGCTGACACGGTTTACTCGCTGTGCGACCCTGGAGAAGTGCCTTCACCTTCCTGGGCCCCTGCTCTGATATGTTTGCTTTTTATTATTGCCAGAGGGCATTGCACCTACCAGAGAGAGAGGGAGACGGAGGGAGAGAGAGAGAAAGCAGCTCACCGTGGGAGGGTGGTCATGCCACAATCCGGATGTCGGGCACGCATGCACACCCACCTAGCAGGTTATTCAAGCCACTGCAGCTGGGATTCGGCTGTGCTTGGCCACGGGGGATTCAGTCTCCCATGCACTGGACTTACCACTGCACGGGGCCAGCCCTGGTTCTCTGACAACATGAGCTGTGTGTACCTCTCTCGGGGCTGCTGAGAGGTCTCGTCTGCTCCCGGGGGAGCAGCCCCCCTAATGCCAGGCCTGCAGGCAGCTCCGGAGCCTAGGTTCCCAGGCCGGGCCGTTCCCAGCCTCCTCTTTTCCAGAGCCTGGGCCCTGGCAGGGCATGGTGGCGAAGGCCAGGCCCTGTCCAGCACATGCCCTGCTCCAGCCTAGAAGCCATGCCCGTCCTGGCCCTGCCTCATACCAGCTGTGTGGCCTTGGGCAAGTCACTTAACCTTTCTGGACCTCATTTCCCCAGCTACGACACGGAGTCCACAGCTTCCCTCTTTCCAGGGTTTCCGTGAGGACGAGATGGGTCCATCTGGCTATAGCACTTAGGCCAGTGTGGCTCAGGGCGAGCCGTAACTGGGGCTGTGCCGGTGGGGGATGGCACAGCCCCCCACCCTGGCTGTCCGCCCTGCTCTGCTGCCGCACCTCCAGTGAGAAGGGAGGCGGGAAGCTGCCGTGTGTTCCCCGGGCAGACCCCGGCTCCGGGAGCGGCTCATCCCTGAACCCACTGCCCTCCCGCCCATCGATCGCGGAGTCAGGCGGCCAAGCACGCGGGCACTTTAACAGCTTTTTAATGTGATGGAGCTCAGTGAGCTCGGTGCAGAGGCTCGCAGGCGGCTGGGAAGCTTTCAAGGTCAGCCAGCATCAGCCTGACCTTGAAGCCTGTCCCCTCCCGGGGATGGCCCCTGGGCCGCAGAGCCCAGATTGTGGAAGGGCCTTTCTCAGTCGCTGTCAAGGAGGCCCTGGGGGCCTGAGCTGAGGAAAAGTATTAAAAAAAAAACAGACTGAAGCAGCGTTAAATGGATTAGAGAGGCAGGTGGCCAGAGGGGACAGGGGCGAGCATGGGGACAACGGCAACAGAGACCGCCTCCTCCAGCAGGCCTCAGGTTGGCCTCTCCTTCCTCATAACACGCCACACAATCCCCAAGAGGAAAGACTGGAAGATAAACGATTTCCCTCCATCTCACTTCCGCGCCAGGACAGCCCTGCTGCCTTTGTCTGCAGATGAATAAAAACCAGGGTCTCCTCCCGGGGAGACGGCTCAATTATGGCGGCTGCGACAGAGTGGGGTGGGCTTTGCCATGTGGGGGCACTGCCAGGCCTGCACACACCCCGACACACTGCTAGACACCCTAAAGCAGGTGAGAATTCTCCAGGGAGTGTGCAGCACCCTCCCCTCTAGGCCCCACAGCCCAGGCCAGTCTGTCCGGGCAAGATGGACCTTTAGCCTCTTCCCAGCCGGGGCTTTGCGTGTGGTGGCCGATAGGGGGGCAGAGCGCCTCCCTGCTCACGCAGCGTCTCCACTGCCACTCTTATCTGTAAGGCAGGGACTGCGTGACCCGTGTACAGACTAGGAGACTGAGGTGTGGGGAGCTGGGGTGACAGCCCTGAGGTTGCTTGGCCATAGCAGGGAGCTGGGTTTCGAACCCCAGTTCCCGCTCCCAGACCTGGTGCAATAGAGCGGGCCGAGAGGCGAGAGGAGCGATGGAGCTTCCCAGCAGAGGCCCCTCGTTCCCAGGGACCAGCTGGGCTCCCCCAGCAGCCAGGCCGCCAAGAGGACCCCAGGGAGAATGAGAGCAGGGGGCAGCCCCTTCCCAGCCTCCTCCTGTCCAGAGCGTGGGCCTTGGCCAGGGCATGGTGGGGAAGGCCAGGCCCCATCTAGCACACGCCCCGCCCCCAGCACAGAAGCCATGGGAAACTCAGAGGCTGCACTACGCAGTGAAGGCCGAAGGGACGAGGGGATTTCAAGCTTCATTTCAGTCCAGGCTCTGCCAGGGGCTCAGGATGGCCTTGGGCAATTCTTGCTGTCCTCAGTTTCCCCATCTGTGAAACAGTCTGGACTGGAAGACACCTCTGGCTCTAAGCTGGTCCAGCTAGAGACAGGAGCTGGGGAGCCATGGCCCCCGGCCTGGGAATGTGGGGGCCTTCCCCTGCTGGATTCTGCACTTGGAGCTGCAGAGCCCGGACTTTCCCACAGAGCAGCCCAGCCCCCGGCGGTTCCCACCCCAGCCCTTCCCAGTGGAAACCACAGTGCATGTTGGAGTCACAGAGAGTAAACAGAAAGCAAAGTCCCCAGGCCCTCGAGGCCCTGGGCCCAGCCTGGGGCAGCCCTCAGGAAGGCAGCCCTGACCACAGCGGATTCCTGCCGAGCCTGTCTGGCCTTGCCCAGGGCCCTGAGGGACAGGGACAAGCCTGCTTCTTGCTAAGAAGTGCCAAGGGGCAGCGGGAGCAGGCTGGGCACTAGGAGATAGGGCTTGGTCTTCGCCCTGGGCCACATCCTTGTCCCATCTGAGCAATGGATGCATGAGGCACCTGCTTTCGAAGGTCCTCCTGAGTTCTGGGAGTTGGAGCCCAGAACAAGACAGCAGGTGGGCCGCTGAGGAAGGGCCACCTTGGGGCTGGAGCTGGGAAGAGGCCGGGTAGACAGGGACCTGCATTTCGCCCTGGCACCCTCCCCCTCCACATTCCACTCGCAGCTTTCCCAGGCCAGCCAGAGGCAGAGCAGAGCAGGGTCCTGGGGGTGGCAGGGCTGTGAGCCAGGGCCCTGGGGAGAGAGGGCAGGGCGCTTGGGCTGGGTGGGGAGGGCGGTGCGGTGCAACCTGCTTCCTTCCCTCCCCGGCTTTCTCCCAGGCCCCAGGCTCTGGCTCCGTCTGTCCTGAGAGGTGGGGGGAAGTGAAGGGCCTGGAGTGGGCAGACCTGCGGGACTTGTTCTTTCTTTTTAAATTTCGCTTCGTGGTAGAGCTGGCAGCAGTATGACTGGTGTGAAGTATGACCACCAGAGAGACAGGGAAGGTGAGAAAGCACCCCCCAGGGGATGGCCACGCTGCAATCCCTTCTCCAACCTTCTTTCTGGATTTCGGGCAGGCCTGCATGTGCCAGGTATGTTTTGCAAGCCGTCGGGTCCAGGTCAAGAACCACAAAGTAGACCACGTGGGGTCTGGCCACCTTGCCACCAGGCTGCGAACCCTCCTATGATTTCCTCTGCCCACAGGCTTGTTCCCACTGTCCCCAAAGGTTACAGATGGGTTCCCTGTCATGGCCGTCATGGCTGTGCTAGACCCGTGCTGGGCCTGAGGAGCCGTGTGGGTCTCCTCCCAGGACCCACATCCCATCCTAGACTCCAAGCCCCACTGGCTGGGCCTCAAGCCTCCTCCCCTTCTGCCTATGGTCCTTCTCTGCACAGGCCCTGACACACGTGTCCCTGAAACCGCGTGCCCAGCATGGCCCAGACTACTACCCGGCCCTGCTGCACCAGGGGCACCAGGGCTCCAGCTCCTCGGGGACCACAGGAAGCTACGACTGCTCCTGGGGCAGAAGACCCTCACACGCAGACTCTGCGGTGGCCTCGATGACCCGCCATGCATGTCCAGACCTGTCCAAAGGAACAACCCCTCCCACCCCTCACTGCAGGACCCTCTCCTGGAGCTGGGAGGCAGGACAAGGAGGTGCTGTAGGAGATGTCCCCCGCCGGCCACCACCCAGGCTCGGCTGGAGCAATTGGGCCAGCTGGAGGCCGGCTCTGCTCTCTGCTCTGCGCTCTGTGGCTGGCTCGTCGTGACTGTGGGCAGCTGTGCCTCCTCTCTGAGCATCAGGTGCCTGTCTGTGAAATGCGGCGGGAACTGGCCGCCTCTGACTTTAGGGTTTCTACCAAACTCTGCCATTACTCCCACTTGGCACCCCCAGAGGGCACAGGCAGCGCGGCCCGTGTTCCTCCTCGGCCGAGGGCACCAGCTGCAGCAGCAGCTCTCCCGTCCAGCCCATGTGCCATGGGGAAGGCGGTCACACAGCCCAGAACTCACACTGGAGAGTCCTTCTCCCGGCTGAGCTGGCTAAAGCCCTAATCTCTTTACACAAAGCCCCGGATCCATCCTGGGACGGAAGCAGGTGGGGGCACAAATTGGCTTAATCCACTGATCCAGGGAAGGTTTGCTCCCACAAGGCCCAGGGGTACCACCCGTGGGTGGCCACCACCTCCCCCCCCCCCCAGCCAGTACACGCACCCCTCGCTGCCCTAGGCCCTTGTAGGTTCTGAGAAACGGAGGATCCCACGGTCCCCCACGGTCCTCCCGGCTCCTCCCTGGAGAAGTGCTGTCTAGCCGAGTTCCTAAACCGGCCTGAAGGTTTAGTCCAGGGGCCGGTGTCAGGTATGGTCCAGGAGGACAGTGAGAGAGAGTGAGTGGGAGCACCCGGCCCCAAAACCTCAGCACAGGGGTTTCTCTTCGTCCCCTCCACTCGCTTTCTGTGGCCCTATCCAGGGCCCCTCCCGGCCAGAAGGTACCTGGCAAACTTTCCAGAGCAGCCTAAGAAGAGAGGTGGGAACGCAGGCAGTCAGAGATACCGTCTGGCCCGGGAAGCTTTTCTGGTACCCACAAGAGCCACCACCGTGTCCACCCATGCATGTGAGAAAGGTCACGGGCAGGGGGGTGTCTCCAGAGGGAGACGGTGGGGCCAGCACTAGTCCACACAGGGCCAGCCCCGCAGTGCAGCCGTCGAGCGCTGTGCAGAGGGAGCCGGATCCCACACGGCCAGCCATGGTTCAAGTCCTGGCCCTGCTGGCCTGAAAAACATGCTGGGCATGTGGACATGCGCCCACGACTCCGACGGCATGGAGGAATGGGGGAGAAAGGGGGTGGCGTGACTAGATCCCGTTGAGGGTTCTCTCTGTCTCTCACATGTGCACGTGCCCTCTGGCCAAACCCAAGTCCACACAGAGGCTTGTCAGGCACAAGCACAACAGTCTTACTCACGCTAACCCCGAGCCGGCAGCAGCCGATGTCCTTCGGCAGGTGCCTGGCCGACAGGGCGATCCGCGCAGTGCAATGCCACGCCGACATCATGAGGAATCGCTCCGGACACACGCGGCTGCCCGGGCGCGTCTCAGTAAATACACTGAGTGGGAGAGGCCAGGCACCCGCAGCTGCACGTGGTGTGGTCCCACCCACGGGAGAGCCCGAACCGACAACACAGATCCCGGGGAGAGAAATTGAAACTGTGGTTGCTTCGGCGTGGGAGGAGAGGAGAGCAGAAGGCAGGAGAGAACTCCCTGGACTGAGCAGCTCTTTTGAAGTTGAGGCCCAGGATTTGAACCAAGATCCCGAGTTGCCTGGAGTGGGTGTGTCTTTTTTGTCTTATTTAATTTGCAATAGTGCCTTGGCCTTTGCCTTCCACTTGACAGTTGTGAAGAGTACAGGCCAGTTATCTCACGAGTGTTCTTCGGATGGGCTGGACGTCCCCCGTGACCGCATTCAGGTTACTGATTCGGAGCGGGGTTGTGGTGGGGGTGTCCTCGGTGCATCTCTTCAGGACGGCCGCAATGCATCCTTGTGCTAGAACTGAGGTCTTGCTAAGCTGGGCTAACTCAACTGGGAAGTTACTGTTTTTCCATTTGTATTTTTTTTTTTTTTTTTTTGAGAGGTTTTTGCTATAGGGCGCGTGCGCTCGTCAGAAAGACAGAGACAGAGAGACAGAAAGCGACAAATCATCCCCCACAGGGGATGACCATCCGCAATCCCTTCTCCAGTCTCTTCCTGGGATCTTGGATATGCACACACGCCCTGCATGAATTTGAAGCCACTGGGTCTGGGACTTGAACCGCGGTCGGCCATGTGGGACTCCAATGATGTAACAGCTTCCAGTCCAGTGATGTAACACCGGTCCCAGTGCTAGCCTTCTCTCTGCTTCTGCCCTGGTCTTTTTGCTCCTCCAAGAGCATCTCAAGGCTTCCTCTGACCCGGCAGAGGTCACCTTCATCCTTCTCTATCACCGAGGCAGGGCCTAGGCCGGAAAAGGCAGGGGGTGGGCCAGGTGGGCAGCCATTTGCCTGGCTTGCTCCACTGTCCTGCGAGCCGGGGCTGGTTTCCGGAAGGAGGTGGGGCGTGGGCCTTGCCTGCGGCACCCCTGGGGCCCTTTGGTAAACTGCTGTTCTAGAAGAGGTCACCGTGCGGCATAGCTGACGCGAGACAGACAAACCATCTTTTGGACTCAGAATGGCCAGGCAGGCATGAGAACAGCTGCTCCGTGTCTGTGTGCCAGCGAAGAAGCACAGCATCCCCAAAGGGACTTGCGCGTCCCTGCAGAAAGCCCAGGGGAGGAGCGAGCCCGCTCCTTGCCACCCTTCAGCCTCCTGGACTGTTCTACACGCGAAGGCCTTCGTCCACTCCGAGGAGACAGTGAGCGTGGACTGTGCTGCGGGCTGGGTCTCCGCTGTGAGCACCCCAGGATGGCGCGGGCCTGGACCCCGACTCCAGGTGCCCAGAGCCCCTGGGGAAGCTGACACACAGGCACAAACGACTGGACTGTGTTCCCAGAGGGCATGGAGGGCCTCCCGTGAGAAGGGCCGGCTGAGAGGGCAGGACGATGTTCTAGGCTCAAGTCTCGGCCTGGGTGCAGACACAGAGATGGCCCTGCAGCGTGTTCCTCGGTGAATGACGACAGATGGAACTGCGAGCCTGGCTGACCGACTGCGATGCTGCCCCTTCCCCTCCGTGTCCCCTCCCGCTGGGATTCTGAGCACTCTTCATCACATCCCACAGGGGCTAAGCCCGGAAGGAGAACACCTCCTTCCGCAGACACCTTCTCAGAGGGTCTGGGAGCCGCTGCCTAAGGCATTGAGCAGGTCATACCCAGCCCAAGGTGTGGCGGCAGCACGTGGCCTGGGCACAGCGTGGCAGGGAGGAGTACTCAGAGGCCCCGCTGTCTCCCAGCGGCCCTTCTCAAATCCTTGGCTTCTTTCCCAGAACCTCTGCTCTGGGAGGGAGGACGAGCAGAGAATAAATTGTGTTCTAGATGCTCGGCCGCGGAGGCGAAGTGGCTGAGTGGCAGTAATGAACAGCACCAACAGGAGTCAAGAGGGCAGGCGCACGCTCGCAGGAGACCACCGGCCAGAGACAGCACGGTCGCAGCATGGGGAGTGCCCAAGGCTGGGCCGGCTGCTTCCTCAGGAACCAGCGCTAGCTGGGGGAAGCCCGCAGGCCAGGTGCCCATAGCAGCACCTCGATCTGAATGTTAGACCCTGTGACTCTTTTACCCCAGAGATTTTGGCTATAGGGTGCATGTGCTTGCCAGAGCAACAGAGATGAACAGAAAGCAAAAGAGATGGGAGATGGCCATGCCACAATCACCTCTCCTCCATTCTCCTCTCAGGATTTTGGGCATGCACGCAAATGTGCCCTGAGTGTTTCAAGTTGCCGGGTCCACGACTTGAACCACAGATGACCATGTGGGAGTTTGGTGCCTTAACTACTATGCCACCTGCCACCCCCCCCCCCCCCCGCCCCGACCTTCTAGAACCTTCTCCAGCTCTTTCCAGAGAGTGGTTAGCTAGGCTGGGGAAGGGTGTGGATAGAGTGGTTAGCTAAGAGACGCCCAGCTCAAATTGAATTTCAGGTAAACAATAAATAAATGGTTAGTACAAGCATATCACCAAATAGCATACAGGACAGATCCACACTAAAAAATTATTTGTCATTTACTGAAATTCACATTTAACAGAAAGTCTCATGCTCGTGAATTCGTTGTCATTTTTTGTTAGCGCTACCAACCGTAGGTGGGGGCAGACCTCCCATGAGAAAAACGGTTGAAGAAACCAAAGGGGTTTAATCCCAGAAGATTATGGGGACAAGGGCTGTCCTGGGGGAGAGCTAGAGCTCGAAGGTGGAATGGCGGCATCGGGAACACAGCAGCCGTGGTCTGGGCCAGGGAGAGCTGCGTGGCAGAGAGAAGCTGCAGCGCCTGGCTGCCGCTCTGCTCTGCCACCTGCTCCCAAGAGCCCCAGAGCCTGAACTGCCAAGCTGCACCCTTCCTCCCGCAGGCCCCACTGCCCAGCAGCCCACACAGCCTCATTTGCACCCCACTCATGTCCCCCCGCACCGGCCAATGCAGCCAGCAGGACTGCCCTGAGTGTCCCCGACTGCAAAGGAGCAGGCGCTGGTAGCAGGGATGCAGACGCCAGTGTGTCCTGCCAGGGAGAGGTGCCATGTGGGGTGGAGGGGGTGACCTGGGACTCACCATGCTGCCCAGGCAGGACCTTGCAAGACTCCTGCTTTGCCCAGCTAGGCATCCAGTGACCAGGTTGCCCTGTGACCTCTGGACTGAGGGAGCTACCCGAGGGAAGATGCTTCTGAGCAGCCAACCAGAGCACAGGCCCGGGGCCGGGAGCCTGTGGACGTCTCCTCTGAGCCCTCCCCGCTCTCACATGGAGCAACCCAGGCCCCCACAGGCACGCTCACTGGGTCAAGGCCAAGCAGGACTTCAGCCGAGCAGGGCCCTCGTGTCCCTGCTTGGGGATCGGTGGCCAGGCACAGAGGACCCCAAGCCTCAGAGAGCCACATGTATGTGAGCACCCCAAGCACACCTCATCGCACAGACACCCAGCAGAGATATCCTGCCCCTCTGGCTTCACTGCCCATGAACACGAGACAGTGGGGACTCAGATGAGCAAGAGCATTGCCTGAAGCTGGGAGTGGCAGGACCGCCTTGATGCCCAACTGCAAGTCACAGCTCTCTCTGTTCCCCCTGGCTGGCTGTGACACCCGGCTCTCTGATGCCAGCTTCCCCCCAACCCTGCAGCAAAAGCCCCCTTTGCCCCACCCCAAGCCTCTCCAGTGCCGCAGCTCACCAGCCTCCCTGCACCCCAGGCCCACTGGCATTTGCACAGCCCTCTCCAGCGTGCAAAGCTTTCCCGAGTATATTGTGTCATGTTCATGTCCCCAACTGAGACTCCAACCCAGCAGGGAGCACCTGCTCCTCTTGGGCTATTACCCTGGAGAGACCAGAAGGTGCACCCGTGTGCAAAGGGTTCCTCGCAAAATGTCAGCCTGTTCCAAGCAAACAGAAACAGGCACAGAGTCAGGACCTCCCAGGCTGTGGCCAGGCACTGTGTCCCTGCAAGCGTCATCTCCCTTCCTTGCACCTGCGAGGAAGAACGCCCCCTCTCTGACCACGTGGGAGCTGCGGCCCAGGGGCCCAGCTGCCTCTCCTCATTTCCTGGAGCCCCAGGTAGCCACGAGGCCAGGTGTGCAGACCCTTGGCACTCTCGTTGCCACAGGGATCCCAACCTAGGTGGACACGCACCTGGGCCTGCTCCAAAGTCCTTCCAGCAGAGCCAACCGGGGACGCTCGGGCTGCAGGCAGGACTTCATTACTCTAGAAAATGCTCCCTGTCAACCTTCCTCCAGAATCTCCCTGGACAGTGGAGGTGCTCTTCGTGGGTGTCCTGGTTCAGCACGGTGGGGACTGGACTTTAAGCCCCAAGACTCAACTTAGGTCCCAGCTCTGCCACTCTTGACTGTACTTGGCAGGGCTCCCATGGGCAGCTGACAGGCCATTTGCCACCTCACGGTGCCAAGTAGGGGTCCAGAGACCAGTGGTGTGCTCCTCCCATCAGAGCCTGCGAGAAACCCAGCATCCTGGTCCCTACCTGGAGTCGCTGAATCGAAATCTGTTTTAACAAGATCCCCAGGTGATCGGGAACCTCAGACACCAAAGTCTGAGGAGCGCTGATGTATTACGATCCCAGAGGCACCCCTCACTCGGGCCATGGTGTGAGTGGCACCCCGGGATTGTGCGACGCACAGTCTCTGCTTGGGCAAATCACGTCTCCTTGGGTCTTGGTCGGTCTGCCAAATGGAGATAATGCCTTTGCTCAGGGCTGCCGGGCTGCCTGTCAGGACCGGCCGCAGAGAGCCCCGTAGGCCGTGCTCGAGGCCGGCCAGCTTCAGCCGGAAAGGCTGCCTTTCCTGGAGGCCTGGCTGGAGAATTTCCAAAACCCTGAGGGCTTACGGGAAAAAACGCGGTCCTTAGGTTCGGGAGCTGAAAAGGATTTTAAGGAATCCTCTGCTCAAGCAGATATTCAGTTTTCATGCAACGATTTTACAGATGATGAAACCAAGGAAAGACAGGTGAGACAACAAAAGTGACGGTAAGTGGCCGAGCTGGGATTGGAGCCCGGGGCCTGTTCCACCTCGCTGCCCTGATAAGCCCAGGCGACCGGTGAAGCTGTCCTGGCCACTTACCCATTTGTGGCTTGTCTTCAGCACCTCATGGGGCTGAACTAGAGGGAACTTGGATAAAATCTGCCTCCTCCTTGAACACCTGTCAGTAAACGGACGCCTCTTCCTCTGACTTAAAAACATCCTGGGATGGGAACCAGCAGTTAGTGTAATGGCTATGTCGCTGGACTCCCACGTAGTCGACCGCGGTTCGCGTCTCAGACCCGGTGACTTACAACTCACGCCGGGCGCGTGTGCGTGCGTGCCCAAGATCCCGAGAGGAGAATGGAGGAGAAGGGATTGCGGCGTGACCATCCCCCCTGGGGGGTGATTTCTCGCTTTCTGTCTCTATGTCTCTCTCTGTCTGTTTGGCGAGCGCACGCGCCCTATAGCAAAAAACCTCTCCAAAAAAAAAAAAAAAAAAAAAAACATCCTGGGATGTCGGATGGGAGCACTTCAGCACCTCTCTTCTAAGCACGCAGGATGTGCTGTGCCCTGGGACACAAAAGCACTGGGAGCTGACCCCACATGGAGGCATGGCACCTTGAAAAGCATGCTGGGCAGGGACCAGCAGGCGGTGTAATGGTTATGTCACTGAACTCCCATGTAGCTGACTGCGGTACAGGCCCCGGACCCAGGGGCTTAAACTCATGCCAGGCATGTGTGTGTCTGTCTCTCTTTCTCCAGCAAGTGTGCATGCTCTATGGCAAAAAGTAAAATAAAAAAAGATTAATTTGGGACCAGCAGATGGCATATTGGTTATGTCACTGGACTCCCATGTAGTTGATCACGGTTCGAGTCCCAGACCTGGCAGCTTAAAACTCATGCCAGGTGTGTGTGTGCATGCCCGAACTCCCAAGAGGAGAATGGAGGAGATGGGAATGTGGTCTGGCTGTCTCCCCTGGGGGTCGGGGGAAATGATTTCTCACTTTCTGTCTCTGTCTCAACAGCAAGCACGTGTGCCCTATAGCACAAATCTCTATTAATCAATCAATCAATCAATTTTCAAATATACATAATATCTGCATCCAGACCTGAGAGCTGACAAGGAAGATATTTTAACCTATAGGTACCCCATTTCTAGGGATCCGATGGGGGATCAGAAGAACCCAAAAGGCAAGAGGAAACAGGAGACCATGATGGGAGAAGCCGAAAGAAAGAAGCAGCTTAAGAAAAAGGAGGGGCTGTGCTCAGGGCTGCCGAGACCTTGGGAGGACGAGGACAAGGGTGCTTAGGGATCTGGAATGGTGCAGGTCTCTGGTGACCTCGCTAAGAGCAGTGTCAATGGGGAGGTGGGCGTGGAAGTCAGGGAGAATGAAGGTGACGCAAATAAGTCTGCAGAGACGGTCTAACCTTTGCAAAACGGATGGAACGAAGCATTAGTCACAGAGAAGGATGAGGGACTGAGCTGAACGCAACAGACTCGCATTGAGCGCCCACTCGGTCCTGGGCGCAACGCCAGACTCTGAGGACGCGAGAATGGGAAGAGACAGGCCTGAGAAACCACACTCCAAAGTGACCAGCAACGACACAGTCCAGACAACGGGTGGTGGCAAGGGGGACCTGGAAGCCACGAAGTTGGTGTTGGGGGTCAGGAAGAGCAACAGAGTAGGTGCCATCTGGCCTGGTGCTTGCAGATCAGGGAGGATTCGGAAAGGCTGGCCAGGCACTGGGCAAGAGGGTTTCAAAAGAGCAGAGTTGAGACACAAATGGGGAGGGCCCAGATGGTGGTGTGGAGGTTAGGGTGACTGACCACGTGACCAACTGCACAGTCTAGGTTCCACACCCGGAGGCTCAACAAACACTCCAGGCGTGTGTGTGTGTGTGCCCAAAATCCCAGGAGGAGAAGGGAGAATAGATTGCGGTGTAGTCATCCCCCTGGGGAGCGATTTTCCTCTTTCCCTCTCTTTCTGTGTCTCTATTTTGTCTTCTGTGAGTGCATGTGTCCTGTAGCCAATTTGAAAAAAAAAAGGAAAGAACAGGGAGGGCCTTGGGACCAGCGCGTGGCCTGACATGGCCTGATGAGTGGTGGTGATGAGCTACAGGGAGTGACAAGACGCACCTGCAGAGACAGCCCGCCCACCTTAGGATGCACCTTTGTGCCTTGCTGAAGACACTGAAGGGAAAGAACGTGGGCCCACCTGCTGTGTGCCAGGCACTGGGCTAGCTCCCTCAACGACTCTTGCACATGGCTTCTCCAGTGTCAGACACACCCGATGTCAAACCCTTGTTCTGAAGGTATAATGGCTCTGTGGACTTGGCTCCTTTCACGTAACCAAGTTTCAGGTTCATATGTAAAATGAGGGCAATTCTTATCGGACAGAACTTTCACAAGGCTTAAATGACATAATAAAAGAAAAAGCAACTACACGAATTATTATCTCAGTTACAACAGAGCAGGGCTGGCCCCGCAGCACAGTGGTTAAGTGCTCTGTATTGGAAGCCAGATTCCACATGGCCGACCATGATCTGAATCCCGGCCCCAGAAGCCTGAAAATTACACTGGGCACATGCACGTGTGTAGCCCAAACCCAACAGGATGGGGAAATGGAGGAGGGACTGTGGCGTGACCATGCTTCACCAGAGAAGCTATCTCTCCTCCCTCTCTCTCTCTGGTGAGCATGCACTCCCTCTAGCATAAATAAATAAATAAATAAATATTATTTAGAAAATAAAGACAAAATTGGGACCAGCAGATGGCATAGTGATTATATTGCTGAACTCCCACATAGTGGACCATGGTTCGAGTACCAGACCCAACGACTTAAAATTCACACCAGGCGTGTGTGCATGCATGCCCAAGATCCCAAGAGGAGGATGGAGGAGAAAGGACTGCGGTGTGGTCATTGCCCCGGGGGGGGGGGGGGGTGACTTCTTGCTTTCTGTCTCTCTAGCAAGTGCATGCAGTGTGAAGACCCTTGGGGGAGGTGCCTTTTTCCTTCTCTTTCTCTAATGGAAGAAATAAATAATCTCTAAAAAAAAAAAAGAAAGAAAGAAAGAAAGAAAGAAAGAAAGAAAGAAAGAAAGAAAGAAAGAAGAAAAAGCAGAAAAGGGGTTATTACAGGAGCCAAAAGAGAGCCTAGAAGACCTTGAAAAGGCCTGCCCTGGATATGGTGAAATGGGTGGGCTGAACAGGGGGACTCCACCACTTGGCGGGGAGGGGTCTTTGCATGAGTGGGTGAGTGGGGAGGTGGGGGTGCAGGGTGAGAGTGAGGGAGAGGCAGGTAGTTCATCGTCGGGGTCTCCGGCTTGAGTGGGCAGTACAGTTCTTAACAGAGCTGGCACGCGCCCGAGAAAGTGTGGGTTTGGGAAAATATGTATTTAATTTTGAACAAATTGAGTTGAGGATTCTGCAGGATGCCAGATGGAGAAGGCCGGAGGGAACTCAAAATAGAGCAGGACTCCAGAGGTCGGGCCTGGAGACAGATCTGAGCTGTCTACGCGCAGGAGGGCAGGTCTGGCTCTGGAGGAAGGATGCCAAGGTCCAGATGTTGGAGCAGTGGGGCCCTGGGAGGTCCTACGGCTCAGGCTTTCAGACCAGGTGGGCCAGCAGAGGCGTGGACTGCAGCCTGACGTGACCTCTCAGAACTGCGCACACTCGCATTCTTTACATGGTGACTCAGACTGAGCAGCCGAAGGGACCGCCCAGTCTGAGTGTTCAGCACCTTTCAGGGCCTGGCCCCGTGACTGTGTAAATGGGGAGGTGAGAAGGTGCTTTCTGAGAAGGGCCGATGGGAGTGGAAAGCCCCTGCCACGCAGAGAGACAGTCTCAGTGGCCTTTACCATCAGGTCCAAGCTCCCGGGTTCCAGGTGGAGGCCTGGAGAGCTCAGCTGGCTCCGGGGGCAGACGGGCTCTGCAGGGAGTGACCCAATCTAAGGTAACCCGGTGACCTTCAGGCCCATAGAGAAACGCGGTTCCAGGAGCTTCATTCTACAGCCCCCATCAGAGAAGCACGTTCTGCTGAGTCGGTCCTGACATGGCTCTTTTGGGAGTAAAAGACCGGGTGTCTTCATAGAACCCACAGGACGTTTTCTACTATGAGTCGTTGTATGTCAACAGCTTTTCCAGGTTCAAGTGCAGGATCTTTTCTTAAAAAAAGAATTATCTTATTTAACTTTACTTATTTACTCTAGTTTGACCGGAGTGAGGGCAGGAGAGAGAGAGGGATAGCGAGAAAGCAAGCCACCAGGTGCGGGACCCAAACCACAGTCGGCCATGTGGGAGTCCAGTGCCCCTAACCACCACGCCACCTGCCAGCCCCTCACGTGCAGAGTAAACTCCCATTGAGATGGAAGGGGCCAGCAGGTGGCACGGAGATTAAGGCACTGGACTCCCACATGGTTGAATGCAGACCTGGCAGCTCGAAAACTGTGCTGGACACGTGTGCGTGCGTGCACAAAATCCCAGGAGGAGAATAGGGAAGGGATTACAGCGTGGTCACCTTCCCGAGAGGTTATTTCTCACCTTCCCTCTTACCGTCTCTCTCCAGCAAGCGCACCCTATGGCACAAACCTTAAAGAAACAAACACAAAGAGATGGGAAAGCCGAGTCTCTAAGAGGTGAGACCTGGGGACCCCGGTCCAGCTCCAGGCACGCACACCAGCCACCTGGGCTGGAGGAAGAAGGGTGGCAGAGCTGCCTGGGGACTGTAGCCTACCGGGGTGGGAATGAGAAAAGGGAGCACCACTTCAGGTTCAAGTTGCTAGTTTTGCAGAGTGTAAAATGACTGCACAAGTCCCACAGAATAAACAGAGTTAACACCCCATTAAATACAATGGACTTGCAATGTGAGTGCCAGACGTGCCTGGATTGAAACTAGCGGAGCAGGAACAGGCCGGCGAAGCAAAGGTATCACAAGCGAGCGCTACCTGAGTGCTTCCAAAAAAGAAAAGGCAGCGCAGGAGGAAGAGCGCGCCCGGCAGCAGCTCTGCAGGCTCGGGCGGAGGCTCCGGTAATGAAGTCTTTCTGGAAGGTAAGAAAGGGCTGTGTGCGGCGTGCTATTTTTAAACATGCTGGAGAAGCACACGAATTCCTGCCCCGCGCACTTTCTCCAACAGAGGAGGGGCCCGGGGGGAATGCAGCCAGGAATTTAGATGCTATTTATTGTATTTCCTTTTATCAGTCAAATGATTTTCCTATTTCCCACACAGATAAAGATCTTCCGCTTACAGCCCTGGCTTGTTGACCTTGTCAGGACTGCTGTGCAGTCTGGAAATTAGTCCCAGGGAGAGAAGGGCACTGCTGTTAGGGTATTGTGTGGCGGGTTGGGTTTTTCTTCTTGCAGCCGGGAGATCTGTTAAAAAAAATTTTTTTTTTTAAACCCTCCAAAGTAACTCCCAACACTGTTTTGACTCTTTTTGCAAAGCTGAAAGGTTGTGCAGTAAGTTTGGCCCACTAGTCATCCCCCCACTCCCCACATATCTCCACCCGCTCCCACCAGTGCACACACGCACACACACGTGCACGCACGCTCCTGCAGCTAGCCTGGTCCTGGCAGGCGCTGGGGTGGAGGGGGCGGCGCTCGGTCTGAGCTGTAAGCTGAGCCAGGCTCTGGCTCCTGCCAGCTTTGGAGGTCCCTTGGAGATGCCAGGATGCCTGAGTGGAAGTCACGGCAGCTTCCCCTCGGTTGGAAGCCTTGGAGCCGGCCAGGCCTCTGGAAGCTGCATTCCCAGGCAAGGGAGTAGCCAGAGGGCTGCTAATCTGTGGAGGCCTCTTCCTGGGCAAGCTGCCCTCATTGTCTCTCCCTGCCTGGGCCTGTTGGCCAGGCCCCCCGGGCGGGAGAGAAGTACCATTCCTCACCTTCTCGGAACTGGACCAGCAGATGCTGCGGGAGGCTGGGGTTTTATCCTAAGTCCTCAGCATTTCTGGCTCATTCACAGCCACAGAGCATAAAGGAAGCCAGCTGGATGGAGGGAACCCTTGCCCCTTGCAGGCTCGCCGTTTGAAAGACTGGCACAGTGAAGAGCCACAGGCCCCTGGGCACCAGCGTGGCTCGGAGAGTGGGGAGTGGATCTGACAGAACCGCCAGCCTTCAGACCCCCGGGGCTTTTCCCAGCGACGCAGTGCCTCCTGGCCAGTCCAGCAGAGGGCGCTGGCTCTCCTGCCAGCCCTCCCTGGCGCCCGCCCACACATCTGGATGGGCTCCACCAGTCTCTTACACAACACTGGCAGGGAAGGCTGTGGGAGATGGGCTGGCACCCGCGTGAGCACACAATCACATCCAGAATTCCAGTCTCGTTAGTTCTATTCCCCCTAGGAGCACTTGTGGAATGTGGGGAACTTGACTCACCAAAGCAGCCAGCATGTCTTGGGCTGGGTGGGGCCTGGGTGGAAAGGCTGGAAGGACCACCTCCGGTCCGGGGACCTTGCCCTTCCCTCCCACGCAGAGGGAAAGAGAAAGCAGGAGAGCTGGACCTCCCAGATCTTTTTCCCATTGGGAAGAAAACAAAAAAATGCTTGGCTCTGACCTTCCGGGCCCTCCTGAAAGCAAGTGAATGCCCCGCATTTCTCGGTCTTTGAGAAACAAGATACAATTCCAAGAAAGCATCTTCCTAAATGACAAGTGATCAGCAACAGCCAGGGCGATGCACACACATGGAGACGGGGCCGGGGCAACTGGACGGGGAAGGGCAGAGCTGGGCCAGCCGAGGGGCCTGGTTGCTATTCTGACTAATCCCCAGACTTCCGCAAGCTGCATGCATTTAAATGTCCACATTTCCCCGCAGAAGCCAGCAATCTGCACTTCCCTTGGCCAAACAACACATCAGTCTAATATGGTGTGGGAGAAATATGTTACATGCCTTTATGGACAGAATGTTAACATCACCTAGAATCAATATTTATAGCCAAGAACACAAAGGACTGGCTTGTTTTGTGCTGCATGGGTTTAAGGCAGGGACATTTGGAGGGACCTGGAAGGTTCTTCCTCCTCCTCCCCAGAACGGCAGGCTCTGGGCAAACAACGGGCTCAGCTCTCCCCACGGGGTTCGGCCTGGGAGCCCTCGCTCGCTTCCCCTCCTGCCCCTGCAGTCCTGTCTCTTGGGATGGCAAGAGGAAGCCGGGCGGTGAGTGAGGCGGGAACCTGTGTGAGGTGGAGGTCTCAGGCTGCATCCTGTCGGCAAGACAGCCCCTCTGCTAGTGAGGGTGGCAGCGGGGGCAGGGGAGTAGGGTCACAGGCCAGCATTTCCTCCCACAAATCAGAGGGGGTGCGGAGTGACCTCACAGAAGTCCTTCGGTGAGGGACTCCCGGGGACTGGAGAGAAGAGGAGGAGGGCGAGATGACGCTGTTTCTGGGCATCTTTTCTGGCCAGGGTACTACCCTCATCTGAGCAGCCATTGTGCAGAGACGGAAGCTGAGGTCTCCAGGCCTCAGGATACGGTATATCCTCCCCACGGCGTGTGGACACCTCCTGCGAGCTTCACGGGCTAGTGGGGTCCTTGCTGCTGGGCTCACTTCCCTACCTTTGGAAGCTACCCACCTGCAGCCTGGAGTAAGCCACTTGCTCCTTGCACATAAACCCCATACTAACTAGAAAAGCACACGCCAGCCAGAGCCTCCCCCCCTCCCGGAAGATTTCAGGTTTTTCTCCAACAGAGCATTTAAAAACGAGACTCCTCGTCACCTGGCGGACGGAATCCTGCATCAGGCCAGACCACTTCCATTTCCAGTTTGTTGCTGAAGGTCAACACTTCCTTTTTAAAATTATTTATTATTATTATTATTCTATACTTTGAGAGAGACAGAGATAAACAGAGAGAGAGAAAGTGAGAAAGTAAGTTGCCAGGTACAGGATTCGAGCCGCGGTTGGCCACGTGGGATCCAGGGCCTTCACCACCAAGCCACATGCTGGCCCCAGGTCACCGCTTTCCACAGTGGCACTTGTCTCTCAGGCCCAGAGCTCATGACGGCCTCTCCTGCAGGAATCTCTATAGCTTTAACAGGCGTGATCCGACCACAGCACAATCCGAGCCGTGACCACTTTCCGGTGTCCCATCGTCTCCATCCCTTTCCTTGTCAGGAGGTTGACTTGTCGCAATTCCCTCGGTCTGTCCTGTTCTTTTTTATCCAGTTCTGAAAAGCGACCACTCAACAGCCCAATCGCCTTTGCTATCGAGTCCCCCTAGATAAACAGGAATTACTCCACTGTGCACCAACGGCCGTGAGGCATCTTCACAGGGGCAAAGCTCCCCCTGCAGAGATCTCTCACGGGAAGAGAAATTTCATGTAAGTCATGCTCTGATCACCACTGGAGATGCCGCCTGATTTAAGGTAACAAAATGGTGCATTTGGGTCCGGATGTTCTGGTGTCAGCAGACACCCGGGCCGGATGACAGAACAGCCACGCTGGCTGGGTAAGGACAAAACGGCGATGCCCGTAGTCCGGCTGGTAGAGGTGGGGGTCTGACTTTGCCTGCAGGGCAGTGCCAGGAGCTGAGGGCAGGGGCCTGACAGAAAAGCCTCCCTGGACGTCTTCCGTAAATGTCATCCCAAGTTCAGACCTGTCCTTCAAGCTCCAGAGTTGTCAACGTGAATGCTTACTCAACACCTCTATTCCTGCCTCCCCACTGAGCCTGCCGCCAGGCCTCCCTGCTGGCCACTCCCGGCTGTGAGTCTGCCCCTCCTCCAGGCGTCCCCTCCATAAACACGTCCGTCCACCCGTGCCCTAGACATCCCTCCGGAGTGTCACTGCTCTCACCCTCCCAGGTCTACCAGCCCATGGCTCATCCTGTCCACTCCGCCCCCACTGGCTCCACTTCCCCCTCTGCCTTCACTCTTCACCCAAAGTGGTTCAGGCCACCCCCACCTATGACCAACGGCCTCCCTGGTTCAGCACCCGCTCCCTCCAGCCCACTCTTGGCAGGGCAGCCAGACTCATGTTTGAAAACCACAAATGGAATTCTACCCCTTCCCACCCAGTGAAACCTTTGGTCTTGCTCCTGCGCCTAGGACGTCCCAAACCTTAAGACGGTTGCTAAGACCCCGCCTGGCCCATTCCTTCCGACTTCTTGCCACCTTTCCCCTTTCCCCACCTTTCTCTGCTCCTGCTCTTTATTTTTCAAAAAGAATTGCTACAAGGCCAGAGGGATGGGAAGTGAGAAAGCGCACCCCGGGGGGACGGCCTCACAGCAATCCCTTCTCCTGTTCCATTCTCCTCTTGGGACTTCGGACACTTACACACACGCACCCAGTGTGTTTTTCAAGCCTCCCAGTCCAGAGCTCGAACCACATGGTCGGCCATGAGGGATCCAGCTGTCTTAACTTCAATGCCACTGGCTGAACCACCCTTTATTCCCTTTCAGTTCTGCTAAAAGCAAGGCTTCGTGGTCTTTTCCTGACTCATTTTTATTTTTTTTAAAAGACTTTTTAAATATATATATATACATACATATACATATGTATATATATATATATATATATATATTAATTTTATTTTATAATTTCTTACTTATATTTAATTGTTGTACTTCTTTACTTTTTTGCTACAGGGAGAGATAGAGACACAGAAAGTGAGAAATCCCCCAGGGGGATGACCACACTGCAATACCTTCTCCTTCATTCTCTTGGGATTCTGGGTACGCACGCACATGTGCCTGAGTGTTTCGAGTTGCCCAGTCCAGGACTCGAACCACGGTCGACTATGTAGGAGTACAACGATGTAACCATTTCGCCATCTGCTGGTCCCTTTTGGTACATCTTTATGGTGTACAATATGGTTTCTCAAAGCATGCATGCAGTATGTGATAATAGAATCAAGGACAATACCAGATATCGATACATCTTTTCAACAGAGTCTTACATTCTTGTGTCTATTAAATGCTTTTGTCCTGAGGCTCCCCCCACCCCCGCCCCTCCCAGTTCTACTCATTTTGACATAGGGCACATGTGCTAGCAAGAGAGAGACAGAGAGAAGCAAAGTGGGAAATCACCCCCCTTTGGGAATGGCCAGGTAGCAATCCCTTCTCCAATTCTCCTCTTGGGATTTTGGGCACACACACGCACTCACCCAGTGTGATTTTCAAGCCACTGGGTCTGGGACTCAAACCGCAGTCGGCCATGTGGGATTCAGCGCCTTAACCTCCACGCCACTTGCTGGCCCCCCTACTCAAGTTGCACCTTAAATGCCACTTCCTCAAGAGGGGCCTTCCCTGGCGCCACAATGTAAGAGGATGGTTGCCCACCCCGAGCCGACACACTCCTGGACACCACCACTCTCCCACTGCACTTACACCCCGAAGTTACCATGGGTGAATCTAGCCTTTCCCACGGGTGGGACGCTCCGGAGCACAGGACCACATCTGCTGTGCTGCGCTCCTCGGGCTCCGCAGGGGGTAAGAACGATCAGTTGAGCAAATGTACGAAACCAGACTGCACGTGAAGAGCTGCCCGAAGGTTTATGCCGCCTTCCTGGGGCCCCTGCCTGGCTGGACCCATGCACCCAGCAGTCCTTGAGGAAATCCTCAGTAAGTGTTGGGAGAGACCAAGCAACCTTTCAAATGTTTCTCCAATCTGCTCCTCTACTCCATCTCCTTCAGGCCCTGTTTAGCTCTCATCCCTTTTTTATTTTATTATTTTATTAATCCCATGAGTGAGAGACACACAGAGAGAGACAGGGACACAGCAGTCCTGATGGGGTCTCGACGTCACGATCCACCCCCCGGCAACAGCCACCCCTGATTGTAGACACGTGTGTGCCCCATACTTGGGCAGATCTCTGGACACGAACCGGGGACCTTCCCATGTGGGTGAGCCTCACAGAGGCCCAGCATTGACACCAGTTTTTCCAGCAAACCCCAGTAGTATTGCCTGCAACTGTAACTTTGCCACCAATGGATTTACAGATATTTCACACCATAGTACGGCCGCTGCCGATGTTGCAGTATCATTTAGGATCTTCACTACTTTGAAATGATGGTCTTTATTAGAACTGTGCATCATGTAATTGATGCTTTATTAAGAAGTGCAAATATTCCTTTTTTATTTAGTTTTTTATAGGGTCTGTGCCCTCACTACAGAGACAAGGAGAGCAAGAAAGCAAGAAAGTACCCCCCGGGGGGATGACCCCACAGCAACCCCTTCTTCTCCACGCTCCTCTTGGAATTCCGAGTGTGCAGTACACGGGTCTGGTGTGTTTTTCAAGTTGTCAGATCCAGGACTCAAACTGCAGTGGGGCATGTGGGATCTAGCTGCTTTAACCACTATGCAACTTGGCTAGCCCACACAAATATTCCTACATAACACATTTATAATATTTTGATAGCTATATTCCAATATAATGGCTTTCCTCTATAATTTTTTGTATTTCATTTATGCACTCAAAAATATTATTCCTAGAAGGGCCCACAGGCTTCACCAGACTGCCAAAGGGATTCATAGCAGAAAAAAATGTTAAGAGCCTCTAGCCTAGCTTTTCTTCATTTCATATCCCTGCCTTGCAAAATCAGCCTTGATGCACCCTCTGCTTGCAAAATAAAAGCTAAATCCCTAAGCCTGGCGTTCAAGGCCCACTTGAAATGCATTTTTGAAACACTCCACTACCTGTATTTTTGGTCAGGCCCCTCCCTGGTATTCCAGTCACACTGAATTCCTTGAGTATACCCAAAATGCATTCACATCTCCGGGTCTAATTCTAGCCTCTCTGAAAGAACTCCTTTTTTCCTAAGGCCTGGCTCAAAATGTTATCCTAGTAAAGCCCTCTTCTGACCTCCCCCCGGCAGGACTCCTGAGGGCTCCTTTGAATTTGCCAGACACTTTGCTCACGGCTGCTTGATCATGTATCAGACCCTATTGTTGCTAGCTTTTGTACCTATTTTTTTATTATTATATTTGAGCTTCCTGAGGAGAGAGACTTCATCTTTACATCCAAAACACATAGGAGCTACTTGGAAATGTCTGAATGAATGAATATATCTAAAACGTTCGTTTTCCTGAGGGACGGATAAAATCCATAACTACCACATTAGTTTGTCCTTAAAAAGAGGAACTTCTTTTGATAAATATAACATAAGTCCACTTAAAAACCCCACCAGCCCCAAGACAAATAGGAGGTTATCATCTTACATTCTGCTGCCTGGACCCAGCTGCCTTTAGTTGATGTGTATCCTTGAAAATAGCAAAAGCACCCCTAGCAGGAACCCATTTGCCGAGTCTATAAACCTTTTGGCTGTACTGCTAATGTCTTCTCACATTACCCTTCTTCGACTGATGCCAAATATATTTTCGGCCAGTCTCCTTTAAGCAGACGCTTTCCATTACTTGCCCCAGGATTTTCTAGCCATCAGGTTATGGTATGATTTTTATATCCTGGAACATTCAACTGCTTTATGCCGATCTTAAACAAATGCAGATGCAAGGTTTTAAAAATTCTTTTCCTAAGGAGCTTGAAGAATTAAAAAGGAGTCCGTTCCTTAATTTCATAGCTCAGTGAACAGCTTGAGTAACTGGATCTACGTGTGTGTGCATACGCGGAGGGTGGGAGGAATGTCAGCGAACGCTGACCTGAAGTCAGGGGCTCATGGATGCACTGACTTTTAAGAGCTGAAATGGATTTTTTCTCCCTTTATCCATGAGGGTGTGCATGCCCGAGAAAGAGACGGAGAGAGACCGAGAGGAACACCTTCGATAGGATCTGGTCATGTTGCAGTCTCTTCTCCCAGTCTTCCAGCCCTTCTGCCCTTGGGCACTCATAGGTGCTCAGTGTGTTTCAGGGCAGCTGGGCCAGGACTAGCACTGCAGCCGCCACGTGGCATCCAGCTTCTCCCGAGCAGTGCATTATTGCTGCACCGTGGAGCTGGCCTGGAAATGCATTTTAAGCATTTGCCAGAAGGCACATGCAATTGTCAGAGAGAAAGTGAGGAAGTACCCCCCATGGGATGTGGTCACATCACAATCCCTTCTCCATCTCCCTGTCCTTTCAGGATTCTGGGCATGCATGCACACATGCCTGGCGTGATTTTCAAACTGCAGGGTCAGGGACTCAAACCACGTTATCTGCCAGGATCCAGATGCCTGATCCACATCCACTGGTCGGCCCCTGTGCGCCTTCTCTCGGTTCTCCCCAGCTGTGTACACAGCAGTCAGAGTGGATCTTTATGAACCAGATCACGCCACTCTGTGTAGGGCCCCTCCACGTGACACTCACTATGAACTTCGGACTCTTCCAAGCCCTCATGCCCCACACGCTCGCCTACCCCTCAGCCTCCTCACTGCGCCGGCCTCACCAGCTGCAGCTAGCCGCAGCCTCAGAGCTCATCCTAGTTCCGTCCGCTGGCCACTCTGTTGGGTCATTGGGAAAGTCATGACTCTTTTGCATAGAAAAACATGTCATCTGGGGAGGGACTAAGCATGACCATCCCCCATGGGGGTGCTTCCCACTCTCTCTGGAGAGAGAGTGCATGAGTTTTGCCGCAAATTAAAAAAAAAAAAAAAATAGGACTCACTTGAAGTATGGAGGAGCTTGTTAGGAAGAACTCTAGCGTTTGGGGGCCTGAAGGCAGTGCGGTGGTTAGGGCACTGAACTCCTACATGGCCAACTGCAGTTTGAGTCCTGGACCCGGCTGCTTGAAAATCACACCAGGGATGTGTGCACGTATGTCCAAAATCCAGACGGTAGAATGGAAGAGGGGGAACGTGGTGTGGCTATTTCCCAAGGGGTGACATCTTTCTTTCTCTCTCCCTCCAGCCAGACCATGGGCTCTATGGGGAAAACAAACACAAACAACTCTGGCTTTTAAGTGCTCGATGGGGTGTTTGAGACTCAAACAGAAAACACGTCAGCGCCCAGTCTTCCACAGTTCCACCTGGGCATCAAGGCACCTTCCCCCGAGCCAGCGCTGCAGGGGGGTTTCAGGAAACGCCTCCCCGGAACATCTGCACTGGCCCTGCTCATAGTCCCCCAGTGCACTCCTACCTGCTTGTTCTCTCTCCTTTCTACAGCTAGCTAGGCAGGGAGAACTGAGGATTCTACCTCGGGTCAAAGTTCCTCCCGGCAGACACACGTTCCCATGAAAACTAAACTAAACTGAGCCAGGTTCTGGGTGAGCGGATGCACATGAACACGTCACCAGCTCTCCCTGCCCCTCTACCCCAGTCTTTCAGGAGCTGGCCTGTGAGCTGGTGACCTGTCTGCAGATACTGTCATTACCCGTCTCAGTGTAAGAACGAGCCCCTCCCTCGGAACTCTCAGCTGCAAGGCAGGGGATTCTTTCAGAGGGCAGGAAGTGGCTGCCCCACCCAGCGATACTTCCACTTCCGCACCCTCGGGGCAAGACGGCCCTGGTGTGCTTTAGCCCAGCGAGATGCTGAGCACGTCAAGAAAAGGAGCAGCAGGGGGACGAGCTTCCACCTGTTCCCTTGGCTTTTCCCAAACAAGGCTGGCCACTGGCTCCTGAGGGGCAGGGGCGGGGCTGAGGTGGGAACAGGAAATGCCACCTCTAACCCAAACTACCATTCAGCTTTCTGGCTGTGTGGGAAAACAGGGTGTGTCCTCCTTCCTTCCTGACTAAAGCCTGTGACTTATGAGGGGGAAAGAAACGTCCACACAGGGTGACATTTCCCAGCCTCCCCTAGAGCTAGTGACCTGGTTCGGGCCTACGTACGTGAAAGCGATATGATTTCCAGGGTGCTGACATTGCCCCTGCCCTCTTTGCTTCTTGCTGCCAGGAATTTCAAAGCCATGGCTGATGGTCAAGCAGCTACTGCGGCCCGGGAGGCCACCTTGAGAAAGGAGGCGTGTTGTGTACAGACGGGAGCCTCCACACCAGTCTGGGGCGGCCTACCTTTAGCAAACGTTTCTGAGAGACACGCACTTCTTTTTTCTTTTTTTCAGAGAGATTTTTTGCTATAGGGCAGGTGCTCTCACTGGAGAGACAGAGAGATAGAAAGCAAATCACCCTCTAGGGGTGATGGCCACACTGCAATCCCTTCTCTTCCATTCTCCTCTTGGGATTTTGGGCACGCATGCACACATTCCTGGCCTGAGTTTAAGCTGCCGGGTCTGAGACTTGAACCGTGGTCCACTACATGGGAGTCCAGTGACGTATCCATGACGCCATCTCCTGGTCCCAGAGACACACACTTATTATTTAAGCAACTGCTGGTTGGTTTCTGTTAAATGAAGTGAGACCCAGCCTTGGCTGACAGACCCCGATAATGCTTGGCAGTCCCGTAACATCTCCCATCCTCTAAGCCTGGTTCATCAGTTACCTAACTCAGTCCTTCTGACCACAGCGTAAGTTGCAGCTTGTGCCATGTCAGAAGAGAAAACCACAGCTTAAACCACCTGCCCCATGCGCACGACTACCCACTCTGACAGTGGCAAGCACTGGAAGCCAGGCTGCCACACCCCTAAGATTTTAAAAGAATGGTGGAAAGAGGTGACAAATTTCTTTTTAAAAGATCTTGATCAGTTAGGTAGTGATTATTTTTTAAAAGCCAGCACTTAAAGGTTGGCCCTACAGTCTAGTGTGGTTAAGGGAGCTGTATCCCACATGGCTGACCGTGGTTCAAATCCCAGCTCTGGTGACTCGAAAAACACCCTTGGTGTGTGTGCGTACCCACACCAGGTCCTAACAGGATGAAGTAAAAGAGAAGGGATTTCGGTGTGACCATGCCCCATTGTCACCATCGGAGGGTGCTTTCTCCCTCCCTGACCCGTCTCTGGCGAGTGCACGCAATTAAAATTAAAAAAAAAAAAAAAAAAAAGCATTTAAACACACTTCATCTCTTCTGTCAAAAGATCTCCTATCAAGAGGGCTTCAGAGTCATTGACTTTAAAAACATCCTTCAAGCCGCCTCCAGAATACCACTGCTACATGAAAATGGATTACAACTCATTGTATTGTTATAACATACATTCAAAGAGCTGAATTCTCAAACAGGTGAAGATGCATTTTGAATAAGCAATTAGTAAAATGAAGCGTTATTATTTTAAAAGCATAACAGAGTCAATGAAGTCTTTAAGAGGAAAAAGCAGAGGTAGGACTTTTTTCCAGTACAATGCGAGTAAAATTAAATCAGGTGGATTGATTCAACATAGAAAAGTTTTAATGAGACAAAAGTCAAGCAAGCATATCAACTCCTTAAAAAACAAAGAAAATCTAAAAGTTGAATTACAAAAACACTGTACGAAAATGGCATTTCAACAGTTCCAAACACATGTACACGATTCCCCCACCAAAAAAAAAAAAAAAAAAAAGCGTCAGGAACGAAACACCTTGTCCCCTTTTCCTAGGCTGCTTCTTGGGTTTTAATAAAAAGAAAGAAACCTGTAACACTGAACGGGCAACAGCTTATTCTTGAGAACACACAGGTGGCGAGATATCTACAGGTTTGCTGGGGAACGCGAATTGGGGATCGTGCTAGGCGGCATCCGCTGACCACCTCCGCTGAGCGCAGGGGGGACAGGAGGGGGCACAGGTCTGCTCTATAGAACCTGACGGCCCTCTGGCAGCTGTCTGGGAGCCACCTGTGTGTCTAGTGGGTAGCTACTGGGAGCCAGCCTTTGAAAAGCAGGCTGCTATTCTGTGAGGATGACTCCACGCCGTGGCTCTCCTGGGACCGCGTGTGTTCTTGAACATGCACATGTTCCAAGGCAATCGTAAGTGTCCTTTGTAGAGTCGCGAGAATGAGCATCTTTGGGGCAGGTGACAGCCTTTCCTGGTCACGAGAACAGTGCTAACAAAGCGGCCTAAACCGAACACGGAGAGAAATGTTGGGAGGAAGGAAGATGGGACAGAGAGCAGCTGGCAGAAGGCAGACACGAACCTCCAGAGCCGGAGCGGGTGTCCTTCTGCCGCAGACACTGAGTTCTAGCTTGGACTTGGCAGGCAAGGAGTCTGAGAGAAGTGGCAGAAACAGCAAATGAGAACAGGAAAACACAGAAAAGCGGGCGTGCTGGCTAGGTTTACAGTAACAACAGTAACAACAGTAACGGGTCTTATCCTAAAAACTGCCGGTATTGGTGGGTGGGCTTCACCAAGTGTTCACACAGGACGTTACAAAGGCTTTTGTTGCTGTTTTCCTTTGGGCTAATGAAAAAAGCAGGTAAGAGGAAGCTGAGAAGCTGGGGTGGACACCCCAGGGAGTTCCTGGTGCAGCTCTGGCTCATGGCGCACTGGGACAAGGCCACGCTGCATCCACCTGCGCTTGGCAGGGCCTAGGCCCAGGCTACACGATCGCCATGTACAAGGGTCTCAGCTGCAGCCTTAAGCTTGTGCTCTAGAGCATCAAAAACAAAACCCCAGAGGTCAGAGTCAGACCCCCTCTTCCCTTTTGCTGTTAAAAAAAAAACAGTAATGAAATAAGCACTTAGGTAAGGGGGAGGAAGGAAGGGAAGCCTGTTCTTTCCCCACGCACTCGCAGGTGACGGGCAGCCGAGTCTGCTCTGACGATGTTCCCACCGATCCACTCGCACCCCTTGGGGCTCTTGAAGACCGGGATTCCCTCGGTTTTCACTTGCAGCCAGCTTTGGGCCTTTTCCAACACCTAACGAGGACTCCTCTTTCCCTCTCTCTGTTTACCAACAACCTTTCCCTCAGCAAAAGTGCTGCACGAGACGTCGCCAATGGATGGGGATGGGAGGCCTCACTGGGCTGGGACTCGTGTCTGCGTGGGAGAACGCTTAGAAAACAGCAGCGCAATCATGGAGCCGGGCTGACGGCCGGCACCCACTGGGCGCACAGCCTCCTCCGCAGGGCACTGGCAACGGGAGCCCTTTCTTT
This sequence comes from Tupaia tana, assembly GCA_026018925.1. Lineage (NCBI taxonomy): Eukaryota > Metazoa > Chordata > Mammalia > Scandentia > Tupaiidae > Tupaia > Tupaia tana. The sequence continues at coordinate 2,919,761 of JAKSZU010000028.1, forward strand.
GGAGTCACAGCAGGGCGAGGGCAGAAGATGGGGCCATCCAATGAGAGAGCTCTCCTTCAGACCCTGCTGAGCGACAAAGCCCAGAGGTCAGCAAATGGAGATGTATAACTTGGTCGGGGGGAAGGGAAGCAAATAATAACCCCAAAGCTATTTAAAAAAGTGACAGCTAGGAAGGAAAGCTGAAGCTCCCCAGATAAAAGGGCCTATTGGAACAGCAGCAACGGGAAGTCCTCCTTTCTGCGGCAGACGATGTCAGTCTCGGGGTCACCCAGTCACAGAATATATGCAGATCCACCCGGACAGGAATGGGAAGGACAGGAAACTGAAGATGTGGGAGAGCGGTGGTATGTTTCTAAAGCTCCACACACAGGACGATTCCACAGGAAGCTCGCACACGTGTTCCCGGGCTGCTCCCTCACACAGCTTCCCAGGGTGAGGGCTCTCACGCACCGACAGCTCTTCCACCAGCAAAGGGGTCTGTACTGTTCTCTGCCCCCACTCGGTTCCAATTTCCACGGATGGCTTCTTATTCCTCACAAATAAAAACACTTACAGAACATCTTGGAGCTCTAAGACCTGTAGAGTTGGGGGGGGGGAGACAATGACACTCAGAAGGCAAGCACCGATCAGAAGGGGTCAGGGCTACAGATTTTAAAGAATGCTTTGCTCTGCTTTTCTAAGGGTTCAGGGGAAGAGCAGGGAGGATGCAAACTCAGGAGCTCCGAAAGGTGCAGGCAGGCAACCTCAGCAAGATGGCGCAAGTCACAGTTCAGAGGGCGACATGGCCCTGCTTTGGTTCAGCCTCAGTCGCAGTGGGTGGTAGGAAACCCAGCAGCTAAACTCGTGAAAGCAACTGTGATGGAGAAATCTGACGACGGAAAGCTAGCACTCTACTCTAGTGCAAAGGGTGTATGCTCATCACAACCAGCCTTCTGCAGGTATGAACCTGAGGACGCCTGCATGGCAGGAACCTACTGCATGCATATGAGCAACACACGCTCTCATACTGATCACAATGCAGTCCCAGGAAAGACTGCTTCTCCAGTTCTCACATATGGCAAGTCTTATCACTTGGTTTAACTGAAATCAGGCAACATAGAATTTTAACAGTTACATAAAGGGGTCACCTCTCAAAATCACTCCTATGGCTTCCTCCCATGACACTCATTTCTTGGCACTCATAGCCACAAGACGACGGGTAGGGTAGTTTTTCCATTGTATAGCTGTAATTTTGTAATGGGCTGACCAAAATTTCTTAACACTGTAATATGTTCTGCATTGTAATGCTTTATATTTGCTTCCATTTATTTATTTATTTAGGGATTTTTGCTATAGGGTGTGTGAACTTGCAAGAGAGATAGAGAGATAGAAAGCAAGAAATCACCTCCCAAGGGGATGGCCACACCGCAATCCCTTCTCCTCCATTCTCCTCTTGGGATTTCGGGTACATACGCAGACACACCTGGTATGAGTTTCAAGTTGCCGGGTCCAGGACTCAAACCGCAATCAGTCATATGGGAGTCCGGCAATGTAACCACTTCACCATCTGCCAGTCCCTTACTTCCTATTTATCTTAACGATCTATTTCAAGATTCCACCTACATCTACCCACTCCTCCTCACAGTGATGGCTTAGGGCCCTCACTGCATCAGAGTTCAGATCCATGGATTCTTGGACTCGTCTGCACGGGTACTCTCAAGCAAGATGCCTCACCTCTTGTGGATCCAGTTTCTTTCTATGTAAGATGTTGTGTTTCTAGAGGTCCCTCCCAGCCCTAATGTACCCCCCTAAAACTTGTGGACCTTCATTTACTTGCTTCTGACAATGGATGGAGCCTTTGCCAAGCTCATGTCAGAGTAATTGATTGCACCACGAGTGTAGGGGACATCGGGCCTAGCCGTCTGTGCGTATTTGTATAACCAGGCCAAGCTAGTATTAATCATAGTCTTTGTAATTGCTCCATTTGACAGTCTTGGGGTACAGGGAACTATCTGTTCTTAGGTGTGCTTGCATGGCTACATTGTGAGACTCCGTAGTAACATAACAATTCACATTTTTCAGGTATTTTTTCAAGGGCAAAATATCAGTAGGTTTTAAAATCAAGGATGATGATAATATTCTAGGTTTTCAAAGACACCTCAAAAAACAGATAGTATCGTTTAAGATGGGTAAAGCTCTAGGAGCGTCTTTCTGGAAAAGTGCTCAAAATGGAAACCACTCTCGGCTCTGCACTTGCACTAACTGCCCTCCGCCTACACGCGGGGACGCCATGTCATCACCGTTTTCCTTCCCGACCTCCCACGCTGTTCTCCCGCTCTCTCTTTCCTGGCCTATGAGGAAACACCAGGTGAAATGAGAAGGATGATGGACTCCTGCAAGTCCCAGGCCTGGATGTACAAGCTGTTCCCTTCATAAGCAGCAGCAGGAATGCCCCTTCTTTACTCTGTAGGGAGGCCGGCCGCCTCTTAGAAGGACGGCCTGCTCCATCTGGCTACTCACCAGAAGGCTGGCGATCCTTTCCCCACCAGCGCGCAGGGAGCTAAAGCATGACCAAGTGCCTCATATGGTCGCCATCCAAGGGCGTGACCGACAAGGGTCGGGACTTCTGCCGCTGACTCTGCCAGCCCATGCTGCCCCATGAGCCAAGGATCACAGATTTTATTTATTCTTATACTTGTTGCCCAAAGTCCAAACCAACTCGCGTGTGAGTTACATACATATATGTGCGTGCTTATGCACCTTCAGGAAAACAGTCACACGCATGGCCAGCCAGTCTAAGCAGCATATTCTGTGGCAGACTCTAGTCTAGTACCCACCAATGGCCACCTTACTGGACCATCCCATCAGAAGATTTCCATGCAGTTTATAGGCCTGAGGTATGAAACAATATAAACGACAGACCCCAGGATGGCCCCTTGTGTGGGACAGGACACTAACAGGGCACTCTATTTCTAGGAATTTGAGTGAACAAATACCACTGCGTTTAAGCAATATCTGATGACTGACCATCAGTGCCAAAAAGATTGCGTGGGAAGATCCCATTTAGAACTGCATTTTTTTCTCCTCTCAAAAGAATGTACCACATACCACTGGTAATTTTTTTTTTTTTTTAAAGTTGATTTTCTCTTTCCTCTCTTTTTGGCTTATTGAGAGTTTCTGTTTTAATCTATTAAACCAGGGCATTAACTGTTCCACTGCTCAGTAGGTCCACATCGAGAGTCCCCTGCGGACGTCACTCTGCCACTGAGGAGGGGCGACGAGCTTCCTGCTCACCCAGGCAGACGCAAGTGCCCGCCCAGCGTCTCACTGGCCATTTATACATGATCATCAATGTCCTGCAGGGACAGGCGATTAACACGTAACCGATACTGCACCGTGAACACAGTCCTGGGGTGATTTCCTCTAACTTCCTCACTCATTCTTCAAAATCCTCTGGGAAGCTAATGCCTGAGAGTATCACTAATAAGTGACAAAAACTAAGTCTAATCCACAAAAGCCATGATCTGTCCGTGAAACCATCCTGAGGCATGTACAAAGGGAATTCAAAAAGTTCATGTTTAAAATGGAATGAAAAGTATGAGTTGTGGGCCAGCCTGCAGCGTGGTGGTGAAGGTGGCTGGATCCCTCATGGCCAGCCGTGCGGTTTGGCGCTGGACCAGAGGCCTGCGACACACACTGGGCGTGTACAGTGTTTGCCCAAAATCCCAAAAGGAACGAGAAAGGGAGAAGAGATTGTGGTGTGACCAGCCCCACGGAGGGAGGGTGCTTTCTCACTTTCTCATGCTCTTTTTCTCTTTAAGTGACTGTATGAGCCCTCTGGTAAATTGAAGAAAAAAAAAAGTATGAGTTTATTTTGACACAAAAATTTTGACATTCAGTCATGCATTTTCCATGAACTTTTTGAAGAGCCACTGTGTGAGAAAAAGTCTTGACCCTGTTCCGTGCTGTTCTTTACTACACTTAGCCACCAGGCAACAGCATCTTTAACCGAGTCTCCACCTGATTCGCTCTGCGCAGTTCCAGGGTGGGACACGATCGATACCTCAGTCCTGATGCTAGGCTCCTATCAGTGAGCACTCACCATCCCTAACGGTCAAGCCGGCTCACCACTTCTCGAACGGTAGCTATGAAGTTCTCATTGTCTTGGGGATTAGCTAAGATAATACTGTGCAGCCTGTTCATATACGAGTCGATGGTGTCCACCGTAGGCGTCTCTCCACTTCCTGAAGTGACATGAGAAGAGACAGTAAGAAAATCCCCCCCGTTCAGTCCACCCATGAACAGTTACGTGAATCCACAGCAAAAGAAATCAGGAGTCTAATGTGGCCTGCTCCACAGATACAATTTAATTTTAGAGAAGGAACTTTTAGATCTCAAAGAGATGAGATGAGCCCGTATCCCCTCCACGCGCAGAGGGGCTACGTGGGGGGACGCCACATGCGCGAGCGGTGGGTGTTCCGAGGGCACACGCGCCCGCTCTCTGCCCTGACTGGCCTCCAAAGGGAAGTGTGTATACAGTGCCTGTTTCTCCTGTTCCCATCAGCACAAAAGCAAACACAGAGCAGGCATACATAAGAGGAAGTGCGCGCAGCAGGGTTTATTACTCAGTTCCCAGTGCTCTGGATGTCGCGTTAGGTTTAACGTCATGGGCGGTAATTGAAACGCAAGTGGACCAAAATATAAATGGCCAGAGATGCTGGCACTTTGGATGACTTTAGCCAATACCGACATTCCACTGCTGACCCAGAAAATTCGAGGGCAAGAAAACCTTGGTACTGATTCCCTCCCCCGCCCCGTGGAAAGCCCAGCCTTCCGACACCAATACCAATAGAGCACACTCACACCCCACCCCCCCTGCACACACTCGGCAGGACGGCCTTACCGGGCAAGGGCATGCTGGCGAAGCTGCTCGTCAGCACCTGCCGCAGGGTCTCCAGGTGCTGCTGTAAGACCGTGTTGCGGCTCCGCTCCTGGATCACGTCCACCTCCAGCTTCTCCACCGCGGTGCGCATGCTCTCCACGTGCTTCTGCAGGGCTGCGTTCCTCTCCTCAAACTCCATGTTGGATTTGCGGAGCTGGCGGAGCTCTGCCTCCCGAGCTGAGGAGACACCCCGCCGCACACATGCAGCACCACGCTGTGCAAAGAGTCTCGGAGGAATCCCAATGAGTCTTTGAAGCAAGTTGTGCTTAGCTGTCTCTAATTAGCTACCCCACCTCTCCCTGTTCTCATTATGGCATTCTAGATAGCAATTTCAGCAATAAAAGTGGCCTCCCCAGAGCCATTTTAACTCTTAAAGCTGGTCGCATTCTGTACAATAAGTCTGCAACAACAGTTGCAATTCCCGATATTTTTTGTTTTGTTGTTGTTTGGTTTTTCTAAAACTGCAATGAGAAGCCAGAGGGGTTTCCCAGGGGAATGCTGGGAGACTGGCCAAGCACAGCGGCGAGTGACCATCTTACTGCGGGGGGTCAGCTCTGCTCGTGCTTTCTACTTCGGATGCCCATGTCAGCTTTACTTGTATAAGGGGCCGAAGTCAGAGAGCGACCGAGTGAGTGATTTAATTGATCTCCTTTGATCCAGAGACCAGAGGAGCTTTGCCGACACGGCCTGGCTTTTCTCCGCTGGCCTCTGTGTAGCACCTGTACTGCAGTTCTCCTTCCAGACCAGACCCAAGGGGACCCATCGGTCTGCAGCGTGACTTTCTCCTAAGAACTAGCGTCCTTGGCAAAGACCTGAGGAACACGGACGGATGCTCCGGTAATCACCTTTGCTGTGGTTCAGGAACTCCTCCGTAAATATAGGGATGTCGAAAACAGACCGCTCCTTTACCTCCGTTTCTTTCTGTGAATAAAGAGTAACAAACAGTTCATTCTTAAACAGAAGCTAAATCAAACAAGCAGGACCTCAAGGCATGGCTGTGTCTTCCTTACAGAAACACGGGGTGAGCAAGAACCAGCCCAGATGAGTGTGCGAGGGGAATGCAGTCACGTGATTGGGGTGGAGCTTTCAGAAAGCCCAGGCAGGCTAAGTGGTCGGTCCTCTCGGGTGCGAACACCGTGCGATGAGGAACTCAAGACAAGTCCCCGTGAAGATCGCGAATAGAGAAGCCGGCGGCCGGGTCTCAGCTCTGTGCCCAGAACGGGCATCAGTGCACAGCTGTGAGTGGGGGAGGCAGGAGCCGGAAAAGGTGCTCCGGTCACTTCCACTGGCGAGGCACCGACCATGCCCTCGGAGCACGCTGCCCAACCCAACCTGCAGGGTGGCAGGAGTACTCTTAGAAGTGATCTGCCAAGCAGAAGCAGCAAGAATGGCATTCCACGGGCACATTATTTATGAGGGGCAGCCTGGATCTGGAGCTTAGACTTTCTTCAGATACAGCAAAACAAACACACAAAACCGAGAGGTCAGAGATAACCAGGCTCTAAAAGGGAGAAAGCAAAGGGTTATGTGAGAGAGACGAATGAAGACTAAATGAATTCACCAATAGCCATTAAAAATAGAACGTCACAAAATCGCTGTAAAATATATTCCATGATGACCCTTAAGAATAAAGTCAATATTTTAAGTCACCGTTTGGCTGCCATTTCTACAAAAATCTGAGGCTGAAAGCATTACGAGTGTAAGTTAGAGGTGTGCTGGCACATTGGTCAAACCCTCGCGGGCCATCGGATGGTAAAGAGAACAGGAGGAGGTGAGGACTGAGCAAACCGCTCGTGAAACCGGAGAATTCCAAAACCTCCCTGACGTGAAAAACGGTGGACAACACACTTAGGAATCATTCCTATAAAGACATGCTTAAAGCTAGCGACCCTATGTATCTTTCCTACTCTGTCAACAGGAGAGTTTTATCATTGAACATAAACACGATTCGGTGTGCAGCAGAAAAGCTGGGCCGCTGACAGCCACGAGGGAACCCTGAGGGCCACGCCCCTGCTTTTATGTCGGTCTGCCTGGTTAGGGTGCTGGCTCGTAAGCCTCCCACCCGTGGAGTGGATTGAGACACATTTAGACAGAAGTCCAAAAAACAATGTATTCACCTGAGAAAATTTCAGAGCACTTAATTTTTACTCTTTCGTCTCCTAAAGAATCCAAAGTTTCCCAAAACAACTTAAATAAATTTAACGAAATTTCCACGTAAAGTCTCAAGGATAACATGCAAAGCTCTCTCTCGAGCCAGTTCTTCGTGGACTGCAGAAAGAACTAGCATACGAGCAGGAGAGGCTGGTTCCAGAAGGTATCTTAGAACATTTCGCGGTGGCTTTCCCTCGGCTCGTGGCTTGCCACATGCTTTAACTTTGTTACTGGGTCGTTGCAGAACAGAAAGTGCAGCACTCACCATCTCCACGTGGACAGGGCGTGGCAGATTCAAGCACCAGTCCACAAGTGCTTCAGGAGGATGTCTTACGACCCTCTCACCCCACCTTGGCCAGTCTCCTCGACTGCGCAGGTATACATGAGACCTGGTACCCGGCCGGGCGTCTTAACACCTGCCAGGCACACGGGTGAGTGGGATGCGTGGCTCCCATTAGCGTGGGACGGAGAGCCCTCCCCGAGGCCTTGGCTTCCGCGGACTGCTAATTCTGCTCGCCTCTTTGCCAGAGCAGTGCAGACCAAGCGAACTGTGTAAGGGCAGAGGACAGCGCCATGCAGGTGCATAAACATACTGCCCCTTGGTGTGGATTCTTAGAGTACAACATAAGAAACATTAAAGCAATTAAGTGAAAATGTTAAGTCTCTGAAAGGCAACAGAGAAATTCTGCTAAAGGAAGAGCCGTAATAAGAACCATCAGCGCTCTGCCATTACTGAGTACATTTCTCGGCATGGAGAAGATCCTCCTGGGGCTCGGATATACTTAAGCTGCTCGCAGGCTCGCTCGAGGGATTAAAATCATAAGGATTTGATTACCTCTTCATTGAAAGGGCCTAATTTGTTCAGGCTGAGTGTCATTTTGTCATTTCTCATAAATTAAAGGAGAAACAAAATTATTGTTTCTATCTTAGTTCTCACATGAGATGTAGATGCTTTCTTGGGAGTCATACTGGGTCTAGTGGGCTGGCTCGATTGGAGCCCTTCATTCGGGCTTTCATGCTGTACGTTGAGCGGAGGTTAAGAGAACAGAGGCCCTTCTGAACTGAACCTGTTCTGCTGTGACCCAGGCTGAGGGCCAGAATTTCTGAGTGGCAGGCCTTTCTCCAGTGCCTCTTACTTTGGGGGAAGGCTCTCGCTGCCGCACAGAGCGGCCTTCGGGACAGCCCTTCCGTCGCTCTGCCGTGCACGTTCCAGGACTGTCTGGGGACGGTGTCTCTGGGGTCCGTGTTCTGTTTAGGAACACGACGGACTTCTGTACCCAACACAAAGCAAGTGACTTCTTTCTGAACTGGCAGCAGGCTGTGCTGACATCTCAGGTAATCAGGCCCCTTTTTAACTGGCAGTGTGGCTGAGTGTATCACAGAGCACGGCCCTGGACTGCCAGGAATGCTCAACTACGACATGGAAGGCCTGGGCTGCCATCACACGTCTGCCTCTAACTTCACCCAGTAAGCAATTCTGGGTAAATCGTTCCTGTCTTAGGCAAGTCACTTTCCTCGTTGGCAAAACCGGGTGTCTGTGGAAGGGCTCGCCGAGGTCCTGGTATTCTAAGGTGAGCTAGAAGGCTGAGCGATAGCAGGCCTCATTTTACTTCTCTCAAGTGAGTGAGGGGAGATCATAGGCATTGCTTGTACAACCTCACTCCTACTTCAGCTCAAGCCATTCACCCGCCCGGAGGCGCCCCACAAAACCTGGATTCCAACTTGCCATGACGCCTCCTGTGGCTGCTTTTTACCTTCATGCTTTTTAATTTTTCTGAAATCCTATTACATTAAGAAAAGTACATGTGGGGCCAGCAGGGGGCGTGGTGGTTGAGGTGCTGGACTCCCACATAGCCCACTACAGTTTGAGCCCCAGACCTGGCGGCTTGAGAATTCTGCCGGGTGTGCGTGCGCCCAAAATCCCAGGAGAGTGAAGAAGGAACTGCAGCGTGGCCATCCTCCCCGGGGGCTGATTTTCCCTCTCACTATCTCTGTCTGTCTCTGGAGAGCACACGTGCCCTATGGCAAAACACTTAAAAAGCAAAAACCAAAAAACTAAGACATTACATGTAAGAAAATTACGGTGTCTAAAGAGTTCTAAAACTCTCAAACCAATTATTTGATATGGCAATTGTTCGGAAATTACCTGGTAATCACATCCATGATATTAATTAATGAAAAATAAAAAACGATAAAGTCAGGGACATTAATTGGATAAACAACCTTAATTAAGAGAGCTTTATCTTACTGTATGCGTACCAAGAATTTTTTTTTTTTTTTAGAATTTACCATTTACACTTTGAGAAATTACTGTTGGCTCTCCACCTACCACTCCTTTTTTTCGTTTGGTTTAATATGTGTGTCTAATTCTGAAATGAGGAAATCACACAGAGACTCCAGTCCTGCTCATAAATCATACGAATGACAGAATTTATTTCATATTAATGTCTTTAATGAAAAGCTTCATTTCTCAAATCAGCAGCAGCAGTTTCTATGAGTGACTAAATCTATTACATCTTTTCTGACTCTATCAACTTTGCTGAAGACAAAAATGCCACATATAATTTGGCCAGCAAAATCTATAGAGATGAAATAAATCAGTAATTGATTAAAAAATGTGAGATCTAAAGTTTCAAATGATCGTCCAAACTCTCTTTTTGTAACCATTACGGTTAGAGAAGCTATAAAGTAGGGAAAGATTTATAGAAATTTCATGGTATCGGCGCGAACAGGCACATACATGAAGGAAGAAAAAGTAAATAACTGAGTGCCTAGTAACACGGAAAGCTTGCAACATCAGTCAATTAGCTGTATTTTTTTTGTTTGTTTTTAATTTTTGCCATAGAGCACATGCGCTCCCAGAAACAGAGAGAAGGAAAGTGCACAATCGCCTTTCAGAGGAGATGGCCATGCTGTAATCCCTTTTTGCTTCTCGGGATTTTGGGCACACATACACACATGTACCTGGCATAATTTTCTTTTTCCTTTTCAGGTTTTTTTTTTTTTTTTTTTCATGAGGTTTTTGCTATAGGGCGTGTGCACTCGCCAGAAAGGCAGAGATAGAAAGCAAGAAATCACCCACCAGGAGGGATGGCCACACCGCAATCCCTTTTTCTCCAATCTCCCCTTGGGATCTTGGGTACACACGCACACGCGCCTGGCGTGAGTTTAAGCCACCAGGTCCGGGACTCGAACCACAGTTGGCTACATGGGAGTTCAGCGACATAGCCATTACACTAACTGCTGGTCCCCCTTTTTAGGTATTTTTGATAGGACACGTGTGCTTGCTAAAGAGACAGGGAGCAGGAAAGTGATAAATCATCCCCCAAAGGAGATGGCCACACTGGAATCACTTCTCTTCCATTTTCCTCTCAGGATTTTGGGCACATACGCACATATACCCAGTGTGATTTTCTTTTTAAATAATTATTTTATTTAAATACACACACACACACACACACACACACACACACACGAGAGAAGGACAGAGTGAGAGAGAGAGAAAGTAAGAAAGCAAGCCACCAGGTCTGGGACTTGAACCGTGGTTGGCCATGTGGGAGTCCAGCACCCTCAACCACCATGCCACCTGCTGGCTCCCCCAGTGTAATTTTCAAGCCACCAGGTCTGGGGCTTGACTTGTGTGCAGTTGGCCATGTGGGATCCAGCGCCTTAACCTCTACACCACCTGCTGGTCCTTTCAGTATGATTTAAAACACAAAAGTATATATACAAAGCTTTTCAAATAAAAACATTCATAGCATTTCATTCTAGTTAGAGCAGCAACGTCTCGCATAATTACATTTGTATAGGATTTATATGAGAACAAAATGATAATATTTACTACGCTTCTTACTTTATAATTTAGGGATGGTAATACATCTATTTGACTTGGGAATCTGAACCTTTTCTTTCTGTTTTGAAGGGCACCAGCACCAAGTCAGACACAAGAATTATAACCTCAAAGTAGATAAGTTCCTTTCTGAAGAAATCATTTCCTTGGTTTAGTAAAAAACTGAACACACAAAATAGAACAACTGAAAATCCTTTGTGCTTATATTCCCACTGTCAGTTCAAGTCAACTTTGAATGGGTTCTTCTCCAAAAATAATTAAGTATTTATGGGATACTTCCTCAGGAAGGGCACCACACTAGGTGGAATGGGGTTGGATTCAAAGACAGAAACTAGACCATGCACGCCTTTAAAGAGGATGACAATCCAAGAGTGTGAATAATAGAAGTACCTCAGTAACCTCACACCAGGCCAGATCAGCTAAGTGCATACGCGAAGCAGAGAGAGCCTTGAAAGTTAAAGGAAGCTGGAGGAAGCAAAGAAAAGTTTGCAGGAGAAAATGGAACTTGAATTAGGGTTTGAAGGATGACTAGAACCTATGAGAGGCAGAAATGGGAGGACGGGGAGAAAGAACTCTTCTGAAGGGAATAATGTGAGCACAGGCAGGAGGCAGAGAAAGACAGGCACCTGCAGGACAGTGAGGAGGAAGGTCTTCGAGAACATGAAACCGTGGGGAAATGTGAGTTATTTGGAACGAGAAGGTATTTGGAATATGAAGCTGGGACTTAATTACAGAAGCCCCTGATTGTTGAGTTTGCTAAGCGATGCGGAGTCATTAAATGTTTTAAAGGGTGGGATGACCACAGATGTCATTTCCGTTCACAACCACACCTTAACCACAGCTTCACAGATTTACAGCTCTCTGTGCAACACACACAGGCCACGTCCTACTCACACGGGATCAAGACCTCCGTGCTATGTGTGGGACAGAGCCCAATGTGGCAGAAGGAAACAGACGCATGCTGGTCAGGGAGGAAGAGCACCTGACATTCCGTCACTTACGCCCCGTCAACACTGTCAGCACTGTCGCTGAATCCAAATGCTGGATTTTCTAACTTTCTGACGGTCAACTGAGGCATTGGTGACAATAAGCTAAGATCAGCTGGCCCTCACTTCTATCCCTCACTCTGAATTCCAGCCATCTTTCACATTTAAAGCTAAACGTTCTTGGACCATGGTCAAAGGTTGGGGTTAGGGGTGGATTCAAGTAGAGACACGATCTAAGTATCTATCAGAGCTCAGACCCACTCTGAATTCTGGGATGGGCAATGCACTGCCAGTACTGTCTAATGGCATCTCAAATAGCAACAGAGTTATACATGTATAGACGACACGCAGACAGAAAGCTACTTACCTCATGTTCATGACACGCAGACAGAAAGCTACTTACCTCATGTTCATGAGCAGCCTGTCGGGCTGCATCTAAAAATGTGAAAGAATAAGAAAAGGTTACATTGAAAAACAAAACGCATACCAATAAAACCCAAGTATGTGACCATGCCAAACTACACAACCTGCTGGAACTCGCACGCTCACGACATACGGTATGCTCCCTCGTGGCCACATTAACTGGTCAGTGAACAGCAGTTAAAGGGAACTCCTCACAAGTGGGCACTGAGCAGCAGAGCCAGCTCTTACCCTGGAGGAGGATAGGGTGGGAGGGTGGGTAGCACACACATGCCAAGGCTGTGAGCACGGCGTTCTGGCGTGAGCAGGCTAGATGCTCGAGAGAGGGAGGCGGCGAGGCTAAGCCACGGCAGGGCAGCGGGCAGTACTTGGTGCTGCTTTGGCTGTGGCTGTGTCCTGTAGAAGGGGGCCTCGAGGCAGTACTTCTAAGGGTATGGTGAACAATTTTAGGAGAGAACAGAGATCTACGAAGATAAAATCTTTACTTGCTTACTGCTGCATACATACTGCCTAGAAGAGAGTGTGTTTTTTTCCTTTTCTCTTCTTTTGTCATTGGGTGTGTGCGCTCACCAGAGACAGACAGACAGTGAGAGGGAAAGTGAGAAATCACTCCCCAGGGGGATGACCATGCCGCAATCCCTTCTCCTCCTGGTATCCTGAGTATCACGCATGTGCTTGGCGTGATCTTCAAGCTGCTAGGTCTTGGGCTCAAATCATGGTCAGCCATGTGGGAATCCAGCACCTCATCCACCACACTGCTTGCTAGCTCCAGAGACAGCCTGATACATACATATGTATATATTTAACTATATCTATATTTAATTTTGATAGTTATTATTTTTTAAAATTTGACCAAAGAGACAGAGAGAGAGAGAGAGAGCAAGCGAGCAAGAAAAGGGAAAAGTGAGAAAGCAAGCCGCCAGGTCTGGGACGTGAACCGCGGTCAGCCATGGGGGATTCCAGCACCTTAACCACACCACCTGCCGGCCCTGAGAGCCTGATTTCCAATGGAAGGTGCTCAGTAAAGATTCCGAATGCAAACATGAACGAATGAATGAATGAATGCATGCATGCATGCCATGGAGGATCACTGGAGGCTGGGAGATACGGCAGGTGAAAGGCTTGGCAGTATGAAAGCCAGTCTGCGCCGCCGTTCAGTAGACAGACCTGCTTAGAGGCAGTGACGGGGCTACCCTGGGAACCAGGAAAAGAAGGGTGCACAGCTGATAGAGGCCTTGGAGTACAAGCCATGTTCGACAACGTGGATATGGAAACCCAACTGAAATTTCCAAATCAGAGCAACGTGACAAATAAAATTTCAAGAAGATGCTTCTAAGTGAACACAGGATTATACAGAGGTGACAGAAAGAACTCCTTTTATATTTACCACTCACACATCGACATCTATGTATCACTATGACAAAACTGGCTTTGGGACACTCCTTTGTGGCGACCAAGTCCACCCAGACCGGCTGATACCTTGCCTGTGAGATTTGCCTTTCTGCCGGTCCTGGGTTTTCCTGCTGAAGACCTTGTAGGCCTCCGTCTTCTGATACTGCTCCAGCTCTTTCATGTAACGCTCCTTATCTCTGTCTGCTTCGTCGAGGTAGCGCTAGGGCAGAAACACAGGATTACTGTCACAAAACCGAGCTTTTATTCAGGTAAAATACCAACGACCTATGTGAAGATAACAGAGGACAACTAGAACGTGGGAAGAAAAGAATACAGGAAAATAGGCTTTATGGGAGGATCAGAAGAACAAGCCACATGAATAAAATGAAACTTCTCAATTATAAAAGAAATAGGTGGTTCTGACTTTTTAAACGACTCTTTGCCTTTTCTAACTTAATAAAGGCAAGTTCTACTGAAAGCATGCTCATAAAAAATTCACGAGGACGATTACGGTTATTCCTCCACCCTGCACAGGCACACGCGGGCCCTCCCAGGGGAAGGCGCGGGATATCACTTTGTTTCTCTATCTCCAGCTCATTTTGAGGGAGTGATCTCATACATCAACTGGCCTTTTAAGAGTCAAAGAGTGGAGTGCTAGAGCCGGGAGACACAAAGAACGTTCAATGAATGACCTCATCCTATGGACCTAAAAATGGATTACTTGGAGAAAACCTTGATCTACAAGCTTTGATTGCTTTGTGCTATTAATTATTCAAACAAAGTTCATTGATCTCCCAGGGTTCTTTTGTTTAGTGCCTTGTCCTTTTCATTCATTGACCTGGGGATAAGAAAGTACAAAAGTATTGCCTCTCAATGACCATAACATGGGAAATTAAGTCCCATGTAAGAGCCAGATGTAGGGGACACACAACTGTCCATGTACGGGACAACTCAAACACAAAAGTAATTCAGTTCAGTAGTAAATTATACACCACGAGAAAAAAATGAAAGCAGTAACACTATACAATAGATACAATATTGTGTTGTCGAGAAAGTCGTGACACATATTTTTAATGCTCACAACTTTCCCAACAACCCAATGGGTATCTATAATAGATACTTATTATACCATTAATAAACAAACAAATAAAGACGTAAATGAGGGGAGAGGCAGAGGAGGGTCCTGGCTTAAATCAGAATGCTAAAGGCCAAATCAGAATTGGAAATTCATCATTTTGCAACAGCAATTATGAAGAGGCCAAAATTTGTGATGGATGTCAAGTCTAGGGGGAAACGTCGGTGTGGAACAGGCACTCTCCCCGGTGGAGGAAACGTCGGTGTGGAACAGGCACTCTCCCCGGTGGAGGAAACGTCGGTGTGGAACAGGCACTCTCCCCGGTGGAGGAAACGTCGGTGTGGAACAGGCACTCTCCCCGGTGGAGGAAACGTCGGTGTGGAACAGGCACTCTCCCCGGTGGAGGAAACGTCGGTGTGGAACAGGCACTCTCCCCGGTGGAGGAAACGTCGGTGTGGAACAGGCACTCTCCCCGGTGGAGGAAACGTCGGTGTGGAACAGGCACTCTCCCCGGTGGAGGAAACGTCGGTGTGGAACAGGCACTCTCCCCGGTGGAGGAAACGTCGGTGTGGAACAGGCACTCTCCCCGGTGGAGGAAACGTCGGTGTGGAACAGGCACTCTCCCCGGTGGAGGAAACGTCGGTGTGGAACAGGCACTCTCCCCGGTGGAGGAAACGTCGGTGTGGAACAGGCACTCTCCCCGGTGGAGGAAACGTCGGTGTGGAACAGGCACTCTCCCCGGTGGAGGAAACGTCGGTGTGGAACAGGCACTCTCCCCGGTGGAGGAAACGTCGGTGTGGAACAGGCACTCTCCCCGGTGGAGGAAACGTCGGTGTGGAACAGGCACTCTCCCCGGTGGAGGAAACGTCGGTGTGGAACAGGCACTCTCCCCGGTGGAGGAAACGTCGGTGTGGAACAGGCACTCTCCCCGGTGAAGGAAACGTCGGTGTGGAACAGGCACTCTTCCCAGCGATGAGGAATGACTGCTAGGGGCTGGGAAGGCCTCGGGGCAGCAGTGTGGGGAGCGAGGCCACAGGGAGCCGACTAGCAGAAATAGCTGCACACTGAGGGAGGGACCGTTTCCAGGCCGAGAGATGCCGTGGGGAGGGCACGGTCGGCAACAGCTTGCTGTGCCTCTCCAGGTAACTCAGCACAGGGGACACCCGGAACGTTCCCAGAGCGAGCCATGACCCACGGCAAGAGGGCAGGTGTGCGGATTATCACGAGAGAGGCGGTGCGCACCGTACTCCGTGCTGCGGCATCACACCGTGCCCCATAAACCAGCGCCATTTTTGTACCTTTACAAATGCCTTTTTAAAAAGGTCTTCTTACAGACTGCTTATTCGTTATGAGGGAGAAAGAAAAATGTACCTGGTGAGCAAAATGAACCCTTCTGACGGGTGCCGAGGTGGGCACGCCACCACTCACGTGGTATTCTGACCAGTCGCGACCTAATCTCGGGGAAACACCAGAAGAGTACAAAAGGGGGAACGCTCTGCTGAGAGTAAAGGAAGGGTGGGGTGCGGAGAGAGGGTTGTACTCTGTAAAAATATCGATGTTATCAAAGGCAAGAAAAGGCCATGGAAATACCCCAGCTTAAAGGAAAGGCCATGGAAATATTTCAGCTCAAGGGAGGTCACCGCTAAACACAAAATCTGACCCTAGACTGGAATCAGCACTGGAGGAGAAAGTGGTGTATGGCATGATGTCGGGTCAACAGCTGGACGGTAGACTAGATGACAATATCATGCTAACAAAAAATCACTAAGTTGATAATTATGCTACAGTTACTTAAGACAGTGCCTCCGATCTTAGGAAACACATGCTGAAATAAGAGCTAAGGGCCATGATGTACGTAATTTACCCTTAAATGGTTAAAAAAAATCATGTGTGTGTGTCTGTGCTGCATGCGTGCATATGTACATGTGTGCGAGAGGGAGAGACTGAGTGTGTGCGACTGTGGCTACACATGCAAAGAGGGAAATGGGTAACGTGCTCACATGAAACATCTGGTAAAGGGGATGTGGATGCTCTCTGTACTAGTTTTATGTTTGTTACTTTTTGTTATTTAAAACTCTTCTCAATAAGTTAAATAAATGAAAGTAAACACAAAACCCTTGTCCTACATAACTAACAGTGGTTATCCCTGGAGATAATGACGGCTACTTTTGATTTTTTTTGTTTATACTCTACTTACTGGCTGAAAAAAAGATCAGAACAAAAGGCATGCATTAATTTTGTAATAAAAGGAAAGAAAAAAGCAAAAAGCACCCTCCTCCGTAAAGCTCACCACCCCTTTATCCAGTAGAGCCAGAACAGATGACATACACCGCTTTTCCTTAGCTTGCCACCCCTAACAAACTTCAAGTTGCAACTTAATGTGATCTCCAAAAATGCTTGAATTCAATTCGTTCCCCAGAGTATTTTTCAATTTGGTTTTAGTCTCATTGGAATTCTTTTGAAAGAGTGGAAGTCATAAAAGAGTTTGAGACATAAGGAAATACAGGTATCTTTTATTAACAGATGCTGGGAATGCCGGAACTTCTAACCCAAATCCACTCCCACATCATTGTGACCACCTGGCTTCAGTGGCATTTCAACCAGCTCATGGCTATCTTGTCCTTAATTCCCCTCAGATCTCTCTAACAAATGGATTGGTTTCAATTTGGCAATAGGGTTACTTTCTGTCTTGGCAGAGAGAGAATGCAAGTAGTTTTTTTTTGCTTTATTTTCCATAGTAGATTAAATATGCCAGAACCCTAGTTAAAAAAACTATTAAGAGAGGTAAAATCTATTTCTTAAACAATAATCTTGGCCCAGACAATAGTGGCACAAGTGGTAGGGTGTTATTGCATGAGGTTGGGGCCGCATTGAAGGTCTAGGTTCGGTTCCTGGACCAACCTGACACTGGTCAGGTGTGGTAGTGAGTGTCTGCAATTCTACCTAACTGGGAGGCTGGTACAGAGAGCAGCAATGGTGACTCTGTTAAAAGTATCTCTTTCTTTCCCTCCTCCTCCTGTACTTCTGTACACATGTACACAGGTACTCCCTCATATATTAAAAAAAAAAAAATGTGAACTGCAGAATTTTATCAGATAATTTCCTTCTCATTTAATTCATGGCTTTTCATTTAACTCGGGTAGAGTAAATGAAAAGATTTCTTAATTTCTTAATATTGAACCACTTTAAAAAATCTTTGAACTTGGCATATGAATAAAATAAAAGCAGAACTTTTTTTTGGTTAAGGGGAGTACTCCCTCCTGCTCACGTGCTTGCAGTAGACCCTGGAATAGTTTAAAAACCACTGTACTAGGGAAAAGAGCTATGACGGACCCTGCTACCCTGGTCTCCTAGGTACTCTGACAAAACTGAAGAACTGACTGTCCATCCTCTTGGCTTTTCTTACAGAAGGTGTTTTGAGATATAATCAAAACCAAGCACGGCCTAGCTGAGGGAATGCAGCCGCTACTCAGCAGGCTGAGGCCACGTGGGAGGGGTAGGATTGATTCCTGGGCAACCCTAAGAGGGAGGCCTGTGCATGGAGTCCCAGCCACTTGGGAGGCTGAGGCAGGAGGATCAAGACACAGCAAGACTCTATACAGAAGACGGTTTCTCAGTTCCCCACCTCTGGTGAGCCATGTACCCTACAGCAAAAACTAAAAACAAATAAATAAAGACTGTCCCATGCTATAAAATAAAATAAAATAAAATAAAATAAAATAAAATAAAATAAAATAAAAAAGAGGGGCCAGCAGGTGGTGTGGTGGTTAAGATAGTGGGTTCCCACATGGCTGATCAGGGTTTGCATCCTGGACCTGATGGCTTGAAAATCACACTGGGAGAAGCCAGAGTGGTGGTTAGGGCTCTGGACTCCCACATGGCTGACCGTGGTTCGAGTCCCGGACCTGGTGGCTTGTTTTCTCACTTTCCTTCTCTCTCTCTCTCTCTCTCGTGAGCACATGTGCCTGTTGCAAATTCAAATAATAGTAATAAATTAAATAAATAATTCTTAAAAAGAAGAAAAGAAAATTATGCTGGGTGCTTGTACATGCATGCCCAAAATCCAGAGAGGAGAATGAAGAGAAAGAACTGCAGTGTGGCCATCCCCCTGGGCAGTGATTTCTCACTTTCTCTGTCCAGCTCTCTCCTCCCTGGTAAGCATATGTGCTCTCAGGCAAAAACCTGAAAATAAATAAATAGAGAAGAGAGATGCCCTCCTCCAGTGTGGTGGCATCTGGGGAGGGACTGAGGACAGAAGAGGTCACCTGCTCTTACAGGTGGGATATGCTAGAAGGTCTAGGTTTGGCACTGTCCTGCAGGTGCCATTTGCATTTCAGCAGGAGGCCTTGGTGGCCATGCCAGTCTGCATGGCCCCAACTCAGTAAGCCCTCGGTGTGGGGAGTCAGTGCAGGGCCCATGGGAGCTTCCCCTTCCAGGCGGGCCCAGTTTGCCCCAGCAGCTGCAGCTCTATGGGAGCGAAGGGTCAGGCACAGAAAGAGCACCTGCTTTTCCTCAGGAGGCAGTTTACTCCACTCGTTGCCCAGCATCCTCGTGATCTCCGGGAAGGGGACTTCCGGCCTCTTTGCTCGAAGCTGTTCTCGGCGCTCATTCATGAACCGGACATATCCTGTGAGGGGGGACTTGGGGGCGTTGCTGTCTCGGAGAGGTTTCTTCCTCTTTCTCCCTTTGGACCAACCTCCTCGTTTACTTCTTTGCTATGAAACAAAACAAAACAAAACCCCAAAAAATCCTAACAGCAATATCCATCTCCCGAAATAACCAAACAGTAACAAGAATGAACACCAACAGACCAGACAGGTCCCCAGGACCCAGTTGGTACGCGAGCCACAGCGTGGTTTCCAGACGGGACTCTGCCTGGCTCGCTGCAGGCCCTGTCATGCAGCACACTGCAAAAGGCAGCACGAGAGGGCTCTCCTGGTGCCGATTCCCACAAACGAGAACAGGGGTGTCACGACCACAAAAGCTCTGGCCTTCTTATGTCCTCGGGCCTGATTCCTTATAGGGAGTACCCTGAACGAGCAGCAGCAGGACACACAGCACTGTGCCAGGGAAGCGGACGCTGTCAGAGCGGATCAGAAGATGTCACACACACTGTGCAGAAGACGAAGTAGAGCACGGGGATTACAAATAATTCAGGAGGGCCAGCAGGTGGGTGGAGGTTAAAACGCTGGACTCCCACATGGCTGACCAGGATTCGAGTCCTGGATCTGGCAGTTTACTTTCTCTCTCTCTGGTCTAATTGAATAATAATGATAATAATATATACAATTAAATAAATAATTCTTTTAAAAAACATTTTAAAACAATAAGAATTCATGAATGGTGTTTTTCATTGACAATGCTTAGAGACCAGATTATCTCTCACAGCAAACAGCATATATATTTTAAAACTAAGTCTAAGTCTCAAAAAAATGTAAGTATAATATATCCAAAATGAAAACTGTGGTGTGGCCATTCCCTATGGGAAGTGTGTTCTCTTCTCCCTCTCTGTGTCTCTCTGCTGAGTGCATGTGCCCTCTGGCCACCCAACCAGACAGATGAAAAAAAATTGCTCTTTTAAAATAAAAAAAGACAAAAATCAATAGTGGCATTCTTCCTGAATGGAAAAAAAATGGCCTTAAACCATAAAAAAAGGTACTGGGTCATTTGTTAGGAACAAAAGTTGACAAGGGCCTGACTGCCCAGGCCCATATGCAACCTCTGTGTGAACTAGAGAAAGGTGCCCCAGGGAAGGAGAGGGACTTGCTAAGTGGCATGACTTCTTTATGCAATCATGGCTTCATGCTCCAGGATGGGTGAGCAGAGTAGCCCTGGACAAGAGCCTGTGGACACCCTATGGGCCACTCCAACAATTTCATCACTCACTCATTTAACAGGCATTTGCTGAGCACCGAACATAAGTTAGGTAAAACTTCCTAGACAGGAGAAAAGTAAGTCAACACGTCCCTAAGTCATTACAATGATTGACATGGCCCTATGTCAGAGGAGAAACACAAAACAGGAAACGTGTGGGTATCAGTTCGGGAACGCGCAACGGCCAGAGGACCACCATGGCCAACACGGTCCTCACTGACGGCTTCTTCAGAAGTGTCAGGGGGCAGCAGCGGAAGAGACGGTCGGCTCACCTCGTCTTCGTGCCTTTGCTCGCTGCCTTCTGCTGCGTTTGAAGATTCATTCTGCAGCAGCTGACCCTGGGAGAGATCCTCCACAAATTCTGGGTTGTTGGCAGACGATGCGGCTCCACCACCGTAAGGAGCTTCTGCATGGGTTAACCTGAATCGCAAACAGAAGTGCCCAAGTTTAGAATCAACGGCAGGGGAACCAGCAGTTAGCGTAATGGCTTTGTTGCTGGACTCCCACGTAGTCGACTGTGGTTCGCGTCCCGGACCCAGTGGCTTAAAACTCACGCCGGTCGCGTGTGCGTGCGTGCCCAAGATCCCGAGAGGAGAATGGAGGAGAAGGGATTGCGGTGTGACCATCCCCCCTGGGGGGTGATTTCTCACTTTCTGTCTGTCTCTCTCTGTCTGGCGAGCGCATGTGCCCTATAGCAAAAACCTCTCCAAAAAAAAAAAAGAACGGCAGCAAAAACTCCTCCTACTTGCCAAAGTGCAAGACCAGTTTCCCTGCCGGCAACAGCACACAGTAGTCCTTGAATTAATCCCCCACTACAGTCCATGCCTGTAGGTAGTGTCTTCACAGAGGGTATGGGGCGCGTAACAGAATGGTTTCAGTGCTTGGCTGAATCCGCTCAGCTCCATGAAGACATCGCCTACAAAAAACAATAATTTTTCCAAAGAAGTGACCTTTCTCCTCAATATAGATTTCACGGTCTAGCTATAAGCATGCAGAACAGCCTCATTTTTATATGCTACTCTGCATATTCTCCAATGTCAAGGGGAAACGCTGTTTATGGAGAGGTGACTAGAAATTGCAAGGGTAGAGGCAGTTTGCTCCCATCACAAAATAGAGTTCTTAAAGAGCATAAGAAAATATTTCTTATCATACATTTCACAGACTATTTCTTCTCAGATTGTGATATTTATGCATTTTTTAAAATAATTTTTAAATTAAATTTTATTATTATTGTAATTTTTAATTTGACCAGAGACAAAGAAAGACCGAGACTAAGAATGCAAGCCACCAGGTCCAGGACTTGAACCACAGTCGGCCATGTGGGAGTCCAGTGCCTTAACCACCAAGTCACCTGCTGGCCCTGGAGGGTTTATTGACAACCAGATCATTTAAGAACAGTATTATCAGGTTCTGTGAGTTTGGGTATTAGCATTAATAAATTAGACAGACACACTTCTTTTCTGCTGTCACTAATCTATTCCAGAGGAATTAGCAAATCAGATCTCATCATGAAAAGTAGACACAAGATACAGATGGCGAGGTCTTAGACAGACTGACCCTATCACCTGTGGATAAAAGAATGGAAGAAAAGACAACACCACATGCTACGAAATTTGTTTTTGTTTTAGTGGGTTTTTTTTTTGCAGGCGTTGGAGGGTGGGGAGAAGGTATCCATGGTAGGAAGGTGAATAACAGAATAATATACTGTCATTATTCTCAAAGAATGTAAACTCCATAGAGTTCTAGGCAAAATTACATGTAGTATAAGTACTGAAGTAGCGGTTTATTAAAAAAATACAAGCATGATAGAGGGTATGATGATTTTATATGTATGGAGAGGATATTAAGAGCTTTTACAGAGGAGAGCTTGAAAGATGAATAGGTGTCCATCAAGTAAACACCATCACCCCAGGCAGGAAGTACAGGACATCAAAGGAGGATGGGACACTTTTCATGAGGCTCCTGTAACAGACTAAGTAAGACTCGGGGCAGGGAGGATGGAGAGCAGGGGATGGGGAGCTGAGAGATACTTAATTGTAAGAGGTGGAATGGAGAAACTTAATGACTGATTACATATAAACAGTGAAGGGAAAAGAAGAGTCAGAGGCAATTTTAAGGCTTCCAAAATGATGGTTATGTACTTAATATCAATCAAGGTAAGAGCAGGGTGTGTGTGTGGGTGTCGATGAGCAAGAAAGACAGAAACAGTATGTCAGACATGTCTGCAGCATAACTAAATGAAAATGTCCCACAGACAGCTGGAAGCATGCCCAAGAGAACAGAAGTGGAGAGAAGGCAGGAGATGGATTTAGTAGTAAGCCTTGGCCCATGATGGACAGTGCTAGTTATTCTCCAGAAACCGCGAGGAGATAGTCAGGAAAGAGCTCAGCTGGAACAGTATCTTTCTAGGTGCAAATGTCAGAAAAGCTGGGAGGGCTAGCAGGTAGCACGGTGGTTAAGATGCTGGACTCCCACACAGCTGATCACAGTTCAAGTCTCCGGCCTACCAGCTTACTTTCTCACTTAATTTTTCTCTCACTCTCTGTCTCTCTTTGGTCAAATTAAAAACTAATAATAAAAAAATAAAATAAACACTTCTGAAAAAAAAAAGAAAAAGAAAAGCTGGGAAAGGAGACTGAGGAGCACATTTAGAGAATTAGAAGAGAATACTGTTGCAAGGACCATGGTAGAACAGCTTTTTCAGAAGGGGGCATTAACCAAATAAAAAGTAACAAACGTTGGGTCAGCTGGTGGCACAGAGGTTCAGGTGGCTAGTTCCCACATGACCAAACTCATGGTTCGAGTCCTGGATCTGGTGGCTTGAAAATCATGCTGGGCATGTGTTATGCCCAGAATCCTGAGAGGAGAATGGAGAAGGGATTACAGCATGGCCATCCCCTCTGAAGGGGTGATTTCACACCCCCCTCCCCACCCTGTTTGTATCTGGTGATGCTCTATAGCAAAATTTAAAAAAAAAAAAAAAAGTAACAGATGTCAAATAATACAGACCAAATATTGGGTCATCGGAAAAGTCAGGACGCAATTTTGCATAGTATAATACATCATGACTTCTCTGATGACCCAATAGTGTCTGCTAAATTTGAAGACCTAAAGGTGGTTGGCAATGTCGGGGAGTACAGTTTTAGTAGAAAGAAGGGATTAAAAAGTAGAGCCTAGTGAACTGTGAAATGAACAAGAGTGGGCCAGTCAGGTGGCCTGGTGGTTAAGGTAGCTAGACCCCATATGGCCTACTACGCGGTTGAGTTCCAGGCTCTTCGGGCTTGAAAATATGCTCTGTGTGTGTGTGAGAGAGAGTGTGAGTGTGAGTGTGTGTGTGCGTACGTGTGCACCCAAAAGCCTGAGAGGAGAATGGAAGAGAAGGGACTGTAGCATGGCCATCTGTCCTGGGGGTGATTTTTCACTTTCTCTCTCTGGTGGGTGAACACACCCGATAGCAAACTTACAAAAAAAAAAAAAAAAAAAAAAAAAAAAAGAAGAAGAAGAAGTAGTAACAAGAGCAGATGCAGATTGTCCTGGGAATAAAGAAATTACACTTTTCTGACCTTTTCTAGGAAACATACTAGATAATTTTAGGCAAGAGGCTCCCACATTTTTGAGGTCGTTTAAAAATGGGTAGGTAAAAGAGATTATGAGATTAATGTCAATCACATTCTCTGAAAAGAGGTATCATCAGAGATCCAGCTTGATCTTGGCGGCATTATTTTTTAAATATTTCAATCATTTTAGATGTTGTAGGCAACGTGCTCTGTCACTGTCACTCTCATTTCAACTGTGCCATCAATTTTTAAGTTACATTTTTATTTCAGTAAAACATGAGAAGCAGGTTTGGGTACCACTCCCATGAATTCCTGTCTGAAGTGAACAGGAATCAGAAGGGAGTGGTCAAAGCAGTCAAATGCCACAGAGATGGTAAGCTGGATAAAAACGGACGGAAAAAAGCTCTTTTGTTACTGTAAACGGATTGTTCACGCTCCTGGCTAACGCCTACAACCCTTCCACTTGCTCCCTGGATCCCACACTCCAGCCTCCTCAGAGGTTTTCAGCAGCTCTGTCCTCTCCAGCGTCACCAGCCTTTTCCAGGTTCAGCCTCATCGGCACACACGTGTGGTACTATTACTCTTCTTTAAGCAAGATGACGGCCTTTCCGTCGCATTTCTAGTTAAGGTCTTCATTTCCCTTCTTTCCTGTATAGCCAAGCTCCTGGACAGAACCGTGAACACTCACTGACTTCAATACCCTCTCGTTCTCTCTTAAACCCACTCCAAAGAGGATGAGAGACTGACGAGGCCACCGAGAACCTCCACGCTAAACCCAACGTGGCTTCTCATCTCGCTTGATCTCCTGGAAGCATCTGACAGGTTGACCTCTCCTCTTGCCTTGAAAAACTTCCTTTGGCTTCCAGCAACTCACACTCCTCTGGTTTTTTCTGCAACCATTTCAGCTGCTCTTTGTCTTTGCTGACTCCCCCCTGCCCGAGCCCTGCCTGCCTTTTTACATGCTGGAGTGCCCTGAGATCAGGAGCTACATCTCCTCTGTCCCATCACATGACACTCACTTGTTTGGTCATTCCTTCCAGCCTCATGGCTCCCACTGCTCGCTGTATGCGGCCGTGATGACTCCGTGTTCCTCCCTGTCTTTACGATCTGATCCCAAACCACCTGACGCCTCTGCTTAGCTGTGCAATGACCATCTTGAACTTAAAATTCCTAAAACTGAGGGGCAGCAGGTGGTGTGGTGGTTAGGGCGCTGGACTTCCACATGGCTGACAGTGGTTCAAGTCCAAGACCCGGCAGATCGCTTTCTCATCCTGCCCCCACCCCCTTGCTCTGTCCCTCTCCAGTCAAATTAAAAATAAAGAAAGAAAGGAAGAGACAAAGAAAGTTAAAATAATTTTTAAAAAATGTCTAAAACTGAGCTCCTACAGTGTCCTCCCCTACCTGTTCAGTCTTTTCTACCCAAGTTAACAAGTCCATCTCTCTAGCTGCTTAGGCCTAACCTTTGGGGGTATGCTTGACTTTCCCCACCTCCCTTCTTACATTGCTTATCTGGTCTTTCAAGGGAAATCCTATTTGGTTGATTTTCAAACTATATTTAGAATTCTATACTTGGCACCACCCCATTCCTCTACCTATTTTTTAAAAAAATTACTGATTTTTTCCATTTGTTACCATTATTATTTTTTAAATAATTATTTCATTTAACTTTATTTATTTATTTTCATTTGGCCAGACAGGGACAGAGTGAGAGAGAGAGGGAAAGAGAAAGTAAGCCTCCAGGTCCGGGACTTGAACCACAGTCGGCCATGTGGGAGTCCAGCACCCTTAACCACCACCCACCTGCTGGTTCCTGTTACCATTATGTTTTAATTTGACCGGTGGGGCGGGGAGCGAGAAAGCAAGTCACCAGGCCCAGGACTCGAACTGCAGTGGGCCATGCAGGAATCCAGCACCTTTACTCACCATAGTACCTGCCAGGCCCCCAACCCCCATTACCTTTTTTTTTTTTTTTTTTTTTGGAGAGATTTTTGCTATAAGGCGCGTGCGCTCGCCAGACAGACAGAGAGAGACAGAGAGACAGAAAGCGAGAAATCACCCCCCGGGGGGGATGGTCACGCCGCAATCCCTTCTCCTCCATTCTCCTCTCGGGATCTTGGGCACGCACGCACACGCGCCCGGCGTGAGTTTCAAGCTACCGAGTCCGGGACGCAAACCGCGGTCGACCACGTGGGAGTCCAGCGACATAGCCATTACGCTAACTGCTGGTTCCCACCTTTAAAAAGTACTTCACTGAGGGTTTGTCCCCACTGCTCCACCAAAGGCACTCTTGCCAAAGTCGCCAGTGATGTCCCTCAGGTTTTCCTCGCTCCTGATTATCTGCAGACCCTCCTGTCGGTTAGTCTCCTTGCCCCTCCTACTTCCTTTACTCTATTCTCAACATAACAGGCAGAGGGATCTCATTAAAAATGAAGTCCAACCAGGGCTGATCCCTTGGCCTACTGGTTAAGAAGGCTAGATCCCACATGGCTAAGTGGTTCGAATCCCAGCTCTGGCGACTTGCCAGGCACCTGTGCTTGTGTGCCCCAAATCCCAATAGGACAATGAATGGAGAAGGGGTTGTGGTGTGACCATGCCCCAATGAGGGTGCTGTCTCTCTCTGTCTCTCTGGTGAGCAAATGCACTCTCTGGCAAATTAAAAACAAAACAAAAACGTCAGATCATATCTGCTCAAAACCCTCCAGTGCTTTCCCAGTCCCTCACGTGTTCATTCTGACCTCTGAGGTCCTACACAACTGGGTCCCTTATTACTCAAAATACGGGCTTGCACCAGCAGCCCTAGCACTGCCTGAGCGCTTGTTAGACATGCAGAATCTCCAGGTGGCACCTGAACTTCCCAAATCAGAATCTACCTATTAACAAGGTTTCCAGGCAACTCAGGTGTACATTCACGTTTGAGAAGCAGCGCCCTCTGCTGCCCTCTGTCTGACTCTGCAGCTGGTCAGACGGGCCTCCCTGCTGTGCCTGGGGGTACTCTCAGCTCCCGACTTGGCACCGACTGCTCAGAGCACCCACCCCAGACAGCTGCGTGCCGGTCGCCTGGCTTCCTCCAGGTCTTTATTCAGGACACTCTCTCATTAAATGCTTTCTGGGCCCTCCTGTCTAAAACTGTACCCCTAAACCCTTCCTATCCAGTTTCCCTCCTTCATTTTTAAACTACAGTTCTTACTGAAGTATTTTACTTATTCCTCCTTCCTACTGTCTGACCTCCCAGCAGAATCTGAGCTCTGAAGGCGCTAGGCTCTGTGTGTGTTGGTCAGTTTTCTATCTAATATCTGACGTCTGGAACACTGACTGACACTCGGGAAGTTTGTACTGAAAGACCTGAATTCTAAAAGTAACCAGGCAGCCTTTAGGACAGTCTTGGAGAACAGTTTCATCTAGTGAGGTCAAAAATGGATATAAATGAGGTGAAAAATGAATATGAAGGAAGGAAACAATTACAAAGTATAGTTTTTATTTAAAGTGCTCTAAAGAATATTAAAATAATTCATCTTGGGAATCAGCTAGCACTTTAATCTATTAGTGAGTATACTTCTCCTTTGGCAAGTAACTCTTAAATATCTAGAAAAGATTAAAAATCCACGTGGAACCAAGATTTTCAAGGGAAGAGAAAAACTACTGCTATTAACTATTGTTTTATATTCCTTTACATATTTGCTCAAAATCCCACAGAAAGGAGATGGGGGGAAAAAAGAACTGAAGTCAACCAAAGCTCCTAATCATCTTGAATAAAGAACTACATTAGAAATCTGATCTTTGGGGGTACATTTAACACGTGTAGCAATTCAAACAGAAAATGCATTTGTTTGTTAGAGCAAGCTTGTGGCTGGTATTTCCTCTACAGTGACCGTGGAGGGTCCCATCTGGAGGGGTCGAGGTGTGCCAGACCCCACACACGGCTGGATCAGCTCACAGGAAACAGCACCGCAGAGACAGTGAGTGCAGACCTACGGAGCCGTGTCCGGGGCTCGCGCTCTTTGCAAGGCGCAACTAACGCACCGTCTATTCTCATAATGCTGCCTCTTTAGCACCTCGGACCTGCTGGGAGCTTGGTTTCGAGTCTATGCAGAGGCCCAACATCCTGAAGCAGCTTACCCGGTTGCAGCCAGATCGTTACTCTCTTTGGAGCCATCTTCATCTGCAAAAAGGGGTGGGAGGGTGGAACTAGTCATCAAGCTTTCCATCTCCCTGAAAGGAAAAGAGAATATAAAAAAAATAATAATTGATGGCTTAATTACTTCCAGTTCAAGTTCCACTAATTTAAGAGCCAGCCTTCTTTAGCTTTATCACAGCAGCAGACTAGAAACTGACCTAAATATTTATTTTCTTGACTTGCTCACATCAATTTAAACTCTACGGCTCAAGGGCTTATAACCCTGTTTCATCAACTGACCACACTAAAAACAAGTGAAGATCTGAACAAGTGGGGCACAGCTTGAAAAATTCCTTTGTATTCATCCAGAATATCTTCAAAAGTAGCCTCCGTTTCCTGTAGGAACTGTGAAGCAGAGTAACTCGGAAGCCCTGCAACCCTGAGCGAGTTATTTAACCTCTTTGAGCTACAATTTCACCATCCTAGACAGACAAAGTTGCTGACTTAACCCGCGGGGCTATTGTGAAGGATTAAACAGAAAGTGCTTCATGCACAGAGAAAGGCTAGGCGAGTAAGTGCTTTGAGCATTATTACATAAGGAAGGTATTGTTATTACGGCATTACAAGTCCTCAGTCCCAGATGAATCATCGCTGGGTTAAATGGTGACAAACTGGCCCTCCAACAGGAAATAATGCAAAGGAAGTGGAGGATGGAAGGCAATACCGATGTGGTTCTGAGTCGAGACACCACACTTCCAGGTCAGAAATAGGCTCCGCATCACCATCTATCCAGCAGCAGAAAGCACGCACCTGGGCACAGGAAACGACTATGCTTAATCGAAGAAAACAAATAAATCAGAAGAACTTGAGGTTATCAGACCGAAAGGATAAAAGGATGAAGGGACAAACAGTAATTTCATCTAGAGTATCACTACAAAGAAAGATTTCTCCCTGTCCAGGCTCACCATGAAGGGCTTCACCCCGGAGAGCTAAAAGCAGCAGCCCTCCATTCATCATGAAAGTGATATCCAAACAAAATAATCAATAGTGACCCCAAACATCAGCCACTTAAGTGCAACTGCAAACCACTCAAGGAAGAGTGCCTCGATTGACTGGGAGAACTGAGAAGCCAACGAGAATGCACTTGGAGCTCCCTCAGCAGGTCCTGGAGGCGCTGCTGCCACGGAGACCCAGCGGAGCGGAAATGAAAAGGCAAACAGCACAGTCAAAGCTGGGCGAGGGCTCCTCCACCGAGGGGGACACGCAAAGATGCACAGCGCGCCGAGGCCGTGTCCTCCACGTTCAGTGCAGTCATTTATTTCCACAGCGGTAACACTGAGATCTACTTACTTCTTACCTGTACTTGTTTTCACTTCTAAATAAATTATTTAGCAGACCAAGCTCTGTAGAAAGCTTAATTGGGGGGTGGGGGGAAGAAGGCATCTGTGTACACATATTAGCTCTTAGTGAGCGCAACAGGGGAAGTAGACAGGCACTTCCCATTCAGCCAGAGAAGGGAGTCCACAGCAGAGATGCTGGCGAACCCTGTTCAGATCCACTGAGATAGGGTGGCTAAAGTGGAATGGCTTTAACAAACACCACACAATTCCAGTCTGCAGGCTTTGTAGGAGAATCCTGACTCAAGCGTACTTAAAGTTTAATTCACATTATACAGAGATCAGATCAGAGCCTGGGCTTTAACGGCTGCTAACATCATCTCACACCCGTGCCAATACTTTACCGTAAGAAAACGCAGTTAGCCACACACAGCCGAACTGCAATGAGCAATACCCAGGCAGGCGGGCATCCTCAGACCGTAAAAGGCCCTGTCCGAATGGCTTTTTTCTCGAAGTGTGCCTAGCAGTCAGTGGCCTTTCAAGAACCTCAAGACTCAGCATTTGAAGCTCCTGGCATTGCTCCCACACCTCGGAAGAAGATCTATTATCTGGTGGGGACAAATGAAGTGTCTTCTCAGCCACTGCACCAACACGACCCTCTCAGAGTGTTCCCGGATAGCGTTAGTCATGTTGGAAATGCAGCGAGGCAGCTGGAGAACACAACCTTAACAACATATAAACATCACATAAACAAAGGAAGTTCAGAGAACACGCATTTCTGCCTTCTCCCCCCGCCCCGAGTTGGTTTTACTTAACCCATACGGTTTCAGATGTATCTTCTCCACGTCACTGAGTAGCCAGGTCCCTAAGAAATGAGTAATAAAGTGGGCGGATGGTTCAGAGGCCAAGATCAACAAAAGAAGGAAATGAAGAAAAGTCCAGTGAAACCCAAAGGCCTCTAAACTAGCCCAGTAAGTTAGAAAATGACTCCCAAGAACATGGCTGGGATCCTGCAAGAATGTGCTGTCATATGGCCCGGGAGGGGTGACTCAAACTGAGTCACAGCTACCAAGCCACTGAGTGCCAAAAGCCTTCAAGTGGAGCATCTGCGCCTGATCAAGCCCCAGCACAGAGGTCACGATGAACTTGGAAATTCTATGCAAAGCACTTAAGAAATGTAATGAATGCTGCTCTGGAACGGGAAAGGAGCCATGTCTGCAAAGGCAAAGCAAACCCGAGTTTGGCTCTCCACGGCAGTTTACAGAAATAGGTCCGCCGTGCAGCTGTTTGCTTCCACAGGGACTGACCCACGAAGGCTTCTACCTGTGGGCCTCACAAAAGGCTCATAACTCAGGGCTTATATTTTGAACCAGGGTCTGGACCTTGGCTTTGGAAACCTAAAAATTCTCTAACACTCTAACATTCGCCCAAAGAACGGATGTAGAAAACAGTGCCTATTTCGGATATTTTGATTATAAATATTAAAATGACAATCAGATTAAGAATGCAAGATATGTACTGATCAATGATCTCTTTGTAGTAATGCAGGGAGCCTAATCCTAATCAGAACGTTGCTCTGGTCAATAGAGGGCCAGAAAACACAAGGTTAGGTGGCGCTTCAGAACGAGTCCTCAGCTAAGATTTTTCTAGTTGCCTTCCCGACAGGGATGATCTCACCGATGAGGCTGTTAATTCCGAATGTGTTGGACAATCATGAAAGCGTAACCTGTACTCTGCTTTCTAGAGGTGGTCCTTTCCAAGTGCCCTGTCCTCACGCTAATCTCACTCCATCAAGTCTTTCCGGGGAGATGCATCTTTTTCCTTCCTCGCCCACTCCCCTCCATCAGAGTGGAGAGGTGGGACTCTCCTCAGTTTTCACACCACGATTCTTAAGCAAAACCTCGATCTCCTTTAAAAATCAGTCACTTGACTTACATCAAGCTCGTAATCAGAGATCTCTACCTTGTATTATACCAGCTCTCGTAATTACTCCATCTACAACTAACTTTTAAAAGGTTTTGTTTCCTTATATATGGCATGTGTGCTCACTACAGAGCGAGAGAGAGGGAGAGAAAGAGAGAAATCACCGGGGTGGGGGGCATGGCCACACCACAACCGTCTCATCTCTACTTGGGGTTTTGTGGGCGTGCAGGCACACAGGCCCTGTGTGATTTCCAAGCTGTCAGGTTTGGGACTCCAACCATGCAGCTGGCCGTGTGCGACTCGGTACCTTTACCCACCTGCTGGCCATATGACTGACCTTTAACCAAATAAATCTCTATTCATTTTCTTTTTTATTTCTCCAACGAGAGTGAAAGACAAGGGGATGGCAAAAAAGAAAAGCCCCCTCAACGGGGTCTCACTCTGCAATCCTGCCCTCCCCAACGGCCAGAGTTGCAGGACAGTGCCTAGCATGTACAGTTGGCCAGAAAACGGACCCGCACCCTCCCACATGGACAGAGCATCTCAGGGTCGTGCGCTACTGCTGTGCTGCCGAGCCAGCCTCCTCACCGACTCCTGGTGTCCCTTCCGTGTGTATGAGACGAGGTACAGCCTATATACATTTTCACATGTGGCTATTTGTCCCAGCACCATTTGTGGGACGTGAGTTGTCTTGGCACCCCTAAATTGCTTTCTACTTACAAGTGCACTGTGTCCTTCCTCCTTCCGCCTCTCTGCAACTGCCAGTTGTCATCTCTGGCTACCACACCTCCTTCATACATAGCCCCTTTCGTCTGGCTCATTAACTTACCTTCCAGGTCTTACTTATGTATTTCTTCTCTTCCTTTTTTTTTTGCTTGATCAAGAAGTATCTCTCTGCTGTAATCTCAGAGCGTCATCATCATGTTTGATTCACTACATCGTACTTGCCTTTCTTATTTACTTTATAGGTTTCTGCCTTCAGGTGCGTGTGCTCACCAGAGAGACACAGACAGAGACAGTGACAGGGAAAGTGAGAAATCACTCTCCAGGGGGAATGGCCAAGCCACAATCCCTTCTCCATTCTCCTCCTGGGATCTTGGGCACACACACACATGCGCCTGGTGTGAGTTTCAAGTCATCAGATCTGGGACTCGAACCATGGTCGGCCATGTGGGAGTCCAGGGATGTAACTGCTACATCTGTGGGCCCCTGTACCTGCCTTTCTAATGCTTAGTGATACATTCTGTTAGGTTAAGGACAGTGCCTTACTTACCTTTAAATTCTCTCCAGCCTGGTCTCGGGCATATCATAGGTATTTGTTAAGTATATGGTTGATAAATAAATACAATTGTGTAACTCACACTTCATCATACTACTGTGCCCAGACTTTGCCTGAAATTATACCTCATCTATCCCTCGACTAAAGGAAACTCTTCATTTAATATTTATTTATTTACGGCCCAGGCAGGTGCTTTGCAGACAGCCAACCTCCCTCATTATGCATCTCTTCACTGGATTAACTCTGAATTTGGGGGGCTCTCAGTCTCTAAGATCTCACGTATGTTTCTTTATTACTCGTATGGAGAGAGAATGTCTTCAAACAATGGAGTCAGTCTTCACGTCAACTTCAGTGAACATGGCTGCCTGACAGATATTCTGTAATAGAATTTTCAGCTTTCCGTTTGTGCTAGATATTCATATGTATGCATTTTTCTTAATATCAAATTTTCCCAAGGTTTACTAAAGTGACTTCAATCTCTCACGCCCTAAACAAAGGAAAACAAACAAATGTGCCTTCCTGTTCATTCGCTCCAACATTTATTGAGCATCAGCCAAACGTCAGGTAGTACACTAGTGCTGGGGATTTAAACATGCATACAGTGCTGTCCACGTGGGGCCTGCCCTCGGTGTAGCATCTGCTTCCAGTGGATGGAGAAAAAACTCTCAAAACATGAAGAGAAATTATCATGACAAAATCTGCTGAGTTCAGTACTGATGTATTCAAATACTATGACAGGACAAAGCTTTCTGGAAATGCTTTGGAAAGCAGAGTATGTAAGCCGGAAGCACAGAGGCCAAATCGAACATACAGATTCCCCCCCGCCCCAGTCTGCAACATACTTTAATAATATCTGAGGCCCAGCTGTGTGCAGTGGTAATGCAACTGCCCCACAAGGCTGAAAGTCATAGGGCCAACCACGGGTTTAGCTCCCCAGGCCGGCCTGAAAACAAGATCCTGAGCATTTAGGGGGCTGAACACATTACTGTGTACACTGACATCCCCCCAAATAAAATACTTTGTGTATAAATCTAATAATCTATGTACAAGGTCTATATAAGGAAACTATAAAATTCTGATGAAAAATATCAAATAATTCAATAAATGGAGAGATATTCCATGTTCATGAATAGTTATACTCAACACTGTCAAGATATCAGTTTTTTTTTTTTTTAAGATTTATTATTGTTATCTTTTCATTTGAACAGAGGGGAAAAGAGATGGAAAATGAGAAAACAAGCTGCCAGGTCCAGGACTTGAACTGCAGTCAGTCATGTGTGAGTCCAGCACCTTCAGCACCATGCCACTTGCTGGCCCCAACAGGTCAGTTCTTCAGTTTGATCTATAGATTCAATGCAATCCCAACCAAAATCTCGACAAGTCATTTTGTGGCCATAGATAAAGAGATGCTAAAGTTTATATGGAGAGGCAAAAGAGTCAGTATGGCCAACTCAACACGGAAAGAGAGGAGCAGAGTTGGAGGACGGACACTATCTGACTTTGAGATGTCCTATGAAGCTACCATAACCAAGACAGAGGTACAGGTGAAAGAGTAGATGGACAGGGACCAGCAGTTAGCTTAATGGCTATGTTGCTGGACTCCCACGTAGTCGACCGCGGTTCGAGTCCCAGACCCGGTGGCTTAAACTCACACCGGGCGCGTGTGTGTGCCTGCCCAAGATACCGAGAGGAGAATGGAGGAGAAGGGATTGCGGCGTGGCCGGGGGGGGGGGGAGGATGGCCACGCCGCTTTCTGTCTCTCTGTCTGGCGAACGCACGCGCCCGATAGCAAAAACCTCTCCAAAAAAAAAAAAAAAAAAAAAAAGAGTAGATGGACAGATCTATAGAGCAGGACAGAAAGCCCAGAAATAGACCCGTAGACAGAAAGCTAAGTGATCTTAGAAAAAAGAACAAAGGCAATACAATTGTGCAGACATCCTTTTAACAAATGAGGCTGAAACAATGGGATATCTATTGATACATGGAAAAAAAAAAAAGAATCAAGAAAAAGATCTAAACCCTCCACAGAAATTAGCTCAAAATGGATCACAGACCTAAATATACAATGCAAAACAGTAAAACTCCAAGATGATAACACAGGAGATAACCTAGACGGCTTTGGGTATGAGAGTGACTTTTTTAGGTACAATATCAAAGGCCTGATCCATGGAAGAGATCACTGATAAGCTGAACTTCATTAAAATAAAAATAATTGTCCTCTGCAAAAGACAATGTCAAAAAGATGAAAGGTACACCTGATAGAGAGAACTGTGACACAAAGTACACGAAGAGCTCTTAAAACTTGAGAGTAAGAAAATGAATAACTCAAATAAAAAATGGGCCAAGAACTTGAACAGACACAGGGCCAAAGACAACACACAGATAACAGTCAGCCATAAGAAAAGATGCTCATCGTATGTCATTAGGTAACTGCACATGAAACAACATGGAGTATCCCCATAGACCTACTAAAATGGCCGAAATCCACAACACTGACACCACCAAATTCTGGCAAGGATGTGGAGCACCAGGAACTCTCGTTCGCTGCTGGTGAACTCTCATTCATTGCCGATGGGAATGCAAAATGGGGCTGGGGGACAGCCAAACAGGTGGACCGCAGAGGGTTTTTAGGGCAGTGAAGCTATTCTGTACAATAACAAAACAGGGGCATTATGTACAACAGAGCGTACGCTACCAGAGCAAACCCCACTGTAAACCGTGGTGATGACGTGTCGGCGTAGGTTCCCTGATGATGCAAACGGACCAGTCTGGTGTGGGATGCCCACGGGGGCAGGCTGCGCATGTCTGGGGACAGGGAGAAGACAGAGACTCTGCATTTTTTTTTTTTTTTTTTGGCTAATTCCTGCTGTGAACTTAAAACTGCTGTAAAAAATAAGGTTCATTCATTTAAAAAATATTGTAACATTATATATTTGGTATAATTATATGATTTATTATAACACAGAACTGGCATAAACAGGTTTGGGAATGAATACAACCCACTGGCTTTGATATGTGTACAATTTAACTGGAAGAAGTAAAAGTACATTCTCTCTTACCGGAGAGGAGAACGCCAGCTGTGAACAGTTAGCTAAGAGCAATCAGTAGGCTGTGGACATTAATCAATATGTTTTACAGCGGGAATAAGAACACTGGCTAACCCTGCCAGGCAGTTAGCTGGAGCTCAGTTAAGTGAAATTAGGTTAAGAACTTTCACTGTAGGTTTCTATAAGGGAGATGAGAGGGGAGAGATAAGGAGAGAATTTGGGAGAAGTTAAGTACTTACTTTTTGAAGGGAGGGAGGTGGGAGGCCATTAGGGTATGAGCCTAAGGCTAAGGCTGCCTTTTTTTTAAAAAATTATTTTATTTATTATTTTTTCACATGAGTTTTGCCAGAAGAGGAAGAGAGGCAGAGAGAGGGAGAGGGAGAAAGCAAGCCACCAAATTTGGGACTCGAACCACCATGCCACCTGCTGTGCCCAGGCTAAGGCTGCTTTAAGAGAAGGGCCTGAGGAGGGCGAGCTCGCCTGGGCTGGGGGGGTGGGCAGGAGACGTGGCTCTCTGTTCCTGAGTCCGCAGCCCAGGCTCCTACAACTGTGGCTGTCATCCACTCAGAAATGAATGGTAGGCTAGCCTGGGAACTGAGGCAGATGAAACCGACTCGTTCGTTCAACACATATCTATTATCTACCTTTCTAGGCATCGGCGGCTTACCTGAAGCAGAGATGCACAGATACAGAGTAGTGACAAATCCTTAAACAAACAAACAAAAACAGGGCAGGGAAAGAGATTAGGAAGAATTCAAGGGAGGGAGCATTTGTGCGTTTATTTTCAGAGGCCAGAAAAGGTAACCTTTGGGCAAAGAAGGGGACGAAAGGGAGACCTAGGCATGGACATGGGGAGGGTGGTCCAGGAAGGCGAGCAACTATTAACTAGCGCAAAGGAGGCGGTGGACGCAGCTGGCCTGAGCTAGCGGCCAACGCAGCAGACGAGGTCTCAGGGCTAACCGGGCACCGACCGAGAGTGCCTCCCGGCAGCGGTGAGGCTCTGGCTCGTACTCTGGCCTGGGATCTGTCACTTTCACAGGATCACTCTGGCTGCTGTTTTGAGAACAGACTGAAAGGAGGAGAGGGAAAAGAGGAAGACCACTGCAGGCTGCTGGGAGATGCTGGTGGCCCGCGCTGGAGTGGCAGCAGAGAGCCGGTGAGAGGCGGGACGGTATCTGTTACCCCGCTTGGTCTAGAAGACACTGTTCTCGGAAGACGAGAAGTGGGAAGAAGCTACGAGGGTTAGAAACAGAATCTTCCATCTTGAGATGTTTTGAATCAGATATTTTCTTAAAAATCACAGAAGTACAGTCAGCCTTTATATATATGCATTCAATAATGACAGGTCAAAATATTCAAAACCCCAAACAAAAAAAAAAAATATAAAAAAGCCAAACGAACAAGTAAAAATAATACAGGCCGGCCCCTTGGTACTGCAACTAAACACTACACAGAGGAAGCCAGATCCCACAGGGCCAACCAGGGTTCGAGCGCAAGCTTACACACGGCCAGGATCTGGGCAGGACGGAGAACTGGAGAGGAGGAGCTGTCCAGTGACTAGGCCCCACAGGGGTGCAGGTCCCTCTTCCTCATGCATGTACCCTCTGGCATTACAACAAACAGCAGGAACTAACTTACAAACCAGTTACACTGTACTCAGTACTGTAAATAATCTAGAGAGGACTGGGACCAGCAGTTAGCGTACTGGCTATGTCGCAGAACTCCCATAGTCGACCACGGTTCGAGTCCCAGACCTGGTGGCTTAAACTCACACAGGGCGCATGTGCGTGTGTGCCCAAGATCCCAAGAGGGGAATGGAGGAGAAGGGATTGCGGCATGGCCACCCTACCCCGCCCGGGGTGATTTCTCGCTTTCTGTCTGTCTGTCTCTCTGGTGAGCGCACGCGCCCTATAGCAAAAAAACTCTCAAAAAAAAAAAAAATCTAGAGATGACTTAAAGTATATAGAAGTATGCACACAGGTTATATGCAAATACTACACCTATTCATATAACATAGTTATATATATACATGTATTTTAAGGTTTTTGCCGTAGAGCATGTATGCTTGCAAGAGAGTGAGAGATTGAGATAGAGAGGGACAGAAGGTGAGAAATCACCCCAGGGGGATGGCCTTGCAGCAGCCCCTTCTCCTCTGTTCTCCTATCAGGATTTTGCACACCTGTGTCCGGCATGATTTTCAAGCCACCAAGTGTGGAGCTTGAAGCCTGGTCGACCATGTAGGAGTCCAGTGCCTTAACACCACGCCATCTGCTGGCCCCTATGCTATCTTTTCTAAGGGACTTAAATATTTCTGTATTCAGGTATCAGCAGGCCTCCTGGAACCAATACTCCATGGATACCAAGGGATGGCCATTAAAAGAAACTGCAGGGCTGAAAACAACATGGCAACCATGGTTTGAATCCCTGGCCCCGTCGGCCTGAAAACATGCCGGGCATGTGTGTGCCCAAGACCCTGGCAAGCTAGACAAGTGGCGGGAGGGGAGGGCAGCCTTACGGAGCCCCGTGGAGGACTCTCTCTCTGTCTCTCCCTCTGGGCATTGGCACGCTCCTTCGTGAATTAAAAAAAGGGTGGGGGGACTGGACACCTGGACACTGTTTAGATTTCTTTGTAGATAGATGCTGTTTTTTCCCTTCGATGGAACCTTGATGAAGAATTTTTTTCTTTTTAAAGAGAGATTTTTGCTATAGGGCACGTGCGCTCGCCAGAGAGACAAGAAGCCAGAAATTACCCCTCCCCACCCCCCCCACCCCCCTGGGAGCGCCACGCTGCAATCCCCTCTCCTCCATTCTCCTCTCAGGATTTTGGGTGCACATGCACGAGCGCGCACGCATGCACACACACACACACACACACCCAGTACAATTTAAGCCACCAGGTCTAGGACTCAAACCATGGTCAAGCACGTGGGAGTCCAGCGATACAATCGAAACGCCATCCACTAGCGCCAATAGAAAATTATTATTACTCTTTGGACACTAAGTGTGTTGTGTGGGAGAAACCCTCACAAAACCCTAACATCTAGAAATAGTCATTAAGTAAAGCACAGCAGTAACACAAGGACAATCAAACACAGAGGAAACCTGCCGTTTGCAAGCAGGGTACGGCTTTCCGGGGTGCCTGCCGGCCCCAGCGGCCCTCCCACACAGGCTGTCTAAGAACTGTTTTTATTATTAGTAAACAAGGAGATGACCGCCGAGGTGAAGAGTTAAAGTAATCCAGTAGCACTTGGCATGACTGTCCCTCTCCTGGGACACTGGGGGACTGTGAGGCAGTAAAAGGTAGAGTATGTGTGAGCCGGAGTGGGGCGGTCTCTCTAGGAGGTCGCCTGATCTAGAAAATGCATTTTTGATGACATTCAATTTTACTTTTTTTTTTTGTCTGAGGGCGTGTGTTCACAGAAGCGAGAGAGGCGGTAAGAGACATGGGAGAAAAAGAGAAGGAACATGAGAAAGCACCCCCGGGGGGCATGGGCACAGGCGACGTCCCATCTCCTCCACTGCCCCCTCCCTCCGGGGTTCTGGGCACATGCGTACCCCACATGGTTCTCAAGCCCCTGAGCCCCAGCTGCCTTCACCACCATGCCACTTTCGGATATTCTGGATGTCAGCTGGCTTGGTAGCTGATACTACTGATACACTGGGAAAGAGACTAAGCTTATTTCACGGAAAGTCCAAAGAGTGTGCTTGTTTGGGAAAGGTACGATTCTCATGGAAGGTATATCCGAACAGGGACATTAATGTCTATCAAGAAGAAACCTGAGTTCTTTTTTTTTTTTTTTTTTTGAGAGGTTTTTGCTATAGGGCGCGTGCGCTCGCCAGACAGACAGAGAGAGACATAGAGACAGAAAGCGAGAAATCACCCCCCAGGGGGGATGGTCACGCCGCAATCCCTTCTCCTCCATTCTCCTCTCGGGATCCTGGGCACACACGCACACGCGCCCGGCGTGAGTTTTAAGCCACCGGGTCCGGGACGCGAACCGCGGTCGACTACGTGGGAGTCCAGCGACATAGCAATTACGCTAACTGCTGGTTCCCAAGAAACCTGAGTTCTTAAATAAAGTTGTAAACTGTTTTTTCAGTTTATCACGTCACTGTGTTAGACATCAAAGGTATAGAATAAGGAAAGCAAAACAAAAGAACCCTTGTCCTTTTACAGCTCGTGATCTGGCCGGGACAGATGGGCAAACAGCCGGAAAGCCAGTGGAAATTGATAGTGGCTGACGTGTGTAAAGCTATTTATTTGTTTACTTAAACGTGGAAGAGGAATAGGGAAGTGTGCAGGTGAATTGGCAGGGCGGGTCACGAGCATGATAAATTCGCAGGTGCGGCGCAGTGAGCAGAAAGCAGCGGCTGAGCAAACTCCCGAGGACAGGGCCGGCCGTGACAGCCAGCGCCCCGGCACGCGGAGAATCCAGGCTCAGCAAGGCACTCTGCTCTGCAGCCTGCGTCAGGGCGGGGCTCAGAGGAAAGCTGCAGAGGAAGGTCCCTAAGTCTGGGCTGAAACCCAGTTACTAGTTAACTGTCCTAGGGCAAGGGTCCTAAGGGTGAAGTTCAAGGCACTGTGCTCCTCTACTCTCCTCAATTTCATGCTGCTTCCTTCAGCGCCAATCTGCAGCTGGGAAACAGCACTGAAAAAGACAAGCGGAAAGAATGTTTCCTTGTTAGACAGTAAGTCCTAAATCTTCTCCCTCTCAAAAGCCAGTGAAGGACCAGCAGTTAGCATAATAGCTACGTCACTGGACTCCCATGTAGCCGAGCGCAGTTCAAGTCCTGGACGCTGGTGTGTGCGCGTGCCCAAGATCCCAAGAGGAGGATGGAGAAGAGACGGTGGCGTGGCCCTCCCCCCGGGGGGTGATTTCTCTCTCTCTGTCTCTCTGACTCTCTCTCGAGCGCACGTGCCCTATAGCAAAAACCTCTCCAAAAAAAGGGCAGTGAAGACTGTAAGTAAAGGCTGACAAGCTTGAGGAGGAAAGTCAAAGAAAATGTATAAAAGCTAGAGTGTAATCAAAGGAAACAGGTCTCCTCACCATGTTCATCATTTTTATTGACTCATTTATGAATTAAATTCTCTTCCTAGGAAGAATTCCTGGGGGGGGGGGGACAGAAAAACAGGACAATTTTCTCAGCAAAAAGCTGAAGAGAAGAAAATTCCAGTCAAGAAGCTAGTGGTCTTTACTACTTTGAACAGTGAAAGAAAGGTAGTTTTCCTCATGAAACCAAGAGGTGCCATGGTAATGTGTTTAAAAGAAAAGTTTAAAGGAAAATTTAATTATTTATTTTACTTATCTTTTTAAAAGAGTATGTATTTGCTATAAGGTCAACCCCGTGAGAGTCTGCCTCAAACCCCACACCACCTGCTGGCTCCCTGAAGGAACATTTAAAACTCAGTTCTGCCAAATTTGGTTTTTCAATCCTAAAGTTGACGATGCGCAATGGAAGTTACCAAATAGCCGTGTAAGTCCAACCCGATGTAGCTGAGGCTTTCGAAGGTCAGTTTCCTAGGCAATGTCTCCTGTAGTGGCCTACCCAGTCACACCAGACTTCAGCCTTCACACGGAGCCTGCAGTGGCAATCGGACGGCGGGATGTCCCCATCCGGTGTGTCAGCTACTGACCTTGCTCCCTCTGTGTCCACGTGAAAGGAAATCCAAGTCTGAAACCACACTAGCTATGAACTAGAGGGCTACGCTTCCCTTTGACTAGGCCCCACTCTGAAAGATGCCCTTGAATTCTGTAGCTTATTGCTGAAAGAAGCCTTAAAGGTTAACTTCTAGTAACCCCTCCCCAACACCACGTTCTCTTCCTCGTCAGAGTTAGCCCTACTGGGCACAGAAAAGTAAACGTATCTAGCAAGGACATGAGCGCACAGATTCATATTGAAAATTCAGCTAAGTTTGCATCGATTTCATACATCAGTGTTTAACACAAATATTAATGTTTGAAATTATAGGAGGCCAGGAAAATATCACGTACTTTGGTCGTTGGAAAACTCATGATACATTTTTTCACCGAAAAATGTCGCGATTCTCCTGACGACTCAGTGTAGTTCCCCACGAGTGCAATCCCACACGACACAGATCAAACTCACCTTCCTGAGAGGTAACTGACAAATCTGGATACTAAGGAGGAAAACATGCTGTGACTTTTTTATTCCTTCTCCAAAATACAGCAATAGAATGAGAAGTTCCTGTTACTGGTTAAAAATATTTGGTTAACTCAATTCATATCCTATTAACTTTTCAGATAAAATTACACAAACATGCATGGAAATTATCATACAAAATCCCATTTAATTATGGGAAAACAGACCATGATAATGAGCTTGGCATTTTCTTAACCGGCTTTACTGTGAACATTACAACACATCTGTGGTTGATAAATGAATATTCTCATGTCACTGGTAGGAAAAGCAACAAGCTTTTTATAAATAAGTTGCCATTTTACTTGTTGCTAATATACCTTAAAATGAACCTCGGATGCAATATACTTGATTCATTTCTAATTCCACTGTCACATCTCTTTGCCTTCAGAAATGTGACTCCAAATTGGCTTACATGAAAAGGAAAAGTTATTAGCACTCTTAGGCTCATCGTTACAATGTTTCTCCACAGAAGCATCTTCTCTGGAGGCATTTATTCTTGCCACAAAGTCTCTCCAAATACCTAATTTGGCTCTGGGTGTTTAGTGACGTTAGAATACTTAAAAGGACAAAATTGACAATTTACAATCAAGATGTACCAATGTAAGCGCCAGAACACAACTGCACTTTGCTACAGATTTGCTCAAATCTGAGGAGGAAAAACAAAGCATTTTCAAGTGATGCTTCAACCGGAGTAGATAGCCAGCCTGCAGATTTTTCCAACCGGTAGGAATTTTAGGTGGATGTTGGTATTTACAGCGCAGAGCTGACCACGGCTGCACGTGTGCCAGAGCAGGGGAAAACTAATGCTAACCATATTAGAATGCCAGGGGTCCCCAGCCGAGGGGACCGGCTCACTTGGAATTGGAGAATACTTACCATGAAATATTTAGACCCGGAAGATGAGAGCTTTTTTTATTTTATTTTATTTTAAAGATAAAAACAAAAAGTTAAGCTAATGGAGATGATTCAGATCTAACTGGGGACAAGGAAAGTGCTG
Organism: Tupaia tana; assembly: GCA_026018925.1. Taxonomy (NCBI): domain Eukaryota; kingdom Metazoa; phylum Chordata; class Mammalia; order Scandentia; family Tupaiidae; genus Tupaia; species Tupaia tana. The sequence continues at coordinate 2,962,846 of JAKSZU010000028.1, forward strand.
GTTATACCTACAGCGATTAATCATGTGCAAACAGAAAAGCATTCCCCGGAAATCAAAGAGCCAGACGAAGAATTCATGGAATTGTAAATTTTAAGGCATTTGAAAGTCTCCACAGACTCAAAGTTTAGGAGATAAATGTAAAAAAAGAACGAGATTTCTCTCACACATGCGACGATGTGTGTTCTAGCAGGACGCAGACCTTCTGTTTAAGGAGCCGACGCTCACAGTTTCCCATACACCGCGTCGCTGCGGCTGCTCTTTCTCTGCCACCGCCCCATCGCCGGCTCGTCACTGCAGACTGGAGCACGCACTGGGACTGACTGACAGGCTCACGTGCGGGTACACTGCCTGCAACGTGGTCACAGCAAGCCAACCTGGATTCCCAGCACTGAGTGTATTCATGGCTCTGGAGAACTTCTGAGGCAGAATACATACAAGGATGAGCCGGAGAAAGGACTTCGGGTGTGGCTTCCCGTCATCTCACAGACACCGTGCACGGCCGTGCTCTGCAAGAACACACCACCGTGACCGACGGTTCTAGAGCTGGCGTCCACGTGGGGAGTGAAGAACTGTCCCAGAACGAAGGTCACCTGTCAGGTTGGACCAGGGAAGTCCTCTCCTCGGCCACACCACACCACACCGCAGCGCGCCATGCTGAGCGGGGGCCCTACTCCATGGCGCGCAGGGCTGCGCGGAGCCGCAGAGCAGAGCGGAGACGGGGAGCGCCTGTGGAGGTATTCAGCAAACAAGGCCGCTTCCCTCCCTCCCCTCAGAGCTACTGGCCCTCTCCTTTACTCCCTAACACTTGGCACTTAAACTCCATTTCAGGACTCTCCACCTTGTGCTGTCACTTCTCACACTGTCTTTTCCATGGAAGACACCACACTCTGAACATCCTTCTACAGTATTCAAGGACTTTGGTTCTCTGGGCAGCATTTAAATCTCTTTTGCAACAGATATAAATACACTTGGGAACTTGAAAAGAACACAATCAAACAAAAGTCCCTCCAATAACTGCCTATTCACTTATCCCGAACCCCCACCCCCTTTTTGAGAGGCTTTTGCCTTAGGGTGTAGGTGCCCAATGGAGAGCGAGACAGAGAGAGTGAGAGGGGAAGTGTGAAGCCGCCCCTGGGGGGAAGAACACTGGGCAATTCCTTCTCCTCCTTTCTCCTCCTGAGATCTTGGACACACATGCACACATTCCTGGAGTCAGATTCAAGTCACCGTGTCCGGGACTTGAACCACAGTGAGCCATTCAGGAGTCCAGGGACATAATGGCTACGCTCACCTACCTTTTTAACTGACCTGCAGATTATTCTTGCCACTGCTGCTCCACATTCAATGGAAACCCGCAGGAATCTGATTCTTTTCCCTAATTCATCCTACACTGTTCTCAAATTCGAGCAGCGTCTAAATCGCTCATTTTAATGGGTTCTTTCTAATCTAACCCTATTTGGTTTCTTTTTTTTTTTTTTTTTCCTTTTTTTGGAGAGTTTTTTGCTATAGGGCACGTGTGCTCGCCAGAGTGACAGAAAGCGAGAAATCACCCCCCAGGGGGGATGGCCACGCAGCAATCCCTTCTCCTCCATTCTCCTCTTGGGATCTTGGGCACGCACGCACGTGCGCCCGGCATGAGTTTAGGCCATTGGGTCCGGGACTCGAACCACGGTCAAGTACATGGGAGTCCAGCGACATAGCCATTAAGCTAACTGCTGGTCCCCGTATTTGGTTTCTGAAGGGCACTCCATGCTATAAATGATTCTTCCCTAGACTCTTCTCATTGCTCCCTGCATATCGAGCTCTGGTGTTTCCCCAGTCTCTTTAACCATTCCTTCAACCTCTGGCCATCCTCTCTTAGTTTCAAAGTTTCAAAAACTACTAATACTCATTTCTTAGTCTGTTACTATGTTGCTAGAAGTACTTGAGACTGGCAGTTAAAAGTAATCTGGTCAATGGGACCAGCTGATGTCATAATGGTTTGTTGCTGGACTCCCACATAGTTGACCATGGTAAGAGCCCCAGACCCAGAAGCTTAAAACTCATGCCAAATGCGTGTGCTCATGTGGCCGAAATCCCAAAAGCAGAATGGATGGGAAGGGACTGTGGCGTGGCCATCCCATGGGGGGGGGGGGGCAGATTTCTTGCTGTTTCTCTCTCTCTGGCAAGTGCACAGACATCTCCTATAGCAAAAATCTCTCTACAAAAAAATTAAATAAATGAAAAAGAAATCGAGTTTAATAACTCACAAATCTGGTGGCTGGAAAGTGCAAGGGCATCACAAAATGGTGGAAGGCGGCACTTTCAGAGTGTGGTCTGCATCCGTGTGGCTTCCTCTCTGCCATTCTGGCATCACGCTCGCTATGCACCTGCCATAACTCAGTTACGGAGGCCCTGCCCTGATGCCGTCACCACACCCACAGGCCTCGCCTCCGGATGTGATGCAATCAGCACCATAAGTCCCAACACAGAAATTTCTAGAGGACATCCAACCCCTGCCCACTTAGACTGAATTCCAAAACCTGAAACTTTGGGGGTCAAACCATGACCCAAACCTTAACACCTCATGATATCTAAACATATCTTTAAAAAATATCAGGCCGGCACTTCAAATGGCCCAGGGGGTATCTTTTTTTGGTTTGCCACAGGCAATTCACACTTATCATGTTTAAAACCGAATCTGTCATCTTTTTCTTCAAAATCTGTTCCATCTCCCGTTCTCAACCCTATTACTCAAAGTAAAAGCCGGACTCCTCCCCTCCGCTCCCCTCGGCCCTCCCCTCACACCACCCTCACCAAGCCAGTGCTCTGTGCCTCCTCCCCTGTTCTCATCCTTTCTGTCTCACTTAGAGCCTCTTCTCTCTCTTTGGCTGACTACTCCTACAGCCTCCTACATGTCCTTCCTGCTCCAATCTGTCACCACACGGCTGCCAGTAATCATTCTGAAAGGCACATCTAGGCCCAGCCGTGGTGGCCACAGGTAGTATCACTGCCTGGAGGCTGGGGACTGCACGGGAGCCACCGGTTTGGTTCCCAAGCCTCTGAGCATGCTGGTGTGGCAGGGCGTGCTCACGATCCCGGGGAGCAGGGAGGCTGGGACAGGGAGACTGCAAACTAGCAGGATCCTGTAAGGAACGCCTATCTCGGACTCCGGGCACCATAGCACAGAGGTTAAGTGCTGCCATGTCCCACATGGCTGACCGTGGCTCAAATCCCAGTTTGGTGGCTTGAAAAGCACACTAGGGGTGTGTGCGAGTATGTGTGTGCCCAAATTCCTGATGGCATGGAAAAATGGAAGCAAGAGTACTGTGGGACCCTGTTGAAGACCTCTCCCTTCCTTCTCTCCCCGCTGAGTCTCCCCTCCCCTCCCTTCTTCTCTGAAGAAATAAATACATTCATTTTAAAAAGAGAGATGTGGAATAAACGAATGTCATAAGCTTTCACATTCAATTTACAGAACTACTTACGATAGAGCATGACTTTGTATTTTCAGACTAGAAATATCACTACCCACAGTATCATTTAAGTACGCGGTTCAGGTCTTCAAATGAACAGGCTTCCAGATAAACTTATTTCCACTCTCTCGTAAGCTTTTTAATTACAGTATCTCTCTCTTGCCCTGCAATACAGTTCTGTTGCAGTCACTCCAGAATGTCGAGTCAGTGCCGCTCAGTACTATTACACAGGCATTACCAAGGTAGGAAAGCTGTAGAGCCACCGGAGAGCCCTGACGACACTCACGTTCCAGTCCCGTTCCACTGACTCCCAAACATGTCAGCACTACTGCACGTAGGTTCCAGGTCTGGGGTGATGGGACTGTTTGAAAGACAGAGGGCAGAGTAGAGACCATTCCGGGCTACGGCAAAGTCATTTCAGAGCTGCAGCTACAATTTTGTTTTATTATGAATATTTATTAAGTGCCCAACGATAAACAGGCAGCCCAGCTAAGAGCTGCATACCAACAGGTTAAATACATGCCTTCTCTGCTCCTAAGAGGGCACAGTTTGAAAACACAATTTAATTAACAATGTAAATCTGTAGGAGAAGAATATTCTAGCAGTAATTACATGATACTTCCTGCCTTTTTTTTTTTCTTTTTTAATTTGCCAGAGTGCATGTATCATGTATGCTCACTGGAGAGAGATGCTGAGAGAGAGGGAAAGTGAGAAAGCATGCCCCCGGAGCAGATGGCCATGCCACAATTCCTTTTCCTCCATTCTTCTGTCAGGATTTTGGGCACACACTTGTACACACCTGGTGTGATTTTCAGGCCACCAGATTCAGGACTCCACCCACACAAGGTGGCCGTGTAGGATCCAGTCACCTGAACCACCACGCCACTGGTGGCCCTTATACTCACTGCTTCTAAATTCGTTCATAAAATGACATACTACTGAGCTTATGTCCACCTATGCTACCTGAGAAGTAACGTTCTGAATTTCAAATCTTTGAACTCGAGCTGCCTACTGAGTGATGGCCGACTGTTAACCAACAGTATCTTATTTTTGGTCCAAAAATCATCACCGCTTCCCCAATGGTCAGGAATTTTCTGTTGTTTTTAAAAACAACGATGCAATTACACCACTTCATCCTAGTCTTCCACCCATGCCCCACCCCACGATACTCACCCACTGAAAGCACTCTAGGGTAGGAAGCAGAGACCAGTTCCAGTCCCCCCAGCAGCATTGCTTTATTACCCATCAGACTTTCAGACGAAGTGAAAACAGAGTCGCTGCCCAGCCACAGTGACACATGGGGCCCAGACAGTGCTCTGGAGGCTGGGACCACATAGGGTGCCTCAGTCTGCTTCCCGAACCAACTCAGTCGGGTGCGGGGGCGTGAGCCTGGAGTCCAGTGACGGGGAGGTGGCTCAGGAGGCTCGTGAGTTCGAGGCTCTCGCTGTGGGCAATACAGTGAGACCCTGACTAGAAGACAGGCAGCGTGGCAGGGTAGGACTACGGTCCCAGCTGAGAAGCTGAGCAGGATAACTGTCTAACAACCACTGCCGCAAGTAATTAATTTAAAAATCAAGTTGTAATTTTCTCACATGGTAAGATGTTACCCACCTAAGAAAATGCTCGACTCTTTACAGTAAGACATACAACTGTAGCCAAGCAGTTAAAGGAGCTGGATCCTACATGGGTGAGCGTGGTTCAAATTCTGGCCTTGGCAGTTTGAAAAACATGCCAGGTACATTTGTATGAGTGCCCAAAATCCTAAAGGGAAAAAGGGATGGAGGAAAAAGGACTGTGACATGATCACACCCTGCTGGAGGGGTGGGTGCTTTCTCTCTCTGGTGAGCACACATGCCTACTGGCAATAAAAAAAAAAAAAAAGACATATTATGGTACTAACGCTGACATACATATAGAAAGCCTGCAAAAATATACCTACTCTTTGCCAGTGATGGTACTGTTAGACAAAACTGCTAAATAACAAAACACATATAATGAGGAAAGGCTTAAAGCGCGAAAACTATAGTTGACCCAAGTCTTTCTTGGTACAATAAGTGGATCTATACACTGTTTTCAGCACTATGTATTGCTAGAGAAAGATTTTAATTAAACACCAGAGAGAAGAAATCTGCCAGTTGGAATTTTGCAAGTAGTACGGTTTGCTAGGAGATAAATGGCTAGCAGCTGACACAGTCTTTCTCACAAAATAAAGCTCCTCTTTCCCCTTTTCAGAAATAAACATAAAAAATCACTCCATTATATTTATTTATATTGGCCTTAAATTGGCAATTAGCTTGAGAGGACCTTTTACATGTGGCAGTTCTCTGTACTTAAATCTCCTTCACACCCTCTATAATGAATAAAATGTACCATATTTTTTGTATTACTATAGTATCACGGAAAGAACTTCAATTTTCTTCATATTTTTCACTTGCTCCAGAGTCACTGGTAGACATTTTCTTAGAATCATTAATTTTATTCATTCCTATTGTTATTTTTTAATTTGACTGGAGAGATGGGGTGGGAGGGATGGAGAGAGAAAGAAAGCAAGCCGCCGGGTCCAGGATTCAAACCACACTTGGCCATGTGGGAGTCTAGCACCTTAACTACCATGCCACCTGCCAACCCTGTGATCAACATTTTATCACAAAAACTCAGAAAAAGAGCCCGCAGTAGCAACCAGAGGATTATGAAATTCATAAACTTATTTAGTTATACCCAGCAGCAAACATTTATAAATTCCTATGAGCTGCCAATTTTATTGACCTGAGAATAGTTATGAATCTCTGGTAAATCTGCAAATATCAATAAATAAATGAAGCTTTAAAAACGATTTTACTCAGAGAGAATAACAATTCTGCTAAAGGTAGAATAAATAATACTGAAGTTAGAAACTTGGATTTTTCTAAGTATTCAAAATTTTTATTCTTCCTTTGACCCCATTTTCCACCAGGGTCCTGAACCTGCCAATATGTATGCAAATATTCAGGATGTTTATATTAACAGAAAGCTTCTAAGTATGGTATCTGAACTGAAAAAGAATACCTTGCTTACACTACAAAATATGATAAATAGGGACCAGCAGATGCATAATGGTTACATCACTGGACTCCTACATAGTCAACCGCAGTTTGAGTTCCGAACCCAGTGGCTTAAAACTCATGCTCGGCGCATGTGCGTGCGTGCCCAAAATTCCAAGAGGAGAGTGGAGAAGCGACTGCGGTGTGGCCATTCCCCCATAGGGAGCAGAGAGGGTGGTTCTTGCTTTCTGTCTCTCAGTCACTCTAGTGAGCACATTAGCCCTATAGAAAAAAATCTCTCTCTCTCTCTCTCAAAAAAAAAAAAGAAAAAAGAAATATGATAAATCTCCAAGACATTTCCTATTGAAATGAAAGTTAATTGGTTTAAAATTGGTAGTAAATGGGCACTTTTCCCACAGGTTTTAAAAAATGGTGGTAGCCTGAAAGCTGTTTCAAATTATTGCACTTATATTTTTTCTACTGCACATATAATTAAAAGCATTTCATCTTACTGAAATCAGTTTTTAAAAAAATAATTTAATTAAAAACTACATCTGAGATGAAGAAAGCAAATACAAGGTAAAGAAATGCAGACTATCTTGTAATATCAAGTCATAGTGGACCTATACGTCTTCTAAGACATGAATGAGTACGTTAGTATTGTGACATATGGTCATTTTTTGCCCTATTCTGACTCAAAGACATATATTTAGTACGGCAGCATTATGGAATATTCACATGACTAAGACAGCTAGTCATCTTTTTTTTTTTTTTTTTTTTAAGTTTTTGCTATATGGCATGTATGCTTGCCAGAGACAGAACGAGGAGGAGGGGAAAGTAAGAAAGCACCCCATCGGAGGTCACGGCCACGCTGCAATCCTCCCTCCTCCATTCTCCCCAAGATTTGGGGCATACACATACGCTTGGCATTGATTTTGAAGCCACTACGTCCAGGACTCCACCGACCCAAGTCAGTTGTGGGGGATTCAGCTGCCTTACCTACCTACCACTGGCTGGCCCGAAAACATAACCTTTACACCAATAATGCTGTCAACCTCAGCAGCAAGCAAATGCAATGAGACCACCCTTCCTTTCTAATGTTTTTGTAAGATTGGAGTTCTAGAAAAGAAGACAAGTCGCTTAGCCGCGATGGCCACTGGGAACTCCCCGCCTCTCATTTGTAAGAGCTCCAATCTAAGAAATGCGGGCAGGTGCATTCCTCTGTGGGGGCCTAAATAAAGTTGACCCATGCTGCCAATTCAGCCTAGCACTGGTCAGACCGGCTAATCATCAAAAATCATCTACAGCATGATGACAACTATGTGGTGCCTTTCTCAGAGAACGTGCTGAAGAAACAAAGGACTGAACCAGAGGAAACAAGCGACCCCTCCCTGCGCCCAGGGGACAGGACACACCCATGAAACGGTTCCCAACCTGCAGTTCACCTCTGGTGGCATGAGGTCTTTTCTCATTCATGATATATTTTCTAAATACATAATATGTACAAGGTACACGGTTAAAATACCAGCCATACAACAGTAAATGAGCAGTCTCTCCCCCCATGGAAATAAATTACAGTGTGCGGTAAAAGACATTAAACAAATACACCACGAAACTTCCAAACTGTGGGAGTCCTATGAAGGACCAGAACAGAAATCCAGAGTATTGGCGGGAGGTGTCCTTTTTACGGTGGGCCTCTCTGAAGAAGGAACACAAACAGAGCTCAATGCAAGGAGGTGCATTCCACGCAGAAGGACCTGCTCATGAGGCCCTGAAGGGAGAAAGAACTCGGTGCTCTGGAGGGAGGGGAAGGCTGGAAGAAAGTGAGTAGGAGCGGAGAACCATCCCGCACAGGCTCAGGACGATGTGAAAGCCGTGGGCTTCCCCCAAGATAAGAGGAAGCCTTTGAGGAACTTTAAGGAGAGGGATGATGTGATATTTGTGCTTTGTGAAGAGTCATTCTAACTTCTGTGCAGGGAATAAACGTGGAAGAATTTACAGGACTCTTATCTACATAAAGACCCCCGGGGAAGCTACTCCAAGTCCAGTCCACCATGGGATGCTGTGGCTTGCTACAGGGTAACGGCAGTGCAGAGGCGGCAGAGAGGGCGGATTCTAGATATTTAGGGGTGAAATCAATAGTCTTGCAATGGTGTGGAGGGGAATGCCTGTCTGTGTGTGTGTGGGGGGGGGGGGGGGGGGAGTCGTGAGAGGTTTCAAGAATGATACCAAGATTTCTAATTGAGAAATTAATAGACTGAGGTGCTATTTATGTAGATCAGGAAGAACTGGTTATGAACAGGGAAAAGATTAAGAGCTTAAGTTTAGACCTACTCATTTTAAGATGCCTTTGAGACAAAAATCTTAAAATAAGCCAGTCTAAAAATCACAATGGAAATTAGAACAAATAAATAACAGAACAATGAATATTCAACATTTCAAAATATGCGGCTCATCTATGGGCAATTTATAGCCTTAAATGTATACATTAAAAAAGAAAAAAAGTAAAAAAATCTGATCTAAATATTCATCTAGAATTGAGAAAAGTGAACGGAAGCCAAAGTAAGTAGAAGAAAGGAAATCATAAAAAGAAATTAATAAAATATAAAATATACGTAGAACTTTTTAAAAAGAATTATTTTATCTTTATATTAATTTGACTAGAGAGGGACAGTGTGTGTGTGTGTGTGTGTGTGTGTGTGTGTGTGAGAGAGAGAGAGAGAGAGAGAGAGAGAGAGAGAGAAAGTGAGAAAGCAATTTGCCAAGTCTGGGACTTGAACCACCGTCAGCCATGTAGGAGTCCAGTGCCCTTAACCGCCACGCCACCAGCCAGCCCCAATATTGTGGAGATATTAACAATGCTGAAAACTGGATCTATGAAAAGATTAGTAAAATGTGTTGCCCTTTAGCAATACTGATCAGAGAAACAAGAGCATTAAATTACCATTATCTGGAGCAAAAAGAATTTTCTTCCACAGAAGTGAAAAAAGTAGGATACTATGAACGACCTTATGCAGACAAATTACAAGTTTTAAATGAAATGGATAAGTTGAACACTGCCAAAATTACCACTTAGTACTACAGAAACTGGGTATCTGAATACTGTTTTCATCTGTTAAAGAAATTGAATCCATTATTTAAATTTTTTCTACAAAGAAAACCAGGCCCGGAAGGCTTCCGTGAACTCTTACATATGTCTGAAGAAATAATCCCGGCACTGTCTCACAGAAGACAACTGTTTTTTTTATAAGGTCAACAAAGCCCTGATGCCAAAACCCGACGAGGACATTTTTGAGAGAGGACACCAACAGGCCAGTTTCTTTTGTGAACATGAACATTCTTCCCTGGGAATGCAGGGACTCTAAATTTGACAGGGTCTTACCACACCACAATCCTCCCACCCATCTTCCACTCTGCCAGGACCACAGGTGCGTACCACCACACCCAGCCTGTCCAGGTTGGGCCAGGAACCAAACCTGGGCCTCTTCGGTGGCCTCGGCCACTGAGCAGTGGTTCTCTTCCACCTGTACCACTGCAGCTGGGCTCCGCACTTCCTTTTCTTTTCTTTTTAAATTTTAAAAAATGTACAAAAAACTTTTTTGCCATAGGGCATATGTGCTCACTGGGGACAGAGAAAGAGAAAGTAAGAAATCACCCCTCACGGATGGCCATGCTGCAATCCCTTCTCCTCCATCCTCCTTTAGGGATTTTGGGATTGCTCACACATGCTCAATGTGATTTTTCAAGCCTCTGGCTCCGGGACTTGAGCTGTGTTGGTCACGTGGGAGTCCAGCGCCTTAACCCTGTTGCCACCTGCTGCCCCTACCCTCCACTTCCTTTTCAAGATCACATATTAGAAAGTGATCAAGCTAGAATTTGACTCTAGGGCACCAGTTCTTTTTCTTGAGAGTTTTTTGTTTGTTTGTTTGTTTGTTTGTTTGTTTTTGCCTATAGGACATATGCTTTCACTGGAGAGCCACAGAAAGAGACAGAAGGTGAGAAATCACCCCCTGGGAGAGATGGCCACTCCACAATCCCTTCTCCTCTTGGGATTTTGGGCACCCACATACACGCACCTGGCATGAGTTCTAAGCTGCCGGGTCCGGGACTCGAACCACGATCAACTACATGGGAGTCCAGCGACATAACCATTACGCCATCTGTTGTTCCCACATCAGTTCTTTATAACGACACAATACCGCTTTTATAGTCTTGATTTTGTTCCTGACACCAGTAAGTGCTCAATAAACGGCAGCCATCAGTATACAGAAAATAGGAATGCTTCAGAATATAATTAATTAATTTGTTTGCTTCTGATTTCTTTTTCTTCATTTTTGCAAAAACATTCTAACATCTCTCACTGAGTTTTAAGAGAGGCTATTGTTGGGGCTGCAGGTGGCAGGGTGGCTAAGGACACTGGGCTCCCACATTGCCAAGCATGGTTTGGGTCCTAGACCTGTCGGCTTACTTTCTCGCTTTCATTTGTCTATTCCTCGTCAAACTAGAAATCAACAAAGTTAAACAAAATAATTCTTTTAAAAAAAAAGGCTATTGTGAAAAATAAATGTCTAGAAGCCCACAGATAGGCAATAATTTGCTTAACCATTACTCTGTTACTGGATATTTGGAAGGCTTCCTTTTTTTTAAGAGTAGAGGTACTGGGAACCAGCAGTTAGCGTAATGGCTATGTCGCTGGACTCCCACGTTGTCGACCGCGGTTCGCGTCTCGGACCGGTGGCTTACAACTCACGCCGGGCGCGTGTGCGTGCGTGCCCAAGATCCCGAGAGGAGAATGGAGGAGAAGGGATTGTGGCGTGACCATCCCCCCTGGGGGGTGATTTCTCGCTTTCTGTCTCTCTGTCTCTCTCTGTCTGTCTGGCGAGCGCACGCGCCCTATAATGAAAAACCTCTCAAAAAAGAGTAGAGGTACTAATGCCATTAACATTTTGTGTCTTTACCTATTATCTTCTTTAAAGTATTTCCTCAGAATAAAGTCTTGTAAGTGGAATTACTGGCTCAGGAGGATGAACTTTTTATTATTGCAGATACAACAGCTATTGTTTCCCCCCAAAGCTGTAGTACTGTGACTCCAATGGCAACGAAATGAAAGGTTTGTGTGGAGAGAACTAAAGCCATGAAGTGTAGCAACGAAGGACACGGGGAGATCTGAGGCCGGGGACGGAAAGAGTGGAGTAGCTGGACACTATTTTTTATGAAGCAGGGATTTTCGTTTCACTAAGGGATGGAAGAAAACTGGGTTTGTTGAAAATTCAAATGCTTACATACAAATACATGCATGATCTACATCATTAGCCTTCAAAAAAATGTTTCTATGACAGTTTCCAAAGATGTGTCCCCTACCCCAACGATGCAATCTTGGACACAGATAAAATATTACTTAGGTGTAGGTTACAGCCCGTCCATCTACTGTATCAGGGTTCAACGTGATCTTCAGTATCACTTGTTATTCTAACCTGCTAAACCTTTAGTAAAGTGGTTTATGGACCTTTACGTTCGTTGTTTTTAGATACAGAGAAATGACCTCTTTTTGGAATAACATTAAGGGGGCCAGCAGGTGGGTTAACAGTTAAGGTGCTGGACTTCCACATGGCCAATTTCAGTTTGAGACCCAAGCCTGGTGGCTTGCTTTTTCACTTTCTCTCTTTCTCTGTCTCTCTGGTGAAATGCATGTAACCTATAGCAAATTTAAAAATAATAATAATAATAGGGCTGGCAGGTGGCATGGTGGTTGGGGGGGTGCTGGACTCCCACATGGCTGACCACGGTTCAACTCCTGGACCTTGCAGCTTGGTTTCTCACTTTTCCTCTCTCTCTCTCTCTCTCTCTCTCTCTCACTCTCAGTCTCACTGTGTCCTTCTCTGGTCAAATTAAGACAAATAAATAAATAAAATAGTTAAATAAAATAATGCTTAAAAATAATAATAAATTAAATAAGTAGCTCCCTTTTTTCATTTTTTTTAAAGAGATTTTTGCTATAGGGCACTTGAGCTCATCAGAGAGACAGAGAGAGAAAGTGAGAAATCATCCCCCAGGGGGATGCCCACACCGCAATCCCTTCTCCTCGATTCTCCTCTCAAGAGGTTGGGCATTGGGATTAGCAGTTGGCGTAAATGGCTGTCACTGGACTCCCATGTAGTCGACTGTGGTTAGAGTCCCGGACTCGGTGGCTTAAACTCATGCCGGGTGCATGTGCGTGCGTGCCTAAGGTCCCGAGAGGAGAATAGAGGAGAAGGGACTGCGGTGTGGCCATCCCCCCTGGGGGGTGATTTCTGGCTTTCTGTCTCTCTGTCTCTCTGGTGAGCGAACACACCTATAGCAAAAACCTCTCAAAAAAAAAAAAAAAAATGTTGGGCATGCACATGCTCCTGGCCTGTTTTAAGTTACTGGGTCCAAGTCTCAAACCATGGTTGACTACGCTGGAGTCCAGCAACATAACCATTATGCCATCCGCTGGTCCCTAAATAAGCAATTCTAAAAAAATAGAATTCTCAAAAGAAAAAGAAAGAATAACATTAAATTATGAAAAGATGTACAGAAAAATCACAAAACAACCAAAGATTATTTTCACTGTAGCAAAACATATTTTCATTTCAGTAAAACCACCACATAGAATATTTTCATTTTAGTAAAACAGAGGCAAGAAGCTGATTGACATTCCCTCCTACCACTCATGTAGCATGTAACCTCGGGTATCATCTATCGCCTTATCTGGAGGTTGGGATTACATTTCACGCGACCAGAGCCACAACTGCACATGGCATCACTTGCTCTTCCTGACACTCGTGTCTTACGAGCACAGTACACCTGAATGAAACAATCACAGCACCACCCTACTTTGCTACCGCGTCCTAGGCTTCCAACATCCTGTCACCCTGTTATGGATCTTGTTCCGAGGCTGGACTTGAAGTTACTATTTTAAAAAGCTGATTTGTAAGGCTCTTTACGGGCAGGTCACCTGTCTGTTCTTTCACTCTCCGGGAAATACTGTGTTCTCCAGGGCAGCCGCTTCCCTACCACTGCCTTCCTTCTCTGGGCTGCCGTTGCAGATGCTGAGGGAGAAATGCAGAAGACCCAGAAGATGAGGGCTTACCCCTCCCACGCCCTTCCTCGCTCTGAACCACAGGCTTCTCAGGGAATGACTAAAACGAAACATCTCTCCTAACTGCTGTATTATGCATGTAGTGAAGCCAGAGGTCGACTGTTCAAGTTCCACTTCAGCTTTCTTTTCCAGCTTCCATTATCCCTGGTAAATTTCAGCCATGATACTGGGGAATCATGAGGTACCACAACCAGTGGGCTGAGATCTCCATGCAAATCACTCACTGACTGACTGGCTCTGACCAAGTGATCGAATCTCTCTAGGCCTCAATTTTCTCATATGCAAAATGCCAAATTATTAGACAGTGCCTAGCACAATACTGAATAAATGTCAGTCAAGTGGGAATTGCAATTATGGCTACATGTGCTCTGAATGTGAATACCACCTAGAAACTAAGAGCACCAATGAATAAAAGTACTTCTTGAGCTGATTCAAACCAGAGGACAGTTTGACTTCTGGAACCCTCAAAAATCCTTATCTTTTAAAGAAGCCATTCCGGATGGGGGAACAGACATAAAGCCTCTGACTTTCTTCAAGTTTCTGACAGATGCAGTTCTATGGTACAGAATACTTATATTAAAAATAGGAACCAAAGTGAAAAACTAGTTTATGCATATTCAATCAGGCAAAAATAATGTGTTAGTAACATTGTGGTGAAAACAGCACTTTCAAATGATTGTTGGTGTCATCAAAAATTAGTAAATCTTTTACTATGCAGGCAGTATAGTTACTAAATTAAGAACTATAAAGTAGCCCATACTCTTAGAATTAATAATCCTACCCAATAGACTTTATCCTATGAAAATAATGCAAATAAGAAAAGTAGCTTTAGTTTTATTTTATACTGCCTAGACTATGAAAGGTAAGTTTTATTTTATACTGCCTAGACTATAAAAGGTACTCAAATATTTCTTCATATTGGTACTGTCTTCTCCATATTGCTGCTTTTGCTCCTTTTTCGTTAAAATTTACTTATTTTTGCCATCTGGGATAGTAATTTTTCTTTTAAGATTTTAATTTTTGATATTATTTATTTTACCTTATCATCATTGTTATTATTTTTAAGTTTGGCTATAAGGCATGTGTGCTCACGAGAGACAGGCAGACAGAGAGAAGGAGAGGGAAAGGGAGAAAGCAAGCCACCAGGTCCAGAACTCGACCTGTGGTTGGCCAAGTGGGAGTCCAGCGCCTTAAACACCACACCACCTGCTGGCCCCCATCTGTGTATAGTTTGAGAGTCAAATTCTGGTTTGTCTAGCCTCTGTTCCCCCATGTTCTCTAGTAGCTTCACTTCGATTGCTATCAGATGACTTCCTTACCTTAGGATAACTTTTACCCTCTGAACTCAGCTGACCTTCACACGGAAACCCACGTACCACATCCCTGACCTAATCGAGAAGGAACCTAAAGCTTCCTTCAAGATCTCAAGACGTCTTTCTCCTATGCTGCCATCCTTGGAGTCTAAGCATTCGCCCCACTGTTCGCTGCTTCATTAAGACAAGGACAGAGGCCGACCTCACGTGAAATCTTCCCAGATGCTCTAGCCGGGCCTCCAGTCATCGAAGCTTCCCTCCAGGCTCTCGGGGAAAATGGCTACTTTCCTGCTTTCACATCTCTAGCTTCCTTCTAGCTCCATCTCAAGTTCTCCACGCTTCAGGATTCTCTGTCTCAGCCTCAGTCTGAACAATGATCATAACATGAATCTTGTTTAGGAATATTCCAAGTTTCAGTTTGTAGACTAGAGAAAAACCTCGAAGAGAATATGGATTATAGGTCTGTATTCACAGCATTTGAAGTCCCTACTGACTGGCATGTTATTTTATAAACTTTTGATGAATTAATGAAATGTCATGTAATAGGGATTCTCACCTGAATACCCTTGAAGGCTCTAAAGTAAAACCAACAGATTAGTAAATTTAAAAGTCACTGAAACAGGGGTGGGGTGGAGGGGTGTCGCCTGGCAGGTGGCATGGTGGTTGAGGGTGCTGGACTCCTACATGGAGGACTGCAGTTCGAGTCCAGGACCTGATGGCATGCTTTCTCGCTTTCTTCTCTCTTTCTCTCTTTGTCTCTGGTGAACACATGTACCCTATACCAAGTTAAGATAATAATGATAATAATAAATAAAATGAAAAAAAAAATTGGAACTGTTAGAATACTCCTTTTAACCTTCAACCCCATGGCAAAAGCCAACCACCACCACCACCACCAAATAACAAACAGAAAAGCAACAGCTGAAAAATATTAGCATGACTTTACAAAGAAAGTCAAAAGAATACAAAGACAGTCTTGCATTATGTATAGCATCTCTGTGGATAATCAAATTTCAGTGAGATGGAAAGCCAGGATTTTAACCCACTGTTTTAATATTTCAAAATGCTGTGAGGGCTGTATCCAATGGCAGCTTTTAGAAAAGAAAATGGCTATCCAATCCAAATGCTCTAAAAAAAGGAAAAGGGCAATGTATTATACAAAGTAATGAAACTCTCTAACTCATTAACTCAAAGAAGTAACAGAGTATGCTAACGAACTCTTTATTTTTCTAATTCTGATATTATGTTTCTATCAGAACAGGTGAAAAAAAGTGCAATCAATGGCATTAAGGAAAAATACAAAAAAAAAAAAAAAAAAAAAGACTTTGGAAGACAGTAAGCCTCTCCACAAAAACATTTTTTCAGTTTTTAAAGTATTACTTTACTCACTGTCATTTCATTTTATTATTTTTTTTTTTTGAAGTTGACCAGAGAGAGACAGAGAGAGAAGAAAAGTGAGAAAGCAAGCTGCCAGGTCCAGGACTTGAACCTTAGTCAGCCATGTGGGAGTCTAGCATCTTAACCACCACGCCACCTGCTGGGCCCCCAGAAACACTTTAAAAAGGAATAAAAACAGGTTCCATGGACTCTATTTTTCACAACCTTTTCTAATATTTCTTCTTGGATGTAACCAATGTATACCTTCCACTTAGCGCAAAACATCTTCTTTCAGATATGGACTTTATATATTGCTTCCTTCTAAACAGAGGGTTCTTCAAACTGCTCACCTCTTTCAGCTGCAATCATTTTTCTTATTTATTTTGTACTGCATTTCTTCCATGAAAAATCATAAATACCAAAACAATAAACTCCTTTGCTTTCCACAAGGAATATCACTGTTATTTTAAGCTATATTTTAACATCATTTTAGCTTTTTCATTTAGTTCTACAATTTCTTCCACATTTCAATAATTCCTAATAATACGGTTTAATTTGTCAGGGTGACCATATCATAATTTGTTTTATTTTATATTATATAAAAGATAGTGAACACTCTCTCTAATCAATTAATACTTACTAGGAGCAGTCTACACATCCCTCACTTTCTATTAATAACAACACGGACATTATATTGTGTTGCTTTTTCAGTGAACTACTGTAGCTATTTTGTAGTCTTTCAAAGACAATTCAAAATTGATTTTAGGGTCTTAAAATGATTTTTAAAAAATATCTACAAAAGGTTTAACCATAATATTTTTACCATAATATTTACCATAACATGTTTAAAACATGTTTTTAATCATCTAAATTAAGTAGCTTTTTAAGCAAATTAGAATTAAAATAACCACTAATTCTGAGGCTAGATTAAGAAGCAATTCCAAAGGAAAAAACACTTAGGGCTTACTTTAAAAATGATTGAAGGACATTACAGTTCTAGGTTCACTTGACAGATATCCTAAAATGACTAAAATTGTTGAGATTTCACACACTAATCTGCAGGTTGATGAGTCCTTCAATAAACACACACACACACACACACACACACACACACACAATGAATATAGGGTTACTGGACAGCAGAAGCCAAGGCATCAAAATTGAGTAATTACTACTTCGCAAATATTTTTCTAATAAAAAAAGAGACTACAGAAAAATGAAGTTCTTCCTTATTCATCTTTTGTCCTTTGTGAAACAATTTTTCACCTACTTAAAATCTGACCAGAGGGGCTAGCAGGTGGCATGGTGGTTAAAGTCCCAGATGGTGGACTGCAGTCCGAGTCCCGTAACTGGAGGATTGCTTTCTTACTTTCCCTCTCTCTCTCTTTGGTCAAATTTAAAATAAATAAATAATTTTAAAAATGAAATAATTCTTAAACAAAAATCCAACCTGAGTCTGCTGACCCTTGCACCATACTTTCAAACCAGAAAGAACACCATTTTTAAATCAGTGCTGATTTTCATGGGATTACAAATGGGAAAAATGCACTAAACTACAACTTTCACAAATGCTACACGTAAGCATTTTTTTAAAAATTATTTTATGTAACTTTATTTATTTATTTTAATTTGACCAGAGACAGAGAGAAAGAGAGAGGGAAAGTGAAAAGGCAAGCTGCCAGGTCCAGTCATGTGGGAGTCCAAAGCCCCTAACCACCATGCCACCTGCTGGCTCCGCACTTAAGCATTTTTAAGGCCAAGGAAATTATTCTCAGGTACAGGGCAGAATCTGTAATCCCAAACCAGCAGGTCTATGAATGAGGTACCAGTTGGAGTACCTTCGCATGACACTTTCACTGTGCTATGATGCAAATGCTCCACGACAAACGTCAAATATTCAGTCCTCTAATAAATCACCTCCTTAAAAGGGTAGTGCTTCCTGCTGCATGCCAAGGCAGAGAGCCCTGGGTGGCAGCGGGACTTGGGTAGGGGGCAAGGGTAGGGGTAGGAATTCAGGGGTCACACAATAGTCGGGGCTCCTGTATATACGGGTAGGGAACGTTGAAAGGGGTTCCCAATTCCCTGAAAATTTTAGGAAAATTTTGCTGGGGGGGGGATTATCCATCCGATTATTATCTGATGGAGGCTGGTGATTAGCACAACGTGGTGGAATAACCTAACTTTTCGCATAACACATATCCCCAAACCTAAGACACCATCTCCGAGAGTGGCATCAAACACCACCTTCTCACGCCCTCGACAGCACCGGAAGTGGGATGGACACCCCCAAACCATCACCCTCCCCACACACAGGAAGTGGTAAATTCCCCCTCCTCCGGGAAAGGCTCCCTCCCCTCCCCCCAACAGGAAGTGAAGCTCCCCCATTCAGTCGGCCTCAAACCGAAAGAAACCAGTAACAAGGGAAGTAGACGGGGATCATCAGGGGTGAAGGGCCCTCGACTTGGCCACCCCCAAGCTCGCCTTGCTTACTGACCTGCAGACGACAGGGGTGCGCAGGGGCCTGGGGCCTAAGGACAGTCCCTGGCACCGAGGACAATTCCCTCAGCCCCTCTCAATCGCCTTCACTCTTCGCACTCCGTCGTCTCACGTCGGAACCCAAATTCCTCCGCAGCACTTTATTTTGATGTCCTTTCTATCTCTTTACCTGATCGCCGAGCCCTCCTTCCCCTAGAGAACGTCTCTTATTGCGGTAACGTTTATAACTGTTCCGATAAAGAGAAAAGTTCAATATTATCCCCAATACCTTCAGAAAAATGAAGGGATTATTTTGTGCAGGAGCGGCGAAGGGCTACGTGATTACGCAGAAGAGACCCGTGGCCGTGGTGGCTAATGGGAGTTGTAGTTTTCTGCTTATTGCTAAGGCCCTCGGAGAGCCGTGGCGCGTCCACGGGTAATCACTGCACTGAATCCTTGAAAACGCATGCTCGGTGTTCGATGGCCACTGACAGTGGCGCGCCCAACTCCCAAACCAGCGAGACTTGAGTGTCCTTTGCCTCTGACTTAAACGAAGGCGAATGTCCGTCACGCGGGCCCGAGGCCCGCGCGGCCCCGCCCCCTAGCCCGGTCCCGCCCCCCAGCCAATCAGGCGCCTTCTAGGTCCGGTCCCGGGGAGCTTACAAGGCGGAGAGGCGGGGCTTGCGGCGACTCCACCCGCGGGGCTCAGGGAGACCTGGGCGAGCGCCGGGGGCCGTGCGCGCGCGCGTGCTCGCTCCTCAAGGAGCGCGGCGGCGAGCGCGCGCGCGGAGGGGCGGCGCGCGGCGCTGGGAGGAGGCGGGCAGGCTGGTGGGCCGGGCGGGCGGCGAGCGGCCGGGAGCGCGCGGTGGACTCGGCGGCGGCGAGTAGTTAGTTAGTTGTTGTTAGTGTCAGTTGCTGGGCGCCGGCGGCCGCGGTCATCAGGAAGGGGACGAGACGGGCGGCGAGGGTGGTCACCGCGACGGCGTGTGCGCCCCTCAGGTAACGGGGGGCAGGGCTGCCGCGTCCCCTCCGTTTCCTACTCCTCACGCGCCGACTCATGGGGCCAGGGTCGCCGCAGGGTTAGGGCGCTGACCCGGGGGAGCCGGGCGGCGCGGCGCGGGGTCTGGGTGGCGCAGCCGCCGCAGCTTGGGCGGCCGGGGCGTCCTGGCCGGCGCGGGTTCTCGCGCCCCGGCCACCCCCGCGCCCCGCCGGCGCCGCGCGTCCCCTCGCGCCCCCCGTCGCCCCTGCCTCCTCCCTCGGCGGCGGCGGCGGCGGCGGCCCCGGGAGCGCGGCGCCCCCCAGAGGAGGGAAAGTTGGGGCCAGGCGCCGAGGGACGCCCCCGGGCGCGGCTGGGAGGCTGCCGGGGAAAGTGGAGCCTGGAGGAGCTGGCGGCGGGAGGCGGGGGCCGGAGGGGCTTCTCGTGCCCCGGCCATGTCTACGCGGTCATCCGGCTCCCGAACCTGGGAGGACGCGGCGCAGCCTCTCCGGCGGCGTCAGGACGGAGCCCGGGGGCGTGCGGGCTCAGGGGCTCCTGGGGGCCTCAGGGGGGTCGGCTGGTCAGTTGTTTCTGCTTTGCCCTTGAGTCACCCATTCTTGCAACTTTTCCCTCCTCCTTGGAGCAGGACCCGCCGCCGAGCCGCGCCTGCCCCCTGCCCTCCTCCCTCCCTCCCCCTCGTCGCATGCAGCGCCCGTCTGAGAGCTTGATTTCGGTTTTTTCCTCCATAGACTACGTTAAAGACTGCCGAGAGCAACAGGAAAGAGGAACCCCCCCCCCCCCCCCCCCCCCCGCGTTACTTCTGCAATCCGTTCTTTTTAAGATCCAAGCTGAGTCCGAGGGCTGTGGAATGGAGTTAGTGCAAGGCTGGCGTTGAAGGGCTAGTGATGCGTTAGAGGAAAACTATGATTTCATCTTTATTGGCCTTGCTATAGAAACCTACTACATTTTTCTTCTGCCTCTGTTGAATGTGGTAAGATTATACGTTGAATTAAATACTTGGAGACTGACCTAAAAGACTATTTTTAGGTTATTTGGATGATGTCCAGGGACAGCTTTTCACCTGAATTGGGATCGCCTGGAGGATTCTGTTTTGGGGCCTACCTGCTGATTTTTGTGCAGCAGAGTCCTTTTTTCCTCCCTGATAAATGAAGTGATACAGTAATGTGTGCGGTGGATCGGAGAGCCCATATTGCTCTCTGCAGTGTGGAGTGAGGAATGTGAATTGTGCACAGGGGTGAAACTTTCCAGGCGCAGTCTTGGATACTCGCTTCACGATGGCTTCCCTCATACCCTCAGAGCTTTTCCAGGTAGCCCCATTCGCTGACTCCCCTAATTACTTCCTGAAGTGCCTGGCCCTTCTCTTTGGTGACTCCTTTAGTAAACTATAACGGCAGGTATGCTCCGTTTGGGGGGATGAGAGTCACAGCCCCAGTCCAGAGATGAACAGGGAACGATGGAAGCAGAATTCATACCATTGCTGGTGAGTTTGGCGATGACCAGCTCATAAACTATGTGAAAAACAAACATCCCCTTTCCATAGCTGTCAGAGGGGGAAGGAGGTATTTTATCATGTCTTTATTTTGGAGGCTCTAACATGACTAGAATATGTGGGAAAATATGTCAGATTATTTTCTCTAAGGCTTTTTAATGTGTGGTCTGCCCCCCCCCCCCCATTTCTCTTTTAGAAGCTGACATTTCTATTTGGCTGGGTTCCAGCATCAGAAGAGAGTGTTTTGGTGAAAGGGAAAGATAAGATTTCTTTGAACTTGTGTGATACTGTGGCTATTCATTTTATCCAGTGATAGTGCAGAGCAACTTCCACCATAATGTTCGTACCCCCATTAACATTCTGTCAGAATTCATTTTTAAGAGGCTACCCTGAGGCCCATAAAGAAATAATGTCACTTCATAACTGTTTCCTGACAATCACATTTAAAAAATGTGTTCCTGGAATGCATTATATGTGTACTCATATAAACATTTATCTTTGTACATTTATGGTAATGTAAATATTTAAGTCTGAGAGCTTAAAAACTTTTATTTGCTTATTTGCATACATGTTTTTCAACATTTAGCAGTGCCAACCATATTTGCCAAATAAGCATCAGCCATAAATTCATGCTTTGGCACATTTCATATAATAATTCTTCTAAATTGCTCCATGGTGAAGCATCATGAGATGAGCATTTGCTTCACGAGAGAGATTTGTTGTTGTTTTTAACTATAATGATGCGCTGTTTAAGTAGAACAGGTGCTGGGCTCTCGCCGTTTGTGTTGAAACCTGCCAAATCATACTCTTTTGTTGGATGGGCCATTGAAGTAATTTAGGAAGCAAACTCTGGCCCCTGGCCTGCCAAGCGTGAGTTCAGGTCTCCCCATTTCACTGGAAGAGGCAGGTGTGTGTAATGAGATAGACTTGCCTGGTGGCTGGTTTCTTCACTGGGGTGTCTACTCCTCCGCCCCATTACTGCCTTACCACAGCTCTTGGTGCACTCTAGGCTTCATCATGGTTGGCTTGTTCTCACGGGAGAACTGGAAGTTCTGGTAACTTTCAGGCCAGGAAAAAGTAGTTCACCTGTGCTTGACAAATGTTTGAGTGCTTTTTACGTGTCAGGCGTGGTGGTAGGACCTGAGTACACATAGAATGCCCTCCATTTTTCTGCAAGGAGATTACTGTTGAGAAGATAGCTGAAGACCAGTAATTACAATACGGTTTGATACGTGATGACAGGGTTACTATGGTTCCTATGGAGAGAGCACAGAGGAGGGGTAGTGGACTCAGACTTGGGATCTTGGTGGTAGGGGTAGGAGGTGTTCTGGAATGCATTTTAGTGGGTTACCTAAGGTAATCTTGAATAATAGGTATTAAGTTAACTAGATTCAGAAAGAAGGTGACTAGGCCCACCCCACAGACTAGTGATTAATGAGCCAGATCCCAAGTGGCCAATCCCAGATCAAATTCCAGCCTCAGTGGCTTGAGAAACATGTTGGACATGTGTGTGCCCCAGATCCTGACAGGATGGAGGAGAAGGGATTGCGGCGTGACCTTACCCCATTGGGAGGGGTGCCTTCCCTTCCCCATCTTTTTCTGCTGAATGCACACACCCTCTGGCAATTAAAGGGAAAAAAAAGAAAAGAAAAGAAAGATGGAAAGTGCATTTTACACCGGTGATGTCTTGTAGAAACATAATTCCTTAGAACGTGGCGTTTATTTTATACTTACAGAACATCTCAGTTGGACTAGCTACTCTCATGTACTCAGTAACCACACGTGGCCAGCACAGCTTCAGAACAAGGGCGGATGAACTAATCGGAAACCTTGTGAACCAAGCTAAGGAATTTTACTTCATCCTGAAGGCGGTGAGGATTTAGTTTTTAAATTTTTTTTAACTAAGCTATGCTGTGTTAGAATCAGATTTGTATTTCAGACCTATCATTTTGCCAGGGAATGCTGGATTAGAGAGGGGCAAAACTTGAAGCAAGACCAGTTAGGAAGCTATTCCTGGTGAGAGATGATGAGGGACGGTAGAGGAGGGAGTCGATGGAGGAGAGATTTAGTAGTATTATCAACAGGACAGGATAATCAGATTATAGAATTGAGCAAGATTAAAGATTTAGGAAGATTCCCACGTTTCTGTCGTGAGCTGCGAGGTAGATGGGGCAAGCAGCTGAAGAAAAGCCAGCCATCTGTGCCAGACAGACCAAAGATGAAGAAAGGAAACTATGAGAGATTTGTCACGGAAGCCGAGGGAGGAGGATGTTTCAAGGACTGGGAATGGTCAGCCCTGTATACTACCAGAGAAAGGGACAAGTAAGATAAGGCTTGAATAAAACCTCCTGGACTTAGCGATTAAGATGTCTTTTGTAACTTCAGCTAGAGCAACTAGCTAACTTGTAACGACTGAGGGGGAATGAAGAGTGAATGACAAGTAGGGGTGTAAGCTAACTGAGAGAGAGAGAGTGTTTTCCACAGTGTGAGTAGAGAGAGATGCTGGGGATTTGGAGACCTTTGTTTTGTTTTTTTTTGTTTTTTTTTTTTTGATTTTTTACTATAGAGTGTGTGTGCTCACCAGAGACAGAGACAGAAAGTGAGAAATCACCCCCAGGGGGGATGACCACACCACAATCCTTTTTCTATTTTCCTTTTGGGATTTTGGGCATACACATGCGCCCAGTGTGAGTTTTTCGCTGCTAGGTCTAGGCCTCAGACCACGTTGACTGCATGGGAGTCCAGCAACATAACTCTTAAGCCATCTGCTGGTTCCCCCCACCCCCTTTTTTTAAAGTTAGAATCTTGGGCATGCGTATGTGGAATTGGAAAGAACCAGTATTTAGGAGTAATTGAAGAGAGATGGTGTGTCTGAGTCTTGGTGGAGGAGTAGGTGGATAAAGACACAGATTTGGAGGCTAGAGAAGGGAATGGAATCCAGGACATAGCTGCAGAAATTGGCCTTAAGCAGGACGTAGTCTTTGTTTTCTAGAGAGCAGAAAGGCAGGTCAGGGTGAATGGCAGTGTGAATGAGGTAACTGACAGGGGCAGGAAGGAGAAGGAGTCAATGCCATGTCTTCTGTTATCTTTGATCTGTCTATAAGAGGGAAAGGAAGATGGTAGCATAAGAATTCTTAAAAGGAATACAAGTTTCTAACAACTTCCAAGGTAATGAAAGAGAAAGAGAGGCAGGCCCGTGACTAGGAAACTGAAGAAGGATTTACAGGCAGCATCGAGGGCCTAGTCGAGGCTGTAGACCTTGGGTTTGCAGTGGTATCAATTTGTGTGGTTTGATTTTTCTCCAGCAGTCATCAGTCTGAGTATGTGAAGACACTGTGTGACACTCAGAGGAACCCTACAAGGTATGTGTTGTTATTGTGCCTTTGTAAGATAAGCACTCCTGGTGGTTCAGCTCTAGAACCAAAGCTGTTACATCCTGCGTTGCAGATGTCGGGTAGAGAAACGTGAAGGCTGGTTGATGGAATTAACGGTGTTGAGGATTGTGACTGTGATGAGGAACCGTGGAATCCAGGCCGGACCACGGCAGGACGCCTGGGAGAGGTGATCCAACTGGGAGAAAATGAAGGACATGAAAGGCTATAGAGGTCACTCTGAGGCTGAAGAGCTAGAGAGGAGGGAGTAGTGATACTAGCTTCTGTTAATGGAGTGCCTACTATGTGCTAGACACTTCAACACTGTATTGCTAATCCTGATACTAACTCGTTATTATCCTTATGGTCTTTCCTTTGTTATTTCCCCCCCAGATGAAGAAATTGAGAATTAGAGAAGTTAAATAATCCCTCTCCATTCTCCTCTCAGGATTTTGAGCATGCACCCACACACACCCAGCGTGAGGTTTAAGCCACCTGGTCCAGGACTCAAACTGTGGTCAACTAGGTGGGAGTCCAGTGATGTAGCCATTACACCGTCTGCTGGTCCCCAAAGATAGGCTCTTGGTATGTCCTGGTCTTCTTGCCTCAGCTCCCAGCTGGGACCTACACTGTGCTTACCTTCCCTGGCTCTGTCACACGGGTCTTGCTGTGATGCCAGGCTAGCCTCAAGCTCGACACTGTTCTGCACCAACCTCCTAAGTTCCTGGGATTCCAGGTGCATGCCACTTTACCCTGCCTCTAGGTGTGGGTCTCCTAGGTGGCCCCAGACTGCAGAACACAGCTTCTTTCTTTTTTTTTTTTGAGTTTTTTTTTTTTTTTTTTTTTTTTTTTTTTTCTATAGGGCACGTGCGCTCACCAGAAAGAGAGAGACAGAAAGCGAGAAGTCACCCCCTGGGGAAATGGCCACGCCACAATCCCTTCTCCTCCGTTCTCCTCTCAGGATCTTGGGCACGCACGCACACACACCCAGTATGAGTGTAAGCCGTCAGGTCCAGGACTCAAACCGCGGTCAACTACATGGGAGTCCAGCGATATAGCCATTATGCTAATTGCTGGTCCCGAGCACAGCTTCTTAGCAGCATGTCACCATGGTTGGGCCTCTAAACTATGTTCTTTTCAAGTCAGGGTGTTAGATAGAAAATGCACTAATGATGGGAAGTGGTAGAAGGACACTGAGGTGTTAATTTAGGATTCCACAGATATATCATTCATTCAGCAAATGTTTGTTATGCATCAAGCATGTGGTAGATATTTTCTAGATGCAGAGATTGCACTAGCAAACCAGACAGACAGAGTTCTGTTATGGTTGTCGTGTGTTAGAAGGTGATGATGCTGTAGAGGAAACTAAACCACGTAAAGGAAGCAGGTGTGCGAAGGAATGTGTGCATTTTAAAAGATGAGGTCTGGAAGGGACCCAGTGAGAGCAAAGATGTGAAGGAGGGAAAGGGGCACACTACTTAGAAGAAGCATTTTGGGGGCCGGCAGGTGGCATGGTGGTGAAGGCACTGGAATCCCACATGGCCGACTGCAAGTCAAGGACCCGATCTGGTGGCTGGCTTTCTCACTTTCTCTCTCTCTCTCTGGACAAATTAAACAACAGCAACAATAATAATGAATAAAGTTAAATGAAATTTAAAAAGGAGAAGAAGCGGCAGCATTTTGTACACTTCTGCAGCAGAGGCGCGCTCTCTTTAGTCCCGGAAGTCTAGGAGACCAGTGTGCCTGTGCTGGAGTGAATGGAAAAGTAGAACAAGGTAAGAGCCGAGAGCTAACTGGGTCTAGATCCCATGGAGCCTGCAGGCCACCGCAAGGACTTGGGGCTTTATTTTATGAGATGGAAACCATTACAGGGTTTGAGCAAAGGAGTGACATGGTCAGATTTATGCTTTTACAAAACCCCACGCTGCCTCAGCCGTGGGGTGCAGGTGGTAGGTATTGCAGTGCACAGTGCTGGAGCCATATGGGAAAGCCCCAGGTTTATGTCCTAGGTTGACCTGAATACATCAGGTGTGTCCCCAGGTGTGCCCATGATCCTGACTGGATGGCAGGTTGACCGGGCGAAGGGTGACTGTGGCAAGAGTACCTGTCTTTATCTCTGTCTTTGTTATAAAAGGCATAAATAAATTAACTTTTTTTAAAAAATGAAACTTCACTCTGGCTACTGGGTTGAAAGCAGCCTCAGGAGACAAAGGATAGAAGCAGGATCAGTTAGGAGGCTCGCTCTCTCTTTTAATTTTTAAAAATTTTTATTTATTTAATTCCATTTGTTATTATTATTATTTTCTTTTTAATTTGACCAGAGAGAGAAAAAGAGAGAAAGGGAAAGCGAGAAAACAGCTCCTAGGTCGGGACCAGAACCATGGTCAGCCATGTGGGAATCCAACACCCCAAGCACCACACCACCTGCAGGCCCCCAAGGAGGCTCTCTTAGAAAATAAAGTGGAAAGATGGTATCTTGAACCAGTGGATCTGAATATATGTATTGGGGTGTGTCGGAAAAAAATGTCATGAGTTCTCTGACAACCTAATATATATAAATATTTTTATCTTTATATACTTATATGTGTGTATGTGTATATGTATATACATATATCAATTTTATATTTGCAGAACAGTTGCACAGATTGTCGAAAAAATTCCTTTATACCAGTATTTCTCACCCTCAGCACTGCTGACGTTTTGGACTGGATAATTCTTTGTCACTTGGGCTGTCTTGTGCATTCATTACAGGATGCTAAACAACATCCCTGACCTCCGTTCATTAGGTGCCAGTCCCATCTCCCTGGGTGTGACAATCAGAAAGTCCTCCAGACATTACCAAATGCCCTGAGGGACACCATTGCTCCCATTAAGAACTTGTGCCAATTAACCTTTCACCCAACTCCCTCTAATATTAAAATCTTGCCTAAGCATGGTACATTGATAAGCTAAGAGATTAATATTGGTGTGATACTTGAACCAGACTTCAGCTATGTTGGTATTTCACCAGTTTTTCCACTAACGTCCTTTTTCTGTTCCATCACCCAAACCAAGGTACTGCATTGCTTTAGCTATCAAGTCTCCTTTGTCTCTTCCACTGTGTGACATTTTCTTGGTCTTTCCTTATCTTTTTAAAATTTATTTTATTTATGAGAGAGAATGTGTGCACATGACAGAGAGAGAGATAGGATCTTATCACACTGTGGTCTACTCCCCACAGCCCCCCAGCTCATCAGAATCGTGGGTTTGCATGCACTCAGCCTGTTTCCAGGGAGATGTGGGATCCAAACCTGCAGTTGGCCACTCGACTTCCAGCAGTGTAGTTCAGCATGGTACCACCTGTGCCACCAAGACTGGGCCAGTCTTCGCTATCCTTCTGACCTTGACATTGTGTTAAAGGACACTGATCAAGTATTTTAGAGAAAGTACCTTAATTTAGGTTTTCCCATGACTAGACTAGGCTTTTGGATTTTTGCAACGAGTACCCAGGCAGCGAAGTGTCCGTTCATCACATAGCAGAGGAGGTAACTTATCACTGGCGATCGCTTTGTTAAGGTGGTTTCTCCATTGTAAACGCTTTCCTTTTCTATGCTCTGCTCACTAGAAGGAAGTGACTAAGTCCAGCCCACACTCAAGGGAAGGGGAATGAAGCTCCATTTCCTGGCGGGAGGAGAACCAAAGAATTTACGGACATGTATTAAAACCACCACAGTGATGGGTAAAAATTTTGAGGAGATACTTTGAGGCTTTGCCAATATCCTGTTTGTGCTCAATAATTTTTTAAAGGAATTATTTTTTATTTAACTTTCTTCTTATTATTTTCCAGTTTTATCAGAGAGAGACAGAGAGAGCGAGCAAAAGAAAGTAAAAAAGCAAGCCACCAGGTCCGGGACTCAAACCGTGATTGGCCATGTGGGAGTCCAGCACGTTTAACTACCACACCACCTCCCAGCCTTGCGCTCAGTAATTTTTAGTGTTCATTAGTCGATCTTGCCTTCAGCCATTATTGCTGTGGTGCTATAAAGGGACTTTTTTTATTTCTTCCGTTCTTTCTACATGTACTCATTGAAATTAATCTATAAGGAAGGTTGGAAGGAAGATTCCTTATAGATTCTCATCTATCTAGCCAATCATTTATATCTGTTCAAATCCAGGTTTATTTATTTTATCCCAAGGGTTATAATTCAGTGCTATCATTTTTATTTTCTTGCTAAAATCATTCCAGCTTTGGAGATTGGGAGCTCTGTTAGGTTGACTTCTCTGTCCTTTGACATTCTCCTCTCCTTGCTGTGTGCATGCACGACTGGAAACTCCAGGCTCAGCCTGTGTTCTTGTAGTTCCAGCTCTCGGACCCGGCATTTCACTAGGGAGCCTGGTTTCTTTTTGTTGGAGAACGGTGTTTTGAAGCCAAGGTCTAGATGCTGGGTGTGTTCATTGCTGTTGGAGAGTTACTGTTCCTAGGCTGTCAGTGGACAGAACTAGCAAACATACATATGTATGTTTGCTTATATGTCTGTGTATGTGTGTCTTTATTTATGTATATTTATGTTTATTCCTGTATATGAAAGTAGACAGGCATCCTGATGTCTCTGATTCTGAGTATGTTTTCATCCAGATGCATTTGCTGATGTGGAATGTGAAAAGAGAAATCTAGAATGACTCCAGGGTTTTTGGCTTGAGCTACTGGAAGGATAGAGTTGTTATTAGCAGGGCTGGGGAAGACTGTGCAGACAGAGCAGAGCAGGTTCCTGAGAGTTCAGGAATTCTTTTACAGGCTGCTTACTAGTTGGTGGCAGTTAACAGACTTCCTAGTAGAGATGTCACGATATCAAAGTGGGGGCCAGCAGGTGGCATAGTGGTTAAGGGTGCTGGACTCCCACATGGCTGACTGTGGTTCGAGTCCAGGGATTTCTCTTTCTCTCTCTCCCTCTCTCGCTCTGTCCCTCTCTGGTCAAATTTAAATAAAAAATAAATTAATTAAAAATAAAATAATTCTTTAAAAAATGTCAAAGTAATCACTAATGAGAAGTCACCTCCTCTATTATGTGATAAAAAGGGTACTTCACCTCTGGGGTGTTCATTTCAAAAATCCATAACCCCTGTCTAACCATGAGAAGAGACAAACCTAAGTTAAGGGACAGTCTCTAATTTAGAGTTCAGAGGAGAACAGTACAAGCTGGTTATATTTGGGACTTGGCATTGTAGATTAGGTCACCTAAGGAGTGAGGAAAGAGAAGAGGTTCAAGGACTGATGCATAGAAAATTCCAGTTAGAGAGGAAAAGAGGAGCAATTCTACATGATGATGAAGACTGGGGTGTGGTGCTAGGGTGCATCTGATATCCATCTGTAATAAGCACTCATTCCATACCTATTATTTGCAAGACACCAAGCTGCGTACATGGTCAGCGTGGTTCCTTCCACCGTAAGTTTACAGTCTGTGAGGGGACGGATTGCGCAGACTTACGCCAACGGCGTAGAAGGCGATACCAGATGACTGTGCGGGTACAGGGTGCTAGTGGAGCCTGTGGAGGATGTGGGCAGGACGATGAACTCAGACCTGTGCCAGCACATTTAAACACTGACGGGCTGTGCTGGCCGAGACGCTTGTCGAGGTGTCACGCTCACACTGGTCATTATCACCCAGCAGTAGCTCCTCTGTGTGATGACCTGGATTTCTTAGGGTGCCTCTGCTCTTGCTCCCCCTCTGTTATCAGGTCTTGGGCTGGCAGTTGTGCCTGGTCACTGGCTGTCCATTAAGCCACTCGGTGAACTGGTCAGGTTGCTTCTGCTGCATTTGACTTTTTAACTTTTGGCTCTCTGCCACCTTTCTACAATCAATAGATTAAAGACTGCATGCAATCAAACGTGGCTATTCAGAGCAAGCATGGGTCGCCTTACCATCTTACTACATGTGTGTTTTCCCCTCCTTTACTGCCT
Organism: Tupaia tana; assembly: GCA_026018925.1. NCBI lineage: Eukaryota > Metazoa > Chordata > Mammalia > Scandentia > Tupaiidae > Tupaia > Tupaia tana. The sequence continues at coordinate 2,993,401 of JAKSZU010000028.1, forward strand.
CTTTCCTAGTTTATTCTTTGGTTATTAAAGCCAAACGCAAAATGCAAAAGTAATGTAAATATGTAGCCCAGTAAACTGAGGTTTTCGTAAGATGTTTTAATTTTAGTACCTTCACCCTACGGATGGATAGGCATTCATTGCCGGCAGATAGGAGCAGTATACTCATGGCAGGCAGGAGCACCAATGTAGTGATTGCTCGTCAGTTACCTTTAGGACTGTGCAGAAAAGAAAAGGTTGATCTAAGCATGTAGGGGCAGATAATTGCAGGATTCCGTCCTCAGTTCCACCAATGAATGGCTGGCAGAGTTACCCGTTTTTGTGTCCTCGTGTGCTGTATTTACCGCGTGTGAGAAACCTGGGCATTCTCACCCACTGAGCAGAGTTAGCCTCTGCAGGGAGTGCAAAGACCGATACCTGAGCTTATAAAATCAGACATGAAGACTTACTTGTTTCAGAAAACACAAGATACTAAAAACTTTACTTGTCTAAGTCAGAGTTAGGGCAAAATAAACTGAATCTGTATGATAGCATCCTCATTTCAGGCTAAATCAAACAAATAATACTCTATAAAAACACGATTACTGTCTTTCAAGTAGCTCATAAACCTACGCCTGTGGAAAGGCAAGAATTCAGGTTCAAGAGTCAGATTGCCTGGGTTTTAATCCTGGCTCAACTACTTACTATTGGTAGATACGTGATCTTAGATTAGTTTCATAACTGCTTTGGTTTCCTCCTTTGTGAGGTGGGGATAATACTTATGCCTCCTTTATGGGTTGTGAGGTGAAATTAGAGTGTGTGTCAGCTCATAAGCACAACTGTGTTTGACCTGTAAATGTTCAGTTAAACTGCTGTTCTGAAAATGCTGAGAGACTAGTAGCTTTTTCCTTTGAATTATTTTATTTTATTTATTAGTATTATTTAAATTTGCTATAGGATACACACGCTCACCAGAAAGAGATGGGGAGAAGTGAGAAAGCAAGCTGCCAGGTCCAGGACTCGAACTATGGTTTACCATGTGGGAGGCCAGCATCTCATCACCATGCTACCAGCTCGATCCCCTCTCCCTCATTTTTTTAAGACTTTTACTTTAATTTATTATTATTTTTAAATTTGCTCTGCAGCACGTGTGCTCACTAGAAAGAGAGGGTGAGAGAGAGAGAGAGAGAGAGAGAGAGCAAGCTGATAAGCCTGGGACTCAAACCATGGTCGGCAATGTGGGAGTCCAACACCTTTAGCACCATGCGACCTACTGACCCTGAGACTAGTATCTTAAATGTTTTCATTCTAGAAAATCACGTTCGTTGGGTGTTAAAGGAAAAGAAACTCCTTCATGGACAAGAGAAACTGGCAGTTATATCAGTGCATTTATAGTGCTGTGTTGGGACTGAGTAATGGGGTTTTTACTTTCTGTTATATCTCCATTTCTTTGTTCTTATTTGTTTAGCAGATATTTATTACATGCTTAATTAAAAGCCAGACATTAGATTTTCATCAGCATTATTACTTTTCGAGAGGGAGCATAGCATTGGTGAAGAACACAGATTCAGTTGAATGTCATCTCTGCCACTTACTAGCTGTGTGGCCTTGGGAAGACTGCCTTCTTCTTTATCTGTGCCTTAGTTTTCTTGTCTACAGACAGGGGATAATGATAGGACCTATCTCAGAGTTTTTAGTGAGCTAATATTTAGAAGGTGCTTAGAATAATGCCCGAGGCATAGAATCACATGTTTGTTAAATCATATAAAGAATGGTAGAATATGACCTTCAACAATGATTTAAGATTTCCATTTTCCAGTATATGTATTTACACTCTCAACCACATTAGGTTGACAAGAACACTTTTCATTGTTTAAAGTAATTTTCAAAGTAGGTTCAGTCACTTTTGTTATTACAAAGAAAGATGGTACATTTTCCATGGTACAAATCTTAAATAATTTGGAATAATGAGTGGAATATTTCACATGGCGATAAACTGCCTTCTTCGCAGGTGTGCAGCTGTACTTACGGATTTTATTTGGGCATGAAGTAGGTGGGGTTGTGGGAGTTTGTGTGAAAGAGTTAATGCACTGAAGAGACAGCAGAAAGGACCTTCCTAATGCCAGTTCTGTCCTTGGCTTAAAAGAGTATTCTTGTGGCAGTATCCAGAGACTGGTTTTCCTCATTTGCCTTTTGGGGGCTGGCCACATCCATGAGACCAAACCTTACAACTATTTCCAGGGAACTGCCAGGTTTTAGCTTAATTATCGGTCCTGAATTAAGAGCCTTTCGGTTTTCCAGAGTCAGTGAGGAAGTCCTTGTAATATAAGAGCACTGAGAGGGAGAGAGGAGAAGCCTGTGGTTCGAGAACCTTCTCTTCTGTGCAGTGTCAGAGCAATTGCAAATCATTTCTGACATGCCCCCTCCATGTAGCTGCCTGCAGCTTGTGGGACGGCAGCGTCAGTGAGTATGTATATTTGTCGTATATATACTTCAACTTACAGATACAAGGGTTTATAATTTAGGGAGCTGAACTTTTAAGTTCTTTCTTTCTTTATTTTTTTCCCGAGAGTTTTTGCTACAGGGTTGTGTGCACTTGCCAGAGAGACAGAGAGAGACGGAGAGACAGAAAGCGAGAAATCACCTCCCAGGGGGGATGGCCATGTGGCAATCCCTTCTCCTCCATTCTCCTCTTGGGAGGTTGGGCACGCATGCACATGCGCCCAGCATGAGTTTAAGCCATCAGGTCCAGGACTTGAACCCCGGTCAACTACATGGAAGTTCAGCAACATAGCCATTACGTTAACTGCTGGTCCCCTTTAATTATTTTTTTTTAAGAATTATTTTATTTAACTTATTCATATATCTATCTATTTACTTATTTAAATTTGACATTTGACCAGAGAGGGACAGAGTGAATGAGTGAGTGAGAGAGAGAGTGAGAAAGCAAGCCACCAGGTCTGGGACTCGAACCATGGTCAGCCATGTGGGAGTCCAGTGTCCTTAACCAACACGCCACCTGCTGGCCCCGAATTCTTTAATTATTGACCTAAATTTTATTTCATATATATTTTTTTAACTAAACATGTACAAAAATAATTTGAATCCCGTTATAAATGTAATTTGTAGTTCTGTTGTCAGGTTTTGCATTCTAAATGTCTAGTTCAACATCTTATCATCTAGGAAAGGGTATATTTTGTATTCTTTTAAATATTTGTTTTTTGGCTCTAGGGCTCATGTTCTCTCTCTCTCTCTCTCTCTCTGAGAGAGAGAGAGAGAGAGAGAGAAAAGTGAGAAGTCATCCCCGAGGGAGGATGGTCACCCCCCTGCGATCCCGTCTCCCTCAGTCTCCTCTCAGGATGGGCATGCACAAACATGTGTCCAACATGATTTTCAAGACTTTGGATTCGGGATTCACTGTGTAGTGGGATCCAGTCACCTTCACTCCTGCCCTACCTGCTGGCCTTACATGTTTTGTATTCTTTTGCGAAGAGCAACTACAGAGCTTTACAAATGCCTGGCTGCTGGCTCTCTCTTCTCCTATCTCCTATGGATCTGCATAGTCTGGGTTTTTATGGGCTTGGTGTCTAACTAGAAAACTGAGTCCTATGCTATACTTTCTCCTAATCTTCTCTGTCCTTTTTGATTGCAAATCTGAAGTAAAGTTTGATATAATGTATTTTACTATACATCTTAAATAAATGAATAGCTTTCATGATAGGAAAAAGTTCATTTTTATTGTAGGAAAATATAGAATAACCAAAAAGAAAAAAAAAATCTGTCATTCTACTATTTAGAAATAACTAGTGCTGATAATTTTCTTGCAATCCTTGTGTGTGTGTATCTATTTATATACCTCAGAGTACCCCATTGACGTCGTACCATGTGCGGTGGGAACACAGTTTCTGTGAGGGTTGCTCTCCATGCCCTAAGCCGATCACACTGAGAGGCATACAGGAGCTGAGACTGAGTACACGGTAGGTGCTGCTCACTGCAGGGGATGCTTTTGTTTAGAGGAACTGGTATTTATTGTATTGCTTAACTACATTAGATATATTCAGTGTATATCTAAGGCTGCTCTACTTTTTTGTGTGTGGGGGAGAGATTTTTTGCTATAGGGTGCGTGTGCTCACTGGAGAGACAGAGAGAGACAGAAAGATAGAAAGCAACAAATCATCCCCCATGGGGGATGGCCACACTAAATCCTTTCTTCTCCATCCTCTTCTTGGGATTTTGAGCACACATGCACCCGGCGTGAGTTTCAAGCCTCCACGTCTGGGACTCAGACCACAGTTGGCCATGTGGGAGTTCAGTAACGTAACCATTATGCCATCTGCTGGTCCTCTGAGGCTGCTCTACTTTTGAATAATCTGATTACTTGCTTTTTTGTCTCATACTATATCATTTTTTTAAAAAAATCCCTCTCATGTGCACACACATGTGATCTATCATGAATAAAGGGAAAAAAAACAACATCCCTTGACCCCAGATCACTTTCTGATGTATTGAGAACTGGCCGCTATGTAGGATATATTAGTGAAGTAGACCATTGACAGTCTCAAGTAATATGTCTCAAATATCTTGGACATTTTTTACAGTAGTGTGTGCTGTCCAACAGAAACAATGCAAACCACATATGTAATTTCAAATTTTCTAGTTGCCACATTGTTTTTTTTTTAGTTGCCACATTTAAAAAAATTACAGAGAAACAGGTGAAGTTAATTTTAATGATACATCTTATCTAATCCACTATAAATAGAATGTTACTATTGCAACATGTAATCAGTATAGACAATTAAGATGTTCTAGATTGTTTTCTTTTTTTAATAGTCTTCACTGTCCGATGTATCTTTTCCATTCAGGCCACATCTTGATTCATAGTAGCCACATTGTAAGCATTCAGTAACCACTTGTGGCTGCTGTTAGGCATAAGTTCTAGAACATAATAATTTCTCCCATAAGATGCAATAAAATCTCAATTTACAGGTGCTCTGGAAGGTTAGGTAAGAAGAAAACTGCAAAGCCAAGTTATACTGTGGGCACTGAGCACTCATTTTGGTGTCTTAAAAGATTTTAAACCTTTGCCTCAATAAAATGACATTTTTAAAAATCTGTGAACCTTCATGTTATATAACAGTGTTAAGTTTGTATAAGTTTGTAATTGTATATAAGTCTACTAGATATAGCACTTGTAGTAATTCTCAGAACTAGTTAGATCAATTTCTTTCTTTTCTTTTTTTTTTTTTTTTTTTGAGAGAGAGGTTTTTGCTATCGGGTGTGTGCACTCGCCAGAGAGACAGAGAGGGATGGAGAGACAGAAAGCGAGAAATCACCCCGAGGGGGGATGGCCACGCTGCAATCCCTTTTCCTCTTGGAATCTTGGACACCCATGCACATGTGCCCGGCATGAGTTTAAGCCACCTCATTTGGGACTTGAACCGCAGTCGACTACTTGGGAGTCCAGCGACATAGCTGTTACACCAACTGCTGATTCCAGTTAGATCAATTTCATATACCAAGGATTTTTGATAACTATGAATTTGTAAGCATACCTTGTGGTTTAAGACCTGGGGACAAATAAATGTTATCCTTTCTTGGAGAGAATACCTTTATGGAATAATTAATACAAACACATATTATGTGTGGATATGTAATACACAGACAAAATAATAATCCTTATCATTACTGTTAAGAAACAATAGCTAGGGACCAGCAGTTAGCGTAATGGCTATGTCGCTGGACTCCCACGTAGTTGACCGCGGTTCGAGTCCCGGACCCGGCGGCTTAAACTCACGCTGGGCGCGTGTGCGTGCATGCCCAAGATCCCGAGAGGAGAATGGAGGAGAAGGGATTGCGGCGTGGCCATCCCCCCTGGGGGGTGATTTCCTGCTTTCTATCTCTCTGTCTCTCTCTGTCTGTCTGGCGAGCGCATGCGCTCTATAGCAAAAACCTCTCCAAAAAAAAAGAAAAGAAAAAAAAAAGAAAAGAAACAATAGCTGGGACTAACAGATGGTGTAATGGTTATGTTGCTGGGCTCCCACTTAGTCAACCATGGTTCGAGTCCCGGACCCTGCAGCTTAAACTCACGCCAGACACGTGTGTGTGCCCAAGATCCCAAGAGGAGAATGGAGGAGAACAAATTATGCGTGGCCATCCCCCCTGGGGCAGTGGTATCTCACTTTCTGTCTCTCTGTCCCTTTCTGTCTTCCTGGTGAGAGCACATGTCCTGTAGCAAAAACTTCTCTTCAAAAAAAAAAAAAAAAAAAAGAGTAACAGCAGCAAGCTGGCCTAGTGGCCAAGAGAGCTGTACCCCATATGGCCAATTGTATGGTTTGAATCCCACCCCAGCAGCTTGAAAATCCTGCTAGGTGCCTGTGTATGTGTGTGTGTGTGTGCGTGCGTGTGCGCGCGTGCCTGTGCCCCAAATCCCAGCACGATGAAGAACTGGAAGAGCGAGGGTTGTAGCATGACCACTTCCCATTTAGAGATGCTTTCTCCCTCCTCCCCTTCCCCGCTCTGGCTAGAGCATGTTCTCCCTGGCTATTAGAATAAGAGGGGAGAGAAATACAGAGACAGTAGCAGTTAAAATCTCTTCTTTTAAAACCGAACTAGTGGCATTGTGAGAAAAATGATCTTAAAGTTAGTGATATAGACTGTGTATATACTATATAATGAAAGAGTATTGAACAAGCTCTGCTTTTAATTTAGTTTTGTGATCGTCTGAAAAAAAATTCCTTAACATCTCCATGCTTTATTTTATTCTGTAAGATGGAGATGGGTCCTTCTTTTCTTTCTTCCTTCCTTCCCTCCTTCATTCCATCTCTTCTTTCTTTCTTTCTTTCTTTCTTGAGATTTTTGCTATAGGGTGTGTGTGCTCACTGAAGAGACAGAGAGACAGAGAGCAAGAAATCACCCTGTAGGGGGGATGGCCGGGCCACAACCCCTTCTCCTCCATTCTCCTCTTAGGCACACATGCTCGGCATGAGTTTTAAGCCGTCAGGTCTGAGACTCAAACCGGGTGGACTACATGGGAGTCCAGTGATAGACCCATTATGCCATCTGCTGGTCCCCCTACCCACTTTTCTTAATATGGTTTTAATTATCAAACAAGATGAATGGAAACTAAAGGGATGTGTCTTATTCATTTTTATGACCCTAGGACTTACTATAATATATGGACACCCAATAAAAACTGAATTCCAAGACTGAGTAGATGTAAAAGAACTTTCTACACTAAAGGTGCTACTTATCGGATCTTGGCTGTAAATCCATCTATTTCTAAAAATATGCTATTATTTGGTCTGCCTCGGTAGACAGCGCGCAGGCAGTGTCCCCGTTTGGGAGGCTGGAAGCCACATGGGAAGGTTGGGCTTGGTTCCCAAGCCAACCTGAACTTGCTGGTGTGGTTGCAAGTGCCAGTGATCCTGGCTAACTGGGGAGCTGGGTCAATGTGCTGTGTTTCTTTCTCATAAACAACCAATATAAATTTTATTTACCTTCTTTTTTTAAAAAAAGAATTATTTTATTTAACTTTGTTTAATTTAAATTTTTTTTTTTTTTTTTTTGACCAGATAGGGACACAGAGAGAGAAAGAGGAAGAGATGGAAAGTGAGAAAGCAAGCCGCCAGGTCTTGCACTCGAACTGCAGTCAGCTATGTGGAAGTCCAGCACCCTTAACCATCAAGTCACCTGCTGGCCCCTTCTTTTTTTATTAAAAAAAAGAATTATTTTATTTCACTTTAATTTGATCAGAGAGGGACAGAGAGAGAGAGAAAGTGAGAAACCAAGCTGGCCTGGTCCTGGACTCTAACCATGGTCAGCCTTGTGGGAATCCAGTGCCCTTAACCACCACGCCACCTGCCGGCCCCTGTTTATCTTCTTTTAAAAGATGTTTAGCACTTGAATGGGTATCCATTTAAACTGTTAAAATCTTCTTATGGCATTGGGAGATAAATTTGACTGCTTTCACTGTCCTCAATCTTTATCAGTTTAAAAATCAGTAGTATTTAAGAGACAAATAGCTGTACAAGGTCTTTGGAGGCTATAATTATATAGACAAAGTAGCAAAAGTTTAATTACTGCACTGTAACCAGAAAAAGCCCCAAATCAGAATGGCTTTCTTGTGTTTGTAATGATGAGAATAGCTGCATCTTTGTTCTTCAAGGGATGCAGCCCTTCATAAATGCATAGAGAGAAAATAAAACAAAATCATGATGAAAGAGCAAACACTGTCCACCCAGAACAGCATTTCAAAGTGATCTTCATGAAAACATTAGCTTTTTCTAGCATCAGCTAAGAGATTCTGCAACTGCCTACTCACTGAGTCATCTGTAGCAATTGGAAATTTGAATATTTCCCATTGGGAATCTGCCTTTTTTTTTTTTTTTTAATATCAAATGGCTTACTTTTATCTGTCCTGAGTAAAGCAAGCAAGCCTCATATAAAATAGCGTGTGCGGTGAACATCTGCTTTATGGTTTCCTGGAAGTAAGTGGACGGACTTCAGGAGACCTTGACTGTTTGATCAGCATCCTAGGAGCCATTAACTAAATGACACACTCCGGGAGCAGTTGCCACCGTCTTCCATTTTCATTATGTTCTTCCACTTCTACCTCCACCTAAAACCGTTGAACATCTTTCAGGATTTGGTGACAGAAAAATAATCGGATTAAACTCGTTAATTTTTTTTTTTTTCCACATGGCAGTGAATAGTAAAATTGTTAGTATGAGGAAACAGAGCACGTATGACTAAAAGAGATGCAGTGTAGACCGCTTGGCCAAATGGGAAATGAGCGATCTACCAGTTAAATGGCAGGGTCGACCTCGTGTAAAGGCAGACAGAGGGAACTTCGGTGTTGATTTTTTTCTCCCTGATGGCTAGACATGCATGTTTAAAGCAACTCTATTACTGGAAGTCCTCTGCTGTTCCATTCTGACTTACTAGATTCAGTAAGAGGATTGAAATCTTGTCCATTTTCTTCATTCTGCTGCATATGTATCTTGCATTTATCTGCTTATTCTTAGCATAGAAAATACTAATAATGTTTAAGAGAAGATATTCCCAATGATTGCTTGTTGTAATCTAGTTCTAGGTAATTTTTAGTCTTAGGCCTTTAAAATTCCAATCCAAACCAACAGAACTTCCCTAGGAAGGTAAAATAGATGCCTTTAATATATACCAAATTGTAGTTCATGTATTTGACAGTATCCTGAGCATTAATATTTTTTGGTTCTTTTTTTTTTTTTTTTTTTTTTTTCCTTGAGAGGTTTTTGCTGTAGGGCATGTGCACTTACCAGAAAGACAAAGAGACAGAAAGCGAGAAATCACCCTCTGGGGGGATGGCCACGCTGCAATCCCTTCTTCATTCTCCTCTCAGGATCTTGGGCACTCACGCACATGCGCCCAGCAAGAGTTTAAGCCACCGGGTTCAGGACTTGAAGTGTAGTCGACTACATGGGAGTCCAGCGACATAGCCATGACACCAACTGCTGGTCTCATAATTTTTTTTTTTTTTTTTTTTTTTTTTTTTGGTTATTAAATGTCCATGTCCAGCTGATAAAATTGAAATGAATAAAAATCTGTGGGATGCAAAGAGATGTGTTCACAGCTGATTTGGGAATTTAATTAATTCCTGTGCTAAGAAACAGAAGATGAAAAGTGTGATGTCAGTTATATAAGTACTTCTCATACCTTTACCAGTTATAATGACTAGTGCAGATTGACTGGCATGACTGGCCACCAGATCTGGGACTTGAACTACAGTCTGCCATGTGAGAGTTCAGCACCTCAACCACCATGTCACCTGCCACCCCTGAAGAATATATTCTTAAAGTGTAGTGCTAAAGTTGAGCTACTACTTGAGTTGCCAGCAAATTGAGCTTTTAGGAAGGACAGAGACAGTATGAATAGCAAAGCTTTTCTCTACTTATCTATGAGGTGATAATTTTGGAGATAATAGTTTGCAGGTTGAGGATATTACTGTGAACTGTTAATTTGTAGAACACATTTATTATAATTGAGTTAGGAGTTATATATGATGCAGTTTGGGGGGCGGAGAGGTTAGTTTTTGCTACAGGGCACATGCACTATACAGGGGGAAGGTGAGAATTCACTCCTGGGAGTATGGCCGCACATCACAACCCCCTCTTCTCCAGTCTCTTCTCAGGGTTTTGGGCACATGCCCAGTATGATTTTCAAGGTCCAGGATGGTGTTTTCGACTATGTGGGATCTAGTGCCTCAACCCCCACAGTGCACCTGCTGGTGCTGAAAGTGGTTTTTATACTATCCAGCCAGTTCCAGTCGTTTAGAATATGAGCTTTGATCATAAAAGACTTTTTTCTTCTGTTCCTAAGGGTCCCCCCAACACACACACACAAGGTTTTTGCCATAGGGAACATGCACTCACTTGGTAGAGGCAGAGAAAGGAAAAGTGAGAAATCACCCTAGATGCCAGAGTCCCTTTTCCTCCATTCACCTGCTGAGATTTTGAGCATGCATGCACATATGCCTGGCATGATTTTCAAGCTGCCGGGTCCAGGCCTCACACTGTGGTTGACCATGTGGTAATCCAGTGTCTTAATCACCATATTGCCTGATAGGACCCCCCCTTTTTTTTTTTAGGTTTTTGTCAGAGGATACATGTGTTTCCTGGAGAGAGACAGAGATAAGCAAAGTGAGAAATCACCCCCAGAAGAGATGGCCATGCCACAATCCCTTCTCCTCCATTCTTCTCCTGAGATTTTGGGCATACACACTAATGTCCCCAGTGTGATTTTCAAGCCACCAGGTTCAGACCTTGAACTGTAGTCAGCTGTGTGAGAGTCCGGTATCGGAACTACCATGCCATCCATTGGCCCCATCCACCTTTAGAATTTTAAATTTCTAAACTCATACCTTTTATTCTCTATGTACTTTGTTGGATCAGCTATTCTGACTATTCAAACATGTTTATTCTGTAACATTTGGTATATTTAGACCAAAGGGTAAATCTTTTTTTTTTTTTTTTTTTTTTGAGAGGTTTTTTCGCTATAGGGCGCGTGCGCTCGCCAGACAGACAGAGAGAGACATAGAGACGGAAAGCGAGAAATCACCCCCCAGGGGGGATGGTCCACGCCACAATCCCTTCTCCTCCATTCTCCTCTCGGGATCTTGGGCACACACGCACACGCGCCTGGCGTGAGTTGTAAGCCACCGGGTCCGGGACGTGAACTGTGGTCGACTACGTGGGAGTCCAGCGACATAGCCATTATGCTAACTGCTGGTTCCCTAAAGGGTAAATCTTGATTGTTTATCTGATTTTTACATACAGTTACCTTAAAAATATTTCAGCTAAAAAAGTGATAGATAAGTAACATCTCAGAAGAAATCAAGCAATATATAGAAAGAGAAAACAAATTCTTCCAATGTCTCTCCTTCTACTTACCTCCCTCTGTGAGAGGACTTCAAAAAGTTCATGAAAGATGAGATTAAAGGACAAGTTTATTTTGGTGCAAAAGACGTTCAAAATCCGTGCATAGTTTTTCATAATGTTCATTTTCCATTAACTTTCTGAAGACCCTTTATACTCCATTGCAGTCAGCCTAATATCTTTCCAAACCTTTGTGTTTGTGTAAGTTTTAATTTGTGTCAATCGTTTTAATATATTGCATGTGTTCTACATTCTACTCTGTACCAGTATGGAATATGTCTGTCAATGTCAGTATATATAGTTCTTTCTTATTCTCTGTTACATACTCTTGTATATAGAGTTATCATATTTTATTTAGGCTTATTATAGTAAAAAAAAAAATCCAGTGCAGTTGCAATTAACTCAGTATTCAGTTTATACAGAGTCTTTAAATTTGAGAAATTAAATTTGGAAAGGGAAAAGCACATTTGCTTTTAAATTCATTTTATAAGTAGACAAAACACATTAAATTCTTTATCAAAACTGTGTGGGAGGAGGCAAAAAAATCAGTTAATCCATAGTTAGAATTTTTTTAAAAAATGATTATTCATTTAATGTATTCATCCTTTTTTTTTTTTTTTTTTTTTTTTTTTTTTTAATTTGCCCAGAGAGAGACAGAGGGAGAGAGAATGAGAAAGCAAGCCACCAGGTCCAGGACTTGAACCTTGGTCAGCCACGTGGGAATGCCCAGTGCCTTACCCACCAGGTCACCTGCTGGCCCCCCCACAGTTGGAGTATTTTAACTTCCTTTTTTAAAAAGATTTTCGTCCTAGGGCATGTGCGCTTGCTGGAGAAGGAGAGACAGAGACAGTGAGGGAGAAAGTGAGAAATCACCCCTCAGGGAGGGTGACCACACCACAGTCCATTCTCCTCCATTCTTCTCCCAGGATCTTGGGCACACACACACATACGCCCCAGTATGATTTTCAAGCCACCAGGCCTGGGAGTCAAACCAAGTTGACCATGTGGAAGTCCAGTCACGTACCACTCCTCCATCTGCTGGCCCCTATTTTAATTTCTGTTAAAAATGCCTGGATTGTGTCTAGGTAAATGATTTTATGCAGTTCAGACCCAGTTCCGGTTGCATCACTGAGTTTCCACCTTGGGAAGAACAAAAATTATTGTAGCTTTTCTGCACTGAGACAATACGGTTAAAAGCAGCTTGTGTTTAGGTTATATGAGTCTTTTTTGATGAATGTGACCAGGTAGAAAAACCGTCCAGGAAGATAAGAGCCCTGTGTTTCGCTGTTCAAAGTTAAATTCCCTGTACTTCCACTGCGTCTAGTAGGGCAAAGATGTGTGAATGAATCAGTGCATAAATACCTTTTACATGATGCATGCCAATCTTTGGGCCCTAAATTTAAAATAACCCAGCTGTTAAGGCTGCAGAGATTGCTTGGAATTGCATTGGTAATCCACCTACAATTCTGAGCACTTCAGCTCTTAGACAAATTTTCAGAAACATGAGTTGTTTTGTTCTCTTACTGTGGTTTACTTTCTTTATGAGTGGTGTTCTTTTTTCACATGGGTTAACATTATCTAAGTTGTTATCTAAGCTGCTTAGGCAACTAGGGCCAAACCATTCAAAATGAACAGCTATCTCCCACCAGTTGTTCCTTTCATATTTCCATATTGAGAATGCTTTTTGTTTTGTTTCCGCTTAGAAAACAAAATCTTTTGTGCCCCTCTTTTGTGATAGGCCTGATGCTAGATGTTGGGGGTACCAAAATGAACAAACTGCAGTCCAGGCCTTCCTGCATCTCAGCATCTAGAGAGAAATATAGCAGTGTGTAAGAGAATGTCAGTGTTCCCTGTCAGTGCAACTGCAGGGGTGTGAACGGGGCTAATTGGGCTAGTAAGAGTGAGACAGTCTGAGGCCAACAGCTTAGCATGTCTCTGAAGCTTTCTCATGCTTCACATTCTGGTTTAATTGCCTTTGAAGAGCCTGCAGGTGAATGACAGGCTTTAGTACAGGTGTGGCGTTCTACCCTCTCTCATTCAATTTCTTGGTCTGTGGACTGCTCCGTTAGTGCAAAGGACATGATCCATCTCTGGCCTCGGATCCATTTGCTGCTAGAAGAAAGAATTCTTTTCCCACAACTGTTAACTTTTTCGTCATTGTTCTTTGCTGTCCTGTGTTAGTTTGAACACCAATGCTAACAACGTCAAGAGAGGGTAGAATTGCGGGATCTCTGTTAGTGACCTCTTTTCTGGGAGGGATTACTTTAAAAAGTAAGTGACCCAAGCTTCTGTGTCTTTGTCCTCTGACGTCTGGTGGGCCTTGCTCTCTTGGCATGAGCCAGCCATAGCACCACCCAAGCGTGCTTTCCATTTAAAGTCGGCAGCAGCTTTTCCAGCAGCGCGACTGCATGACCTGCTGTTTTCCGGTCGTAATTGAAAAAATCTCAGGACCAGCAGCTGGTGTAATGGCTATATTGCTGGACTCCCATGTAGTCGACTGCGGTTCGAGTCCCAGACCCGATGGCTTAAACTCACACTGGGCGTGTGTGCATGCGTGCCCAAGATCCCGAGAGGAGGTGATTTCTCGCTTTCTGTCTCTCTGTCTCTGTCTTTCTGGCAAGCGCATGCGCCCAATAGCTCCCAAAAGCTCTCAAAAAAAAAAAAAAAAAAAAAAAAAAAAAAAAAAAAAAAACGAAAAGAAAGGAAAAGATCTCAATATTCCTGCCATTCAGAGTAAATAGTGTCCCCTTTTCCTCATATCTTCTACTTTGTCACTACAAGTTTAGGGCGGGCACCAGTACCCTTTCCTCTTCCATTTGGAGCTGACTGACTTATATTTTTGCCCCACTAGTGTGTAAACTTCGTGAGTGTGGGACTCTTACTTACACTTACATTCCAGCGCTTGGAATCGTGTCTAGTATATAGCAGAGTTGCAGTAAATACTGTTAAATGAATATATCAACAGCCCCATCAGAAGGCTGAGTGAATCTTTAATGTACAGATCTTGTTTCAGAGCGAGGGATCGTATTCCTGTTCTTTATGTCAATTCCACGGAGTCAGCAGTAACACCACTGGGCGGGGCTGCCTCATGGCCTGTATGGTTTGGTTTGCGAGGCTTACGAGGAAGATCCCTACTGCTCAGTTTACCCAGGGATGAGGACAGAGGCTATAAATGAAGAAGCCTTTTGGGCCTGTGGGGTGAGGATCCAAGGTCCTTGTGACACTAAACTGAAATCTTGGTGAGGAGAGTAAACGCGTCTAGTCCGCGGGAGTCTTTTGAGCTTATCTTACAGAAGCAAAAGTGCTTATCTTTTTGGCTGTGGCGCTGTGCTAGCAGTTACTGAAATTGTCCGGGCATTCGTCTAATAGGTCATGTCCTAGGGAAAGCTGAGAGGCAATTTACTGTCCTGTTTAAGAGCGAGGATCTGCAACCAGACTTCCTTTTTGGAATCTTGGCATTGCCATTTCCCTTATGTGAGATCTTTGGCAAATTGTTGTTATTGGATTTTTCTTCTCGGTCACCTCTGTAAAATGGAAATAAAATAGTACCTAATTCATAGCACTGTGGGTTAATATAGGCAAAGGGCTTACTTAAACCATGTTTTGTACATAGTACCATTGTTCCATTAATATTTATTTGATGCAGAGAAAATTTATACCTCTCTTACTCATTTTCATCCTAATATCCTTCCCTGCGAAAGGTGAGAAGGCATAAAAGTGCAGTCCGTGGGAATTGCACGGGCCTGATGTGCCCACTGAGGTGTGTTGGGCCTGGGATGGCACACAGCATCAACTCAGGTGCCCTCGTCCATGTCCATCACTGTGCGTTAGGTAGGAAGCAGGTGCAGGGCCTTTGCTCTGGAGAATGCTAATTATCCCCAGAGCGGGCCATCCTCAGTATGACGATGCCATGACTTTAATATGTGGAAAGTCCAAAGTTGCTACTGTGGGATATAACCCTTTCTCCTCCTCCTCCCTTCCTGCTTTCGATTATGCAGTGAGTGACGATGATCCTCCACTTCCTGCACAGATACCCAAATAGCTCTGGGTGCTGAGATATTAGGTGTCTACTGTCAGTACCTAACTTGGTGCTGTATTATTGGATGTTTCAGATTTTCACAGTTATTTTGGTTTGAATCCCAGCTTTGCCAAGCTTCAGTTTTTTTTCATTTATCAAGTGGAATAAAAGTAACCACCTCACAGGGTTGTCGTGAGGATTAATTATGACTGTAAAACAGTCGGCATGGTGTCTAGCATGTAATAAGTCTCAAGAAAAAAGAGAGAAGTTGTAAAATTGGTGTATTTGTCACCATCATCATCATGATCGTTGTCCTATGTTTCAAACCAGCAGTGAATTACAAACTACACGGATCCTTATTTCTGCTTGGAACTGTGAGTCTAAATGCAGTGCAGCAGCCTCTTGCTTAGAATATACTCTCATTGCAATCAAGATTTTCCTGCCTCCTGTGGTGCATAGGGCTGTCAGAACACGGGAAACCTTGAGATCTGTCCTTCCTGAGGCCCCGTGTCCCAGCTCCTCTCTGCCCAGAATTGTAGCCCAGATTTCCATTTTGTACCCCCTGTGGTGCCCCTCCGGTAAAATTGTTCAGTTGTTCTCTGTCCTTGAATTGAGGACAGAATTAGGAAGTACACTGAGTGCTTTTGGTAGCAATGATTCCAAATGCCTGTGAGATAATAATTTTCATATTAACATGCAAAGTTTTGTGAATAACCACTAGTTATCAAATACTCTTTGCCAGTTATCAGGCTAGATTGGCTGTATTTCCCACTTGTAAATGAGGAAACTGAGGCTCTGAAAGACTGAATACTTCGCCTAAGGTTACATAGTTACTTAGTGACAAAAAGAGTTGGTTCATTCCACAGCTTTTTTCTTTTGGCTCAAAGCTGAATCCCAAAATTAGGGCCAAATTTTTCCCATAAAAATTGTGAAAAGTTACAGCTAACAAGAATAGGCAAAAGAAGGTGAATGAATAGGAAAAAGTTGTGAAGAAAGGTAAATTAACAACTAAAGAGAATGAAAATAACAGAAAATACCATTCAGAAACCTTTGGTATTGAAACAAATCATAGAAGGCCTATCTAATACTGGGTTTTATTGGGTCATCTGAAAAGTCATGACATACTTTCTGTTTTTCTATGCAAAAATTACAGTGTGATTTTTCTGACGACCCAGTATTTTGTTCGGTTAGTATAAAGTGTTAACTTGGAGACTCAGATTTCAAACTTGAAACTATTGAGTCATCAGAAAAGTCATGATGCATTTTTGCATAGAAAAACACAGAAAAAAATTCAAAATGACATTCTGACATCCCAATATATCTACAAGAGAGGGTAATAGCAGTGGAAAGGAAAATGTAGAAATGAAAATGTTATAATGTACTTAAATAGAAAATAGTGATCAAGAAGTGTTAAAGATGTATGTGCTCAGTGGCAGTTTAATGTAGATACGGTTCAGAGAAGGCTAATTGCAAGTATTCTTTGAAGCAGAGAAAGAAGATTCAGATAAGTATTCTGGAGTTTGTTGCCATAGTATTAAATTATATCTTTCTAGAAATGAGATCCCAGTGTGAAGCTTCTGTCTTGTATATGGAATGTTTATGCAGGGGGAAAGGAGGTAAACACTGAGTAACTGTTGCAACTGTCTGAGAAGTGTTTGCAGTACATTAAAAGTTCACATGTGAATTTCATTAGCTGCATGTGAGTATGTCACATCTGTCACTCTGAGGCTTTAGTTTTTATCTAAAAAGCCCACATTAGTAATTTACTATTATTTGTTGAAACCCCCCAAAAGAGGCTCAAATTTTGTACCTCCAATTTACCCATATCCCATTTATGTGGGATAGAGGTGTGCTTATTTGGGACCAGCAGATGACGTGGTGGTTATAGTGCTGAACTCCCACATGGCTGACCGTGGTTCAAGTCTCAGACTTTGGCTTGCATTCTAACTCCCTCTTTCTCCCTCTTCCTGTCTCTGTCTCTTTCTATTTCTCTTTGGTGAGCATACATGCTCTATAGCAAACTTAGAATAAATAAATAAATAAATAAAATTAATGATGTTTTTCCTGTCCTCCTCATTGAACAACTCTAAATCCAAGATTTGTCAGGGAGGCCCTTATCCACATCATTTGTCCAGTCACTAAAATACTGAGGTCACTTTTGATTCATCTTTTAAAATATTTTTTAAATAATAGAGTGTGTACACGTGCATGAGATAGACAGACAGTCAGATGTCCCTGACAGGGCCTTATCATGCCAGGATTCCCCTCCCCGAGCCCTCCGGCTCCTCAGGATCCTGAGTACCCACCTGTGCACCCAGGGCGTTTTCAAGCCTCGAGAGCTGAGCCCATCTGGGCCACACCGCTTCCAGCCTTGCAGGGCACTGGCCTCACTCACTACACCACAATGGCTGGGTCTCCTTCGTCTTTATATCTAGCTAAGTCTGGTAGTTCTTCCTTTGGGATGTACAGTTTGCTCCTTTCTCTTTATTACTGCTAGTTCAATTTTTTTTTCCTGGAAAAGATAATTGTTGCCTCCCCCCCCCCCCCCCCCCCCCCCCCCCCCCCCGGAATTCCCATAAGCCTCTCCAAGTAATTCTTGTAAGATATTTTCATGAGAAGTACCTTTTCATTTTTGCTTAATTTAGTTTCTTAGCCTTAGATTTGTTGCTAGGTATGTCGCTGGAGAGTTAACTTCCTATTGGAGTCATAAGTCTCAGTTCAATTAAAAGAGATCATATACATTAGTCAGGGTTGGCTAAGAGGAGTTGAAAGTATCAGCTGTTAGCAGGTAATAAAATCACATTCCTTATGTGATTGTTTTGAATTTGAATGACAAATCCATCTGTTTTTTCTTAAAAGGTAAGATTATGTTCAAAGACAAATATTTGTAATCTATGAGGGAATTCTCTCTCTTTTTTTTAAGGTGTTTACCATAGGGAGCATGCACTTTCCAGAGAGAGGCAGTGAGAAGGAAAATGAGAAATCACCTCCTGGGGGGATGGCCACACCACAATTCCTTCTGTTCCATTTTCCTCCTGGGATTTTGGGCACAAATGTGCATGCACCTGGCACTTGGCATGATTTTCAAGCTGCCAGGTCTGGTACTTGAACTGCAGTCAGCCATGTGGAGGTCCAGCACCTTAACCACCACTCCACCTGTTGGCTCCTATGAGGGAATTCTTAACTTACAAAGTTATTTTAGGAGCAAGATAAGTATTATGCTTATACCTTGGCAATGAGCATCCAGTCTTTAGAGAGGGTGGTAAAACATCATCACTGTTTTATTTTTTACTTATTTGTTTTTTATACATGTTTTGATTGCCAGTATGAGAGAGAGAGAGAGAGAGAGAAAGAGAGAGAAAGAGAGAGAGAAAGTGAACATGCATGCATGCTCATCCCCCAGTGGGGCACGGTCATGCCCCAATCCTTTTTTCTCTGTTCCTCCCTCCCATCAGGATTTTGGGCACACATGCTCAGTATGTTTTTCAAACTGTTAGGGCCAGAATTTGAACTGCTGTTGGCCATATGGAATCCAGTTTTCTAATTACTGCATTATAGGGCTGACCTATAACCTATCATTTTTAAAGTGTGTTGATATGTGTGTATATGTGTGTGTGTTTCAAGATGTAATTTTGTAATTTATTAATTTAAGAGAGCAAGTGTTTTGGTAGAAGAGATTATGAGGAATATATTCAGGCTTTAATGGGAATTTCCTTGTGGGGAATACTAGGAGGAGGGAGATCACTTCTTTTGGAGATTTATTCTATATTGAGAACACAGAAACGGTATAGAAGAGCATTAGGAATGTTTACAAATTTATATATCTGCAATTTGTTCCCATTAACAAGTTTACTATGTTTTGTTCACATATATTCTTTAAAGATCTTTGCTAAGAGGCTGCTTCTCCATCTGCTGATTTCCAGCATATTTCTGTTATGCCCCCACCTACACATGCCTTCTCAATTGAGGTATTACATTAAGGAAGCGTGAGTTTGCAGTTCAGTAGGAGTCTAGACAGATTGGGGTGGTAGAAAGATCCTCTTGCACATGGTCTGACTGGGTGGTGTACTGGGCTGCATGGACATGGGGAAGCTGGTCTGCTGCAGGCTGGGTGTACTGGACAGCAGTGGGACATGGGGAAGCTGGTCTGCTGCAGGCTGGGTGTACTAGACTGCAGTGGGACATGGGGAAGCTGGTGTGCAGGCTGGGTGGTGTACTGCTGCAGTGGGACATGGGGAAGCTGGTCTGCAGGCTGGGTGGTGTACTGGGCTGCAGTGGGACATGGGGAAGCTGGTCTGCAGGCTGGGTGGTGTACTGGGCTGCAGTGGGACATGGGGAAGGTGGTCTGCAGGCTGGGTGGTGTACTGGGCTGCAGTGGGACATGGGGAAGCTGGTCTGCAGGCTGGGTGGTGTACTGGGCTGCAGTGGGACATGGGGAAGGTGGTCTGCAGGCTGGGTGGTGTACTGGGCTGCAGTGGGACATGGGGAAGCTGGTCTGCTGCAGGCTGGGTGGTGTACTGGGCTGCAGTGGGACATGGGGAAGCTGGTCTGCTGCAGGCTGGGTGGTGTACTGGACTGCAGTGGGACATGGGGGGGAAGCTGGTCTGCTGCAGGCTGGGTGGTGTACTGGACTGCAGTGGGACATGGGGAAGCTGGTCTGCAGGCTGGGTGGTGTACTGGGCTGCAGTGGGACATGGGGAAGCTGGTCTGCTGCAGGCTGGGTGGTGTACTGGGCTGCAGTGGGACATGGGGAAGCTGGTCTGCTGCAGGCTGGGTGTACTGGACTGCAGTGGGACATGGGGAAGCTGGTCTGCTGCAGTGGGACATGGGGAAGGTGGTCTGCAGGCTGGGTGGTGTACTGGGCTGCAGTGGGACTGGGGAAGCTGGTGTGGGTGGTGTACTGGGCTGCAGTGGTCTGCACTGGGTGGTGTATGGGCTGCAACATGGGGAAGCTGGTCTGCAGGCTGGGTGGTGTACTGGACTGCAGTGGGACATGGGGAAGCTGGTCTGCTGCAGGCTGGGTGGTGTACTGGGCTGCAGTGGGACATGGGGAAGCTGGTCTGCAGGCTGGGTGGTGTACTGGGCTGCAGTGGGACATGGGGAAGGTGGTCTGCAGGCTGGGTGGTGTACTGGGCTGCATGGGGAAGCTGGTCTGCAGTGGGACATGGGGAAGGTGGGTGGTGTACTGGGCTGCAGTGGGACATGGGGAAGCTGGTCTGCTGCAGGCTGGGTGGTGTACTGGGCTGCAGTGGGACATGGGGAAAGCTGGTCTGCAGGCTGGGTGGTGTACTGGGCTGCAGTGGGACATGGGGAAGCTGGTCTGCAGGCTGGGTGGTGTACTGGGCTGCAGTGGGACATGGGGAAGCTGGTCTGCAGGCTGGGTGGTGCAGGCTACTGGGCTGCAGTGGGACATGGGGAAGCTGGTCTGCTGCAGGCTGGGTGGGTCTGCTGCAGGCTGTACTGGGGACTGCAGTGGGACATGGGGAAGCTGGCAGGCTCTGCTGCAGGCTGGGTGGTGGGGAAGGTACTGGGCTGCAGTGGGACATGGGGAAGCTGGTCTGCAGGCTGGGTGGTGTACTGGGCTGCAGTGGGACATGGGGAAGCCGGTCTGCAGGCTGGGTGGTGTACTGGGCTGCAGTGGGACATGGGGAAGCTGGTCTGCTGCAGGCTGGGTGGTGTACTGGACTGCAGTGGGACATGGGGAAGCTGTGCAGTCTGCAGGCTGGGTGGTGTACTGGGCTGCAGTGGGACATGGGGAAGCTGGTCTGCAGGCTGGGTGGTGTACTGGACTGCAGTGGGACATGGGGAAGGTGGTCTGCAGGCTGGGTGGTGTACTGGGCTGCAGTGGGACATGGGGAAGCTGGTCTGCTGCAGGCTGGGTGGTGTACTGGGCTGCAGTGGGACATGGGGAAGCTGGTCTGCTGCAGGCTGGGTGGTGTACTGGGCTGCAGTGGGACATGGGGAAGCTGGTCTGCAGGCTGGGTGGTGTACTGGACTGCAGTGGGACATGGGGAAGCTGGTCTGCAGGCTGGGTGGTGTACTGGAGGCTGCAGTGGGACATGGGGAAGCTGGTCTGCAGGCTGGGTGGTGTACTGGACTGCAGTGGGACATGGGGAAGCTGGTCTGCAGGCTGGGTGGTGTACTGGGCTGCAGTGCTGGAAGCCATGTGGCCGACTGTGGGTTTGGGTCTCTGGCTTGTTGACCTGAAAAGTTCCAGGCAGGCATGAGTGTCCCAAATCCTGAGAAGCTGGAGGAAGGGACTCATCATGTGCTAAGACTGTTGAGAGAGCCTCTCTCGCTCTTTTTCTTTCCCACATGCAAGTGTGCATTCTCTCTACCATGAATTTTACAAAAAGAAACTAAGTGTTGATGAAGTCAATGTTTGTTTTACATAGAGCCATTCTTAGGAATACCTGGGTTGCTCCTTCTCACAATAACGGCAGTAAATGAGGTAGGTAAGAGCGTGAATGCTGGAGCCACACTGCATGCATCTGCTTCTGGCTATGCCACTTGCTAGTTTTGTAATGTCGGCAAGTTATAATACCCAATGGGCTTTCTGAGGAATATATGCTGGGCCTGTAGTTCTACTTATATTCAGCTGCAATTAATTAATTTTACATTCCAGGGGTCAGACTGTCCAATGATACCCCCTTTAATCCTCTTAATCATCTTATGAAAGTAGTACCATCACTATCCTCGTGAGGAGATGGAGGCTCAGAAAGGTCATGTCACTGGCCCAAAATCACATATAAAATGAGTACTAGAGAATGCAAGATCTTAAGGTTTGCTAGGAAATAAAAACGAAGAAAAAATCATTAAAGAGAAAGAAAAAAGTGCTACTGGAATCCTGATTCACACTAGATTTTTCTGACTCATTCCAAAACCCGAACTTCTTTTTTCTTCATACATATTGCTTGAAGCCCAGCCCTTGGGAAGTGTTAACTCCTGTTACATCATTAGAAAGCAGTTGGTGTTAGAAGACCGAGGCTCCTCTGTTGTTGCTGGGATCCAAGGTTGTGACTGCCCACCCTCTTTTTATAGATGTGCTTTCAGACTTCAGGATTTTCTGTGAATCATTTTCATGCATTGTGACTTTTTTCCCCCCATTCCCTCTGCCAAATGAGACAGTTTAGACCCCTAGTCTCTAGAGAGCCTTTCGTATGACAGTGAGTTTGACAAGTATCTAGACTGGGTTAGAAAAAGAAAACTCCCTTGCCAGATCTATATCCTTAACTTTGGAGAGTGAAAACTTTAACACATGAAATAATTGCAGTGAGGGAATAACTCCCTTTACTCACTGGATATTTATTGAATATCTGGGTTTATGACATTTTAATCTGGAATCCAATCTTGGATCCTCTCATTTGAAAATTTTAAAATGGCCTTGCAGTTAGCATCATTGAAAACATACCAGTTGTTTTCAGTTTACAAAACTTTGAAGTGCGTTTATATTAACCACCTCTAGCTATTTTTTTCCTGTAAAAACTCATTTGGCAGATGCCATGGTACACAAATAGGCTTCTGCTGTTACACAGCCTTCCTATGAGAATATCATACTTACTGCTGAGCAGTAGTAATTCGGGTGGTGTTGGGTATAGACATTTTACATTTTAAGTTCCAGAAGATTTTAGCTTCACGTGAGTTGTTGGGCCAACTCTGCTTTGTTCGGTATCTTAACATTTTTAAATGTTAAAAAAAATTAATTGCATATAAGAACTCTAAGAAATATTGTAAGCACTGTGTCACTTTCATTTCATAGATGAATAGTAAAGACAAAGGCGAGGGAATTGTTTCCAGTTTATTTCAAAGAAGTCCTGGGGTTGGCAAACTTTATGTAAGGAGCCAGATAGGCTCTGTCACAACTCCTCAACTCCTCCGCTACAGAGCAAAAGCAAGTAACCCAGTGGGCATGAGTGTTTAAATAAAGCTTTATGTAGACGGGCCTAGCTTGAGGCCCCCGAATGAATGTTGTATAGGTCCAGTACACGCCCTT
Organism: Tupaia tana; assembly: GCA_026018925.1. Taxonomy (NCBI): domain Eukaryota; kingdom Metazoa; phylum Chordata; class Mammalia; order Scandentia; family Tupaiidae; genus Tupaia; species Tupaia tana. Next base: position 3,016,796 of record JAKSZU010000028.1, read on the forward strand.
GCATACGTGTTGATGGAAACAATTCTTTAAGCTTCTGGCAAAAGTGGGTGCTGACTTTTACACAAGTCACAGTAGTGTTTATATGAAAATAAATACAGTAGTTTGAGATGCCACTCCTCGGTACTGTGCTCAGGAGGGGTGCCGTTTCATCAGTGGCATGCCTGTGCTCCCCGTGTGTGCTCACGAGAGTCTTGCATAATGCAGGATTAAATTGGAGGTTATTATTGTTCAGCTACATGTGCAGATTTTTAGTTTCCTTTGCACATTTAAAAATGATGAGTGGAAAACACAACACCATGCAAGGGAGGAACCACTCAGTATTTCAGTTATTCACCAAATCACATTTTGAGTTTAGTTTCTATTTTTAGTTGACATATTGACTTACATTTGCCAAAACACGATTGCATTTGGAAGGAAAATGGCATTGTTACTATTTCCTCTGCACAAGAACATCCAAAACAGGTGGCTGGCAGCGGGGAGATTGAAGGTAAAGGGCAAAACCGTACTACTTTATGAGCTTGTTTGTTTTGTACTAAAATTTAAATCTAGTTAGATAGTATTTTTTTCACTCTGATCTTTAGAATAGCTAATTTATTTTCTATGAAAAGAGAAGTCACATTAATTTTAATTAATATTGAGTTCACTAACATTTTCACTACTGAAGTACGATTGTAAATCGTTTTGTTAGAATTTAATCTTGTGATTCAGGTTGACTCGTGTTTTTATTTGTGATCTGTATTTTACAGTGTTTAACTGTAGATATGTTTCTGTGAATTTTATTTTAGAGAGTTTTTTGTTATAGGGCGCTTGTTATGCGCTTGCCAGAAAGACAGAGAAAAATAGAGAGACAGAAAGCGAGAAATCAACCGCCAGGGGGGATGGCCATGCCACAATCCCTTCTCCTCCATTCTCATCTTGGGCATGCATACACACGTGCCCGGTGTGAGTTTAAGCCACCCGGTCTGGGACTCAAACCATGGTCGACTACATGTGAGTCCAGTGACATAGCCATTATGCCAACTGCTGGTCCTGATGGATGCTTATCTTGATATTGGCTATTGAATAGTGCTGCAATAAACATTGGGGTTCAGATGTCTTTGTGACATACTGACTTGCTTTTCTTTGCTTGTTTACCTAGTAGTGGGATTGCTGGATCATACGAAAGTTCTGTTTTAAATTTTTTTGAGGAAAATCCATATAGTTTTCTATAATGTGTAAACTGAGTTTTATTACCACCAACAGTGTAAAAGAGTGCCCCTTTTTGGACTGGATTCTCCAGCCCCAGTGACTTAAAAAACATGCTGAGTGTGTGCGTGTCATACCCTACCTCCTAACAGGATGGAGAAATGGAGGAGAAGGGATTGTGGCATGGCCACGCCCAGCTGGGGAGTGCTTTCTTCCTCTCCGTCAGTCTGTCTGGTAAGCTCACGTACCCTCTGGCAATTAAACAACAACAAAAAATGTTCTTTTCTGTGTGTTGCCAGCATTACAGTTGCCATATTTTAGAGCTTAAGAAATAAACAGAAAAGGTTATATTGGCCAAAGTCATTCTAAAAAACATCCCAAGCCCCACGTGAATGTTTCTATTTTTGATCACATTTCTGTGCTTTTCTTAAAACTGTTGATTTGGTAGAATCCCTCAACCTGTAAGTATGAAAACTATGTTGTTTATAGGGTTGCAGCCAGTTTGAGGCTGTGGTGGGATGTTTTGCTTGAAGCTTCCTTTTTGTTTTTGTACACTAATGGCATGAAGATTTCATGTAACCCCCAGACGGACTTCTTGGTAAGAAAGTTTGAAAGAGAGTTCTGAAAAGCAGGTATCAGATTTTGATGTATCTTTTCACAATTTCCTACCTAAAAAAAAAAAAAAAAAAAAAAAAAAAATCAAAGGAATATGAAATCAAATAAAGCAAGTTTTAACTCTGATCTTTTTTTCCCCCCAAGGCAGATATTTCTTATTACAGAGTGGATATCATTGTTTAAAATACTTGTATGAACTGGTATTGCAGTTCAACCTTTTGATTGTTTCAGAGGCTGGTTTATAAACACATTTTCTAAATAGATACCACGAACATATTAAGTGAAGTTCTTTTTTTTTTTTTCTTTTGTTTTAGCAGCATCATAAATATTCATAAAAGTTAATTTCTTTGGGTCAGATTGGCCCATTCAGGGTCACATATTTAATCTCATTGGACTCCCCTTTAAGATGCTATTAGCCATATTCCAAATGTGCACTCAGAACTGAGAGAAATAGAAGGGAGGCTGAGGATTCTTAGACAACATAGAAGAGAAAACCAGCCGTGCTATAGGAACACAGTACTCGGAGCTGAGGATCGTGTTGGTACCTCTGTTGTGGCGGGCATCCCCTGGATTTGGGGTTGACTTCATCTTCCTAAGACTTTGACGAAGGAGTCTTGTTTTTCCTTGGTCCTTTTCAGCAAGGCAGGAGTTGAGGGATGTGGGGAGGAGGCTGGAGGTGGGTGCGCCTGGAGAAAGCGAGCTCACTGTCATCAAGACAGCAACGGCTAAGCGAGTACTTCCCAAATTGCTCCTTTTGGGGTATTTTGGGGGAAAGTGCTGGGAGAATAGAGTGATGTAATTGAAAAGGATGATTTCCTTCCTGGTGGTTGAATTTAAGCACACAAACCTGGGTGGGAATAGATGACCTTATCCTTCACACGTAAACTTCTCAGGCCCTTTGTCCATCAGACAAATTAGGAAAAAATGTACTTGCACCCACCCATTTCCCAGATAAACTGATTTTGTAGTAGGAAAGGTGAAGCTCACTGGTTATCTCGGATTCTGCTCTTTAACATTCCTAGAGACATCACCTAATTATTATTATTATTCTGGTTTTTCTGTAGGACACGTGTGCTCACTGGAGACACAGAGAGATACATATAGAAAGAGAAAAAATGAGAAATCCCCCCCAGGGGTATGGTTACGTGACAGTCCCCTCTCCTCCATTGTCCTCTCGGGATTTGGGGTACACACGCACAGGCACCCTGCCTTTGTTCCGAGACTCGAACCACACAGTCGGCCAAGTGGGACCCTGCCGCCTTGTCCTCTGTGCCGTCTGCTGGCCGGTCCTTGCCCTGTTCTTTATGGACCAGTTACCGGCGAATGTCGAATCAGCTTTCTTGCTTCCGTTGTCTCCCAACAGCGGCCCGAGGTGGTCTTGTCATGTCATCAGTCTTTTCAAACACACTTTTCTTCACGTTTACTCCCTTAATTAAAAGTCCGCGGTAACGTTCTGTGGCCTGTTTGAGTCCCACAGACCTAGTAGGGTATGTTCTGTGAAGACGGAGAGGGAAGCTTGGGATGTGCTGGGGAACTGACTCTGATCAAAGACGGCAATCATATTATTCATTTGTATTTTCCAAGTAAAACTTTGTATTTTTTAATTTGGCTAAGATTGTTCATTCTGTAATTCCCTAAGGAATAATTCCCTCATAAAAGATGATGATTGGGACCGGCAGATGGCATAATGGTTATGTTGTTGGACTCCCACGAAGTCAACTGCGGTTCAAGTCCCAGACCCGGCAGCTTACAACTCGCGCCAGGTGCATGTGTGTGCATCCCCAAAATCCCAAGAGGAGAATGGAAGAGAAGGGACTGTAACATGGCCATCCCCCCTGGGGGGTGATTTCTTGCTTTCTGTCTCTGTCTCTCCAGCAAGTGCACACTCCCTATAGCAAAAATTCTCTCTTAAAGGAAAAAAAAAGATGATGTAATTAAAGGCAGGTAGTTTCAGATTGGAAAAAGGGGTGTGCCAGGGATTCTAAGCAACACACCTCTTCGCCTGCCATTTGGAATAGAAGGGAAAGCCTGTCTTTAAAGGGCAAGCAGTTGTTTCTTAATTGATTTTCTCTTATGTCCTTGACAGTAGTGAACTATGTATATATGAGAAAACAGGAAGATGAGTTAGTAAAAATGGCTCCGTCCTACCTCGCAGCATCACTCGCACCGTTCAGTGCGCAGAGGGCCGAAGTGCTGACTCGTTATCGGGCAGGTTCTCAGGTGTCCCGGTCCTGCCCTGGTCATGCCTCTCGCAGCCTGGAGTACCGCTTGCTAGGTCAGACTGCGATGGACCAGTGCCAGCTCCAGGCCAGCATTGACTTGCTTTTGGGGGAGGAAGAGGAGGTGAAAGTATTCTTGGAAAGTCAGTATTTCGAGGAATATGATAAAGATCGGCGGAGCTAGCAGATAAGGCAAAACAAAACTGAGTTTCTTTTATTTGCTAGGCAAGGATATAAAGTAAGGAAATTCACTGAGAATTGTGGAGGAAGGAAAGTGTAGGTTTTAGTACTAGAAAAGAGTAGGGGTGAGGGTATAAATGATAGTTACCCTAATTAAAAATGTTCATAGATCAGTGTATGATTGGTTAAAATAGATCTCATTGTAGTGAAATGGCATTTCGTTTTTTGTTTGTTTGTTTTTTTGGAGAGGTTTTCACTATAGGGCATGTGCGCTCACCAGACAGACAGAGAGAGACATAGAGAGAGAAAGCGAGAAATCACCCCCGGGGGGGATGGTCATGCCGCAATCCCTTCTCCTCCATTCTCCTCTCAGGATCTTGGGCACGCACGCACACGCGCCCGGCGTGAGTTTTAAGCCACCGGGTCCGGGACGCGAACCACGGTTGACTATGTGGGAGTCCAGCGACATAGCCATTACGCTTACTGCTGGTTCCCTTGCATTTCTTTTTTTTTTTTTTTTAATTATTTATTTTATTTTATTATTTCAAATTTGACTAGAGAGAGAAAGGGAAAGTGAGAAAGCAAGCCGCCAGGTCCAGGACTTGAACCATGGTCAGCCATGTGGGAGTCCGGCGCCTTAATCACCACTCCCCCTGCCAGCCCTGCATTTAGTTTTGGTATCTTCTAAGCAAGGGCTGCTACAAATGGAAAAGTTTCCTCCTACGAGAGCCTCTGGCCCCTTTCCAAAGCTGATTAAATCCCTTATGAAGGTTGTGGACCCGATTAGTCCTCTCACTGCTGCAGTCCAGTGCTGGGTGACCCTCGTATTGGCAGTGAACCGCGCTGGACGTGCGCTCCCAGGATAGCACAGGAGACTTCTGGATCTGCATGCTTCGGATCTGGGGAGCCCTGACAGTTACACCTATGCTGTTCTTCAGAGGGTGCAGAATTGGAGGAATGAGGTGGTATTTTTGTGACGTTATGTGCAACTTAGTATATATAGGGTTTTTTTTTTTTTTTTTAACTTTTTCCTTATCTTAATACTTGAAGTCTTTTACATTTTGTTCCTCAGCAAGCTCTTCAGAAATGATTCACATTCTCTTAGGGCTTTGAATTCCATTGAGAATGCTACTTTAGGAACCTCTCAGAAGTACTGCTAGATAATTTTGTTCCTTAATAGGAAGATCTTGCTGTGAATACCCCCAAATCTTTGAGTTTCCATTTAAACTACATTTTATTCGACTTCTATGTCATTGGAGAAAATGTTTGTAATACCTCAGATTTTCAGCACTATTATAGGTTGCCTTTTTCCCCTTTCTTGTTACCTAACTGAACAGTAATTCATTGCCAGTGTAATTTAGAATCCCATTGGAGAGGACTGCAGTGCTTTTAGGCAAGTCCCATTTAAGTAGATACTGGTCTTTAAAAATAAATCAGTTAAAAACAGTCTCAGCTGAGCAACAGTTGTTTCTTGCAGGCCGAGAGAGGTGGGTTGGGAGGGTGGGAGGGGTAAAACCCTAGGGCTGTCACAGTTTCTCTCAGCAAGCGTGTTCGTGCTTGGCCACGAACATGCTGAGTACCTCTCTCCTGTGACTGGTATGTGAACGAATCAACAGAATTCTCCTTAGTAGCAGAGATTCAGGGTCTTTTTGTAGTCTGACCTAAATTTGGTCTGCAGGATCATTTAATAACATTTCAAATGTATCTTGATTTATTTGCTTTCCAGTTGAGGTTTTGACATGTCTATTTTCCAGAGCCAAGGAGAACTGGCAATGTGATTTTTGAAAAAGGATTTATTTAGTTCAACAAATAAAATATGCAATAGTATTGGCATTCCAAAACCACTAAGACATGAAGTGTTATTGTTACAAATTTATAGTGCATAGTAGAGTTAAAAATGTATTAGAATATCAGCAAGGGGAAAATTTTGTTATTTTCCAATAACCTCATAATGTAACAAATTACAAACTCTAATTAAATGTGATTTATAATGTGTAAATAATAGCTTGAATATCAAGATTTTTGGCAGCTGAGTTGTTGGGTTCTATATCAGAAGCAAGAATTTCTGTGGACCATTCCATTAAGCCTTTGCTTATGACGTGCATTGTCCATATATGTCATAGGAAGGGAGATAACTCTTAATAGTTGGTTAAGGAAATTAAAGCTCCGTAAAACTATTTTGTGACTGGCCTTTTCACATGTGATAGAAGAATTACAAATTTACTTTGTTGCTTACTTTTTATCTGACATATATACTGTTGCTATACAGAATCAGCATAGTCCTTAGAAGCTTATGTTGATAGTTTTATGAAATATAACTGTTCTTTTTCTCTAATTTTACTATTGGGTATGTGTGCTTGCCAGAGTCAGAGAGAGAGGAAAAGTGAAAAATCATAAGCCAAAGGAGATGGCCACACCACCATCCCTTCCTCAATCTCCTCTCGGGATCTTGGGCACACATGCCCACATGCCTGGCATGATTTTCAAGCCACCGGGTCCAGGACTTGATCAGACCTTGTAGCTGGCCATGTGGGATCCAACACCTTAACCTTCACATCACCTGCTGGCCCTGATTTTTGTTTTTAAGCTCATGTGTAAAATACTCAAATTATAGACCAGTTGTTTATTATAACGGGGAGAAAAGGTTACCCATGATTTCAGTTTGCCCAATTTCATAGGCATCTTGTGCCAGGAAAAAAATATACCATGCCTGGTCTTTGCATTCTAACTTCAGTAAATTTTATTAGGTCTAGTAAAGGAGTTGAGCCATCAGTTTCTGAATTAGTGGATGATACAGTAGATGGAATATGGAAAGTTATTCCAGGTATTCACTAACAAGGTGGGCATTGTTAAAGGCATGGCTTCTTCAAAATAAAAAATAGTATATAACTCATATAATAAAACCTTTAACAAATTCTTTGCAAATGGCTTCATCTTTGCAAAGGGTTGCTTGTGTTTTTAAAATGAAAATTATGTTTGCACTCTAAGGTATTCTTATTGTGTCTGGTTCCTATGCTGTTTGAACAGTAGTACTCAATTCAGAAAACCAGTAGAAACAGAAAGATTGGTCCTTCAGATTTGCTATGGAGGTATCTAGATTGAAAATATTTCCAGAAAGAGGCTGTTCAGGATAGAGAGGATATCCTTTTGGATGTAAAAGCTTCTTTTAGGAAAGAGGTGATGTGTCTTTGGTCATATTATGAAGCGAAGCTTTCTGCCAGGGCAGGTGTACTCAGGACCGTGCTCCAGTAAAGAACGTCACGTGCAGGTGCCCTCTACCTGGGAAGGAGCAGGGAGAATGGTCAGCTCATGTGGTTGTGCCAACTGGCAAGACAATTTATGATTGCTTTAAATTAAGATTATTTAGGGCTTAAAAGCTTTTATTAAAATATATTATGGTCTTTATTTTTCTCCTATTTTCTAACTTTCTAATTTTTTTTTTTTTTTCAAATCAAGATAGTCTTACTTAATTTGTCTAAGATAAATACACAGTGATTCTTGTTTGAGATTTTTGTCACCTTCTAGACTTTTTCATTCACATGGTATATAGCACAGCATTGTTTGCTGAAGATGGATGTTACATTAATAGCACAGTGTTGAAATTAAATAAATTCTCTTGCTGCCATTCTTCCCTTCCATTGTTACTTTTAACATTTTAATCTTATGGCACTCTGAAACTCTTGGGAACATGACTGAAAGATGACTTTTCTATTGGAAAGTAAGTAGCTTAAAAAGATTGTCGGGTAACTATTTATAAGTTCAAAATTTTTATTATTAAAGCTACCTATTCATTCTTCTTTCAGCTATATACTTGGCCCTTTATGTATTTTTTTGAGATTCTTTCTTTCTTTCTTTCTTTCTTTCTTTCTTTCTTTCTTTCTTTCTTTCTTTCTTTCTTTCTCCTCCCTCCCTCCCTCCCTCCCTCCCTCCCTCCCTCCCTTCCTTCCTTCCTTCCTTCCTTTCTTCCTTTCCTCCTTTCTTTCATAAGAGAGAGAGAGGCAGCACCCCCAGCAGGGTCCCAGCACCACCACCCAGCCCCTCCGAGGTCACAGGCACACACACGCCTGCCCGGAGTACTCAGGGAGGTCTCTGGAAGTGAACCTGGAGACATCCGTGAGAACCACGTTTTATTCCTCTGCGCCAGCGTCTGGCTCCCCCAGCGACATTACGGGGTTTTTAGAAGATTCTGTCACCACCTTTGTAATGTTCTAAGTAACTCGATTTTAGTGTGATACATATTTTATTGATGACTTCCAAAATAATTATCATACATTAGTGAATATTTAATTATTAAATCATAAAGATAACTTAAACTCTGATTTTACGTACTCTGTAAATTCCTGTGATTAGAAAATTCTCTCATGGTGTTCTATTTATAATTAATATACCAAGTAAAACTAATTAGAAGTATCTGAAGCCCCTAGCAAAATCTGTAATTAGACATGCCATTTATAATTAACTGACTGTTCTCATTCTTTCCTTTCCTCCCCATTTGAATTAATCACTGTGTTCTTCCTTAGTGATAGCTTGTCTTCCTGTCTGAGATAATAACTGAAGTTTAGTGATCACCATTTGTGATATTGTTATGGAGACTATGGTCTTATAGGAACTTGGTTGGTTTTTGTTTTAGTGTTTTGCTGTAGGGCATGTGAGCTCACTAGAGAGATACAGAGAGAGAGAGGGAAAGTTAAAACTGTCACCCCCAGAGGGGATGGCCATGCTGTAGTCCCTTCTTCTCCATTCTTGTCTCAGGATTTTGGTCACATGCACACACACCTTGAGTGATTCCCAAGCCTCAGGGTCTGGGATTTGAACTGCAAAGCCAGCTATGTGAGATCCAATGCCTTAACCTCCATGCCACTTACTGGCCTTAGGAATTTTGTCTTTAAACTTAAAAAAAAAAAGGATCATATGCTCTGTAAAGTGCCACACTGAAGATTTTGCCCACATCATCAAATTGCCTATTTTATCAGAGACTGAAGACAAACAGAAAATAGGCAGAACTTGACCATTTTTCTCATTTTTCAAATCATGGTCTGGGGAACCAGCAGTTAGCTTAATGGCTATGTCGCTAGACTCCCACGTAGTCAACCGCGGTTCGCGTCCTGGACCCGGTGACTTAAAACTCACGCCGGGCGCGTGTGCATGCGTGCCCAATATTCCCAGGAGGAGAATGGAGGAGAAGGAATTACGGTGTGGCCATCCCCCCTGGGGGGTGATTTCTCGCTTTCTGTCTCTCTGTCTCTCTCTGTCTGTCTGGCGAGCACACGCGCCCTATAGCGAAAACCTCTCAAAAAAAAAAAAAAAAAAAAATCATGGTCTGGATTTTTCTTGACAATTCAATCATTGCATAGTTTTGACAGGATTCCCACTGACAGTGGGCCATTAACAGGGCTGATATATCTTCATTATTTTGACAAAAAATTAAATTTGTTGTAGGCAGTATCCTATGCTTTGGGTACAAAGAGGCACAACGACTGGTGAATCGAGGTGACCCTCCCACTACCGTGGCAGGGCCCCAGCTTTGGTTGCTGAATCGTGGTGGTAGGCAGGGAGAGTGAGCCATTAGCAGGCACCTCAAGGCTGGTAGAGTTGGGCATTGACGGTTTACCAGGCTAACTTACAGAAATATTTCCGTATGGCACATAAGTGCAGCCCTTTGGATGGGCTGGTGTGTCACCACTGGGTATTACCTCTGCTGAAGAGTGTCTGCCCGCAGAGGGCTTGCGGTCTCTGACACGAGGAAGAGTTTCAAGGGGGTAAGTACTTCTCAGACTCAGATTGAGCCACACTTATGGAAGTATGTGACAGGTACACAGGGAAAGAATTGCGTAAGTCTTTTTCTGGAAAGTGCAACTTTACCAGATAATTTTGAGAAAGAGAGTCTAAATAAGCACAGAGGAAAAGCATTTGCAAAGACACGGGAGCATGGGAAACAGTGGACTTAAGATGAGTAAGTAGAGGATGAAGCAGTCATTCTGACACTCATGTTTTAAATTGGCTAAATATACGTTATGATCACATTGATAATTTTGAAATTGCTCCATTTTTGGTAAGTAAACTACTAAATTGTCTGATACTTAGTTTCTTTAAGCATACCTAAACTGTTCTAGACATGAGGAGAGAACAGGAATTTGTTGTATTATAGTTCAGGGCGATACTGAACATTGATAGAGCAAAAATGCAATTAAAATCTCTCTCCTCATTCACTGAGAAGCTTTTAATGAGCAAACACAAATTCAAGCAGATTGAGGATGGTAGTTTTTTTTTAATGACATAAAACTGTTGCCCATGAGGCCTTTTGGCTGACATCATGAAGCTAATTTTGCTTAATGGCTATGGAGGCCTACAAATTCAAATGTGTAGAAAATGCAGTAAATTACTGGCCTGTCAGATTCCTCTTGCCTGTCATCTTTTATCTGAATAGGAGCTTTTGTTTCCACACTGTCAGGAGCAAGTATGCAGACCCCTTCAAGGCTGTATTTGTACATGGTCCAATCATCCAATTCAGAGCCGTCTAAATATAGCAGATCAACAACAGTGAAACAGTGTATCTTCTTATTCTTGGCAATTAGGGAACGGTCTATGGGTATCTCTTCTCAGCTCAGAGAACTCTTGAAATATGCCAGGCATTTGTAGTGGTGTATGTTCCGCTTTTATTCCCAGTGGGTGACTCATACCTTTGAAGTATAGTAAAATCCTATGGAGGAGGAAACATTTTCTCAGACTGCTCAGTTCAGTGGATGATTTAAAAGCATGCTCTATGCACTAGGAATTATATAGAAAACGCAGGTGAGCACGTGGCGTTTTCTAGTATCAAATTATATGATTTTTCTCTCCCTCAAGCTATAGTTAGTAAAAATGACTGTCTTGGGGTGTGTGTGTGTATGTTTAGTATTATATACACAAAGGCTATAATAAAAGTTACTTGTAAATAGACTATTTGCTTCAAAACTGGTTTTGTCACGCTGGTTTAAGGTTTTCGATGGTTTCATTTCTTTAAAAGTTTATTTCTTCCATGAGAGAGAGAAAGAGACAAAGAGACTGGCACTTCCAGCAAGAGCCTCACGCCGTAATCCACCACCAGTCTCAGCCGGCCTGGCTCACGGGCATATGTGGACACACCTGTGACATGACTAGGGCAGCCTCAGAACGCAAACCCGGGGCCCTCCTGTATGGGTCCAGCATCCAGAGCGTTGTATTGTGCCATTGTGCCACCAGCTGGCCCTTTACAACACTTTCAGTTACTGTTACTTCCCTCTACTTCCTTTTATTCTAAATAATTAGGAAGGAGTGTTTGAGTGAAATGTGTATCATATTTCAATATTATTAATTCAGTACCTGTTTAGATTGTATCTAATATACTCTAGGTTTGGTGTGAACAGAATGTCAAAAGTTACTGTTCACAGGACAAAATTACACAGTAAAAAAGAAACCAAAATGATCATTAAGTAAAAACTCAGCCCCTTTGGTGTGCCTGCTTTTATGAAAATAACAGAATTCAGCCTTAACTGCACAAAATTTATATTTGGTTTTGCAAGTGTGTTATATGCATATGTTCACGAAAGCTATCTGAAGTCTTGAGGAGTAGACTGTCTACTTTGAATATTGATTACCTAATTAGTATATTAAATCCATGGTGATTGGTAACTTCTTATTCAATATCACGTGGCCGAGGTACCTGAAACTGAGAAATCCTGTATGTCATCACTGGAAAGAGAATCCCCACTGGAACAAATTGTCTCTTAGCTAAGCATTTCCTCCAGAAATGGCATTTTACCTCTTAGATGTTCTATAGTATTTTGCTTGGGTCAGCTCTAAGGCTATTTTCCTCTGTGTGTGTGTGTGTGTGTACCTAAACTGTTTCCTATTGGTTATAAGTTTCTTAAAAGTATCACGGATGTTGAGTTGGGCCATGAGGAATGGTAAAAACTTAGGTAAGTGGAGGAGGGAGGACTGTCCATAGGAGAGAAACCATGTAAACCAGGGTCCTCAGGACAAAAATAACAAGGTACTTTTTCAGGAACACAAATAGATTCATTTGCTTAGTTTGGAGAACGTGGAATAGGGGGGGGGGGGGGGATAGCTGGCAATAGAGGAAGCGACCCTTGATGCCGACTGAGTGAATAGTGAGATGATCAGCAGCTCACTCTGTTGGGCTGATGGTGGTGTGTAGGGAGTGTTCAGTGGAAAGAGGGAGGCGGGCGTGCCTACTCTGCCGTCCTTCTCTTATCCCCAGCTAAAGGGAAGGGGAGCCTGGGCTCTGATGGGCTGTGTAGCACATTGCACCCAGGAGACTTAGCCCAGGAAGGCTGGGACTCCTGGGCCTGTCACCTCCTCCTTAGTATGCCAGAACAGCCTAAGAGCTTCCTCCCCACTCTGGTTACTAAGACCTATTTCATCTACGTAGGAATTATTTAAGTCAGAGGTCATGGAAGTTTTTATGTAAGTGACCAGAGAGTCAGCATTTTACGTTCTGTTGCTGTGCATTGCCTCTGTCATAGATTGCTATTTGTTTGCAGCCCTTTCAAGATGTTATAAGCCATTCTTAGCTCAGGAGCCAGACACAAACAGGCTGTGGGCTGGGTATGGCCGCCAAGTTGTAGTTTGACCCCTGATGTAGTTGATGGAGACACTTATGACTGAATTTAAGGTTTCTAGAATTGAGAAACCAAGACTGGCTTGGTGAAGTTGTTTTCTCATCTTATCCTCATCAGCTACTCGTAGGTTATATTGTCAAGGGTCTAGAGGCTAATACTGACTGAGAACTCACCATTCTCTTCCTTGTAAGTTTGTGTTTCAGATTATGTCCTCCATTTCTAAGTGTCTTGAAAACCCCCTGATGTCTGGGACAATCTATTCATCTCTACAGTTCACATCTGTCCCCATTCACATGTAAATATTCCCTGTGTTAGAGCCTCAGTCACTGAGAATGTCTGATTAACTAACACGGTGTTTTGGCACTTCTTAGTGGTTTATAGTTAAATGATACACTTTATTTGTATTTTATTGTAAATTATGAGCAAATTTATACTTTTCGAATACATTATATAAGTCCAAACATCAATAAGACTTGAGAAAGCAACAAATTATGTAGTTGCAGTTAAACATTGTGATTGAGCTCAGTGTTCATTGGTTTAAAGTCATTCCCAGATTAGCCTCTTCTATGTGTTCCTTTTTTTTTTTTTTTTTTGACTTTGTATGTAAAGATATATTGAGGAGTACTGTTACTAGTATATTGAATTGCCATACCCACTAATGAAACAGATATTTGCCATACTAGATTCATCCTTATTGATTACAATTGACTAATTATGTGTATCTGGTATTCTGTTTGCTTGAACTAACTAGAGCTCTGTCTTCATTGTCATGTTTGTCACTTACTGTCTTTCATTTAAAATTTTGTACAAATTTTTAGGAATTTTAAACATTTCATTCTCTGTATAATTGTAAAAGCTTAATCCTTTAAGTAAATAAATGCTCAAAACTCATAAAATATTTAGACAGATAGTTATGTGTACAATCCATATAAACACATTCATACATTATAGTTTATTCAAAAGACATACTTTTGGGTTGTCTGAAAAGTCATGATGCATTTTTGCATAGAAAAAAAATACCTCATAACTTTTCTGACAACGCAATACATATTCACTATTAAGTATTGTAGGAAATTTAAGCTTATTTTCAGTAAGATTAGGTAAACAGGTAGTCATTAATGCAAACTACTTTTTAAAACAAGTTAGAGATGAGTTTTCTGATTTTTTTTTTAAAGAAAGATTTTTGCCATAGGGTGTGTATGCTTGCTGGAGAGACAGAGACAGAGAGACAGAAAGTGAGAAATCACCCTCCAGGGGGGTGGCCATGCCACAATCCCTTCTTCTCCATTCTCCTGTCAGCACATACTCTTGACATAAGGTGTTTTTTTGTTTGTTTGTTTGTTTGTTTTTTGAGAGGTTTTTTTTTATAGGTACGTACACATGCCAGAGAGAGAGAAAAAGGGAAATCACCTTCCAGGGGGATGCCATGCTGCAATCCCTTCTCCAGTCTCCTCTCAGGATCTTGAGCATATATACACACGCCCTCAGCATGAGTTTTAAGCCACCAGGTCTGAGACTCGAACCGTAGTCGACCACTTGGGAGTCCAGCAATGTAACCATTACACCATCTGCTGGCCCTGAAATGAGATGTATTTTTAAAGTTTATTTATTTATTCATTTCATGAGAGAGAAAGGCAGAGAGAAATAATGATAGGTACCCCCCGACACAGTCCTTATGCCTCAGTTCTTGGGATCTGTAGTCCCATCCAGTCCAAATCATGGGTACACATGCACCCCACAAACCGAGGACCTATCCTGTGTGGTTCTAGTTGTATTACTGCTGTACGTTGCCTGGCCCTGCAGATAGCTCTTATAAATGGTCACGACCCATCATCATTTGCTAGTGTATTGATTATACACAAACAAGTATGGTCTGCAGGTGATAGTTGATCCCTGGACTAGCTATAGCGGTCACTGGAAAGGCGCACCTAGCTGAATCACCAAGTATGGAAGCATCCCTCTCCCACTTAGAATGCTGTTTGTACATTCAGGCATGCAGTAAATATTGAATGAATAAATTATTAAAACCTCAAACTGTTCTGGGATTCAAACTCTGGTTCTCAATAAAATACCACCAAGTAAACATAAAAATACATATTTAGAGAATTTTGAAAGTACAGAACCTATGGAAAAAGTAAAATTACCTATATATTCTTTATGCAAAGTGAAATACTGTTAACATTGTAGGTATTGCTGAGTTTTTTCTTTGCAAATGTATTTCACATAATTCCAATTACTTGATACACGAGCGTTTTCCTGTCATTAAGCATTTTTATTTTACTGTCAAAACCGACTTGAGTAATGTATGATTTGTGTGTGGTACATTTGATGAGTTTTGACGAATGTATGCATCCTGTTAAATGGCATAATCAAGGTATAGAACATTTCCCTCACTGTCACAAGCTTCTGTTAAGTCCCTTTTCAGACAACGCTTTCATACAGCCTCTGGCCCCTGCAGTGGCTGATCTACTGCCTGCCAGTGCAGATCAGTTTGCCTGTTCTAGAGCTGCATGCGTGGACAAACTGAGCAGACAGTACAGGCATTCCCGTGTGTTCTCTTCACAGTTCCTCTCTTAGTAAGCACTTTTG
Source organism: Tupaia tana (assembly GCA_026018925.1). NCBI lineage: Eukaryota > Metazoa > Chordata > Mammalia > Scandentia > Tupaiidae > Tupaia > Tupaia tana. Next base: position 3,032,184 of record JAKSZU010000028.1, read on the forward strand.
GTACATAATTTTAATGATTCCTTAATATTCTAACTTATTTAATGATTGCGATGTTTGGTTTGTTTCTACTGCTTTACAATCCTAAATAAGCAATGATACAAAGTTTTGTTTGAATTTCTGATTTAGGATGGATTTGTGGAAGATAAGTGTGCTGGATAAATAGATTTGAACTTTTATGGATCTTGTTGCATACTGCTAAATCATTTTCCAGAAAGATTTTACCCATTTATAGTCCCAAGAGCAGTATGCAAAAATGAGTGATATTACAAAATTATAATGTAAATTTTATTACCAAATTGCATCATCACTTATAGCTGTTAGTAGAGCCTAGATTATGCTGTAGTAACAAGCAGTCTCCAAAAATCTCGGTTGCCTAATACAGAAATGTTTATTTCATGTTCAGGCTGCATTTCTAACGCATATCAGCAGAGATTTTTTTCTCTTTGGAGTCTTAGTAACTAGCCTAACTGGAAGTTCTGTCTGGTCAGTGGCTTCCATAATCTCTGCAACAATGGGTAGGACTTCAAGTTGTATACTCACTTCTAAAGTTAATTCCTAGGGGTGTCTTACATCACATCTGTGTACATTTAGTATTGGGTCATTGGAAAAGTCATGAAAAAAACAGAAAAATACATCATGATCTTTTTTTTTTTTTTAAATAAATGACACTTTTTCAATTTATTGTAGGCACTGTTTTAGGAATATGACAAATAAAATTTTCCTAAGTTTCAGATAAAATAAATGGTGTACACACACGCAGACACACAGAACACACACACACACACACACACCTAAAGTCCCAATGTATCTCTGATTTTTTTCCAATATAAAATATATCAACTTTAAGATTTGCATTTGCACAATGCATCATGATCTTTCTAACGACCCACTAGCTAAAGCAAGTCATGTAGCTTCAGCTAAGTTGAAAGAGGGGAACGAAGTGCCGCCTTACCAGCACTCTAGTAAGGAGACCGGGAGCAGTGCGAATGGTGAACGTCTTTGAATAACGACTCTGACTTCATCGATGAAAGAGGACACCTCATCTAAGTTGATTTTCACTGCCAATGTAGAGAAATGTTTTTCACGTTTATTAAACATTTATTTTATTTAATTTCCCCTCTTGGGCTTTATAAACGTGTTTTGGGTTTACTTTTATGTTTCCAGATTTTTAAATTCTTTTTTGATTAAGTTGCCAGAGGGTACGAGTGCTCTTCAGGGAGAGGAGAGAGACAGTACCCCTGCAGTGGGGCACGGTCACTCTGCAGTCCTTTTCCCCTCCATTTCTCCTCCCTTCAGGATTTGGGGCATGCGCGGACAGGACCCCCAGTGTGTTTTTCAGTCCATTAGGGCCAGGATTCCAACTGCAGTGGGCCACGTGGTATCCGAGTCCTCATCCCTAGCACTTAAACCACTGTGCTATAGCTGGCCCCAAGATTTTTTAATTATGCGTTTTTTATAAGGATAGGTGATCATGATGGCCTTATAGGGAATACAGACTTGTAGAAAATGCCATCTATTTGAAGAATTAAGTTGGTGAAGGAAATTAATTTTTTCTCCTGATACTATAGTATTGTGATGATTATTTTTTTTTTTTAAGAGAGATTTTTACTATAGGGCATGCATGCTTGCTGGAGAGACAGGAAAACGAAGACAGAAAGCGAGAAATCATGCCCTAGGAGGGAAGACCACACCACAATCCCTTCTCCATTCTTGTCTTGGGATTTTGGGGCATGCACATGCCTGGCGTGAGTTTTAAGCCTCCGAGTCCAGAACTTGAACCACAGTCAACTACATGGGAGTCCAGCGATGTAACCATTACACAATCTGCTGGTTCCGTATGTCGATGATTTTTCTTTAAGAATTGTCAACCTTAGGGGCCGGCAGGTGGCGTGGTGGTTAAGGCATTGGAATCCCACATGGCCGACTATGGTTTGAGTCCCAGACCTGGTGGCTTGGTTTCTCACTTTCCTTCTCTCTCTCATTCTGTCCCTCTCTGGTCAAATTAAAATAAATACATACATAAATAAATTTAAGTAAAATAATTATTAAAAAAAAAAGAATTGTCAACATTAAATAATCAAAGGCAGTAGAAAGTCCAGCAGACGTTCTTAAGTCTTGGCAGTCTACAAATTTCTTTCTCTTTTTTTCCTTTTTTTAAGAGAATTTTTTTGTTATAGGGCATGTGCACTCGCTGGAGAGACAAATACAGAAAGGCAGAAAGCGAGAAAGCATCCCCCAGGGGGGCACGGCCATGCTGCAATCCCTTCTCCTCCATTCTCCTCTCAGGATCTTGGGCACACAGGCACACACACGTGCCCAGCGTGAGTTTTAAGTCGCCGGGTCTGGGACTCCAGCCATGATCGCCTACACAAGGAGTTCATCGACATAATCACCACGCCATCTGCTCATCCTGACAGTCTACAGATTTCTAAAGAACAACTTAAACACAAAAGTTTAGGGAATAAGTGACCAATTAGGGTTCCCCTATCGAGAGAATACCTTCTGTACTCGGCTTTAGTCGTATTGACCAAATCTTTTCTTTTCCTTTTCCAGTTCAGGTCTCTGCTTAAGATGGAACTTACGCTGTAGACATTTCTCTGTGGCTTAGATCAATAAACCTGAGGTGAGTTATTTTATTAATGCTTTTTTTTTTTAATTGCCAGAAGGTGTGTGTGGTTTACTAGAGAGAGGCAGGGGAAGAAAGCATTCTTCTCTTCAGTGGAGTGTGGGCATGCCAGTCCTTTTCCCTCCATTTCTCCATCCTGTCAGGATTCTAGCACACTTGCCCAACATGTTTGTTAAGCCACTGGGGCTGGGATTTGAACCACATTCACCCGTCTGGGATCTGACTTCCTGTGTGTGGCACTTAGCTGTCCCACTGGAGGCTTGGTCTGCATTTGCTTTTTATAATAAGAAAGAATTGCTTCTGAAAAATTTAGGGCAATACCAAATGCCTTTTCCTATGTATATTTTAACAGGAAGCAAATATTTTATTACAAAGCTACGTATGTAACATGTTTTTAGTTTTTTAGTAAAGTACTTTTAAACTTTTTAAAACTTTCCATTGCTTCTTTAAATTTTCCATCGCCGTTTCTTTTTAAAGATGGAATTCGCGTTGCTGTACTCTGACACATACTTAAGGAAAATTGGCATTATAATCTCAGGGCTCTTTTTTGTTTGTTTGTTTGCCAGTAGATGTGTGTACTCACTGGAGAGAGAGATAAAGAGACACAGAGAGGAAAGCACCCACAAATGGGGTGCAGAAGTGCATGGTCACCCCACAGTTCCTTTTTCTCCATTTCTCTATCTTGCCAGGATGTGGGGTATGCACTCACGTGTCTGGCGTGATTTTCACGCTGCCGAGTCTGGGATATAAACCGCGTGGTGCGCCGTGTAGGTTCCAGCTGCCTTAATCACCAGGCCACAGAGCAAGCCCCAAACTGAGTTCCTGTTAGAACATAAAATCCAATTGAAAATATTTGGACATGATATCCTTTATTAGCATGCTCAGCTTAGTTCTGAGATGGAGTGGTAAGAATCTTGTTTTTAGGTGTTCGCTGTTTTCAGCAGGGCTGTGTGAGACATCCTCCGTCACCCCTGTGAAGCATGTGCGGGAGTCTCCCGGGTATGCACCTGTGAGTGTACTCACTGTCTAGGGACTGAGCGATTCACTTACAGAGATAATACAGCCGATTTCCAAAGGGCTTGTTCCATCCCACCCTCCTGCTACCAACATGCAAGATCCTGTGGTTTTACAGTCTCTCTAATACTTGATATTTCAGACTTTTAAATTGTGCTAATTGAATGATGTTAAGTAGTATGTATTGTGATCTTTTAAGGAAAACTTTTAAAAACTGAGCTATAATTTTTCAATTTTACAATAAAATACACAGATTTTAAATATCGTTAAATTTATTTATTTTTTTTAAAATAATTATTTTATTTTTGATTTATTCATTCATTTACTTTTTAATTTGACCAGAGAGAGACAGAGGTTGAGAGTGAGAGAGAGAGGAAGTGAGAAAGCAAGCCACCAGATTCAGGACTTGAACCCTGGTCGGCCATGTGGGAGTGTCCAGCGCCTTAACCACCATGCCACCTGCTGGTCTCCAATATCATTAAATTTAAATACAGTTCAGTGGACTTTAACAAATGCATATACTCATGTGATCTACTCCCCTGCAAAAACGTAGATCCCTTGAGTTCCTTTCTTCCTTTACAATCTTTCTCTTCACCAAAGGAAAACCACCATTGTGATTTCTACCACTTTTAAAATTGGGTTGTCTACCTACTAAGAAGAGATTTTTGGAAGGCAGCTATGCTCACCACTATACCACCAACACAAGAAGAGTTTTTTGAACATACTGGATGTAAATTATGTGTCAGATACATGTATTGTGGATATTTTCTCCTAGTTTGTGTCTTGCCTATTCATTTCTTCCGTTTCATTTTTTCTTTTCTTTTTTCTTTTCTTTTTTTTTTTTTTTTTTGGAGAGGTTTTTGCTATAGGACGTATGTGCTTGCCAGAAAGACAGAGAGAGATAGAAAGCAAGAAATCACCCCCCAGGAGAAATGGCCATACCACAATCCCTTCTCCTCCATAATCCTCTTGGGATCTTGGGCATGCATGCACATGCACCCGGCATAAGTTTAAACCACCGGGTCCAGGACTCGAACCGTGGTTGACTCTATGGAAGTCCAGCGACGTAGCTGCTTTTCCCGCCTGTTCGTTTCTTTTTTTTTTTTTTTTTTTTTTCTTTTTCTTTTTTTGGATTATGCCAACTGCTTGTCCCTGCCTGTTCATTTCTTAATGATGCCTTTCAATGAGCAGAAAAAATGTAAATTTTGTAAAATCAAGTTTATTAACTTTTTTTTCTTTTATGAGTTATTTTCTCCTGAGTCCTGTTTCAGAAACCTTTACTCTGGTTGCAAAGATAATTTCATATGTCTTTTTCTGGAAGCTTTATTGTTTTAGCTTTTGTGTTTAGGTGTGTGGTCTAACCCACATTAACGCTTCTTACGATGTGTAATTCCAGTCGAAGTTCATATCTTTTCTATGCATATATAGTTACTGTTGCTCTGTTCGTTGAACTTTCTCTTCCTCATTGAACTGCTTTGATGATTTTATCAAAAATCAGTTGACTGTATGTTTGTAAGTCTGAATTCTATCTTCTGTTCCATCGATTTATCTTTTTTCTTTTTGCCAGTATTATACTATCTTGACTAAGGTAACTCTTTAACAAGTTTTGAAAAGAGAAAGTGTAAGTCCTCTAGTTTTTTTCCCTTTGTAAATATTTGTTTTAACTGTTCCTTTGTATTTTTATATAAGGCTTAGAGTCCACTTTTCTATGTAAGTTTTAGGATCAGCTTTTTATTTCCTAATGAAAAGAGTGTCACAATTTTGCTTGGCTCTGTTAGAGCCATAGATTAATTTGAAGAGAGTAGACATTTTAACAATCTACGAACATGATCTCTCTCCATTTATTTAGCTCATCCTACATTGCTCAGAGCCATATTTCTAACATTTTTTTATTACATAGGTTTTGCACTATTTTTATTGTATTATTATGGCATTTTAAAGGGTTTAATTTTTAGTTGCTCACTACTAGTATATAAAAATAGAATCGAATATTGCATATTGACCTTTATTAGTTTTAGAATTCTAGTAACTTCTTTTCTTTCTAAATTTCACTTGTATCTATGATGTGTGTGTTGCTAGTGCCACATCTATCCATCTGTACGTCTGATGTCTTTTCCTTGCCATATTTTACTGACTAGAACCTTCCATACAGTGTTAAATAGAAGTGGTAGGGGCAGACACTGGTAGCTCATTTCTGATTTTACGGGGGAAGTTTTCATTCTTTCACTAAGTGTGGTGGTATCCTCAGGTTGAGGAAGTCTCCTCCCCCTTTTTTTGCTCATTTGCTGAGATTTTTTTTTTAATTCATTATAAATGGGTAATGTTGAATTCTAATTGTGATGTCAAAGGGTTATTTTTAAGAAAAGGTCTAATATGACTCTCTTACACATACAAAATGAACACTTGTCAACTATTTTATGTAATTCATTAATTAATGAAGAAACTGGTAAGATGTTAAAGCCATTTCAAAGGAAAATTCAAAGAGCTCATTTATATGCAGAAAAGGAATGCTGGAATAGATTTTTCAAATGGTCACTAAACTGATCTATCTACTAGACAGTTATCAGTAGCAATTCCACTGGAAATAACAAATTTACTTTTCTGTAGACAAGAATAATTTGCATTACCATCAGTTTTCTGCAACTTAGAGAGTTGAACATTTTTAAAATGGGAGGTAATGGAGCCATGAGCTAGGAAGGTCGCTCACTAGTCTTGTGTGTGAGTGTGCGTGTTTCCACTTCAAAACCTTCTACTGTTTTTTTTCAGAATAGTGATCTTTTGAACGTCCCTGATTTCCACAGTGATGTTGAACAGTTTTTTATTCATTTATTGGTAATATGTACCATGGAATGTCTCCTTACTGGATTTCACTCAGTTTCCTGACCCTGTTTTGTGTGTGTGAGTGCATATTTACCGCCTTATATGTTCTTCATAATAGTGCATCATAGGTGTAACTATGGCACTTTCTTTCCTCCAGTTTGTAACTTGGTGTTTTCACTGTCTTTAAGGTATTTTTTAAATGAACAATAATTTTTATTTGAATGTAGTCAAGATCATCGTGTCCTGTTTAAGAAATCTTTCCTTCCTCTGAGCCTAAAGAGTGTCTTCTCTTTCACTACATTTTTTAAAGTTGTTTTACTGGTAAAGCCCTAATCCATCTGGTGTTGATTTTTCATGTCCTATGATGTTAGGATCAAATTTCACCTTTTTTTTTTTTTTAAACATGGTGGTTGGTACTGAATGTCTGTGTTTCCCCGACATTCATATGTTGAAGCACTAGCCCCCAGTGCGATGGTATGTAAAGATGGGGGTCTTTGGGAGGGTCATGAAGGTGGGGCCTTGCTCCAGTGGGATTCGTGCCCTTTGTATAAGAGACAACAGAAAGCGTACTGTCCCTCCGTCCCCGCCACGTGAGGGCACAGTGAGAAGGTGGCTATCTGGAAGCCAGAAAGCGAGCCCTTACTGGAGGCCAAGCTGTCACCTGGTCTTGGACTTCCAGCCTCCAAAACTGTGGGGAAAGACATTTCTCTTTGAACAGCCTGGTTTATGTTACTTTGTTACGGTAACCAGAGCAGAGGATACATGTCCTTTAAACTTACTCTTTTGGTACTTGATATTTTCTATGTTGTTTTATACTTACTCTTTTGGAGCTTGATATTTTGTTTCATCAGACACTGCCTGCGTGGGGAAGGTCAGATTTCTATCAGTTGCATTGATAGCAGGGACAAGAGTTAGAGACCTCCAGGCATCAGAGAGCTCGATCAGTCCCTTCTCACCCCACACGACATAACCTTTGGCCGCTTTTACCTGTTTCTCTTAAGTTGGTTTAAGAGGAAGAAGGTCCTCAGATTGTAGTTGCTTAGTCCTGGGTATGGGCTGGAGGAGTGGAGGGGGAAGGCTCGTGCATATTGAACTGCTTTTCTCAGCTCCTGATTATTTCCCGGAGTACCCGAGACCAGATGTCTGAGTAACGCACATGTGAGTCCAGATTGTGTGCACATGGGTGCTGGGACACAAGAGAAGCGAAACGGGCCTTCAGGAGTTCTTGTTCTGGCTGTCATCTCTCAGTTTTGCTGGGCTGCCTCTTGTCTTAGGCCAAAGCCGCCATGCCACATATCCTGTTGCAAAGTGGGTGCTGGTCACCCCAGGAGTTTCTCATAATTCTCTCCATTTTTCTCATAATTCTCTCCATTTTTCTCATATTACTTCTCCCGGGCTGGTATTCTGGGAGAGGGTTAGCAGTTTTTCTAATTCAGCACCTTTACAGGAATTAGAACCAACCTTCTTCTCTTAGGCCTCTTTTACATAATTATGGGTAGCATGAATCTGGATGGAAAGATGGGTGGACTCGAGTCTCCTCAGTCAGTTTTTAGACTTCTTGCATGCCAGATCTGAAGCCCCCCTCTCGAGGCCGTACGGAGGTACGGGATGGCTTTAGCAAAAGGTTCAGCAGAAACTTTTTGACCGTCTGGTAGTGCCTCAGTGAGTATTCATCAGCCAGGGTTGACTTTTGGACGACTTAGGCCAAATAAAGCCTTTCAGGTAGTGTGACCTGCTCAGTTCTAGAGATCTCTGATCTTGTGGTTCTTCTTCTGCTTGGTCATGCTACTTTAAATTCTGACCCCAAGTAGTCATTCTTGCCCGAAACAGCCCATGAATTTTTGTTAAATCTTGTATGTAAATCTGCATCCTCCTTATAGTAAGTGCATTAGTATTAGAGCATTTTAAATTCCCGACATCCAGGAGGCGTGCTGCTCGAAAAGAGGAGACCGTGTTTGTTTTGTTTTGTTACTGCCTGTCACCTCCTTGCTCCCTCCCAGAATCTGCCTACCCCACCAGACCACCTTCCATGATACCCTGTGTTGGACTTGCTTTACTCCTTTTTAGATTGTTTGCTTCTAGAGATGAAGCAGGTCCTGTTTCTCATTTATTTTCATATGTCTAGCTTGGCACAGGGCCTGTCAGATTTGCCACAGAGTAGGTGCTCTGTAATTGTTGGATTAAATTAATACACAGAAAAGTTCTTCGAATTCATAACAGGACACAATGTATTCTAGGCAGAGAGAAAGGCACCCATCCGTAGCCACTGTGGTTGAAACGAGTGGTATGTAGGGGCAGTTTGCAGGGAGGCGCCAGATCACAGAGGGCCTGCTTGTAAGCCGAATCAGAGGGGTAGATAGGGAGCCATAGAAGGACTTCAAGCAGGAGATTAACACGGCTAATATTTTATTTTAAGAAGATGGTTTTGAGAACAGTATTAAAAATATTTTGGAATGGAGAGACCACTTGAAAAGCAGTGTGGTCCAGCCAGGAGATAAGTTGAAGAGGGATAGGCCCCAGAGAGGTTTGAAGGAAGAATCTATGGACATTGGTGACGGTTCGATGGCGGGGCGGGGGGCGGGAGGAGGCAGAGTGATCAGGAATGCCTTCGGGCGGTTATGGGGGTACTGGTGCTTTACTTCCTGTGCACACGCGGGTCTAGAAGAAACTTGTGAGGTAGGAGACAGGACTTGGAAATACTTAGTCTGTGGTTTCTGTGAGCTAAGTAAATAGAGATAGATGGGTCTGTCTGCAGTTGTTGGAAGGAGGGGGGCTTGAGAAAGAGAAGAGAGATTTTGAAGATAGATTTTAGGGCACGGTTAAAGAAGGACTAGCTCATGGTTGAGGGCAGAATCCTTGGGGACATCTGGATTTAGTGGCAAATGCAGAAAGGATACTGGGTAGAAAATCAAGAAGGAGAGAAACCGTTAAAGGATTTCACAATCTTGGCTTCATCTCTACCTTGAGACCAGATTTCCCTTTCTCTCCCCCCCCCCCCCCTTTTTTTCTTTTCTTTCTTTAAAGAGAGATTTTTGCTGTGGATGCATGCACTGTCCATAGAGACATAAAGTGAGAAATCACCCCCACCCCCCCACCCAAGGAGAATGGCCACACCACAATCCCCATCTCCTCCATTCTTCCCTCAAGATTTTCGGCAAGCACACACACAGGCCCAGCATGAGTTTCAAGCTCCTGGGTCCGGACTCAAACCCTGATCAGCCTTGTGGGAGTCACGCAATGTAACCATTACACCATCTGCTGGTCCTCAGATGTTCCTTTCTGTATCTTGTATTTGATCTTTGTCCCCAGACCTTTTCTTACTTGGAGCATTCTCTATCGTAAGAGATAGTGGATGAGAAATAGTTTTATTCTGAACCTAGCAATTGTTGATTTCTTTCTATCATCTCTAAATTCTGCTTAAAAATGAGTACTTTCTTTAGTTCATCTTTATCTGCTCCTGACTCTCTACATGTAAAAGAAACCAGTTGACATTTTGGACATTCTGCTTGGAAATGAACTTAGGCAGCAGTAACAGTTCATTACCTACATTTTCTCTTCTTATCACAGGCGGCAATAGTTTTGCTAAAATTTCTGCCACTACTTACCAAGGCTCTGCTTTCCTGCAGCTTCTGATAACGTGTTACCCAGGCTCGTCTAAGGCCTTTCCAGGAGCCTCGTCGAGACTCGTCAGGCTCTTCCCAGTGAGACCCTCCAGGCCCTGCACGTTTGCTCCCACAGTGTCGCATGTTTTCGGTTTTTGGGAGGTTAGCACCCTGGTTTTGTAAGTGTGGTTCACTCATCGGGTCGTGTGCTAGTCTGAGAAAAATACGGGTAGAATAAAGTTCAACACAGGAGCGAGGCGGACGGGCGGGCCTCGGAGAACGTAGTGGCAGAGGTCTTGGATCAGCTGAGACTGTTCTGGACAGAGTGGGCTGGGGAGGAAAAGAGGGAGTGAAATAGACATGGGAAAAGTAACTGGTCTTGTACGTGATGGAATGCAGAAGACCAATGCCCAGATGTAGCGTGGGGTTTTTCAAGTGTCTTCCTCAGATCAACCCTCCTCCTTGTCATGCATGTTGGCAGAAAGCAAAAGTGGATGAGAATAAAATGCAGTTGTATTTTTTCGACTTGTGCCTACTTAGAGTTAACTTTCCTGTGTCTTGTGTGGATGGGAGATTGATATTCGGAGGAGCGTCTTTTTCATGGTTCTTTGCTGTTGCTATCGAACCGCGGTGCTTGTGTTTGCGGCGTCCATGCTTGCAGCTGGATGGAAATGGGCCTCAGAGGGGCCACGGTTTTCTTTGTCATTAGCCAGCAGATGCTTGCCACCGTGTTCGGCTCACAGAGCTTTTATTTAATGTGAAGGTAATGCATCTCTGTCCACTAACGAGAAGAGCAATATAATACAGTAGCTCGTTTGTGGGTCACAGATCCCTGCCGTGAGTCCACTCGCTGAGCCCTCGCTAAATGTTTCGTTTCATTCTTTTTTTAACCAAGCTGTTATCAACACCCGGCTGGTATATCTGTCTTCAGTACCTTTTACTTTCTAGTGAGTTGACCTTGACTTCCATTTGTCTGTCTTACAGGGAATTTTTTTTTTTTCTATCATGGGATTATTGCAAATCTTCTTGAAACATTGACATTTTTAAAAGTTTAGATCCATAGTGTATATCATAAACAGCCTTGGGTTTCCAGGCACAAATATTCAATTATACATGAATATGGTATGAAATTGCTGATTCTTCATTTTAAAAATATGTACATTCTTTAAATATATATTTCCCTAAGTTAACAAGTGCTGTTTTAGGTCGCAGCAGAATGTTCAAGCCCTCTCCGTGGCGCTCATTCCCCTTCAACAGCTGCCCCTGGCCTCCCTCTCAGGGCTGGCAGGGCACACCCCTGCATGCCAGCCTGTCCGGGAAGTGGGCGCAGGCCATTCGATCTGGGGGCCCTGGGGTTCTAGGTAGGTAGGAATTGGTCTCTAGAGGTCTGACTTGTAAAACGCTTTCTTTAACTCCGCCCCACTCGCCAGCTGGGAAGAAGTGTGGCTACACGGGCCAGTTCCCGTTGCCTTGATCTGAAGGTGGGTGGTAGCGGTCTCAATAGCCTCTTATAGGTCTGCCAGATTTGCCTACCCTCAGACTTTGTTCTTTCTAGTCTATCCTTCTGTCATATGATCAGAAAGGTTTCCCTAACTCATGCCGTTGTCACAGTCACGCTCAAAACCTTGCAGTGCTCTGATTGCTTGCAAGGTCCGTCCTTCCTGACGCGGCCTCTTGAGGACTTCAGGTGCGTTGTTTTGTTCACCACTTACTTCCGCACCTTTGCCTGTTGTCAAAGTGTGCTGTTGCCACGCCGAGCACATACTCTGTCCTGGCTGCACAGATTGCACGGGCGGTGCTTCTGTCGCACCCCTTTCCTTACAGACAACCTCACACGTATCTACCAATGCCTCCTGACCTTTAACACAGCCAAAATATTAGGTGGTCTGACTGGCCTTTCTTCACTTCCTCAAGAAAGAAAGAAGTCTTCCTCCCTCGTGTATTTCCACTGGGATTTACATACATCTCTATTACGGCACTCACCTCATCATATAGTGCTTGCCTGTCTATGAGCCATGCCCTCTGCTTCCAAAGGCAGGGACTAACTTGATTTGGCATAGCGTTTCCAACCCCAGGAGGGCCTGGCCCACAGTCAGTGCTGGATGGATGTGTGTTGGATGAAGAGCAAACTGAAGGGAGTGCTTTAGTATGAATTGCTCTAAGTAGAGGGTCGTGTTTGTGCTAAGCTCTTGGGTATCAAGGTGATTGAGGGATGGAATATTTAGTAATCGATTATGCTGTTTAACAGCCAATTACAGATTATTGAATTTTGATCATTTGAATATAAAACAAAATGGGCGGTACAGAATTTGCCTGTCTTTATTCATCTATGCGATGCTTCATTCTGATCATTCTGAATACAGAGGCTCATATAAAGCTATGGCTGCGGAAGCTGAGGGAATCTAGTGTAATCTGTAGGGATGCTTTGTCATAAACTGAGCCTAGTTGTTTTTTTTTGTTTTTGTTTTTGTTTTTGTTTTTTTTTCAGTCAAATCTGTAACACTCTTGCATACTTAACTATTTTGCTTACCCGAAGAGTATACTATAGGTTTAACACTGGGACAAAAAGATATATAATTACTTATTCATTTTTTAAAAGTAGTTTATTATCTGAAAACATTCTCAGAAGACACACAAGAGCTTCCCTTAAGTTATTCACCAGAAAGGTTGCTGCATCTAGGGTGACCCCGGCTCGTGACAGTTCTCACTGGGTCCAACTGAAGTCCCGTAAACTGAGCTAAGCAGCTGATTCGATGCCACTCTCTGACTCTGTTTCAAGAGTGCTTTCTCCTCACCCAAGTTACGCATTGGTGGGTCTCCCTTGTTCATGTAAGTTGGTGAGTGCTTGCTGCTCATTTGTGTATTGCTTTATGGTTCTGTTACGTTCTCACCTGCCCCACCGTGGTGTTACCAGTTACTAGCTGGAAAACTCAGAGGTTACTTTTATGCATATGGGCCTGGATTTCTACATCTTTGGAAGCAGCTTTGGACAAAGGCCTGTTTGGTCGCACACTCTTACTACGTTTGCACAAATGTTCTGAAAACCATCATGGCGGCTCAGCTACTGCTTCCTACATTACTGTTCCGTGTTCTCCTGTTAGACCCGAACATCATCCTGCAATGCTGGATCCTTTTAAAACACAGATTTAGAATATGAAGCAGAGATATTGTCTTAGTGACATTTAAACACATGTATTGTAAATGGGACCGTTATTTAGATACTGTGTTATTCAGTTGGCTCATCTTCACTTGAATCCTTTTTCTAGTCAGTCCCAGCCTGTATCTGTCCCTTCAGCTGCACAATTATGCAGTATCTGTAACATAATTATTTTTATCAAAGTGAATCATCTTGACTTAAGTACAGGAACTGATTGACCTATTTATAGAAGGGTTAGCTTGAAAATCCTATGTGCAAAGAAAGAAGGAACACTTTAAAGGATTGATTAAGTAATTTTTTAAGTATATGAATATTATAGTTGTTAATGATAGAAACACAATGGACTGCTTGATTGAATATGATAAAATATTCAGCAGTGCAGTACCCCAGCTATGCTGTTTAATCTATGAACAAATAGAGTAAAAATAATTCTTACTACCTTTTGCTAAGTTAGTATCAATGGAGAATTTCATTTGGAAAATATATCCAAAAATTTGCCTTTGAGAACTTGGTTTACTATTTCTATGAGTATTTTATAGTTAAAAAGATGATTGATTCTATTAAATGCAGCATGGAAATATCTATGTCTTTAGAATGTAACTTTAAGAAATAATTAGCTGAATAAAAGAATGATTGCTAAGGCATGCTTTTTTTGTTTTGGTCAAGTGAACAAGAAAGGCTTTCAATCTGTATTAAGAGACTCCACGTTCCGTGTTAGAGGTTTTAGTCCTGGTTCCATCACTAACTGGCTGGCCGAGCTTTCTGCATTGGGGTTTCTCATGAGTCAAACTAACCATCGTGTTGTAAAGGCGGACTGGATCTCAGGTGTGAAAGTGCTCTATAAAGTGTGTACCACGTTTAGGAGTTGAGCTGGGCCTTAGGCCCTTTCTGCCTGCTTTTTAACTATGGGATGCCCCTTTAGCTGTCTGAGCTTTTGTGTCTTTAGAGGTGAAACAAAACACGTTGGCCTTTATATCAACTCAAGGAGTGCTGTTTCCATTGTGTTCAGCTCTTACAACCTATCATTTATTTTTTTCCTTTTTAAAAATCATCTGCTTGCCCTAATTCCCCTTGCTAATTCTGTGATTGCCATTATAATAAGATTAGAGCTCATTAATCTTTACCCCCTTTGCTTCATTTAATATTCTTATCTTGTGAGGGAAGGTGGTCTTAGTCACATTGTACTGAGAACGTACTCAGAGAGGTTGCACAGGCAAGGTCAGAGTCTAGCACGGGTCTCTGATGCCATTGTTCATTTTTTAAAAACATCTTGTGGCTTAAGTGAATGGAGAGCTAAAGCAAATTTTTGATCTGCTATTGTTTTCCCTGATTTTTTCCCTCAAAACAAACAGTACCTCACCAAAGTTGCTTTCATAGAAAATGCTTCCATTTGATAGCAATAAGTACAGTTAAGACTTTTAACATCATAGCACCATTACAAAATGTCTTCTTAGCGTTATGTAACATGTACAGAATGTCTAGGAATCTTTCAGTGCTGAAAAATAGTTTGTCCTTCAATTAAGATAAGCTAATTCTTTTTTTAATAGGTGTACTTTTTTTTTTTTTTAAATGTATCATTTAATGTTTTAAATGCCTTTAAACATAAGGGCTGTTTTATGTTTGCCATTGAAGTAAAAGATTATATACTTTTTTTAAATTAAAATAATCTGAATGTATTTTGTATTTCTAGGAAGAGTGTTAAACAAAAATTTTCTATAATTTCTGAAAGTTTATGTTATGGTATGGTAGTGTTTTATGGTAGCCATTGATTAATTTTTTTAATGGAGTTTATTTATTGAGAGAGAGAGAGAGAGAGAGAGAAGCCAGCAGGCAGCTTGGTGGTTGCACTGGATTCTCACATGGCTCACTGCAGTTTGAATCCTGGACCTGGTGGCTTGCTTTCTCACTTCCTCCTCTCTCTCTCTCTCTCTCTCTCTCTCTCCCTCTCTGGTGAGTACGTGTGCCCTATAGCAAATTTTAAAAATTAAAATAAAAATAATAATAATTAATAAAATTAAATAAATAGTATTTTTTAAGTGCTTTCAAGGGACCAGCAGTTAGCGTAATGGCTATGTCACTGAACTTTCTTGTAGCCGACTGTGGTTCGAGTCCCGGACCCAGTGGCTTAAACTCATGCCAGGCATGTGTGCGTGTGTGCCCAAGATCCCGAGAGGAGAATGGAAGAGAAGGGATCGCGGCATGGCCATCCTCCCTTGGGGGGGGGGGGTGATTTCTCGCTTTCTGTCTCTCTCTGTCTTTCTGGTGAGTGCACGCGCCCTATAGCAAAAACCTCTCAAAAAACAAAAAAAAAAAAAAAAAAAGAAAAGAAAAGAAAAGAAAAATGCTCTCAACAGGATCTCACAGCATAATCCTGCCCAGACAGTCAGGATCATGGGTATGTGTTCACATGCTTCCAGTGTGTGCAGGTCAACCCGAGAACCAAGCCCTGATCTTCCCTATGGCTTCCAGCATTATAGAGCGTTGTGCTGGTATTACACTACTGTGACTGGGCCAGCACTGAAATTAAAAAAACAAAAACAAAAAACTTCGAGCCATCTTAAACGTGTTGGTCAAGCAAGGATGAGGACAAACACAGTTGAACATTAATTTCTGTCTGGAGTTCATTTATGAGTGTTGTGCTTTAGCTAAAGTTCCCTACTCTAAGCCTCAGGTATCCCCTGTTCAGGCATGCTATCCCTAGATATTGATCTTGCCTGGAACACTCCTGCTTTGGGGATGACAGGCGTACTGACTCCGGCAGGACTGGTGTGTATATCCTATCAGATTTCAGAAACTTTGCCCTTGTGGCATTTCTTATGTCAGGCTTCTCATTTTCCTGTTGAAAGTTTCTTGGTGGTCATTGCTAGTCCAAATGTGAGTTTTTGTGTATAGCTCATTGGTCCTAGTTTTATTTTCGTCTTCCCAACTGGTGGCTTTGACCTTTTAGATCTCTTACCTGCTGCCATTTTTGACCTTGTTCATGAAACTCCAGGCACAATGGCCTTCTTTTCTGTGTTGTTGATTGCTGTGTCCCCAGCACCTGCACCAGCGTCTGCCACAGGATCATTCAATAAATATTTGTTAAGTGACCAAATGAATGAGACTTTTCCTACTGGCTTTTTTTTTTTCTTTCTTTGTTTTTACTTTTGGTTAGTTACAAAGGTGAAATAATGTTTTTGCAATAAATCTTTATGGACTTTTGACATTTTCCCCTTCCTCTGCTGTTCTGTCCCCTAGTCAAATACTTTCAGAGGAAGGGACAAACCTCCTAATTCACAGACTCTTGAGATGTGACGTTTGATCTATTTACTGCTTGCCAGGTGGATGTCTGAGCTGGTGCAACCTAGTCACAAAAGCAATTAACAGGTAGGAAAATTGGCTTCTAACAGCTGCTTCAGTCCTGCTTGAGTTGGCCTCTCCCCATGGGACTGTCACTGTCAGCCTGGCAGAATGAAATTGCCTTCTCATACACATTTTTTTTCCCTGGAATTATAGAACAGAAACAAATTCTAGGTTTATAAAATCAGTTAAAACTTGTCAACAGAACAGAACAGAGTAATGACCTGCTTCTGCAATTTGAATTTTGAGTCAAGGCAGCAACATTTATTTTCAGAAGAGATGACATTGAAACTTTGGCACTTTTAGTTCTATTGAAAGGACTTTATTATGCCAAAGGGTATATTTAGTAATTTATCAGTATTGGTGAGGAAAGTGACAATTCTATAAAATATGATTTTGACCCTCAGAGCTCTTTGGCTTATGGCCTTGTCCTTGAGTCCTTGCTCCTTCAGTTAACTCATGGAATGGGGCAGGTGGTTTTAAATGAGGGCTAGTTGAATTCTTTTCTATTTTATTCTCCCAGCTGTTAATTCATTCAGTGCAGATTCCTTTTAACCATTTAGTTGTGCCGTAGTTTTTATATAGTGCACATTCAGACTGGAAGGCTGTAAGGAATGGGTTTAGACCCAGCTGCAGTATTGCACCCTGCTAAGATGCTGTGCTCTGCAGGCTGGGACTACGTGGGAGACCCAGGTTCAATTCCCAGTCCAACGAAAGGCCAAGCCTGGGGACACGCACCTGTAGTCCCACCAGTTTGGGAAGGCCAAGGCAGGAGAGTCATAAGCTCCAGGCTGGTGTGGGCAACTCAGCAAGTCCCTGTGCAAAAAAAGAGTGAAGCACGGTGATGCACACCTTAGTCCCAGCTGGGAGGCCGAGGCAGGAGGATCACTATATGGTGAGACACTGTCTTTTTTTTTTTTTTTTTAAGGATTTAAATGAGTTTATATTAACAGTACTCCAGTTCTGGGTTGTATATTGATGTATGCCTTAATGATACTAAATGCGATATTAATTTTCCTTGATCCTTTTTGGTTTAAGTTTTATTTGGTGTGATCTACAGTCTGAGCTACTTATGAAATGTGCTCCCCTTGAAGGTTGCCTTCTAACCAGTACCCTCTTCTTCTCATCTCTTTGGGACTCCTGGACTTTCATAAAGCTCAAAAAACATATGCCATTAAATTCTGCCTTAAATATTTTGTTAAAAAAATTAAACCTAGTGTAAAATGAGAGTAGAAGTGTTCATTATCAGAAACACTGGGCATCAGAAGTGTTTTAGATTTCGGAATTTTCCCCCCAGATTTTGGAATATTTGCATACCATAATGAGATAGCTTTCAGATAGAACCCATCTAAACAGAAAGTTTATTTCTGTTTCATACATGAGGGGACTTCAAAGATGTTTGTGGAAGAATACAGTACAAGTTTACTTTGGTACAAAAAGTTTTAAACACTCTGCATAGCTTTTTCACAATATGCATTTTCCATGATCTTTTCGAAGACCCTCATATACCTTACCATGTGGCCTGAAGGTAATCCGACACAGTATTTTTCTTTTGTAGCATATTGACTGCCACCTGTTGTACAAGATTAGGTGTGAGATTTTTCCATTTGTGGCATCATGTTGACACAAAAAATTTTGGATTTTGAAGCATTTAGAGTTTTTGATTTTTGGATTAGGAATGTTCAGTGTGTGTTAGTTTTTGATTGAATGAGACATTCCTGAAAAGCTTATCCATTTGTCAAATGAAGGACAAAAATCATTTTGTCATCTCAATTGATGCAGAAAAAGCATTCAACAAGATTCAGTACTCTTCATAATAAAAAAACACTCAACACACTAGGAATAGAAGGAAGCCATCGCAACATAAGACAGGCTTTTTATGAAAAGCCCACAGCTAACATCTTGCTCAGTGGTAAAAAACTGGTACCTTCAAGATCAAAAACAAGGCAGAGATGTCCACTCTTGCTACTTTTGTCCAACATAGTGTAGGAAGTCCTAATCATAGCAATTAGAAGAAAGAAAAATAATAAAAGGCATCCAAACTGGAAAAAAACAAAGTAGAATTACCTCTGTTTATAGATGACACGATATTACATGTAGAAAACTCTAAAGAGTTAACAATAAAAAACCTTAAAACTAAGAAACTTATTCAACAAAGTTGCTGATACAGAATTAACACAATCAGTTATTTCTATACACTAACAATCAATAATACAAAAAGAAAATTAAGAAAATGGTTCCATCAGAAAGAATAAAGTGCTTATGGGGAAGAGCAGGTGGTGTAATGGTTACGTCTCTTGACTCCCACGTAATTGACTGCAGTTCGAGTCCTGGACCTGGTAGCTTAAAACTCATGCCAGGTGTGTGTGTGTGTGTGTGTGTGTGTGCACGCGTGCCCAAAATCCTGAGAGAAGAATGACAAAGAAGGAATTGCGGCCATCACCCCTGGGGGCAGGGAGTGATTTCTCTCTCTCTCTCTCTCTCTCTCTCTCTCTCTCTCTCTCTCTCTCCAGCGAGTGCACATGCCCTATAGCAAAAATCTCCCTCAAAAAAAAAAAAAAAAAAAAAAAAGAATAAAGTACTTATGGGTAAATTTAACTAAAGAGGTAAAACACTGAAAAGCACACAATACTGCTGTATGAAATAAAAAAAGATACAGAGATACAAATAAATGGAAATACATCCCATATTCCTCCTAGATCAGAAGACATACATTATTAAGATGTCCATGCTACCCCAAGCAGTTTACAGATCCAATGCAGTTATCACCAAAATCCATGTGACTCCTTTGCAGAAATAGAATTTTTTTTTTTGAAATAGGATATTTTATCCTAAAATTCATATGAAATCTCACAGGACTTTAAATAGCCAATACAATTTTCAAAAAGAATAAGGTTTATGGTCTCACACTTACTGATTTTAAAACTTACTCCAGTAGCCAAGAAGCAGCAGCAGCCCAGATATCTACCAACAGGTGAATCAAAAATACGAAATCCCGTGTACAGTATATACATAGAAAAGAAGATCATCTAGCTCTATAAAGGGAGGACATTCTGTCACATGCTGCAGTGTGGATTAACCTTGAGGACATTATGCTAAGTGAAATAATCCAGCCACAAAAGACTTACACTGTATGATTTCACTTTTACGAGATATCTAAGGTCACCAGATTCACAGAAGAGAAAGTAGTGTGCTAATGAACTGAGGCTCGAAGAAGGGAGACAATGGAATTATTGTTTAATAGGTAATAGAGTTTCAGATTTGCAGCATAAAAAAATTCTAGAGAGATATCTCACAGCCCTGTAAATATAGTTAACACTACTGAACTGTACACTTTTTAAAATGGATGACAGTAAACTTTATGTTGTGTTTTTTATCACAGTAAAAGAAGTGAAGCTATCTAGCTGTGAATTAAAGCTATTCAGTCATTCATTGTCAGCCGGTTATTCAATAACTATTTATTAAATGGCTGATTTGTGCCCAGAACACTGCTGGGTTGAAAAGATATAAAGAGTAATAAAAGCCTTTAGGACTTTAAATAAATGTGATTTCATCCATGTAGCTGCATGATGTGGTTTAAACAAGGGTTTGTCCCTCCCCAAAGGTTCATTTTTTTAGAATTTGTTTCCAGTGTAATGCTGGTATGAGAGATTTTTAAGAGGTGAGGCCTAATGAGTGGTGTTTGGATCATGGAGACATCACCCTCATGAAGGGATTTATGCTGTCTTGCAAGCTTGACTGAGTTCTAGCTCTTGTGAGAAGGGGTTCTTGCAAGAGCAGGTTGTCATAAAAGGAAGATGGCTGCCCCAGGTTTCTCTGCACAAGCCAGACATTCTCTCTGCTTCTGTCGGCTGACTTGCACCAGAGGCTAGTCTGATGCCAACCCCAAGCCTTGGACTGTCCAGCCACCAGAATCATAAGCCAAATAAACCTCTGTTCTTCATAAGTCACCTAGCCTCAGGTATTTCTGTTAGCAAGACAATAGCAGACTAAGACACAACATGAAGGTTTTTGTTTGTTTGTTTTTGAGAGGTTTTTGCAATAGGGCGCGTGCACCCGCCAGAAAGACAGACAGAGAGACAGAAAGCGAGAAATCACCCCCCAGGGGGAATGGCCACGCCGCAATCCCTTCTCCTCCATTCTCCTCTCAGGATCTTGGGCACACACACACATGCGCCTGGCGTGAGTTTAAGCCACCGGGTCTGGGACTTGAACCGCGGTCGACTACATGGGAGTCCAGTGACATAGCCATTATGCTAACTGCTGGTCCCAACATGAAGATATTTTTTAGAGCAGTTTTAGTTTTTAGGAAAACTGAGTAGAAAGTACAGAGTTCACATATACTCTCTCCCCCTAGTTTTTCTCTCAGGTTTCTTGGAAAGTCTGGAGTGGTCAGTGTATCTTTGTTAGGCTCCCTGCTGATTCCTCATGTGCCCCTGGAAAGCTTCAGTTTAGGGCCGATCACTAGGAAGATCAACATATGATGAGAAGATTGGGACTCTGGGCCAGACCCACTTTCAAGGAGGAAACAGGGCTGAGATTTGAGTTCAGGCACGTGGCTAACAATTTCATCAATTAGGCCTGTGTACTGAGACCTCAGTAAAAATTCGGAACACCAAAGTTCAGTGAAGTTCTTCGGTTCATGAACACATTCGTATGCCGGGAGGGTGACGTGCTCTGACTTATGGGAAGGGGCATAGAAATTCTGCATTTGGGACCCTGCAAGACTTGCCCACGTGTATTCTTTTAATTAAGCTGTAAGCATAGTGCTTTCCTGAATTCTGTAAGTCATTCTAGCAAATGATTCAGCATGAGGGGGTCATGGAGACCCTGAATTTATGGCCAGCTGATCATAATAGCAGGCAGCCTACAGACATCTGAGGTACAGGCAGTCTTGTGTGGGGTCATGCCCTTTAACTATGGGTCTACACTAACTCTGGGTAGCCAGTGCCAGAGGAGTTGCGGTATACTCAGTTGAGGTTGAAACAGAATCGCGAATACATTTGTTACAATTAATGACCAGTGTTAATACATTATTAGTTCACAGTTTACATTAGGGTTCACTCATTATATTGTACAGTCTCATAGATTGTTTTTTTCCCCTAGAGGGTGTGGTACTCACTGGAGAGAGACAGGAGGCAGAGAGGCTGAGGGAAAGTGAGAAACCACCACCCATGGGGGCTGGCCATGCCATAGTCCCTTCAGCCTTGTCTCTTTCAGAATTTTGTGCACATATGTACATACACCTAGTGTGTTTCTCAAACTGCTGGGTCTGAGGCTCCCAACTATGCAGGTGGCCGTGTGGGGTCCAGTTGCCTGTACCACTCACCGACCCCAGTATCATGGATTTTTGACAAATTCATGTTGTTATGTCTCTACCCTAATAGAATCATGCAGAATATTTTCACTGCCTGGGAAATACCTTGTTCATCTCTCTTTTTTTTTCCCCCTGTTCATCTCTTGATCTCTCTCTGGAACTCCTGGCAACCTCTCATCTTTTTACTGTCTCTCTATTTTTTGTTGTCTTTTTCAGACTTTCATGTAGTTGGAATTACACTATCCAAGAAAGAGAGATTGACAGGGAAAGAGAGAATGTGCCCCCCAGTGGGTCCTGGTCACATAGCAGTCCTCTTTCCTCTTCCCATAGGGATTCTGGGCATGTGCGCGAGGGAGCCCGGCCTCATTGTTTAAGCCGCTGGGGCTGGGATTTAAACCACAGTGGGCCATGTAGAATCTAACTCCTTCTGCACGGTGGTTACCTACAGCACCACAGCGCTGGCCTAGAAATTGGTCATTTTACTGAAGTCCTACGTAACAGTTTCTTTCTTGGATAGTGCTTTTGGTGCTTTATCTAAGAAATCATTGCCAACCCTAAGTCACTTAGCTTTTTCCGTGTTGTATTGCAGAAGTTTTACAGTTTCGTGTTTTATCTTTAGGCCTGTGATCTATTTTGAGTTAATTTTGTGGAATTTAATTTTGTGTAAATTTATTTGATGCATATATATGCACTTGTGTGTATGTGCGTGCACGTGTGCATGTGTTTATTTTCCGAGAGAGCGAGCGAGAGAAACTCCGACAGGATCTCAGTGCTGCAGTTTATTCCCAGCTCAGCAGCCCCCGGGAGCTCACGCATGCCTGGTGTGCTCAGGGACGTCTCTGGATGTGAACCTGGAACCTCCCCTAGAGGGTCAGCCTCACAGAGTTAGGTCTTACTGCTCTGCCACCACCCAGCCCCCTGTATTTTTAAATTACAAAGTGAAACATGCAGATAGATACAAAAGTTATATATTATAAAGGACCTGCCAAGTGTTTATATAATCTTAATATTTTACTTTATTGATCTATAGATAGTAAAGTCAATACAGTCGAGACTCCTGTGACTCCCCCTAATTTCACTCTTCTTACCAGAAATAGCCAGTTTTATGAATTTGGTATTTTTCAACTCTATGTTTACTTTATAGCTACCTGTATATCTATGTGTCATTATGTGAGATTGTTTTATAAGTTTTTAAATTCCATTTTGACAATATTATACAAGTTACATGCATTTCTGCAACTTGCTGTTTCAAAACTCAACATTGTTTTTAAGATTTACGGGGTTTATTGTTTTACCATAAAGAAAGAATATGTATTTCAATTTTGAAAGATTTAATGTTAAAGAATTAATTTAGATACTCATTTTATTTTGGTTTCCTATATTAGCATTGGTAGAAATGCCATGATTTTCTGGAATCTACTATGATTTAGTTCCAACCTGGAGGTTGTTTTTCAACCTTTAACTATTGTATCTGTAAATCTTATAATGGGTTGTGTTTTTTTAAAAGCTTACTGAATTTATTCTAAAGAGCTACTTTTTAAATTTTAGATTTGTTGGGGGTAGGGAGTGTTTCTCAGAAGGCACGCATAACTGAGATCAGATTGTCTCCGTGGTGTTCTGTAACCCCACTGTTAAGGCATATGCAGGAGAAGCTACAAAGCCTTAATTATTTAAAGTATGCTGCTAGTTGGAAAGCAAAGCTTTGTGGATTTCTTTCCAAGGGTTCTTTTTAAGTCCCAGACTCTCTTTACTATAGGCATCAGTTTTGAAAGAGAGCACCTATTTATAGGTTGCATCAGAAGATTGTGCAATTCAAAGTCGAGGGAAGGCTGTGGCTTCCTTCCTCAACATGAGGAAAGAGACTCAGTTTTGCTTCAGATGGGGAGAGAACTAATTATTTATGCTGATGAATGCAGCAAGTTTCATCCAGTAAGAACAGAAGCTGTCAGATCTCTGTAGAGTTTCCTGTGGCCTGAATTAGATGTGCACCGCACAGGACTGCGATCGGCAGATCTGTAGAGGAGGCCACTCCGTCCCTGCCGTGCTAATTGTGCGTGCTGACCTGTCAGTGGCAATCCGTTTTCATTGCTCATTTTACATTCTCTGACTGGGGTATAGCTTGAGTCTGATATTTTTAAATGCTTGACTTCCTACCGTTCTGCACATTTGAAAAGTAATGACCCACCTCTTTCCCTAAATCATTTCTTACAGGTTCGAGAAAGCTGTGTAATTGCACTTCCAAGCCAGATTATGTTTTTAGGAACACCCCCAAAAATCTGTTATACTGTATAATAGATTATAATATATTAAGTGCAATATATTATATTGTAATACAGCACCAACAGATTCTGTTGTAATTTACTGAGAATGGACTAGTATGTCTTGGGAATTGATTTCTAAATCCTTGCTCTCCTGCTCGCTCTGTTGCATGAAATGCTGAAGTATTTTCTCCCCCTGGTGTCCTCTTCAAGGATGAAGTGTGTTTCAGATTTTTGTCTCCTTCCCCCGCTTCTAGTGAGACTGTTTCAGAATTGTGCTAAGGAATGAAGAGTCACTGAACATGACTTTTCCTCCTGAACTTTCTAGTTTTGATTTTTCGCATGATGGCATGATTTTAGATGTCATTTCCTTCACAGGACTCAGCCCATGGATAAAGGTTTTATAACACGGTCGCTAAGGCAAGGAGGGTGTAAATTAAAATTAGGTTGGTGTAGACTCTCTACTCCAGACTATATTTTAATCTCCTGCTTGTGATTTCATTTTCAGGACCTTTATATATGCCAGGACAATATACCAGATTCATCTCAGGGTGGTTTTACAGACTTGATGTTAGGCAAATCAATCATTGAATTCTCACTTTGATCATTTAGTTACTTACTTTACATTATTGCTTATAGACTTTAAAGATCATCTTCCATGGGGCCAGCAGATGGCATGGTGGTTAAGGCTCTGGACTTCCACGGTTCAAGTCCCGGGCCTGGCGACTTGAAACTCAAATATGCGTGCATGCCCAAAATCCCAGGAGGAGAATGGAGGAGAGGAATTGTGGCATGGTTTTCCCTCTCACTGTCTCTCTCTGGTGAGTGTATGCCCCCTATGGCAAAAAACAAACCAAACAAAACAAAACAAGATTCTTTTCCTCTTCTCCCCGCTGGTTTTTGCCATAGGGCACCTGTGCTCACTAGACACAGAGAGAGAAATCAGAGGCCGAGTGACGGGCCCAGCTCCCTGAAAGAATAGTGACTTACCCTGTGGCTCATCACCCGGCCCTCTGACCCGGCCAGAAGAGAAGCTGCCAAAGCTCGACAATGGCCCCGAGGGGACATGAGAGGGATGGAGCTGCCATCACAGAACCACAGGTGGCGGAGGAGCAGAATGAGGCCCGTGGCAGAGAGACCATACAAGTGGACTTGCGGACCGAGGGACCAGAGAGCTTTGAGGTGAGGAAAGCTGCTGCTCGGGCTGTCACTGCTGTCCTGGCCTCTCAGCCTAACAGCACTGATGTCCTCGTTATCAGCAGTCACTCACCTTTCACAGTCCAGAACTGCTCAGTGGTGCCAAACCGGAAGTCATCTGGCCATCACTGGGGCCTTGTTGGCTCCGATAGAATGGGAAAGCCCATGCTGTTCTGCTGTTGGGAAACGTGAAGAGCCCATCCCTGAGCACATCAGCGTCTACCATCTGACCCCAGAGATGCCTCCTCGTGACAAGGCACGTGTGCAGTTGTGATGGAAGTTGACACAGAGCGGTTGACGTGAGCCATGCTAGAGAAGGAGGCTGAGCAGCTGGCTCATGAGGACACAGGATGTGAGAAGCTCACGGAGCTCGTGAACACCTGGAGGAGCTGGATGCCGGCAAGGCAGACAGGAGGGCCTCACCGACCTTTCCTGGACCGGGTTTCACCGCTGCCATGCAGCACAAGAAGCTGAACGACTCCGCTGGTGGCTGGAGGATGAGACTGGCTCTTGCCAGAGCTCTTGTTACTCGTTCCTTCGTGCTGCTCCTGGACGAGTTCACCACCCACCCCGACCTGGAGCCTGTGTGTAGCTGGAAGAACGACAAGCTAAGCACATGCCGGTCCTCGTCTCCCACCCCCAGGACTTTCTGAATCGTGTCTGTACCGACATCATCCACATGCACAATCAGAAGCGAAAAGGAGTGGAAGCAGAGCAGGTAGTTGGGAGTGCCGTGTGAGGATGCGACCAGAGCTGGAGGGGAGCCAGATGAAGAGGTTTCGCTGGGCGCAGGGCCAGTCTGCACGCGAGGAACTGCACTGCTAGGCTTGGTCATGACAGTGCCCCGCTGGCCCCACAGCCCAGAGCAAGAACAAAACGATGGCATCAGCTGACAGGCTCATGAGCCACAGGACACTCGTCATTTTATTTTCCGTGTGGCAAGGTCCTTCCCTGTCACTGTGGTGCAGAATGTGACCTTCAGGTATCGACCGTACCTACGGTTTGGGACTGACCTGGACACACGAGTGGCTCTGGAAGGGCCCTGTGGAGTAGGGAAGTCAGCTGTCCTGAAGCTGCTAACTGGGGGGCCCCTCCCACAGATGGGATGATCTGAAAACACTCTCATGCCAGGGTCAGGTGCTACCAGCAGCATCTCTAAGAGTGGCTGGACTTGGTCCTCTCACCTTTGGGGTGCATGCTGAAGTGCTACTCAGATCAAGGAGAAGGAGGAAATGAGGCGGGCCATCGGGCAGTATGATTTCCCCGGGAAATGGCAGGCGAGCCCCATTCACAACCTGTCAGGTGGACACAGTGCCGCGTTTATGGGCCTGGCTGGCCTGGCAAAATCTCTACATGCCCTTCCTGGCTGAGCACACCAGTGTTCTGGATATTGAGCCCTTTGGAGCCCTGGCAGACGCCATCCGTGAGTTTGAGGCTGGTATGGTGCTAGTCATCCATGACTTCTCACTCATTCAGCAGGTTGCACAGGGAATTGGGGACGGAGAGATTTGGTCTGTAATCACTTAGTGGCCTGGACATGTCCTGGCTCAGAAGGAGCGCCTCAAGTCCCAGCTCATCAATGACCCCAGCTCACCAAGAGGACCCACAATGTGTGAGCCCTGTGCCCGGGCTGGGGTCAGGACCTCCTGCTGGGAACTTACAGCTGCTACCTGACCAGCTGCTCGGGTTAGGACCCCGGGGCTGCACTCTTGCACTGCTGCAGAACCGCTCCGCTGGCCTCTCCCTGGCCCTTCAACCTGCCTTTTCTGCACTGCCGTCTTATCTACAGCTGGGCAGTACCTGTCTGTTTCCTGCCCTTCCAGTTGCATGTGTCCATGTTTGGACTCCACTCATGCTGCTCTGCAGCCCATTACTGGTTTTCTTGTCCAAGAGGGATGCAGCCAGAGGTGCCTGAGGGTTAGCTCCAGTGCTCAGGCCCTGGATTTGGCCCTGAAGGAGCTTAGGAGCCTCATTTACTGGGTGTTGGTAATGCTGGAGGAGTACCCCCTAGCCCACTGTTCCTATTCCTTTTTGCTTCTGGTTTGAAGCTCTGGACCAGGGCCTTAGTCCTGGTCAGTTTTTAAATAATTAATTTGTAGACCTGTGTGACATCTACAAAACATCCAATAAAGAAAGAGGAAGCCACGGTTCCTGGGGAAAAAAAAAGGAGAAAAGTCAATCCTCCCTCTCCCCATCTGGGAGAATAGCTATGCCATAGTCCCTTATCCTTCTGGGATTTTTGGTCACGCACACACACACGTCCTGTGTGATTTTCAAGCTGCCAAATCTGGGACTCGAACTATATTCGAGTGGGACTCCAGGGTCCTAACCACTATCCTACCTACTTGCGCCTTTGATTTCTTTCTGGTCCCAGCTGAGTTTATTTGGTCTTAACTGCTTTCTAAACTTTAGGGACACAGGTAGAGCAGGATCGTGTTTCTTATGGCTGGCATCCTGAGGTCTAGACCCCAGCGTTTTGTTACTTTGTTCTCTTTTTTCCCTACTTGTTTCCCTGTCTTCACTCATTTTGTTTCCTTCTATAAGCACCTACTTTAATCTAGTTAATATGTATCTTTGGAAAGTATAGTGTTTCCTATAAATATAAGCTTGTAATTTTCATAAATCACGTTGGACTATACAACTCATTTTACATTTTTTCACCCTATATTTAAAAGATCTCTCTTTGTTTCCATATGCAATTTCAGTTCATTATTTCTGGCTGCTGTAAAGTATTTTATCATATGTATCACTCTTACCCATGTGTACTGTCTATTCATCATATTTATACCCTTCCCTACTGAAGCTACTTGAGTGTATTCAGCTCTGTGCACCATTAATGGGATGCAGTGGTAGACTTCCTTGGTGTCTGGTGAAAGTCCCTTTAAAGGGTGAGAGCGTATGAGGTGAGCCCTTGCTGTCAAGTAGCGGCCCACCAGCCACGTGGACAGTTTAGTTCGCTGAGCTTGGCGTGATTAGCTTGTTTGTGCTCGGCTTGGTTCTTGGAATGCAAACACGAGTACAGCCCTCTGCCCCTGGAGCTCGGCTGTGGCAGGACAGGTGGTGCAGAATGTGTGCTTATCTGCCTTTTGGCCATACCTGGAAGGGATGTTGTTCACATGGCGTTTGTGTCCTGAATCGTGATGACTGGGATGGGAGGGATGTCCTGTTGATAAGTCCTTTAGAACTGGTAAAATCGAAACTGGAAGATATTTCTTAGGAACATACATTAATTAAAAGTAGTATGAGGCAGCCTGATGCATAGCGATAAGAATATAAACAGTGCTATTTAGGAAAATAGAAAAAAACCACAGTTTCAGATCTTCACATTCTTACTAGAAAGACCAGTGAATAAATAGATGGGTAGGAAGCACCTGCATGCTTGGTGCCACTCATGCCAGAAAGCCTGCAATGGTTTTCGTTAGGCAGCAGTGCTGATGGGCCTGGGATGGAAACAAGTGAGTGAGGGGAGCCTCCCAGAGGAACTTCCTTGAGAAAGAACACTTAACTTGAGAGGGGCAAAAAAGTAAATAACAACAATGAAGTTCATGCCTTTCTTTCTCCCATGAACAAGTGAGTGAGAGGGGAGGGAGAAGTATGGTTTAGCATACTCAGGGAGGTCTCTGGACACTGCCAATCACATGGGAATCAAATGGTGCTCACGTGACAGTCGTGCACTTATCCCATGGGAACCACTGAGAACCAGGTGCTGAGCATGTGGCACTCACGTGACTTTTACGTGCTAATCACATAGGAATCACATGGCAGTCATGTGGTGATCATGTGAGTCACACAGGGAAATGCATGTGTCGTGTGAATTACATGCTAACGATGTGAGGACCAATGATGTCATATACACTACATGCTAATAACATGAATGGCGTGTGGTGATATGCGAGTTGAGTGACTTGATCCACTAGTGGCATCCTAGTGATGTGATGACATAACTCCTGATTGCTGTGTGCTCACTTGTGATGCCAGCACCTGCCACGTCTCCTGATGCCACGTCTCTGGGTGCCACGCCACCGCCTGTCACACCTCAGTGCCGCATCTCCAGGAGCCTCAGCACCACCTGCCATTGCCTTCGCGTGCTGCAGCTCTGAGTGCCGTGTCTCCTGGAGCCAAGCCACTACCTCCCACATCACCTGGTGCCATGCCTCCATGTTACTGGTGTGTCACTATCATGTAACTCACATGACTGTGCATGCCACTAGTATGTAGGTTGCATGTCACTGACATGTAACTTACATGCCACACATATTAGCATGTTGGCACATCGCTAACATGTAACTCACATGATGTCATGTGTCAACCGTATGTTCACATCTCACTATCATGCCAGTGACATGGCATGTGACATCACACCACTCACATGTTGCTCACACATAATCCATGTGCCATCATGCATCAATTGCATGTCACAAACATGTAACTCAAATGACATTACACATCTCTAGCATTTCCATCACACATCATTAGTGTGTTACTACCAACGTGCACACATATCACATACCCACATGTTGCTAGTGTGTTGCTCACATGTTTTATATGTAGTCAATATGATATTGCCTGCTATTTACATGTTGTCACATAGCACTTGTATGTAATATAGATGGGTTGATGTGTTGTCCCACAAGACTTAACACTTAAATGTCCCTCTTGCCTCTCAGGCTAGAACTGTTGCTCTGTGCACAAGGGTCATAGATGCAGAGTTTGATCTTCGTACCTCCCTAGCAGGAGCCATCCACACAGATGGCCTGGACACTGCGTTGCCAGTCCCCATCACTTCCCCCTCTAACCGTGTCCAGGTTGCTGGCTAGCTCTCTCAGCCGACAATCTGTTGATGTGTTCTCAGGAAGATTCAGCCATTAACGCGGCGAAGCCTGGGTATCAATAATGAGAAGGGAGTGATCTGACAGGATGCTGAAGGCATGAAAAATGTAGCTGTCGGGTTAAACTCTACAGATGCAGTCAGTGGCAGATAAGACTGCAGGAACACGAGCTTGAGAAATCTTCAGGCTGTAAAGGCAAAAGCTGGAGGAGACGGTAAGAAGGCAGAAGGTCGGGAGATCCAGTGTACGAATAGTAGGGAGACCAGTAAGAGGCGCACCCAGACATCGTTCTAAGAAGTGATAGAAGAAAGCAGTGCTGGCCCAAAATGAACAGAGAGCAGTACGAAATATTTCCTGCTGGACTTCCCAAAACTGGAGGCATGTCTGCTGGACATCATGAAGAGGACTGGAGTGAGAGAGACAGAGAGCGCCCACACCTACAGTCTCCTCCCGTGAGAGCGCAGTGTGCCTGGGTCATGAATGGAAGAGACGCTCTTGTTAACTCCCACTAACACCTTCTGCCTCTGAAAAGCAAGGCTTCTCCCTGTAAGAAAGCACAGTCGACCAGGAAAACCGCACAGGACGGTATGTTCATTACAAAAGAGAACGCAGAATTACCAGCAGCCACAGATAATAAGATTGTCTACCTAAGATCTAAGAACAGTCCCTGAAAGCCTGTCCGAAGTGACAGTTACGTAGTTGGTTACAACCTAAATTACTGAAACCAGTAATTCTTCAGTGTTCAAGCAACACCTACATAGAAACTGTAATGGGAAAAAAAAAATCCCTTAAGTATTTAGATAGGAAGGAAGAAAAATGTAAAATATTATTTATTAAAAACTTATTTTTATCACAGAGCATAAAGAACCTAAAAAAGTAGAGATGCTAAGCATATTACTTTTATTTTTCAAAAGAATTATTTTATCTTATCTTTTTTTTTTAAGAGATTTTTGCCGTAGGGTATGTGCACTCACTGGAGAGAGAGAGACAGACAGAGAGTGAGAAATCACCCTCCCCCCGACCAGGGAGAATGGCCACATGTCAGTCCCTTCTCCGCCATTCTCCTCTCGCGATTTTGGGCATGCATGCACACGAGCCCAGCATGAGTTTTAAGCCACCGGGTCTGGGACTTGAACCATGGTCAGCCGTGTGGGGATCCAGCAACTTAACCATTAGGTCATCTGCTGGTCCCTCTTAAAATTATTTTTTAATTTGCTATAGGGGACGCACAATTACCAGAGTGAGACAGAGAGAGGAAAAGTGAGAAAGCAAACCACCAGGTCTAGGACTCAAACTGTAGTTGGCTGTGTGGGAGTCCAGCCCTTAATCACCACACCACCTACTGGCCCCAAGCTTATTTCTGATAAGGAAGACTGTATTTTTTAGATCCTTCCCAAATTTATTAATTTAATGCAATTCCAGTCAAAATCCTAATTAGCTTCCTTTTATTCATAGATAGAGTGGAACAGGGGAATTTAACAAAATTTGCTTGGAATTGAGCATTAATAATTTTAAAATAAAAATTTAAAGGAATTATGAAATTGGAATTACATTATCATGTGGTAGATTTTTATAAGCCTGTAATAATTATAATCATGATAATTTTAAGTAGAACAAGCTAGAGTTCTGACAAGAAATATTCATGTATGCTAGTGATGTGACTTCAGTTCACTGAAAAAAGAAATTAGTGAACAGTTCTAGGAACATCAATTTATAAATCACAAGGATATAAAATTAGAGTTGCAGTTCACACCTTAAGCTAAGATTTCATACGAATAAAATAAACTTTTTAAATTGGAATAAAAAATCTTGGGGGAAATGTATGGGTAAATATCTAGTCACATAGTGGAGAAAGCCTTTCCCATTTTTATTATTTAAGAAAGTATTTCTTCTTATAGCAGCATTACAGAGTTATTAGAAAAAAGAAATGTATGAGCATGAACAAGACCAAAAAATACCCAGAATTCTACCAATCCGGAACACCCTTGATAGCTGTTAGTTTATATAAGGGGACTCTTGTTAATATAAAATTAAACAAAGAAGTCCAAAATAAAAGGTGATCAGCCTAGCTGTATAAAAAAATAAATGTGTCAAATACCAATAACAAAATTAAAAACCAATGTCAAATATGAAAGAATATTTATGCAACACAATAAAAACTTAACACCTTTCATGCATGAAGAGCTTTTACTTATTTTTTATTTTTGCCAGAGGACTTGTGCTCTTTCCAGACAGAGAGGGAAAGTGAGAAAGCACTGTGCCTGGGGAATGTTCATGTCACAGCCTCTTCCTCTCCATCTCTCCTGCCTCTCAGGATTTGGGCACATGCACATGTGTGCCTGGGGTGTTTCTGGAGCCTCCAGCTCCAAGTCTGAAATCAGAGTTGGCCCTGTGGGGTCTGGCTGCCTTGACCACAGAGCCAGCCCAAGGACTGTTTCAAGTCAATGAGAAAACGAATGCCTCAGTAGGAAAATGGATAGGTAAAGATAAACATAGAAACAACCAATAACTGTAAAAAAAAAAAAAAATCGTCTATCTCCTTAGTAAACAAATTGAAAAAGAAAACAACACGTTACTTTTTTTTTAAAGATTTTTGCTCTAGTGCATGCATTCACCAGAGAGACAGAAGACATAAAGTGAGAGATCATCCCCCGGGGGGAATGGGGGAATGGCCACACCGCAGTCCCTTCTCCTCCCTTCTTCTTAGGATTTTGGGCATGTATACATATATGCCCATGTGAGTTTCAAGCCACCAGGTCTGGGACTTGAACTGCAGTTGGCTCTGTGGGTCCTGCTGACCCCCTGAGTTACCTTTTTTTTTTTTTTTTTTTTTAAGAAAATGAGATGCCTTTTTAAAATCTACATGACTTGTAATTCTTTTGTTTTCCTTTTATAATTTTCATATATATATGTATATATATATTATTATTATTCATACATTAAATTGCTATACATCATTTAGATCGTGAAGAGATTTTACCCAGCGTGAGATACACCTCAGTCCAGCCCAGTTGAGACCACCATACACATCCTCGTCAACAGATAATAAACCTTATCTGTGTCCCACAAGTGTCTTACCTCTCCATTTTCCCTCCAAATTTCCCATGTTCCCCCTCACACTCTTTTTCCACTTTGTCTCTAGTGTCCATTACAATTTTTAATACTTTTATGTTCTCCAGTCTTTCAGTCTCTACCATAGAGTGCGGACAGTCGGTATATGTTAAGTGGAGACATGCAATGTCTCTTTCATAGCCTGACTTGTTTCACTCAGCAATAAATCTTCCATATTCATCCACTTTCTATCAAATTCCAGGGCCTTGTTTTTAATGGCCGAATAGTATTCCATGGAGTATATATGCCACAATTTTTCAGTCCATTCATCTGTTTGTGGACATTTGGGTTGGTTCCATGTCTTAGCAATCATGAATAAGGCTTCAATGAATATAGATGTACAAGTGCTTTCTTTAAAAAAATGATAATGGGGACCAGCACATGATATAATAGTTGCATCACTAGATTCCCACGTAATTGAGAGTGGTTCCAGTCTCAGCCCCTGCAGCTTAAAATTCATGTCAGGAGATGGGACCCACAGATGGTGTAATAGTTATATCGCTGGATTCCCACGTAGTCGACCATGGTTCAAGTCCTGGATCTGGCAGCTTGAAACTCACGCTGGGCATGTGTACATGTGTAACCAAGATCCTGAGAGGAGAATAGAGGAGAAGGGATTGTGATATGGCCATCCCCGTGGGGGGGGGGGGGGTGGGGTATTTCTCACTTTCTGTCTATCTGTCTCTGTCTTTCTGGCAAGCACATGTGCCCTATAGCAAAAATCTCTCTTTAAAAAAAAAATCATACCAGGTACATGTGTATGCTTAAGATCCCTAGAGGAGAATGGATGAGAAGGCATTGTGGTGTGACCATCCCCCCGGGAGGTGATTTCACACTTTTTATCTCTTTCTCTCTCTCTCTTTCTCTCTCTCTCTCTGTCCTTCTAGCAAGTGCACATGCCCTATAGCAAAAATCTCTCTCAGGAAAAAAAAAAAAAAGATACCGCCATCGTGGGAGAGAGCGTTAACCATCATTAGTTAATAATATTTATTTTTTCCTCTAACTTTTTTATTTTAAAGAATACAACAAAAAATATTATACAGTGATGATGAACAGTAGTCCTCCGTTTGTGATTTGTGCACTTTTCACAGTCAACTATGATCTGAAAATAGTAAAAAGTTTCTGAAATAAACAGTGATAAATTTAATAGCATAATGACATCTCGTATGGCTGGGCACAGTCCCACGTGGGACCCAGCATAACTTTCGTCCGGCTTATCCTTGTGCCCTCGCCTGTTAGTCTCTCATGTCTGTCTAGGGTGTTGGGTCAACTGTGGCGGTATGCAGTGCCTGTGTTCGATTACCTTAGTGCAATAATTCGAGCTCCAGAGCTCAAGGGCAGTGATGCTAGCTTATGGTTATCATTGTTCTGTCTTATTGTTGTTGTTAACCTCTTACTATGCCTGTTGCATAAATTAAGCTTTATCAAAGCAAAGCATGTGTCGGGAAAAACATAGTATATATAGGCTCCAGTGCTATCTATGATTTCCGGCATCCACTGGGGATCTTGGAACGTATTTCCCGCAGATACGGGGGGAAATGCTAGGCCTTCCCTTCTGTCTTGTGGTTCAGAGGGTTTGTGCACAACTCTTAAATTAGAATCAAGATGTTAGTTAATGACTAGTAAAATTGATTAAGGAAGCAAATCATTCTTTTTCTCAAGTTAGAAAGAACTGTATTTGGCATTTTCCCTATCGTCCTGTTTTCTTCTGTGAAAGAAACTATAGAAACCTGCTTTAGTGCATCATTGATAAATTTGGTGCTGTAAGGAAACATTTTGACTCTTGTTATGTGGTTCTTCCCTTACCACTAATGTGGAAAAACTCAGTATGGTTCAAGGAATGGGCAAGTCCAGGGCACCCTAGCTAATGAACGTGCTATGTAGCAGTAGAATGTATTCCGATTTTTCTCTTCTGACCTGTCTTTCTGACTGGCTTGATTATACCAAGTGTAGAACACTTACAAACTAACTCACCCTAACTTAGGTGAAAGATACAGTGGTATAGAGTGCGCTGGTTGGCAGAGAAGGGGGAGAATGTCAGGCCGTGTTTCAGACTTAACTATAAACAGTCAGAAATTGACTAAGCCCTTTATTATCTGGAAACATTACTTGAATGTTCTGTTAGCCAAGAACAGTAACCTTTGCTTCGATCATCAGTGTTTGGCCTCTAATCTTTTTTTCCATAGGATGCATGTGCTCACCAGAGAGAGACGGTGAGAGAAAAAATGAGAAATAACCCCCCAGGTGGGGGTGGCCATGCCACAGTCCCTTCTCTTCCAGTCTTCTCCTGGGATTTTGGGCATGCACACACTCACACTCCTGGTGTGATTTTCAAGCCACTGAGTCCAGGACTCAAACTGCAGTTGGCCATGTGGGAGTCCAGCGCCTTAACCACTATGCCACCTGCTGGCCCCAGCCTCTAATATTTCTAATAGATTCCAAATCATGCCTTACAGGTAAATTGCAAATGTGTAGTAGCGAGGGACCAGCAGTTAGCGTAATGGCTATGTCGCTGGACTCCCACATAGTCGACCGCAGTTCGAGTCCCGGACCCGGTGGCTTAAACTCACGCCGGGCGCGTGTGCGTGAGTGCCCAAGATCCTGGGAGGAGAATGGAGGAGAAGGGATTGCAGCGTGGCCATCCCCCCTGGGGGGTGATTTCTCGCTTTCTGTCTCTCTGTCTCTCTCTGTCTGTCTGGCGAGCGCATGCGCCCTATAGCAAAAACCTCTCCAAAAAAAAAAATGTGTAGTAGCATTTGTTCTGTCAACAGCAAAATTATTTCATAGCCTGTTGGCCATGCTTTATTTCATTAATTAAAAATAAATATTGTTTCTTTTTTCATGAAAATAGAGAAATCTTAAATTTACATTCTACGGAAATGTAATACATGAACTGTTTTTGTACTCTAAAGGTTTCTATATCCTTCTATTTCTTTCTATACATACTTAGCACCTTGCATAGTAAATAAATTTTTTACCATTTGACTTGTTTTTCTTTGTTTGCCTAATTGGCATGCAGATTTTTTTGTTTAGGTTTATTTCTTTCTTTTGTAAGAGAGAGGTACCTTTGGTGGGATCTTCTCACCCCCACCCTTCTCCCAGCCCTGCAGCCAGCCAGGATTGTGGGTACAACGGGGACATGAACCCGGCTTTAGCATTGCACAACAGCATCCCAACTGCCTGTGCCACCTCAGCTGGGCCAGCATGCACATTTTCAGTGCAGCTTTCCAGTGACCCAGAACTGGTGTTTTTGTCGTTGCTTTGTGAATGTTTAAGTAAAAATAATTCCTTTGTTTCAAAAACAGCTATCTTGTCTGTGATGTTAATGGTTTTTGAATTGCCTAATTGCTTTTCTGTGAGTAGTGTGTGGCACTATAGAAAGAGTCGACTTTGCCACCGCACAGACTGAGTGGCACTGTGGTACTGCACTGAATAGCTGTCCAAATGGTCTAGTGAACTGCCCGCATTGTCGATTTCTGGTTAGTGCCTCTGGGTTACCCTCATCTGTAGGAGGGCTCCCTGCCTCGGAGATGGTAAGCAGCCCTTCTGTTTTCCTTACTTTACACTTGAAATCTTTTTTTTTATTTATTTATTTCTAGGTTTTTACCATAGGGTGCATGCATTGTCTGGAGAGAGACAGAGAGAAAGAGAGACTCGCCACCCCAGGGGGAATGGCCATGCTGCCATTCCTTCTCCTTCCTATCCTTCCTGGGATGTGGTGTGCGCATGCACGCGCGCCCAGCATGATTTTCAAGCTGCCAGTTCCGAGACTTGAACCAGTCAGCCATTTGCAAATCCAACACTAACACTCAACCTGCTGGCCCCAAATCTGTCTTCTTTATTGAATAGAACTTTAGGTGACTTTGTAACCATTTAAGGTAATTTTCATAAGGAGCACTTTCCAATGGTATATGAAAAGAATATAAATTGCCAGATTTGTTCTACATGGCATCAGATTTTCAACTGAGGTCTTATTGTTTTCATTCTTTTTGACGATGTTTATGGGGGACCAGCAGATGTCATAATTGTTACATCGCTGTACTTTCACATGGCCGAATGTGGTTCAAATCCCAGACCCAGAGGCTTGAAACTTACACCAGGTGTGTGTGCATGTGTACCCCATATCTCAAGAGGAAAATGGAAGAGTAGGGATTCCAGAATGGCCATCCCTCAGGGGGGTGATTTTTCAGTTTCTGTTTCTCTGCCTCTCCTTCGAGCACCTGCGTCCTATAGCAAAAATCTCTCTCTCTCCCTTTCTCTTTTTTTAAAAAAGATGTTTATGTTAAAATGTTATAGTACTTTTGAAAGAAATAAGTAATTGTGCCAGATACCCTGCAAGATCCTTATCTCTAATGCCACAAATGTATGAAGTAGTTCCTTTTTTTTTCTACTAAAGAGGAAATTGAAGATCAAATTAGGAAAGCTTTTTAAAAATGTGTATGTGCTGATGGTCCAATCAGTGGATTAAAGTCTACGTGGAATATTGTAAAGTGATCTTTTGCCGTGCTATTGGTGAGTGGAGATTCCATTATCAGATTGGCACGCTCTCCACTGGGACGGCAGAGTAATGGTGTCCCGGGGGCTGGGAGGGTGCCGAGCTGCTGCCGTCACTTCTGCTACCGAAGCATCCTCGAAGTCAGTGTGAATGTTGCCATTTGAGGGTACTTTCATCAGTGTGTTCTTCTTTGATTTCTTCTTCCATAATGTATGCATCAATTAATTCTTAAATCTTCAAAGTGTGAGTACCTTCCATAATTTTGTTTTATCTTTGACTTGTAATAATCCCATTTTTTTCCTTAAACAGACTTTATAGTGATTCTGTTTACATCTAAAGAAAGATCTAGCCTCTTTCTGATTTTTCTCTTATAAATGGTCTAGTATTTTAGTTTTTCAGAGTTGACATAAAAGAATCCAACAATAATAGAAATATGTGGAGTTTTTTCCTGTTAAATAGGAATATTTATTATGGTCTTAGTGTACTTTATTATTGTTGACATCAGAAGTTATAAAAGGGGACTCGTTTCATAATTACCTGCCTCTTATTTACATGAAATAGGAGTGTTAAAGAAATGCAGAGAGGGAACCAGCAGTTAGCGTAATGGCTATGTCGCTGGACTCCCACGTAGTCGACTGCGGTTCGCGTCCCAGACCCGGTGGCTTAAAACTCACGCCGGGCGCGTGTGCGTGCGTGCCCAAGATCCCGAGAGGAGAATAGAGGAGAAGCAATTGCGGTGTGACCGTCCCCCCTGGGGGGTGATTTCTCGCTTTCTGTCTCTATGTCTCTCTCTGTCTGTCTGGCGAGCGCACGCGCCCTATAGCAAAAATCTCTCCAAAAAAAAAAAAAAAAAGAAAAAGAAATACGGAGAGATACTTACAATAAATTAGAGCCAAGTTTGAGTTTTTATTTTATTGATATAGGAATTTACAATAATTCATTGAATTATTTCTTTATTTAACTGGCTGGTTTCAGTTTAAGTATACCTTGGCCCTGCAGTAATTTACTTAACTGAGAACCCTAATTTGGTAAGCACAGGGACCAGTTTCAACTAATGTCCAAATACTTGATTCTGTAGTATTAAGATATTAATAGACTATTTACCATCCTGTTGGTAGTTGTCTGGAAACACATTTTAGTACTAAAATCCCTAGTTGTTTTTTAACTTCTAAAATCTGGGCTACTGGTTTGTAATCTTTTCAAAGTAGAATTTGTCCAATGGTATTATTAATTATTGTGGAAAACAACACTGCATCAGAATGTTTGGATTTTGTTGGTACGTTCTAAAAGCTTGCTTTAAATGATAGTCAAAGGTATTTTATAAGTATTCTTAGATGCCATTTGTTGTTGAATATGTTCGCTTGAGGCAAATAATAGTGGGCGCTACTGGGACTAGTTTGCCTTCCTGAACTTAAGCGCTGAAGATTTTCCAAATGTAGTACATGAATGAGCTTTTCTTAAAACTATCTGCCTATATATAGCACAAGGTCATTTTTCACCAGTAATTTTTTTTTTACACATCACACATGTCACGTTATTTGCTAAATAGAATAACACCAACATTTAGACCCTGGCTGATGCTGTTGGGGAAAATATTAGACTGACAATTTCAGAACTATCTTAACTAACCTTAGGGAGTTACCCTTCCAACATTGGTAGGGTATTAGATGTGGGAACCAACAACGATTTTTTTTTCTCTTAGATTACAATTTAGGAAGTATCTGCATTAAGAAAATGTTCTCTGCATCTAGAAAATGCTGTTTTTAGATGGAAAGTGCAGATTTAAACAGGGAGAGGGAGCTCTTCATTTCATTTATGGCAGGAAAAAAATAAAGATCCATTTTCACTATTATTAACTGGGTGTAGCTTTATTTTAAAATAAGTCTGGCATGTCTGTTTCTGTTGGAGATATTCTTTTATTTCCCCTAATTTAACATTTCTACATTTGATTATCTATTTGGAAGATTATCAAGACCAAGGGCATTATGCTCTGTCAATGTGAGAGTGGCTAGAAGTGTTTGTTATTGATGTTTTAAGAATCCCCTTTATCAAAGTTAATAGGCCGCTAATGTTGGAGTTCATGATGTCATTTCTAAACTCTGAAGATGAATCTTGCGGGGAGGGGAGGGAGAAGGGGAGGTTAAGTGCTCAAGATAGATGCCCTGAACGGTTTAGCACGTGGGGAGGTTTTGTCGCCTGTAATCTATGGAGAATATTTCGAGATCACATTTCTTTTGCAATTTAGAGTGTGTTTAGTAATCAAATTCTAACTGTAGAGTTAAATTTCTAAGTTATAGAAGTCAGATTCTTCTACTGTTATAGTTTACTTCTCAAAAATGACAATTTATGCCAGTTCTCTTTTACATTCATACCATTACCTTATATTTGTAATTATTTTTCCATCATAATCCATCCTTTAAAACTAATTTTATTTCATGTAATTTAACTAAAATTTGCATTGATTATATTTCAGGATGAACTAAATTCCTAAATTCCTGGTCACTGAGAGAGCGGGCCTTGGAAAAACAGTGGGTAGGACATAGCTGGATTTTCACATCCCAGTTAGAAAAATCGTCGTTGAAACTTAAGCTGAGAAGATTTGGTTTGTACATTATTGAAGGAAAGTAAATCGAGAGACGTTGCATACACCTTTTTAAAATCAGTTCCAAAATAGAAAGGTAGAACTTTCTCTTGGGAACTTTAATTTGCCAAGAAAGCGTAGACTTTGCAAAGAGGTTGACTGCTTCTGGTTTTTCAGTGGCTTTATTGCTGCTCACTTATTCTTTCTGTGAAAGTGCTCTGACAGCTCAGCTCCTCCTCTTTGCCATGGTTACAGTAAGGGGAGGGTTTTCAAAGAATGTATTCTAGCTGGTTTTTTGTTTCTGTGTTTTTCTCATATTATCTTCAGATTTCATTCTACATGAAACCTAAGAACTATTAAATCAGTTTGACACATCACTACTCCCCTTCAAACTATCTTATAAACACCAAGTGGGACAAATATTTCAGGATTTTTCTACTTGGATTAGGGTGCAATAATAGAAATTATTTTTAGCCAATATGAAAAGCTCACTGTGGCTAGGTTTAATAATGCACTCAGCAAACACGTATTGAGCTCATATTCCATAACCAGGCACTAGCAGTGCAGAGACAAGTAAGACACGATTCCCTGCCTTGGAGAACACTTGTTCTACCTCTGACATCGGCACAAAGAAAAAAGAGCTCAACTAGCTGGTCTAGGTAAGGTTATTTCACTCCCAGGTGTGAAAGCTCGTGAACCACAGAGGCAGAGCACAAATTGTTGGTATTGACATTGTGTTTCATTTCGTCTAGGAAAACGAGGGAATAAACTTCAACTGAGTAGTGGACTTACTCCTTTAGAGGAATTAGGAGTGATTATTGAGTATCTTTTCAAAAAATAAATAAAATTAAACAATTCTTCAAAATATATATGGAACAGGGACCAGCAGTTAGCGTAATGGCTGTGTCGCTGGACTCCCATGCAGTCGACCGCAGTTCGAGTCCTGGACCGGGTGGCTTAAACTCATGCCGGGCTCATGTGCGTGCGTGCCCAAGATCCTGGGAGGAGAATGGAGGAGAAGGGATTGTGGCGTGGCCATCCCCCTGGGGGGTGATTTCTCACTTTCTATCTCTCTGTCTCTATCTGGCTGGTGAGTGCGCGCGCCCTATAGCAAAAACCTCTCCAAAGGAAAAAAAAAAAAAAAAAAAAATATATATATATATATATATATATATATGGAACAAAAATACATGTACATAAACATTTATTTATTTAATTTATTGATTATTTTTTTAATTTGACTGGGGGCGTGGCAGGGAGTGAGAAAGCAAGCCGCCAGGTCCGGGACTCAGACTTTGGTCGGCCATGTGGGAGTCCAGCACCTTAACCACCATGCCACCTTTCAGCTTGATTATTCAGTATCTTAACTTTTCTGCGTGTCTTACAGTAGATAGGCATCATGCCCAACCCTAGGGCTACAGTGTTTTCTCTTGAGCAGGTCAGTGGGAGAGACAGCTACATTTACAAATAGTGACAGTCTGGTAGGAGTAGACATTGTGTCGTCGAGTTCTGCACCGAGTGATATTTCTTCAAGGCAGTGACTAGGGAATAGAGAGAAACGCGTCAAAAGTCATGGCTGACTGAGGGAGACAGCTAATCTTACCTCGGAGAATCTTTGAGAAGCTCTTATTTGCTTTTACGTCATATATTAGTAATTTCAGTGGCAATTACCAAGAGAAAAATCAAAGTAAAATATAACTACAAGAATTTTTTGTTATGTAGCAGGCATTTTGGAATTGTAATAAAACCTCTTGTTGGCCTTGCTCAGCAGTTAAACCTTTCATGATACTTCGTCTCGGGAGGGCACAGCTTCCCACTGTGCCGAGAAAGTGAACAACGAAGGAGTGAAGGCTGTCCGCGATCTGTACCGCCAGGCATGGCGCTCAGTTTGCTGTACTCTCAGTGGGTGTGTTTGTGAATTGTCATCAAAAGGCTGAGAACACTGGGAAAACCGTCTCATGGGGCAGAATAAATGTGAAAGGGATTGATCCTACCCAAAACTAGATTACGGAGGTCCATGACCAGTATTTTTTTTTCATGTGTTGGTCAGTTGAGACAGTAGTTAGTATCGTTGCTTATTTTTGAAAACATCTTGAAAAAGCAAAGCACTGCAGAGTACCTGTTGGCCCATGCTCTGTGTCTGTCTGTTGGCTCAAGTACACTTTCTCTTAGTGTCTTGAGTTACTCCTAGAATCCTCTGTCCATCTAGCAAAGGTTTCTTGTCTGGCCGATAGCCAGTTTGGCCTCCTTTAATTACTTCTATTTAGAAACTTCCAAAATTAGTGATTAACTCTGGTTACTTCAGAGAAATGACTTTAGTTACTCAGTATATACTTTTTTCCTTATATTTGAGTTTTTTTCCAACAATTTACTCCTTTTGAAATTAAAGGCATTTGTAGATCACTTAGAAGATCTGAACCTTGAATTTTACAGTGTGTGTTTGTTTGTTGTTTAAAGAGGTTTTTGCTATAGGGTGTGTGCGCTCACAAGAAAGAGAGACAGAAAGCAAGAAATCACACCCCCAGGGGGGATGGCCACGCCGCAATCCCTTCTCCTCCATTCTCCTCTCGGGATCTTGGGCACGCACGCACACGCACCCAGCGTGAGTTTAAGCCACCAGATCCGGGACTCGAACCACGGTCGACTACATGGAAGTCCAGCGACACAGTCATTATGCTCACTGCTGGTCTCTTGAATGTTAAGCCGCTGGGTCCAGGACTCAAAACGCAGTCAATTACATGGGAGTCCAACAACTTACCCGTTAGGCCATCGGCTGGGCCCATGTCCTTTCTAAGTATTTTTTTCCCTCCAGGAAGAAAAACCCCGGTTCTTCGTGTATCGAAACTTCACATCCTTTTATCATTTTATTTGATGTATCAAACTTTAACGCTGGAGATGTTCTGGATTATTCACCACTCTGTCTCCTCCCACTGCTATCAGTCAGAAAGGCGGTTTTTTATATATATATTTTATATATATATATTATATATATATGGTGAATCAGTAATACACAAGAGTAGTTTAGTGAAAGAACTTAGGAAATACTATTTGATGTCTGACTCACAGATAAGGAAAAGCTGTCTCTCCAGCTGTGTGTGTGTGTGTGTGTGTGTATGTGTGTATGGGAGTGAGGAGAGAGGGTAGTTAGGTGATAGGACTGGTACAGGTGATGACTGATCTGATGTGTGACTACTTCCTTCATTTTATGACACTATTACATTTGCATATTACTATCATTTTCGATCTGTGATCATCTGCTCAATTTCATAAATACAACGTAGTCAGTGTTTTGCCACCCGTAACCTGGGGATTGTTGTTTTTTGGAGCTGGAGAGGTGTTTTTTCCCTTGCTGGAAAATGCATGAATTACAGCTTGTGGCGGCCTTCTGTGTCTCCCTCCTGATGCTGTAGGACTACGATTTACCGCGTTCCTCCTGACTGTAGGACTACGATTTACCGCCTGCTGCTTGACTTGGGAGAGTCGGAAGCCGTGGTGGCGGCCGAATGTTCGTGACCTCTGAGGATGATTTGTCAGGGGGTTTGAAAGTTTCTCCTTTAACTTTTCCCTTAACTTACTCTTGGATTAAACCTCTACGAATGAGAAAAGACACATTCCTCCTAGTGATAACATAACTTGTACCTTCCTGATCATTGGTAGTTTAAATGTTAAAATACTTATATCAAGGGGACCAGCAGGTAGCATAGTAGTTAAGGCACTCAACTCCTACATGGCCTACCACAGTTTGAGTCCTAGACCTGGCGACTTGAAAATCATGCCAGGCGTGTGTCTATGAGCACTCAAAATTCCAGGAGGAAACGGAGGAGAAGGGATTATGGCATGGTCATTCCTCCTGTGGGGTGATTTCTCACTTTCCCTCTCACCGTCTCTCTCTCTCTCTCTCTGTCTCTCTGGCGAGTACACATGCCCTGTGGCAAAAACCTTTAAAAAGAATTCAATGAAAATTATAAAATGATTTTATAAGTGATTTACTTCCAACCAAATTGGAAAATGAATACTCCCTTTTCCCTGACGTTTGTGCTTACTTGTGCTCCTCAAACCCAAGCATTTCACATGGAATTGGTACCTTTCCAAAGGACAGCTTTTTCTGGATGGGGAGGGGGCTCTGATTTTATTTTTAAACAGCAAAACTTTTTTTTAAATATATAACATTTTTAGTTTATTTTATTTCTGATGGAGAGCATGTGCCCACGAGAGAGAAGTACCCCAACAGGGCCAGCACCCCGTGACTCCCACCACCAGCCCTGCTGCCCGTCTGGTTCCGGGGCACTCATGTCCCCACCTGGTGAGTTTCAGGTCCACCTGTGGCCTCCAGCATCCCAGTTTATTACAGTCCTCAGCCACCAGACCGTGCCACAGAGGCTGGGCCTCCATAACAAAACCTCTGCGCCATGGCATCTTGTTGACAGCT
Organism: Tupaia tana; assembly: GCA_026018925.1. NCBI lineage: Eukaryota > Metazoa > Chordata > Mammalia > Scandentia > Tupaiidae > Tupaia > Tupaia tana. The sequence goes on from JAKSZU010000028.1 coordinate 3,076,959, forward strand.
TTGAGCAGGCGTTTCAGCATTAGCAGTGTCCCCTCCAATGGTTGAGCTTTTTCCCTTCCCCCTCACCGTAACATTTGCTGAAAAGAGCAGGACCAGAAAAGGTCTCCATGTAACATAAGCAAGCATTTAATTAAGGGGTAATGTCTGTGGTAGCGGAGCATGGGAAGTGAAACAGAGATGCTTAATCAGCCACAAAAGCTATTTACTGCTTCGTAAACCTCAAAGCTCAGCGTCATAAATATTATTACTGTTCTAGGACTTCAGAAAAGCAGTGAAATATCAAAACTGATTTTTCTCTACTGGTGAAGTACGGATGGTTTTCCTCCTAATAGAACCCGTAATGAAGCTAATATTTGGGAGAAGCATACGTAACTGGAATTTATTAACTAGAATATGATCAGGAGAGACTTAAGTACAAATGAGGGGTATGATGAAAATGAAGCAAGGAGGGAAACGTTTATGTCTATTAGTGCGAAGTTACCTGAGGCGAGTGCCCACAGTGGCAACATGCACTCACCCCGCCCGGGGAGCGCGGCTCAGGGCTGCCGTCCCGTGCGCAGTACCGTGCACGGTGCGGTGCGCGGCGGCCGTCCTGTGGGCTCAGTTCGCTCCAGTTTTAAGAATGAGGGTATAGACGCTGCGAGCGATGACATCTTACAGGTGTGTCTGACTTGCTGTGCTCTTTCCAGTCTTTCACACTATCGACCAGATCAAAGTTCACATTTAAATAGCCGTTTCAAAATACTCGTGCTGCTGGTTACCTGTTAGTGTATCTAATTGTGCCATGTTAATCCTTAAATGTTTATCCTTTTATTCTTCCATAGTCAACATTCATTAAGCAGCTAGTATATTTCTAACACTTGCTACCTATGAGGACTGTAAATAAACACCAAGACCCCACCTTTCCTCTCACAACTTGCAAACTAAATATTCTAACCATATATTTAAAAAAAATTTGAGGAGAGAGTCAGAGAGTAAGGTTCCCTTTTCCAATATTTTGTGACTATTTACCAGACCCTTTGGAAACTCTCCCCGTTGTGTTGAGATGGAGAAGTACACACACAGAGAAAATATACAATCTAATTGACATGTGTGTGAGCTAGTTTACAAGGGCAAATAAGGAAGAAGTTCTTAGTCTAGCTGAAATGCTCTGAAAGAGGGAATTCTGTGCATTTGGGACCTAGAAGAGGTAGTCAGTGTAAGACTTCCCGAAGGAGAGATTTTACAGATAAACTGTCATTCAAGCCACTGCACAGAAAAGCTGGTTAGAACGGAAGGAAAGGCTTTTGTAGGAACGGCAACATTCTGTTCATTTTGTATCTGTCATTGCTTACACCTTCTCTCCTGATGCTCTTCTAAGACTATCAGTCTTTTACTCTTCATGCTTCCCAGAACACCCTGTGTTCTTTGTGAAAATGTCAGTATCAGAAGTTAAAGAGTGAGTCCTTGAGCTGGCCCTGGGGTGCAGTAGTTAAGACAGCCAGCTCTCCCATGGCCAATGGCAGTGTGCACCCCGGATTTTGTGGCTTGAAGAATATGCTGGGTACATGTTTGTGTGCCCAAACTCCTGACAAGACGAAGCATGGAGGAAAAAGGATTGCAGCATCACTCATGTCACCCAGCATCACCCACCATCACCCACTGTCCCATTAGGGATTGCTTTCTCTGTCTCTCTCTGTCTGACAAGTGCATGTATCCTCTGGCAATTAAAAAAGGGGGGGTAAGATAAGGGGGGAAGTTTAGATGGTTGAGGCTTTTTATTTTTTTCCCTTTTTTAAGGAGATTTTTTCCTATAGGGCATGTGTGCTCACCAGAGAGGCAGAAAGCAAGAAATCATTCCCCAGGGGAAATGGCCATGCTGCACTCCCTTCTCCTCCACTCTCCTCTCAGGATCTTGGACACACATGCACACATGCCTGGCGTGAGTTTTAAGCCGCCAGGTCTGGAGCTGAAACTGCAGTCAGTGACGTGGTCGTCTAGCGACGAAACTCTCGCCATCTGCTGGTCCTAGGTTAACTGTAAAGACAGTTAGCTGAGTCAGCCCTGTCGCCTAGTAATTTAAGGAACCAGATCCCACGTGATCAGCTGGAGTTCCAGTCCCTAGCACCTTGAAAATCATGTCTTGCACGTGTTTCTGTGTGTCCTAAATCCCAACAGGATGGAGAAGGGGAGGACAAGGGGTTTGCAGCATGACATGCCCCGTCCAGGTGCTTCCTTCACCTCCCTCCAGTTCTCTGACTCTCTCTGCTGAGTACATGCATCCTCTGCAATAAATTAAGAAAAGACAGCCTACTAGTCACATGCAGCCCCTCCCTTCCACACGTGAGCAAGCCAAGGCCCAGGCGTGAGCTGTAATGTGCACCAGGCCTGGGGCGCGGCTTGGCTCTTGCTCAGGGTGCCTGTCACGGAACTGCCACTGAGAACTGCATGAAGGGTAGTGCTGATTTAATCATAGAAATAATTTATATTTCCATTCGTTATTTTTCTTCATTGGCGGTGGGAGAAAAGTGATTGAAGAAATAGAAGTAATAGAAATATCCAAGATGGAATATGGACAGTCATTTATTTAAGTAAGGCCTGTGGAACCTTTACCTCAGGAAGTTCAGCCTTCCAAAGTAGAGTCACTGAGCTCGTGAAGATGTTTATGTACATTCCATCTCTATAATGCGTAATATAGTGTGGAGATGGCAAATTTAATAAGAAAACTTATCGCATGAGGTAATGGTGCCAATAGAACTCATAAGCTCAGATTTATTCATACGTTCTTCCTTTAACTGGCCTTAACTAAAGTGAAATTGATGGGAAAGCGTGAAGGTCTGGAGAGCTCAGAACTGGGATGCCTTCGGCTGGCTGTGATGTTCCTAATGTATTTCCACCTTGAAACAGTCCTGGGTGACAGGAAAGCAGCTGAGACATAAGAACATTCCAGAGAGACAAAATCACCTTCAGCTAGTCTATAAATGGAATGATTAAGCAGTTCAAGATGTAAATGCCAATTTCTATCACACAGTCATTTCCTGGGATTTTAAATGGCCATAACTGTCCTTTTTCTGAATCCAGAAATGTGCTTCCATTCTGAATGGCTTAGGAAAGTGTTGTGTCTGCTGTGAGCCTTCTTATCGTTGCCAGGAAATAGATGAGAGCAGATAAACCGAGTACTTTGTGGAAAACAAGGCAAATTGGGACCAGCAGGTGGCATAATGTTACGTCACTGGATTCCCACATAATCAACCGTGGTTTGAGTCCCAGATTCGGTGGTGTGAGACACTGGGCACATGTGCATGTGCACCCAAGATCCCCAGAGGGGAATGGAGGAGAAGGGACTGCGGTGTGGCCATCCTCCTTGGGGGTTATTTCTTACTGTCTCTCTGCTGTATTCACGCGCCCTATAGCAAAAATTTCTCAAAAAATTAAAAAAGGAGGGGCCAGCAGGTGGTGTGGTGGTTAAGGGCACTGGACTCCCACATGGTCAACCATGGTTCAAGTCCCGGACCTGGCGGCTTGCTTTCTCACTCCCCCCAACTCTCTGTCTCTCTCACTCACTCTTACTGGGTCCCTCTCTGGTCAAATTAAAATAAACAAAATAAATTTTAATAAAATAGCTCTTTGAAACAAAAAGAAAGAAAAAGAATGCTTCATTTAACTATTTTACAATTATCTAGGGTTATGTTTAGGATATTGGTAAACAAAAATTTTATGCAAAAGCTCAAGGGGATTTAGTAAGCTATTATAAATCTAGTATTTATTTAAAGGCATGATAAGAAAGGGGGCAACCTTTAATCACTGAATTTTTTTTCTTTTTTTTTTAAAGTTTTTGCCATATGGAGCACGCATCCATCAGAGAGAGACAAAGATGTAGAGAAGGAGAGAGAGAAAGAGAAAAATCACCCCACAGGGGGAATGGCCACCCCACAATTCCTTTTCCTCCACTTTCTAAGGATTTTGAACATATATGCACACGTGCCCCAAAAGTGGTTTTCGAGCCGCCAGGTCCAGAACTCAAACTGTTAAGGTCTCTGTGTGAGATCCCAGTGCCTTAACCTCCATGCCACTTGCTGGCCCTAAACATTGAGTATGTCTTAATAAATCAGCCACTATGGAATTTTTTAAAAATATAAAACCATAGAGCTGTTTTTTATTTCTTTCCTTGAATGATCTAAGTTTAGTTTTCCTTTATAGTAAGAATTATCTGAAACTTAACACAGAAAGGAAAATGAAGGCAAGGAGTAATTAAGACTTTTGGTTTACCTTTTTTTTATTAATACAGCTGGTATAATGATATGCACTAAATATTTGTTTATCAGTTTGCAACTTATAAAGCTTGGAGTCTTAGAATCCAATGACTTTTTTTAGCTTGTGTCATTGGGACTTCTGTGGTTAAAAATTTAGTAGGTTTCTCCTCCCTTCCTTTTATCTCTTCACCTTACCCTCAGATTTCATGTGCCTACAGATTTTAAAACAGTTGTAGAAACATTTATTTATTTACTTATTTTGTTGCTCTAAGAAAATCCCCTGTGAGAAATGTTTTTACCAGTGTGAGCGGCTCTATTGACAGGGTGACCGAATGTCTTCAAGGCCCTCGAGCTGTTAAGTGAGCTGAAGGGACACAAGCTCGAGTGAAGGGGCCATCACAGTGTCGGTGACACATCCTGTACATACGCTAACACACTCTTACAGGGAAATAACTTCTGAGGTATTCAGCTTGGCGTTCGGCACTGGGATATTTGACTTCTCCCTGTAACCAGAAGCAGCGGGAAGATTTTAAGTAGCTGCTGTGAGGTGGTACTTTCCCTGTGAATGGCAGCGGTGGTTCTGGTACCATCCAGCAGGTAGGCTGCTGCAGGGAGCATCTCCTATGCTGAGACTTAATTTTAGCAAATACAAATCATCTCAACTTGTCCAGATCCAGTTTATAGCCTAACAGGGAATGGCAGTGGAGCAAAGTCTGGACCTTTTAGATCTGCATTTTTTTTTTTTTACAGTCGATTACTACTGATTAAGTCCAATTTTGGTCATTTTAGACTAAACTGGAATTTTGATCTTTGATATAATGGTATGACAGTGACTCATCTCTTGGGGCATTCTCTCGCTGTCGTTCAGTGCTCTGAGTCCAAGCTCATAGACTGTGTGTGTGTGTGTCCTCCTTTCCCTCTAGGTTTTTTCCTTTCTTCTTTATATTATTTTACTCGTTTTTCAGGTTTTTTTTTTTTTAAAGAGAGATTTTTGCTATAAGGCAGGTGTACTTGCTGGAGAGACCAAGAGAGACAAAGAAAGTGAAAAAAATCACCCCGTGGGAGGATGACCACACCACAGTCTCTTCTCTTCCATTCTCCTCTTGGAATTCTGACCACACGCGTGCGCACGCACACACACACACACACACACACACTCACACACACGTATGTTTTAAGCCGCTGTGTTTGGGGCGCGAACCATGGTCTACTACATAGCAGTCCAGTGATGTAACAACCATCACGCCATCTTCTGGTCCCTCATTTTTCAGTTTTAAAAAGAAAACTTGGGCCCCTTTGAACACAAGGCTTCCCAAGAGCGGTCATAGTTAACAGTAACCTGTTATAGGGTAGACTTGCTTTTACCGTTTAACAAACCTTTAGATAAGGTTAACTCACGTGCCAAAGGAAATAAGCCATTCACTCTAGCTCCCGTTTGTCCCCCAACTTTTTTATTTTTTAATGAGAGAAAATAATGAATATTTTAAAGAGCACTGAATCTTTAATATTCAAGGAAGGGTCTTCATAAAGTTCATGGGAAAGGTATATCATAAAAAATTATGCATGAATTTCATTTTTTTTTTCACCAAAATAAACTCATACTTTAACTTAATTTTCCACTAACTTTTTAAAGTCCCTCATACTTCCTCTTCCATCTGCAATGTTAAATATTTAGAATACTGGGACCAGCAGTTAGTGTAATGGCTATGTCGCTGGACTCCCACGTAGTCAACTGCGGTTCATGTCCCGGACCCAGTGGCTTAAACTCACGCCAGGCGCGTGTGCATGCATGCCCAAGATCCCAAGAGGAGAATGGAGGAGAAGGGATTGTGGCGTGGCCATCCCCCCTGGGGGTGACTTCTCATTTCCTATCTCTCTGTCTCTCTCTGTCTGTCTGGTGAGTGCACACGCCCTATAGCAAAAACCTCTCCAAAAAAAAGAAAAAAAAAATATTTAGAATACTTCCATATAAGACTGGCAGTTGGCATAATGATTATGTTGATGGACTACCACATAGTTGACTGCAGTTCAAATCCCAGTCCTAGCGACTTAAAACACTGGGCACGTATGTATGTGTGCCCAAAATACTGAAAGGAGAATGGAGGAGAAGGGATTGTGGCATGGCCATCCCCCGAGGGGGTGATTTCTTACTTTCTATCTTTCTATCTCTCTCTGTCTCTCTGGTGAGCACACGCATCCTATAGCAAAAATCTGTTAAAAAAAAAATACCTCCATATGCTGAACATTACACAAGTTTTGTTTTGTTTTGGAGAGGTTTTTGCTATAGGGTGCATGCTCTCACCAGAAGGACGGAGACAGAGAGACAGAAAGCGGGAAATCACCCCCCCAGGGGGGATAGCCACGCCACAATCTCTTTTCCTCCATTCTCCTCTTAGGATCTTGGGCATGCATGCACATGCGCCCGGCGTGAGTTTAAGCCACCGGGTTCGGTACTCTAGCCACAGTCGACTGCATGGGAGTCGAGCAGCAATGTAGCCATTACACCATCTGCTGGTCCAAACATAGTGCAAGTTTTAATATTTAAAACATTGACACACAATTTACTGCTTATTGCCATGTACTCCACATTTCCTTTGTAGCAGAAATGTTCAGTGATTTAGCTTTAACCGGTACAGCTATGTATTTGATAAAACAAGAGAAACCTCTTTTTATCCTGTTTAAAAACAAAAATCTTTATAGTTGAACTGAGTGGATATAGCCATAGCTACGTAGTTCATTCTTATTATGCCATTTTTTACTTGTTAATTAAAATGGATGTCCTCTTATAGATATCATTATAAGGTAAGACGTCACATCCACCATTTGTAATTTTTCAATTCCTCTAGGAGCACATGGTGTTTTATGTAGGGCTCTGCCAGATTTTTCCAGCCTACATTCTTGGGGCAGTGTTTTACATTAAGATGAGTCAGTTTTCAGTATTAAATAATTCCATGGTAACCTACACAGAGAATAGTTTCTGCTTAAATGAATCAGTATATGGTGAGTTAATAATAAGGTAGTTGAATATTTGAAGACTGAAGTTAATTAAATGGGCTTGCAGAACACCACGTTCTTCTTTAAAACATCTACTGTCTCCAAATCCAGTTTAAGTGAAGATTCATCAGTTATTGCTCTAAGAGTCTACAGAGATTTTATTGATTTAGAATTGTCATTTTTCTCTTCCTTAGTATTGGCTACTGTTTTGTGTTGTATATACCATGTTCATTTTAATATAACACTCTTACAAATAAAGAAATACACAGCTTGATAAAAACTTGGCAAATAGGCCATTGAGGTTATCATTTCTAGAGCTAGTCCTGACTACCAGTGTGACCATGCAGTCATCTGTGTGTGTGTGTGTGTGTGTGTGTGTGTTTTAAGAGAGAGATTTTTGCTATAGGGTGCATGCGCTCACCAAAAAGACAGAGACAGAAAATGAGAAATCACCCCCCGGGGGGATGACCACACTGCAATCCCTTATCCTGTCTCCTCTCAGGATCCTGGGCACATATGCACACATGCCTCACATGAGTTTTAAGTCCCCTGGTCTGGGACTTGAACTATGGTCAACTACATGGGAGTCCAGCAACAAACATTTTGCCATCTGCTGGTTTCAAAAGGTGCTTTTGATAAGCTCACTCAAGGTTATTAAAGCCAGAGGAAAACAAATATTTAAAGCTCCTACTGCTCTGTTTATTGCTTGATTTAACTTAGAAGTACTTTAGAACCTTGGCCTACTTTGGTACCGTTCATTCATTGGTAATAATTATTAATTAACAAATTGGGATTTGATACCAAATGCTCTCTAGTAACCCATTTATTTTGTTTTTTTTTCGTATCCTGCTTTTCAAATTGTATAATATAAGTCATATAATTGCAACGAGACACTAATTTTATTTTATGAAACATTTATTGTCTAAACGAGGTATAAATATAAGGGACAATTTAATTTTCTGTCAGAAGAACAAAGGCTAAGTCCAAATCTGTCCATGGTCTAATGTTCAGTATTCATAGTAGGTGTTGATAATGTTTAATTTTAATTTTTCTTATTATATGCCAGATGCTCTATGCCTGCCACATAAGACTATAAGTTTCCTTTCTGAACTTAACAAGACCTTTGTGATAATAACGCTTCTGTTTATAGCATCTTATATTTTCTGTGTCAGTCATAGTGTTTTATATATTTCTAAGTGCAGTCATATTTTCTTTATCCTCGGAACAACCCCGAGAAATAAATCAGTACTATTTTTTAGGTAAACTGAGGTTTGAATGATTGAGTGTTCTGCTTAGACCAATTTCAAATCTCCTTGTCAGTACTCTGGTACTCTGTAGGTAAAATAGTATTTGTGTATTATTTCATGAGAATAGGTATCAGACTACTATAATATCAATAATTCTTTATCTGGGGTAAAAAAACTTCTAAGAGATATTTGCTATAGCATGCATGTACTTGCTGAAGAGACAGAAGGCAAGAAGTCACCCCCCGGGGGTCATGGTCATGCTGCAATTCCATTTCCTCCATTCTCCTCTCAGGATTTGGGGCATGCATACACATGTGCCCGGCTTGAGTTTTAAGCCACTGAGTCTGGAACTCAAAACTGCAGTCAGCCATATAGGAGTCCAGCAACATAACCATTATACCATCTGCTGGTCCCAGCACTGGAAAATGTTACGACACCTTTTATTGTATAATTGAAAAGCGAATTAGGAAAGCAGAATTCTTGAGTTTTTATACTTAACTACATTACTTGCTAGCTTCATGCATTCTGTAGATACAAAGTACTTCTGTGTGCTGAGTACTGGGCTGGTTGCTAAATACAACAGTCTCCACCCTTGAGAAGGTCAGGCCATGCAGATGCTGCTGGCTTACCCAGCATGTGTGGCCAGTGGGATTCAGCCCAGGCTTGTTGAGCACACAGGGAAAGGCTGTTGTTTTTCCCAAGTAAAGGTGTGACTGGCGCTGGCCTTTCCCCGCCATGAATACAGAGATGATGCCTTCATCTAAACAAGAAGCTCTGAAGCAAAAATCAACACACTCAGTGAGCAAAAAGGTAGGCTTGATGACCCACGGAAGTCCTGCCTCTGGACGTCTGGTTGTCTAGGGTGTGGGGGAAAGTAATGCCTTCCTTGTTTACGTCATGCATACATCAGATTTTCAATTAACTGATCACATATAGTTTCTGTTCCTTACTGTCTTCCTTTTTTTCATTTGCCAGATGACATGTGTGCGCTCTCTGGAGACAGAGAGAGAGAGAAAAGAGAGAAAGTGAGAAAGTTCACTCGTTGGGGATGGTGGTGCCACAATCGCTTCTCTTCCATCTCTCCCCCCTTAGGATTTTAGACACTTAGCCACACACACATGCCTGGCATGTTTCTCCCACTCCCTGGGACTCCAGCCACGCAGTCGTCCATGTGCAATATGGTTGCCTTAACCACTGTCCTACCAGCTGGCCCTTGTTTGGTTTTGTTTTTAACTTTCTTATAAGGGACATTTAGTAGACAATGATATAATGAATTCACATAACCTCACTTCAGTGGTAATCAGTGTTTAGCCAACTTTGTAGGTCTTCATACTTACCCTTAGTAATTCTAATTAAATTTAAGAACTAATGTAATAGAAACGTGGGAAAATATTGTGGAAGTGCAGGGAAGGGAGCATCTAACTTGGCCTGAGGTGGAAGCTCTCTAGAAAAACTTGAGAGGAGGTAGCATGAACACAGAAATACGGGCAAGTATGGAAAGAAACAGCGTTCCCCGCGAGAGGGCTGACTCGTACAAGGGCCTTTAAAGACCGTGATGTATTCCGAGAATGGGACGTAGAAGCGTGTGTCTGGGATATAGAGTCTGTCGAGTACAAGGGCTAGGGGTTGAGTCTAAAAAGCCGGATGGGTGCTACCTCACAAGTGGACATACGTACCATGCCCAGAAATCTGAGGTTTCTCATACAGGGACCAGGTGGTTATGTTTTAGAGTAGAAGCAATGATAGTCACGTAGCCTACGACTTTGGAATATGGGGATGTCAGAGAAGACAGTCGGCCATGGCGATGGTCCAGGAGATAGAAGGGCTTTTGGTGATAAGTGTCACGGGCTTGGGCAGGGGGCGATACCTTTGAGAGGTTGTCCAGGAGAATGCCTATGAGTTAGCGCCCAGCTGGGCTGTGGAGAAGAGGCCCAGTCACAGGAGGGCTTGAGTGCATGGGATGGTGCCTTTATGGGAGAAGTAGTGCGGCTGAAGACAAGGTGGGGTAAGGGTGTGTGGCGAGCTCAGCCTGGTAAATTTGGAATGCCGAAAGGACATTCAGGCAGAGGGATCCCATATGCCAAGTGGGCTGTGAGAGATCTCCTACTAAAGAGTTCTCCGGCTGTCTTTCCTGCCAGAGATGTCAGATGTCACAGTTCAGCTACACGAGAGTGTGTATGCAGACGTGTATACACACATACAGTCCTCCTTATTTGTAGATTCCATATTTATAAATTTGCCTACTTGCTACAATTTATTTGTAATCCTCAAATCAGTGGTTGGGGTAATGTCTTATGTCACTGGACTCCCATGTAGTCGACCACGGTTCAAGTCCCGGACCCAGTGGCTTAATCTCACGCCGGGCGCGTGTGTGTGTGTGTGTGCGTGCAAGATCCCGAGAGGAGAATGGAGGAGAATGGATTGCAGCGTGGCCATCCCCACTGGGTGGTGATTTCTCACTTTCTGTCTCTCTGTCTCTCTCTTTCTGGTGAGCACACACGCCCTATAGCAAAAACCTCTCCAAAGAAAAAGAATTACTTATTTAATTTTATTCATTATTCTTCTTCAGTATGACCAGAGAGAGACAGAGACAGACAGAGAGTGAGAAAGCAAACCACCAGGTCCAGGACTCAAACCATAGTTAGCCATGTGGGAGTCTAGCGCCTTAACCACCACGCCACCTGCCAGCCCCTAGACTTCAATGTTAATGAGTGGACAAAAGATATTTAATGTGATGTCTTTACACAGAAATACACATGAACAAAAATAGGGTCAAACTACTGTGAGCAGAGGCTCCGAGGAGTCTAACTCCGCGTTTCTCATTTCCCCTAGACGCAATGGTTCACTTCAGTGTTTGTGGCAATTTAATGAAACATAACTGTCACAGATAACAAGAACTGACTCTGTGTGTGTGTGTGTGTGTGTGTGTGTGTGTGTGTAAAATCAGCTACTCTTTTATGAACATTTCTTACATTTGTGCAGTGCAGGCATTAGTCCAAATTTATGCTTGAGATTATGATCATGAGAAATACATAACTTTCTCTTTTTGGTGAAAAATGCTTCCATGCCAAATGAAAATAGTTTGCTCTTTTGTGTCAGATGGATGATTCCATATTCCTCAAGTCAGAGGGTTTTTCAAAAATGGAGAATTGAGGAGATGCAGGTGACATTGACAGACAGCATCTAAATGACCATCTGCAGCACACTTGAGCATGACGGGGCTGTCGGCGTCGTGTCGGTGGGGCTGCCAGTCTCTTTTATGCTTGATGTTATTTGCTTTAGCAAGCTTGGAACATTATCGGTCCCTCTTCTCAAGGAGAGATTTATTTTATCACAGCGTCTATGTGTGAGGGGATTTCGTAATCGAAGACCAGTGTGTGGGCATTCACATCTGTCAATTTGCTTGAATACAACAGCTCAAAAGGATTTTTTAACCTTTCATTCATGAATGTCGGTTCCTATCAGTTGGGGTATTTTAAAATGACAGGTATTATGCGATGGTGAGAATTACCCATACCTCCTGACATACCATCAGTGTTATGTGTTACATTGAAAATTAGCATTCAGCTTTGTATCTCACTTTGTACTCTGTGCAAACCCGAAAGCAGAGGATGGCATTTCTAGGCGTCAAGGACAAGAAGACATACAACCCTAGGCAGCGACTTTTACACTCCACAGTGACTCTCTGCTCATTAGCATGTATCACTTTTCTAATCGCTCTTCTTGGTACAGAAGATGGCTTTCTCTTAGACAGCTGTAGAGCTCAGTGTGAAAAACGAGGCAGACCTGCTTCCGGAAATGCGCCAGTGTGGGATGGCAGGGTCATTTGTGTTGCTGTGCGTCCGCCTTGGTCCTGTGCCGGCGGCTCTGTGGTCCCCTAGCTCAGGCGGTGCTTTCTGTCCTTGTGTGGCAGGCTCTGTGTCAGCAGAGCGGTGAGAACAGTGTAGTTCCCTCCCTTGTATTTGGTGCATGACTTTCATCCTGGGTTTTCATATGGGAGTGCTTCATGGGCTGTTCTTCCCAGCACTGTGTCCAGCGTATTTAAGTTTAAGGACTGATTAAATGTTGTGCTCAGAAAGCACAGTATTTACAGTTGAAGTCTTCTGTGAACTGAACATTGAACTTAGTGTATTTTCATCTTTCCTGCTGACTTAGAGCAATCTGATGTTCTAATGTTAAACATAATGTTTGAGTAAGATTGACTAGCCCTCGAACTAAGAGTCTGTGTTACCTTATTCCAGTTTCAATAAATGATCATACAATATAGAAGTATGATATAATTTGAGAAGTTTATGTAAAGTTCTTTGGCAGGTGTCAATTGAATGGCAATACCTTCTGAAACCTGAAGAATGCAGGAGACTGACTGAAATATGAAAATCTCTCTTTCATGCATTTCTAATGAAAGTGCAGGGCAGTGTCTAAATGGCACCTGTGCCCCAGAATTTGAGAGGAAACTGTAATCTGGTGAATTACTCATTTTGGTACCTAGCCTCTTTGTAAGGGTAGCTACATTTGTAGCTTTACTTGTGAGTTTGGCATTCCTCCAGGCTTTGTCACTGACACCCGGCATATTCAGAGACAGGCCGGGTGGTCGTGTGTGCCATCCTGGCTAGCTGAGACCAAGCTGGGATGGCGGCATCAAGACCCTCGGGGTGCTTTTCTATCTGTCTCTCTGTCTCCTGGGAAAATAAATTATGTTTAAAGTACTTTTGCATAATGTAATAAACTACAGTGCTTCATGGAATCCCTGAGTGGTAAGTCATGTTGACAGAGATATTGCTGCTCTTTTAAACTAATATTTTGAAGGAACAAATTAATTTACATTAAATTATAAATTATTTTTTTGGCTGCTTAAACCTGTAATGATGTTCTCTATTGTACTAAACAAGTTGACTTTTTTTTTTGCTTAAAAGCAAGTCCAAGAAGAACAGGTAAAAGTTTGACTGCATTACAGGGAACTAAGGAATGCTCTTTTTTTTTTTTTAGAGAGAGATTTTTGCTATAAGATGTGTGCACTCGCTGGAGAGACAGAGAGAAAGTGGGAAGTCACTCCGGGGGTGGGAGGTGGCTATGCCCTAATCCCTTCTCCTCCATTCTGCTCTAGGATTTTGGACACACACACACCTGCACCCATGCCTGGTGTGAGTTTCAAGTCGCTGGGTCTCGGGGGAGTCCAGTAGTTTCACCACTGCATCACCTGCTGGCCCCAGTAATGCTTGGATTTAAGGAGTGACTGAAATGCCCTTCACTAATATATATTCCCCACTTTGTATCTTCCTGTAGGAAAAGATCATTGAGGTCATTCATAAGGAAGGAAAAGGCAGCAATGACACAATGCCTGGAGTCGGGCCAGTTAGGCCAGGTTGGTACTTTTTCTTTCTACATGTAACACGTCTCCTAATATCAGCCTCCTGCCTTATTCCAGCAGCAAGTCCTAAAACTTTGAACCTTGCAGGTCGTATGGAGGAGTCAAAGATGAATAAGACTTGTCCTCTTCAAAATCATTGTAACGTAACTACGCACATGAATGACAAGATGATCAAAAGCTGGATAATATTCTCATTTTAAGATGCAAAATTTTGTGAGGTTTGTTCAGTTGTTCAAGGTCAAAAGCTCTTTAGAGAGTCAAACTGAGAGCTTGCCTGCCAGTCAGACTAGATCTGCAAACCTCATTGGCCTCCATAGGTTACAGTCTGCCCGTTTTACTTAGGCTTCGTTGTTGTGCAGCCGCTAATTACTGAAGTTGAGAATCAGGTCCAAGATATATTTTGCTTAATGGAGTTTACCAATGAAGTGTAAAAAAAAAAAAAATTTAAATGGTGGGGGACCTCTATTCCCTTGAAGTTTCGAAGATTAGACAAAGGCACTAACATTTTGTAAGCTCTTATTGTGTGCGAAGTGCAATTGTAAGGGCTTAACATGAGCTGACTCATTGAATATATGACAGGCAGGTGAAATGCTTGATATTATTATTCATTATCTTTAAAACAAAGAAAAGTGAGTTGCTGAACATCACATACCTATTAAATGACAGACGCAAAATTGAAACCTTTATTGGAAAAGATTGGATAGGATTTACATCATATGTCCTGGCTTTAAGCTTAATGTCACACAAACCAAACAAAGCGCTGGACAGCTTGGTCTGAACCTCTTTGCTGTTAGTGTCATCTGTAAACATCCTTAATTTAACCGTTACCAGTTGAATCATCTCAACCAGCTCCTATTTACATCTTCTTAATAAACGTTTCATTGGTAACCAGTGTAGAAAGTAATTGTTTAAGCTGTGTGATCTAACAGTGAAGAGCAAGCTCTTAAATCCACACAGGAGTATCAGCGAGGTAAGAAGGATAAGGTGGGAGTCAGGTCTGAGTGGCTCCAGCTCCCAGGTTTCCTACTGACTGGCACGCTCTGTGGATCTCCTGCCCTGCTTTCATACTCATTTTGTAAGATGAGAACTCTCAGTTAATTGTTCCCTAAGTCTCTTAGCAATTATAAAATTATCCTGTCAGTAGTTTCTTTTATGTGCTTCAAATATGTATCTCAAAGAATTTCTAGAGAAGGGAAGCCTTTCACGATCACTTAACTGAACACTCTGTATGGCAGCTGAAGGAACTGAGGCCCTCGTACCTGTCTGTCACCTGAAACGGTTCCGAGCCTTCATGTGTGTTCATCTCATACCACAGCCGTCATCATCCTCACTGTGTGTGTGTGTGACCAGACCAAACTGGTCCAAAGTCACATAACCGGGCCCAAACTAGGTTGACTGGGACTCTCAACCTGTAGTTCACCGTGTTTTCTTGCTTTAGTAGGATTAATTATATCTTTGAATGAAGTCCTGTCGTGTGAGAAAGAAAGAATTCAATGATTTGTGAAACAAACGAGAGCACGAAGAGTGAGCGTTTCCGAGTGTGAAAGTTGTGCTGAAAGCTGGGTGAAGGGAAGCAGGGAATAGAGGAAGGAAGTGGTAAGAGCTAGGGCCTATGGGTTTACGTAATTTTCCTTTTCATCTATTCCTGGTTTAAGAATAAACGTAATTGATTTTCAGAGCCAGCAGGTGGCATAGTGGTTGAGGTGCTGGATTCCCATGTGGTTAACCGCAGTTTGAGTTCTTGACTCAGTGACGAAACTCAACCCTGGTGCATGTGCGTGGGTGCCCAAGATCCCCAGAGGAGAACGGAGAAGTGATTGTGGTGTGGCCATCCCCCCGGGGGGTGATTTCTCACTTTTTGTTTCTCTGTTTCTGTCTCTCCAGTGAGCGCACGCGCCCTATAGCAAAAATCTCTCAAAAAAAAAAAAAAAAAAAAGGTTACTTTCATTATCCTGTGTTTATCAGTAGCACACTGTCAGGTTATCAGTAAAGTCATGACACATTTTTGCATAGAATAACAGAAAAATACATCATGACTTTCCCGACAGCCTACTGTTTGGATTGCTGTATCCTTACCAGACTAACTCAAGGAGAACTAATATTTGGATAGCTGTATCCTTACCAGACTAACTCAAGGAGAATGTATTTATGTGTGTGTCTGTGTGTGTATGTGTAAATTATAAGATATAAATTATAGATGAGTTTAGGAAACTTGGAACACTTAATTTGGGAGTATATCCTGGGCCATCGCATGCATGGTGGTTAAAGTGGCTGAGTCCCACCTGGTCAACTGTGTCGTGTGAGCCCTGGGTTGGTGGCTTGACAAACACTCCAGGCTCATGTGTGCCTGCCCCAAATCCCAACATGGAGACAGGGAGAAGAGTCTGCAATATACGTGACCATCTCCCTGGGCGGTACTTCACCCTCTTTCTCTGTCTCTCTCTTGAGTACACGTACTCTCCGGTAAATTAAAAAATAATGATAAAAAAGAATATCCTAAAATAAATGAGTAAGTGTAGGAAGCTAAATTTAAACAGAACAATTTCATTGCCTTCACTGATGAAAGTTGTCTTTTATATTTTCACTCTGCAGTTGTGCAAAGATAGCTTAGAAATAGCACCCGACCCCCGAGGGTGACCTTGCTGTGCAAAACTACAAATCACTTTCCTTGGTAACTTTCTATCAACAGCATATTCTTCTAAATTGTGAAGGAAATGATCTTAAAGCTAGCACATGAATGTGAGAGTTTTCCTGTTTACTGTGTGTCTTTTACAAGGCATCAGTTTTCCAGGGTACTTGGTCAAATGGCGCCTTCTCTGCAGATAGGAAAATTTGATCATTAGCAAACTCTCTAATTTTGATTCTATAAATAATAATGTTTTTAAGATGACAAACTACATCTATTCTGTGGAACTAATAAAGATCTCCCAGATGATTCTAATCAAATAAGGAAAACAGTGAAGGATGGAGTTGGTGTGGAATAAAATATGAAAGCCACATTCTAAGATTTGCCTTAAATTAGAGAAGAAGGAAGTATCGTATCCTTCGTGAGTCTCTTAGGAGTCCTTTTGAAGATTCTCCTGCATGGCTGCTTAAGTTCTTTCCGCATGCCCTGCCCGACAGAGCCCCGTCACAGCCCACATCCATTCTCATACCATCACAGTTCCATGGAGTTCAGGAAATTTGATGCAGACTTCACTAGAGCTGGTTTTTAATTCTCAGCTTTGTATCTGACCTCAAAACATGTGCAAGGATTTTCATAGCCACTGCTTTGTAGTGCTTTAAAAGAAAAAATGAAAAGGCCACTTCACAGGAGTTGAGATTTTGTTTTATTTCGTTTCGCGTTTTTCTGGTAGAGGTTTTATTTTTGGTGGTTGTAGCGGTAGTGTTTGAGTATGGTGTCTTAATTACACCTCTTGTGCCTCAGCCTCCAGAGTAGCTGGGACCACAGATGTGTGCCACCAGACAGGGTTTCACTGTGTTGCCCAGGTCAGCCTCTATCTCCTGATCCTCCTGCCTCCACCTCTCGAGGAGCTGGGACTGGGAAACATGTCCTGTGCCTCACTTTTAGAGTGGGCTGAGACTCGAACTCAGGCCTTCTATGTGGC
Source organism: Tupaia tana (assembly GCA_026018925.1). Classification (NCBI taxonomy): domain Eukaryota; kingdom Metazoa; phylum Chordata; class Mammalia; order Scandentia; family Tupaiidae; genus Tupaia; species Tupaia tana. The sequence goes on from JAKSZU010000028.1 coordinate 3,094,408, forward strand.
CTGTCTTCCAAGCAGCAGCATCTAGCGCTATTCCCACAGGCGGGCCTCCTTTTTATTTTGAGATAACTCAGGAGCTGGTTTCCTGGGACACTTGAAAGGCCTGGCATAATCAGTTTCATTGGATTGTACCCATTTTAGTACGACTGTCTTGCTTACCAAGGCTACAGTCACTTTGAAGGAATACTGTCAGCTTCTTACTGGCCCGCTGTGATTTAGTGGTCGTGCTAAAGTTTCAGTACTTAGCCACGGGCTCAGAGTGCTTGCACAGAACTGGGATTTTCCCTATAATGGCTTACTGCATCTTATTTGGCTTTGGATTAAATAATTTGAGCTAGTCAGCTACAAGCCAGCCAGGCTTCCCAATTCATGTTAAAACATTCCCTCTGTACACACATATGGCCTTATGATTCAGAAGGCATGATTTTAATATATAAAGACTTATTTTTTTAGATTTTTGCCATAAGACACATATTCTCATGGGAGAGAGACAGAAACAGAGAGATAGAGAATTTTAAAAATCATCCTATGGGAGAATGGCCATGCTGCAATCTCTTTTCCTCCATTCCCATCTCAGGATTTCATGCCAAGTATTATTTTCAAGCCACTGGGTCCAGGACTCTGGCTGTGGAGTTGGCTGTGTGGATCTAACCACCTTAACTTCCAAGCCATCTTCTGGCCCAAGACTTTTAATTTTTATTACTTATTTCTAAAAGAAATCGTAAAAGCACTCTTCCCCCCTGCCCCAATTTGTTGACAAATCTGGTAGCATTTATAAAGTGCTTTGAGGCCAGGCTGTGGCATACTGATTAAGGCGGCCAGCGCCCACATGGCCAACCAACCACACAGTTCACGTCCTAGACCCAGAGGCTTGGGAAGCACACCGGGCATGTATGTGTTTGTGTCCAAAATCCTGAAAAGAGGGAGAAATGGAAAAGGGACTGTGATGTGACCCACCTTATAGAGGATGCTTTCTTACTCTCCCTGTCTCTCTGGTGTGCACATGCTCTTTGGCAGTTTTGTGTTTTTTTTTTTTTTTAATTTGCTACAGTGTATGTGTGCTTGCTAGAGAGACAGAGAGAGAGAGAGAGAGAGAGAGAGAGAGAGAGAAAGTGAAAAAGCACCCCCGGTGAGTTCGAGACTGGAACTGCAGTCAGTCATCTGGGATCCAGCCACTTTAACCAGCAGGCCACCTGGTGGCCCAGGAATGAATTATTATACACACCATAATTAGATGGGTCTTAAGGGCACTACAGTGAGAAAAAAAATAAAGATAAAAAACAGTCCGTCTCAGAGGTTATATGCTATACAATTCCAACTATACAGCATTTGCAAGGTGATGAAAATATAGTGAATAGAGAGTATTTGCTGAAACAGAGAACATGATGCTAGAACAAGATATTTATATGGAATAAAAATGATCTTTTCCTTTCCCTCACATCATATATAAAAACTAACTCAAAATGCACTATAAACCCAAGTGTGAAAAGTAAGTTATAAAACTTCAAAAAGAAAGTTAAACAAAAAAAAAGATCCCCCAGGGAAAGGAGGATTCATTACAAAAAACAAACAAACATTAAAAAAAAACAAACAGTAAATTGTATGTTATCAAAATCACCACGTACGAGGGACAGTTAGAAAGGAGTGAGCGCATGTGCTACTATAAAGAGTTAGCATGAGAGCTACTGTGCGCTTTCTTTTCCTTTTTCATCCCTTTTTCTCCTCTTCTCCATTCTTTGGGGATTTGGACACACACACACACGTCAGGCATCTTTTTAAGCACTAGGGCTGGGGTTCAAACCACGGTTAGCCAGCTCCCTTAACAACTAGCCTACAGGGCTGGTCTCGTCTGACATTTTTGTTTTTGTTCTGTTTCTTCCCTCTGTTTTTCATTTGTCTCTTCTTTTTCCTCCATTCCTATGGATGACTGGAAATCTTTTTAGAATTCCATGTTGATTTGCTATAGAGTTTTTTTTTTTTTTTTCTTTTTTTTTTTGGGAGATGTTTTTGCCATAGGGCGCGTGCGCTCACCAGACAGACAGAGACAGACAGAGAGACAGAAAGCGAGAAATCACCCCCCAGAGGGGATGGCCACGCTGCAATCCCTTCTCCTCCATTTTCCTCTCGGGATCTTGTGCACGCACGCACACGCACCCGTCGTGAGTTTTAAGCCACCGGGTCCGGGACACGAACCGCGGTCGACTACGTGGAAGTCCAGCGACATAGCCATTATGCTAACTGCTGGTCCCTAGAGTTTTAAAGTATATATCTTTGTGTGACTTTTTCGTCATTCCTTTTGATATCATATCATGTATAACATCACATCCTACTGTACTGCGATGCTACTGGGACTGCTGGCTTATACCCCATAAAGGAAGGGGAGAGACCTTACCTTTCTCTTCTTCCAGCCTCACCCATTTAATTGTCTGAGTATTTTTATATTTTTCTGATACATACGTATACTTATATTTATGTATACATCTATATCTTATATGTTTATGTAATTATTTAGAATATTTCCTTTACATAGATGGTGAACCACATCAGACAATATTAACATTTTTTGCTAACTTTATGGTCAAACATAATTTGGAAGACCCAAGAAGGTCAAGAATTTATTCTACTTATTCCATATTTTTACTCTTTCTGGTGTTCCTTGTTTTAAGTAAGATTCCATCTTTTTTCATGTCCTTTCTATTCAAAGAACTTCCTTTATCTACTCTCTTTATTTTCTTCTTCACTTCTGACAGATATTTTTGCTGGATAAAGAATTCTGGGTTAACAACTCTTCTCTGTTAGCACTTGAAAAATGTTATGCCAGTTTCCTCAGGTCTCCATGGTTTTTGATGAGAAACCCAGGGTTGTTGTTATATTGCTTTTCCCTCTGGGTAAGAGGTGCTTCTTTCAACTTTTTTGCTTTCTCTTTGATTTTTCAGAAGTTTGATTGTAGTGTGTCTTGGCATGAATTTATTTGGACTTATACTGTTTGGGGTTTACTCAGTTTCTTCAATCTGTAGTTTTGTGTCTTTTGCCAAATTTGGGAGCTTTGCAACCATATCTGTCAAGTAACTTTTTTAGCCCTGTTATTTTTCTCCTCTCTTTTTGTTTTTGGGTTTTTTTTTTTTTTTTTTTTTTTTTTTTTTTGGAGAGGTTTTCACTATAGGGCGCGTGCACTCGCCACACAGACAGAGAGAGACAGAGAGACAGAAAGCGAGAAATCACCCCCCAGGGGGGATGGTCACGCCGCAATCCCTTCTCCTCCATTCTCCTCTCGGGATCTTGGGCACGCACGCACACACGCCCGGCGTGAGTTTTAAGCAACTGGGTCTGGGACGTGAACCGCGATTGACTACATGGGAGTCCAGCGACATAGCCATTACGTTAACTGCTGGTCCACATAATGATATTTTTTAAAAGCAAACGTTTTTAAAATTAGGTAGGTTTTTTTTGTTTTGTTTTGTTTTGTTATTTTGTAATGGTTCCTCTTTCTCCTAAGGTCATAGAATTTTTTCAGCATCTTTTCTTAAGTTTATTTTTCACTATTTGGCCTATAATACATTTTGAATTATTATCTGTATATGATGTGCAGAAAAGGCAAAGTTCATTTTTATTCCATATAAAATCTTATCGTTCTAGCATTATTTGTTGAAAATATTTTCTTCCTTCATTAAATTACCTTGACTCCTTTGAGGAAAATTAATGGACCATATGTATGCTGGTCAGTTTTTGGATTCTCTCTTTTGTTCCATGTATGTCTATATGTAGACCATAATCAAACCATCTCAATTGCTATAGCTTATTTATAAATCCACAAATCAGATATTGTAAGTATAGCTCATTTTTTTCATTTTCAAATGTCTTTTTTTATTATTTCATTCATGTGGATTTTCATAAACATTTTAGAACCAGCTTGTATTTTTCTATACAAAAAATATAGGGTTGGGGTTTGATTAAATCTGTCAACCACTTTCCAGAAAATTGCCACATTAATGATGTTAAATCTTCCAATTCATGAACATGATATATCTATTTATTTCAGTTTTCTTTAATTAATCTTGGCACTGTTTTTTAGCTTTCATGTTACAGGTCCTAGCACATATTTTATTAGACTCACGTTTTAGTAGATACTTTTTTTACACTCAAGTATTTAATTTTTAATGTTCTTATAAGTGATATTTTTAAAATTTTAGAATTCTATTTGTTAGATAGAAAAATGTAATAGATACTTCTTTTCCTTTTTTTTTTTTTTTTTTTGTAATTGCCAAAGGGTACATGCACTCCCCAGTGAGAGAGAAAGGGCAGTGGCCGAGCAGCACTTTTGGGGCCCGGTCCTGCTGCAGTCGCTCCTCCATTTCTCGCCCCGTCAGGATTCGGGGTGTGCACACACTCAGGTGCCTACACACTCAGGTGCGCACACACTCAGGTGCGCACACACTCAGCCATTTCTCAGGCTGCCCGGGCTGCGTTCACATTGCAGTTGGCCATGTGGGATCCAGATCTCTTAACTCCTGTATAAAGAAGCTGGCCCTATTATAGATATTTCTATATTGACTTTCCAGTCTACAGTCTCCCTAAAATCACTTAATTGTTCCAGCTTTTTTTTTTTTTTTTTTTTTTTTTTTTTTTTTTTTTGTAGATTCCTTAGGACTTTGGTTTATTTTCAGTGGCGTGGTAGCATACATGCTTGCCGGAGAATGAGAGAGAAGGAAAGTAAAAAAGCACCCACATGGGGGATGACCGTGCTACAATCCCTTCTCCTTTATTTCCCCTTTTGAAATTTTGGGCACACATGGACACACACCTGGAACTTTTCAAGCTGCTGGGTCTGAGGCTTGAATGATGCAGTTGACCGTGTGGGATCCAGCCACCTTAGCCACCACGCCCTCAGCTGGCCCTTTCACTTTACATTTCTTATCTCTTAGTTATTTTCCTTGTGTTTGAAAAATAGAGGAAAGAGATTGAGGGTGGGCCAGTTTTTAATATAAATATTAAATGTAAGGATGTCCAAGAATCAGAAATAGATTGGAATCTATTTATTTTGGATGTTATTTTAAAACCAAATTATAAATACATTCTATACTTGAGTCTAAAGTAAAACTATAAAGTGTCCAATGAAATATTTATATTTGGAGATAACTGCTTTTTCAATGGTATAAACCATATGAAAGCTAGACATTGTGACTTTTAGAATTATATTTTTATAAAGATGAATTATAATTTAATGATTTTTCATTGACTTGGTATCTGTATATTTAGAGCAAAAAAAGTCTGCAAGGACAGTCAAATGAAGCCTTAGAGTATGTTTGCTTTTGATTCTTACAAGTTGTTTGTTGGGTATAACATAAGGCGTTCTTGAATGTGTGAGGTTTTAACCATGTTTCCATTTAAGTAAGGAAATTAATTCTTAAATTGGATGAGGGACCAGCAGGTGGCGTGGTGGTTAAGGTGCTGGACACTCCCACATGGCCGACCAGGGTTCGAGTCCTGAATCTGGTGGCTTGCTTTCTCGCTTCCTCTCTCTCTCATTCTCAACGTCTGTCTCTCTCTGGTCAAATTAAAAAATAAATGAATGAATAAATAAAATAAAATAATTATAAAAAATGTATTGGATGAATTATAACTGTTGAGTAAGAGTGCAATTAGGAATATCCAAAAGGGATGAAAAATGTCCAGTAATGTGAAACTAATCTATTCTCTGTCTAAATAAAATACTTTATTTTATCTTATTTTCTCTTGTAGTAAACATTGTGTTCCTCAGAAAATGAGTTAAATAATGAGAGGCAAGGAGGAAAAGACATTTCTCTCGGAAAGACCAAGAGCACTTTGAAATTTTAGAAGAATGTTAATGCTAGCTGCTAAAACCACCTTTGTCACTAGAATGGATGAAGTGCTTCGTGTTTGAAAGGTAAACAGAATTCTCCTATCATGTAACATATCCATCAAGAACTTGAGATGACTTAAAAGGATTTCTCGGGAGGTTTAAATGTTTACCACACAAATGCAAAAGTTATAGGTATAGTTGATCATTTATAACTTAGCATTGTCGGGCTTTATTGTACTCCTTAATACCTGCTAAAAAATGTTTGTTTTCCCCAGTTATAAACTTACTAATTTAAATACTTAAGTTTAGGGACCAGCAGTTGGCGTAATGGCTATGTCACTGGACTCCCATGTAATCGTCTACTGTTTGAGTCCCGGACCTGGTGGCTTAAACTCATGCCGAGTACATGTGCGTGCCCAAGATCCCAAGAGGAGAATGGAGGAGAAGGGAGTGCAGCATGGCCACCCTGGGGGGTGATGTCTCACTTTCTGTCTCTCTGTCTCTGTCTTACTGGCAAGCACACACGCCCTATAGCAAAAACCTCTTCTAAAAACATATGTAAGTCTAATTGAAAAAGAATACAGCATATACTAGTACATTTATAGGACCGTCCTTCACTGAAGTTTTTTTGTTTTTTTTTTTTCATAACTAAAGTAAAAGAGACCAGCAGATGGCGTAATAGTTTACATTGCTGGATTCCTACGTAGTTGACTACAGTTCGAGTCCCGGACCCAGTGGCTTAAATTCATGCTAGTCACATGTGCGTGCGTGCCCAAGATCCTGAGAGGAGAATGGAGGAGAAGGGATTGCTGCGTGGCCATCCCCCTGGGGAGTGATTTCCCACTTTCTGTCTGTCTATCTCTCTCTCTCTCTCCAATGAGCGCACACGCCCTATAGCAAAAATCCTCTCTGTAAAAAAAAAAGAAAAAAGAAATAACTAAAGTAATGTAAGTAGTAGGGCTTATCACATATACAAAGATTTGGGGATCTTATTTTCTAAACTGTATTTGATGTTGTTTTTTAGTTCCTTACTTGACATTTGGTTTTGTGATCTTTCTCCTTTTATATCTGACATGTTATTTTTATTTAATCTTCAGGCTCTCCTTTGCTTCTTTTGCTCTGTACCTTAAAAAAAATCATTTTCTAGGAATTGAGAGTTATTATAAAAAGCATACAAGCCAGAATAGAAAAAAAAGTCTTAAGTTTATAAAGTTTTCTCTTCTTGTTAAATTGCAAAGATGGTTAGATTTCACATAGAATGGAAAGAAATTCTATAGAGACGTAATGTTCTTTATAGTCTTCTTAGATCTTCTTGCTCTTGGGCCAAAATATCTAATGCACACTTTGTAAAGATTCATATATTTGCAAAATTTTTATGGCTTTATAGTGAACAATTACAATGGCTATTTATTGAATTTCTATTATTGAATAATTTGGTTTTAAGGAATAATAGTTTTCTCAAATCCTATGTCTTGTTAGTGAAATGGTACAATTAATAAAACAGGTTTGTTTCAGAAAATGGGTAAAATCAGTCCAATACAGTGTCATTTACTAGTCATGATGATTCTAAGGAACACAGAAACTGTTTCAAGGAAATGATTCCGGTTGATAAGTGTAACCCAGGCTAAATCATATACCAGATAATGAACATTGTGACTTCTCTTCTGTTTACTATGTTAACATTAACCTTGATAAAAAATGTCTTTTTTTTTTTTTTTCCAAGAGAGATTTTTCTATATAGGGTACATGTGCTTGCTGGAGAGACAGAGAGAAACAGACAGAAAGTGAGAAACCACCCCCTGCAGGGAAGATGGCCATGCCACAGTCCCTTCTCTGTTCTCTTCTTGGGATCTTGGGCACGCATGCATACATGCCCAGAGTGAGTTTTAAGCCGCCGGGTCCAGGATTCAAACCACAGTCGACTATGTGGGAGTCCAGCAACATAACCATTATGCCATCTGCTGGTCCCAATAAAAATATCTTAATAGTACCTTTAAAAAAATTCTCCAGGGAACCAGCAGTTAGCGTAATGGCTATGTCGCTGGACTCCCACGTAGTCGACCGCGGTTCGCGTCCCGGACCCGGTGGCTTAGAACTCACGCCGGGTGCGTGTGCATGCGTGCCCAAGATCCTGAGAGGAGAATGGAGGAGAAGGGATTGCGGCGTGACCATCCGCCCTGGGGGGTGATTTCTCACTTTCTGTCTCTCTGTCTCTCTCTGTCTGTCTGGTGAGCGCACGCGCCCTATAGTGAAAACCTCTCCAAAAAAAAAGGAAAAATAAAATTCTCCATGGCTGACCCTGTAGCACAGCAATTAAGCACTGTGCGTGGGGAGCTGGATCCCATGATTGGCTACGGTTCTAGCCCTGACCCTGGTGGCTTGAAAAACATGCCAGTCAAACAAGCATGTGTGCCCAAAATTCCAATAGGAGGGTGGAAGGGAGGAAGAGGATTGCAGCATCCCCGTGTTCCACTGGGGAGTGCTTTCTCTCTCTCCCCTCCTACTGTGAGGACATGCACCCTTTGACAATAAAAAATAATAATATTCCTATATCTTGAAAATCTGTCCTTGATAATTGAAGAGGTAGGGGAAAATGAAGACATTCTCAGATGAACAAAGGCCGATGGAGTTCATTATTACTGGCCTTGTCCCGTAAGACATATTCAAGGCAGTCCTGCAGAGTGGAATGAAAGGGCCATAGACAATAAACTGAAATAATATAGATTAACAAAGATCTCAATAAAAGTCAATATAGTAGCAGTTAGAAAGGATAGTATTATTGTAAAAATGATCTATAATTCTCTTTCTGTTTTCTGTATAGTTTTTTAAAATAGTACATTAAAATGTTATTAATTTTTGAAAAGCTAATATTTTAGTTTTGGTTTGTAACTCCACATTTTATTTTCTACATAATTTGAAAAAATGCATTTTGAAAGATTGTCAGTTTATGTTTTAGGGGGCACAGTGTACAAAAATATAATTTTGAGAGGCCAGCAGGTGGCGTAGTAGTTAAAGTGCTGGACTCCCACATGGCTGAATGCGTGATTTTGAGTCCTAGACCCAGCAGCTTGAAAATCATGCTGGGTGTGTGTGTGTGCATGCATGCCCAAAATCCCAAAAGGAGAATGGAAGAGAAGGGATTGTGGTGTGGCCATCCCCTTTGGGGAGTGGTTCTCACTTTCTTTTTCTCTTTGTCTCTCTCCCGTAAGCACACACACCCTATGGCAAACTTTTTAAAAATAAAAAAGATGTACTTTTTTGACACCAACAATCAAGAGGGGTAGAGTTTTTGTATGTTGTTGAAGTTAAGATAATACAAATTCAAATTAGAGTGTTACAACTTCAGGATAAGTGTAATCCCCATGATAAGCACAAAATAGCTGTAGAATATATAAAAAGAAATTAGCAGTCAGGTAAGAAATAGAAATAAGAGATATTAAAATAGAAGGGAAGAAGTCTAATGATCTCTGTTCACAGACAATGTAATTGTATATGCAGAAAACCCTGAAGATTTCACACATACACAAAACTGTTAGAAAAAACGAATTCAGCAAACTAGGAAACGAAGTAAACACGTGACAAGCCGTATCTGTTATAGCCTAACAACTTACAGTATGAAAAGGAAATTAACAATTTCACTTACAAAGCATCAAATAGCACCAAATTCTTTTTTCTTTCTTTCTTTTTTTTTTTTTTTTTGGAGAGATTTTTGCTATAGGGCACATGAGCTTGCCAGAAAGACAGAGAGAGACAGAAAGCGAGAAATCACCCCCAGGGGGGATGGCCACGCTACAGTCCCTTCTCCTTTCGGGATCTTGGGCACGCACGCACACGCACCTGGCGTGAGTTTAAGCCACTGGGTCCAGGACTCGCACTGCGGTCGACTACATGGGAGTCCAGCGACATAGCCATTACGCTAACTGCTGGTCCCAAATAGCACCACATTCTTAAACAAGAATGGGAAAGACTTTTGCGATGAAAACTACAAAACTTTGCTCAAGGAAGTTAAACATATTCACATTCATGGATTATAAGACTTAATATTGTGAGGGCAATATGTCTTAAAGCAATCTATAGTGTCAGTGTAATCCCTGTCAGAATCCTAGTGATTTGGGCAGAAATACAGAAAAATCATTTGAATATTCATGTGGAATCTCAAGGGATCCTAAATAGCCAAAGCAGTCTTGAAACAGAACGTCAGGAGAACTCACACTTCTTGTTTTAAAAACTTGCTACAAAGATACAATAATTAAAATGGTGTGTAACCAAAAGACATAGATAAAGACCAGTGGAATAGAAGAATCCACTTAGAGGGCCAGCATGTGGCATGGAGGTTAAGGTGGTTGGATTGCACATCGCTGACTGTGCAGTTTGAGTCCCAGACCCAGCACTTTGAAAATCATGCCAGACATGTGTGCGTGCCTACCCAAAATCCTGAGAGAAGAATGAAGGAGAAGGGATTGCAGTGTGGCCATCTTCCTTGGCGGATAATTTTTCACTCCCCCTGTGCCCCAATAAGGGCAAACTCCCTTTATCAAACTAAAAAAAAAAAAAAAAAAACAAACAAACAAACAAAAAAAAAACTCCACCTAGAAATAAACCCTTGCATATGTGGTCAAATGACTTTTGACAAGGGTGATAATATTCTCTGGGAATGGGACAGGCTATCTACTGGACGAGTACTGTGAGGAAAACTGGATATCCACATGCAAAGAATGAAACTTGAACCCTTACCGAATGCTGTAAACAAGGATCAACTCAAAATGGATCAAAGGCCTAAATGTAAGATCTAAAACTTTAAAACTCTTGGGCAAAAACTTTTGGCAGATGCTTCATGACAGTTGGATTTGGCAATGAAATTTTACATATGACAGCGAGCCACAGCAACATGAGAATTAGACAAACTGGACTTGAAAAAAAATTTAATTTGTGCATGAAAAGACACTATCAATGGGGCAAGAAGGAAAAACATTTGCAAATCGTATCTGACAAGGGATTAATAACCAGACTATAGAGGGAAGCTCAAGAGCAGGAAAATAGACAACATAGTTTAAAATGGGCAAGTGAGTTGAAAAGACATTGCTCCAAGGAAATATACGCATACCTAGTAAGCCAATGAAAAGATGCTCACCCTCACTGACTATTAGGGGAGTGCAAATGCAGATACGCTGAGGTCCCACTTCACACCTCCTGGGATGGCCACTGTCTGCAAAACGAAGCAGTCCCTGTTGTCCAGGAGGTGGGATTGGAACCTGTGTGCTGTTGGGGCGAGGGTGAAGTGCTGCAGCTGCTGGGGGAACAGTACGGCCCTTCTCCTAACTGAAAATAGGGGTTCCATATAAGTCAGCAATTCCACCTCTGCACGTATTCCCCAGAGGCCTGAAAGTAAGGTCTAGAAGAGGTGTTTTATATACCCATATTCATAGCAGCAGCGTTACTCAAAACTGAAAGGAACCTGAATGTCCATTGATGGTCAAATAGATAAGAAAATGTGAGATATATACATTGCACTCTTTATCTTATATTTTATATACATTATATATAATATAAATGTAAAAGATATAATTTATAATAAGTATATAAATATATGTAAAAGTGAAACATACTTAACATATTACATATATAATATTTATATAAAATATATTTACATATGTACTATATATAAATATTTATTTATTTAATTCTATTTGTTATTATTATTATCTTTAATTTGACCAGAGAGAGACAGAGAAAGGGAAAGTGAGAAAGCAAGCCGCCAGGTCCGGGACTCGAACCACTGTCAGCCATGTGGAAATCCAGCACCCTTAATCTCCATGCCACCTGCTGGCCCTATATATATATTATATATAATATGCATATACATATAATATATAATATATATGTTTGTATGTGTGTGTGTGTGTGTGTGTGTATGTATATATATACATATATACATATACATATATATATATATATATATATATATATATATATATATATATAAAGCAGAATATTACTCAGCCTAAAAAAGGAAGGAAATTTTTGCATGTGCTACAATGTTCATGAACTTTAAGGACATTTTTCTCACTGAAATAGACTAGTCACCTAAAGGAAAATACTGTATGATTCCTTTTATATGAGATAAGTGGAATAGAGGAGCTAACAGAGCCGCCAAGCAGAATGGTGGTTGCTAAGGTTTGCAGGGAAGGGGAGATCATTCTTTTTTTTTTTTTTTTTTTGAGAGGTTTTCGCTAGAGGGCGTGTGCGCTTGCCAGGAAGATAGAGAGAGACAGAGAGACAGAAAGTGAGAAATCACCCCCCAGGGGTGATGGTCACACCGCAATCCCTTCTCCTCTCGGGATCTTAGGCATGCATGCACATGCGCCCGGCATGAGTTTAAGCCACCGGGTCCGGGACTCGAACTGTGGTCGACTACATGGGAGTCCAGTGACATAGCCATTACGCTAACTGCTGGTCCCGGGGAGGTCATTCTAAATGACTGTACCATTTTGGTTATACAAAACTGGAAGAGTTCTGGAAATTAGGGTGGTGATGGTTAACAGTGTAAATGTATTGCTAACAATTGAACTGTGTACTTAAAATTGGTTGCAATGATAAATTATGTTATATTATTTTACCTCAATTTTTTAAAAATGTGGGACACAGCCACCATAGCGTGTGTGCTGAATCCTGTAGCTTGGCAGGCTGAGTCGTGTAGGGGGCCTGGGTCTGAGTCCCAGCTCACCCCGAGAAACCAGGTGGGATGGTGCGTGCCTGTACTTGGATGGGTGAGGCAAGGAGAGGGACCCAGTGAGACCCTGCCTAAAAATAATACTACACACAGGCATATGCACGCACACTCTCATCCCACAAAATGTGGAGAAAAGGCATGTTTAATATGACCTTTTTGAAAATTGAGGACGAGCTGGAGAAATGTTTACCAAATTGTCAATAGTGAATTAAACCGGATAGGGGGTTTCTGGTCAACTTTACATTCTTATGTAATTATAGTTAAATGTTTCAAAACTGGTTTGTATTGTTTTCCAAATCAGAAAATAAATGTTATTTTCATTTCAAAAGCAGAAAAGCTTAACACAGAAAAGTGGGTGATACCCTCTAGTCTCTGTGGGGGAGATAATCTGTTGTGTTGTGGCTTTGTTCCACAACCTAATGTACCCCTGTCATCTTATGAAAGCTGCGTTGTGATTTAAAAGAATATCAGCATTTAGTTTTCCAAACGTAAATATCTTTAAGGTTTTTATTGGAAAATAGTTATTTCTGTGGGCTTGTGCATTAGATTTTTAATAATTCTTTATGACCAAGATAATTAGAGCACAAAAAATAAAATCTCTGGGAGAGTAAAAGTCTAGGAGATGAATGTATCACGTGGTAGAAGCACTCCCTCCCCGTGTGCATTGCTTCTGTGCGGGAAGAAGCAGTCGCGCTGTGGGGAAAGAGTGAGCTCTGGAACCCTGTGGAGAGGTGACCAGTAAGAAGACGTTCACCTGGACTTTCTTTCTTTTTTTTTTTTAGAAGTTGATTCAGCTACGACCTGACCCTGGGAGAGGAATGGCAGAAGGAGAGGTAGGGACCTCCAGCAGTTATGGAGAGGATGAATGTGGGCATTAAGAACACATTTTTAGTCTTTGACTCATCATTCCAGCTATAATTAGCAGTAAATGTTTTAAGTTAATTACAGTCAGTTGGAATATCATTAAACACACGAGATGATTGAAAAGCGTAAATGCAGATACCTGCCTTGTTTCTGTAACTACAAACCTTACCCTCTATTTGTTTATAACATTGAAAAACTAGAAATCTGCAAAAAGAGACAAGCTAATTATTCCAAACCCCACTGGTATAATTTAATAGTTTAATTCTGAAGTATTTGCCCCCACGTTCTAGTAGCAGAATAATGGAGGGGGAAATGGTATTATCATTCCGGCTTGTGCTTTTGAAAGTTAACAATACCTGGCACACGGTCATAGGAAAACATCTAAAAATACCAAATTATAAAAATGAAAAAAAGAAAATGTGATCCCGAAGAAATTCTTTCTTCTTGGAGTCAGGCCCAGCGTTTGTTTCCTGCCATTGGTTCGGCACCGAGAAAGGAAGAAAAACAAACGTTCTGGCGCGGTAGCGTGCGCGACAGTACACGTGGGCTGGCGTGTGCCTCGCGCTGGAGCACAGGTTTGTTCCACGGGAGAGCCGTTCAGTGGGAAACAAGACACCAACCGTTTATTTAGTTGGAAAAGGGGGAAATGCAGTCAGTGTCTTTATTTCTGGAGAGATTTCCTAACTCCTGTTCGTCACCCCACTGTACATCTGCTATGAAGGGAAAAGCACCAAGACTCTTTTGTTTTCTGAGAATTATTTATTTTATTATCATCATTATTTTTTTTTAATTTGCTATAGGGCATGCGTGTTTATGGGGTGAGGGGTGAGGAGGTGGGGGAAGTGAGAAAGCAAGCCACCAGGTCCAGGACTCAAACCCTGATCAGCTATATGGGAATCCAGTACCCCAACTACCATGCCACTTGCTGGCCCAGCACCAGAGCTCTTAAACTAACCCACGCTCTCCCGGAATCAGGCAGATGTTCAAAGAAAGTAAAAGGTGCCCGCCACAGTGAGATACCGTGTCATTTCCACAAGGATGACTATTCTCTAAACAAAATAAGATAATTAAAAAAATAAATAAACAAGCAACAAAGGTTGATGAGGATGTAGAGAAATTAGAACCTTCACACATTGTTGGTGGGAGTTTGAAATGTTTCAGCACTGAGAAAGTTTGGAAAGTTAGAATGTGGAAGCTCCGTGGGACCTGATCCTTCCACTGTGAGATGCATACCCAGGAGAGCTGAAAGCAGGTTCTCAAACACGTGTTTGTACAAAACGTTCATCGCAGCACTGTTCACAGTAGCCAGAAAGAGGAAACAAACCCAAACCCAACCCAAATTCCTCAGCAGATGAATGGATAAGCCAACGTGCTAAATCTGTATAATAGAATGATATCTGGAAAACCCCTAAATATTTGGAAAATAAGCAACTCTTGTAAATGATACATGGGCCAAAGAGAAACTCAAAGGGGATTATAAAATATTTTTAATTGACTGAAAGTGAAGTCACAATATATCGAAGTACGCGGGAAGCTGCTGGAGCACTGGGCTCTTTCTGACATATTCAATGTCTAATTAAAGAGGAAAGGTCCAAATCTAGGACCTCAGCTTCCACCGTAAGAAAGTAGAAAAATGTGAGCCAATTAAACCCAATGTAAACATAATGAAAGAATGAATTAAGAACAGAAATTATTAAAATAAAAAAGCAACAGAGAATATAAGTGAAATCAAGCATTGGTTTTCTAAGAGGAATCGAATGAGTAGCCTTTAAGCAGACTGAGCAGAGAACATAGAGGAGGCCTGAATTACTGATGTCAGGAACGGAAGGGGGACGTTCCAGAGCTTCCATATTGAAAAGCATACCGAGTGCAGATACCTGCCTTGCCTTTTCTGTACCAGACCAATGGAAGGAATGCATATGATCAGAGCGTGGTGCCCATAAGTTCAAAACCTTAAATTGAACATTTTATAATTTGTCTAAACTACCAAAACTCACAGAAGAAAATAATAGATAACTTGAATGGTCCTGGATGCGTTAAAGAAATCGAATTTCGAGGGACCAGCAGATGACCTCATGGACTCGCTGGACTCCCATGTGTGTGTGCCCAAAATCCCAAGAGGAAAATGGAGGAAACTTTCCACTAAAGAAAACTCTTCAGGCTGGATAGGGGCAGTATGAAACGTGTCCAGCTCTGTAGAAATACTATTCTAAGCAAGAGACTGAGTGACCAGCTCTCAGAGAGGCAGGAGTGTTCCTCAGGCGCTGAGACACGGTGGTTCCTTTTATTGACATTCAGTTCTAAGAGCAGGAGAGTGAGCAGTCAGCGCAAGGAGTCTCACACTGGCCTGGTCCCAAAAGGAGGGACATCAGGAAACAGGGGCTTGTAGGTTGTAGGTGAGTTTGAAACTCTTAGATTAGTAATTGGTTAAAGAGAAACAAGTCTCTGTTTCTGAAAGAAATCAGCGAAAGAAACTCTGAAAAGATAAGACTTTCTGTGTGTCATGAAAACCCTACGCCTGGGCTAGGAAGTGGCGCGGAGGCTACTGTAGCTGGATTCCACGTGACCCATGGCGTGGTTTGGGACTTGGACTCGGAGGCCTGAAAATCACACCGAGCGTTCCTCTATACATTGAATGAAATCCTACTAACATCCTAGCAGAAATATTTTTTCTTCTTTCTTTAGTGGTAGCGAAAAGTAATTCTAAAATTTATTTCGGGCTGGTCCCATAATGCAGTGGTTAAATGCTGCCCACTGGGAGCCAGGTCACACATAGGGGACGGCAGTTCAAATCCTTGCCCCAGTGGCTTGAGAAACACGCCAGTACATGTGCATACCTGAAATCCTGATGGGATGGAGAAATGGAGAAAAACGGAGTAGTAGAGTGTTACCGCACCCCATTGGGGAGTATTTTCCCTCTCTTTCTCTCTCTGCTGAGCATATATACACTTGGCAATTTAAAAAGCAAACAAACAAAAAAGTTTGAAATTGATTTAGAAAGGTAAAAGACCTAGAAAAGTCAAAACAATAGGAACAGTGTTGAAGGACTCTTACTCCCTAATTCAAGATTTACTAAAATACTAACAGTAATCTAACAGTTTATTATCATTAAAGGATAGATAACCACATCTGCAGAAAAGAATAAATGGTCCAGAAATAGGTATAGGTGTGCGTGTGTGTGTGTGTGTGTGTGTGTGTGTATGTATGTGTGTATGTCCATTAATTTTTGACAAAAGTGCATAGGTAATTCAATAAAAAAAGATAAAATTTTTCAAATGTTACTGGGAAAATTAGATAGCCATTTAAAACCAGAAACAAAATATCCTTGGCCCTTACCCTGACTTAGGCCTTGGAGACCAATGAAAAAGAGTAGATTGTAAGAGATTCACTTTGTAGCAGTAGAGGAGGAAATAAGACTGCAAAGAGAGTTGAAATATCAAAATGCGTAGAGGGGATTATTCGAAGTCTTTTGACTGGGAGCATTTTTGTGTTGTAGGAAATGTGTGTTGGTTATGAATAAAGATTCATTTATTCCCCCTAGATTATTAAGAGCCCCACTATTTCCCAGAGCATTGTGTTAGACTGGAAGGGAATTACGAAGACCCCTTGGGAATCATACAGAAACAATAACAAAACGGTGATGAGCGTGCTCTCATCTCAGCGCCAGGAGAGCACAGAGAGCAGCAGGTACCCGCACTCCCGCTCGGCCTTCTACCCAGCCCGGGGAGCTCGCCAAAGTGCGGAAGGGAACTAAGAGCCCGAGTGCTCTGAGCGCTGAAGGATGGGAACTGACCCGCTGGCCCTTTGAAGTCTGTGAGAAATTGTTGTTAATCTGATAACAAAAATCCAGTCCGGGATCTCTTTCATTTGCTGCTGCTTGAATCTGTAATTACCCAGGCCCAGAGAAGGGACAAAGCCAAGGAATCTGATACGATTGTCTCTCATCCTTTCTTTTCCCTGTCACTTGATCTGCTCGTTAAAAGGGTGGCCTCTCCTTTGCTCCCCTTGCTAGCCATTCTATACAGTCTCCATCGCGCAAGGAAAGCAGCAGACTACCAAAGCTGTAGGAATGAGAGAGCTTTATTTTTCATAGACGTGTCTCTAGCATACTCCACACACATGATCAGAGGAGCAGGTGTGCGTGTGCTCACTTTTGCCAACCTTCTGCGGCTTCCCAGCGACATTCTTCTCTCTCTTTGGATTATTCATCGCGATTTGTGCTAACACTTTCCTTGAAACAAGTACTACTTTTATTCTCCCCAGTCTTCCATCACATGGAAAGAGCGTTGGTGGAAATTGCTTTTCTATAAAAAGATCTATGCCACCTACTCTTCAAATGCCACTGATTAAGAATATCATTGATTGATTTTTTCCCCCGGGGAATAAATCAGATTTTCCCCTGAGAGGCAACAGATATAAATAACGAGATGTAAAGAATGAACATGGCTGTGAGTTACAAGGAAAATGTTTATGCAGTTGTCATGGAAACATGTAGGCATTGCAAACAGGAGCTTATGATATCTTTGTATTTGTCAAATAGAAAGCAGATATGAGTTGCATTCATTCTCTTTCTTGGCCCAAATTTAGTCTGACACATATGGTTATGTAAAATATGCTCCTGCTTTAATATATTTGCTTAATATTTGCAGGAATCGGCAATACACGGGCTGTTGAGTTTTAATATCATATACCGGAGGCATAGAAATAAAATACGGAGGACCGGCAGGTGGCCGGTAGTTAACGGCCTGGACTCCCACATGGCCGACCGTGGTTTGAGTCCCAGACCTGGCGGCTTACTTTCTCTCTTTCTCACTCTGTCCCTCTTTGGTCAGATTAAAATAAGTAAATAAATAAAGTTAATTAAACTAATTGTTTAAAAAAATAATTAAAGAAATAAAATAGGGAAAGCTGCTCTCAGCAAATAACTCCTAAAGACAAATGGCAGCTCAGTCACAGAGCGCGCTGGGCTTTCCTGAGGCTTTCATAGTTAACAACAATTAACTTCTCGGTGGAAATGTGTTCACAAGGCTGGGCCTACTTCACTGGTGCTAGCTGTTTGTGAACGATGTCAGTTCTAAAAACACATAGTCCAATAGTTTTATTCTTATTTAATATATGTGATTCCATTTCTCAAGTGGAATAAAGCACACAGGCCATGTTGCTGAATGATTATCCTCCGCTGTTTCTCTGTTGGAAGACCTGCAGTTTCATTCTTTGTAAGTAAGGCGTGATAGAAATCTAGAGGAGACAAGCAGGGATTTTGAGACTATAGAGAATGTGACAGAATTTTCCAGAGCTTGGACTTTTGTTCAGTAACTAATTCCAAAGATAATAGAGAAAATGCGGCACCAGCAGTTAGTGTAATGGCTATGTCGCTGGACTCCCATGTAGCCGACCATAGTTCGAGTCCCAGACACAGTGGCTTAAACTC
Organism: Tupaia tana; assembly: GCA_026018925.1. Classification (NCBI taxonomy): domain Eukaryota; kingdom Metazoa; phylum Chordata; class Mammalia; order Scandentia; family Tupaiidae; genus Tupaia; species Tupaia tana. The sequence continues at coordinate 3,113,251 of JAKSZU010000028.1, forward strand.
ATGCCGGGCACATGTGCATGCATGCTCAAGATCCTGAGAGGAGAATGGAGGAGAAGGGATTGCGGCATGGCCATCCCCCCTGGGGCAGTGATTTCTCGCTTTCTGTCTCTCTATTTCTGGCGAGGGCACACTCCCTATAGCAAAAACCTCTCCCCCCCCCCCAAAAAAAATGCACACCTTACCTGCGGCTACTGCCTTTTAATGGGCACACACATTAGACTTCTTTCAAAGAAAATAGGGTGTTACCCTCTTAACTCCAAAAGTTTATCCTTTCGGAACAGCTTTGTTAGTCATTTCATAGCCCATCAGTTTATCACTTTGTATTATTTCTCTTAGATTTCCTCAAAGACACGCAGTTTGTAAGCAGATAGCCTAGGGGCTTAATGTCTTATTAAAGCAGTAATTGTGTATATAGTCCAATAAATGTTACAGTGATTTGATGAGCCCAAATAGCTGTACAGATTGAACAGCAGGAAAAGGCTAAGCAGAGAAAGCTTTCTTTTCAGAATAGATAGGTATTTAGTCCACATTTAAAGGTAAGAGACCATTAGAAGGCATTTTAAAAATGAGTGTTGGGACCAGGGGTTGGTGTAATGGCTATGTCGCTGGACTCCCAGGTAGTCGACCGCAGTTTGAGTCCTGGACCTGGTGGCTTAAACTCATGCTGGGCACATGTGTGTGCGTGCCCAAGATCCCGAGAGGAGAATAGAGGAGAAGGGATTGCGGCGTGGCCATCCCCCCTGGGGGGTGATTTCTCGCTTTCTATCTCTCTGTCTCTTTCTGGCGAGGGCATGTGCCCTATATCAAAAACCTCTTAAAAATTTATTTAAATATATATATCAATCCAAAAATTTACTTATAAAATTTATCCTAAGAAAATAGGATATGTGTGGAAAGATTAAATTACTAAGATGTTTACTAAACGTGGTTTGTGATAGAGAAATGTTGATAACAGTAATACTAACTGTAAAGGAATGGGTAAATCATTTTAAGATAAATCCAGAATATGAGTGTGTAATCTATTAAAACAATGTTAATGAATAGTATTTATTGATATGGAAAAATATTTTTGGTACCCTGTTCAGTGAAAAGATGGAAATTGTGTTAAATCTGTAGATCGACTTGAGGAATATTGACATCTTTACTATGTTGGGTCTTCCCACAGATTATGTGTCTCCAATTATTTAGGTCTTCAATTTCTCTTACTGGCACAGCTTTATAATTTTTAGCATACAGCTCCTGTACCTAATTTTTTAGATTTATACTGAATGATAAATTGATTGATTTTGAAAGCTGATCTGAAAGCTCTTTTTGTTTTTGTTTTGTTTTATTTTGGTTTAGATTTTTGCCGTAGAGCATGTGCACACACCCAGGAGAGACAGAGAGAGGAGATGAGAAATTGCCCCCCAGTGGGATGGTCACATCACAATCCCTTCTCTTCCATCTGCTCTCAGAATTCTGGGCACACATGCACACACTCAGCATGATTTTTAAGCCTCTGGGTTCAGGACTTGAGCCATGGTTAGCCATGTGGGAGTTCAGCATCTTAACTACCACACTACCTCCTAGCTCCCTCAAAGGTATTTTTTAAATTTTGGTTTCCTTTAGAATATTGCTTGTATATAGAAATATGACTGATTTTTCCATATTGATTTTGTATCCTACAATTCTAAAATACTTATCAATTCTAAGAGGTTTGTAGACAATCATGATACATCCAAATTGATGCAGTCTTATTTCTCCCTTTTCAATCTGAATACCATTTATTTCTTTTTCTTTACATATTGCACTGTCTGGACTTTCAAGATACATAGAATGGGAATGATCAGTGTGTTGGCATCCTTGTCTTGCTCTGTCTTTTGCAGGAGAAACTGTCTTTTATACATTTTGTATACACCTTTTTTAAAAGGAATTACTTATTTAACTTCATTTGTTATTGTCATTTTTTTTTAAATTTGACTGAGGGGGGTGGGGCAAGGAAAGTGAGAAAACAAGTCACTAGGTCTAGGACTCAACCCACAGTTGGCCATGTGGGAATCCAGCGCCTTTAACCACTGTGCCACCTGCAAGCCCCAATTTTGCAGAAACTTAATCTTGTTGATGTTCCCTTCTATTCCTGGCTTGGTCGGAATTTTTATCATGAATGTTAGGTTTTGTTAAATATACTTTCTATATCAATTGGTGTGACCTCATGATTTTTCCTCTTTGAGCTACCAGTATAGTGGATTCCCTTGACAGACTTTTTAGTTTTTGCTGTAGGGTGCATATACTTGACAGAGAGACAGAAAGAAAGGGAGCTGGGGGGTGGGGGAGAATGAGAAACCATCCCCCAGGGCAGGGATGGCTATGCCGTAATAATCCCTTCCCTACCATTCTTCTCTCAGGATTTTGGACACACATGCATGTACACCTGGTATGATTTTCAAGCTGCCAGGTCTGGGACTTGAACCATGCAGTTGGCCATATGGGATCCAATACCCTAACCTCCATGGCTATCCTTCCCTCCTGGGGTGAGGGGGTGATTGCCCTAGAACAAAAACTTAAAAAAAAATCAGTTGATATTTCTTAGCAAGGAGGTGTTTCTGTTTTTGCCGAATGGCATACAGTTACTTCTGAATGATACACATGGACCAGGTATGAACATTTACTCAGCAAATGTGCCTCACTGTGTTTTGCTAATGATTTAAGCATCCCTGAAAAATGGAGCTCTCTCCAGCTGGCTGTAATTAGGGTAGGATTGTCTCATCCATGGGAGACACTGAAGTTTCTTTAATTTGGGGATCCAGAGCTTTCTAGTTATTCTGCTCATTTCCTGCAACTCAGAAGTGCTCATTTATTTCACAAAATATTTTAATTTAAGAGTACACACATTAACATTTAAGCAGGTTGTCATTATTTTTAGCTGTTTTTACTCTTAGACTTGAAAATGTAGGGTTGAGAAGTGGCTCAGAAATCCTGTGATCGCCTAGAGAGTGGTCTTTGAAAAACACTTTGAAGTAAGAATGTTCAAAAGAGCCCGGGAGGTAAAGTGAAATGTGACGGGAACTTGCTGTAAGTCCCAGTCTCACGCAGTCTGCAATGTCTGGGAATGATTGTCAGCTCCTGTGAACAGCTTTGTGACGTTTGGAATTAAATTTTCGTTATTGTTTGCAAGACGGTGGCATGTGAAGGGGTGTCCTACTTTACTTGATCTTCGTTTCTTTTAATGCCATGTTTTGCTCCTGCTTACTTGTAATTAGCTGGAGAAGAACCAGTGCATATTAAACGTTTGCTGTTGCCTTGCATGCTAGAGTTTCTCATCTTACATTATCTCTAGTCCTCAGCACAATCTTTTCAACTCAATTTACAGCTGAAGAAACTAAGGCTCACAAAGCAGTCTCTTGCCTAAAGTCATAGAGCTTAGTAAATGGTAATTTGAACTGAAATTTGTCTGATCCCAAAACCCACACTTCTTCTCCTATACCACTGTTTCTCACCCTAGTCCAATTAAAATAGAATTTCTGGGCTCAGACTTTGATGTTCGAGCAGCTCCTCAGGTCAGTAATGCACATCTAGAGTTAGAGGCCCCTGCATAAACACCCTGTGCTTCCTGCTATGGGCTCCTACTTCAATAGCAGGGAAAGTCTCGTGAAAGAGCACATTTTCCTCTAAAACCATATGCAATATTACCATTTATTTCTGCCAAGCTTATCTGTGGGAGAGTTCCAGTGCACTGTAGTACGCTGAGAATATCTTCATGACTGCACATTCCTAAACATAATCTGTTCTCCCCCTTCAAAGGATGCATAGTGTCCCTCACTCCACTGATAGAGGACTGAGATGCAAAACGGCCCCCGACTATGCAGAGACTGTGAATGGCATTGGAATCCGGCTGAGAACTGGACAGTACATAGGAGTAAACGCACAGGAGTGGACTGTCGTGGAGGGCAGAGGTGACCGAGGGTGCCCGTTATGGCTACCCTCCTGGCCAAGCAGAAGTGTGACCCTGCGCCTCCCTGCCTTCATTTCCTCCTGGGGTCTAGGAAATGAAAACAGGCAGTGCAGGTGCTTTAACAGCTAAGCCGACGCCCTGGGGCCCTAAAAGGAGAGGGAGCCCCCAGAATACCAATGGTGTAGATTTGTAAAACTACAAGAACTCTTGTTTACTACTTTATACAAATGTGAAAGCCTAGATATACTAGATAATTTTCATAAAAATAGGATTTACTTAAATTGTTGCAAGGCAGAGAAGAACTGTTCATTAACTATTATTTATGAGAAGGAGCTGTAAGAGACTTTAAAATTCTGTTCCTAAAGGACTGGATTTTAAAGGTTTGTTCTATGAAACTTCTAACAAAACCTTATATAAACTTCCATAATGTACAATAAAGGTAAGATCTACCCAACTTGTTTTATGATACCAATGTCACAACAATTAAAAAAAAAAAAAAAAAAAAAAAACCAGAAAAGGGAATAGGAAAAAATAAAGAAAACTAGTTTATTATGGAAATAAAATTTAAAAATCAAAATAAAATATTAGCAAATCAAATCACCAGTTTATTGTTTACATAGAATTTATCCCACGAATGAAAGATGGTCCAGCATTATAAAATCTATTTGTAGGGCCTGGCAGGTGATGTGATGGTTAGAGGCGCAGGACTCCCACATGGCCAACCACAGTTCGAGTCCCAGACCCAGCAGCTTGCTTTCTCACTCTCTCTCTGTCCCTCTCTGGTCAAATTAAAATAAATAAAGTTAAATAAAATAATTATATTTAAAAAATCTGGTTCTATAATTGACTTTGTTAGTTATTAAAGGAGGAAACCATGTAATCATCTCAGTCAGTAATGGCCCCCAAAAGCATTCAGTGAAATGTTGCAGTGTGGTTTTGGCATGGAAAAGGCAACCAGATGAATAGGACAGCGTGAACACTCTGAGACAGAACATGTATCATAATTTAAGTGGACAATAAATGTGACATTTTAAATCTTTAAAGAATGGGGAACCAGCAGTTAGTGTAAGGGCTATGTCGCTGGACTCCCACGTAGTCGACCGCGGTTCGCGTCTCGGACCCGGTGGCTTACAACTCACGCCGGGCGCGTGTGCGTGCGTGCCCAAGATCCCGAGAGGAGAATGGAGGAGAAGGGATTGCGGCGTGACCATCCCCCCTGGGGGGTGATTTCTCGCTTTCTGTCTCTATGCCTCTCTCTGTCTGTCTGGCGAGCGCACGCGCCCTATAGCAAAAAAACCTCTCCAAAAAAAAAAAAAAAGAATGGACTATCCAGCAACTGGTATGCATTTAGAAATATTTATTAAATTTCTCACACCATTCACAAAAACACATTCTGGAGGTAATAAAAATCTAAATATAAGAAACGTTTATATTGGGGCTGGCGGGTGGCGTAGTGGTTAAGGATACTGGACATTTTCCCATGTGGCCAACTGTGGTTTGAGTGCCAGACCTGGCAACTTGCTTTCTCACTTACCCCGCCCCCCCCCCCCCCCCTTTGCCTCTGTCCCTCTCTGGTCAAACTTAAATAAACAAACAAGCAAACAAATAAAGTAATTCTATTTTAAAAACGTTTTTAAAAGAAAATATAGTTTAAAAGAAAAGAGACACATTTGTGAATGTTAGAAGAATGTGTTTAAGACCTTAAGGTAGGAAAGAAAGCCCCTTTAAAATGAGATACCAAATTCAAAAGTCATAACAACTAAAGTGATAATTTAGACATATCAAAATAAAAATGTTCTTATTACAAGACACATTAAACAAGTTTAATATAAAGCACCAAACTTTAAAAGTTTTATTCAGTAGGTAAAACAGAGAAAACAATTATATCTATAATAATATATTTTTTTTAAAGGCAGGGACTCTTTGGGTGTGAGAGTTATGGTGTGTGTGGGGGAACAGGGACTACGGGCCAATAAGATTGTAAACCTTCTATATTCTATGTGAAATGGCCCATATAGTGGATTTTATGTGAAATAGTCCATATTAACTATAAGTGAATTTTATTGAAATAGTCCATATTAACTGTAAGTGGAGTATAAAAGGACTGTAAGCCTTCTGTATTTTGTGTTAAATAATCATACTAACCATGAGTGGATCTTACGTGAAACAGTTCGTATAACTATAAATCACAGCTGTAAAGGACTTTGTCCTGTGTGAAAGTTTTTCAGCCTATTTGGCCTAGCAGCTGGGGACCCAGAGGAAAAAGGCTTCCAGCCAGAAACGAAGGTAGTATGTATCCCCTGACAGCCTGCAGTTAGGAATGGAAAATCATAAAGCCCTTTGACACAGTCACTCCATTCCAGACGCCAAATCACATATGTAAAGGATTTTGTTCTAGGCACAGTTGGGTTTTTGCCCACTTGGCCTAGAGCACCTGGATCAGAGGCAAAAAGGCTACTGGCCTGAAACTATAATTTATTAACTATAAAACCCAAGGCTATATATTGTGACCCCCAGGGACAACACCTACTAAAATAATGTAAAATAGCATAGATGAAAATCTGGCCCAACCTGGTAGCCCTGTTGGTAGCAAACTGAATTGCAGTGCTGGAAGCCACATGCCTGCCCACAGTTCACCTCCCAAGGCTGGCCTCAAAATATGCTGAGCACATGGACACTCAAGTTCCCGAGGAGCTGGAGGGCTGGGAAGGAGGAGTGTGGTGACGTAAGGCTTTGTCGAGGGAAATATATATAAATATACATCACGTTTTTAAAGCTCATGATAGAGTGTGTACACGTACGTGGAAGAGTAAGAGAGAAGTCCCCTTCACAGGGTTCGTTCATGCAGCAGCGCCCTTCCTCCAGCCGGCCCGCCCATCGGAATCCTGAGCACGCCCGTGCAGGCAGTACGGTTCAGGTCAGCCGGGCCAGGGACCCAGATGATAGGGTCGGCCTTCCGTCTTCAGTCGGGCACACCACCCACTGTCCCACAGAGGCTGGCCTCTCTCTCTCTCTCTCTCGTGTGCACACATACACTATCATCAATTTTTTAAAACGTCTTTGCCATAGGCTGCATGTGCTCACTAGAAAGAGACAGTGAGATGGAAAGTGAGAAATCGCCCCCGGGGGATGGCCTCACCACAGTCCCCTCTCCATTCTCCTGGAATTTGGGGCACGCATTGCCACACACCCGGCGTAAGTTTCAATCCACCAAGTCCAAGACCCAAACCACAGTCACCCACGTGTGAGTCCAGCCCCCTAACCTCCATGCCTTCTGCTGGCCCCATATCATCATTTTTTTTAAAGAGTGCATCATGTATTGATTAAATCAGGTGAAGTGGCAAATCTGTCATTTTAACCGTTTGTTGCTACTTTGTGTTTGGAATAGTCAGAATCCTAATTTTTTTAGTTCTCTAAGGTATGCAATAAATTGTTATTAACTATATTTACTGTATTTTATAACAGTAGAAATTGTTTCTCTTAACTATCTGTAATTCCCTCAGTCTTTCCCAGCATATAGTAGTCATTTTCAAACTCTATTTCTGTCAGGTCATTTCTTTAATTTTTATAAATGAGTGAGAATATGTGGTATTTCTTTTTCTGTGCCTAGTTTATTTCACTTAACATAATTTGCAGGCTCACCCATAAAATGGTGATTTTCTTTTAGTGGAGAAATACCAGAGGAGACTTGATTATGTTCTTTTATTTTATTCCCTGGTTATAAGAGAGTTAAACCTTCCTTCATTTGTGAATGATACTTTTCACATAGTGAATGTACTGAAAACAAAATTATATCTAGTTCCAAAAATCCTTGTAAGTGTGCTTAGAGTAAAAAATGAGATGTCTTTGTAGGTGGTAACCAGCCACATTGTGAAAATGCTAAACTTCAACAAACATTATAGGAAGGACTTGGGAAAGATGTATCTCAGCGGTGACCCTGAAGAGTCTCAGCTAACCACTCCAGGTTCTCTTGGAGTGGTTTCCTAAGTGCCCGCCTGTTTCAGAATGAGAAAGTGAGTTCTGAAACGCTGCTGGAATGCCTGATAATAAACAACTGACCTGCGAGAGCCATTGCATCCCGAGTCATGGAGTAGCCACGTGTGTTCCTTGCGGCAGAACCAGGTCTCCCACAGGACAGTGAAGCTGGGTGAGACTCAAATCACAGACCTAAACCAAGGTCAGGGCCCTCAGGACTTTTAGGAGCCCACAGAAATGTTTTAATGTGAGAACAGCAGATGGCATAATGGCTGTGCCGTTGGACTCCCATGCAGTTGACTGCAGTTCAAGTCCCAGACCCAGTGGCTTGAACTCACGCCGGGCGTGTATGCATGTGTGCCCAAGATCCTAAGAGGAGAATGAAAGAGAAGGGATTGTGGTGTGGCCATCCCCCCTGGGGGGTGATTTCTCGCTTTCTAGCTCTCTGTAACTGTCTTTCTGACGAGGGCATGCACCCTATAGCAACCCCCCCCCCAAAAAAATATATATATACACACATATATATTTTAATGTCTGTTGAGCAAAATGTTTTTTAAAGAAGTATTTATTTAATTTTTTTTATTATTATATTTTTAAATTTACTATAGGGCACGTGCACTCTCTAGAGAGAGAGAGAGACCAAGAAAGCAAGCCGCTAGGTCTGGGACTCAAACTGCCATCAGCCATGTGGGAGTCCAGCACCTTAACCTCCATGCCACATGCTGGCCCCAGAAAATGTTTTAATATATGATTAATATACTTGTTTTTCTACCATAGCAATCATAAAGTGCAGGTTTTAATTTTTTTAATGGAGAAAAGGGCCTGAGACCTACCCATCCTCTCTGGGTAGATTCCAGACTGTGAATGAACAGCAAGTTCTGGGCAGATGGATAGTATTTCAAGCCAGCTGTTTTCCTGCTCTGCACCTCAAGTGTTTGGTTTTTTTTTGTTTTTGTTTTTGTTTTTTTCCTGTATGGTGAGGAGTTTGGACCAGGCCACCTATAACAGCTCTTGCCGGTGAAACTTTCCTAGGTGAAGTGTTGCATCAGGAAGCTCTACAAAAGTTCCAGACCCACACAGATGATCTAATGTGACCTTATTGTGAACTCAGATCTCTGATAACTCCATGTAGACACAGACAGGCCCGAGAGCCACCCTGCATTTCATGTTCAAACCAGTTAGAAGTACAAGTTCAGGAATGCTACAGCTTAAACAGTCTGATATTACAGTGGAACTGGTAAAAATAAATGAGAAATAGTAAAATGCCTTGCCTGTTATAAGTGCCCAATAAATATTTATAGAATCGATAAAACAATGTTTCATATAGAATGTTAGCTTACTAATCAAGATAGAAATATATTTATGAGAAAAGTTATTAAGCTATGAGTTTTTTTCTTACTTATTTATTCCTTATTTATTTATTCTCTGCAGGAAAATAGGATATTTTGGAGATGATTGTATCTAAAGTGTTTAAAATCTCATTTCTACAAATCATGAAAGTCTTAAAATTAAGCCCATCATTCTCAGATTGTTGTTATGTTTATTTAGATGGTTTTATTATTTTCTTTTTAGTCAGAAATATGCACTGTATTAATATATTAGAACAGTACTTCTCTTACCTTTGTCTAGGTTGTCCCATTTTCGAGATTACCAGTGAAAAAATGATCAACTCCTATTTGATGTTTTTTTCTGTTGTCAACATGGTCTGTATCACTTATGCTACTCCAACCCCCTTTATTGCTTAGAATATGATACTGATAGAAAATGGGATAATTCTAGGGACACCTACAAAATATGTCATCTAGAAAGGTAAATTTGCTGAAAAAGAAATATTATAAAATGATAAAGAAATTACTTCTAGGTTTTCCTGTTAATTGTTTTTCCCACTCTAGTAGTAAGAACAAATTTTCTTTCTTTGATAGATATCAGAAGCACCTGAACTACTACTTTTTTAAAAGAATTATTTATATAACTTTATTATTATTATTTTAATTTGCAATAGTGCACGTGTGCTCACCAGAGAGAGAGAAGAGAGAAAGTGAGAAAGCAAGCTATCCAGTCCAAGACTCGAACCACCATTGGCCATGTGGGAGTCCATCGCCTTAACCACCATGTCACCAGCTGGCCCCTGAACTACTTCTTAAAAATAAAGTTGTTTGAGGATGAACAGCAGATGGCGTAATGGTTATGTCGCTGGACTCCCACAAAGTCGACCATAGTTCGAGTCCTGGACCTGGTGGCTTAAACTCATGCTGGGCACATGTGCATGTGTGCCCAAGATTCTGGGAGGAGAATGGAGGAGAAGAAATTGCAGTGTTGCTATCCCTCCAGGGGGTGATTTCTCACATTCTGTCTCTCTGACAAGCGCATGTGCCCTATCACAAAAATCTCTCTTAAAAAAAAAAAAAAAAAAGGTTTGAGCCCCATTTCAGACCTGCTGACTTAGGATCTACGGGATGTAACCCACGCATCTGTGTTTCAGAAAAGATCCCAGATGATCGTGGGAAGCACCAAGGCTGAGAACTACTGAGCCATGGTAAGATAGGAAAAAAACAGACCTTAGAGGTTGACAGAGCTGCTGAGGCCAAAATCCAGCTAGGCCAAGATCTCGGTGTATGATTCAGATCTAAGTCAATGACCAAATTATTTAATCTCTAAACATCAGCTTCCTTGTCTGTGAAATGGAAAGGGTAGGACTGCTTTGTAACGTAGTGGCGGAATTAAAGGCGATGGTAGGTGAAAAGTGCTTGGCGTACCGTAAGTAGCAGCTATTATTATTCTCATAGTGTGGAATTATTCTTTGTTTTCATTTTGACTTACAGTGTTTTTCAAATACCTCTTTTCTACATCCAGAAGAATGTTTATACACAATCTCCTCAAGCTATTTTTTAATTAGGCAGATTCACTTTGGGCTTTGAAATTTTCTCCAGGCTTTCAGGTAGACTTTTCAGAAAGTACTGGCAGAGAGAGTTGAAGGCATCTTGATTTTCAGCTTCCCTAGCATCCATCCTCTTGAGTAGCTACTTACTTCTGGATCCAATTTATAGTAATTCATTTTCTTATTTTAAGACAGGTATATGGGTATATCATGAACTTGGGATATAAGCTTGTTAGTTGCAAAATAGTAGAACAATGGGTTTCTGTCAGTGAAGGATACATGAATACCTGACTCTTTGTAGTGGCAACTCCATCATCAGCTGCTTATGTGGTCAATCTCTGTGGATTTGTGAGTGATGGTGTTTCAGATTTCTTTTGAAACATCTCAGATCAAAGACAGGTTTGTTTCTTTTCTTTTCTTTTTTTTTTTTTTACTTGAAATATCTCTAGAATATTTAACTAGCAATGTAATGCATAAAACCACAAGAGAAGGGAGAAGAAAAGAACTACTGTTCTGTTTCCTGGTAATGATCTTTCCTATCTGTGTAACGTAACCCACATATCCTTTTATTTTTAGTTGCCGCAAACTTGACAGAATTAAAAAGAAAGTATTGATTTATTTTTTTTTTATTCTTAGTTAAGGATTGATTAAATACTTAGAACATAATGCTACACATAAATATTTAATTTACATGAACTTTGCCCACCATTTAACAAGGCTATGGCTGGCTGCATTCACTCTTGAAAAGGATGTCCACAGTGTCATCTCAGCAAAGGGGCTCTCTGCTTATTTACTTAGTGGGTGACATCCTAGCTAGAAAACAGCAAACGTATTAAAAGTTGCTTTAAATTTCAATGTAGCATGTGCTGCAGACCGCAAAACATTGGCTGACGTAGCCTTCCTCCTCACATATCTAGGATTGCCATATATGTTTATAAAATTTGCGTGTGTGTGTGTATCCGCATATATGGGTACAAGGGAATTTCAGAAAGTTCATGGAAAGGGAATTAAAGTATAAGTATTTTGGAGCAAAAAAAATATTTTGAGATTCATGTATTACTTTTTTCATAATACACATTTTTCCATGAACCTTTTGAAGACTGCATGTAGTTTTTTTGTTTGTTTGTTTGTTTGTTTTTTTCTTTTCTTTTTTGTAAGCCTCTACTCAAGATTGCATCATGATATATTTCTGGAGCAGAACACTTTATAGGAAAATTGAATACCATAGCTATTTTTAAGCAGAAACTATAGCAGATGAAGATATAAATAGACAAAGGTGATTTTAATCACCCGTCTCTTCAGAGAACTTTGACTCCAAGCAGTTGGAATCTTGGCACTGTAGTTTATCTGAATAACTCTTCTAGTATAATACCCCTCAGTGAAATATATTATTAAGTGTCTGCTATATATAGGCTCTATGTGAGCATACAAAAGAAATAGACTGTCTCCGAAGAATGCAATTGGGAAAATACCTGGAGACACATACAGTGCAATTGCAAGGTAGCAGTTGCACATGAAAAAAAATGTAATTTTGTTCATGAGAAGAGAGAGACCCAGCAGGGTCTCATCATGCCATGGTCCCCGTCCCCCAGCCCGCTAGCCAGTCCAGATCGTGGGTGCTTACTCTTGGTGTGTTTCAGGGGGACTCGGGATCTGAAGCCGCAGTCGGCTGTGTGGCTTCCAGCACTGCAGAGTGGCATGCTCCCACCTGTGCCACAGTAGCTGGGCCACACTCTGGAAGTTCCTAACGGGCAATGTCACGTGATTCTTCTGAGTGAAAACTCCGGAGTCGGATTGCTGGGCTGAAATCCCAGCCTCTCTTAACTGCTCGTCCCTAGGCAAGTTACTTCAAAGCACTTCCGCTTTCTCATTTGTGGAGTAGAGATAATTATTGGTTTGAGGTGTAAATGGTTTTGAGCTAAGAAATGTGAGGTTGATGTGCTAAGAAATAGGGAAGCCATGGTAAATTTTTGAACAGGCGAGTTATATGGTGAAATTAATTGAGGAATGTTGTTTCGGTGGCTGCATATGGTGGCATGGGGGGGCCTGGAGAGAGACCCCAGAGACAGAGCAGTCCGGGTGTGAGAGGTCGACTGTGGGAGGAGGAGGAGATGGGAAGGCCAAAATCAATGCGGAGGAAAAGAGATCATCCGTTTCATGATGTGTTGGATGTGTTTTGAAACTTCCCTTCCCCAAGTGGCATAATCCAGGGAAATCTTAGAAAACGCTAGTGCAGTAGCTCCGTGGGAATCTTCTTTACGTCCCATCAGAAACGCTCGGCCCCAGGGACTCCAGCCGGCGATGTGTGCACTGGCTCACCGCTTCCTCGGCCCTCTGTACACTGGCGCACAACGGGAAGTACTGGCTTAGCCCTGTATCGGCCCCGGGGACTCCAGCCGGCGATGTGTGCACTGGCTCACCGCTTCCTCGGCCCTCTGTACACTGGCGCACGGGAAGACTGGCTTAGCCCTGTAGGAAGTACCTCTGTAGGAGATGCCTGCTGGACTGAATGCCTTTGCTCAGAACTCAGTGACCGTTCTGAAGCAGCTTCTTTTAGAGGTTACTCGGGTTAGGCACACTTCAACCGTCCCACATGTCAGAGACAAATCCCTCCTTTTTTTTTTTTTTTTTTTTTTGAGAGATTTTTGCTATAGGGTGCGTGCGTTCCCAGAAAGACAGAGAGTGAGAAATTATGGGGGATGGCCATGCCGCAATCCCTTCTCCTCCATTCTCCTCTCGGGATCTTGGGCACGCACACACGCCTGGCGTGAGTTTAAGCCACCGGGTCTAGGACTCAGCCGTGGTCGACTACATGGGAGTCCAGCGACAGAGCCATTACTCCAGCTGCTGGTCCCAATCCCTCCTCTTTGAAGCAAGGTCAGCAGTCATATTAGAGAAGAAAAGGTCAGAAGGAAAGTGCCCTCAGACAAAAGAGGTATTAGTAAAATCTAAACAATTAAGAATATTTTATTATAATTTAACTGTTGAATTGTATCACTAATCCTTTCTCTTCACTATGGTATTAGCTGGGTAAAACGATCTTTCCTCAGTCCTTTCGGCTGGGTAAAGTGGCAGTGTTAGGTCTGCAAGGTGATCGAGTAGAAGTATCTGGAATTAGAAGCCGGGTAGTGGCTCCATCTCTTGGTCCCAATTTGTTTTTCTTTTGTAAGATTCTTTAAGTGAAAGTGGGAGAAAATGCTACCCATTTTATAAGTATGTTGAAGATTTTGACTTGGACATGTTTAATTATTATGAATGATAGAGAATAATCCTGACAAAAAAGTAAGAAAAGAACTGAAAGTAAGATCATTCTTTTTAAACGTATCCAGAAGGCCTGACTTCCACTCTGGAGACTGTCTTCATTGTTGCCCAGTATGACTGTGTTATAAACCTAACAGACACAAGCAATGAGGAAGCAAAAGCAATCTCTAAAATGAGAGTATTACTTTCCCTGTAAAAGTCTCCCATTCTCAGCTGATCAGATACTTGCAGCGGGTCATTTTCACTGAGTGGGTGGGCTCCTGTTCCAGCGAGGAGGGGATCCATCAGGGATTTCGCGTGCTAGTTTATCTAATAGGACCATCAGTCAGTTACTTCACGGGTTTAATTGCGTAGTCTCTCTGATCAGATACATTCCCCCTCTTCCTACCAGTCCTAAATATTTCAGTAGTGGCTTGCTGTGTAAGAGAAGTAGGTTATTTTTATAAGATCATTTGTTTTGTTAAAAGAATCCATAAATCCTGTCCATTAGCCACCGTGTTAGAGATGACCGTCGACCCTTCCCCCCCAAATTGTGTTTTATGGGACAATACCCAGATGGCTTACTGTGGGAGTTAAGTCACAAGGAAAACCTGAAATCTGAGTGAAGACAGCTTTGCTTTCATCCCCGTGGGACACACCTTGGCCCTGACCACTGAGCCATGGAGCTGCCTTCTTGCCAGTAGGACTGAGAGATGCCCACTGCAAGCGTGCACTTCACAGGCGATGCACAAGGTCCCATTCACAATTTTCAGTATTCCGCAAGCGACGGAGATGCGTACAGACGTGTTGTCTTGGGGTGCTCTGTTCCACAAAGGCGCGTTTCCACCTCGTTAGACAGATGTAGCCATCATTTAGTCCCTGCCAGTTCTAATTGAAGTCAGCGCTTCTCACGCGTTCCTGTGTGTGCTAAAACCCGGGTTCTGATTCAGTGGGCCCGAGACACTGCATTTATTGCACACATACATGTGTCACCAGCGCTGCTGCCTAGTGGACCCCTTTTGCATGGCTAACATGTAAATAGTCGTTTGTAATACCTGTTTCCTTATTCTGATGTTTTGCGTGGAAGATTAGCTCTGCCCTTTATTTTGCCTCTTCAAATTATTTTAGAATGCTTCTTTTTTCTTTTTTTGTTTTTGAAGAGAGAGATTTTTACTCTAGGACATGTGCACTCACCAAGAGACAGAAAGACAGAAAGTAAGAAATCAACCCCCATGGGGAATGGCCACACCACAATCCCTTCTCCATTTTCCTCTTGGGATTTGAGCATGCATGCACATGCACCTGGCATGAGTTTTTTTTTTAAGCCACTGGGTCCAGGACTCAAACCACAGTTGGCTATGTGGGAGTCCTGTGACATAGCTGTTAGGCCATCTCCTGGTCCCAGAATGCTTATTTTTTTCTAAAGCACAGACAGTTGCTCTGGAAGATATACCCCTTTCTTAGTGTTAATTCTGTGGTGTGTCTCAAGACGTGAGTGGCATGCCCATTATGGCGTGCCCACTATTTCAATTTCAAGAAAATTGAATCACTGGGACCAGCTGACTAAGAGGTGTTCCCATTTAGCCGTGGTTATGCAAGGGAGCATGGTTTGGGAGGAGGCCCTAGACCCTGTGACTATGATCAAGTTACTTTGGCCCTCAATTATTCAGTCTAAAGTAAAAATAAAATGAAAATTCCTGAGCTGGCTCCTTGGCCTGGTGGCTAAAGGAGCCAGATCCCATGTGGCTAATTAAGTAGTTCAAATTCCAGTTCCGGCAACTTGAAAAACATGGTGGGTGCATGTGTGTACATGTCTCAAACTCCAAACAATGGGGAAATGGAAGAGGAGGGACTGTGGTGTGACCATGCCTCTCCCAGGGGCTGCTTTCTCCTTAGCATACCTTACTGTTTCTCTGTCCGTCTTTGGTGAGTACATGTACCTTCTGGCAAATTTTAAAAGAAAAGAAAAATTCTCATTTTATAATATGCATGATGTCATTGGGCTAATAAATGAGGAGCGATAATGTATATGAAACACTTGCCTGAGTGAAGCAAGTCAGGCTATGAAAGAGAGGCATTGTATGTCTCCCCTTAACATATACCGACTGTCCGCACTCGATGGCAGACACTGAAAGCCCGGAGGACATACAAGCATTAAAAAATGTTATGACACTAGAGCCGAAGTGGAAAGAATGGGAGAGGAGAAGAGTGTAGAAACGGAAATTTGGGGAAAAAATGGAGCAGTAAGGCATTTGTGGGACACGGATATGGTTTATTATTTGTTGATGAGGATGTGCATATGTTCTCAACGGGGCTGGACTGAGGTATGTGTCATGCTAGGTAAAGTCTCTTTAAAAATCTAAAAGATGTATAGCAATTAAATGTATAAATAATAATTAAAATTAATAAATAAAAATTATTTATTAAAAAAAGAAAATAAACACTTGTCATTTAATTGTTAGCAATAAGCATCAGGTAGCCCCAGGGCAAAGTGGTTAAGCGCTGTGTGAAGGGAACAGGATCCTACCTGGCTTACCACAGTTCAAGTCCTAGCCAGGCAGCTTGAAAAACATACCAGGTGCATGTATGTGCGCAGGATCCTGACGGGAGGAATGGAGGAAAAGGATCACAGCATGACTGGGCTCTAATGAGTGGTTCTCTCTCTCTCTCTCTCTCTCTCTCTCTCTGTAACGTACATGCCCCATTTTGGTATTTAAAAAAAACATAGTAAGCCTCCTGTCACTGCACAGGATAAAACAAAGCATTACAAACTATGAAACTGAGGGCCAGCAGGTGGCATGGTGGTTGGGGTGCTGAACTCTCACATGGCCGACCGCAGTTCGAGTCTCAGAAGCAATGGCTTGATAATCCACCAGGCATGTGTGTGTGTGCCCAAAATCCCAGGAGGAGAAAGAAAGAGACAGAATTGCTGTATGGTCATCTCCTTGAGGGGGAAAGCGATCTCTCACTTTTTCTCTCATTATCTCTCTCTGGTGAGTGCACACATTATATGGCAATAACCTTAAAGAATAAAAAAAAAAAAAAAAAAACTATGAAATGTTCTCAATGTCGCCATTTCAATAGCAGAATAGCAAACAAGGAGACAAAAAGGTTTTGTGAGCTTTATTCTACAAAAGAAAATTTTTTTTTGGGGGGGAGAGGTTTTCGCTATAGTCGCGTGTGCTCGCCAGACAGATAGAGACATAGAGACAGAAAGCGAGAAATCACCTCCCAGGGGGGATGGCCGTGCCACAATCCCTTCTCCTCCATTCTCCTCTCGGGATCTTGGGCAAGCACGCACACGCGCCCGGCGTGAGTTTTAAGCCACCGGGTCCAGGACGCGAACCACGGTCGACTACGTGGGAGTCCAGCGACATAGCCATTACGCTAACTGCTGGTTCCCCTACAAAAGAAAATTAAGGTTAAAACTTATGTTTTTACATTTTTGTGATTCTGCTTTACTTAACGTTTTAAAGAAATTATTCATTTGACTTCTTTGGAAGAAATAGAGTCAAGTCACTTTTCTGAAAGTCTACTAGAACTCTTGTGATTCAGAAAAAATTAAATTTTAGAGATTTATTTTGGAAGATAATAAATTGTGTCTCATCTTAATGTGCCTGAATTTTTGAGGCCAAGATGTGCCCACATAGTGGCATTCGTGCTGTATTTTTTTTTCTGTGAGAATCATTGGGAATGACACAGCTGGCACCTTGAGAAGTATGACATAAAACTGGCATTTTATGCTGAGCCTGGGAAAGCCAGCATTTGTTTAGTTACTAATCTTTTCAGACAGAACCTTCGATTTGGCCCAGAACTACTGCATGTTATCACAGGAGCATTATTTGCTGCCAGAATCCTTCACGAAACTTCGTAGTGTATTCTGAAATACAACGTGTAGGCTATAATGATTTTTCATTCCCTCTTCTCTCTCATATAAACTGGTTTTCTTACAGTGGGCATAAAATGTTCACCCCGAAGGTGCTTCATGACAGAAATTCTTTGCACAGCACATGTGTCCTAGGATAACCTGTTAACTCTCATGCCAACGAGAACTCTAGCTGATCAGGCACTCTGTAAGGAAATACCCTCAGGCCCCTTGGGCTTAGCAATACCGATGCTCACTATCATTTGTCTCACTTCAGAGCCAGCCAGCCTATGATTCGAAATATCTACACATATTCCCGACCATCTGGCCGCTCACAGATGATGAAGACATTTAATATAAAGCCTGGTGAATGCACTGCCCGCTCACCTTTCGAGAACAAATCTTGCCTGGGACACACAGCCTTTCTTTTGTATCAGTCTGCAACAGGCCAGTCATTTGGGTCCCCAAACTCATAACAATTTGATGTAATCCTTCCCAAGTGGCTGACCATGTGATAGATGTCCAGAATGATCTTCGCCAGCTCATTCAGAGCTCAATGACAGAGCAGAAGGTTTATGTGTGCCATTAGATTGGGACTGCCCAGAGTGCATCGCGTGTGGGTAAAGGGCATACGCGACCCTTTTAGTAACTCAGTCTTAGCCTTTTATTATGAAAGTGATAATACTGAATGAAATCTATGCTTACAGTAGACAATTCAGAAAATATACATTTCTATCTGTATATTAGTTTTTCAATCCTTTATTAGTTATACGGGTTTTTGTTTTTAGCAAAACTGGGATTTTTTAAAAAATGTTATCATTGCTCCCAAGAAAGAGACAGACAGACAACATCCCCAACCAGGTCTTGATGCTGTAACCTGTTAATACGTCTCATTCCTGCTAACACGAGATCACTGGCACACAGGTACCAGCATGGGCGAGGGGAGTCCGGGTTCATGCAATCCGGAACCTTCCCAGGCTGGTCGGCCTCACAGAGTGCCATGTTTTACTGCTGCCTAACATTTTTGGTTAAGTAATCATCTGCATTTTAATAGCTGTGTAATACTCTGCCACATTGCTATGCTGTATTAAGTTCCCAAACCCGTTATGGGACATTTAGGTCACCTCTCATTACTCTATCATTCATAACACTTTAAGGAACATTGTAAAAAAATCATCTGTGTCTATAGATTAATCTCTGAGCATATCATTAACCTTCCTTTACGATTAATTCCTAATTATTATGTTGCAAAATCAAAAATAGATGCATTTTTAATGTGCTTTGCTTTTATTTTTGTTTTGTTGTCCACTTTGGAATGTTTACCACCCTTGAGAAAACTCGCACTTCTTGTGTGCTCTCCTCAGTAATACATAGACTCCTCCACAGCCTAATCAACAGTCCGTATGGACTCTTTTCTGCCTTCCCGTTTTAGAGCAGTCTGATAGAGGAGTAACAGCTTCCTTATCAGGGTAGCATATCTGCATCACCATAATTACTGTTGCAAAGATGTCTAGGGTAAATTTCTCATGTAGCTATCAGCTCTAGTCACAATGTTAATAAAAAGGATATATTCTCTATCCAAGTAACATTCTAGGTGGTGATAAGCAATTGGATTGCAACATTGTAAAGGCGTTACATTCTGCTGTGTTAAAGTTTCCAGTAAATGGGTGCCAGCAGGTGGCATGGAGGTTAAGGCTGGGTCCGTCATGGCCTACCCACATGGTTCAGTCTCAGACCTGGCAACTTGAGAAACACACCAGGCGTATGTGCCTGTGTGCCCTAAATATCAACAAGAGAAAAGAGGAAAAGGAATTGTGGTGTGGCCATCCCCTCTG
The DNA here is from genome assembly GCA_026018925.1 of Tupaia tana. Taxonomy (NCBI): domain Eukaryota; kingdom Metazoa; phylum Chordata; class Mammalia; order Scandentia; family Tupaiidae; genus Tupaia; species Tupaia tana. The sequence continues at coordinate 3,132,975 of JAKSZU010000028.1, forward strand.
GAGGTGGTTTCTCACTTCCCCACTCTCTCTGGCTGTCTCTCTCCAGCAAGCACATGCACCCTATAGGAAACTTTAAAAACAAACAAACAAAAACAAAATAAAAAATAAAAAATAAAACTTCTGAGGAAACATTGCAATTTTTCAATCAATTGTATCTCAACATTGAGTACATTTTTGCTACTCAATACTCTAAAAACCTATTTTACCAAGATGTCTATCACCTCTTCCCCAAATTTCTCATAACAAATTTCAAGTACTTGTCTTTTCACTGAAGAGCACTACTTTAAACTTTTTTTAATCTACTATTTAATCATGGCCTTCTTTTCTATTTCCCTTCACCATCCTTTGATTTTTTTTTCTTGAGAGATTTTTGCTGTAGAGTGCCTACACCTGTCAGAGAGACAGACAGAAAATAAGAAATCATTCCCCAGGGGATGGCCTCGCTGCAATCCTTTCTCCTCCATTCTCCTCTTGGGATTTTGGGCACGCATGCACATGCACTTGGCATGAGTTTTAAGACGCCAGGTCTGGTACTCAAACTGTGGTCGATTACGTGGGAGTCCAGCGACGTAACTATTATGCCATCTGTTGTCATCCCCACCCCCCCACCAGTTTTTGAAAAACAAGACTAATTATATTTTGCTTTTGTCATATCTAAATTGCTAACATCAGCGGATATGTTTATTCTTTTAGTGGAAGAAGGAGGGAGTGTTGATGTCTACACTCAATGTATAAGAAAAATTATTTGTCCGAGTCAAAAAGGAAATTATTTAAGTGATAGTATTCAACTAAAGTATTGCTGGTTAATAAATGAATTTATATAAAACCTATATAAATTAATATATAAAATGGTAACATAAAGCTGTAGTATAACTTCTGAATTTATAGTCATTAATCAATTAATGAGGACTAAGTGCTTTGCAGATAATGAGTGTTTTTTTTTTTTTTCTTTTTCTTTTTTTTACAATGAAAGAGAGAGAAAGGCCAACAGTTGATATGGTGGTTAAGGCACTGGATTCTTAAGTGGCCAACTCCATAGTTCAAGTCCCAGACTCCGCAGTGTGAAAGTCTTGTTGGGCATGTGTGTGTGCATGCCCAAAATCCCAACAGAAGGGTGAGGAAAAAGGGATGGCAGCAGGGCCATCACCCCTAAAGGGTGATTTCTCATGTTCTCTCTCTCCATCACTCTCTCTCCCTGGCAAGCTCATGCACTCTATGGCAAAAACCTAAAAAAAAATAATAATTTTAAAATAAGCAAGAAAGAAGTTTTTGGTTTTTTTTTTTTTTTTTTAGAGGTTTTTGCTATAGGGCATGTGCATTCACTGGAGAGACAGACAGAAAACAAGAAATCACTCCCCGGGGGGTGGGGGGTGGCCGTGCAATTCCTCCTCCTCCATTCTCCTCAGGATTTTGAGCATGCACGCACACACGCTCAATGTGAGTTTTGAGCCGCTGGCCCAGGATTGGAACCACCGTCAACTATGTGGGAGTACAACGACGTAACCGCTATGCCATCTGCAGGTCCTGAGAAGGATATTTCTGAGAGTCTCCCCACATTACAGTCCTCCTGCCCCACAGTCTCAATTAGCTAGAGTTGCAAGTGTGCATCCAGCTATTTCAGTTTGGAATGAGAACCACACCCAGGCCTGCAGTAGGCCCCAGCCCTGCACCACCATGGCTGGGCCAATAATCACGTTCTGTAGCTCCTTATTGTTTTCAGTGGAGTTTCATTCCTTGTGGTATTGATAGCTTACAAGTTATTTGCTTTTTTACAGCATCTCAAGCAAGAACATAGATGCCCTTTTCTAGCCTTCTTAGTCTAGACCCTTTGATGCATTCGAGTACTGGGGGGCTGTAACACGGGCAGCTCTGTAATTAGGCTTCCATCGGACGCTGTGGGAGAGAGAGACGGAAAGAGTTGGTTTCCGTCTCCCACCCTGTAGGTCTGTCCTGCTGAAAGAGCCCCTATCGTATGCCGTCTGACACCCGAGCTCCCGCAACCACCGTCAGCAACTGTTCACCAAATGAACCAGGATTGTACATATAAATAATCTCACATTGATTTGCTTTTCTAATAGCCTTCACTATTAAACAGTGGGTACACTGCCTACATAATAACAGTAAAATTGAATCTTTTTATTATAACCTAGATTATTGAAGAATTTTAGGGTCGTCAATCATTTGCTGAATCCTCTCATTTTCATTTCTTCCTTCCTATTCCCTCTGCCATTAGCCTCACTAAGACCTATTAGCTCCCACCTGTACTGCCTACCACTGCCTGCAGTCATGCTCCTTATCGCAGTTCACTTTACAGTCTTCATGGAGTCATTCATCTAAAACATAGATATGACTGTATTATTATCCTGCCTAAATATACATTTCATCGGCCGTATTCAGCAGTTTACATGATGATTTAACTCTAACTCAGCACTGCAGCGCTATTTCCTGTCCTACTGTCTCACTGCATCCTGCTGTTAGGGGTTCCTGACCTGTACTCCATTACTGGTAACTGCTCCCTGCAGACCACCCCACTCACTTGGAGCCAGGGACAAAGGACAGTCTGTGCAGAGTGTAACGGGTGGGACGAGCCACACATGGGAGAGCCTGCACCCTCTGGTCTGGAGACCTGGGAAACTGCCAGTGCTTAAGAGAACGTGCCCTACCAGGGAAAGAACCAGAGGGAAGAGCCCCGGAAGTTCTCCTACCCCACCTACTCGCTAGAGAAAAGCAGCAGAGCCCAGAATCTCGGTACACAAAGGAGCCAGGGCAATGGGGTACATTCTCAGTGGAAGACCATCATTGATTTCCACCCCAAGATGAACCAGGTGTTAGAATTAGCGACAACCCCCCAAAAAGGAAACAGTATTAAAATAGCTAACATCGTTTTATCAATGAAATAAGACAATGACATTTTCATTGCATGAAAATTCCAGCAAAGAAATTCAGTTCTTAGCAGGCAAATAAAAGCAATAGAAAATACAAATGGACATTCAGGAAGTGAAAAATGCGACTTGTGAAATGAAAAACTCACTGGATGAATTTGACACCTGAGTGGCATGACAGAAGGAAAGATAAATGATATCAAACAGATTGAAATTAATTCTCCATGATAAGAACAGAAAAAAGGTAAGGTTGGAGATGAAGGGAAATAAACCCTCAGAGATCTGCTAGGTGACATTTAATGGTGAAACATATGTGTACTTAGAATACAAAAGAGAGGAGGGAGAGAATGAGCAAAAAAAAATTTTTTTGAACACCTAACGATTGAAATTTTGCTGAATCTGGGACCAGCAGTTGGTGTAATGGCTATGTCACTGAACTTCCATGTAGTTGACTGCTGTTCAAGTCGCGGACCTGGTGACTTAAACTCACGCCGGGCGCGTGTGCGTGCGTGCCCAAGATCCCGAGAGGAGAACGGAGGAGAAGGGATTGCAGCGTGGCCATCCCCCCGGGGGGGTGATTTCTCACTTTCTGTCGCTCTGTCTCTCTCTTTCTGGCAGCACACCTGCCCTATAGCAAAAGCGTCTCCAAAAAAAGGAAAAGAAAATTTGCCGAATCTGATGAAACACAATTTGCAAACACAAATGTTAAACAAAACCAAACCAAAGAAGCATGAGGGAGCCCTCGCTGAGCCACAGCATAGTCAGGATGTTGGGGACCAAAAATACAGCAAACCTTGAAAGCAGACGGAGAAAGATGACATGTTACATACAACAGGGCAAGTCTGATTAATGATTGCCCTCCCATCAGAAACCATTGGAGATAGGGACCAGCAGTTAGCGTAATGGCTATGTCGCTGGACTCCCACGTAGTCGACCGCGGTTCGAGTCCCGGACCCGGCGGCTTAAACTCACGCCGGGCGCGTGTGCGTGCGTGCCCAAGATCCCGAGAGGAGAATGGAGGAGAAGGGATTGCGGCGTGGCCATCCCCCCTGGGGGGTGATTTCCTGCTTTCTATCTCTCTGTCTCTCTCTGTCTGTCTGGCGAGCGCACGCGCCCTATAGCAAAAACCTCTCCAAAAAAAGAAAAAAAAAAAAAAAAAGAAACCATTGGAGATAGAAGAGAGTAGAAAAATACCTTTAAAGTACTAAAAGAAAATAAACTGTCAATGTAGAAGTCTATACTAGTGAAATTATTCAGGAATGAAGGCAAAATAAAGAAACTTTCATACACAGGAAAGTCAAGAAAATTTGCTACCAGCAGACCTTTACCACAGGAAATGCAAAGGAAGTTCTTCAACGGGCCAGCAGGGGGCGTGATGGTTGAGGTGCTGGGCTCCCCTATAGCTGACCACAGTTCGAGTCCCAGACCCAGTGGCTTGAAAATCACACCGGGCACATGTTCGTACAACAAACAGTGGCAGAATACACTTTTTTTTTTTTTTCTAGTGCGTGTGGTATAGGTCCCAGAATAAACTACAGTCTGGGCTAAAAAACAAGTCTCAGATTTAAAAGATTGGAACCAAACAAAATTTGTTCTTTGACCATAAGAAAAGTAAACTAGAAACAAATAACAGTAAGATAATCAGCAAAACACTTCTGAATTGTCATTTTGTTCAAAGAAATTATAATAGAAATTTGAAAATAACTGATAATGTTGCGGGATGGCTTCAGTGATACCCAGGTTTTTGATGTTTCAGACAAAAAATTGAATGAAACATGCCAATAGTGAAAGCAAAGGGTAGTTTATTAAGTAAAAATGAAAGTGCACTGCCGAGAGGGAGGAGCGAGCCCAAGCCGAGAGAGAAGAAGAGCCAGAGTGGCTCAGGGCCCTGGTTGTTGCTTTCCATGGGGTTTATAATTCCTTAACCGTGGTCGTGTTGGTTGATCATTGGCTTGGTCCATTGCTTGCTTTCATCCCATTGGCTATATCAAATGCACTGGGCCCACTGATTGATCTCATTGGCTGTGTCAAAGAGAGTTGAGAAGAGATCACAGTGTAGCCTTCCCCCCGAGTGGGTGATTTCTTGCTTTCTATTTCCCTATGTCTCTGGTGAGCACACACACCATATAGCAAAAAATTTCTCTAAAAAAAAAAAGAAAAAAAAAACTGTAACACTTCTAAAAGAAAATATTGAAGGGACCAGCAGGTGGCATGGTGGTTAAGGTGCTAGACTCCCACGTGACTGGCTGCAGTTTGAGTGCCAGACTCAGCAGCTTGAAAATCACACCCACTGTGTGTGCATGCATGCCCAAAATCCCAAAAGGGAGACAGCGAGGAGAAGGGAATGTGTATATGGGACTAGCAGGTGGTGTGGTGGTTAAGACACTGGACACTCCCGCATGACTGACCATAGTTCGAGCCCCAGACCTGGTGGCTTGCTTTTGCATCCCCCCACCCTCCCACCCCACCCCCCATGTCTCTCTCAGGTTAAATTAAAATAAATGAATGAACAAATAAAATTAAATAATTATTTTAAAAATAAATACAATAAAAAATGGAAAAAAAACACAGGGCACGTGTATGTGTGTTCTCAAGATCCCAAGAGGAATAGGAGGAGACAGGATAGCTGAATGGGCATCTCCCCTAGGGAGTGATTTCTCACTTTCCCGCTCTCTGTGCCTCTAGGTCTTTGTATAGCAAGCACATGCACCCTATAGCTAAAATCTAAGAAAAATTTAAAAAAGAAATACATTCAGCATAGAGAATTATTATCCCTCGGAATTTCCTTTATCCTCAGAATTTCCTTTATACAAAAAAAAAAAAAAAAAAAGAAAGAAAGAAAGAAAGAAAGAAAGAAAGAAAGTTAAACTATTCATCCTTTGTCCTAATTATTCCATTTTCAGGTAATGAAAATACATGACCACCCAGAAATGTGTTCATAAATGTTCGTAATGGCCCAAAAGTGGTGCATAGGTAAATTATGGCATGCTTGTACCAGGGAGCCCTACCGGTAATAAGAAAGACCAAAACCATGCACACAGCGACAGGGGTGGGGCTCAGAAGCGATTCCGTAGACGGAAAGCCGGGGGGGTCACTGTGTAAATAAGGCCGTAGCCAGCAGTGCAGAGCAGGAGACCCTGAACTCCTTCTGGCCCGAGTTATGATCCCTGACAGAGCCTTCCCTTAGTCTTTCTCCTGGAAGCAGCGTTTCTCCAGCTCAGAACTCTATCTGCAAATCTTAGGTGCTACTTAACATTTTCTGTGTTTTATTATTTCCTTTATGTATTCCACTCCCCTCCTAGGCTACTCTTTTTGAGGGTAGGGACCATTTCTAATTTAACCTTCGTTCCCCCAAAGCCGGATTTTGCATGTCTTATTTCCTTTTCTCGAAAGCCTTAGGTAGAACATCATTCCAGTTAATGAAAGGTTCCAGTTAATTGGATTTCAGGGTTTTTTTCTAGCTGCAAATGTACTGCTTTAGAAATATATTCAGCATTGGGCCAGCCTGAGGCTTGATGGTTAAGGTGGCTGGATCCCACATGGCCAACTTAGAAGTTCAAATCCCAGGCCCGGAGGCTTAAGAAACACTCCAGCCACGTGTGTGCATGTGCCCCAAATCCCGAGAGGAGATGGAGGAGAAAGGATTGTGGCGAGGCCATACACTCATGGTGATTTCTCACTTTTCCTTTCTGTCTTCCCCCGCGTGAGCCCACAAGCCTGGGGATGGGGGTGAGGAGAGGAAGGAGGCAGGGAAGAAACCTAAGAAATTTCTGTTTGGAAACATTTTATGAATTAAGCTTCCATGCCTTTAGAAGCAATGTGCTGTAGTGCTGGCGTCCGCAGATCACCCGCGTAAAGGCCAGGCCATGACTACTCAGGGCCTTGCAGCTCTCTGGTCTCTGTGGCAGCCACCCCTCTGCCTTGGTAGCACGAAAGCAGCTGCAGACGGTGTGTAAGTCATGGGCGTGTGTACGCCCCCCGCCTCTATTTATGAAAGTGGGTGGCAGACCAGACTAGATCCCCGGCCCATTTGCTGATCCCTGCTGAACCAAAGTAACACGTATCTGGAGATAGAAAACCAAGAGAGAATCCATCCCTAAGCGAACTGCCTCAATATTATTCAGTATTGTCACATTGTGAATTTCTTACTGTAAAATTAAGAGGTGGGCTGTAAGTGATCTGTCTTCCTATTTTATTATTTTTGGTCATCAAAAGTTTTCTGATTTAAAGGGTACTTTTTCCTGGAGAATAAAGAGATAATCTAAGGGAAGAAATAATTCAGAGTCTTACGTTTATAGTGGATGTGGTTTGGGTTTAATACGAATACCGCACGTCGCGCTTCTTCGTTTTGGGAACTGAAGGAACTTCCACCTTTACACTCTGAGTAGAAACAATGGCTTCACATTTCTTGTGTGTATGGAACATATACGTTGAATGTAGGTTTTGTAAAAATAATTGCATTATATTGCCTTAGTATAATGAAAGAAATAAAGATAAGGAGAGCTACCATTTTTATTGTGATGTCTGTTTTACCCGTAATCCTGTAGCTTCGTGGGGTAGTACGGCTTTCCATAGCATGCATGAAGTGTGTGTAATCGCGGGTGTAGACGTATTCCTCCTCCCCATCACTGATCGTTACATTGTGCGCATTTGATGATAGCTCTCCTAGCTGTTTTTCTCTTTTGCAAGTATGTAATGAATCGTCCCCATCACTTTTACTCTTCTGTGGTATACTGTTCCATAACCCGTCCCACTTAATTATACGCTTTCATGTGACTATTGATTGTTTTCTAGGATAGCTACTTTTTTTTTTCAGTTGTTGACATAGAGCGCATGTTCTCATAGGTTGGGTATGGTGGGAGGGGACAGAAAGAGAGAAGGTGAGAAGGCACCCCCCCCCCCCCCCAAGGAGGATGGCCACACCACAGTCCTCTCCCCTCCATTCTCCTCCCAGGATTTTGAGCACAGGCCCAGCATGTTTTTCACGCCTCCAGGTTTGGGACTCGAATTACCAGGTTGGCCATGCGGGATCCAGCACCTTAACCTCCATGCCACCTGCTGGTCCCAGCGAGCTACTATTTGCTAGCACTTAGTAGCACTCAGTGTTCTTACTTGATCTCTGTAACAGTGGTAGTTGCTATTGTTAGTTAACCTTTGGCAGATGAAGAAACTGAAGTTCAGAGACGTGAATCAGTGGCCCAAGGTCACGTGGCCAGGGTTGAGTGTCAGAGCTGAGACTGAGCCCAGTGTGTTCCATTCCTGGTGCTGCCACAGTGAGCTGCCGGAGATCGGTATTGTTTTATAGTTCTGCAGGTCAGAAATGCGGAGCGGGAGGGAATGAGTCTACTGGGCTTGAGCCAAGGTTTGGCAGGGCTGTATTCCCAGGGGAAACCCACATTAGATAATAGTTTCATAGGTTCTGGGGATTAGGTGTCGACATGGAGGGAGATGGGAGGGAAGGCAACTGCCTCCCACACCCAGTGAATGAAAATGTCTTAAATATTCTGTTTTGTTCTTTCAGTCTCTTCGAGAAAGGGGGACTAGTTATTGGCATCACATTATGTAGATAAAGGATCCTGAGGCAGAAACCATTTGTGGCTTTGCCAATTTTATAACTAGTTAGTTTGAGAGGATCTTTTTAGCCCAGAAAGCTTTCTACTGGATCATGCTTCTGTAACACTTGTGTCCATATTAGGCATTTGATGCTAATATAGGTATATTACTTTCATATCTCCAGATAATTAAACTTGAATTCATCCCAAATTAGGCTTGATCCAGTGCCCTTGCCATCTGTTAGCTTTTTCGATAGCTTCTTGTGTAAAAGACATCTCTTCCTGAGGATAAAGAAGTAAGCTCAGGAGATAATGGATGCAGTGTCTTGACTTTAAATCTCTCTTTGCTAGTGTTCGGAGTCAGCAGTTGAAGGTATATGGGAATCTTGGACTTTATCTTCTCTTACGTCTCAAACACATCTTTAACTTTTATAATGAAAAGAGAAATAGAGCCAGGTAGAGGCACAGTGTGAGGAAGCTGGTCTCATATGGGGAAGATCCTGGCTCCATCCCGGGACCGCAAGTATCTCAGGGCGCCTGCATGCCTCCAGGCAGACTGAGACTGGGAGGGTCGAAGGCATGAAGGCCCGACTCACTCGTGGAAGAAATAAATAAACGAACTTCTTTCTTCTTTTTTAACAAAAAATCTATTTTAAACTAGACTTTAAAAATATTAGTAATTTATTTAATTCTATCAGCTATCAATATTTATATTTATTTTTTTTAATTTGACCAGAGAGAGACAGAGAGAGGGGAAAGGGAAGTGAGGAAGCAAGCTGCCATGTCTGGGACTCAAACTGCAGTCAGCTCTATGGGAGTCCAGCCTCTTAACCATCACTCCACCTACTGGTCCCAAATCTAGGCTTTTTATTTAAGATCTGGTTTTCATTTGTTCTTTTTATGAAATTTTTTAACATGTATTTTCTTTTTTCCATTATGCTGCTGAGCGAGTAGTCGACTCTGTACTATGAATTACCTTGCTAGTCTGTAGATACTTAACTCTTTATTTTCAGAACTAGTAACAGAGAGAGTTCTTCAAAACCGGTAACAAGTAAAAGGAACTCTTTTCCTTCAAAGAAGAAATACAATTTCATACAATTGACAAGAAGTCTTTAGAGAACCTTTTCTAGCTGTTATACAAAGTAGCAATGGAGGCAATAAAAGACTTATATTGTTACTTAGTAATTACTCATGACTTAGTATTTTTTTCTTTGTTCTATTCCTATAATTCTTCATGGGTGAGTTAACACTCCACAGTTAGATGTTTCTATTTTACAAAACCAGATATTGTCACATGTTTCACACATTGGACTTTGTTTTATTATCTGCCTTTTTTTATTGTTTAATTCCAAACAGTTTGGTTTTTTTGAGTCATTTTTCAAGCTTCATCCCTTGGGCAGTAAGGACAGTGTTTTTTCCTTATACCACATTGCCTAAAATTCAAGGTTCTTAATAGTCAGTGCAAGCATTTAAAGTAAGAAGAGTGGGAGAAAAGACAACAGGATTGTTAACGATGACTAATAATCTTCCCGGAGAGGAAGTCGCTGCTCTCCCTGATGGGAACAATACAGAGAGTGGGCATGGCGTTTCCCGGAGCTGCTGGCCGTGAGGTGTCAGGTACAGAGCAGAACTGGCTGGACCGAGGTCGGACACTGGCGAACCCACGTGGCAGTGAGCAAGGCGTGCTCAAGCAGCGTGGCTTATTTAGCAGAGGTTAAGTGGGACTTGGTAGTGACTCGGGCCTGAGTTCCAGTCCCAGCTTACTGCTTAACCATCATGTAGCTCAGGCAAGAAATTTAATGTCTTTCATCCCTGTTTCATCATTCATTAAAATTCATTAAAATAGCGATATTGGGTTATTGGAAAAGTCATGCTGTATTTTTTCATGATTTTCTATGTGACTCCTGCCCCTTGAGGGTCTGAATTTAAGCTGTGACGTACGTGGTATATCTGAAGCGCAGTGAACAGTAGCTGGAAGAGTAAAAGCAATCGATTCAAGTTGATGGGCAGGTGCACGGCAGGTTGCTTCCTGCTGGACTTTCTCAGCAGCGCTGTTCCCAGTCTCCGGGGAGAGCCACACTCAGAGCCTTCCTGTTTTCAGAGTAGCACAGGACCCTTTTCAGCCTGGCCTGGCCCCGTGCACTGAGCCAAGGAGGAGCGCTGTCAGAGCCCTGAAAGGAAAACGGAAAGCATCACGAGGTGGAAACCGGCGCTGGGTGTTAGAGACCCCCACCAGCTCTGCACACCCCTCTCAGCACCCGTGGCCCCGGAGCTCCGTGTTCTGGACGCCTGTCATTGGAGGGAGGACTCCGTCGGTCCCTCTGTCGGTACTTCTTCGGAAATAGGAGCAGACTTCAAAAAGTCCGTGGGAAACTGAGTTTATTTTGGTGCAAAAAAAATGTTGAAATACATGCATTGTTTTTCATAATGCACATTATCTACAAACTTTTACATTTTTTAACTTGAGAAAAAAATTCTTGTGCTTTCTTGTATAAAATCGTATTCTTTTATACTTATACCAGTTAAGCTGTGGAAATTTTCCATGATTATAGTTAATCATTAAAACTTTTTTTGTTTGTTTTCTTTTTTTAGGGGTTTTGTTTGTTTTGTTTTGTTTTGCTGTCGGGGCACGCATTCACTGGTAAGAGAAAGAAGTCGTTCCCCGGGCTGATGGCCATGCTGCAATCCTTTCTCCTCCATTCTCCCCTCAGGATTTTGGGCGCACATGCACACGTGCCCGTGTGTTTGCAAGCCAGCTGGGTCCCAGACTTGAACCGGAGAGTCAGACATCTGAGATCCGGCTGCCTTAACCACTGTGCCACTGGCTGGCCCCCTTAAGTCTTTTGTAAGTGTCAGTGATATGTCACTCCTGGTTTTATTTTTTTAATTCATGGACATTATTTCTTAGAGCGCTTCTGTGTTCACAGTCACATGGGAAGGAAGGTCCTGGAACTTCCCATACACCCTCCCCCACACACAGCCTCCCTCACGGTCACCATTCCGTGTGTGTGGGACACTCGTTACAGTTAGAAACCAGTGCTGACAGCGTCCTCGGCCGGTCTGTAGCGTATGTGGGGCTTGCAGTGTGCTGCACATCCCGAGTCTGGACACAGCGTACTGACATGCCTGCCACTACAGTACCACACAGGAGGCCTCGGCCTGAAAGCCCCTGTACCCACTTGTTCACCCCCCCCCCCCAGCCACCTCTGATCTTCTGTCTCTACAGTTTTGCATTTCCCAGGGCCATAGAGTTGAAATCATACAGTACAGAGCCCTTTCATGTTGGCGTCTTTCTCTTAGTGACGTGCATCGAAGGTTCTCCAATGCCTTCCCTTACTGGATACTCTTCCATTAGCAAGGATATCAGCATTTATCCATTTACCTATTGAAGGACATCTCGATTGCTTCTCATTTTGGTAATTATGAATAAAGCTGCTATAAAAGTCATGTGCAGGTTTCATTTGGACATAAATTTTTAGATCCTTTGGGTAAATACCAAGGAGCGTGATTGCTGAATTATATGTTAAAAATGTTCTGGGGTCGGCAGGTGGCATGGTGATTAAAGGCGCTGGATTCCCACAGGGCCAACTGCGGTTCGAGTCCCAGACCTGGCGGCTTGCTGTCTTGCTTTCCCTTTCTCTCTCCCTCTGTCTCTCTCTGGTCAAATTAATAATAATAATAATAAATAAGAAAGAGTATTTAGATTTTCCTTTTAAAGCTTTATTTTATTTAACTTTATTTATTTATTTATTTATTTCAGTTCGATTAGACTGAGAGAGAGAGGGAAAGTGAGAAGCAAGCCATCAGGTTCAAAACTTGAATCGTGGTTGGCCATGTGGGAGTCCAGTGCCTTTAACCACAACGCCACCTGCTGGCTTCATTTTTCTAAGAAACTGCCAGGTTGTCTTCCAAAGCATGCCATTTCTCATTCTCACCAGCAATGAACAAGAGTTTCTTTTGCTCCAAATCCTCATTACCTTTTGGTTTGGTCGATTTAATGGGTTTTGGTCATTCAAATGGGTGAGTGATGGTATCTTAGCGATGGGTGAGTGATGATCTGAATTTGCAGTTCCTTAGTTACATATGATGTGAAACATCCTTTTTTGAAGAGTTACTTATTTTATTTTATTGATTATTTCTATTTTTTTCTTTCTTTTAATTTGACCAGAGAGGAAGAAGGAAAGTGAGAAAGCAAGCCACCAGGTCCAGGACTTGAACCACAGTCATCCATGTGTGAGCCCATTGCCTTAACTACCACGCCACCTGCTGGCCCCATGAAACATCTTTTGTATGTTTCTTTGCTATCTGTATATTTCATTTGTTCATCTCTTCAGATCTTTTGCCTCTTTTTAATTGGGTTCGTTTTCTTATTGACACTTAAGAGCTCTTTATATGTTTTGGATAGCAGTCCTTATTCAGATGTCTTTTGCAAACACCTTCTCTCAGTTTTTGACTTGCGTTTTAATTCCCTTTCAGTATCTTATGCAGAGCAGTCATTTATACTTTAACGAAGTCGGGCTTACCTGTACTTTGCCTTTGGTGTGAAATCTAAAACGTCAGGGCCAGACCAGCATCACCCAGGCCTTCTCCTTTGTTAGCTTTTAGGAGTTTTATTGTTTTATGTTTTACATTTACGTCTTTAATCCATTCTGAGTTAATTTTTTGTGAAAGTTATAAGGTCTGTTGAGACTGGTTTTTTTGTTTGTTTGTTTGTTTTTTTTAAATGTGTGGGTGTCCCTTTGTTCCCGTGGCATTTGTAAAAAGACTGTCCTTTCCCCAGTGAGCCGCCTTTCCCCCTTTGTCAAAGATCAATTGCCTGCGTTTGTTTGGGTCTGTTTCTGGGCTTTCGGCGCGTTCTGTTGATCCATCTGTCTATTCTTCTGCCAGCCCCACACTTCCCGAGTACTATAGCATTATAGTAAGTCTAGAAGTTGGGTGACACCAATTCTCTGACTTGGTTCTTCAGAATTGGATTCTCTCTGGGTTGTGCTCTTGGTTTTAATCCCACAGATTATTCTATCTAGTGAAAGATGAAAGCGTCATCATTAAAGGTTCAAAGCTTCGTCACTGCTTTAGCTATGCGTCCAAGAAATGGTTTCTTAAATTTTACAGTCCCGTTTCCCCATGTTTTATATTAAAATCTCCTACCAAAAGTATGGCCACTGGCCACAGACCTGCTGAACTAGAATCTACATTTTTACAAGATTGCCAGGTATTTTTAAAGCATTTTAAAGTTTAAGAAACTCTTCCCTAAAATACAGCAAGTCTTGTCTAACCGTGAGTGCACACTCTTGTCACTTTTCACATTTGAAAGTCCCTCATAATTTGAAAAACACATTTTAGATTTGAAAGGTTTTTGTTTCTTCATTTATCTTGAGAGTCCGCTTGTTTTAGAACTACTGGTCAGACAATTAGAAGGCAAGAGGTAAAACTGAATACAGGGCATGCTCAACAGAAACCAATGTTACCAGGTGATTTTCTTCATGCTTGAAAGATCTTTCAGTAGAGTGAAATATGTCCCATGTCATGCTGCCTGCTATGAAACAGTTCACTTTCTTTTCCTTTTTTGTACTTTCCGTACTTTCCTTCCAATGAGCCTTTACATGCAGAATCGTGCTTTACTGTAACTTAACCTCTGGGGCTGAGTTAAATATTGTATACAAATGCTATTGCAAACACCATTAATTGGAAGAAGTGCAGGGTTTGAAGCCAGACTGGCCCACATTCTTGTATCAGCCCTACAGTTTTTTTCATCTGTAAATTGGAAAAGATGGTACTTAGTTTATAGTGTTGTTAGGAGAATTAGATGATGTGATATATTTAAGCTTTCCAGTACAGGGGCTAGCAGAGGCATGGTGGCTAAGGCACTGGACTCCCACATGGCCAACCACAGTTCAAGTCCTGGACCTGGTGGCTTGCTTTCTCACTCTCCCTATCTCTCTCTGATTAAATTTTTTTAATAATAAATTTTAAAAAATTAAATAATTATTTTAAAAAATCATTTCTAGGGACCAGCAGTTGACTACATGGGAGTTCAGCGACATAGCCAGTACACTAACTGCTAGTCCCAGGGAATAGATTCTTTTCTTTCTTTTTTTTTTTTTTGGAGAGGTTTTCGCTATAGGGCGCGTGCGCTCGCCAGACAGACAGAGAGAGACATAGAGACAGAAAGCGAGAAATCACCCCCGGGGGGATGGCCACGCCGCAATCCCTTCTCCTCCATTCTCCTCTCGGGATCTTGGGCACGCACGCACATGTGCCCGGCGTGAGTTTTAAGCCACCAGGTCCGGGACTCAAACCGCGGTCGACTACGTGGTAGTCCAGCAACATAGCCATTACGCTAACTGCTCGTTCCCAGAGGAATAGATTCTTAAAAACAGGTTTCACCACTATCTTTCCAGTATTAACTCTGGATTTTACTGTATACATTTTTAAGCCTTCATGGTTACTACCGCTGTTTCCACATTTGTAGACATCTTTATTTCATGAAGAAATGATCAGTTTTGACTCCCTTTGATCAAATCAGTGCTTTTTCTAGTGTTGAAAATATTGCAGAGTCTAGCATATTCTTGGGCTGGGAGGTGGCATGGTGGTTAGAGTGCTGGACTCCCACATGCCCAACAACAGTTCAAGGCGAAGACCTGGCAGCTCGAAAATCACACCAGGCAGGTGTGCACGCATGCTCAAAATTCCAAGAAGAGAATGAAGGAGAAGGGAATGCAGCGTGACCCTCCTCCTGGAGGGTGATCTCTGTCTTTCCCTCTCTCTGACTCTCTGTGCCTCTCTCCAGTAAGCACATGTGCCCTTTGGCAAACAAATGAGTAAATAAAATAAAATTAAAAATACAAGTTTTTTTAAAGAGAAGACTGTATATGTTTTTCATGGCCTCTTTCCAAGGCATAGTGGGCACCTTGGGTATAGCCTGCCACTTGGCCAGGGGCATACACGACTCCATCAGAGCTGTCTCCTAAAGACAGGCACAGAAGTAGACTCCCCACCCTGCTCGTGCTAGACGTCCTGCTTACACCACCCTGGCTCCTTTTGTGCAGCTGCATTGTCAGGTCAGGCTTTGGTACTGCTGCAGTCTTCTAGCTAAGGCTGCCTGCATGCAGAGTGGGCACTGGCCCTTTCTTACGTAGTTTCACATTAAGCCATTTGCATCCTCTGTGTTCAAGAAGATCATGTTTTGGGGGGGGGGGGGGGGGGTTGCCTGTATTTGTGTGTTATTAATCATTTGTACTCTTTGCAATTTAGTAATATTTTTCAGAGTAGTCTGAATGTCGTCTTACTTATGTTGTTATAAATCATCTATTTATGTAGCTGAGTTCTGAGTTAATTTTTATGTAGTTAGTTGAGTTCTGAGTTTTAAGAGTTATTTAATTTTATTTATTATTATTTTCATTTTAAAAATTTGACCAGAAAGAGAGAAGGTGAGAAAGAAAGCTGCCAGGTCCAAGACTTGAACCGTGGTCAGCCATGTGGGAGTCCAGCATCTTAACCACCCCACTACCTGCTAGCCCCAAGTTCTGAGTTTTCTAACATGGTTCTTTTAAGCATTTGGGCTAGGAGTTATAGCTGATTTTGATATCTTGTATTCTTGAGTTTTCTCTAATCTCATAGCACAGGACTCAAGCTTACTTGTGTGCTCAATGCTTTCCTAGAATATTCTTTTTTTAAAGAGGAAAAAAAGGTAGAACTAAAATTTTTATGAGAATAGAAAACTATGAGAAATCATTAAAGTAACAGAAACTTCCAGAAGATTGTTTAATTATTGCACAGAAACCTCTTGATGAAAACTTTCATGTTATTTTGGACTTTTAATTATGTCCAAATTAATTAAATTTTGTTTTTAATAATGAAATTCTACCCTTTATTTTTAGAGAAGAGCCCAGGAAAAGTAATAAAAATGGCCTTTGTCATTAGGGAGGCCTTTCTGGTCTGTAACTACAACTTTTGTAGTCTTTCTTACTCTTTACCCTCCCTTAAGAATTCTTTTGGGCTGTATTCCGGCCTGTTGTGTTTCTCTGCAGAAATGCCTGAGTGTGGATGGCTCATTAGAATGGCAGTTTGTGCAGCTTGTGGTTCCGAAGGCCCACGGGCTGCGTGTGGTGAGGGGGTTGTTGTTGGGGAGTCAGCAACCAGCATCATACGGCGAGAGCGTGAACAGAGCAAGACCCCATGTCTCTCTCATTCCCTTTCCTCAGGAACCCACCAGGATTCAGTCACCGGGGCCTCTCCCTTGGATCATAATCCTTATCACGTCCCACCTCTCAACACTATAATCAGATTAAGTCTCCACCCTCTCAGCACTGTTTCAGTGATTCACCGAACCTCAGCATACGAATTCTAGGGAGACATTCAAGCCCTAGCAGGTAGTACTCTGATTTTAAGCGAAACCATCACTATACACCATAAACAAGCACAGATTTCTCAGAATTACATCATAAGCAAGCCCAGATTTCTAAAGATAAGCCTCATAGGCTTATCTTATTTGTTTTATTTTTTAAGAGGTTTTTGCCTTAGTGTTTATGTGCTTGCTAGAAAGAGAGAGGCAGAGACAGTGAGAGGGAAAGTGAGAAATCACTCCCCCAGGGGGGATGGCCACACAGCAATCCCTTCTCCATTTTCCTCCTGGAATCTTGGGCATGCAGGCACATGCACCTGGTGTGATTTTGAAGCCACCAGGTCCAGGACTCAAACCACAGTTGGATATGTGAGAGTCCAGCGATATAACGCCTAAACCATCTGCTGGTCCCTATAGGCTTATTTTAACAATAAAGTGTGGGACCAGCAGATAGTACGAAGATTAAGGTGTGGCTGGGTCCTACACAGCCAACTGTACAATTGGAGTACTGGACCCAGAAGCTTAAAAAATGTGTTGGGTGTATGTGCGTGTGTACCCAAAATCCCAAGAGGAGAAGAGAGGAAAAGAGATTGTGGCATGACCTACCTTCCCCACCTGCCATGGGTGCTTTCTCATTCTATATCTGTTTCTCTGTCTTTGTCTCTGCAAGCATATATGCTCTATAACAAAAATTAAATTAATTAATAATTAATTTTTTTTTTTTTAAGTAAAGTATGGGAGCCAGCAGTAGACATGGTGATTAAGGCACTGGATCCCCACATGGCCAACCACAGTTCGAGTCCCAGACCTGAAGGCTTGAAAATCTCACTGGGCATGTGTGCGTGCGTGCCCAAAATCCTGAGAGGAGAATAGAAGAGAAGGGATTGCGGCATGGCCATCCCCCTTGGGGGGTGATTTTTCACTTTTCCTCTCACTATCTCTGTCTGTCTTTGGTGAATGTCCTACAGTAAAAGCCTAAAATGTGTGTGTGTGTGTGTGTGTGTGTGTGTGTGTACATATATGTGTGTATGTGTGTGTGTGTGTGTGTGTGTGTGTATATATATATCTATATATATATAGATATATATAGATATATATATGTCATCATTAATTTTAAATACCCTCAAAATCAGATTTTCTACTATAATTCTTAAATTCTCCAAAGTAATCATATTAAGGCTTCTCTTCAGTCAGGTTTTCCTTCAGGTTGATTTTTTAATGAGGAAACCAAATTTTTTTTACCATTTATTATTATCTGGAGAAGAGAACTAACGCCTGTCAGTGCTCGCTGTGTAGCAGGTAACACAGTGCCCTGCAATACCCCTTTCTTCTCCCAAGTCCGCATTTGCCTAAGCCTTGCGGCCTCCTTTCCAAATCAAGTGGTCTGGTTTCAATGCCTTCAACGAAGCGGACACCAGTGTTTCTCAGTACATCGAGAGAGCTTTGGGGAAGTTTTTACTGTTAGAATATGTTAGGGATTTTAAATTAAAGTAAGATCATATAAAATAAATGCATATAAGAAGCCAAGCAAACAAATTATTTCTAGGATTTCTTTCTCTTTTAACAAGCGTACAGAGTAGTATTTTGAAACCTATCAAAAGGGCCTCCCTTTTTCACCAACACCGACCATACTTGAGAAAAATCAGAGCACGCAGCCCGTCAGGCAGCGTTTCCGTTTGTACTGGCTCTTCCCTTCAGCTAGCAGTACTCAGGCATGCACCGCCTGGCAGACGAACTGGGAGGAAGGGAGTTGGAGCGAAGAGCCTCACTCGATCTGTTCCTTACCCGTTGTCCATTTAGCCACCGGCCGTGATGAGTTGGTAAGGTCTCGTCTTTAGTAGAAGCACTGTAGACCCAGTATTTAGCCGGCTCTTGCTTCCAAAGGCTAGCCAGCTCATAGCAGGATGGCAGGGCTCACAGGCTGCTCAGCATGAAATATCGAGTGATCTAGAGGGAGACGCGAGAGTGATGCATTGCTGCTGCAGATGCTCGTGGGAGACACTCGTGAGTATAGCACAGTAAATCTGCACCTTCACGAGCATCCGTTTAAGGGGAGGCTTCCTCAGGAAGGAGCATCGGCAACACATGTCTAATAGGTGCATTCATTTTAATATGCTCATTCATTGAATAGGCCTGATTAATTAGTACATGTCACCATCTGGTACTTAGTGAGACTATTCATTTTTAAAATGTTGAAATTGCAGGGAATGGTGCACACCAATTAAAATCCTTTTAGCTGGATTGTGTTGGTATAAAGTGTACGTGTAGGAGGACTTGATTAGAATTCAGCATGCATCTAAGGGCACACACATCAGCCTGGAGTCAATTAGAACAAAAGAAGTCAAGAGAGGGGAAATGAAAGGAGAGCTGTCCTTTCTCTGAATGTGTCCGCTCATGTATTGGGCTTTCTCTCTTTCCATTTTTCTGTTCTTCTCACTGGTCTTGGTTGGACTACCTTTTGTTGACTTTGGATTCTCTTTATCTCTCACCCTCTGGTTTTACCTTTTTCTTTATACAATTTTTAAAATAGGTTTTTCCCTAGAATGTGTGCACTGGCCTGGAGACAGAGACAGAGAGGGAAAATGAGAAGTCACTCCCAAGGGCAGATGGCCACACCGCAATCCCTTCTCCTCCATTCTCCTCTTGGGATTTTGGGCATGCGGACATATGCACCCAGCGTGCCAGGTCCAGTACTCAACCACAGAGTCTGCCTGGTGGAATCTAACGCCTTACCTACCACACCGCATTTCTTCCCCCTCACTTCCACGTATCTTCCTCACCCCATCATTTTCTAGTCACACATCAAAACAAGAGAGTTGGGTAAGTAATTTTATGTAATGATGAAATAACATCTTAGTTCTCTATAGCCTTTGAAAGAATGAGTTCTAGTAGGCCAAATTTTCTGAATTACTGTGAGTTTAAGCATTAAGTGTTTCAATGCTCTTTCAACATTAAAATGTTTTTAGGTAGTGTAATCATTTGGTCCTATGTGACCTGCTTCGAAAATGCAGACCAAAATTTGGGGTACTTTTTCCTCCTCCTTTCTTTATTTTCTAAATTTGCTATAGTGAGTATTTATTTTATAATTAAATACATTTTTAAATAATAAAATATCTTGTGTGAAAATCTTCCCAAAATATATTTCATAGTTTTTGTTGTTTTCTTCTCTTAAACACAGGACACTAAACATAATGTAATGTTTTCTTACTATAATTAATGTCAACATCAGTCACTGGTATCCTAGAATTTGGCGATCCCTTTGCGAATATAGGGTTATGTGCCCCACACTGAAATGTTTGCTGAGTTATTAAGGTTGATTTTTTTGTATTTTTCTTTGTCCCTTTTTGCTGTCAGGTAGTCACTTGTCACTTGTCACTCGTGTCTGAATGCTCTGTCTCCTTCTAAGTTATTTTGGTCTGTGAATCCAGATAGCAAAGCTTCATGTAGGCATCTAGTCAGGAAGCATCCAGTACCAGAACTGAGTAAGAAATGCCTCTGCCTTCGGGAACCAGCAGTTAGCGTAATGGCTGTGTCGCTGGACTCCCACGTAGTCGACCGCGGTTCGCGTCTCGGACCCGGTGGCTTACAACTCACGCCGGGCGCGTGTGCGTGCGTGCCCAAGATCCCGAGAGGAGAATGGAGGAGAAGGGATTGCGGCGTGACCATCCCCCCTGGGGGGTGATTTCTCGCTTTCTGTCTCTATGTCTCTCTCTGTCTGTCTGGCGAGCGCACGCGCCCTATAGCGAAAAACCTCTCCAAAAAAAAAAAAAAAAAAGAAATGCCTCTGCCTTGGAGGAGCTGAGAGTAGTGGGAGGAGTGGTGTCACGGAACCACCAAGGCCATGAGGTGGCAATCTGGGGAAGGGAGCAGTTCATCCCAGGAGGCAACACGAGACTTCACAGAGGACCTGACGTTTGACTGAAACCTCAGAAGAGATATGCAGTGTGGGGCAGTTGTTATATTGGTGGACTTGCTGGAGAGGATGCTGTAAAATAGTACTAATAGGGCCCGGCAGGTGGCATGATGATTAAGGCTCAGGTCTCCCACATGGCTGACCGCAGTTCACGTCCTGGACCTGGTGGCTTGCTTTCTCATTTTTTCTCTCTCGTCAAATTAAACAATATTAAATAAATAAATCTTTAAAAAATGCTAAGACAGTATCAGATCACCAAGAGCATTACATTTCGTCTAAGGAGTTCAAATGTATTATATAGGCGTCTGCAAACAGCTAATGGTTTTATAAATGGGTAAAGTTGTACAGAGTTGTATTTTAGAGGGATTCCAAGACAATAATATAGTGGAGGAGGGTTCAAAAAGTTTGTGGAAGATAGATTATAGCTTTTAGGGAAGATTTTAAAGGTACTCATATTACTGAAAGCCTGCTCCTTGCATTAAACACATCTGTATGTCTGTGTATGTACCCCATGACCTGTCTGCAGGAAAGAACCAGAAGGCCATATGGGAACATCTGGGACTTGGTGGGTTTGTTTTCCAATTATCTTTATTTTCTGATTACTTTTATAATGTAAAGAATTATAAAAGTTATTTTTCACTTAAGAAGAAGATAGGATGGTGAGGCCTGGAGAGTTAGAGATGTATAAAGTAGCAGATCTTAGTGAGTGCTGGTCATTTGTGCCTCTGAGGGCTCCCTTCGTGAGTGGGCTGTTACAGTAGGAACGGAAGTGCCACCCAGCACTGTGGGCCCAGCACTTCCTCAGGAGTGGCTGGCACCCTGCCTGTCACCTTCTGTTCTGAGAGGCACCAGGTTTCTGCAGCAGCACACTGACCAGTACACAGGCAGGTGTCTTCTCTAACGAGGCACACGAGGCCTCAGCCTACTTTTGGTGGAGATGCCGTAGCTTGCTTCTGTCAGACTGTGGTCTTGGGTAGTCAGCTCCAGGGAGCCCCCGAGCAGCACTGTGGAAGCCAGTTGGCGTGTGCTTGTGCCCACCTGGAGCGCCATGCTCACTGGCCCTGTTCGTGTAGGTAACTCAGCCCCAGTCCTACTTTCCTCCCTCTGTTCTGTAGTAAAGTAAAGCCAGATAGAGGATTATCACTTTGCTTTTTCACTCTCTCCCCTTCTCACTTCAACACCCTGCATCTTCTTTTAACATTTGTTTTTTCCGCCAGAGCATGCTTGCACAAGAGAGACACAGAGAGAAGAAAGGTGAGAAAGCAGTCCCCATGGGAGATGGCCATGCCGCAGTCCTTTCTCCTCCATTTTTACCTCCTCTGAAAATTGTGGGCGCACATGCACAGGCGCCCTGTGCACTTCCACACTGCTGGGTTCAAGACAGACTGCATAGTAGGCCATTTGCAACGCAGTAGCCCTCCCCACCACACCAGGACGGGATCCCTGCGTCTTTTACAGTGCTCTGACTGAACTGTTTGCACTCAAGGTTTAGAGTCAAGCTTACATTAAAAAAAAAAAAAAAAAATAGCAATTAAAGATATGAGCAGATTCTCCTAAATGGGAAGACTTTTTAAGCATGTATTTGGTTTTAGAATGTTTGCTATTTCCACTTGAACATCAGTTTTCTCATGTTCTGCAGTTAAAATTATGCAGTTGGTGGTAGCTTGATTGTCCACATTTTAATATGCCTGGGTTCTGCTATAGAGAGATTCCAGGCCTCTACCCATCTGGCCTCAGAAATCTGTCCCTGCCTGTTAATCCCCAGTGCCACTGCTTAGTTCAGGGCCTTATATGATCTGGTAGTGTGGCGGTTGAACCAATCACTTGCCTCTCACCTTGCCTCCTGTCAATGTATGCTTTCCATTTCCACCTGAATTCTTTTTATTGGAGAGGTTTTTCCTGTAGGGCTTGTGAACTCACCAGGAATACAAAGAGAGACAGAGAGACAGAAAACGAGAAATCACCCCCAAGGGGGGGATGGCCACGCCGCAATCCCTTCTCCTCCATTCTCCTCTCAGGTTTTGGGCACGCATGCACACACACCGCCGGGTCCGGGACTCAAACCACTGTCAACTACATGGGAGTCCAGCAACATAGCCATGACACCAACTGCTGGTCCCCCCACCTGAATTCTTAAAGCACAAGTAGTGTCACATTGTTGTCTATTGCTCAGCAACTCCTTCCTGATGGAATCTGACAGCATCTCTTGAAACTGGTGCAAAACACAAGTCCAGGAGGGGACGCTGAAGTTTCTGTGCAAGTCTGTTGTTGGGAATGTGGAGGGCACCTTCCCTGTAGAAGCAGTAGGTGGTAAGTAGGTTTACAAGGCAGCAGAGACTTCCAGTTAAGCCAGCCATGATCACTGAAGCCTAACCACCACAGTTAACAGTGTTTCCATAGAAATAGCGTCCCAAGTGCCCACTTGGTATGTCAGGACATGGGATGTGGAGATGTGTGCCAAGGACTGCAGGATCACTCTCCTTTGTGTCCTCCACAGCATGTCAAGATTGAATAAAGGAGGAAGGAAGGGATGCTCAGTGAGTGCTTGTACTATGACTCAGCCTCCGAGTTAGGCACTTTATATATTTTATCTTAATTCATTCTCACAATAGCTCCATGAAGTAGTTATTATACTCCTTTCACAGATGCTTAGCAAATTAATAACGTAAGTAAGATCACAAGAACAATGCTTACCTGACATGAGAGAATATTGTTTTTTAAGCACTACTTTTCAAACTTTAGTAATTTATAGATCCCCTTCTAATTGAAAAAAAAAACTACAGTCTCTCAGTGTTGACATACATAATTAAAATTTTACTTCCACACAAACATAAAATTAGTTGTAAATTCCTTATGCTTATATTTCTCATTTAGCTATATACCAAAACAAATTTAAAAGTTAAGTACAAAAAAAAACCTACAAAACTAATGAAATGCAAATTAACAGCATTAATTTAATACGATAGATGATGTTCTGCTGAAAGTAAATTACTGCCTACAATATGAGAATGGAGCTGCCTACCACCCCAGTTTCCTTTGTGACTTTCATTACTCTAGGCTCTCTCTTCTCTTTCGAGGGGGTTGAGAATCCAAGGTTGGTACCATACACAGTGATCGCACAATAGTGTCCTTTGGGTCTTCACTGGGAGAGACGGTCAGCATTTGCGTACTAACTGGGCCTCCTCCGTTTTTCTCCGTTCCTTGCAAGCAGTGTGTGTGGTGCCAGCTCGGGTTAGAAACTTGAGCATCGACCTGGAATCACAGTGCTGTGTTTAATTAATGAAGTGACTATTGCAATGACCCAGCATATGTTTATATTCATTTCTTTTAGATGTGAAATAAGCTCTTTTGGAGAACTCACAGATCTTTGAAAATACATCCTGGATCACAGTTTGAGAAGTACACTTTTCAAGCATTTTTAGCAATTAAGTATTTACAACATTAAATAATAATTCTTATCTATTTGTTAGAACAGGTCCTCCATATACCTCTACCAGAAAATATTTTATTGTGATACTTCCTTGAAAGTGATAAATGTGTATTTTTTCAGAACATTTTATAATTCAGACTTCCATTAATTTTATAAAAGTGCTAAAATTTAAAAGTATTAAATTTTTTTTCCTTTAAAAGTAAATTATAGGGCCCACTGGTGGCATGTTGGTTAAGGTCCTGGATCCCACATGGACGACTGCGTGGTTTGAGTCTCAGCCTGGTGGCCTGAATAGCACACTAGGTGCATGTGTGTGCATGCCCAAGATCCCGACAGAAGGGAGAAGTGGAAGAGAAGGGATCGAGGCCTGGCCATTCTGCATGGGGGAGTAAGAAATCACTCTCTTCCCACACCCCTGGCAAGCGCACATGCCCTCTGGCAAAAAATATTTTTCACAAAGTAGGTTATAAAGTGTTTTACAGTGATATTGTTCATTCTTTTCCGTAGCCAGGAAAAGTAAAATTTAGTTTTGTTTGAGAACTATGCCTCTTACCAAGAGCACCAGACACAGCAAACAAAGGATGCAGAAACGGTGGAGTGGTAACAGATGGCGTCATTCTCTCGCTGTGTTGCTGTAAACATTTAAGTGGGGTTTTTCTCAGAGTCATCTACCATTTTCTTTCTGTTCCTATTCGGTTTCCTCCCCCGGCCCCCATGTCTCTTCTTTTATCCCCTTTGGATCTTATGCCACCCTAGTTCCCCTCTTTCTTACTTCCTTTTTGAATCAGAGATGGCCTGTCTCATATCCCGGTCACCTGGGACTCCAATGGAAACTTCCGTCTAGTGTTCTTCACCGGACTCCTGGCTCTGAGGAGGGCAGAGGGGAGGAGGGCACAGCAAGGTGGCGCCGGGCAGCATCGCACCACTCACTCAGCCTGCCACTCCATGGCCTCTCCAGTCGGGACGCTTCTGACCCGGGCTGGCTGGCTGGGGCCACCTTACTGAGAATGGTGAAGGAGCTGGACCCCATGTCCTGACCATGTTTCACATCCCAGCCCCATGGGCTTGAAAACCTCACCGATGTGGGGGGGAGGTGGGTGGTGTTGAATGCATCCACATGTGCGCCCAGAATCCCAACTAGATGAAGAAATGGAGGAGAAGGGATTGTGGCATGACAGTGCCCCATTTGGGGGTGCTTTCTCCTTCCTCTCCCTTTCCTCCTCTCTGCCTCTGTCTCTTTCTCTGTTAAGTGCATGTGCCCTCTGGCAATTAGAAATCTATTCCCCCAACACTACAAAGCAGAGAAAGCGTAACCTCAGGGCGACCCCAGCCACTTAAGTGTGCCGACTCACTCAGCAGGGAGCACACGGCCCTGCCTGTTTAGATCAGCGGGGGGAGGGAGGGTGTGCCCATCTTGGTCATGTCTTCCTTGCCCATGGCATTCCACTGTGGTGGGCATTGCTGCTGCTGCTGAGTGAACCCCCTTTGTGACTAAAGCAGCCCTCAGCTGCCACAGATTGCTGAGCTCTACCACGTATGCGTACGGACAGGCGGTCCTCCGTCTGCCTCTGCCACTTGCTCGCTGGATGACTTTGGGCAAGTCTCCTGCTCTTCATCGGCGAAGCAAGACTAATAGAGTATGTGTTAGCACAGGGGCTTTGCCCAAGTACAGAGTGTTTCCATGGGCCAGGTTGTTCGACTAGTGCATGCATTTATTTCATATCTAATATGTTCCAAGTAATTCAAGAAATACCGAGATGAAAAAGACACAGTCTTGCCTTCCAGGGACTTAGAAGAGAAGTAGGATTTTGCCAAATGGATCAGCATTAGGAGAAATAAATTCTATGCACAAGAAACAGCTTGTTAACAAAATAAAACTTTGAAAGGCTGTAGAGTCTTTGGCTGTTTTTAGGTCACTATCCTCTTCTGTGATGTATACCTTCTTTTTCTTTTTTTTTAAGGTTCTGGCAATAAAGTGTGTGTGCTCGCTGGAGAGGAGAGAGAAAGAGATACAGTGAGAAAGGAAAGTGAGAAATCACCCCCTGGGGAGATGGCCATGCCACAATCCCTTCTCCTCCATTCTCCTCTTTGGATTTTGGACACACACACACACACACACACACACACACACACATGCCCCACATGAGTTTCAAGCCATCAGATCCAGGATTCGAACTGCAGTTGGTCATGTGGGAGTCCAGTGCTGTATCCACTATACCACCTGCTGGCCCTGTGCACCTTCTTAAGTAGGCGTCCGATGTAGGTTCAGGGAACATTGTGGAATTTACAGTCTTACACTTAGTAATTGCCAAGTATATAATCATAATAACCAGCAGTAGTATTTCTCTGGTTCATCAAAGAGTCTCAGCTTAAAAAACAAGTTGGGGCACGAGCAGCGTCTCTGTAGCAGAGCATGCACTGTTGCACAATTTTATCCTGAGAGGACAGACACATGATGGGGACAGCAAGTCATTAGAAAGGACTGCTGTGGTTACAACCGGAGGGGGACGGGCTCCTGCCTTTCAACAGAGCTCTAGTTAACTTGGCAAAGCTCTCCTTGGTTTCTTCCTTAGAGAGGAGAAGACCCTCATGTCTAAGATCTGGCCTGTTCTTGTGACAGTAAAGAACTGTGATTTTGGAGGGTAGGGTTGGGAGATCTAATCTCAAATTAAGAAGACTCCTTTTACTCATGGAATTTCCATTTGTGTACCCAGCTAAAGCTGTGTTTTATCTCTTGCAAAACCACTTCCTGCAGCTTTGCTTCTACTTCCTCCCTCTGCCGTTTTAGTCATACACTGAAGGGTTTGGCAGCCGGTCGAGGTGTTGGGTCAGCACTTTTCACTGGGGAAGAAGGAAAGGTTGGGAACAGTGACGTGGGGATACTTGTCATGTTTTCCTTCCCTTTTTATATAAGTGACCCACATGTTCCATAACAAAAGCCTAAAGAAAGCCCTGGCTTGTAAATGTCGTCCAGGCATCCTGGCGACGACTGATACGTGGGACCAGGCGCCGTACCTCGTGGAGAATGCCCTTGAGAGTCCACGCACAGCAGCGAGGCTTGACTGGCCTTCATGGCGGCCTGACAGATTTTATGGAGAGAGAGAATGGCCTTCGGGAGTCACAGGAGTGGGGAAAGATCTTAGCCGTCCTCTCCCATCCTCCTTCGTTATTAACGACTTCTCCTTGGGTGCCATTAGGAAAGGCTCTTTGTGGTGTTTAATAGACCGCAGGCACATGCTCCCCTTCTTCCCTGACCAGTTTATTTCCAAGATTGAAGAACAGTGTGGACTTGGCTGTTTTGTATCAACTCTGCTTGAAGCCATTGGACCAGAACTAAACTAATTATTGTCATCGGATAGCAGTAGAGAGAGGGAAGCACAGGAACAGGTTCTTAAGAAGCTGTCACGATTTGAAGTGGAGTAGGCTGCTCTTGAATAGCTCCGTCCGTAGCCTGGAGGGCTTCAGTCCTGAGACTGTCAGATAGGAAATAGGGTTTTAGATCATGGCACCCTGGCTTGCCATGGGGCAGCCTCAGCCTTTAACTCCCACAGACCATTTCATCTAGAGGATTGACTTTAAGATTAGAAAAAGTGTGTAGGCAAATGAGCTTTCTTATCAAACATTCCATCCGGGTGCTCCGCATCGGACCCGTTCTGGCAAAGAAATGGAAGACACCAGCGTAGATGGTCACATATTCTTGTTTAAGTGCCTCAGGAGACTCGTTTCTCATTTCTCAGGCATGACTTCCGTGACTGGCGCTTCCCGTTTGGAGAGTGTCAGTGTTGAGCAGAGCGGGCTGCATGTTTTCACTGATCACCATTGAAGTCATTTCTCCAGGGCAGTAAAGCCTAAGGATTGCTCTTCACACAGACCTGGTCTGGCTTGTTGAAGAGTCTGGTATAAGCTAAAATAGTTGGACAGTGTCTTTAAGGACATATCTTGGCTTCCGACCCTCATTAGCGTTTAAAATGAAGCCCTCCTAGCTCCGGTTTTGTGGCTTAGACAGTAGCTCCATCTGGTGCTAGCTCAGGGTGTTCGCTTGGTCCTCTCCTGGTTTTCTAACAGCGTGAGTGCAGATGTACACAGAACTTGGCCCTGAATGCCAGATCCAGGACAGGCTTCTCTGCACACAGCACTGACGTAAGTTCATCGTGTTCCTGGAGACTCTCGTGGGCCGTTCTGTTGATAACGTGATAGTTGCTAATCAACTCAGTAGCCATCTTTTAACCGAAGTAAGTTACACTCACAAGGTGGAAAATTATTTTTCCTATTTACCTCCCAGTCTTAGAAAAAGGAAATTGTACTACTTACACAGAGAAAAGTAATGTCTCTCTTATCAGGGGAGGATTTAACTTGGTTAATAAGACACCAAGCAAGGATGCCTTCTTCTTTTGTAGTCAGTGGCGCATACTGCCGAGTACATAGGAAATGCTTTGGAAAAAAGTTTCTGGGTGACTGACAGGAACTGCCTCAAAGTAGCTGAATATCAGATTGCACCTGACTTCTATTTTTGGTTTTTGTGCTTTCTGAATTTCTATAGTGAGCATATACAACAACAAAAAAGAAGTCTAACAAACCAAAGGAAAAATATCTAACAAGAGAAAAAAATAATATATAAACAAAACATATTTGAGGTCGTTGTAACTCTGAGTCTCAGTTCTGAGTCTCTCTCTCATTCATGGTATGACCTTACTAAAGTCACTTTCTCTTTTGAGCTTCAGTCCCCTCGCCTGTAAGACAGGAGCGAAGTAGGGACCTGCTCCGCTTTAACATTGTAAGCTTTGCGATTATCTCCTGTGATGGCTGGTGTGGGATCTCCGCAGGACTGAAATACCTAGAAACCTGGTAAAGCATTACTCTGGGGGCGCCTGTGGAGGGGTTTCCAGAGGAGATTGCACGCGAGCCTGAGTAGACTAGCTGTGGCAGACCTGCCCTCAGTGCTGGTGAGCATCACCCAATCAGCACGCTCTCTTTTGAGAAGGACAAGATAGACTGACTTCTGTTGCCTTGGATATCAGAACTCACGACTCATTTCCCTTTGGACTCCAGGATTTACACCAGCAGTCCCTCGGGTTCTCAGGTTTTCAGTCTCGGGCTCTGAGTTACACCGTCGGCTTTCTTGCCTCTGAAGCCTTGGGACTTGGACTGAACCACACCACCAGAATCCCAGGAGCTCCAGCTTTGCAGAGACAGCCTATTGTGGGACTTGTCAGCTGCTATGACTGCAGAGCTGACCCCTCCAGCAAATCCCCTCGTATATATTATACACATCCTGTTGGTTTGTACGTAGTAGCTAAAGAAAGTATTTTCATTTTTAGATCCAGCAATACTTGGCTTACAGACTGGGTTTCTGACCAAACCAAACTAAATCCTGTCACTGTCATTGTGCATGAACCAAGTTAAACGTTGTGGCTGCTAAAATAAATTCTTACAAGTCTGCTGCCAAATTGACTGTAATACTCCAAGTGGAGATATAGGCCCTGGTGGTGTTCTCTGAGAAGGTCTGCGGCTGTGTGCCTAAGACAAGAGAGAGTCACAAGGCTCATTGTTTAAATACACCTTAAAACAAGCACATTTAATCCATGTGTATCCAGCTCCTCATGCTAGACACACAGAGATGAATAAGCCATGGCCTGTGCCTTAAAGGAGTTCAAAAATTAGTGGGGAAACACTCTAAAAATGAAAGCACTCATTCATGGATGTGTGTGTGTGAGGGACTTTTACTAAAAAATACCAGTGAGAAACGAGTAGCCCAGTGGGGTTGAGAGTCGATTTTCAAGACATGAGACTAAAAGGAAGGCAAGGGCCATATCGTGAAATTCTGAGGGCCTTGATTCTGTCCTGTAACTCGGAGGTGCTGACACCTCACTGCACAGAGAATTACCTGGAAAACATTAAAAATTCAGATTCCTGGACTCATCCCCCCAGAGACTGACTAGGGAGGATTAGGGTAGTTTCCCCAAATGGTTCTTATTTAGGAAGCAATTCCCCAGTCTCCACACTGACAATGGGGAACCAGTGCATTAGGTAAGATTAAGAAACAGAATAATTTTTAATCTAGTTAATAAGATGATCATATTAGCATTTTACACTTGATCTTAGCCAGAAGGCTGAGAAGCAGTGTATTAGCATTTCAGAAAGTTAAATCTGATAGTAGAGCAGTGGAATCACCTGAGAATCTCATTAAAATGCAAATTCTGATCCTATAAGTTTAGGGTCGAACCTGAGATAACTGCATTTCTAACAACTTCCCACGTGTGGCTGGCACTGCTTATTTGAGAACCACACTTCGAGCAGGGAGGGTAGAGGGGCTGGATGGGAATAAGGTGAAACCACAGGCCGAGAGGTTAGTTAACAGCCTGTCACACTAATCGAGGCAAGAGATGGTATCTGAGCTACCAGCAATGTCTGCTAATGGCAAGAATGGGTTCCACTGAAATGTAATGAGGCAAAATTGACAGGCTAACGTGGACAGTTAGTAAGAGTTGGAGATAGAAGTGAGGGATGAGGTGACAAACGTGGTCGAAGATTAAAGCTGAGCTATCTGATGGCAGGTGATGACAGTCACTGAAATACAGGATTAAGAATGAGAGGGTGAGGGGCCAGCGGGTGACATGGTGGTTAAGGGCACTGGACTCCCACGTGGCCGACCACGGTTCAACTCCTGGACCTGGTGGCTTGCTTTCTCACTTTCCCGCTCTCTCTCTCTCTCTCTCTCTCTCTCTCTCTCTCTCTCTCACTCTGTCTCTCTCTGGTCAAATCTAAATAAATAAATAAAGTTCAATAAAATAATTCTTTAAAAAAAAATAAGAGGGTGATCTGGGGTTAGAGGAGAGCTGGTTAGAGGAAATAAATTACTTGGAGTTAAGAAAAGGGGTAGTCAAAAGATTCATTCCAAATGCATTCAGTTTGAGGAGTCTGTGAAATATCTAAAATTTCAAGGGTAGGTGAAAAGAAGGGGAGCCCATGGTGTACTAAGAAGCGCTAGAAGCCCAGCCTCAGTGGCTCGCATATTGGATTGCAGAGCTGGAAGCCACGTGCTGACTGAAGTTCGGGTACCCAGCTCAGTCAGCCTGAAAACACACTGGGCACATACACACATGCCCAGGGTCCTGGCAGGCTAGAGTGGAGGGAGGGGTTCCAGGTGTGACTGAGCCCTGTGAAGGGTGCCCCTCTCTCTCTTTTTTTCTCTCTCAAGCACATGCATGTACTTTATCATGAATTTTTTTTTCTTTTTTTTTTTTTTTGGAGAGGTTTTTGCTATAGGGCGCGTGCGCTCGCCAGACAGACAGAGAGAGACAGAGAGATAGAAAGCAGGAAATCACCCCCCGGGGGGATGGCCATGCCGCAATCCCTTCTCCTCCATTCTCCTCTCGGGATCTTGGGCACGCACGCAAACGCGCCCGGTGTGAGTTTAAGCCGCCGGGTCCGGGACTCGAACCGTGGTCGACTACGTGGGAGTCCAGCGACATAGCCATTACGCTAACTGCTGGTCCCATGAATTTTATTTTATTTAATTTATTTTTTTTTTTTTGAGAGGTTTTTGCTATAGGGCGCGTGCGCTCGCCGGACAGACAGAGAGAGACAGAGAGATAGAAAGCAGGAAATCACCCCCCAGGGGGGATGGCCACGCCGCAATCCCTTCTCCTCCATTCTCCTCTTGGGATCTTGGGCACGCACGCACACGCGCCCGGCGTGAGTTTAAGCCGCCGGGTCCGGGACTCGAACCGCGGTCGACTACGTGGGAGTCCAGCGACATAGCCATTACGCTAACTGCTGGTCCCAGTCCCATGAATTTTTAAAAATAAAGAAATTAAGTGGCTCAGCCATGCAGTGTGGGGGTTAAAGTGACTGGATCCCACCTAGCTGACTAGTGGTTCGAGTCCCGGACCCAGTGACTTGAAAAACATGCCAGGCTTGTGTGCGTCCATGCCCAAAATCCTCAGAGGAGAATGGAGGAAAAGGGATTGCTGCGTGTCCATTCCCCCGGGGGGATGATTTCTCACTGCCTCTTCTTTCTGTGGCAAGCACATGTGCCCTATGACATAGATAGATAGATAGAAAGAAAGAAAGAAAGATTAATAGAAAGAAAAGAAGAAGACCTATGGGACCAGCAGATAGCGTAATGGTTACATCTCTGGGCTCCCACGTAGTTGACTGTGGTTCAAGTCCTGGACCTGGCTTAAAACTCACACCAGGCATATGTGCATGCATGCTCAAAATCCTGAGAGGAGAATGGAGGAGAAGGGATTGCTTCATGGCCATCCCCACAGGGGTTGATTTCTTGCTTTCTGTCTCTCTGGCAAGTGCATGTACCCTGTAGCAAAAATTCTCTCTCTAAAAAAAAAAAAAAAAAAAAAGATGATGACTTGTTAGAAAGATTGGTAGATAACAGAGTACTATCAAGTACATTTCCAGGAGAGGAAGGTCAGAGTATCATTGACACAGAGATATCAAGTCAAAGATTATATGTGGTTTGAAAAGAGTGCATAAAATTATGGTTAAAAGACGAATTTTTCAAGGTGCTGATTGGCCAAAGGGAGACTATAAAGTAGTTAAATTAGTTAATCTTTCAATGTGTTAATTTAAGAAAAAGTTGAAGAATAGAGACAGTTCTGTTAAGTTACTCATATTGGTGAGCCACGTAGTGTCTCTTCCATTCACTTTTTTTTTCTCCTCTGCAGACTGAGTATCCTTAGAAGAGCTGCTGTAGCACAGACGGGAGGTGACAACCAACGGATGGAAGTTTTGCCATGCACTGAAGGAAGAGCATTGCCTGTGAATTTCTAGTTTTAAAAATGTCTGCTTGTAACTCCTTCACTGAACACGTATGGAAACCTGGTGAATGCAAGAATTGCTTTAAACCTAAAAGCTTACACCAGCTCCCCCCAGACCCTGAGAAAGCACCCGCCACCCATGGCAATGTGAAAACTAATGCCAATCACAGTAACAACCACCGCGTCAGGAACACTGGAAATTTCCGGCCTCCTGTGGCTAAAAAACCCACTATAGCTGTGAAGCCCACTATGATGGTGGCAGATGGGCAGAGTGTGTGTGGCGAGCTTAGCATCCATGAACACTGTGAGAATAAGCCTGTCGTCGTGGGGTGGAACCGGAACAGGACCGCCTCGAGCCAGAAACCACTGAACAATAATAATGAGGGCGATGTTGAAGGATTCAGCCACACGCCTAAGCCTTATGGCACCAATGAGAGCGCAAAGAAGATAGCGAATAACAACAACGGACTAACCGAGGTGTTGAAGGAGATAGCAGGCTTGGATCCCACCCCTCAGATACGAGGAAACGAGACCAACGCCAGAGAAACGTTCTTAGGAAGAATAAGTGATTGCTATAAGCGGTCCTTGGAGAGAAAGCTGCCTCCAAGTTGCCTGACAGGTGGGCTGAAGGATACTCAGGGCAAGCATGTCATTCTGAGTGGGAGCACAGAAGTGATCAGCAACGAAGGGGGTCGGTTCTGTTACCCAGAGTTCTCCAGCGGTGAGGAGAGCGAGGAGGATGTGCTTTTCAGTAGCGTGGACGAGGAGCACGAGAGCTGGGATGAGAGCGATGAAGAGCTGCTGGCCATGGAGATCCGCATGAGAGGGCAGCCTCGCTTTGCTAACTTTCGGGCAAACACTTTGTCCCCTGTTCGATTCTGTGTGGCCAAAAAATGGAACACCGTCCCCCTGCGAAATAAGTCTCTGCAGAGAATCTGTGCTGTAGACTACGACGACAGCTACGATGAAATCCTAAATGGTTATGAGGAAAATTCTGTGGCCTCCTATGGACAAGGAAGTGTTCAGAGCATGGTGTCATCCGATTCCACATCACCGGATTCTTCCTTAACGGAAGAGTCTCGTTCTGAGACAGCCAGCAGTTTATCCCAGAAGGTTTGTAATGGAGGGGTATCGCCAGGGAACCCAGCGGACTCTAAAGACGTGAAGGAAATTGAGCCCAATGATGAAAGTCTCTCTAGTAATAATCAGGAGACGGACTCCTCACAGGCTTCCAAAAGTCCAGTCAGAGTTCCAGAGACACACAAAGCAGTCCTCGCCCTCCGCTTAGAAGAGAAGGATGGCAAGATCGCTGTGCAAACCGAGAAGCAGGAAAGTAAGGCCTCTGCAGATGTCGGCGGGCAAGCGGTAACCATTAACCTCGTCCCCGTGGAAGAGCAGGCGAGGCCCTACCGAGTTGTCAACCTGGAGCAGCCACTGTGCAAGCCGTACACCGTGGTGGATGTGTCGGCAGCCATGGCCGGCGAGCACCTCGAGGGCGCTGTCGGCAGCCCCAAGACGAAAAGCACATCTTCTACTCCCAGCTCCCCAGTGACGTCACCTGCATCGACGCCAGGACAGATGAGTGCCCATTTCCAGAAGTCCAGTGCGATCCGGTACCAGGAGGTGTGGACTTCCAGCACCAGTCCACGGCAGAAGATGCCTAAAGTGGAATTAATTACTGGTGGAACTGGACCAAATGTCCCTCCGAGGAAAACCTGTCACAAATCGGCACCTACTTCACCCACAGCTACAAACATTTCCTCCAGAACCATTCCTGTGAAGTCACCTAATTTGTCAGAAATCAAATTTAATAGTTACAACAATGCCGGTATGCCACCTTTCCCCATCATCATTCATGACGAGCCGACCTACGCTCGGAGTTCCAAAAATGCCATCAAAGTTCCCATCGTCATCAATCCCAATGCGTATGACAATCTAGCCATCTACAGAAGTTTTCTGGGAACAAGTGGGGAACTCTCAGTGAAGGACAAAACCACGAGCATAATAAGCCATACTTATGAAGAAATAGAAACCGAAAGCAAAGTGTCCGACGCCACCACTAGCAAAGCCCCTGAGGGTCCCCAAGCCAAAGGCTTTTCAAGCAGCACAGAGCGTAAAAGGGGCTCGGTGGCTCAGAAGGTTCAGGAGTTCAACAGCTGCCTCAGCAGAGGTCAGTCCTCCCCACAGAGGAGCTTCAGTTCCAGCCACAGCTCCCCAGCGAAGATCCAGAGAACCACTCAGGAGCCCACGGCCAAGGCAGACGTCTCCCCGGACTCGCAGGCGGCAGGCGGCGGCAGCTCCCGGGAGAAAGCAAGCGCGGTGCTTTCTCAGATCGTGGCTTCCATCCAGCCCCCACAGTCTCCTCCAGGAACACCTCAGTCTGGCCCCAAAGCTTGCAGTGTGGAGGAACTTTATGCCGTCCCTCCCGATGCCGATGCTGTGAAGAGCACACCTAAGGGTACACCTGTCAGGCCCAAATCGCTCTTTACCGCCCAGCCGGGTGGTGAGGCGGAAACACCTCAGGCCACCGAAAGTCCTACCACCAAAGTGCAGAAAGATCCACTGGCAAAGCCAGTCACCTCCCCGACCCCCAAATTAGTGACCAGTCCCCAAAGTGAGCCACCACCTCCCTTTCCCCCGCCACGCTCGACCTCCTCCCCCTACCATGCAAGTAACCTCTTGCAGAGGCATTTCACCAACTGGACCAAGCCCACCAGCCCTACCAGGTCAACAGAAGCGGAGTCCGTCCTGCACTCTGAAGGCAGCAGGCGGGCGGCGGACGCGAAGCCCAAACGCTGGATATCGTTCAAAAGCTTCTTCCGCCGTCGGAAAACAGATGAGGAGGATGATAAAGAGAAGGAGCGAGAGAAAGGGAAACTGGTAGGCTTGGACGGCACGGTCATCCACATGCTACCCCCCGCCTCCGGTCCAGCGCCACCACTGGTTCACAGAAGCCAAAGGCGAGTCCAGCGAGAAGCCAGCTATTGTCTTCATGTACAGGTGCGACCCTGCCCAGGGCCAGCTGAGCGTGGACCAGAGCAAGGCCACGGCGGACCAGGCACCGGCCCCAGAGAAGGGCAGGGCAGAGGACGCGTTGTCCCAGGGCCCGGAGAAGAAGAAAAGGAGCCATTCCTCCCCATCGCAGGTTCCTAAAACACTTCTCAGGTATGTGAAGTAGACGGGCAGAATACGGGGATTTTTAAAAACACATTCTCGGGTGTGGAGTTTTTTATATCTTCTAAGATTGCCTAAGAGCCATTTCTGTTTGTAAGTAGCACTGTGTGGCCATCATCCATCTTTATAACTACATTCCAAAATGAGAGTATTATTAAAGTGATCTTATTGCACTGAACGAGGTTTATGGCCCTGGATCTTTAGCTAAAGTAGCCTGCTGCATTCTGGTGAATGCAAAGGGGCTTTAACATAGAAAAGCAAATCCAAAACACCTTAATAACAATAAATAATATGTTGTGTTGAAATGCTACGTTAGTGTGAGGAAGAAACAGGATCAAATGAATAAACGGTGGTACTGTTCTCTCCCTTGCTATAAATGAAATAAAACTCCTCAAGCAATTCTTTTTGGCTTTTACCAAGGTGATACTTCAAATGCATTGCTTTACTTTAAGGGCATATATATTTTTTTTTTATTGCTGTCTCTTTCTGTCCTCTTCCCAAGTGATGTTGGAGAAGTGAGTGGGGAGAAAACAAGTTATTTATAGTTATTTAACACGTAGGGAAGTAAGAGAAATTGGTCATGAGATTGCGACCCGTTGGTACGACCCTCAGTTCAGCTAGGGTACCCACTTCAGTGCTGTAGGCGACAGTTCTTAGTACCTTAAGAACTATTTATGGATCACCTACTTTGTACAAGGCACACTCACAGATTGTCTCAGATTCTTACAACACCTTATAAATTGGCCATATTCTCCAGATGAGGAAACGGAGAATCAAAAAAGTTAAAGATGGGCCTGGTTCTTTCTCTTCTTCAGATAAGGAAACTGAGAATCAAAAAAGTTAAAGATGGGCCTGGTTCCTTCTTTTTTTTTCTTTTTTAGGTTTGTGCCATAGGGCACATGTGCTCCCCAGAGAGAGACAGAGGAAAAGTGAAAACTCACCCTCCAGGGGTGATGGCCACGCCACAGTCCCGTCTCCATTCTCCTCTCAGGATTTTGGGGCACACATGTACATGCGCCCAGCATGATTGTCCAGGTCTGGGACTTGAACCGCAGTCAACTACATGGGAGTCCAGCGACATAGTCATTATGCCAGCTGCTGGTCCCAAAACTGTTCTATTTTCACTTGTAATCATTTATATAAAGTTATGTTTAGGGAGACCAGCAGAGGACTCCCATGTAGTCAAACGCAGTGTGAGCCCCAGACCTGGAGGCTTTAACTCACACGGGGCGCATATGTGTATGTGCCCAAAATCCTGAGAGGAGAAGGAAGGAAAAGGGATTGTGCATGGAAATCCCCCCAGTGGCGATTTCTTGCTTTCTGTCTCTCTGTCTCTCTCTGTCTCTCCATGAGTATATGTACCCTATGACAAAAATCTCTGTTAAAAAAAAGTCATGTTTAGGAAGCCTAAACTTTTCTTTCTCACTTGTATTTTAAACAAAATTAATGAACTGCTAATAGAAACAAGGAAATTTTATCTCATGTTTATGACAAATAGGATAATTTCCTTATATGGGTTTTCAAAAAGTTCGCGGAAGATGTGTGTTATGAAAAAATTAGGCAGTGATTTCAGAGTTTTTTCACTAAAATAAACTCATGGTAATTCCATTTTTTCATGAGTTTTTTGAAGTACCTTTGTGTTTTTATTTTAAACAAAGATAAGCTCTGAGTACTTTGTTTATCTGATTCTGAATCCTTCTGCCTCCTGACTTACTCTAAACCTTCTCTCTCTGGTCTGGCCTTCTTTCCAGCAGACTGCAAATGGATTTATAGGGCAGATTTCTCTCACCAGTTTTTCATTATAAAAGTATGAATAATAATGAACACTTTGGGGACCAGCAGTTGGCGTGATGGTTAAAGCACTGGACCCCCATGGCTGACCACAGTTTGAGTCCTGGACCTGGCAGCTTGCTTTCTCTCTCTCTCTGTAGTAATAAATAAAATTAAATAGGTAATTCTTTTTTCTTTTAGATGAACACTTAAGGCCTTTTACTTTCCTAGCAAAATGCTAGGACATTTTATATGTATTCTGTACTAAAATGAGCTCTTTACATACCTCCGAATAGTCATCAAAATGCCAGCAAGTCCCTGTTTTTGTTAAGTCCATATAATAACAAAGCAGCTAGAATAGTGGTAGTATATTGCTGGAAAGAACAGTCTTTCGTTGGTTGAAGTATTCCACGGTAATGTACTCGATGATGAAATGTTGTACTCCGGTAGTAATCAAGCTCACGTAGGGCAGGTTACTGTTCTGTTTAGAAAGGAGGCGATTTAAACAGCACACGGTTGGAGCTACCGAGGAGGGAAAGGCAGGTAGTTCTTGCAGATCAATGAATGGCTTTCTTCGTAATTCAGAACGGCTGTGCTGCACTTTCCACAGTCTGGGAGGCAGAACTGAGGAGTGGCATGGCGGCTCTTCTGTGGACTTGGACTTACGCCTCTACCTGCACACCTGTGGGCCTGAGGGCCGCCCAGGGCCTGGGCCTGACAGGCCTCTCACTGCACGGCTTCCACCTCCACAGGTCTGGCTGTACGTAGGCCAGGCCTGTCTTTCCCATTTTATTAGTATTTTAGCGGTAACAGTCTATGAGTTCAAATTTACTTTGCCCTTTCGGCTCTCACCTTTGGCCAGGATTCATAGTCATCTGGAAGGCTGTTAAAACAGAATGTTGGGCTCCAACCCCAGAGCTTCTGCCTCAGGAAGTCTGGGGTGAGTCCTGATATCTGTCCTTCTAGCAGGTCCCCAGGTGATGCTGCCCCTGCTGGTCCTTGGGCCACAATCTAGAACCGTTGTTCTCACCACCCTTCTGAAGATGCATACTAAATAACGCAGCAATTAAACTATTGTTAGAGAGGCACTGAAATTTTCACATAATGTTGGAGACTAAGTAGAAAGAAAAAACTATTCAATAGTTGTGTTTTTAAATTTGCCAGGGGACAGATGCACTGGCTAGGGAAGAAAGAGAAAAAGAGAGAGAGAGAGAGAGAAGCAGGAACCCCCATGGGGCATGGTCTGCCGCAGTCCCTTTTCCTCCATCTCTCCCTCCCTGGGGTCACGGGCACCCACATGTACCCAGTGTGCTTCTCAAGCCACCTGGTCCAGGACTCAAATTGCATAGTCAGCCACATGCCATCCGGCGGCCTCAGCCAGCAGGCCACCCCCTGGCCTCAGTAGTTTGTTTGTTTGTTTGTTTGTTTTTAAAAAAGAAACTTTAGAAAACTTTTAAACACTAGTAGGTGGGCCAGTGTGTGAATTGGTGGTTGAGGCATTGAGTGAGGCATTGGATCCCACATGGCCAATTGCATGATTTGAGTCCCAGAGCTAATGTCCTAAAAAACGCACCGGGTACATGTGCGTGCATGCATGCCCAAGATCCCAACGGGAAGGAGAAACAGAAAAGTGATTGCGGCATGACTGATCCCTATGGTTCCTGTGGAGGTGATTTCTCCCCTTCTCTCCTCTGTCTTTCTCTCCCTAGAGAGTACACGCACCCTCTGCCAAAAAATTAAAAAAAAGGCATATTGAAAAATAGACACCATTTGCTTTTTCAGTAATTACCTCATTTACTTGGATACACCATTGGTATTTACTTGAAGCAACTTTGAGAGGAAAAACATTACTATCAAATGTCAACATTTGTGTTTCCGGCTTGGCGGCAGTGTGATCATTAAATTACCATCCCACGGCTGGGAACACACTGCTGAAAGAAATGAAAATGCAATATTTCTATAAGTCAATGACAATTTTAAACCCAGACTGTATGTAGGGAATGAAGAATTAAAAAAACCACTGTACTCAAGGCTAGACCCCATGCTCTGAAAGATGAGGGACTTTATGGAGCCTTTAATTATAGGATTAGATTAAGTCGTTGCCAAACTCATTTCCTTGACTATTCAGGAGACATAAATTGAACCATGTATGTGCCACCGGGCCCTGGGACAAATAGAGGAAAAGATTATGACTGCTCTGAAATAATGGGCCTGGGTTTTCAGTTGTTGTCTGGCCTGCAGTGTACAGGGCTCTGATGATCTGATCACGTAGAGTTCATTGAAGTTTTCATGAGAAGACATGTGAAGGACTTAGCACAGGGTCTGGCACATGCTGAGTGCTGTAAATGTTAGTAACCCCTCTGCCCTGGATGTGGTACAGCCCCACCCCTGGAGGGGCAGAGTCGGGAAGGGGGCAGCGGATGAAGCAGGACATGTGGCTGGAAGGGGATGACAGTCCAGGAGGTCTAAAAGAAATGGAATTCACAGAAGGAGAGAGTGGAATGGTGGTTCCCAGAGGCAGGGGAGGGGAGGAGATGGAGGGAAGGTGGTGGTCAAGGAATAGCCTTGGTGAGCTACCACATAGGGTGGCGACCACTGGGAATAACAGTGTGTTATATATTTCAAAATTGCTGAAATGGTACATTTTTAACATTCTCACCACACACACACACACATACACACACACACAAAAGGTAAGTAGGTGAGGTGGTAGGTATATTCATTAACTTTAATCTTTCTACAATGTGTGTGTGTATGTGTGTATGTATCACATTATACCCATAAATATATTTATATATTATTATTAGTCAATTTTAAATTTAAAAAAATTGTAATTTCCTAGAGGGCACATGCACTTACGAGACAGAGGGAGGAGAGAGAAAGCGAGGAAGCACTCTCAGTGGGGGATGGCCATGCCACGATCCCTTTTCCTCCATTCCTTCCTCATGTCAGGATTTAGGGCACACATACACATGTGCCTGGAGTGTCTTTTAAGCCACTGCGTTCAGGACTCAAACCACAAAGTCAACTTTATGGGATCCAACCACCTTAACCTCAGCTACCTGCTAACTCTAAAATTGATTTTAATGAAAAAAAAAATAGTCTAGTGGTTTGTAAAGTATAGTCTATATAAGGTCAAATAATGACCTGGCAGAGGTCATTATTTTCTTAGTGTCAGAAAGTTCATGGAAAATCCATATTATTTAAAAAAAAAAAAAAAGCCGTCTATGCGGGACCAGCAGATAGCATAATGGCTATGTCGCTGGACTCCCATGTAGTCTGCCGCGGTTCAAGTCCCGGACTTGTTAGCTTAAACTCATACCGGACACATGTGCGTGCGTGTCCAAGATCCCGAGAGAATGGAGGAGATGGGATTGTGGCATGGCCATCCCTCCTGGAGGGTGATTTCTCACTTTCTGTCTCTCTTTGTTTCTCTCTTTCTGGCGAGTGCACACGCTGTATAGCAAAAATCTCTCCAAAAAAAGAAAAAAGGGAAATAAAAGCCATGCATGCATCTCAAAATTTTTTGCATTAAAATAAAATTGTATTTAATATTTTCCTACAAACGTTTGTTTTACATTTTGCCAGAGTGATTGCCAGAGACAGAGAGAGACAGAAAGGGAGACAGCACCCCTCATCGGGCATGGTCATGCCACAATCTCTTTTCTTCCATTTCACCCTTCTTTGGGGAAACTGGGGAAACCTGCCATATTTTTCATGCTTCTGGGTTCAGGATTGAACCATGCAGTGGGCCACATGGAATCCAACTCCCTTAATCACCCAGTCATGGACTGGCCACTCCATAGACTAGCTAGCCCTAGGATTCTTTTTTTAAAGCCAGCTTCACTTTAAAAATGTCTTTGCTGGTACTGGCTCAGGAGTCTAGTTGTTAAGGGATTCCACATGGCTGACTGTGGTTCGAATTGTGGCCGCAACAGCTTAAAAATATACCGTGTGTGTGTGTGTGTGTGTGTGTGTGTGTGCGTGCGTGCCTGCCCCAAACCCTAACAGTATGGAGAAGTAGAAAAGAAAGCATCGTTGGGACCAGCAGTTAGCGTAATGGCTATGTCGCTGGACTCCCACGTAGTCGACCGCGGTTCGCGTCCCGGACCCGGTGGCTTAAACTCACGCCGGGCGCGTGTGCGTGCGTGCCCAAGATCCCGAGAGGAGAATGGAGGAGAAGGGATTGCGGCGTGGCCATCCCCCCTGGGGGGTGATTTCCTGCTTTCTATCTCTCTGTCTCTCTCTGTCTGTCTGGCGAGCGCACGCGCCCTATAGCAAAAACCTCTCCCAAAAAAAGAAAAAAAAAAAAAAAAAAAAAAAAAAAAAAAAAAAAAAAGAAAGCATCGTGGCGTGACCGTGCCCCATGTGGGATGGGGGTTGGTGCACTTTCTCTCTCTTGCTCTCGCTCTCCTGTGCACACTTTCTCTGTATCTCTCTGTGGCAAGTGCACGTTCCCCCCGCAGCTAAAATAATAATAGTAATAATGTTTCTGATAAAGTAGTACATTTTGTTAAATCTCAATCCTTGAATGCCTTTTTTTTTAAC
The DNA here is from genome assembly GCA_026018925.1 of Tupaia tana. NCBI lineage: Eukaryota > Metazoa > Chordata > Mammalia > Scandentia > Tupaiidae > Tupaia > Tupaia tana. Next base: position 3,175,365 of record JAKSZU010000028.1, read on the forward strand.
CTGGCATGATGCGATGGGAGGTGCACAGAGCACCTGGGCTACGTTCTGAATATGACGGCTGTCTCGGAGAAACACATCAGTGTAGGCTGCAGCTGCAGGGTTTGAGCTGCAGAGCTGGATTAGCCCCCTCTTTCATGGACCACCGTGAAAGAACAACCAACCGACTAACTGTACTTATTCAAACGTGAGTGTTTGGCAAATGCTTTCTCCAGAATAAGTATAACGAACCTATTATTTCAAGGAAAACAACTGTATTCATTGTCAGTGATAAAATCCAAGCTCTCAGGACCAGCAGATGGCATATTGGTTTTGTCACTGGACTCCCACAGGGCCAACTGTAGTTCGAGTCTCAGACCCAGTGGCTTGAAATTCAACCGAGCACATATGCATGCCTGCCCAAAAGGAAAGTGAAGGAGAAGGGATTGTGGTGTGGCTGCCCTGGGGGGTGATTTCTCACTTTCTGTCTCTCCTACAAGTGCACGTGCCCTAGAGCAAAAATCTCTCTTTAAGAAAAAAAAAATTTCAAGTTCTCTAGCAAAAATATAAGAATTTTTTAAAAACTTGTATATGTTGGGCCTGGCAGGTCACATGGTGGTTGGAGGCACTGGACTCCCACATGGCCAACCACAGTTCAAGTCCTGAACCTGGCAGCTTCCTTTTTTACTCTCTCTCTTTCTTTGGTCAAATTAAAATACATAAACAAATAAATAAAGTTAAATAAAATAATTATTTTTAAAAAATAGAACTTGGGGACCAGCAGATCATGTAATGGCTATGTCGCCGGACTCTAATGTAGTCAACCGCGGTTTGTGTCCTGGACCCGGTAGCTTAAACTCACGCTGGGCGCTTGTGCGTGCGCGCCCAAGATCCTGAGAGGAGAATGGAGGAGAAGAGATTGCGGCATGGCCATCCCCCCTGGGGGGGTGACTTCTTGCTTTCTGTCTCTCTGTCTCTCTCTCTCTGTCTTCTGGTGAGCACTTGTGCCCTATAGCAAAAACCTCTAAAAGAAAAAAAAAAAAACAATAGAACTTGTATATGCTGTGATGGCCTTGACAGCTTTCTAGGAGTTAAACAGTTTTCTGATGAGATAGGTGATGAGATTAGCAGGAGTTTTTTAATATCATATAATGAAACTTGTCAACATTTGGAGGATCTGCATAACTCAGTAAACCAGTAATTTCCAAATGACCTGATGCATTGTATTACAAAATTATGCAAAAATAAAAGATACATTCAAACCACAAGATAGACCAGTGAATTTAATGTAACTGAGTGCAAAAAGATACCGTTTAAGATTCTGTTAGGTCATCAGAAAAGTCCTGGCTCGTTTTTGCACAGAAAAACATGTCATGATTTTTACTGCGACCAGTACATCGCAGCTAACCTTTGAGAAACTACTAATCGGGCCAGCTCTGTGGCCTACTGGGTAAGGGAGCTGGATGTCACATGGCTGACCACACGGTTGGAATCCCAGCCTAGAGTCTTGAAAAACATGGTGGGTACATGTGCATGTGTGCCCAAAATCCCAAGTGGATGGAGAAGTATGGCAGCGTGACCACACCCTAGCAGGGGTGCTTTCTCCCTCTCTGTCTCTCTGTCTCTCTGTGGCCAGCTCATAGGCCTTCTGGCAACTTAAAAAAAAAAAAAAAAAAAAAAACAGAAAACGAAAAAACTCCAGTTTCTTACTTATAAATATGAAAAAGACCAGATTTTGTTCCTCTCCTCAAAGAAACTTATCACAGCAGATTGAATGCAGAAGCAGATCTTCAAGAATTCAGCTTCTTAGATTAATGCAAATATTGAAGACATTTGAAAAAAATTTAATTTATGTGAATGTTTAAATTTTTGGCAGGGGTTTGGAGGTAGCAGGTAGCATGGTGGTTAAGGCGTTGGATTCATATGGCCGGCTGCACAGTCAAGTTCTGGACCCACAGCCTGAAAAACATAACAGACACATGTGTGTGCACCCCTAAAATCCAAGAAAAGAGATTATGGTTGGCCATCCCCACTGAGGGGTGGTTTCCCACTTTTTTTCCTCATTGCAAGCACATGTGCACTATAGCAAACTTAAAAGAAGGAAAAAGTTTTTCTAAATAAATGATTTAATAGGGGAGCTGGCAGGTGGCATGGTGGTTAAGGGTGCTGGACTCTCACATGGCCAGTAGATGAAATTGTGGCTCAAGTCCCGGACTTGGTGGCCTGCTTTCTCACTTTCCCTCTCTCTCACTATGTCCCTCTCTGGTAAAAAATACATACATACATACATGCATGCATAAAATTAAGTAATTCTTTAAAGAAATGATTTAATAGGGGCTGGCAGGTGGCGTGGTGGTTAAGGCGCTAAACTCCCACATGGATGACCACCAGGCAGCTTGGTTTCTCGCTCGCTCTCTGTGGTCAAATTGAAAAATAATCATAAATAAAATAATTTAAAAATTTTTTAAAGATTTAATAACATTTTAAATATTCTATTGTTAATTTTTAGTAGAAGTATCGCCAGATACAACCCACACAAACAAGCACCTTTGTGGTTTTCAGTTTTTAAAAATATAAAGCAGTCCTGAGACCAAAAGCTCCGATCCCTGGCGAGACAGTCTTTGAAGAACCTTGCATGATATGTACAATAGAAATATTTGGCCTTATCTTGTAGATTTTGTAGAGGCAACAGTTTTTAAACAGCAAAGTAGCATGATTTCTAAAACTAATATCTTTTCTGGCTCTAGGACTGAAAATGGACTGGAAGGTAGGGAATCAGTGCGTCAAACTTTTTTTTTTTTTTTTTGGAGAGGTTTTTGCTATAGGGCACGTGCACTCACCAAACAGACAGAGAGAGACATAGAGACAGAAAGCGAGAAATCACCCCCCAGGAGGGATGGGCACGCACGCACACGCGCACGCGCCCGGCGTGAGTTTAAGCCACCGGGTCCAGGACTCGAACCGCGGTTGACTATGTGGGAATCCAGCGACATAGCCATTACGCTAACTGCTGGTCCCCAATACATCAAACTTTGATGAGGGAATCTATCCATCAGCAGCAATTCTATGCCTAGTTTGGATCAAGAGAAATTAATTTGGTGGTTAGTCTGGTTGGTGCCAATTGAGAATTTCTCAGCTGTCATTTTTAGAGCAATATCTACCCACCTACAGCCTCAGCACCTCTTTGACATCCCAACATGGGGGATAATATTCCATAATGGGAAAAATGCAAGCCCTAGAGTCAGATAAATCTGAATTCTGGCTTTACCACCGAGTAGATGAAATTCCTGATGTAACCACCTGAAATGACCTCCTGATCTTTAACCTTTCTTTTTATAACTGTACCACCCACGAACATATCATGCTTCTAATTAGCAGAGACTCCCCCGTCTGTACTCTGGAATACAATTCAAGTCCGGTTTCTTTAGGACTCCCAGAACAGCTCAGGGATTCAGCTCTGTCTAGCACAACTGGGATTCCGTCCAAAGCCAGCCAACTCCTGATGGTAACGGGCAGATGGATCTGGCACTTGTCTGCTCCCTGAGGAGCGCTATTCAAATGCTGTCCATCTGGGAAACCTTCCTTTATCCTTGCAAGCCCTTCATCATCATCTCAGGAACCACAGAACTGAACTCTATTCCTCGGTAATCTAGGTGTCCCTCTGGGAGCCCTCTGATCCATACCAGGGTTCAACTGCAGACTGGGAGTTGGCAAACTATGGTCTCAGAAGCCACATCCAGCCTGTGACTCATTGGTGTAAAGAACGTTGTAGCAGAAAACAGCCATACTCATTTTTTACATGTCATCTGTAGCCACCTTCATGCTACAACAGCAAGGTCAAGTGGCCGCAACAGAGGCCACATGGCCCACAGAGCCTCAAATATTTACCATCTTTCCCCCTCCTTTAAGGTTTTTGTCATAGGGTGCATTTATTCGCTGGAGAGAGTCAGTGAGAGGGAAAGTGAGTGATCACCCTCCCACTCCAGGGGGTATGGCCATGCCGCAATCCCTTGTTCCCCATTCTCCTCCTGGGATTGTGGGCACCCATGCACATGTGCCCAGCATGATTTTCAAGCCACCAGGTTTGGACTCGAACGGTAGTCAGCCACATGGGAGTCCAGCACCTTAACCACCCGCTGGCCCTCTATCTGGTCCTTTAAACAAAAAGTCTGCCGACCGCTGGACTGAGCTGTGTTATCAGATATGTCTGTAGTTATCGGGCATGCTATTGGCCTGTAGCCTTCTAGCCAGACGCTAGAACAGGTCCGTACTTGCTAAAGTAACCAGAATCAGAGTGTCTTAATATACATATGTATGTTTGTATATAGTATGGAAAAACACAATCCAAACACTTCCTGGACTATGATAAAATGGATCCTTCTCTCTGGAAAATTCAGTTTAAATTTGAATTGTTTTAACGCTTATGTTCCAGTTATATCTTAATTTTCATTATCTCTACTTTGTACTAAGAGAATCCTACCACAGTCATCTTTTCATGCGTAGGACTAAACTGGCCCCCAAACATTAAATTTCTACTTTTCTTAAAGAAAAGAATCATTGGAAACAGAAGCTAAAAGTAGCTGCCTGCTCTCCTGATCGCATGTTCTTTTGCTCCGAAGAAACTTCTGGACTACCAGCATTTAGAAGATCACATCTACATTTGCTGTTCCTAAAGTTTAGATAAGCTCATGAGGTCCTTACTGTTGAGTGTTTAAATAAGTCTGTTTTAGGCAAAACCAATAAATATCTTACTTCATCCTAATCACAGAATGCTGTGGAAAAGGTTATGTTTCCAGGCATCATGGTGGGGGGGCCTCAGAAAGCATTGTCTCTTTTCCTTTGCGAGGTGAGGTAGCAGCAGAGAAGTGAACTGGCTTGCTTGCATGTGTCCCAGCATGAAGACTCGGACTGGTCCGCACTTCAGCCAGTTTTGTGAGTGAGATCTGAGTCTGAAGGTAACTACTGGTATCTGTGTGGTAATCCTCACCACACTTGCACTCCCATTATCTCAGCCAGTGGTTTCGTAGCAAATTGAGAGGCACAGGGAATGGTCGACCTTCCCAGAGCCACTCTGCAAGTAGGCGGCAGAGCCAGACGGACTTCAGAAACTGTTAGGCCCCCCGAGCGGTAGTGGTTTCTGTTGTGTGTCGGGGTGATTGTTGGGTCTGTGGGTCTCAGTCAGCCTCAGCAGGAAGGCATGTCTGTGGCCACCGTGGCCACTGGGACATGTGCTGATTCACTGACCTGTCAGGGGGTCCTACCACACTGGACATTGGCATGGTTCTTCACTCTGTGAAAAGCGCTTTATGTGAACTTCCTAATTAATACTTCCTCCTATAAATGTCACTACGCCCATTTCACAGATGAGTAATGGGAGACATGGACAGAGTGGCATTAATGGCCGCGCTGATTTCTAGGCCTGCCTTCAGGCCTCTAGGCCACCGTTTCACTCAGTGCTAATTTAGCGTAACTGCAGTGGAGTATTGATTAGTCATCAGGTGATATTTAGAGGTTTAATTCCAGGACAGCAGTTTACCCTCACATAGTGCCTCTGTGATGACGATTGGCTAACAGCGCGGAGAGAGGCTTGCCTAAAACGAGCAAAGTGGTGCTAGCTGCCCTGCGGTCAGCCCCCAGCCCAGCCCTGACTGTCCTGGGGTGAAACAGCCCAGGAAGCAGCTGGTCGCCCTTCCTTGGCCTTTTTGTGCTGTTGGCACGTGACTGAAGCTCTCCCCTGCCCCTGGGAAAGGCTCGGTCCTGACTCCTACTGCAGAGGGAGTCCCCCCACAACAGGCCCCACACTGGAACCTCTTCCCATCCTATTCTCCATGGTGGGACAGGAAGAAATGGTGATGGGAAGAATGTTCACGCAGAGCTGGGTGACATTCTCTAGTTCCTCGCTGACCTGTGTCCCCTGGTCGGACTTGATCACTGCCCACTTACTGGGAGCTTGCTAGAATCCTCCCTCCCCTGCCATGGGTGTTTGGAAAAGGAAGATTCCCCTAGACAGTAAGACATCATGGGTAAGAGATCTGAGCAGTCCTCGAAGACTGACTTTGGGATGATGGAGCTATAGGATTGAGTCTCAGGAATTGGGAATCAGGATGGAAACATGTTGTGGCCTCACTGCAAAAGGCCTTGTAGACCTGCAGGTTGAATCTGGACGCCATGAGGGTTGTGGATGACGCGGACGGAGCACCAGGAGCATGAAAGGCATTTCAGGAAGAGTCCCCTGGCCAGGCGGGTGGCGGTGGGCACTGTGGCTTTTCTGTAGCAGCTTTCCCAGTCCTGGGGCTCTGCTTTTCATGCTCACCTCTGTCCTCCCCTGGAAACACGAGACTGCGCTGCACGTGGGAAGCCCTGATCGACCACTTGTGTCACAGCTGCCACTTCTTTTTTTTTTTTTGGAGAGGTTTTTGCTATAGGGCGCGTGCGCTCGCCAGACAGAGAGAGACAGAGACAGAAAGCGAGAAATCACCCCCCAGGGGGGATGGCCATGCTGCAATCCCTTCTCCTCTAATCTCCTCTCAGGATTTTGGGCACACACACACATGCGCCCGGTGTGAGTTTAAGCCACCGGGTCCGGGACTCGAACCGCTGTCGACTACATGGGAGTTCAGTGACATAGCCATTACGCTAACTGCTGGTCCCACAGCTGCCATTTCCTCAGTGATGGGGGGGCTTCCATCCAGCCAGGGCTTCTAGCAAAAATCATTGTCGTACCAGACCAAGTCCTCCTTTTCTACCATTTCGTCAATATGTATTAATTGCATTCTAAAAGACCGCAGAAGGTTAGGAGCAAGTTGTCTCAAATACTACCCTCCCCTTTTTGTTTGTTAGTTAGTTGCCAAAGGCATGTGTTCTTGCCAGAGAGAGACAGAGAGAAAAAGGGAGGTTTTTTTGGTTTATTTGTCTAGAGTTTTTCAAAAGTAGAACACATGTGCAGTTATTGATCCTCACGTTTCAATAGCAGCTCTCTGTGTTCTTTTCAAGGCATGCTCTGAATACCATCAAGCACGTGCCGTGGGGTCTCCCTCCTCTGCCAGGCTTGCCCCGTGGTCCAGTGTAGCGGAAGGAACACGGAGCTCAGGGTTGGGTAGTGTGAGTCCTCATCTACCGCCCAGTACCCACGTGATCTTAGGCAATTTATTTCACTTCTTGTGGTCTCAGTGTTCTCATCTGTAAACTGCGAACAACCCGCTACCTCCTGAACTGTTTTTGTGAAGTAAATGGCAAAGGGTTCAGTCCGTGCAGAGTGGAGTGGGAGTATGCTCTGAGTACTTTCTGTCCCGTTGCCATTCTACATCCCTCCCCTCGGTGAACCTGCAGTGCCTTGGCCGAGAGGCCGAGAGGCGTGTTCTTTGTGATCTCTCCGCAGCTCCCTCCTCTGACTCCAAGGGCAGAGGGAGGTGAGAGGAAGGTGGGCCGGAGTGTGCGGACTTGCGTCTCCAGTGCTCTGGGCCTGCTGGAAAGGCGCCGACAGCAGGAAGGCGCTTGCGTGTTCCCTGCTTGGTTCCCTTGAAGGGGGCGGTGAGTGTTTCTTCTAGTATTCTGCCTGTTCAGAAAACATACACCTTGTCTCACCCCTCCTTTCGTACTGGAAACGGCAACCTTATTTCATTGCTCTTTTGCAAACCTAATCTTTTATGTTAATTTGCACAGGTGCTATTCTGACTTTGAATTTCACAGGATTTTTAAACTGTAAATTTTCTTATTGTTATGAAGGTGACAGTGGCTTACAGTGGCTTATGTTCTTATCTACTTTACTGTCTTGCAATCTGGTGCCTTGAAGACACTTTTAATTTGCCATTCACATCTGTTTAAAAAAAAAAAAGAAGAAGAAGAAGAAACTTGGTTCTGTTCCGTGTCAGAAAATCAGAGTCTATTCAAGACCTGGCACGTGGCTACCAGTCTTCCCCATCCCAGGGCCTAGCTGCTTCATTCACACCCGGAAGAGCCACCTTTGTCCGACCAGACTGTGTTCCTAATATTAGCAGAAACCCATCAGGTCTCAGCTGAAGGTTAATCTCAGATAAGAAGTCTGACGTTTTCAGTTAAAGGCTACAGAAGGCTAGTGGGAATTGGAGATACCAGATAGCGATCGGTGGACACAACACTTTTCTACCTGAGAATGCCAGTGACCGGAAATGCAGCCGAATCAGGTTGATGACCTGGAAACTAGAACAGGATTAGGAAATGTCACATTGGTAGGGGGTAGGGGATCCTCGAGTTAGAGAAACAAAAGGAGACTTTTTTTTTTAAATCGATTCCAGTGGATTACAAAGGTGTGGGATTCGCTAACTTTGAACTCTCCTCCAGACCCCATGTCTGCAAAGGTCCATCTTCCCCAGCAGTCCCGGACATATACAGCTCTGGAAACCAATAAGAAACCTTTGAAATTTTGTTTTTGATGTGCTTTGGTCTAATTTTTAAAAGCTTAAGGAGGTCTTTAAAATCACATCTGTTTATTGGCTGTCTTGGGCAACTAGAGACGTCGCTGCTGAAGAAAGCTGCTAAATGGAAATTTAGAATACCATTTGCCCCAAGAGGCAGATGGTCTCCATAGAAGTCTGACTTCATTTGCTGTCCTTTCTGAAGTTAAATGAAGGAGGTTGAATTTAAAGATAAAGTTGAACTGAAATTGTGGAAATATTTGGATACATAAAGGCCTTTAATCTGTTCTAATGTGGAATTTGATTTGCCTTTTTAAAAAGTACATTCAGACATTTAACAGAATTTTTACGAAAATCTGTCTTGAACAAATTTGGCCAGGAAAAAAAAAAAGGATTATATCATTTGATGGTATAATGATTAATCCTTACCACCTGGGTAAGCCAAGCAAGCTTCCCACAGGAGATTGCTTCTGCAGCTTTGAATTATGTATGAATATTGCAGACCGATGAGATAGAGCCTTCCAAGAGATTCGTTTATATAACAGACGGATCTGCAGCAATGTTAGTTTCCTTTGAACAACTTCCGTTCATTTTACATGTTCAGAAAACGAGTTGTCTTTGTGGAGATTACAACATGGTTTGTTAACTTTTGGGTCAGAAAGACTAAATGTCAATTAAAAACTGGTCATAAATGAAAAGTTGGTCAAAGAGTTTCAAGTACAAACATACGTTGGCTTCTGTTGTGAAATCAAAGTGAATACTGAGGGTCTAGAACAAAGAGTAGGCCCAGTCAGGCCTTAGCCAACCTGAGGACTGCCTGCTTACCCCCAGATGTCAGCACCCCGCTTATTACAGACTTCCTTGTTGCATTACAAGACTATGGATGGTCCCAAGGTGAATTTAAGTAGCAGAAATACAAAAGCCGTAACTTCCTCTTTGTGGGCCACTTCTCACTTCTGTTCTAGAGTAATGAATATCAAATTGAACTTACCCTGGAAAGAAAGATTTAGGTGCCCTGGTCATTATTTGCCGTTTCAAAAACATGTGCTAGCAGAATGTATAAGAAATTCTTACACATTTCTTGGAATTGTCATTTTAAGAATTTTTTATCATCTGTCTTAAGGATAAAATGAGGAAAATTTTATTTAGTATTCGGGAGAGTTTTCTAATTTTATGTCTAAATATGAATTTTAAAAATCCAATAGTCAAAAATTAGATCCCTTTATAAAAGTCATAAAATTTCTTTTTTTTCTCCCTTCCTGGACAGTTTGTCTCTTGCTGTGATCTCTATGTCATGGCCGAGACAGCCTTCTCTGCTGCTACTCCCGAGTCGCCCATGTACAGCCGCAGCATGCGGACCACAGCTGCGCTCGAACTCTCCAGTATCTAGGCATGACATATCATTGATGAGTTTTTTAAAGTTTTACTCCTTTTAGACACTGCTGTCACTGTAAATGCAGATTAAACATTTTAGCAGCCATTCGCAAATCCATGTGCTTTTGCCTTATCAACTATTTGCATAGGTCTTTATAGTTAACAATTATTTTAATTGGTGATTTAATGTACCAATACACTTATTTAAAATGCACTTATGCCCTATGGCAAAAACCTAAGAAAAAAAGAAAGAAAGAAAACCAAAGGTGCCTATGAGAACAAATCTTTATCTGGAATATAGGCATTGCTGCCTTGGTCTTTGAAGGCTTACTAAAACCAACTTTCATTTTGATTAGCTCCCCAAGGGTAATTTGGCACCTTTCCCAGACCAAACCCTAAGGTAAAGGTCAAGGTGCAATGAGTAGTAGTGAGGTACAGAACTCAAGCTTCTCATAGCTTGCCCAGCTTGTAGCTCCTCAGGACCCAATGGAATCTGTGGTTTGTCCGTTTTAGAACATGATAAACAGACTCAAGAAGGCCTGTGAATGGGTAATTGTGTGAGTGAGTACAGTGGGTGAGTCTTTACTATTTCTTGCTTTTCAACATCCGTGATTTGTTCTGAGGCCGTCAGCGTACAGAGCTATGTCTTGGGCGCGGCACAGGCCAGGGCATTCCTAATAGGTAATAGCAGAAGCTCTCTCCCTGGTTTTCTCAGATGGCAGTAGGCCATCGCCTGGATGGAGAACACACAGTGAGGGTGGGATCGTTGGCTTCCAAACATTTCACCCACCTTTTTGACTCATGGAAAGGAGGACTCTTTTAATAATAACCAGGAGACTGAGAAAGGAAAGAAAAAAAGGCTAGAGCAAGGCTGCAGAGATTGGGGGTCCCCCAAACAGGTTTATAGGGAACCTCTAGTGCGGACTATAAACAGAAGAATGTCTGGAGCTTTAAGATTTCTAAGATTTTTCCCTCTCAACCGGGGAGGGAGGGTGATATTTTAAGATCACTTTATGTTTATTACTTTGAAATTAAAAATAGTTTATGTTAACTTTTGCCCAGCAAAGAACGTGTTCCCTTTCCTGAAGCGCATTGACAACTACTCAGTGATGCACAGCCTTGACACCAAGTAGTGCCTGAGGTGTCTTGGCTGTGTCATGTTGCTTTGTCTTTGTTAACATGCGTGACCTTGACTTTGCGATGCTCCATATTATGAGAAACCAGGTTTGTGGTTTTTGGGGGTTGGTGACTGAGGGCAGCACACCAAGAAGAGGCAACGGGCTTTACTAGGTAAGGCCGCCCTTGCACACCACCCTGTTGATTCCTTTCCACCTCACCACTGTCCCCAAGAGCTGGATCCTACAAAGGCACTTCCAGCTCATCGCTCACTCCCAGCATAGAGACCCCTGGCTCTGCCAGCTTTGAAGGAGTATTTTTGAAGTTGTATATCCAGCAGACTTCAAGGTTTATTTTTCCGGCCAGGCACATGTATGATTTCCATAATGAAAGACTGATAAGAAGATATTCCTTCTCTCTCAGATCTACTTCCGTAAATCCACAGGTGATGTGTGTTCAGATGACACACAAGCAAGCGAAGTCCCTCTTTTAAAGAAACTTGTAAATGTCACCATGACTCCCTGCCAATAGAAAATCCAGAAATAACGCATAGTCGTATATAAGATCTTTCTTTCTTTCTCTTTGCCCATAAAGAAAACGGGAAGAAGAGCTGAGGAGTGTGTGATGGTCTAGCATGGTTTCAGTGGACCCAGCAGCCTGTAAAGATGCCTGATTCTTAGTTTATTTTATTGACCAGCCCATTGAGATGTTCTAACTAGCCCCGTTTTCTCCACCAGCGTTTAATGATGGTTCCATCCGCTGTATTTCATTGCAACAGAACTGGCAAAGTGTAGGCAGGTTGCAGAGAGAGGACGGCTGGAAGAGGCAGCTCAGAAGCGAATGAGCAGGCAGCAGTAAAACAAGACTGGCCGTGTTCTGGTCTGTGGCCAGGAGGATGCTTCAGGTTCATCCTAATAGAGGAGGTGAAGTGGGGTGCTGAACTTTGTGTTTCCGTGCGCCTCTCCTGCCCCAGGCATACAGGCAAAGGTTGATGCGTCTACCCTCCTGGCAACACCTCAGCTTACCTAAAACAATAATCACTTAGCTTCCTTATTTGGATAGTCTAATCTCAACTTTATTCCTGATCCTTTACTAAATACTTCAGTGTGCAGTAAATATTATGTACTAAATAAACACTATCTAGTAAAGTACGTGGTATCTATTAAAGTACTTTAATATAGTAGTTATAGTGCAGTAAACATAACGAAATACTTTACTGAACACTTGAGTGTTTGTCTTTAACCAGTTAAATACTCAGCTGCCTCTCCCACCACCAATGCTACCTCCTACCTAAAAAATCATTCCACCCCTTGCCTGTTACTCTCAAGGCCCCATAGAGCCCACCAGACCTCTGTAGACCTCCGTTACCACACGGGATTTTCAGTATGCATGAATCAAGGTAAAGAGACATATCAGCCTGGAAGAAATGCTGCCTAGTGACCAGACAAGTTTGCTGAGGCTTACGACCCCTTGCTGTGACTGTCGGGCCAGTGGATATACACTTACAGAATCTTATGCCATCCATAAATCTACATTTTAGCAGAACCTTTGAATACTAGCGTGACAAGTTGTCTGATTTTTTTCAGTCATGTGACCCATGGAGTGACAGAGGATGTTTCTCCTCGGGACCCAAGCACTGTGGTTGTGAAACAGGATGCAGGGGCCTGCACTTCAGTCACACCAGCATCGCCCCCACCAGAACTGGAAAGAGAAGAGGAAAAAGAAGGTGTTTCAGAGCCCACGGACCTGAACCCCTGTAGCGCGACGTACAGCAACTTAGGTGAGTGCAAATGCCCATGAATAGTGTTTACACTTTGCCTTTTACACACACCTGAATGTTCTGCTTTCCTGGAGAGATGGTTTTGATTGTTTTCTGGAGCAAAACATGGACCATTAGAGTTATAAATTCGAACTCAGGTTGGAAGACAAGTTCTGGCGTTTACTAGCATGCGTTAAACATCTGCGATCATGAGTTCTATGCTATTGTACTAGGGGTGCCAACATGGTCCCTGCCCTGAGGGACTCAACCAGGGAGAAACCATTATTTGTTTGTTTGTTTGTTTGTTTTGGAGAGGTTTTTGCTATAGCACACGCACGCTCGTCAGACAGACAGAGACAGAGAGACAGAAAGCGAGAAATCACCCCCCAGGGCGGGTGGCTACACCACAATCCCTTCTCCTCCATTCTCCTCTCGGGATCTTGGGCATGCACGCACACGCACCCAGCGTGAGTTTTAAGCCACCAGGTCCAGGACGTGAACCATGGTCGACTACATGGGAGTCCAGCGACATAGCCATTACGCTAACTGCTGGTCCCTATGACACGTTTACATAGAAAAATACATCATTACTTTCCCAACAATCTAATATATAATTTTTACTAATTATGTAATATAGGTCTCTCTAAAATTTTCCATTAGCCGACATCTGTTCAAGTTATTTTATCTCATTGTCTTCTCAGTTATGAAAATTGGAAGGAAGAAATAGGGCATTGCCTCCATGTATGTTCTTAGTGCCTTGTATGTATTAGATCGTTTAATCCTCATAGTCACCATAGAAATCATTATCCCCATTTATCAGATGAGAAAAGTGAGGCAGAAGCATAGTACCTTGTCCAAAGTCACAGAATTGTAAGGGTTGAGCCAAAATTGTAACCCAGTTGATCTTAACCACTATACTATAATGGTCTTAGGACTTTAAAACAAATATGGTTTCTTAGAGTACAAAAACACTAAGTTCTAGATTGCCTCTTAGAAAGATAACTTCCTTTCTACCTATTGCTTTCCTTTCTTTTTTCTTTTTTCTTTTTTTTTTTTTTTTTTTTTTTTTTTTGGAGTGGTTCTTGCTATAGGGCGTGTGCACTTGCCAGAAAGACAGAGAGACAGAAAGCGAGAAATCACCCCCCAGGGGGGATGGCCACACCACAATCCCTTCTCCTCCATTTCCCTCTCGGGATCTTGGGCATGCACGCATACGCATCTGGCATGAGTTTAAGCCACTGGGTCCAGGACTCAAACCACAGTTGGCTACATGGGAGTCCAGCGACATAGCCATTACGCCAGCTGGTTTCTACCTATTGCTTTACTTTAAAGGTCTGTGATGCTGATAAAATGTCATCCAGTTTTTCTGAAGTGCTTAAGTAGCTATACTTGAGACTGTGGGGTATGAAACAGGGTTCCTTGCATCTGTGGAACGGTAATAGATAGCTTGGCCCCCTCAGTTCTACAAACTGAGGTTTTGTTGTTTCATTTTAATTTTTGTTTTGCTGTTATTTTTTTCTAATGGAACAAGTATTTTATGTGACATTTAAAACTTTCCTTTTCCACTACTTTCAACAAATCATTGGCATGCAGTTTTAACTACTCCTTTGAGTAATTTTTTATGACTTAAAGCCCTGCGAGTATAAAATGAAATTGATGTGTTTAAAATCTGAAAGGAAAGAAAACCTCTTAATGTAATACCTTTAGATCCTTTTAAATATTACAGAATATTCCATAAAAAGACCACCGTCAGGCCAGCAGGTGACTTGGAGGTTAAGGAGGCTGGATCCCACGCCATCGGTATCCCAGAAGGTGAAGAGACTAATAAGGACATTGACAATCTATTCCATGAAATCCTGGAAGAAAACTTCCCAGAGCTAGAGAGGCCATTCAAAGATCCAGACCCAAGAAATACAAAGGACCCCACATAGAATCAACCCAAGAAGATCTTCCCCCCAGGCACATCATAGCCAGATTGACCAAAACCACAGACAGAAATAAGATACTAAATTTGGCAAGAGAGAAATGTCAAGTTACTTTCGAAGGATATCCCATAAGGCTAACCTCAGACCTCTCATCGGAAACAATGCGAGCAAGGAAAGAATGGGAAAATATATTCAAAGTGTTAAATGAAAAACGATTTCAACCAAGAATATTATACCCAGCAAGATTATCCTTCATAAGGGAAAAAAAAAGAGACAAAAACATTCTCAGATAAGCAAAACCTAAAAGAATTTACCATCACCAGATGAGCTCTCCAAGAAGTGCTGAAGGGAGTGCTATACCAGGAAAACTAAAGTTGGACACACAGTATAAGAACAACCAGGAGAATGGCCAGCCTAATTGTAGCAATAAGTCCGGAGTTGAATATTAACTTCCAGAGTTTAAATGGAAAGATCAGACCACAGTGATACCGCAAATTCAATAGATGAGAGGTTAATTACGTGAGTGTGAACTAGTGAAATAGATTTTTTTTTAACTTTAGACTAAAACATTACTGATTTTCTTCAGTGCTTTGATTTCCATATTTAGGGATTTTTGTCTTCTCTTAAGCTACTGATAGGTTCGTCTACCTACTATTGAACTGAAGCCCAACCTTTTTCCTGGCTTTACGTTTTAAGCAGATTTCTTTTAACATTTTTTTATTTTGATCTATTAAAACTAAAACTGTTTCTCTTAGGGGGCGACAGGCGGTGTGGTGGATCAGGGTGCTGGATTCCCACATGGCCGACCATGGTTCAAGTCCCAGACCTGCTGACTTGGTTTTCCTTTCTCTCTCTCTCTGGTGGTCAAATCAAAAGATAACAGTAACAAATGGAATTAAATAAATAGATAATTCTTTAAAAAAAATGTTCTCTTGAAATAAAAAAAAATAGTTTTAAATACCTACTAATACCTATTTAATGACTGCAGTAAGCTATATAGCCCCAGCGAGGTGCATCTTTATAGTATGTTCACTTTACCACTGAGGTTGTTTTGTTGTGGGTTTTTTTTTTTTTTTTGAGTGGTTTTTGCTATAGGGTGCATGCACTCGCCAGAAAGACAGAGACCCAGAAAGCAAGAATTCACCCCCTGGGGTGATGGCCACACTGCAATCCCTTCTCCTCCATTCTCCTCTCAGGATCTTGGGTACGCACGCATACGCACCGGCATGAGTTTAAGCCACCGGGTCCAGAACTCGAACCACGGTCAACTACATTAGAGTCCAGTGACATAGCCATTATGCCAACTGCTGGTCCCCTCACTGAAGTTTATGCCTAAAGTCAGACATGCATCCATAAATATGTGTATATCAGCTGTGCTTGCTACTGAAGCTTTTTTAATTCATTAGGATCTTTAGTGAATTAATAAAATGTGAAAAAAAAAAAAAGCATGGAAAACAAGTGTACATACCAGAGACAGGTGTGGGGGTTGACAGAAGGTGAGAGGCAGGGAATCAAGGGGAGAAAAAGGCAAAATATATAAGAAACAAGAAGTCGAAAATTATTTGTTGTTGATAACATGTATGGTAATATCCTTGATTGAGCCAATATACAATGTTCTCTGGATGGAAAATCTCATTTTGTATACTGTATTGTTGTGTACTGTATTGACGTACAGTGAATGGCTGTAAATAAATAAATAAAAGAGGAGGGGGGGAAAGAAGGACTCCAAGGTGGCGAACAGGGACGAGAGGAGAGGTGACACATAGCAGCGTCATTGGCAGAGCTGGGTCCTCAGCATCTGCCAGTTATAGCAAAACAGAGGAACGGGGTTTGGATCTGTGTAGTTCCCACATTTCTTAGTTCTGAAAACTAGTAAGTTTAAAAAAGAAAACAAAACAAAACCCTCAATCGAGGGACCAGCGTTTGGCGTAATTATTACATCACTTGACTCCTACATAGTCAACTATGATTCAAGTCCCAGACCTGGTGGCTTAAAACTCATGCTGGGCATGTGTGCGCACGTGCCCAAGATCCCAAGAAGAGAATGGAGGAGTAGGAATTGCAACAAGGCCATCCCCCGTTGGGGGGGGGGGTGATTTCTCACTTTGTCTCTGTCTGTCCGACCAGTGCACATGCTCTACAGTAAAAATGTCCTTAATAAAAACTCAACTGAATAGGCATGGGTTGCTCTCCTCAGAACCTTCCACTAGCCCTCGACCCTTGATTCAGTCTCATCGCTCCACTGTTGCACGAGCGTTGTTGTGACCCAGCCATTCCCACACAAAGCTACTGGCTGTGCATCTCATCCAGTTTGCTTTTCACTTTAGAAATTACTCCTCAGGGTTAATTCAGATGCCATTTATTTTGTTCACAATTGGATTAATTATTAGATTTTTAGAGTTGCACTATCCAATACAGTAGTCTCTAGCCACATCTGGCTATTTAAATATAAATGCATTAAACTGTCAATACAAATTTAGGCCCAACCCATTGCTTGTGCTTAAAGGAGCCAGAACTGAGTGCATAGTTTGAGTTCCAGACCTTGCAATTTGAAAAACATGCTGACATGTGTGCATGCATCTCCTAAATCCCAACAGGATGGAGAAATGGAGGAGATGGGATTGCAGCGTGACCATACCCCAATAGGAGTGCTTTCTCCTTCTCTGTGTCTCTGTTTCTCTCTGGCAAGAACACGCACCCTCTAGCAATTAAAAAATCAGTGCCTCAGCCTTAACAACAAGATTCTACATCCAGAGGCCACATGTGACTAGTAGCTACTGTGTAGACCAGTGCTGCTTTAAAGAGTTGATTATTTAAGGAATTTTTATTGTCTTTATGTTGCAGAAAAATCATACTGGTTTCCGTGTAACCTGATCAGTCCTTAAGAAGGTTGCCTCTGGGGCAAACAGGTGGCACAGTGGTTAAGGCACTGGATTCACACATGACTGACTACAGTTTCAGTCCTGGACTTGACAACTTGAAAATCACACCATGCACATGTGTATGCATGCCCAAAATCCCAGGAGGAAAAGGGATTGTGGCATGACTATCCTCCCAGGGGGAATAATTTCTCACTTTCCTTCTCTCTGTCTCTCTCACCTCTCTAGAAGGGGCATACACTCTGTGGCAAAAACCTTTTAAAGAAAAACAACGGGAGGGGGGAAGGTTGCCCCTTACAAAGAGATAATTTTTCTCTGGGTGGTGGTCATATGAGGTCAGCAAATGAAATGTACTCCAAACTGAACTTTGCAGGGTATCTATCCCCCAAAATGACCTCTCAAAGTAATGCAGAATGTTTTTATTATCAGACTTTCAACATTTTCCCTATGTTTCTTAAGTATATATCAAAATGTCTAGAAGAAAGAGGTTGGGTTTTTTTTAATGTGGCATAGCTGACTCCTGTGTCAGCCTGCTAAAATCAGGAGCATGTGGTGAGTCCTATTCCACTGGAAGTGAGTGAGGGCTTTAGCTCTCCTTCATTCACTTGGTAGCTAAGTTCTGCCTCTTGGTATCCCTTTTTTTTTTTTTTTTTTGGAGAGGTTTTCGCTATAGGGCGCGTGCGCTCGCCAGACAGGGAGAGACAGAGAGATAGAAAGCGAGAAATCACCCCCCAGGGGGGATGGTCATGCCACAATCCCTTCTCCTCCATTCTCCTCTCGGGATCTTGGGCACGCATGCACACGTGCCTGGCATGAGTTTTAAGCCACTGGGTCCAGGATGCGAACCGCGGTCGACTACGTGGGAGTCCAGCGACAAAGCTTTTACGCTAACTGCTGGTTCCCCTTGGTATCACTTTTTAGAGAGCTCTGTCCAGTCTCCCTTTACTTGATAGATTTTTGGCTTGCCCCTCTCTATATCCCTAAAACCTAGCATGTTATCTGAAACATACAGTAGGTGTTAAAATGCATTTGAATGAATGAGCTAAAAAATACTTTTTAGATTTGACTTAAGATTTCCAGATCAGGGAAATCTGTTTCTGCACAGTAAAAATTGTGTAGGAAAACTCCAAGTAATAATTTATGTGCTCCATTAATCAGCTGGGTTTTTTTTTCTTCTAGTATGGGACTTACCAGGTTTCCTTTTTATTTATTTAAATAATTGTTTATTTTATTAATTATTATTATTCAGTTGATCAGAGAGAGAAAGCAAGCCACCAGATCTGGGACTTAAACTTTGGTCAGCCATGTGGGAGTCCAGCACCTTTGGCCACCAGGCCACCTGCCACAGGTTTCTTAATTAAGAAATTACATTAAACATGCTACTGTTTCCTTTCTGTATGTCCCCGCCCACAGTCTGTCCTCACTTTTTATATTACTTGGAGCATCTTTTTAAGACTGTTCCCTTCAAACACGGAACGTAAACACCTAAAAGAACTTACGTTTATCAGTATGTTCATTGTCAGTGTTAAATTTTAGGGGGTGCGTATACTTAAAAGAAGACCATTACATTGCTGACCTTGATGTTGTACTTGTGGAATAATGTCATTATAAATGCCAGCTTTTTAAAAAAGCATTCTGAAGAGTACATTACCATTCATTCATTTATTCAATGAATAATTATTAAGCAGACATTATTCCACACACTGCAAAGTTAATGATTTGAACCAAAGATTAAAGGGTTGCATAGTTTTGAGTTACTTGGATGTTTTCAAACAAAACAAAAAAGAAACCCTGTGGTTGACAGCTTTGAACATTTGTTTGAACATTTCTATTTAAAATTGTAGTTACTTCTATAAAATATTCCTTTTTAAAAAGAAATAATAAGCTATGTCCCTAGGTTAGCCATTCGCATGTTAAAATAGTTTCCCATATGCTTAAATTCATGGCCAGAGTACAATATTCAAATTACATAGATTACTTACCCGAAATAAGTTATCTCTGTTTTTAGAGAGGTTTTAACTAATGAGGCATTACAAAAATTGAGTCTGTCAGCCACTACAGCGCTGACTTTCTGAAGTGGTCTGTGTATCTGTTTGTTTGAGGCTAAGCGGTTTGGGGAGGTCAGCTTGTTTAATTGTTCGGTGTGAAGGTAATGTGCCCTTTGGTTTGCAGTTGTTGCTTCCATTTGACTGTGGTAGGCCCTACACAGCAAGGATGCCTGCATGGGTTAGGACCTGCATTCTGAGCAGCTTACGTGCTGCCAGAGCCTGAGACGGTGAGTGTTAGGTGCAGCTGATGGGAGGCCTATCCAGTTGACAAGACTAGTGCATATGCTAGCGTACAGCACCTGCATTCATAAGCTCTGCTGCATATTCCCAGGTTTAGAGATGACCATCTCTTCTGCTGTCCTCTCCCTTCCCATCCTTATTTATTTTACTTGGTTTTAGCCCTGAGGAAAAAAGTGAGCGTGGTGATTGAAATTATAATTTAAGCCAGAAAGAATGTTCCATTTATCTGTTTGGTTTCTTTTCTTTTTTGTTTTTACTTTTTTATTTCTCCTATCTAACTGAACTTTAATACTTTCATTCTTCAAACATTTGTTGAACACCAGCTGTCTCCCTGATACCAGATTAGGTACTGGGAAGACTAGAGTGGCCCTCTGGACTCCTGGTCTTTAGGAGAGACAGACATCAGTCTAGACTCTGAGGAGTCCATGTGATAGTTATGATACAGTTTGGATTTGTTTTGTTTTGTTTTGGCTTCTTTTTTTTTTTTTTTTTTTCATTTTTGATATAGGGAGCATGCACTTTTCAGAGAGAGAGAGGGAAAATGAAAAATCATTCCCCAGGGGGGAAGGCATGCCATAATTTCTTCTCTTCCAGTCTCCTCTCCAGATTTTGGGCATATGCGCCTGGCATGATTTTCAAGCCGCCAGATCCAGGACTTGAACCACGCAGTCAGCAATGTAGGATCCAGCACCTTAACCTGGCCCATGTTGCAGATATTTAAAGGTTTAACGAAGGCCTCTGCCTGGAGGAACCTGCAATAGAGTTGCAAAGACTGTATATTTTACCTATAAGAAATGGTGAGCCACTGAAGAATTTTTAAAACAGGCATGATCAAGATTTTTAAGAGATCATTTTAGAAGTTACCTGTGAAATGATCAAAATGGGAAGATTGAGCCGGAAACCATTCCTGCCTTGTTGGAATAAGGAGCTAGTTGTAGTCATTAGCCTGGGGTTTGTGTCCAAATGAGTCATCATTAAATGCCCATAATCCCTCGCACCCCGAGACTGTACTGATCACCAGGTCAGATGCAAACATGTGCTGAGGCTTATCCCTAGTATAATGTCACTGAGGTTGCTTCTCAGTAACTCACTATAATGATACCATGATTTTGAATTTTTCAATATGTAATCATCTTTAAAATACTGATTTTAGAGATAATATTTTTCTTTCTTTTTTTTTTTTTTTTTTTTTTTTGGAGAGGTTTTTGCTATAGGGCGCGTGCGCTCGCCAGACAGACAGAGAGAGACAGAGAGATAGAAAGCAGGAAATCACCCCCCCAGGGGGGATGGCCACGCCGCAATCCCTTCTCCTCCATTCTCCTCTCGGGATCTTGGGCACGCACGCACACGCGCCCGGCGTGAGTTTAAGCCGCCGGGTCCGGGACGCGAACCTTGGTCGACTACGTGGGAGTCCAGCGACATAGCCATTACGCTAACTGCTGGTCCCAGAGATAATATTTTTCATGTTTTCTTTCTGTCTATTATACTAATCTTGTAAGTTTTAAGAGCTTAGTATCAATCATTTTCCTTCCTGAGGAGTTGTAAACACACTTTCAACTTCTTTGAAGTGTCATTAAATTAGTCCCTTTTAAGCAATCTCTCATCATTTACTTTTTTTCTAATTAATTAATTAATTTACATTTAATTACATCTTTACAGTGTACAACATTTCTTTTTCCAGCACAAATACTATGCATGTCAGTCAAGCCAAAGCTATTACTC
Source organism: Tupaia tana (assembly GCA_026018925.1). Lineage (NCBI taxonomy): Eukaryota > Metazoa > Chordata > Mammalia > Scandentia > Tupaiidae > Tupaia > Tupaia tana. Next base: position 3,196,797 of record JAKSZU010000028.1, read on the forward strand.
TGTAACTTACCAGCAAATAGCTTCTCATTTTTTTGTCAATTAAGCATACTTTTACTTTTTTATTCTTTCCCTTTCCCCTCTCTCTCTTCCATATTAAACTTTATTCCACATTTTGTTGATTCACAAAATACCTTAAACTAAAAATATGGACAAAGCTAGACTCTAGTTACAAGTACACCGTAATTTTCTTCTGAAACATTTTTTAATTAATTAATTACATTCATTCCCTGATTAATGAATTAATCATCACAGCATACAAAATGTGATTTCCCATCCAGGATATACTGCATGGTAGCTTAATCATGTTATCGGGACCTGCAGTTAGCATAATAGCTATGTTCCTGGACTCCCAGGTAGTCTACCGTGGTTCGAGTCCTGGACCCAGTGGCTTAAACTCAGGCTGGGTGTGTGTGCATGCATGCCCAAGATCCTGAGAGGAAAATAGAGAAGGGACTGCGGCGTGACCATCCCCCCGGGGGGTGATTTTTCCCTTTCTGTTTCTCTGTTTCTCTCTGTCTTTATGTTGTGTGCACGCACCCTATAGCAAAAAACTCTTAAAAAAAAAGAATCATACATGTTATCAATAATTTTTCATTTCTAGTTTTATGATACATGTGTGTATATATACACACACTATTTCTCACCCTCTGCCATTTTCTACCCTCCTCCCACACTATCTCAGGTGTCTACAGTTGTTTTTTCATTCCTTTTTTCCCCCCACATTTTATTGATTCACAAATTTCTTAAATAATCTAACTACTTTCAATAGCAAGTTCAGCTGGTATATACATATCTGTGAATACATGTCTGTCTTTAAGCATGAAACTCAGAGTAGAATGAATATACTATAGGGTAGCATCTAGCTGATGTTATATAGCTTACTATGGTCATTAAATACATATTTTTTAATGTTTTTTAATTTCAAGAAAAGCAGTCTTAGCTTTAATAAATCAAAGGATGCTAAGGAACTTTGCTTAAAACTTAAAGCCAGGAGGGGCTGGCAAGTGGCATGGTGGTTGAGGGTGCTGGACTCCCACGGGGCTGACCACAGTTCAAGTCTTGGACCTGGTGGCTTGCTTTCTCACTTTCCCTCTCTCTCCCTCTGTCTCTCTCTCTCTCTGATCAAACTGGAAAATATAATAACAATGATAATAAATTAAGTTAAAATAAAATTAAAAAAAAAATACTTAAAGCCAGGAAACAGGTTAGGATTCTGTTCAAATAGTAGGTACATGAACCTATCGGCAGCTCAAGACAGGACAAAAATCCTTAAAACCAGAAAACAAAGAAAATCAGCAATGTTTTAGTCGAAAGTCATAAAATGCTATTTCACAAGTTCAGTCTCATGTACTTGATCTTCTGTTGTGGGTTCAATCTTCCCGATTAAATTCTGGGATATAATATTCAACTCCAGACTTGTCCCTATGATTAACTTGGCCATTTTCTTAGTTTTTGAACTCTTATTTCTGTGTGTCAGTATTTAATTTTCCTGGTATAGCACTTGCTTGAGAACTTCTTAGAGATCTGGTCTGGTGTTGGTAAATTCTTTCAGGTTTTGTGTATCTGATAATGTTCTTGTCTTTTCTTCCCACATGAAGGATAATCTTGCCGGGTACAGTATTCTTGGTTGAAGTTGCTTTTCCCTTAACACTTTGAATATATTTTCCCATTTTTTCCTCGCTTGCACTGTTTCTGATGAGGTACTTTGACCTTTCTCTCTTGCCAATCTTAGTATCTTGTCTTTCTCTGTGGTTTTGGTCAACCTGGCTATAATGTGTCTTAGAGAACATCTTCTTGGGTTGGTTCTATTTGGGGTCCTTCGTATTTCTTGGGACTGAATCTTTGATTACCTCTCTAGGTTTGGAAAGTTTTCTTGCAGGGTTTCATGGAATATATTATCAATGCCCTTATGTGTCTCTTCCCCTTCTGGGATACCAATTATCTGAATGTTTGGACATTTTATGGTATCTAGTATTTCTCATATATTATTCTCATTTTGGGGGGAGGGCAATTTTCTCAGTCTTCATGGTGGATTTTTCTAGGTCAGCGATTCTATCTTCTACATCTAGATTTAATTTTCTGTATGATCTAGTCTCCTTTTAATACTTTCAAGGGAGATTTTTACTTCCTTTATTATAGCCTTCATCTCTAACAGGATCATTTGATTCTTTTCTATAGTGTGTATTTCCTCTTTTAGATCTTGCAAGAATTTCCTCTCTTCCTGGAACTCGTCAGCTCCTTTCTCCTTTCTCTTTGCAGTTCATTGTCTCTCTTCTCTTCCATCTCTGTTAGCTTTGTCACTAAATTCTTTATCAAACATTTCCATAAGTTTCATTGTACTGTCTGAGGATTGAAAGGAGTTATTCTTTTCCCTTGGAGGAGAGATATTTTCTTTCTTTCCCATATTTCTTAGGACGCTGCAGTGATTTAAAGTCATCTGGTGGATGGTGTGTTTCTTCCTAATTCTTGACGTTCAATCTGAGCGTTCAGAGGCATGCAGGAGGAGGATCTGCGATCTCTCTTCTGTTCCATTTTCACTCCTTGCGCATCAGATTCAGTGGGAATAGAGGAATATTTTGACACGAATCATATTCAGATGTTTGGATCTTGTTCACTTGGACTGTGTAGACAATTAGTGCATAGAGGTAAAATGAATCTGGAGGGGAAAGTCTCAACAGCAAATCTTCATTTTTGGTCAAGGAAAGTAATATTTCACAGCACAAGTTCGGTATCCATCTCAGAATGGACCTGGCCTGGGTTTCTCATCATTTACTTTTAAGAATGTGACATAGGGCCCAATCTGTCAGCCTGAAGACTTCTTATTTTTCCAACTTTTTTTTTATCTGTTCAACTTCGTTGTTGTTATTATTATTATTTAATTTGACCAGAGAGAGAGCGGAAAAGTGAGAAAACAAACCACCAGGCCCAGGACTTGAACCATGGTCGGCCATGTGGGAGTCCAGCACCTTAACCACCATAACACCTGCTGGTCCCTGAAGACATTTTTAAGCAGGGTGAAAGCAAAGTGGTAGAGTATGGACCCTCAAAAATAGAGGTAAGTATGGTTTAAGTGTGGTTTTGTCCAAAAGAACGTTTTAAACATATAGCAAGGCGAGACTTAGAACACAAATCTATTTTTTTCTGTTCCGTGTGCTGGTATGCCACAAAAATGCAGAGTATGAAATATTATATCAGGTCTGCTGAAAGCCAAGTGTGGAGTCTGGTCCCAGAGGCTTAAGAGGAATGTACAGGATTAAAAGTTTAAAATAAAAACAACTAAGATGCCAAGCTTTTAAAACATTGACCCAAATGATTGGAATTCAGTTAGGAGAATATGTCTTTACTGGAGAGAAAAAACTAGAAACACAAAACACTTTAAACTTAGAAGACTTGCCTGGCCCTCTTGCATGGGCTGTGGAATGTTTGTGGTTTCATTGAACTCACACGTTTCTGATTCGGAATGGAACTCTCAGCTCCCAGGGGATCACATCCTGCAGTTTGGGAAGAGAAGTCACGTTGACTGCCTTTGTTTCCTTGCTCCTGTGGCTTCCGTTTCCATTTGGGAATGACGACCAACTCTTTCGACTCTGTCCTGCAGCCCGGCAGCCATTTACTGGCAGCACACCTGCTGTGTGCCTCATCCCACATCGTGTTCTGAAGGGATGCGGAAGGTGCACACATGTGCGTGCACACACACACACACACACACACACACACACATTATAAAAGGTTAAAAATGCCCTCACGAAGCAAAAGGTGCTAAGGAAACACAGAAGACCAAGTGTTGGCTCCTGCTTTGAGGAAGGGAGGCTTCCGTGGAGAAGGCCGTTGGAGCTTGGCCAAGGACAGCACGCCATTGCTAAGGCAGACTTGTAAAAATAAAAACGTGGAACATGTGATAGAACAGGAAGGGCCCTGCCACAGGAGCATCACTGCTGAGCTGCTCCTCGGAGGCACGTGGGAACCCTCGGTCCGGCTCACAGCCCACCCTAAGAGCTGTGGAAGGTGGTGCGTGCCTACAGTCCCAGCTACTCACGAGGCTGAGACAGGAGGACAGCAACACGGCGAGACCCTGTCTTTAGGGGGGAGCTTTTTCTCTAATTAAAGAACTAGTAATAGAAGAACAGGAAGTGAGTAATTGATGTGGACAGGTTGGTGAGTGGTATGGTAGATAAGAAACAGAGCGTCTTGACCAACCTGCTGAGGAGTTTGAACTTGATTCTGTAGGTGGTGGGAAGGAGCGTGGTTAGCCTTCATCCACCTCCTCTGATAAGTGTTAGAAAGCTGCTGATAGTGGGAGATCTCATCTGGCTTGCAAATTCTGCGGTAATAAAAGAAAGTACTTTTGGAATTCTCCATTCTTTCATCATTCATGATTATTTCTGTTTGTTCTAATTTGGAAAAATGGATAGAAAATGGCTCTCCATAAAGCCCCTCTTGCGGCCCACACTGCAATGGGCAAGAGTAAATTCATGGTTTCTCTTTCGTTGGTCCTTTCCATTCTCAGCCGGATTCTTTGCTTGGTCCTGGGTGTACAGATGGGTCACAGTCCATGTCTTTATTGAGCAAACCGATAGGGAACTCAAATATGGACATAAGTGGGAGTATAAGACCTGAGAGAGTTCTATCTGAGGTCCCGAAGAAGAGGTCAGCTCTAAAGCTGAACAGAGTAAGAAAGTCCTGAGACAGAATGTTTAAAGGTGAGGAGAGTAGCAAGCCTTTCCTGGAAGAGGGTCAACATGAACAAAGACACAAAACATGACGAAAGCACAGAGTAGCCACGAGTGTTGCCAAACCTGCCAGCAATTCAGTTTCTGTGGTTTCGGATGCAGGAGGAAGTGCCTCCGGGGAAGGAGGTCCCAGGGCCACGTCTGGCAAGGCTCGTTCGCTGTGCCTGAATATTTGGACTTGATCGCCAGGACAGAATTTTTTACAAAAAGGCATTCCATAATTACCTGTGGAATTTGAGGAAAAATACATCGGTCTAGTGGCTAGAGTGTTGAGGGAGGTGAAAGCGGAGACAGTGATAACAGGAGACTGGCCAGTAGTCAGGAAAAGATGACGAGGGCTTGTGCTGGTGCAGTTCACTGGTTCTAACCTTCTCCGGGGCACTTCATCTCCGAAAAGTTTGGGTCAGCACATTAAGTGTGTGTTACAAAGCATACGTCTGTCGTCTTGTAAATAAACCACAGTCCTAACATTTCACAGTAGCCAAGGCACAACAGGGCTAGGGTAGCTCTGAGCCCTTACCCTCAAGGGAAGGGTTCAGTAAATGCTGAGCCCTTAGACCACTGGTGATGTTAAGGGCATAGATAAATGGGAAAATGCAACTGAAAACTGCATTTACTGTGGTTTCGAAGCATGGATTGTCGGCTTGCTTTATTGAGATATAATTTACGTACCTTAACTCACCCTTTTAGATGTGAATTTTAGATGCGAATTCAGTGACTTTTAGTATATTCACAGAATTTCACAGTCATCGCTACTGTCTAATTCCAGAGCATTTTCATCACCACAGGCAAAAACCCATTAGTAGTCACTCTCAGGCTTCTCTTCTTCTAGCCCCTGGAAACCACTAACCCACTGTCTGTCTCTGTGGCTTTATGTATTTCTGGACATTTCGTGTGAGTGGAGTCATACAGTACGTGGTCATTTGTGACTAGCTTTTCTCAGCATGATGTTTTCAAGGTTCATGAATGTTGTGGCATGTGTTAGTACTTCATTTCTCTTTATGGCTAATGCTTTTCAGTTGTGTGGCTATACTGTATTTTGTTTATCCATTCATCAGGTGATGGACACTTTTATTGTTTCTATTTTTGGGTTATTATGAATACAAATGTTTGTGTAGATATATACTGTGATTTTTCTTGGCTGCATCCTTAGGAATGAAAATACTAGGTCATATGGTAAGTCTATGGTTAGCTTTTTGAGGAACTACCAAACTGTATTCCAAAGTATCTGTACCATTTTAGTTTCGTACTAGCAGTGTGTGAATGGTTGCATTTCTCCCTATCTTCACCAGCACTGTCTGTGTTGTTTTTTTTTATTATTATTATTATAACTAGCCTAATGAGGGCCAGCGGATAACATAGTGATTAAGATGCTGGATTCCCATGTGACCAACCACTGTTCAAGTCCCAGACCCATTGACTTGAAAATCACACCAGACACACTAGTGTACATGCCCAAAATCCCAGGAGGAGAATGGAGAGGAGGGATTGCAGTGTGGCCATCCTCTCTAGAGGGTGATTTCTCACTTTCCCTCTATCTTTCTCTGGTAAACGCAAACATACTATGGCAAAACCTAAAAAGTAAATAATAACTAGCCTTGTGGGAGTGAAGTGGTATCTCACTGTTGTTTGGGTTGGGTTGGTATTTAACTATTGGGTAATGATGCTAAATATCTTTTCGTGTGCTTATTGGTTATTTGTGTATCTTCTTTGGGGCAATATCTATACAAATATATTCTAGTCTGTTCCATTAGTAGTAATAGAAAAAATGGGAAACTGGATGATTTATTAAAATAGGTATTTAGTCAGCTCACAGTTTGGATTTCTAAGGTCCAGAGGCCCTCCCAGGTGGGGTTCTTCCAAGTGCATCACAGCATGGGGTTGGGCAGGAGAGCTTGGTCTGTGATCCGTGTCTGTCCCATGCTCCCTTCTTAGAAACCTACCAGAACTCAACCCTGGGAACCCTGTCCTAATCATTAATCTCTGCCTCAAAACCCCACTTTTGAACACTGTAATAAGATCCAGTTTTCACCCTCTTTATCCAGTTATAATGGCTCAACACATGAATTTTGGGGAGAATATATTCAAACTATAACAAAATCTTTTGCCTGTTTTTAAATTGGTTATTTATCCTTTTTTGTAAGAGTTCTTTAAATATCCTGGATACAAGTCTCTTATCAGATAATTTGGATATATCTTCTCCCATTCTATGGGTCATCTTTTCACTTTCTTGATGTTTTCTGAAGCAAAAAAGTTTTTCATTTTTAACAACTACTAGCAATGTATGAATGTTTTCATTTGTCCATATCTTCCCCAGCACTTGTCTGTGTTTTTTTTTTATTTTAACTAGCCTAATAGAAAACCAGCAGGTAACATAGTGGTTAAGACACTGGATTCTCAATTTTTTTTGTCATTTGTACTTTAAATGTCATTTTTGGGGGACCAGCAGGTGGCGTAATGGCTACGTCGCTGGACTCTCATGTAGTCAACCGGGGTTTGAGTCCCAGACCTGTTGGCTTAAACTCATGCCGGGCGCGTATGTGCGTGCGTGCCCAAGATCCTGAGAGGAAGATGGAGGAGAAGGTTGTGGCATAGCCATCCCCCCTGGGGGGATGATTTCTCTCTTTCTGTCTCTCTGTCTCTCTCTGACTTTCTGTCGGGCACACACACCCTATAGCAAAAACCTCTCAAAAAAAAAAAAAAAAAACTGTGTCGTGTTTTTTAGGTGTCATATCTAAGAAGTCATTGCCTAATCCAAGATCACAAAGTCTTTTCCCGTGTGTTTTTCTAAATGCTTTATAGTTTTACCTCTTCAATTTAGATCTTTGATATATTTTGAGTTAATTCTGTGTGTAGTATGAGTTAGGGATTCAACTTTATCCTTTTATGTCTGAATATCTCATTCCCAGCATCGCTGGTTTAAAGCACTGTTCTTTCCCTGCTTGAATTGTCTAACAACCATGTAGAAAATCAATGGACCAGGGACCAGCAGATGTTACAGTGGTTATATCACTGGACTCCTACATAGTTGACCACAGTTCAAGTTTCAGACCCAGTGGCGTAAAACTCATGCCAGGCACGTGTGTGTGCATGGCCAGAATCCCAAGAGGAGAAGGGATTGGGACATGGCCATCCACCCCCCCAGGGTTGTTTTCTCACTTTCTGTCTCTGTCTCTCCGGGTGAGCACACATGCTTTATAGCAAAAAATCTCTCTAAAAAAATCAATGAGCCATATATATATATATATATATATATATATATATATATATATATACACATACATACACACACACACATATATATACACACATATATATATGTGTGTATATATATATATGTATATATATATGTATATATATTGCACTTTCAAATATATTCCATTCATCTATACAAGGTATCTTTTACAAATTAATATAAAATGGGGCCAGCAAATGGCGTAGTGATTGTATTGTTGAACTCGGACATGGCCAACGACAGTTCAAGTCTTAGACCCAGTAGCTTAAAAATCATACCCAGCACATGTGTATGTATGCCAAAGATCTCAGGAAGAGAATGGAGAAGGGATTGTGGCATGGCCACCCCCCCATGAGGAGGTGACTTCTCATTTTATCTCTCACTGTCTCTGTCTCTCTTTCTGGCTAGCGTATGCACCCTATGGTATGTTATTAGAAACATTTTCTTAATTAATAGAAAATGTATATTATGAAAAACCTATGCATTTTTTTTACACAGAGCTAACCTTATACTGTGATTCTATTTTTCTGTGAACTTTTTGAAGTGCCGTTATATTTCTGTTCGTATGCCAGTACCATACAATCTTAATTACTATAGTTTTTTTTTTTTTTAGAGAGATTTTTGCTATAGAGCGCGTGCACTCACCAGACAGACAGAAAGAGACATAGAGACAGAAAGCGAGAAATCACCCCCCATGGGAGACGGTCACGCCGCAATCCCTTCTCCTCCATTCTTCTCTCGGGATCTTGGGCACGCACGCACACACGCCCGGCATGAGTTCTAAGCCACCGGGTCCGGGACGTGAACCGCGGTCAACTACGTGGGAGTCCAGAGACATAGCCATTACGCTAACTGCTGGTTCCCTTAATTACTATAGTTTAGTAATAAGTTTGGGATCGGGAAGTGTCAAGTTCAACTTTGTTCTTTTTCAGGACCTTTTTTTGGCTACTCTAGGTCCCTTGTATTTCCATATGAATTTTAGGCTCACCCTGTCCATTTTTTCAAGGAAGTCTGCTCTGATTTCGAGCCTTGTTCCTCTGGCGAAGAAATGCCAAGGCATTAATCATATCTGTTATCCCCACCAAGCCAGTAGACTCATAACTTCAATGTTTAGGTTGTTCTTTGGTCTCATTTTGAATGAAGGCATTGACTAGTGCCTGTGGCTGCCTCATTCATTCCTGCTTAAGTTTCAATTATGGAACAAGGTTGAAAACTTTACCTAATTATTCTTTTTCCTTTTTCTTTCTTTTGAAACAATACAGGGCAATCCAGAGCAACCATGATACCTCCCAAGCATCCACGGCAGCCCAAGGGAGCTTTGGATGATGCCATTGCCTTTGGAGGAAAAACAAACCAAGAAACACCTAATGCCTCCCACCCCACACCACCCCCACTGCCAAAGAAAATGATCATAAGAGCCAATACAGAACCAATCTCCAAAGACCTCCAGAAGTCCATGGAAAGTAGTCTTTGTGTCCTGGCTAATCCCACCTATGACATCGACCCCAACTGGGATGCCAGCAGTGCGGGCTCTTCCATCAGCTCTGAACTCAAGGGACTGGACATTGAGTCTTACGACTCCTTGGAGAGACCTTTGCACAAAGAGAGACCTGTCCCCTCAGCAGCAAACAGCATCTCCAGCTTAACCACTCTCAGCATTAAGGACAGGTTTTCCAACAGCATGGAGTCTCTGTCCAGCCGGCGTGGTCCCTCTTGCAGGCAGGGCCGAGGTATCCCGAAGCCCCAGAGACAAGCACTTTATCGAGGACTTGAGAATCGGGAGGAAGTGGTGGGTAAAATCCGAAGCCTTCATACAGATGCCTTGAAGAAACTGGCCATCAAATGTGAAGACCTCTTCATGGCTGGGCAGAAAGACCAGCTCCGTTTTGGGGTGGACAGCTGGTCAGACTTCAGGCTAACCAGTGACAAACCATGTTGCGAGGCCGGTGATGCAGTTTACTACACTGCTTCGTATGCAAAAGATCCGCTCAATAACTATGCAGTCAAGGTAAGAAAACGGTATCTCATTTCATCTTAACCAACGCGCTGTTGTGTCTGCTTTCCTTTTCTTCTTTCTTTGTCCTAGTCTTCCATTCAGCAAAAGCTATGGAGCATCTTCCGTACACTAGATACTATAATAAACAGGGGGCTTATTTATTGTTCAGGGGAAAAAAACAAATGTACAGAGTTCAGCCGTACACCGTATAGTAAAAGAGGGCAGAATTCTGTGGGAGCTTGGAAGGACCTTACCCCAGACTCCAGGGTCAGAGAAGTCTTCTCACGATAGTCCTTGGGCTGCAACAGTCTGCAAGCTATAAAAATGAGTTCTTTTATGTACCTTCCATGCAATGCTTTTGTCTTTTATTCCTCACCAAATAAGAGACCCTTGTCTACTACTACTTTATAACTCCTGTTTCCTGGAGAAATATTTTTATAGAGGAAGATAACCAATATTTGTTGATATACCCGGGATTTTATTTGTTATGTAATTTAATCTTCACGTCAATACTATGAGGTTAAGATCTTTTTCTCAACGTAACAGATAAGGAAAATGAAACTCACAGAAGTAGGCTCACTCACTTAGGGTCACAGCTAGCAAGTAGTAGAGCTAACATGTAACGCAGGCATCTCTGGCTCTGGATCTTGCGCTTTGTGTCTGTATCACTCACTCAAGGCAACCCACTACTTCATGAAGCCGGAATTCTTGACATGGAGAGTTCTTGTGCAGTCACATTCCCTGTAAGTTAACCCATGGGTTTTGCGAATGTCATAAATAAAGCATGGACTTTGAAGTCTACCAGTCCACCAGATTTGGGTTTAGACCCTGGCTCTTGCCACTTAGTGACTTTGCTAGTAATGGTACCCACCTTACTGGGCTACCGTTTTGGTTAAAAGAGATCAAAATGTCTCTGGTAGGTGTTCATTTTTTCAAGTAGCCACTAGCTTTTCTAGTTTCCTTAAAAAGCGTAATGATCTTGGGGCCAGCAGGTGTTGTGGTGGTTGAGATGCTGCACTCCCACATGTCCAACCACTGTTCGAGTCCCAGAGCTGTTTACTCGAAAAATCACACTGGGGCCGTGTGCATGAGTGCCAAGAATCCCAGGAGGAGAATGGAGAAGGGATTGTGGCATGGCCATACACCGGGGGGGTGGGTGATTTCTCACTTTCCCTTTCACTGTCTCTGTCTCAGGTGAGTGCACGTGCCCTATGGCAAAAACCTAAAAAAAGAGAAAGAGAGAGAGTAACAATCTTTGAGTCTCAATTTTATCATCTTTCAGATGTTTACAATGATAATCCTTCTACTTTATGGGATGGAAGGGAGGATCATGTGAGATAATGCATGTGAAAGGGTTTTGAAAAAACATAAAGCACTGTGTAAACCTAAGGTAATGTTCTCCATTCTCACAGTCCCTTTTTACTGGTTCTCCTTACCAATTCAAAACCAATTAACATATCCAAATGACTTTTACATGTTAATTTGGTTTAGAAAGACCAGATGGTACCTTAGTAAATTAATGGATATGGTACAGGTTTGACCCTACCTGTCTGTCAAGACAGAGCATATGCTGGGGACCAGCAGGTGGTGTGGTGGTTAAAGTGCTGGACACTCCCATGTGGCTGACCAAGGTTTGGGTCCTGGACCTGGTGGCTTGCTTTCTCACTTTCCCTCTCTCCCTCTCTGTGTCTCTCTGGTCAAATTTAAATAAATGAATGAATAAATAAAAATTTTTTTAAAAAAGAGCATGTGCTGGACCAGAACTTGCGCTAGTTGTTCTCCACAATTGCATCGCCTGCAACACTTAATGCTCGGTGGCACTGGCAGAGTGACCCGTGCTTCAGCCCACACTTTTACAATTAAGCTGAGGGTAAACTACAGAGAGGGGATCTGGAGTAAAGTGACTACATTACTGTTGAGTATAAAAAGGCATCTTGAGATTCTGTGTGGCACTCGAGAGCTCTCTCTCAATAGGGGTTATGGTGCCATATCTATCTTGGGCCTTTATTGCTACAAGACCACCAATGCAGAATGAGTACCTATTTCAGAAAGGGGCATTGAACTATCTGTTCTTTCAAAACAATTGAGAAGTAGGGCTTGACTAACTTTATGTATTATTGCCATGCAATCTTGTCTCTTTCCCAAATCAATGGTCTGGTATTGATTTCTTTGCTTGTAATGATGCAGAAACAATCTCCAAAGAACAGGTGGCAAGTGGTTATGTACTGGGGGTTCTTGACAGGTTTGAGAAAGGATGTTTTACACTAAATGCTGAATATAAATGTCTCTTCGAAGACTCTCTGGGTGTTTGCAGAAGTACCCAATTGATTATACAGCCATAGAGGAATAAACTCCTAGTGTACTGTGCAGAGATAAGCAGGAGACCAGTAGTTGGCCACAAAAATACGTCTTTTTACTGTTTGTCTTCTTAAAGTACCCTTTCACCTACTAATGGGATTTAGAGTAGGCTAATACACTGAAAGTCTTTAAAAGGTTGCAGAAAGAAGCCAGTGCTAGAATTTAGCAATTTTAGAGCCAGTGGATACTACCTGTATCTCTTAAAATGCCAAGCACAGAGCATTCAAACCATTTCTCCGTGTGTTGCCTTAGTTTGTTCAGGCTCCATGACCACGTACCATAGGCTAGATGGCTTGAACAACAGAAAAGCATGTTATCACATTTCTGGAGCCCCGAAGCCCAAGATCAGCTTTGGGCTTACTTGGTTTCTTGTGAGAGCTTTCTTCTTGGCTTCCAGACAGCCACCTTCTCTGTGTGCTTTTGTATGGTGAGGAACGAGAGAGAGAAGAAAAGGGAGTACCTTGGTATCTCTTCTAGAAACGCCAGTCCCGTTGTATCAGGGCATCGCCTACATGACTTCATTTAGCCTTAATTGCTACTGTGTAGGCTGTCTCCAAGTACAGTCACTTAGGGGTTAGGGCTTCAACCTATGAATGGGGGGGGGGGGGGGTGGACACAACTTAGTCCATAACATTCTACCCTGACCCTCTCAATGGTCTTCTTATGTCATTGCTTATAAAATTTCCCAAGAGCCCCAAAAGTCTTAATTCATTTCAGCATCAGTTCTGAAGCCCAAAGTCCAAAGTTTCTTCTAAATATCATCTAAATCAGATTTAGGTGAGGTATGATTCATCTTGAGGCAAAATTCCTCTCTAACTATGAACCTGTGAAACCAGTCAAGTAATGCGATTCTGAAAGACAACTGAACAGGTATGGGAGAGACATTCCCATTCTAAGTGGCAAAAATTAGAAGCAAGGAAGGGATGATGGATCCTAAGCAAGTCCAAAACCTAGCAAGTCAAAATCCATTTAATCTTAAGCCTCGAAAGTAATCCTCTTTGGGACCAGCCCCATACATAGCCTAGTGGTTAAAGGAAGCCAGATCCCACGTGGCTGACCACAGTTTGAATCCTGGCCCAGTGGCTTGAGAAACACACTGGGCATCGTGTGTGTATGCCCCGGATCCTGAAAGGATGGAGAAACAGAGGAGAAAGGATCACAGCATGACCACGCCCCTTTGAGAGATACTTTCTTCTCCTCCCTCTCCCTCTCTCTCTCTCTCTCTCTCTCTCCCCCTCTCTCTCTGGAGAGAAAGAATCCTCTCTGATTTAACACTCTGCCCCCAGGCCCGGAGCGTCTGCCAGGTAGCCCTCACTCCCATGCCTCGGCAGGGTGGTCCTGCCTCTAAGGCAGTAGTCGTGTCCCTCCTGGCCCTCCAGATCTGTAGAGGTATCATCATCCTTTGAAGCCAAGAAGGGGACAACCTTGCCCACTGGATCTGTGGCGGGAATAGCAGACCTGATGTCTCTGTATCGCCCTCAGGTCATGCTTACCTTTTCTTGAACAATAGTGTTTTTGCAATCAGGTATCGCTGTGGTCCAGTCCTATAGTGTCCCTAAATTCTAGGGACCGTTTTTCACTTCAGATTTCTCTGTACTCCTTAGTTCAAACTGGCAGCATCTTTGCGGGTGTAACCTCACCCCTATCCCTGCCTTCTGCTGAGCTGGCTGAGTAAATCCACCAGTCACATCATGATCTTAACCAGACGGCTGTTTAGCCACGACCTTAGTGCTCTCTTCAGAACAGGCTTTTACATGCTTAGCATTGCGGATAGCCTGAGAATTTTCCAAATCTTTGCGTTTTGGTCCCTCTTTGTTTCATGATTCTCTCTTCGAATCATCTCTCCTTTCACATGCTGCTCCTTAAGCAGAAATCTTAGAAATCTCTTCAGCTATAAATCCAGTTTCATCATCTCTTGCAAGTTGTCTTCCACAAAACACTCGAACACAACCACATTCTTTGCCACTTTATGACTAGGATTGTCTTTTCTCTAGATTCCAATAGTGTGATTCTCATTTCCATCAGAGACCTCACCGAGTTTCCCCAGTCATCCATATTTCTAGCACTTGTCTCTTCATGTTTCTCTAGGCTTTCCTAAGCATCACCTTAAAACTCAGGAACCAGCAGTTAGCGTAATGGCTATGTCGCTGGACTCCCATGTAGTCAACCGCGGTTCGTGTCCCAGACCCGGTGCCTTAAAACTCACACTGGGCGCATGTGCGTGCATGCCCAAGATCCCAAGAGGGGAATGGAGGAGAAGGGATTGCGGCATGACCATCCCCCCTGGGGGGTGATTTCTCGCTTTCTGTCTCTATGTCTCTATCTCTCTGTCTGGCGAGCGCACACGCCCTATAGCGAAAACCTCTAAAAAAAAATAACCTCTTCCAGCCTCTGCCCAGTTCCAAAGCTACTTCCACATTTTTTGATATTTGTGACAATGGCATCCCACTTCTAGGTTTCAAAGTCTTAGTCTTAGTCTCCTCGAGCTGCCATAACAAAACATCATGGACTAATGGTTTAAATAACATAAAATTACTTTCTTACCATTCTAGATAAAACTGGATCTTGGAAAGCCTAAGATTCTGGCTGATTCAGTTCTGGCGAGAGCTCTCTCCTTGGCCTACAGATTTCTCACTGTGTCCCCACATGATAGGAAGAGGAGGCAAACTCTCTGGTGTCTCTTCTTATAAGAACACTAACCGTATTATTGCGGGGCCCCAATCTAATGAGCTCCTTGTCAGTCCTGTCTCCAACTATAGCCACACTGGGGGTTCGGGCTTCAACACATGAGTTGGGGGTGGGGAGGGAGCAGAACACAATCCAGCTTACAGCATGTATTATTTCTCATGTGGTAAAACGTGTTTGAAGGTGTTCCTCTTTCATACTTATTCTAATTTTCATTCAGCGTACATAGCTTTATTGTTTGTACTGGTTTAAATGTAAAGGCATCACAGTGAATAATAAAGAGCTTTGGATAAAACTGACCTGGGTCCCAGTTCTGCATCTACCACTGTGTGTTGTTGAGCAAGCATGCAACCTCTCAGCCTTCGCATCAGCAGATACTAACCACCCTATGCCTCATGAGATTATTTTAAGTCACATGTTTATGTACTGAAATTGCAGTTATAAAGTCCATCTAAAATATAATAAAATAATACATTCTTGTTTTTAACAATAATGGAAAATTACTGCTCAACATTCTATAGATCACTCCCCGTTATTCTTAGGCATTAGCCTGAACATATTTAGTTAGGTCCTGAGCTTAGATGTTTTCTTTCTTATTACTTTAAGGATGTAAACATCTCTTTTCCTTAAAATTATGAGAGAAAGCCACAAAATGCTAATAGCCTCAAGAATTTAAGTACTGCCAAATATTGGAATCAAACTAAGTGCCTGATATTAAAGAAACAGTTTAATAAATTATGGCACATCAGTCCAATGGAATGTTTGTAGCCATTAAAAGCGGCAATTATGAAGACTATATAAAATGATGAAGAACATTTCTTGTGGCCAGCTGCAGTGACACAGCAGTTGTGCAATACTCCGCAGTGCTGAGGCCATATAGGAAGGTCCCAGGTTCATGTCCCAAGGTCTCCCTGTATGCAACGGGTACTCATACACTCCTGTGACCCTAACTGGCTGAGGCTGGGGATGGATCATGGTGTGAAGACCCTGATGGGGGCCCCCTCCCCTCTTTTCTCTCTCTCTCTCTGCCCAGAAGAAGGGAGAGAAGGGGAGGGAAAGAAGAAGGAATAAATAAATAACCTTTTTGGGGACCAGCAGTTGGTGTAATGGCTATGTCGCTGGACTCCCACGTAGTCGACCGCGGTTCGAGTCCCGGACCCGGCGGCTTAAACTCACGCCGGGCGCGTGTGCGTGCGTGCCCAAGATCCCGAGAGGAGAATGGAGGAGAAGGGATTGCGGCGTGGCCATCCCCCCTGGGGGGTGATTTCCTGCTTTCTGTCTCTCTGTCTCTCTCTGTCTGTCTGGCGAGCGCACGCGCCCTATAGCAAAAACCTCTCCAAAAAAAGAAAATAAATAAATAAATAAATAAATAACCTTTTTGGAATAGAGGAGGGAACAGTTTTTACATAATTTCATGAAAATAGCTGAAATATAAAAAATATGATCATAACTTTTTAAATATTGAATTATAAAATGGTAATATAGAAATGATTCCTGTTTGAATAGTGGTAACTGTAGGTGTCTTTTATTTGTGGTTAACCCAGGGGTTAGGAGAGCCAGATCCTGCATGGCTAACTAGCGTTTGAATCCGGCCTCCAGTGACGTAAAACACACCAGCTCTGTGAGCATGCCTGCCCACAACCCTGACCGGAAGGACAAGGGAGTGAAGGGATTGCAGCGTGACTGTACTCCATCTCTTCCCCTCTCTATTTTCCTCTTTCTCTGGCAATGAAGAAAAAGGGTTTGCAGAAAAATGAAGTTCAAGTACAAGTTCATTTTTTAAAATGATATCATAGTATCTTTTCAATGAAAAAAGAAAAACAAAGAATTAGAGGCTTTGGCCCATTTGACACGCTGGCCTTCCTGAAGGCGGCTTTCCCTGGTAGCTCCTGCCTGTAGTGCCCTCCTCTGTTTCTTGCTACCTGGCCTTGCACACACCGCCTCCTCCTCCTGGACCACTCTTCTCCTGCGAGGTCGTGCATACCGGAAAGAGCCTCTGCAGTGTGCAGCAGAGGTGACCTGCTTCAGAGCCACCTGAGGGGGGCCCACTAAAAACGTCATCCTGCACCTACGGAATCAGTGACACTGAGACCTCGGAAGGTGCATTTTTTTTTTTTTGGAGAGGTTTTTGCTATAGGGCGCGTGCGCTCGCCAGACAGACAGAGAGAGATAGAGAGATAGAAAGTGAGAAATCACCTCCCGGGGGGGTGGTCACGCCACAATCCCTTCTCCTCCATTCTCCTTTCGGGATCTTGGGCATGCACGCACACGTGCCCGGCGTGAGTTCTAAGCCACCGGGTCCGGGACGCGAACCGCAGTAGACTACGTGGGAGTCCAGCGACATAGCCATTATGCTAACTGCTGGTTCCCGGAAGGTGCATTTTTGTAGAAAGCACACCCAAGCAGCTCCTATGTACAAAATTTGAAGACTTGATAAAATGGTTAAGAATTAGAACTTGGGCTTTGCGATCCGACAGACCTGGGTTTAAATTTGTTCTTTAGCTAAGTATTAGCTGTTACATTGGTAACCCTGTTATTTGCCTTTTCTAAATTCAATATCTTTATCTAGAAGATAGGGAGAATACTTTATTTTTCTTAAAGCCATGGTGAAAAGGAATCACAGGAGTTAATAGTGATGTATTTAGTGCTTGAAGCATCAACCCGCACAAAATTGAGCATTCAAATGGCAGTGAGTTGTTCCTTCATTCTCTTCTCATGTACCTTGGAAGTTCCTATGCAGTGTTTTCGTGTGTTGTTTTTTGTTGTTTTCTTTTTTTTGAGAGATTTTTGCCATAGGCATGTGCACTTGCCAGAGAGACTGAGAGAGACAGAGAGACGGAAAGTGAGAAATCACCCCCCCAGGGGAAATGGCCATGCCACAATCCCTTCTCTTCCATCCTTCTCTTGGGATTTTGGGCATGCACACACACACACCCAGCATCAGTTTTAAGCTGCCGGGTCTGGGACTCAAACCACAATTAACTATGTGGGAATCCAGCAGTATAACCATTACATAGTCTGCTGGTCCCTCCTTTGTGTTCTTGAAGAATCCAGCTCTATGGATTTCCTTCTCTGGTCTCCTGAGAACATACTGACAGCTTCTTGCTGTGTTCCCACCCACACAATACCTAGTGGATTTCTTTATCGCTGTGCTGTTTTGCTACACTCGTGCAGTTAAGACAGTCCTAGCATTATACAATCACAGAAACATACCTCCCCTCCCACCATTACACTTGACCTCCATGATGGGGACCGTAGCTCATTAATCCTTATACCCTTATCATATAATACTAGGTATGTAGTGCACGTTCAATAAATATTTCCTGAGCTTTCAAAAACATTCACTATTGGAACCAGCAGTTAGCATAAGGGCTATGTCACTGGACTCTCACATAGTTGACCGTGGTTCGCGTCCCGGACCCAGTGACTTAAAACTCACGCCGGGCGCGTGTGCGTGTGTGCCCAAGATCCCGAGAGGAGAATGGAGGAGAAGGGATTGCGATGTGGCCATCTCCCCCAGGTGGTGATTTCTCACTTTCTGTCTCTCTGTCTCTCTCCGTCTGTCTGTCTGGCGAGCGCATGTGCCCTCTAGCAAAAATCCTCTCAAAAAAAAAAAATAATTCACTATATAAAACATTGTGATACTTTTGTAGATTTACAAAGTACGGAGTAAGAGGCCAGCAAGTGGCATGATGGTTAAGACAATGGATTCCCACACAGCCGATCATAGTTCAAGTCCCAGACCTGGCACCTTGAAAATCATGTCAGGCATCTGTGCATGAGTGCCCAAAATCCTGAGGGGAGAATGAAGAAGGGATTGTGGTGTGGCCATTCCCCAAGTGAGAAGTTGGTTTCTCACTTTCCCTTTCTCTGTCTCTCTCCAGCAAGGGTGCACATCCTAGGTCAAAAATGTAAAAAAAAAAAATAAAAATACAGAGTAAGACAAAGGCCTTGACTTCAAGGAGCTTACATTGCAGCGTGAAAGACAAAGGCATAAATAACTCTCAAACAAAACAGATGATAATGAAGGTTTGGAGTGGTGTTCAGAGATGTAAAGATGAGTGAAGATCAGTGAATGAAATCAGTTGTTAATGCTCATCTCAAGGCCAATAAGGAAGGGCCCCTTGCATCTATTAATACTTTATATCACTCTTCATGGCAAGTATAATGTGTTGAGAGAATAGTCAAAAATAAAGCTGTGGAAAGATTTGGGACCAAATATAGAGGCTTTGAACGATGAGCTTAAGAGGTTAGAGTTTATTCTGTGTTTTGTGGGAAAGCGCTCAGGATTTTTAGACAGAGGAATAATACAAGATTAATGATTTTTTTAAAGAAAACTATGGTTGGAAGAGACCAAAAGATCTGGAAGCAGCAAAGCCTATCATTATGCTATCATAGTCCAGGTAAATAATAACGGGACCCTGAAATAGGCAGAGGGTGGAAAAGAAGAGGTGGTTAAAGAGCTAAGGAGGCAGCAGAGTGGCTGAAAATAGGATGAGGGCAGTGATGCTAAAAGTTCCTCTTAAAAAAATTATATATTTATTTCTTCCATGAGCAAGAGAGAGACAGCACCCCTGACTAGGTCCTGAAACCATGATCCATAGACAGTGTTCAGCCAGCCCTAGAGCGTGGGCATACACATGCCCAGCATACTCAGGGAGGTCTCCAGGCTTGACTGGGAACTTTCCCATCTGGAATTGCCTTGCAGAGTATCACATTTATTTTTTTCTTTTTTTTGGAGAGGTTTTTTGTTATAGGGCTTGTGTACTCACAGAGACAGAGAGACAGAAAGCGAGAAATCACCCCCCAGGGGGGATGGCCACGATACAATCCCTTCTCCTCCAATCTCCTCTCAGGATCTTGGGCACACACGCACACGTGCCCAGTGTGAGTTTAAGCCGCTGGGTCTGGGACTCAAACCGCGGTCAACTACATGGGAGTCCAGCGACATAGCCATTATGCTAACTGCTGGTCCCCCGAGTATCACATTTTGCTGCTTTTACCACCATCTGGCCCCAGGGCTAAAATGCCAAGGCAAAATGATCCCTAGGGGATAGTGATACCATTCACTGACATACAAAATAGAAAAGTCGGACAGATGAGGTCTCCATGGGGCCTGCGCATGGGGCACCCAGATTGTGAAAAGCTCAGTCAGCAGATAAGATGTGGGTTTGGTGTTCAGAAGAGGTCAACCTTAGAGACATGGTTACCCAGTCCTCGCGTGGGCCTGCTGTAGTTCCGACCGCAGGAATGCATGCGCCTGCACTGGGAGAGTCTCCAGCGTGGGGAAGGCCCGTGTCCCACCCGAGGCAGAGCCACTGGAAGAGCAGCAGTGCAGAGCCAGGAGTCCAGGCTTTTAGAGGGCTTGAGCAGAACGAGGACCGAGAGGCAGGCGAGAGCTCCGTATCGCGTCAGCCTCAGGGGGAGCAAAGCTCCGTAAGATGGACTTAGTTAGGGGGATAGAATAGGGAACCCGTGAGACAGTGAGCACATCCTACATTTGTTTTGTTTTTAATTGCCATAGGACCTTTGCACTCACCAGAGGGGGCGGTGTGGGCATACCGTAATCCCTCCTCCTCCATTTCTCCATCCTGTCGGGATTCGGGGCATGCACACACACACACACACCTCGCGTGTTTTTTAAGTCACCAAGGCCAGAATCCACACCATAGTCAGCCGTGTGGGATCCATTTTCCTTAATCATTAGGCTAAGGGGCCAGCCCAGCCTGATTTTTAAATAAGTGTTTTGGTGAAGGAAAGGCCAGATTGGTACCTAGACAGTACTTAACCTTCATCCTCCACTTCTGTCTCACCCGCGTGTTCTGTTACCACCCAGCACGCCGACAGCCTGTCTCTGTGGGCTACATACCGGCAGGCCTCCAGCCCTTAACGTAATGTCCCTGCTCTCTAAATAAAACTGAACATAAACTTTAGCACAAACTTAACTTCCCTGATCTCTAAATAAAAAGCTACTTTGCTTTTTCTCTCTTTCAAAGAATCTGGGTAGTCACTGACCAAACACGTATTCCTCATGGTGGACTAACATCAGCTTTAGAAGGGCCTTTGACGTTCTGCATTGAGGAAACTGAGACCACAGAGGGACAACCACTTTAGCATGGGGACACCAGCATCACAGTGGGCTGCCTCCTTCTCCTGCACAGAGCCTGTCCTGTTACAGTCCGTCCTGGCTGCACCAGTAAACTGGTTCTGCGGAGCTCCAGGCCACCCCTCAATGGACAGATGATAGCTTGTGCCTAGATGCAGGGTAGACAGTTGGTAAAATTATGGTTCAGTCACATGGGGGCTTCCCCCCCCATTCCTCTCATGAGATCATTTCATAACAAATGCTGCCATGAGTGAGACCACATAAAAATTTAGATGAAATTACTTTGAAAAGGGTGCTACAAAGCTCATATAAGCAAAAAACAAACAAAAAATCAAATAAGGTATGAATTCCTGAGTTATTTTTCAAGTAGTTCCAAAACTGGGCCTGGTGTAGGTATCTTCTTGTGAAGTACTCCAGGTCTGTTCTCCAGGATAGAGCACTCGAGGCTCAGTGATAGGGAAGTACACTTCCCCGTTACAGCCCTGGGGCCACTTCCTTTCTTCCAGCTCTGCCAGAATCCTGTTAAAGCTGTAATAAAGTACAGGTGAACTGTAGAGAACAGCACCTTTTATTGCATTTTTGACTCCAGAGTTTCTGCTTATCTCGTTAGGGTGGATGCTGAGAAAGCGAGACACTAAATGAAAAAACATTAACAGTAATAACTGTGATTGTTAGGAATTTACAGCTGGTTCAGACTATATGTACAGGCTATTAATTACTGGATGAGAGGTAAGGAAAAAAGCTATGAGGGGAATCACTTCCACTTTCATAACAACACAAATAACGCCCAGCGTTGGAAGTCTACCGAAAGTGATGGATCAGCAGCCACCTCACATCCTCACAGCCACTCAGGGTAGCGTCCACTTCATTTCAGGGCTCGGTGCATGCAGAAGTACCACGAGTCTCAGCTGCAATTGGTTTAGAAAGGAGGGTCTCAAGTGTTCATGCAAACCTGTAATCAAAATGAATTGTCTAATGGGGAGAGGGAGCCATGGCTTTAATTAATGAGGTTAGAGGACGTAGTTGAAGATTACAGACCGGAGTTCAGATTCATCGAATTCCCAGTCTGGGCTTTGAACTGGTTATTGAACTGCTCTGAACCTCAGATCCTCTAGTGTGAACATCCTGGGTGTTATTCTGTCACCCTAAATTAACAGTTTAGGAACATGCATGACTTTCTTTTGATCTTCATGCTGAGTAAGAGATTGAAAAGATTTGTTGAATACAAGCCACAAATAAAATGGTAAAATCTTATCCAGTTGCCTTCTTGAATTTCTCTGCCGGACTCTGGAATAGGTTTCTCGGGCACGTGAACATTTTTGTCGCAGTTCAAGCTGTGAATTACCCAGCCTTCCTGACAGGTGCATAGCAGATTACTACAGCATAGAGTCCTGAGTTCTTTGGACCCAGATAATATTTTCTATATTAAATACTTAATCCACTTTGAATATAGTTGTAACAGCATTGAGTGTGTGTGGGTCTTAGCTCTTAGCAGCAAGAAAAGCAATATTCCTCCGAGGCAGATCAAGGACCCGAGGTCAGTCACTTATCAGCCTGTATTCTTAGAGTCAGGTTGTACCGAATGCTGAATATCAATAAAGAAGGTGCGGGTTTTCACTCTGCCCTCTCCCATTGGCAGTTGCGCTTTTGTGTAAAGTGACAGAAGAGCACAGGTGGTGAAACGTGTGTGATCTTCACTGTTTCCCACTTTTGTCCCTCTCCAGTTCATCCTCTACAATAACCACCTCACTGAAGGTTCACTGAGACGATATAAGATGCACAGTGTAGAATGGAAATGAGATTCCCTCCTGAAAAAGTGGAAGTAGACTGAAGGCACACTAGGCCCTTAATGGAAAAAGAAAAGCTCATGTAGAACATTTTGGAAGAGAACTGTGCTTTGTAATTACGGCTTTCTTTGGAGAAAAGGAGAGAAAATTGAATGGAACAACAAAAAACCATAGTCATTTTGTGGGGTTTTGTGCAGTGCAAAATCAGTGAGCCCTGGACTCAGCAGGCAGCCCTCACTGATCAGACTTCACTCGTTTGGATAGTCAGGTCACTCACGAGTGCGTATGACTCAGGTCCGTCTGCTGTTGCCCCTCCTCGTCATCCCACCAGCCTCCGTCTGTTTCAGAAAAGCCATGCATATATTACAGCTGCTCTGGTAGATGAGCCACCTCTCAGTGTGCTGTGTAGACATATTGAACATGTGCTGTGCGAGTGTAAGTCCTGTGTAGGGTGGACACACATGGGAAGAAATCAAGTAGTCCATCTCGTAGGTGAATCTAAAGCTCAGAGGAGACAGGGCTGGACCCTGGAGCCTAGACTTAGGGAGCAAAGTCCTGCATGGCTGACCGCTTGTTCCGATCCTGGCTCTAGTGTCTTGGAAAACATGGCACGTACATATGCCCAATTCCAAAAGGAAGGAGAAATGGAGGAGAAGGGATTGAGTCATGACCATATGCTATGGGGGTGCTGGGGGTGCTTTCTCTCGCCTCTCTCTCTGGCAGGCACACACACCATTTGATGAATAAAAAGAAATAAATGGGCCCAGCAGGTAGTGTGGCAGTTAAGGCAGTTGAACCCCACATGACCAACTGTGTGGTTTAAGTCTTGGACCCAGTGGCTCAAAAATCACTCTGGGTGCATGTGCACATGTATCCAAAATCCCAAGAAGAGAATGGAGAAGAAGGACTTGTGGCATGGCCATCCTCCATTTCTCACTTTGTCTCTCTATCTCTGGTGAGTGCACACACCCTAGAGCAAAACTAAAAATAAATAGTGAAATGAATAACGCTGGAGCCCGGCCTGAGTTCTAGGTGTCGGTGGGAAGTCCCCAGTACGTCCGAGGTGTGTAAGCCATGGGCAGGCTCACTGAGGGGAGAGCACTCATGACAGAGGGACAGAAGCAGAGCCCGCAGACACCGGCGTTTAAAGGAGCCTTCAGGAAGAGGGGCAAGTGAAGAAGAATCGGTGACACCACGCCGTTCAACACAGCATAGCCGTGCCATCTGCTTTCACCAGTTGTCCCCTGCCCTCCCCTGCTGCCCTGCTTTGCTGCCAGAATCTGAATCTCCGTTTTCGAAAGGGCAGCGAGATGCGTGTGCTCTTTGCAGGTCGCAGGCACCGTGGGCATTTCAGAGGGGTCGGCAGTACTGTCTTCTCCTTCCCAGCTGCTTTTAATGGGGCCCAGCAGTCAAAGCCCCCCACGGTCTGCTTTTCAAAAGTTAGCTGTCTAGGTCGAGGTTGTTACCGCAAACATAAATGCCTTATAATGGCAGATCTGCCTCAAAGGTATGCAGAGCAGTTGCCATGAGCAACGCAGAAAATGAGCCCTGAACCGAAATGAGCGTTTGGTATTAAACTTTGCAGATTGTGCTTGAGAAATTATTGTCAAGCTCCACGTCCCTGCCGAGATCGGGCTTGTGTCGGTGTTATGTGCTTTGACCTGGGTCTGAGGAAGTCTCTAGAGCCAGGGTTTAGCTCTGATTCTGCAAGCATAGTAGGGGCGGGGGAGGAGCAGTCCACTTTCTATCAGATAATGTGGCCATGATTCCAGGGTCCCCATTCCCCACGTTTGGGAACCCGGTCAGATTGCCTAGTGCCGAGGAGCATCAGGTATTTGTCCAGGCGCTCAATTGATAGGAATCAATCTTTCTCCTGCCCTTTCTCTGTCCTCCCTGATCCTTATTAGCCCAGACAGCTACCCAGTTTCTCTTCAAGCCTGCTTTTGTCACAGCACATTGTTCGCGTTGGTGGGTGCGTGCCTCCCCCACAGGCCGGCTGTCCCTCCCATGGTCCCTCCGACTCCCTTGGTGCTGAGCAGCTCAAGCAGGCGAACGCTGTATGTAGGTGGGCAAGTGGGTGAGGGTCTCACGCCAGGGTGGGCCCCTCTTCCTGCTCATGCTCTTCACAGATTTGGCATTGCCACCTTCACAGAACCGAAAGCTGTCCAGGAAGAGCCCTGGGGTGGATTTGACAGGAAGACTCCACCTTCCCCAGCCCGGGTTTGTTCTCCTGCTGCAGTTTGACAAGTAAATGAGTCTCGGACGTCAATACTGCAGCTCCCTCTAGTGTCACCGTGGCCCAGGCTCAATAGAGATTTCCTCCCTTTCAGAAAACATGCACAGCAGACAATGCCCAAATTGGCAGCATTTTAAGTAGATTTTCCCATGTAGTCTAAATAAATGAGGCAGTTTTCTCCCATTAGAAGAGGGACTTTCACATAAAGATATGGAACCGTTCCAGCTCCGGTTTTATTCCTTTTTAAAATGTTTGGGGCCCAGGATCATGTGGAAATCATCCTTCTGGGGGAGTGCAGTCTTTATGAGATTCCTCAGTTCAAGCCAGCTACTCTTTATAAGAAAAGAATGTGGATTCCTTCCTCAAAAGATAAATGAAAATAAGGCCAACAGGAAGTTGCTTTGATCCCTTGTAGAGGAAAGGGGAAAAGGAGGAGGGAATGGCAGAAAGAACCCTGTCCATCTGTACTGTAAAGTCTATCTTATTTTCTGAAATAACTTCTTGAGTAGAAATGTATCATCTGAAATCAGGTCGATTTGAGTTTTTTTAAAAACAAAAGGAGTCAAGTTATTAATATTTGAAAAATGGCTACGATGCAGTGCATAAAATAATATAATACTCCTACCTAAATTAACATCATCGCGGGCTTCATAATAAAGATTTATGAGATACCTGTCATGTGAGATCCTATTATGGAAATCTCCATAGGCTGTGTTTGGGTTGTAACTATAATATTTGCATGGTTATGAACCAATTAAAACCCCTCGTGTTCCCCCTTCTTTTACACCCCGTCTTCCTTTAGACGAGAGCGACTCATTATTCCTCAGCCTGTCTGTGTATTATAAAAGGGGAGATAAGGAAGTGCCGTCCTCCAGCCGACTTCTAGGCAGACCATTTTCCTTCGGAGCATCCAAGATGGTGGAACAATTCATCATTTCTTCTCCGTAAATCACTTGCACCCTTTATCTCAAGTCGATCTGTGAAGCCAAACATAAATTCCCGTTGTAGTATCCGTGTTCTTATCTACCCACAGAGCTCCGGGAGACCTTATGAAATGCGTGTGTCTGTATGCCTACCATCCGAATATCGTAATTAGAATATCTTCTCTGCTTCTAATGTTAAATTACTGCTGGGTGGGAGGATTCTTCCAGTGTTACTTTGCAAATACTCTCTCCTAGTCTTAAACCAGCCTATGTTGGAGCAGAGCAGGCTGGGGTCTTAGGTTGTTTGTCAAGGTGTTGAACTTCAGCAGTCCCTGTTCAGCCACGTTTAATCAAACCCCATGATCAGAAGGCTTCTGCTGTGGCGAATGGCTCGCGGGACTCGGCAAGATATGTTGTTCTGTCTTGTTCTCTTTGTTTAAAAAGAGAAAAGGATTCTATAAGATTGCGTCACTTTTGTTTTCCAGTTTAGTCGTTGTCAGTGGTACATTTACACAGCTTCATAGTTTACAGGTGTAGTCCACGTACTTGGTGCCATGTAATCCTCTCAACTGCCCTTGAAGTCGGTTTCCGTTTCTATCATCTCCTTCGTCAGGGAGACTGAGACCCAGAGGAAGTCAGTGAAATACCGTAGGTGACGCAGCTAGTGGCAGGGCCAAGTCCTACGCCTCCCGGGTCTGGCGAGTGTCTTTACCAGAACATCTGATTCAGTTAAAAGCAGTGATATTTGATAGGCTTTTCAAAGACTAAGGAGTGGGGACCCTGGCACTTTCATTCCAGAACAGTGTGATCTTGAGCAGATTACTAACACTGGCAGTGGGACTCGTGGTGCCACGTGCTAGTAGCCTCTGTATGGCTACATGTTGCCTGGTATAGGATTCTTAAATACCTTGTGACACATACATATGCAGTATTGCTAACAATACAAAATAGAAAGAATTCGTGTTATGACTGATGAAGTATTACATATTATACTGCATGTGCTAAAACGTTCAGAACTTTCCAAAGATGATGTTTTCTGAAGATATAACTTTGAACTTGAACTCAGCCTGGGAATGTTTGTTTCAAGACCAAAAGTTTGCTTACAAAATAGATGTTGGGGCCAGTAGGTATAGTAGTTAAAGTGCTGGACTCCCCCGTGGCTGACTATGGCTTGAGTCCTAGATCCGGTGGCTTGAAACTCACACTGGGCATGTGTGCACACATGCCCGAAATCCTGAGAGGAGAAGGGATTGTGATGTGGCCATCCCCCGTGGGTGGTGATTTCTTGCTTTCTGTCTCTCTGGCAAGCGCATGTGTCCCAGAGCAGAAATCTCTCCCCAAAATATAATAAGTAAATGTTTTCTGTACTCTCAACTGACTAGGTAAACAGTAGAAGACTTGAAGGAAAAAAAAAAGAGAGAGAGAGAGACTTGAATGAAATTGTTTTCATATCTCTCTCAGATAGATAGGTAAATAGACTGATAGAATCTTGATAGAACGTGCAGGCATGCTTACTCCATGGTGGTGATCACTGACAGCAGATCTCCTTAACTCTGATAAATACATTATGAGACAGATGCTCTTCCCCTGAGACTCCCTTGCCTCTGGTTATCTGTATAATATATACACGGAGAGAGACACACACACATGCTCATATACACATGCGCATATACACACAGAGATGTATTTGAGCAGAAATCAGAGTGTGCTGTTTCTCGAATCTGGTGACTTGTCTGCATCCTCCTAAGAAAATGTACCATTTGTCTTTCTAAATAAAAATGACTAGAAAACGTTCTTATAAAAATGTGTTTCTTTTTTGTGTCACTATAATAAACAGGCAACGTAAACCTGCACGGAGAATGCCTGTTGCTAGGAGATACGCCATAGCTGTGAAATATGGCGGCGTCCTCCCACCCAGGAGGAAGAGTAGGGAGTGTCTTCCGTAGTGAACAGGCCGTGAAGGGGATTCCTGACCAGGCTCTTGTGATCTATGAACTATTGCTAGAGACCGAGTCTTCCATTGCCAGCCTCTCTTTATCATAAGGATAATGCACATGGGGTGATTTTACTTACATTTTGTTTGTGTCACCCTTTAAGACTAGAATTAACAATCGTTGCTAGAGTATGTAGAACTCTTGGCTAATATTTTTTATCAAAAAGCTTCCTCAGTCCATATCCACTTGGTAAAGTTCTTTTTGAAAGGTCTTATTGCCTTAGGACCAGCAGTTAGCGTAATGGCTATGTCGCTGGACTCCCATGTAGTCGACCGCAGTTCACGTCCCGGACCCGGTGGCTTAAAACTCATGCCGGGCGCGTGTGCGTATGTGCCCAAGATCCTGAGAGGAGAATGGAGGAGAAGGGATTGCGGCATGGCCATCCCCCCTGGGGGGTGATTTCTCGCTTTCTGTCTCTCTGTCTCTCTCTGTCTGTCTGGCGAGCGCATGCGCCCTATAGCAAAAACCTCTAAAAAAAAAAAGAAAGTCTTATTGCCTAAACATTGGGCTTTAAATGAGGCCTGTTAAGAGAAAGCATAAAACTCAGGAAACCGCCAGTGAAGTGTTGGTTTTGCTCTGAGTAGGCTCGATCAGTGATTCTCTCAGCCGTTTTCCTACCCTGCCAGTGAGCCCAGGGCCAAAGTTGGGACTGTCACACTGACACTTGAGAAGCTAGGAAAACCCGCAGTTTACCTGGCCAGTTGTGTGCCCCTCTCCTGGTCTCCTGACCGGTGAGAAGTGGACACCAAGGGTGATAGGTAATGGAAAAGGTATTCTAGCCTGCTTTATGAGCGAGTGATTGGCCTTCTGTGTAACTGTGGGCTGAAAACCTCTAAGAAAGATCAAAAAAAAATTGTTTTCAATTTTTTAATTTCTTCCATGAGAGAGAGAGGGAAGAAGAAAGAGAGGAGAGACAGGGGTGGGCACCTCCAACACGGTCTTCACACTGCACTGCCCCCCGCCGCAGGCGGCCAGTATCGCAGGAGCCCTGTGCATACCAGCGTGCACAGGGGAGCCTCAGGGCGCATTGTGTCGTGCTGCCCTGTCTCAGCTAGCCTGTTCTGTTTTCTGGAAGAGCCACGAGGTACAATAGAAAGCATAAGCTTTGGCCTTCGACAGACAGGATTGCTAACTGGGCCCTGGGCTTTCGTTTCTCAGTTCTTAGGTCACGAGCCTACTTTGAAGTGAGTTTGAGGACCAGAGTAGGAAGGCAGAAAGCCGTGGGTGCAGCCTGGTGGGCAGACAGCTCTGAGCGGTTCCCAGCACTGCTGCTGTCACTCAGCACGGTGCCCTCAAGCCCCCTCTGAAGACTTCACTGTACCGTTGTCTGTTCCTTCCCGGTCACCTTCCAGTCAATCCTCCTCCGAGTGTCACAGCCTGCTTCTGAAGGTGGGAATTTGAGACTGTGTTATTTGCTTTCTTCTTTCAGATTTGTAAGAGCAAAGCTAAAGAGTCTCAGCAGTACTACCACAGCTTGGCTGTCCGGCAGAGTCTGGCTGTCCATTTTAACATCCAGCAGGACTGTGGTCACTTCCTTGCTGAAGTCCCTAACCGTCTGCTTCCCTGGGAGGATCCGGATGCCCCTGAAAAGGAGGACGACGAAACGGAAGAGAGTGAAGGAGAGGCGAAAGGAGACGCCGACAGGAAAAACCCAGATCCCTGCTCCGAAGCAGAGTCATCCCAGAAAGAGAGCCAGGGAGTCGTGAGCCGGAAGCAGAGGAGCCACGTCGTGGTCATCACCAGGGAGGTTCCCTATCTCACCGTGGCTGATTTCGTGCGAGCCTCTCTGGCCCAGCACGGGAAAAGCCCCGATTTGTACGAGAGGCAAGTGTGCCTGCTGCTTTTACAGCTGTGCTCCGGCCTGGAGCACCTCAAGCCCTACCATGTCACCCACTGCGACCTCCGCCTGGAGAACCTGCTGCTTGTCCACTACCATCCCGGCGCAGCCACCCTGGGCCTTCGGCCCGTGGAGCTCAGCCCCACCGCGTCTTGCCCCAACCGGCTTATCGTGAGCAACTTCTCTCAGGCCAAGCAGAAGAGCCACCTGGTGGACCCCGAGATCCTCCGGGACCAATCCCGCCTCGCTCCAGAGATCATCACGGCCACCCAGTACAAAAAGTGTGACGAGTTCCAGACAGGCATCCTCATCTACGAGATGCTGCACCTGCCCAACCCCTTCGACGAGAACCCGGAGCTGAAGGAGAAGGAGTACACGCGAGCAGACCTGCCCCGCATCCCGCTCCGCTCCCCCTACTCCCGGGGCCTGCAGCAGCTGGCCAGCTGCCTCCTGAACCCCAACCCCTCTGAGCGGATCCTCATTTCAGACGCCAAAGGCATCCTCCAGTGCCTGCTGTGGGGCCCCCGCGAAGACCTCGTCCAGACCCTCACCGCCTCCCCCAGCCCGGTGCAGAGGAGCGCCCTGCTCCAGAACTGGCTGGACATCAAGCGAACGCTGCTGATGATCAAGTTTGCCGAGAAGTCCCTGGACAGGGAGGGCGGGGTGAGCCTCGAGGACTGGCTCTGTGCTCAGTACTTGGCCTTTGCCACCACAGACTCCCTGGGTTGTATTGTGAAAATCCTGCAGCACCGCTAGTGCGTCCCGGATGCTGCCTCTACTGCATTCTCACCTTCTGGTCGCCCGCATACTTCCCCTCCCTAGTATTACACACAGTTCCAGGAAAGAGACAGGACAGACCTCCCGTCCCTCTCCATGAACAGATGAATCCGTTCAGAAAGGTTACCCACAGCTCCAAGTCGAGCGAGAAGCTGAGCCTGTCTCGACCACACAGAAATTCAGCTGCGTAAATGTACACTTGCCTTCCCTCGGAACACCTTCCATACTGGTAGTCCCCAGAGAGAGGGAAAAGGCATGTCCCCGAAGGGGCAGCTCCTTTGGTGTGCACGCAGTGAGCTGTGTCCGGGTCCTCCATAATTCTAAATGCCACCCATCCTTTTAGCACCCAGTATTTATTCCACTAGCAATAGACAGACTTAGCCCATCCGTGGTCATCAGGAAGCTCTCACAACAGACGTTCTTCCATCAAAGTATCAGTAACTGACTCTTCCACCAGGCAGAACTGCCATCGTGTCAGCCCAGTCACGAGGAACTCTAGCCTCTGTTCCAGCAGATAGTAGAGAGGAAAGGAGACGCCTCGTCCCTTGGGCAGAGACCCATTTTCATTTCTGTTGTGGATAAGTGTGGGCGCTGCATGGAGGGCGGCCCTCATAGTCTCCCCTCAACTGCCACTGCCTGATTCTCCTTCACTTCTGCTTTATCCCCACTCGCCAGTGAAGTTCAGGTTCGTCTGCCACTTGTGGCCCTTCACAGAGCTGTCCCGAGGTGGCGTCTCTAGTGCCTAAGGGGGTGGGTGCAGGTCAGAGCTTGTGAGGAGCTGCAGGACACGAGGCGGTGATTTTCTTCATGTGCAATTCTCTGGGGGCCATCAGGGAACAGAGTTTAAAGTCCCGTCCTTTGATTACTGGCAGAGCTGCCAGTGTTGGCAGCCAGGGCTGGCAGTGCCCAGACCAGTTTTCCCCCAAGCAGTCATTGCCCAGATTCCCTCTCTCAGTAGCCAGTGTTAACTAGTCTACCAAATGCTGTAGACAGCAGCCCTGAGTGAAGTGCTGTCAGTCAGGCTCTAAGATCTCCTTGGAGGGAGGGCACAGCGAGGCCAGCTGTTGGGGTGGCCAGGAGGCAGGGGAGGGGGAGGGGAGGGGGAGGAGGCCCCTGACAAGCCTGCTGGCCTCCTAGAGAGCTGCCTTCTTGTGCAGAGACTGCCTCCCCGTACACGTGGCACCTCACTCCTTGTGGCTCAGACGTGGCTCACGGGCACAGTGATGGCTGAGGTGGTTGCTGGGGCTGTTCACTGTGTGTGGGGCCCATGCTCCTCTCCTATGGATATATGTGCAATTCTTAAATGTGTTTTTAGTTGTATATTACAGTGTTTATGTTGCAACTTCACCTGAAGCGAGATCTACAGAAACCCTCCCCTTCTTCCCTTGGCACATATTTGCGCTAAGAGACGATTATTCCTTCTACCAGGTGTGTGTGTGTGTGTGTGTGTGTGTGTGTGCACGTGTGTGCATGCATGTGTGTGTGTATGCACTTGTTTTATTCAAAACTGTGAGTATCTGTTTACTGCAACCTTGAAATCCCAAGAGTCGCTCGAACCGGGTGAGTGTGTATACGCGTGTGTGCCTGTGTGTACATGCACATACATGCTGGGAGTAGAGGCCAGGCTTCTGGGGGGCAGCCTGTGGTAGGGCTGACAAACATGTTGACATGTTCTCTGCACCTAGTAGGTGAGGGAGCCAGGGGCCCCTCGCCCACCAGCGCAGAGTTCTCGTAAAGCTAAGACTGGCTGTGCAGTATTACTTAGATAGCACATTAGTGGCCTTGGACATTTCTAAACTTGCAACATTTTTAACAGCCTTTCATGTGATTCGCCTGTTTCAAAAAGGATCAAGAAAGGAGAAGAATGTATTTCATTGTGCTTTTTTTTCTTTCTTTCCTTTTTTTTAAAGGCTCCATATGGAGACCGTCTGTGTCCTCCTGGCCAGCAGTTCAGGACTCCCAAGAGAAAAGGGCAGGCTGGCCCACGGAGTCTTGTCTCCTTTAGCCAGAGTGCAGGGCTCTGCCCCCGGGACTGCCCACGGAGTGGGCACGCCACCACAGGCCAGCCAGCCGCTACTGTGGTGCCCTGTGGCCCCGCTGCACCCTGCCTGGCAGGCTGGCATTCGCTTCGTCTTAACATCACCCTGTGCACATAACTGCTCGCCTCATTCTGCACTGAAGTGGCAACACACAGACCCCGGACCATGTTGGCCAGCACACCCCCACCCCACGGCTTGCGTATGAGACACACCTTCTCAATGTTGCTCTCGCGTGCCTTGCCCATGTAAATTTGAATGTCGATATTTAATGAGGTTATATATTTAATGCAGAATGTTCCCTAGGCCTTCTCTTTGTTATGACTTTAGGTATTCTCTCTGTCTCTCTCTCTGTCCTCCCTGTTATGACTTGGGTCTAGTCTTCATTCTAACGCTATAGTGTAATAAGCATGGATACTGCCACTGTCGTTATCTTATAGCACTGGTAACCCAAGCACCTCTTCACAGCAGATGCATTGGTACTGTTGTTATATTCAGATTTGTTAAGAACGAAAGATGCATACCAACGAGTCAGAGGAGGGCCTCAGGCTTCCCAGAGACAGGTGGCTACATTAATTTTCCTCTGGATGATAGCCGAGAAATGTGAGTGGGGGACAGAAGAGGGTGTGATGGGTTAGAGCAGAATAGAGCAGAGAGCTGTACTTCTAGGCAAGAAGTACTACATCAAGTGGTCCTTAGAATATCTTTCCAGAATAATGAAATTCAGTCAGTCTACCATTATCACAAATATTTTACACTTCTATTTTAATAATTGCAGTAGGAATTTTGAATTCATTCATCAATTGGAAAGAAAGCCTACCCTTTGTAGACACACACACACACACACACACACACACACACATATATATACTCATATACACATATATAGATAAACACGCACACGTTTTATATATATGGGGTTTGCTTTGTGACTAGTATAGCACTTTAAGTTTTCTCAAGTAATATCAAATTATTGTCTTCAATATCGATTGAATTTATTTTCTTTTCTATCAAAGCCTATACTATAGATTCTTCCATTTACATTGGGAGTTTAAACAGTTTAGTCCCTATTGGAACATTTCCTTAAGCCACGCAAGCATGAACCATCTCTCTGCACATCCGGGTGCGAGAGAAAGGGGACAGTGGCTAGCGTGGCCAAGAGCCAGACTGAATGTATGCGGAGTGCCTTGTTAGCCTGGTAGTCTAGTCTGGGGGAGAGAGCCAGAGCATGTCCACAGGTGACTGGGACCACAGGAGGCACCCGTGCTGCCTGGCCAAGGAGAGCCCTTCTGGGATTCGTTTCCTAATGTGATGCCCAGAACCTGACTCACGACCAATAGCAGCAAGATGAGAATAAGAGCTTCTGGAACCTGAGGAGCACCGCCGTCAGAGCCGCGGGCAAGGCCTGCTAGGCCCGAGGCTCGGTCAGAATTGGGAGCCAGGAGTGTGGCAGCGACTTTCAAGATTGGCCCTGAGGAGACAAGCTTCCTGAGGAGGAGAGGCACGCCGGTGCCGTGCAGCCCGGCCTACCGATGCCAAGGGGCTGAAAGGAGAACGTCTTCCCGGCCGGGAGAGTCAGGTGCCCTTTCGTGTCACAGTAAGTGGAGGCCAGTTTAGCTTCCGTATTCAGAGAGGTTTGTGTGTGTGAAAACTCAGCCTAGAGAGCTAAATGTCCAGAAATAGTGATGACACTTCTGGGAATAAAGACCTTCGAGTTGTGGTTGAAATTTTCCAGTATTATAAAACGTCCAGGGAAGGTTTGGGGAGCCCGCTAAACAGCAGGGCACGGAAGGACTAACCCAGCCTCCCAGATGTGGGTTATGGATACTTTCGTGCCTGGGAGTACCTGACCTTTGTTTTTGCTAGAAACTTGTAATTAGAATTTTTCCTGGATTTTGCCAGCAGTGATCTGAACAAATCCAGGTCAGTCCCAGAAATTGGGGTGGCTTTAGGATACTGCACTATGTTAGAGGATTCCGGCCGTGCACCTCAAGTGGAAACGTACTTGGAGGGGGGTGAGAGGACCTTGACTCCCAGGACCATTGCCCTCGCTAGTTGGTAAGGATGGAGAACTGGCCCAGCCTAATGAGTGAGCAGGACGGCTGCCCACAAAACCAGGTTATTAGTTTTACCTCACTGAAGCTCACGTCCTCAGAGGCCCAAAGTGCTGTGTGCCAAGGCGGAGCCAGCGCTGCTCTTGCCGAAGGCCAGCTGTCTGAGTGTGCAGTGGCACTGACAGTGGGGATTCCACAGACCAAAAATACCACCATAAGGGGAACCAGAGAGGCACGCTGCAAGATCCCAGGTAGAGATGATACCAAAGAAATCGAGCCTTTTTATCCTGATGCTTGCAAGATGATGAGGTTGAGCTGTGACCGATGTCATGGAGGGGAATTCGCGTACATTCCATGTCAGGTTATTCAGCTGGTAAGTCCATCCTCCAAAAAGCACCTACTTTTTAAGTCCCTTTTGCACATAAGAAGAAAAACAAAAAAGTGATGATGAAGAAAGCCTTGGGCAGATAGAAGTTCATGGTATTTCAGGAGAAGGCGTGGTTCTATCTCCCCAGACACGACTGGCTGTCGCCCAGCCTCAGCTTAGGAATATCAAAACCATGTGATACTGAAAGCTGAGGATTTTTTTTTTTTTTAAGATAAGGTAGTTTCAATAGATTTATTTAAAGAACTCTTTGGAAATTTCTTAACATATTGTAATTGTTTTTATAAACCTTCCTGTAGAGGTGTTTACCATCCATCACCACCGTCATCTACTGTTTATAAGTGCCCAGAATGTACAAGGTGCTATACAGCTCTTCACCTCCCCTCCCTGCAGCTGTTGGAAATTAGAAGAGGTTTCCATATCAGCCACTGCTAGAAGCTGTCTGTGCCTCGGTGAGCTGCAGGCCCTGTGTTCCGAACATCCCACGACGTGGTTCTCACTCCAGAGAGCCTCCGTGTTTGTCCCAGCTTCTCACTTGTACCCATCCCACCCACCCCCACCCACCCCCCCGTGGTTTTTTTAAATCAAGAAAGTTTCAGGGAATCAAAAGAGGTCGGAAGTTTTTTAACCTAGAAGTACAGAATCATATATTTTGTTACGATTATTATTGTAGTACAGAAAATCCACTTTGCCTGTTAGTGTGTGGAGTGTGTGGAGTGTGTGTGTGTGTGTGTGTGTGTCTGTGTGCACTCGTGATAACTTGAATGTCGAACCGGCCTTGTGGCTTTAGGGTAGCGTTTTTGAAAGGTTAAACCACACTGCTTCAGGAAACTTGCTTCAACTACTACTTGGCTGTCCCCTCCTTCCCCAGTCTCACAGAGTGTTACGTGTGGGCACGCCGGGTAAGGATTTTCTGTTGATAACATGCAGGGCATTTGGCACGAGACCAAGGCAGAAGCGGGAGTCATCCTTCTCGGTGATTTGAACCCTGGCAGTCCTCATTCCAGTCTCTGCAATTCCCCTTGACTCTGCCCACACTCCACAGTCAGAACTCTTACTTCTCTTGCTCTTTCTGGAGCTTCACCTCTCTCCATAGACATTGTGGAGTCGCGTAAATCTATCGAAAGGTCCCCTCCGTCACCAGCGGCGCCGCCCTTTGGTTTGCTGTGGTACTTTGCTGTGTACTCTGTGGCATCATGTTACTGTGTAAATAAATACATTTTAATATGCACTACACACAGACAAGCGCTCGTCCTTCCGACGCCCTCCGCACTCGCGATGGGAAGGGTCCCATCTCAGGCACGGTGACTCCTGGCCCCCTAGGATGGATGCCCTGTCCGAAAGGAGGACATGGTATCTTTCGGCAGTGCCCTCCTCTGCTGATGCAGGCCATGTTTTCTCCAAGTCCCACTCTAATCTGAGAAAACTAGGCCCTGAAGAGAAAATGAAGGCACTCCGCTTTCCCCAGACTGCAGAAGGCCGAGGTTTGCTGTGTGAGATCGCCCCCTGGCGACCCAGGTCTGGACTGCACATTTGAGAGGCTGGCTTAGCCAGCTCTGGCGGGCCCTGCAGAGCTGTGCAGGTGACATGAGGCGGGCAGGGCCTGCAGGCATGGTTCCCAGTTCACACAGCTTTGGCCTGTTCCATAAGGGACACAGTCACACACAGCGTCCACACCCAGGCAGACGGGCTAACGTGGGACACCTGAGTAACAGAGAGGGGGACACATGGCTTAAACAAGAGTCACAGCGAGCAGTGGTGGCGACAGCGCGTGTTACAGTGGGTGGGTGAAGGCGCGACCATGAAGATGCTCAGTTAGCCCTGACGGCGGACGCTGTATCCCACCGGCATTTCTTTATTATTTTTTGATATTTGTATTTTTTATTTTTGTTGTTTAGTTCATAGCTGACATTTGCTGTTTATTGCAGTTCACTTATTTCACTTTCACGACATATTTTTCCAGCTATTGCTTATTTTGCTGCCCGGGTCTGTATGTACTTCTCATGGCAGCCCCTGACTCCCCACTCCGTCCTCTGCTTTGGGGAGGACTGGGCTGCTTCTGCCCCCACAGGCAGGCAGTACAGGATCTGCCCACCCGTGGTGAATGGCCTGGGACTGGGCTTGCAGCCAGTAGGGTACCAAGATGCAGACCCACCAGCCTTTCTGCACTGTCCCCAAGAAGCCTGGAATTGGCAAACTCTGGTTTTGAGGCTTGTTCTAGAAAAGCTTCCAGACTCGAGCTGTGTGTTCCTGAGAAGCACAGCCCATACCAGGGTGAAAGCTCCCTGCGTGTAGCCTGAGCCCACTAGACAGGCCCAGCCTGCTGCAGTTCTAGCCGACTTGTGGGGAAGGGCCTTGGGGCTGCCCTTCCACGTTGTGCACGCGACATGCTGGCTTCCAGAGCAAAGGAACCAAAGGAAGAGGTGGGCACCGGGGAGGGGGCCTGGCAGCACGCTCCAGGGTCGGCCGCTGTCTGAAGCTCTGCTGGTATGAGTGGCTTCCCCAGCCTTGAAAGAATACGGGCCAGTGGGTGGTGGGACCAGTTCGGGGTTGCCTGGCAACCTGGACTCCCAGCAAGGTGGGCAGGCCAGGGTAGACCTGAGTTCCTGCTCTGTAGTGGAGACTTTGTACTTAGGTGTAACTGGAGAGAAACCATCCTGTTTCTCCTCCTCCGTGGCCTCGCCCACCATGAAAGCGTTGAGTGAGTCCTCAGCAAGACCACCCATCTCTGACTCCAGGTTGTCCAGAGGCGACAGAGCAGTGGCATCTGAACAGGGCTTTTGGCGTCCAGATGCCTGCACAGTGACCTCAGTCAGCCCAAGCCCCCGAGACTGGATTTCTTTCTTACCTGTCGAGAACGAGGCCTGGGGTTATGCACATGCCCTCCTCTCCAGGAGCTCTGGCTGCTCTCAAAGCCCTTCCTCTTAAGTGAGTCTGCGCTGTGCAGGGGAGGGAACTCCATGGGCGCCTTAGGAGCCCAGAACGGCGGTTGGCAGATCACAAGTTGTCGTTAAGAGCAGCTCAAGGCAATTTCAGCTGAAACTTAAAAATTGGATTTCACACTGGGTGGGGGCAGGAGGGAGCTGGTTGCCAAGATCCAATTCTGTCAAATTTGCAAACCTCTAAGAGGAAACAGGCCGCCTGGGCACAGCACAATTTCCTGGAGCTCCCGGGAACCCTCTGTGCGCACACACACATGCACACGCGCACACACACTCCCAACTAATGGCTCCCTTGCCCTCTGGAAGGCGCATGGGAGCAACCAGAGGCAATGGGAGTTATCACCAGTCTCAGCGTGAGACTCCGAGCTAGGGGCAGGCTCCATGGCCTGGTGGCTAAGGAGTTAAATCCCACCTGGTGGACCGTGGGTTCCAGCCCTGGCCCCAGCAGCTTGGGAAACACCTCATCTGCAGAGCAGGGCCTTGTCTGTCCCCCCGCCCCAGACAGGAACCTGGGCAGATGGGTGACTAACGTCTGTGCAGATGCTGGGGCTGAGCCCTTAAAAGGCAAGCACAGCTCAGGCCTTCCTTGGGATGCTGGGGAGGGAGGAAGAGGTGTTTCGCTGGTCAGAGCTTGGTCAGAGCTGGAAGCGTGACTTCGGCAGGAGAGGCCATTGCGTTAAAGGGGCAGGAACTCTGCTGGCCCCTCCCCAAGATCTGCATCCCCTGGTTTTGCCCATTTTCTTAACCAGTTTCTCTGCCCCGCAGAGCGGACGAGAGGCCCAGCCTGAGCAGCTGTGTGTGCCCGCAGGGCAGGCTCGCCAGGGGCCTCGTGGGGGGCAAAATGCCTCTTGAAGAGAATGTGGAGTGTTGAAGAGAGGCCTCTCTGCCAGGGCAGACTGTCCCTAGAAAGCCACCCAGGTGCTTGCAGCCTCGCCGCAGTCCTGCGAGCTAGTTTCTGGCATTACGAAGACTAGCCAAAGCCGTTCTGTGCCAGGTCCTCGGGCAGCTGCCTCCACCTCCCCGCCTGGCTTTCCCTCTCGCTCCAGAATCATCAGGGGCTTCTTGGTCCCTACTTCAGGGCCAGCCCCATGGCCTTGTGTTTGAGGGAGCAGACCCTCATGGGCCACCACGGTTTGAGAATCATGCCGGGCATGTGCGCGCACCCCCAAATCCTGACAGGAGGGAGAGACGGAGGAGTGGGGGCTGTGGTGTGACCACGCACCGCCGGGGGTGCTTTCTCCCTCTCTGTCTCTGTCTCTGTCTCTCTGGTGAGTGCATCTGCCCCCTGGCAGTTGAAGAGAAAGGGAAACCCAAATGCAGAGTCTCGTCCCCAACCTCTTTGTGCTAACGACCGGCCAGGCTCTCTCAGCAGCCTCCGCCTGCACCGGCCTCCTTGCTGCCCGGAGACGTGCTTTGCGATCCTCTGTGTGTAAGTTGTTCCTGTCCTTATTCTCCCTGTTCTTCATGTGATGAATGAATGAATGAATGGCCCGTTGGCTCCAGAATGAGGCCACCGGCTGTCAAGGAGCCTGAACGTAGGCACACTGAAGGGGCCTGCCCCGTCAGCCAGCCGCCTTGATCCCCTTTCTCTCCCAAAGTACCAGAAAGGGCTTGGCTCCAATATTCCGTTATCGTTATAGGCCTGTAGGTCGGACCCACCAAGGGAGAGCAGTGACCTTTGCTCCCGTCCTGGAGGAGGGGGAGGACAGAGTTTTGCCGTGAACCATTGCCGCCCCCACGCCTGTGCAGCTGCCAGGGAGCAGTGAGCGTGAGGTAGTCGGTCCCTGCTGCAGGGGGGCCTTGCTACAGCTTCTGACCTGCAGAGACTGGTTATCCCCTCCCCAGCCTCGACTGCTGCCTCTCGGACCACCCTGAGACCCTCTACCTGGGCACGGGCAACAGGGTCACTGAGCGTCCTGGCCTCCGGCCTCCCTCTGGCCTCAGCAAACTTTCACAGTCCCAGCTTGGCCTCAGCTCTCCAGGAGGGGCTGACGTTAAGCAGCCCCTTCCTCCGAGGAGCTTTGGAGCTTTGGGGCAGCTTTTCAGCAGCAACCCGTTCCACCGAGGCATGTTCGCCCACCCATCTGAAATTGCTAGCCTTTCCCAGAGTCAGCTCCTGGCCTAGCGTGTGTGTGTGTGTGTGTGTGTGTGTGTGTGTGTGTGTGAGAGTATGTGTGTGTGCGCGCACGTGTGTGTGTTCACATGCATGTGTACGTGCCTCTCTCCTCGTGAGCTCCTGGAGGAGGCCTGGCTTTGGCTGCTCTGCGTGGCTGCCCATCCCCGCTCCCCGCCCCCGTGTCTGACTCAGACTAACAGGAAGGAGGGAGAACTGTCCCAGCTGCTCCTCAGGGCCAGGCCCCGGACCAGGTGAGGTCAGGAGCTCAGGGTGGGCGAGGAACCCCCCGAGGCTGCTCGCTGCACGGTTGAGCTCAGACCCTGGCCAACTGGAAGCCAGTCCCTCTCCCAGTACTACACAAGACTGCCAGCCTGTGCGCGTGCCAGGGATGAGCCTGGGCCCTCAGGATTCTCTCCAACTGCGACAGGGTAGCCCGAGAGGTTTCCTGACATGGGCAGAGTGTGGATGGGAAGAGCAGGGGGGGCCGATCCAGAGGGCCGTGGGGCCGGGGTGATCAGCACCACCGCTCACCTCCTTCCTCCTTTTTTCTTTCTTTCTTTTTTTTCTTTAGTTAATAAGCTTTCCTCCATTCGCCTACCCCTCCCTCTCTTACCCTCCTATCCTGATATCAAGATTGTAAAGCTAACCGGGTATTTGTATAAATATACACACACACCTGCAGGGTTCCACTCACAGAAATGAGATGTGACTGTGCACAACACCCGCGAATTGCCTTTCCCATTTAACAACACGTGGGCATAGCATCCTTTTTTTTTTTTAGTTTTTGCTGTAGAGCATGAGCACTTACCATAGAGAGAGAGAGAGGAAGCAGGAAACCCAGAACTCATCTTCCCACGGGCAGTGGCCGCTCCTCTCGGGATGTGGGGTATGCACGCACACATACCAGGCATGAGTTTCAAGCAACTGTGGATCCGTGTGGGATCTAGTGACTTAACCTCCATGTTTCCCAGTAGCCTGGACATGGCACTTCTTCTCTATAAGATTCTATAACATATTGTGTGTCCATTTTACTAGTAGTATAATTTCTACTTCTCTGGGCCCTCAGTCCTGTACAGAGATGACTAAACAATAAAGTCAGAGAAGCTGCAAAACTCTCCTGAGAGCTGTCAAAGGAGATGAGTAGATAAAAGAAATGAACCATCGAGTTGTCTGCACAAGTACTTTAATAAAGTTTGAATTTAAAATTCCAGTGGTCGGCCAGCTGGCGGCATGGTTAACCAGCACCAGTGTCTGACCTGCAGAGATTGCTTCTCCCGCTTTCAGCAGCTTGGAAAACACGCCGGACACATGTGCGTGCATGCCCAAAATCTCCAAAGGAGAATGGAAGAGAAGCCATGACAGCATGGCCATCCTCCCTAAAGGGGTGTTTTCGCACCCCGCCCCCTTCGCCTCAACCCACTCCTCTCACCCCACCCGTGTCACCAGAAAACACACCGGGCACCTGTGTGTGTATGTCCAAAATCTCAAGAAGAGAATGGAGGAGAAGCGATTGAGGTGTGGCCATCCCCCTGGGAGGTGATTTCTCATTTTCCCCCCTCTCTTTCTCTCCAGCAAGCACACACACTCTACAGCAAAAACTAAAACTAAAAAACTAAAAAAAAAAAAAAAAAAAAAAAAAGGCAATGTAGAAGAATAAGGAACCTAACATGCAACTGGTTAGCTATTTGGAAAATAATTAATCTGCATGCTATACACCGATTCATGCCAAAGAAGAAAGAAAATAAGGAAAGAAACCCTAAGAACGAGAAAGAATACTAGGTCATTACCTGTTGTCTCTATTGTTGAGAAAGGGCTTCCTAAGCTTAAAAAGCAGTGGAAGGTGTCTGAAAGCAAACGATCAATAGGTTTGACTAAAGATGATAAACCTTTGTCCACTGAAAATATTAGAAACAAGATGGAAAGGTAAACAGAAAAGCTCTTTCAACAGACATGACTGACACAGGGCTAAAATCCTAAGTACAGGGCCAGCCCCGCAGCCACATGCAGGAGCCAGATCCCACACGGCCGACTGCAGTTCGAATCCTGTTTCCGGTGCCTTGAAACGCACGCCAGGCACGTGTGCGTGCCCCAAATCCTGATGAGTTGAGAAAACTCTCGAGTTACAAAGAACTTAGTCATGAGAACATAAAATGCCAAAGGACAGATAACAGACCCGTACAGAAACATCTAAGTGTTTAACAATCTAGGAATAAGAGAAACGGAAAACATTGGATGGCATAGCGAAAAATATTTTAATAGCTTTTTCTGATTATAACAGTAATAATCTGTTGACGGCAGAAAATGTGAAAATGAAATTGACCCACCAGGTCACCACCCAGGAATGACCACCACTGATGTTGGCTGTGGATCCTACCAGTGCCTGTCATCGGCTTTTTCTTTTTCAATTAAGGTGCTATTGTCAGCATCCTATTTTCTGCCTATCAAATTGACAAAGCTCTTTATAAAGCATCCACTCAGTGCTAATGACAGTGTATACCGTTCAGTCAGTGTCGGTGTAATTGAACTGGGTGAAACGGGGCTGAATTCATTGTCCTGGGGTGTCTAACCCAGTAGACTGGGTGGGGCATAGGAACATCAGAGCTCCAAGGTCAGAGTGCCAAAGGCACCAGGGAGCTTTTCAAAGGAGAGACTAAGGGCCTCACCCATGTCCAAAGACTCAATTGGGAGCCCTGTTTCTCCCCGGGACTCCCAGTTTTCTGAACTTGTCGTGGGCCTCTCCGCACAGGCCTGGCTGCCTGGGCCACCTCAGCTCCCGCACGCTCAGGCCTCTGGTTGCAGCGGGGATTCCGACCTCCCTGTGTGCAGGTGAGGATTAAAGGGCACAGTCCGGCGGCTGGGTTTAGCCCACTGCCTGGCAGTAATTAGCGCTCAGATATTGTTAGCTCAAAGGGCACACTCCGAGTGGGTATTTGCTTTCTGTTTTTATCTTTTTTTTTTTCTGTTTTTGGAGAGGTTTTTACTATAGGACATGTGCGCTTGCCAGAAAGACAGAGAGACAGAAAGCAAGAAATCACCCCCCAGAGGGGATGACCATGCCACAATCCCTTCCCCTCCATTCTCCTCTCGGGACCCTGGGCATGCACGCACACGCACCCGGCGTGAGTTTAAGCCACTGGGTCCAGGACTCGAACTGCGGTCGACTACATGGGAGTCCAGTGACATAGCCATTACGCTAACTGCTGGTCCCTGCTTTCTGTTTTTATAACTAAGGGCCCATCAAGGGGTTTTTGCTGAACAAAAGCACTATGAATCCAATCCCTGCCATATCAGGGTCAGAAAACTGCTTGCAGCTTTTGAATGGCAGTTTCTTTAGCTTCCCAGATATCTCCTGGCTGGGTTTCTGAAAGCCCCGCCACTAACAACCCTTCCTCTGAGCACCCCCCTCCCGCCCAAGGTGACACAGCAGAGGCAGAGACCGGGCCAGGCCCCAATCCAACCCTGCCCTCTTCCCCGCGGGATCTCAGCTGCTGGCTGGGGGAGCACCGGGCTCAGGGATGAGCTCACAGAGGGAAGGGGCTGCAGGGTGTGGCGAGGAGGAAGGCAGCTGTCCCCACACCCAGCAGCACCCCTCCCTTGACAGGGCTCAGCCTCGCCCTTCCTGGAGCTCACTGCCCTCACCACACGGCGCCTTGGCATAATAAACACTCGGTCGGACCTACTTCACGTGGGGAAAGTCATTAAGCTACTTTTGTGGAAACGTTTTAATTGGATTAGATTGTTTTCTGATTGTAATAA
The DNA here is from genome assembly GCA_026018925.1 of Tupaia tana. Taxonomy (NCBI): domain Eukaryota; kingdom Metazoa; phylum Chordata; class Mammalia; order Scandentia; family Tupaiidae; genus Tupaia; species Tupaia tana. The sequence goes on from JAKSZU010000028.1 coordinate 3,240,750, forward strand.
ATGCTAATTCATTGAGTGGGCTGGGTGTCCTTGGCCCTGGCTTCCCTCAGTGTCGTTAGGAGGTGAGCAGAGAGCGATGTCTTTTGCCATGAGTCCGTGGCATGAGCCTGTCTTTCGTGCTAATACAGTGATCTTCGAGTGCGGGGAGCAGGTGACTTCTTGTATCTGAAATCGAATAGCCCACTTTGCTGCCAGGGCCCGATGGCAGCCCCCGCTTGGCCTCATCGGGGTGTGACCCAGTTCTCCTGTCAGCGCGATGAGGTTTCTCCAGTTCTCTTGGGAAGAGGACCTCGGGCTCTGCAGATACCTCTTGGTCCCCCAAGATACCAGTCACCTTGCGGAAAGAGCTGCTGGTCCCCCTGGGTGCGAGACCTTTGATGCGGGAAGTCCGCGAGGCAGCCGAGACCCCCAGGCTGCTGCCCGCCCTGGAGGAGCCGCAGGGCTCTGGCAGTCCTGGCACTCAGAGGAGCCCAGAGACCCTGGCTGCCTCCTCGCAGAGCTGTGCGGCTGCAGCCCAGAGAGGGGAGGAGCGTGTCCGGGGCCACATGCGTCACACCCACACCCCACAGCAGCTGAAACTAGCAACAGAATCCATTTGACCCAACACAGACGTGAGCCAGACCTGGGCAAAGTGTGAGCATCGAGACAGAGCCACAGTCCTCAGGGGGTGGCAAACACTGACCGTGGTGGCTGTAAAAAGTGGGCGCCTGGAGCCAGCAGGTGGCATGGTGGTTAAGGTGCTGGACTCCCACGTGGTCGACCACAATTTAAGTCCCAGACCTAGTGGCTTGCTTTCTCACTCTGTCTCTGTCTCTGGTGAATTAAAAAATAATTTAAATAAATAATTAAATTTAAAAAGCAGTCACACTGGGCATGGAGCCAGCAGGTGGCATGGTGGTTAAGGTGCTGGACTCCCACATGGTCGACCACAATTTGAGTCCCGGACCTGGTGGCTTGCTTCCTCACTCTGTCTCTGTCTCTCTCTGGTGAATTAAAAAATAATTTTAATAAATAAATTATTAAGTTTAAAAACACACACACTGGACCTGGGGCCAGCAGGTAGCATGGTGATTGAGGTGCTAGACTCCCACATGACTGACTGCAGTTCAAGTCCCAGACCCAGTGGCCTGGAAATCATAACAAATCAATAGATAACTTAATAAATATTTAAAAAAAAAAAGCCCACATGGGATGTTTATGTGTGCATGCCCAAAATCCATAGAGGAGAATGGAGGAGAGGTGACTGCAGTGTGGCCATTCCCTCTGGGAGAGAGTTCTCACTTTTCTTTCTCTCTCTGGCAAGTGCACACACCCCACAGGAAACTAAAAAATAAGTCTAAGTTTTCCTTTAAGAAATCCAAAGTCTTCCCCAGGAGCACGGAGACCCTGGATCTCGATATCTGTCGCCCTCACGTGCCCAGGGCTCTCCTGTCTGCTGGGAGGTGCGAGGGCCCAGGCAGGCGTCTTTCTGGCAAGCCCTGCGGTGTAGCAAGAGCGCCTGGCTCAGATACGCCGACCCCCTGTGGTCCTGGACAGACCCGGCTCTCTCCAGGCCTCAGCCCCGCCCTGGGACCAGGGGAGCCACATGGATAGGACCACGGTCGATGGCTGCTGTGGTCCAGCTGCCTTGGCCTGGCTCCTGGCTCTCTCCGGCTGAGGGGTCTGAGGACACAGGGCCACACTTGGAAAAGCGTCTCCATGGGGCAGCCACTTACTCTGGACATCAGCGTCGGGCCTGCATCCAGGAATCACGCTCCCGGCCTCTCTTCAGTAGATGCCCTCCCCTCCACGCACTCCCTCCACATACCTGCCCTGTGTCTGCGGAATCCCACCACCCTCAGGGCCTCAGCCCAGCCCCCACTCGCATCCCCCTGCTCTCCAGGCACCCCCTGTGGCGTCCACCCGCCCTGCCCTTGGCCCTCAGCTGAGACCTAAGGCTTTCAGGACAGGCCCGGGCCCTCATCGCCCCAGGCCCTCCGGAGCCCTGGCCGGCTAGCTCCAGCCCGCTCCAGCCCAGGGTGGTGGAGGGAGAGACAGAGGAGGCACTGGCCCTCCCTGTGCTCTGCATGTGTGTGCACTCCCCGTTTGGTGCACGGCTGGCTTTCTCTCCAGCTCTACCTGGCTGTCTCTGGGACCCCTCCTCACTTGTCCCCTCCATCCAGCTGCTGCCCATGTTTATCTGGCCCTGGAGCGCCCGCACCACCCTTCTCCCTGGGACACTCTGACTTGGGGATGAGGCCCGGTTCTAGGCAAGGTACCACTGCCTCCACCATGGCTCTGTCCCTGGGAAAATGAGAGGTGCATGGCTCAGAGACAGGTCCTCCACTGGCTCCGGGAGATGCCCCCAAAGTCCAGGGAGGAAGGAACCCTGGTCCTTCCCAGGAGCCCAGGAAGTGGTGGGTTCCCCACTCACTAGGGAGCGAAGCAGCAGGGTCAACTGGTTCCCAATTGACAGGCTCCCTGTCACCCCCCTTCTCCTGCAGGATAGACCAGCTGTTGGTGTCAGATTAATGGTCACAATTAAAAGCAAAATGCCCTTGCTGTGGCCTGCTGTCCTCCCACACCTGTGAGCCCAGAGGCTGGGCTCTAAGCCCCGGGAAGGGGAGATTTGTAATGAAATCAGACAGGCCTCTTAACTGCTGATGGTATCAGGGCCCAGGGGAGATGCAGACTTATTTCCTAATCTCCCGTGGAGCATCTGTCAGCCCCGCCACACAGCAATGTCATCCCCGTGCAGCAAGGACCTTTCACAGGGCAGACTGTCAACTGCCGGCCTCCCGCTCCTCCTCCACCCTCCCCTCCTCCCTGGGCTCAGGCCACACAAGTGCTGGCTCGCTCTCTCTCTCTCTCTCTCACACACAAACACACACACACACACACACACACACACACACACACCGGGTTGTGCAGAAACTGCCTACTGAGCCCAACGGCACTGACAGAGAAAGGGGGACGCATGGGCCCAGCATTGGCCGCACTAGAAAGCAGGAAAGGACAGCACTGCAAACCTGTCCTTGGGAGGGACTCCTGGAAGGCAGGAAGCAGAGAACAGGAAAGCCAGATGCCCATGGTGTTGCACAGTGGGACCCCAGAGCACTCGAGGACAGGTGTCCCTACTGGCACCCAAGGAACTCCCCAACTCTGGACAGGAGGGCGGAGCAGGGGCCAGAGGGGCTTCTGTCCCCACTGTCACTGATGGGGCCTGCACTCGAGTAGTGAGGGTCCTCCGCAGCCCTCCAGGACAGATAGGCCACAACCTCCACAGGGGAAAGCAGGGGCCGGCCTTGGCTCCTGCTGTGCCAGAAACGTCCTCCCTACTGCTGCTGTCCCCGACACGGACACCCCGAGGTCCCACTGGCCGATGGTAGAGAGGTGGGTGGAGACAGGCTGGGGTGTGGCCTGGACTCAGCTGGGGCCGTGCACGGACCTCAGCCCTCCCAGCCGCAGCTTCTCCCTGGGGTCGGCACCGGGTCACCTGGGATGCGCACAAGGACTCCTTGGCTCCTGGCCCCACGTGGCCACTCGCTCCCAGTTCATGCACTAGGAGGGGACACTGCCTGCCCCTCGCTGCGGCAAAGATGCAGTCAGGAAACCCTGTGTGCTACAGCCCCGCGTTCTACGCCCGTGTCTTACCTTGTTAAAGGCTCTGTCTGAACAGTCCGGTAGAACCCGCAGGCGTCCTCCCCTTTGGCGCAGTCGCAGACCGTAAGCATTCGGTTCAATGAAGTTTGACAAACTCTTGCACCCATAGAACTCACACCTGATTCAAGACATAGAACATCTTTTTGTTTATTTAATTTTATTATTATTATTTATTTTTCTATAGGCGCACACACACACTAGAGAGAGAGAGAGAAAAACAGAAGGAAAGTGAGAAAACAAACTGCCCGGTCCAGGACTCAAACCAGGGTTGACCATGTGGGAGTCTAGCACCTTAACCGCCACACCAAACATCTTCATTACCCAGGAGGTTCCTCGCACCTCTTGCCCACCACACACCCCAGAGGCAGCCACTTTCTGACTGCTGCAGACTCCTCGGGCCTGCCCCAAGGGCCGGTAAACGGCTTCTCACACGGTAGTGCTCGGGCGCGCCTGGTTTCTGTCAAGTCTGCAAAGCCTGCCCACACGGCTACTCCCCTGTCCGTAGTTTGTTGTATTTACGATCGAGGAGTATTCCATTGTAGAAACAGCGCGATTACAATTTGCCTATTTTCCTGCGGATGCATACTCGGGTTTTCCTATGAAGGAAGCTGCCAGGAGCCCTGGGGCAGTGTGGCGTCTTCTGTGAGCGTGTGCTTCACGTTTGTACTGGGGGGTAAAGTGCGGAGTGTAGTTCGCGGGTGTGTGCAAGCTGCCAAACTGTTCCCCAGTGCAAGCTTACACTCCCCGCAACAGTGCGAGGAGCCTGCTTCGTCCCATGTGCTCGCCGTCACTGTTGCTTCTACAGGAAACATTCAAACTTTCTTTGGTCTACAAGCCAGCCTGTGGCCTACTGGCCAAGGGAAGCCAGATCCCACGTGGCCAACTATGGTTTGAATCCTGGCCCTGGTGGCTTAAAGAAGCATGCCAGGCACATGCGCACACTCCCAAATCCCAACAGGGTGGAGACGAGGAAGAGAAGGGCTTGCATCGTGACCATGCCCCACTTCGGGGGGTGCTTTCTCTCCCTCTGTCTCTCTGGGGGGCAGGCGTACCCTCTGGCGATTACGAAAATATGTGTACATCCAGTGAGTTTTGTTGACAGTAGCTAGAACTCTGGGCCCTATTCCTCTGACCTTCCTGTCCTTTCATACCACCTTCCCCCAGCTTCCCTCCCCACCCTTCCCTGCCTCCAGTAACCACTCCTCTCGTGTGGCAGGACGGGTGGGCTGCCGCGGGCGTGAGGACACGTGCCTCTCCTCCTCCTGTGCCTGGCCCCCTTCACCTACAGAGCGTCCTCCGGGCTCATCCACGTTGTCACGAATGGCAGGGTCCCATCCTTTCTGATGACCGAATAGTGTTCCGTTGAAAGGACATTTAATTTTTGAAATCCCATTTTCGACATAAGATACGACTGGACCCGGAGAGAAGGTCCCTGAATGCTGGTCTGTTTTGTCCTGGATGCTGAGCAGGTGTGAGGCCAGCGAGGCAGGTGTCAGGAAGCTGGGAGGCAGGGGTGCAGGGGATGGGGGTGCCAGGGGGTTCATTGTCCCGGGAAGATGCCTGCTGAGCCGTGCCAGGGCCTAGGGCCACGTGAGGTCCAGAGCAGGGCAGCCTTGGCTTCGGTGCACTCTGGGAGGGGAGCAGGGCCTCTCCTGGGGAGGCCAGGGTGGCAGGAGAGAGCAGCAGGGACGGGGCACTGCAGGGCTCTTACACGAGCGAGTCAGCACAGCCCTAAGAGCGGCAGCAGATCCAGGTTTTGTGGGGCCTTAAACCTGGACAACTGGGAGCCCCTCCTTAAGGAAAAATCATGAAAATTATAAATACAAAAGTAGGTACAAATATAAGGTTGCTTATCGATAGAATGAGAAAAGAAATAAAAATACTCCTAAGAAATAAAAGCACTCCAGGGAACCAGCAGTTAGCGTAATGGCTATGTCGCTGGACTCCCACGTAGTCGACCGCGGTTCGCGTCTCGGACCCGGTGGCTTACAACTCACGCCGGGCGCGTGTGCGTGCGTGCCCAAGATCCCGAGAGGAGAATGGAGGAGAAGGGATTGCGGCGTGGCCATCCCCCCTGGGGGGTGATTTCTCGCTTTCTGTCTCTATGTCTCTCTCTGTCTGTCTGGCCAGCGCACGCGCCCTATAGCGAAAAAAACCTCTCCAAAAAAAAAAAAAGAAATAAAAGCACTCCTAAGAAATAAAAACACATAAGAAAGACTGACATACTGGGACCAGCAGGCGGCATGGTGGTTAAGGCACTGGACTCCCACACACTGGGCACCTGTGCGTGCGTGCCCAAAAATCCCGAGAGGAGAATGGAGAAGGGACTGCAGTGTGGCCATCTTTTCTGGCGGGTGATTTCTCGCTTTCTGTCTTTCTGGCGAGTGCATGTGCCCTAAAAGCAAAAATCTCTAAAAAAAAAAAATGTTTAAAGAGCTGACATACTAGAAATATTACAAATCCCCACAAATAGCATTGTATTTTTGCTATTTCTAAAATCTTTTCTCCTTCATATTTGGCTTCGCACCTTCTGGCCGCCTCTTCATACTCAGTACTTCAGCGCGCGGTTCCCTGTAAAGAGGATAGGAAGGTAATTTCGTGCTTCCTCTGGGGTGGGTAACCGGTTCTTTTTTTTTTTTTTTTTTTTTTTTAGTTTATATATTTGCTCTTCCACGAGTAAGAGAGACAGAAACACCACCCCTCGTAGAGTTTTTTTTTTGACAGGTTTTTGCTATAGGGCACGTGTGCTCACCAGAAAGACAGAGAGAGACAGAGAGATAGAAAGCGAGAAATCACCCCCCGGGGGGGATGGCCACGCCGCAATCCCTTCTCCTCCATTCTCCTCTCGGGATCTTGGGCATGCGCACACACACTCACCTGGAGTGAGTTTAAGCCTCCGGGTCCAGAACTCGAACCGCGGTTGGCTACGTGGGAATCCAGCGACATAGCCATTACGCCAACTGCTGGTCCCATGCCCCTCGTAGAGTCTAGAGATTGTGCTCCCCCTCCAGCCTCCACGAGCCCCAGACCACAGGCACGCGGCTGCCCGGCGTACTCAGGGAACTCTCCAGATGCGAACCCAGAACCACTCAGATGGGTCAGGAGCATAGAGCACAGTGTGTTCCTGCAGCACCCCCACCCAGCCCCCCATGTGTTACTTTATTCTTGACCGTTTAGAAAAGTTTCTTTTGGCTTTGTGATATCAGGTAAAGTTTTAAGGTTCCTGTCAAACTGAGGAAAGCCTTCATCAAGTTTCTTTTTTGTTTTCTTTTAGTTTTGCTGTCAGGCCCAGGCACTCACAAGAGAGAGGGTGTGAAGTGAGAAATCACCCCCCAGGGCGGATGCCCACACTGCAGTCCCTTCTCCTCCATTCTCCTCTTGAAATTTTGGGCATGCACACACACACACCCGGTGGGATTTTCAAGCTGCTGGGTCTGGGATTCAAACCGCGGAGTTGGCCCTGTGGGATCCAGTGCCTTAACTACCACACCACCTGCTGGCCCCAAATTTCTTCACTTAATGAGCTGGAAGATTTCAGGGTGTCTCAAGCTTTCTTTTGTTAAGGACCGCTCTTAAATACCCTGGATTGACGGCGCTCATAACCAGAACAATTCAGATGCGTTCTTAAATGGCTACTGCATCACTTCGCGCTTCGTAATTGTGTAATAAAATTACTCTTATGTTGCGGACACTGTTCTTCCTGATGAGTATGTGGGCGTTTTGTCACCGGACCACTCGTTCCTCCAGGCCGTTTTACTGTGTTGGGGGCAATTTCACGTGCCATTTCATCCAGAACTGCCAGACCTCATCAGCACACGAGGGGTGCAGGGCCTTGGCAGCCGCCCTGGGGAGCCAGCAGTGTGTGCACGCAGCCCCACGGAGTCAGGCGCTCTACGCTGGGGCCAGGGCCGGTGGCAAGGCTGAGCCACGAAGGGAGGCCTCGACGGGTGCCACTGCAGGAGAACCCAGGAGGCCTGGGAGACGCTGCCCTGCACATTTCTCCAGCCCATGAGCCTGGGCAGGACCCGGGCTCGTTTTTTGGTGTTTTGTTTTGTTTTGTTTTAAGAGAGATTTTTGCTATAGGGTTTATGAGCTCACTGGAGAGACAGAAAGTGAGAAATCACCCCCCGGGAGAATGGCCACAATGCGGTCTCTTCTCCTCCATTCTCCTCTTGGGATTTTGGCCACACACACACATGCGCCCGGCGTGAGTTTCCAGATGCCGGAAATGGAACTTGAACTGTGAATGACCATGTGGAAGTCCAGTGCCTTGACCACTATGGCACCTGCTCGCTCCTGGGCCCTGGATATTTTCCAGTGTCTTCACAGTAACACACCTCCACTGAGTCCCAGCAGTGGGTGTTCACACCCTACAATTCAGATATTGTGTATTTTTATTTTAAAAAGTCATTTATGGGGCCAGCAGGAGGCGGGCTGGTAAGGCACTGCATCCCACATGGCCGACTCCCTGGTTTGAGTCCTAGACCCCGGCAGCTTGAAAAACACACCAGGCCTCTGTGCATGTGTGCCCAACATCCTGAGAAGAAAATGAAGGAAAAGGATTGCAGTATGACCATTACCCCAGGAGCCGATTTCCACGTTCCTTCTCTCTCTACTTCCCTCTGCCTCTTTCTGGTGAGTGCACTAATATTATAGCAAATAAAAAAATTTTAAAAATTCACATAGTTCACAAATCAAAATAAAACAGACAGGGAAACAGGACCAACGGGTGGCATGGTGATTAAGGCGGCAGTTTCCACACGGCTGACCACGGTTCATGTCGTGTACCCACGCTGGGCGCATGAGCGTGTGTGCCCAAAATCCCAAGAGGAGAGTGAAGGGGAAGGGATTGTGGCATGTCCAACCCCTCTGGGGGCGGGGGGAGATTTCTCGCTTTCCCTCTCTCTGTCTCTTTCTGTCTCTCTCCAGCGAGTGTACACAACCTATGACAAAAACTGAAAAAAAAAAGAAAAGAAAGAAAAAGAGCAAGAAAACTCTGGGAAGGGGAGCATCGGGAATCTCCGTTCTCCCTCTCCCCACACGCCCTGATCCTAATGCCCCGGAGATGACCGCCGTAACTCACTCACACGGTGTCCTTCCCAGCATGTCTCTATGCGGCTGTAAGGAATCCCAATAGCTACTCCGTCTGCCCCTCCTTGCCCAAGCGTAGCACACGTGTGTCGTGTCTGTCACACGGGAAGCACACGGCGTGCCCGGCTTGTTTTCATGTAACAGTCCTGGAAACCTCTCCACGTCCTGTGTCATCGTACTGTCAGAGCGCACCTGGGCTCGCCAGAGGGCGAGGGCGAGGGAGAGGGCACCCCGTGGGATGTGGTCAGGCCACCAGCCCTTCTCCATCTCGCCACTGCACTGGGATTTGGGCACTCACATTCACCTGGCGTGTCTCCAGCCTCGGGGCCAGGATTCAAATCGCAGCCGGCCACGTGGGATCCAGCTCCCTGAGCTAACGGCCTGGCTCGAAATTGTGCCTTTTAAATGCCACTTAAATCGTAATGTTCAGGGCTTCCTGCAGGGCCAGCCCAGAGCGGAAGAGCCAGGTTTGGTTAGGAATGTCAGTACTTCCCAAACTCCAAAAGCCCCCTTCTCTTCTCCACCAAGAGGCACAGAGGCATGGAGCCCTGAAGCCCGTTCTAGCTTGAACCGAATTCTGTAGGGAGGGAGCAGGGCGTTCCTGGGGCTGGAGGGCACGGGGGTGACCGGGGCAGATGGCGTGAGCCTGTGCACACACCTGGGCAGAAGTTCGAGGCAGGGGCTTACTCCGCCTTGGAGTTGAAACCCTGGGGAGTGTGTCTCGTGTAAACCCCACTGAAGGGGAGGGCAGCCCAAAGCAGGAGGCTGGCTCTCTCAGGAACCCTCCAGCCAAAGGGACATGTGTCTGTCTCTCTGCAGGGGGAAGATGGAGGAGCCGGGGCTTTGACCAATGTCCGCAGGAGGCAGGAGGCGGGAGGCCCGACCTCGGCTTGGTGGCATGGTCGCAGCAGGCATAAGAGCCCAGAGCTGTCATTGTCTCACCACAAGGCCACTGGCCTCTGCCCCTTGTCAGCCTCCGCCGAATCCCTGTGGAGCTCAGAAATAGGTTTCTCAGCCCGCGCCAGGGCTGGCTTATTTCTCTCTGGCCCAGAGACGCCCCACCCGTGGAGTCGTGGCTGTGAGATGCGCCAGCTGTCAGGCATCTCGCCTCCCCCTGCCTGCCTGTCCCTGCACCGCTCGGCCACTCCGTGCCTGGTCTGAGGGTCTCAGTCAGGGTCCTCCTCCTCTGCCCACATGTGGCTGGGCGCTGGGTGTGGCTTCCCTCTCTAAGCTCTGGAGATCCTGAAGCCTCCAAAGGAGGCAGGCCCTGGGGGCCGGCCTTGTGGCCTGATGGTTAAGGAAGCCGTACCCACTTAGCTGGCTGGTTCAAGTTCAGCCCCAGCTGCTTAAAAAATATGCTGGTATGGACCAGCAAGTGCTGTGGGGGTCAAGGCACTGGACCCCACATGGCTGACTATGCAGTTCGAGTCCCAGACCCAGTGACTTGAAAAACACGACGGATCTGTGTACGTGCGTGCCCAACATCCTAGGGGAGAATGGAGGGGAAGGGGTTGCAGTGTGGCCATCCCGCCTAGGGGGTGATTTCTCGCTTTCTCTCTCTCTCTGTCTCTCTCTGACTCTGTGTGTGTGTGTGTGTGTGTGTGTGTGTGTGTGCACTTGCACCCTATTATAAAACATTAAAACAACAAAACATAAAAAGAAGCTTGGTATGGCCAGACACTGAGCCTAGGAGTTGTACCGAGTCACTTAGCTGAACTGGGAGTTTGTCTCTTCGGCGGGCAGTGAGAATTATTAAAGTCCTTTAAGTGAGGGGAAGACGTGGTCCGGGTTATTTGAGAACGATCCTTCCAGGAGATGTTTTGTTGTGAGTGGTGTCTGGAGAGCAGCCCCTACGACAGCCCTCTGCACTTCTTCCCAGACAAACACAAAAGCTGCAGCACGGTTCGGAAAATCAAAACCGACAGACAATCAATTACTAGAATCTGAAAGGCAAAACAGTGGCTTGCCCGTGCTCCACCTAGGAAACAAAGCAGTCCGCTCACGGAGAGGGAGAGAGGCACTTAATTCTCTTGCCACGCAGAGCCCTCGGATTTCAGAGCTGGGCCACGGCACAGCTGGCCCCTCGCTGCAGATGTGCTTCCCTGCGAGGGGCCCAGAGCGGTGTCCTCACCGCTGTCCTCCCATCGCCCTTTCTCCAGCAAAGTGAGGCTGTGACCCCAAATAACAGAAGACAAAACAGGGGAGCCCGAGGCCGGCTCTAACCACCCTGAGAGGTGCCCGGTGGCCTCGCGGGAGGTGGGGCAGAGATGGAAGGAGAGCCCCGTGGTGATGTGCTGCGGGTCTCAGTGCACCTCCAAGCCATTGCCCCGGGAGGGCAGAGACCAGGCAATGGGAACCGGAGAGGAATCCCGTCTTCCCGTGTCTGGAGCAAGAAGCTAGAAAAAGAGCAACAAATTAAACCCAAGTAGAGTAGAACAAAGGCAGTGAATATAACACCAAAAACTCATGAATTAGGGACCAGCAGATGGCATAATGGTTATGACACTGGACTTCCACATGGTCAACTGTGGTTCTAGTCCCAGACCCAAAGGCTTAAAACTCACTCCAGGCGTGTGTGTGTGTGTGTGTGTGTGTGTGTGTGTGCGCGCGCGCCCAAAATCCCGAGAGGGAAGTGGAGAAGGGACTGCGGCATGGCTAACCCCCCTGGGGGGTGATTTCTCACTTTCTGTCTCTCTGGCAAGCACGCATGCCCTATAGCAAAACTCTCTACCAAAAAATAAATAAATAAAATAAATAAATAAACTAATGAAATAAGTGAACAAATGGGCCAGCCCACAGCCTGGTGGTTAAGGCAGCTGGATCCCACGTGACCAGCAGCATAGTTCAAGTCCTAGACCTGGTGGCTTGTAAGACCGCGCTGGGCCATGTGTGTATGTGTGCCCAGAAATCCCCAAAGGAGGGAAAAATGGAGAAGGGACTGCGGTGTGACCACGCCCCACCGGGAGGGAGCTTCCTCCCTCTGCTGGTCTCTCTCTGTCTCTCTCTGATGCGTACACACACTCACTGATAATTTAAACAAATACATAAATTTCTTAGCAAGTAAGGAATAGAAAAAAATTTTGTAATAATCTGCTAAGTGGTATCTATACCACTGTATATTTCGTGGTGAAATACTGAAAGCTTTCCTCTGAGACTGGGACTAAATCAAAAAAGCCTGTGATCACTCTTTCTGTTCGACATTGTGTTTGGACTTAGCAGTGAGTGGCAGGGGCTAGCAGGAAGAAAGAACAAAAGAGGAATGAAAGGCCTCAGCTCTGGAGAGAGAAATAAAGCCGCTGTGCCTAGACAACGTGATTATGTACACAGAGTTTTTTACACGTAAAAATGAACCCTTGGAATCGATAAAATTTAGCAAGGTTTCCTGATGCTCTGTTTATATACAAAACCAACACTGTTTATATACCCCAAAATACACAGAAATCAATCATTTCTACTAACCAGCTGCATGCAATTAGAAAGGGAAATTCTAAATAAGACCATTTACAGTAACATCAAAAAAGCAACAAATGTCAGGCCAGCCAGTGGCTCTTGGTGAAGGTGACTGGATCCCCCATAGCCAGCTGAGTGGTACGGGTCCCAGACCCGGTAGCTTTGAAAATGTGCTGGGCATGTGTGCATGCATGCCCCAAATTCCAAGAGAATGGAGGAAGGGATTGTGGCATACTCGCTCCTTCTGGGGATCTCCCCCCAGCCCCACCCGCTGCCCTCCCTCACCTCTTCGCCCTCTCCCCTACCCCATCTCTGCCCAGCAAGATCTTGCCCTGCGGCAAAGAAACAAAAAGCGACAAATATCTAGACTAAATATAATGAAAGGTGTATAGGACGACGCGGGCCAGGGAGTGGCACGGTCACATCCCAGGCCCTCCTTGAGTGTGCCAGGGGCATGAGAATGTCCATGATCCTGGCCAGCCAAGACCGCAGGCAGATGGAGACATGGGGACCCTGTTGGCGTGAGGGAGCTGCCTCTCCAGTGGAAGAAATGGATGGGTCAGCTAAAAAGTAAGACTACAGACTCCATCACTAAACAACTTCAAGAAGACTTCAATACGGGGAGAGGGAGCTGCCGCATTCACGCAGACGGGGGAGGAGTCACGGCGCTGCTCTTCAATGGCCAGACGCTGGGAATGGCGCAGGCGCCCTGCGACCACAGAAGGCACGCGGTCCCACACGCTCTGCTCACACAACTGCTACGCACGTTCAGGAGCGTGCTGCACGCACGGCGCGGGTGAACTCCAACAAGAGCACGTGGAGCCGAAGAAGCTGAACACAGCAGAATCTGTGTCACGCATTCATACGTGGTATGAATTCATTCATGCGGTTTCGCTTACAAAGCGGTCAAAGGCAGGACAAACCGACCTTGGGTGGAGGAAGTTAGCATCGTGTTGTCGCAGGGCCCCGAGAGGATGCGGGGTGGTGTGCTCGCGGGTCAGACACGGTTCTGAATAGTATTGGGGGGGGGCATGCCTTCTTGCGAGAGAGAGAGAGAGAGAGAGAGAGAGAGAGAGAGAGAGAGAGAGAAAGGGAAAGTGAGAAATCACCCCTGCGGGGGGGACGGCCACGCCACAATCCCTTCTCCTCCATTCTCCTTTCGGGATTTGGGTCATATGAGCACACACGCCTGGCGTGATTTTCTCTCTTCCAGGTTAGGAGTCAAACCACGCAGTTGACCACATGGGACCTAAAACCTTAACCACCACGCCAATGGCTGGCCCAGTTTTGTTTTGTTTTGTTTTTTGTTTTGTTTTCTCTTAAAGTGTACTTACTCAGGCCAGGCCGCAGCGTGGTGGTGAAGGTGGCTGGAGTCGGAAGGAAGGAAGGAAGGAAGGAAGGAAGGGAGGGAGGGAGGGAGGGAGGGAGGAAGGAAACCATCACATCTCAGCAGGTTGCCCCCGACTCACATCAGGACTCACATTTGCCACTCCACCCAATCAGCTTGTCAGCTGTGCCTCCCCCGGCTGTCCCACTTCTGTCCGAGGTCCTGGAGCAGCGTTTCTCGAGCTACATCCTTAACTGCACCATTCCCGTGTTGTCTTTGCCACATTTGATGACACAGAAAACAGTAACGACTCTCACTGTATTCCAGCACTTGCCAATAATCGACCACCCCTTTCAGAGCTGGGAGCACCATGCCAGGAGAATGGCTGAGCTGAGCGAACAGTTAGTGTGTTTTTGCCGGTAGAAGCAGCACCCTGAGGGGCAGGCAGTACTGTCTCCACTGCCGAGAAACTCGCATAACACTTTTCTGCACTTTGAAGCTCAGAATCTACTCAGGCTTTTTAATTGGTAAAGAGTAATACACTATGCAAATGGAAGATGTTTTCCATCCTCCGGCTCCTCTCCCGTGCCATCTTTAATCTGGAAGCTGTTAAACGGTCTCAGTTAACTATGCATTAACATTTGGAATAATCGGTGAACTCACAGCTATGTAAAAATGCAGAGAACAGTTTTAGGGAATACACCCAATTATGCACAGTAGTTATTTCTGAGTTATAGATTTTTTTAAGAGGTTTTTGCTATAGGGCATGTGCACAGAAAGTCAGAGAGAGACAGAGATAGAAAGCAAGAAATCAGCCCCCCGGGGGGATGGCCACGCCGCAATCCCTTCTCCTCCATTCTCCTCTCAGGATCTTGGGCACGCACGCACACGCGCCCGGCGTGAGTTTAAGCCACCGGGTTCGGCACTCAAACCGTGGTTAGCTACATGGGAGTCCAGCGACATAGCCATTACGCCAACTGCTGGTCCCTAGATTTGTTTTGTTTTTGTGTTAAATTTTCTCTAATGAATAGATGCCACCTTTTAAATCACAGAACAACTTTACGGGCCAGCCTGTGGCCTGGTGGCTAAGGGAGCTGGATCCCACAGGGCCAACTGCTCGGTTAGAGTCCTGGAACCAGCAGCTCGAAAACCATGCCAGATGCCTGTGCGCGTGTGCCCCAAATCCTGACAAAGCAGAGAAACAGAGAAGGGATTGTGGCATGACCGTGCACCACGGAAGTGCTTTCTTCTTACTCTAGCTCTGTCTCTCTGGTGAGCACATGCACCATTGGTTAAAATAAATTAGGATGGGCCAGCAGGTGGCATGGTGATTAAGGCGCTGGACTCCCACGTGGCCAACCATGGTTTGAGTCCTGGACCTGATGGCTTGCTTTCTCACTTTCTCTCTATTTCTCTGTCCCTTTCTCTTCATTTGCCCTATAGCAAATTAAATAATAATAATAATAAATTAAATTAAATAAATCTTTTAAAAATTAATCAGGCAACCATGTTTAGCATAGATCAATTTTTTCTATACTCTTATAATTACAAGTATGTTAAAATATGCACAAAGGCACTTGGAAAAGTTCATGAAAAAATGGAATTAAAGTAGGAGTTTATTTTGGTACAGAGAACATTTTGAAACCCACATAGATTTTTTGTAATATACATTTTTCATGAGTTTTTTGGAGATTCCTTTATATATAGTAAAACACTAGAAGAAATTATTCATAGTTTTTTTTTCCCCTGAAGGTAGGACAATGAATTTTTTCTTCTACTTTTTTGAATTTAAAAAATTTTCTCTATCAATTACTATATTAGTTAGGTATCTTGATTGTAAATAACAAAAATGGACTCCAATAATCTTAAGCAGAAAAAGATTTACTGTAAGAACATAATATAGTCCTAGCATCTTCAGTTTTTGTAATTAAAAAAATTTGTTTATTTATTTTAACATCTATTTATTTATCTGTTTATTTGTTGTGTTTTCAGGCCGCCAGGTCTAGGACTTGAGCGATGGTCAGCCATGTGGAAGTCCAGTGCCTCAACCAACCACCATGCCACCTGTTGGCTCCTGGACTTTGTTTTTATTTTGCTATGGGGTATACACACTCTCAGGGGTTAGAGAAAGAGGGAAATTGAGAAAGCACCTCTCCTTCCTCCTCTCCAGGAGACAGCCACGCCATAATGCCTTCTCTTCCATTCTTCTCTCAGGATTTGGGCATGGATGCACATGCACCCAGCATGTTTTTCAAGCCACTAGGTCGGGACTCAAACCAGGCAGTTGGCCATGTGGGATCCAGTCGCCTTTATCACCACACCACTGGCTGGCCCTCTCCAACATCTTTTGGAACACTGGGAGCTGAGGAAGGGCTAGCAGGAGCAAGCCCAGCCGTGGTCCAACCACAGGCCTAGCTTGGTTAGAAGATCCCCGCTGGCCTGCCACCTGGGTACTCACAGCTGTGGCCACTGCTGGGTTCCTGGTGCCCTCAGTACCATTGCCAACACGCCCTCTTACCATCCCCATGTCTCTGCGTCACTCTCACAAGGTCTGGATTTCTGGGCAGGATCATCTGATTTGTCACATCCACCTCGGGCCCACACTCCAGCTACCTAAGGACAGGTACGGTAGTCCGGTTCTTGCCTGGGCTTCCCCCAAAGTCATGCTGTGGGGACGCTCCCAAACAGGCAGGGTGTTCTGAGTGTCACTACAAGTAGATGTCATTATTGTTGTCGTTTATTATTCTTTCTTTAATCACGATAGAGCACATGCGTGCACGTGAAAGACAGGCAGAGCACTCTGCGCGGGGTCTGGTCCCGCTGCGCTCCCCTTCCTCCAGCTCTCCAGCCCGGTGGACCGGAGCTCCCATGGCCCTGTACACATGCTTTGGACAGGGCCTCGGAGCTGCCTTCTCTTGAGCAGCGCGTCACTGCTGTGCTCGGAGCTGGCCCTCATTTTGTTTTGCAATGTCTTAAGTCAGGCTGCAGAGCTGGACTTGTGAAGACACTAATTACCATGGGTAGGCAGTGCCTTTACAGTGGGGAGAAAGTGTCTTTTAGTATAAAATAGGCACTGTCAACCGACATGGATCAGAGTGACTTACCGCACACAGGACAGGCTAAGAACAGTTACTGTGCCAAGTTACAAGCCAAGGGAGACCCCCTCCTCCCTGATCCCGTTCCCGCCCCCTCCAGCAGGCGTGCCCTGGCAAATGCAACAGGACAGCAATGAGCATCTTTCCCAGGAGAGGTGCCCCCCCTCCCCGTCACTGCTTTCTTTCTTACAGGAGTTTTACCAGTGGGGGCAACCCAGACTGCTTGAGCACTGGGCAGGAGGAATCCAGAGGTCCCGGCGTTCGTTACTGAGAGGCTGATTTTCCAGGAGGAGTGTCCGAGTGCACAGTTGGGGTCAGTGGTGCGGAGGTGAGTCGCGATCCCCACGTCTGGGCCTGGTCGGGAGGACGGATGTGCTGCGCATCCCGCTGAGGAGCACAGGTAGTGAGGGGAGGCTGATTTCGGTTTGGGCATGCTGAGTCTAGAACACGTATCACTTATTCCGAGACCTGTTTGGGGATTTTAGACTTTAGGGATTTGAGCTTTGGGGATTTGAACATTTAGGATTACGGCGTTCACAACTGTGCCTTCCAGGATTACGGTCAGCACTGCCCCCGTCGAAGGCCGTGGTCTCTGTTACACCCACAGCAGCATGTCCTTCGATGGCTTGCCCCACTGTAATTAAATCGATAATTGCATAATGAGTGTAGAATATCACTCGCTGTTGCAAGCTCCGCAGGCCCTGGTCCGGGTCTAACCACTTCACCGCTCTAGCCCAGCATCCGGCATAGAACCAGGTGCAGAGCAGGTAATCAGAGGGCCAAAGAACCCCCCCCCCACCACCACCACCACCAAAGCCATGAAGCAGGTGTTTGGACACGTGGTGGGAAACGGAGGGAAGGCTCTGGGCCGAAGCTCTAGGTTCGGGAGAGTTCTGTATACGGACTGCACCTGAATCCAAGCCCCGGGTGAGACGGCCCAAGGGAGTTGAGCAAGTCCAAGGACTTCAGCCAGACCCTGGGATGCGCCGACATCCAGAGGGCCGGGCAGGGAACAGTGGCGCAGCAGGAAAGCACAGTTATCTGGGGCTGGCCCACACAGGCAGGTTCTGGGCTCGAATGCCGCGGGAGGCTGCCTTTACACGTCGGTGCATGGCTGCGACAAGGTGAGCTAGAGAGGCAGGCAGAGAACCAGGAGAGAGCGCTTCAAGAATGGAAGAGTCAGCGGAGGCCAGTGCTGCCAAGTCTCGTGAGATGAGAGGCTGAACGCCGGTGATTACGAGGTGCTCGCGGCCAGGCCCTCTCCTGACAGCCCTCTGTGCAGACCTGCATCATTCTCACAGCAGCCTGTGACACCGGTGTCACCGTCATCGTCAGAGGGAGCACTCAGCTAGCAAGTGGTAGGGCCGCACCTTCGTTTACTTTTTCTCATTCTTTCTTCTTCATTGTCAGAAGGCACATGCCCTCTCCAGAGAGAGACAGAGACTGGGGCGAGGAAGAGTGGAAGAAAATACCCTGCAGTGGGGAGTGGCCAAGGCACCGTCCCTTCTCCATTTCTCCATCCTGTCAGGATTTGGGGCACTCGTGCACATATGCCTGACGTGTTTTTCAAGCCACCAGGCTGAGACCCAGACCCCGCGGCTGGCTCTGTGGGATCCGGCTCCCTTAACCACTAGGCTGCAGGGCATCTTGGCTGCATTTTTAAAGTTTCTTTCTCTCATGAACACACGAGACACACTCTTACAGGGTCCCTCATGGCTGCTCCCCCAAGTCTTCCGGCCACCCAGGAGTGTGAGCACGCACCCACGCACCTCGGCTCTGGGTCCCCAAGCCTGTGCTCTTAACTGTGACAGATGCTGCCTCAGCAAAGTGGTCACGGCCAGGTCATCCGCTCTGGCGAGAGCGACCATGGTGATGCCACATTGGAACGGCCAACAGAGCGAGATGCAGGCTGCAGTCAAGGCCAGAAGTCTGAGACCAAGCAGGGACCTCTGAAAAAGGGCTGGCCTCAATTTCCCTTTCTGTTGAGTGGGAAAAAAAGAAAAAACTTACCCCAAAATGTAAATCAATAAGGGCTGAGTCAAAAGTAAAGTGTCTAAGTGGTTTGGGATGCACGGCCAGCAGGTGGCGTGGTAGTTAAGGAGCTGGACTCCCACATGACTTGATTCGCTGCTCAAGTCCCAGACCTGGCAGCTGCTTTCTCTGTCTCTCTCTGGTGAGCTCATATGCCTTATAGAAAATTCAAAAGTAATAAATAAAATCATTAAAAAAGAGATATGCTGAAGAAGTTTATCTTTTCCTTTTCACTTACACATGATGCTAAGTGCACTTAGGGCTTACTGAGATCGTGAAGTAAACGCAGCGTTAGAGGTGCATAGGTTATATGCACGCCATTTTGTATCAGGGACTTTGGGCGTCCATGGATTTTGGTATCGCCTGTGGGTACCAAGGTTTCTTTATTTTCCTGTGTGTATGTGGTCTGCCTCTTCTACCAGATTGTAAGATCCACGGGTGCGAGGGTTTGTCCTGTTCTCTGAGGAATACTCGCCACCTAGAACAGCAAGCCCAGACAGGGTGCTTGCGGGAAGTCTGATGAGTGAATAAAATGCTGCTCCTTGGCACAGATAGATGGGAGGCTGAAAGGAGCAGGTGTTTCTAAGTGCCCGAGGAAGGTGACCAGCAGGGAGGTTGCAGGTAAGTGAGATGATTAAGGAAAAGAGAATGGCAATTCTAAGGGCCCAGCCGAGGAGGAAGTGCAAAATTGTAAGGGCAGGAAGGACTGAACAGAGGCTGCTTAGTGTGTGGCTGAGAAGGTGGTTTCTGCACTAGACCGCACACTCCCTGTGCGGTCTCAGTGACCTCATCAGTAAAATGAAGCTGAAAACCACAGTACCTTCCGCCTAAGGTTGTGCTGGGGTTACATGAAATAACAGCCCTAAAGAGCCTGGCCTGGAGTAGAGCACTCCGTCAGTGTTCATCGCTCTGATCGATTTAAGATTGGGAAAAGAATACAAAATGTCGCAATGTGAAAAGGCACTCCAGGGTCCAGCTGTGTTGCGGGGGTCACCTGGGAGGCCTGTCACAAAACATACCGGGCTCCCTAACGCACCCCTATGTCCTAGCTAAGGGAGAAGCTGGAGCAGGATTGCCACCACCGGGAAGACCCTGCCAACCCAAAACAAAACACAAAGAGATGATCTCACTCTCTTTCTCCTCCAACACTTAAAAGAATTTTAAAATTTGTTGCTAAGTCTTGGTCCAAAATGTCTATTCCCAGGAAGTCTATTCTTTGGTTTAAACCTGATATTGTGGCTTTAAGCCTAACCAGTCACTCACGCAAACATACATCTGCCTTGCCATCCCAGTAGAAGCTTCTTCTCCTTTCTGATGACTCTCGTGAGAACTCGCGCAGCGCCTAGCACAATGCGAGTCCTTAAACATCTGTTGATGGTCCCTGCACTTCTCCACAACTGTGCTGCCTAGCTACTAAAATCTCCATCTGGAGTGGGACAGGAGAATGTCTCTGACCTTCCTAGAGGAGAATGTGCTAGGCAGAAACACAGAGCCCTGCAGGCTCTGAATCATCTCTAAGCCTTGTATAATGAACGTAACCCAATAGGAGAGGTGAGGGTTTAGTCTACCAGATCCCGCTCAAGTGCCATCTGCATCCAAGGGCGTCCAGAGGCCAACAAAAAAAGTATACTGCGGCTTCGGCTCCTTTAAGAGGCGTGGCCTCGGTGCAGTCTTCGCGAGAGTGATTGGCTGAAGTGGCCGTCGGGCGCGCGGGGCGGGACTCGGTTGCCTGGGAGCGGCGCTGGGGGCCCGTGGGCACTGCGGCGGCTGCGCGGACGAGCGAAGTGCTTGCTGGGGTCGCCGCCGCCGGGGGCTTTGGGGAGAGCCTCTCGGGCCTTGCAGTTCCCAGCGGGGAGGCGCCGCCGCCATTGCCGCCTCGCTCGGTGAGCGCGTTCCCGCTCGCCGAGCAGGGCCTCCGCTGGCCGCCGGCGCCATGGGCCAGTGCGGCATCACCTCCTCCAAGACCGTGCTGGTCTTCCTCAACCTCATTTTCTGGGTAAGCGGGGCCGGCGGGCGGGGAAGGGCGAGGGGCGGGCAGCGCCGCCTGGGCCAGGCCTCGGCTGCAGCGCCCTCGAAGTCCGGCGGGGCCCGGGGCCGGGCCGGGCGCTCCGGGGCCCTTGCGGCTGAGGTTTCGGCCCCGGAGGCAGCTCCGCCTGGTCCAGGATGGGACGAGGGACCAAGGCCCGGGGCGAGGAGGGCGGTGAGGGGAAGCCCTCGGGGCTTCCCGCATCCCCTACCCGGCGGCCTCTGCGCTCGGGCCCGACGCCCGGGCCTGCTGGCTCGGCGCCAGGGGCTCCGTCCCGAGGCTGGGTTGAGGCCCCCTGGAGCAGCCTGCTGGGCAGAGGGCTCTCATTGCAGATTCTTTCCGGCTCGAAACAGGATACTCTCCGGAGAGTCGGGCTCCGCTCGCTTTGTCCGGGCCCCCGCGGATCCGGGGACTGTACCGAGCCATGCGAGCCGAAGGTGCAGATGTGCAGGGTCGCTGCTGACTCCGGGGGCGAGAAGTTTTTACTGAGAGCCCTTTGTATTTACTGAACGGTTTCGACTTGAGAAGCCAGATAATCCTTAGGCCAAGGAAATCGTCTGTTTGTTTTGGTAGTGGGGGTGGGTAGCCTGGGGTTACAAATTTTGGTTAAGCGTGATTCAGGTGTCCCATGATTTTGAAACAGCGAGTTCTCTTTCAGTAAAAGGTGGCTTAGGAATTTTTTTTTTTTTTTTGGACCTGCCCCCAGAGAAAGAAGTGTTTATAAACAACCCATCTTAATTCAGGTCCTTGTCTCACCAGGGACTTCCTTAATAACCTATGTTGTTCCTGTCAGTCTCTCTACCCTCTAATCTATCTGGACCTTGCACTGGGATAAATCTTTATATAATCATTTTATATTGCATCACTTTATTTTAAGCAAAAACAAAAACCAAAAAAGCCTCAGCAGTAGAATAAGGTTCAGCCTCCTTCACTTGGTATTGCAACCAAAGGCTGGTCCCAAATCATTTCTTCCTTGCAACTTACTTTCTTCTTCTTTTTTAAATAATTATTTAATTTTATTTATTACTTTTTAAACTTGGTATAGGGCACGTGTGCTCACCAGAGAGAGAGAGAGAAAGCAAACTGCCAGGTCTGGGACTTAAAGAGCTGTTGGCCATGTGGGAGTACAGCGACTTAAACCACCACACCATATCCTGACTGACAACTTAATTTCTTTTTAAAAATTTTTATTTATTATTATTATTTTAATTTGCTGTAGGTCTCGTGTGCTCACCAGAGAGAGCGAGCGAGCACATGTGAGCGAGCCACCAGGTCCAGAACTCAAACTGTGGTCGGCCATGTGGGAGTCCAGTGCCTTAACCACCATGCCACCTGCTAATCCCACAACTTAATTTCTGAAACGTTTCTTTGCCCTAGATAGACCTCTCTGTGCACAGTCCCCAGATCACTCCTTGAACATTCCCTGCTCTTGTACATCCCCCTTTGAGTCCTCACTGGTCCCCATTCAGCTCCTGCCTCCCACACATATGCCTATTCTGAAAAGAATCCTTTCCTTGTCATGTCCCTCCCCCCTACAAAGGATGAAACTTCATCCAGGGTGCTTTAGCATCAAAGGAAATATTGTGTGGCCATAGAGTCTTTTTGGTGTATGCGGTTCTGACCTGGGACAGTGCCTGCTCAAAGCCTTGGGTGACATTGGGATATCGATGATTTCTTTTCCACTTACACAGTGTGTCTTACACTTTGAATTACAGGCCTTTTTAAAAAGAAATGTTCTTGGGTCCCCAAATGAGAAACACTTTGTTAGATAATAAGATAATTAGGAGACAGAGACTTGGCTTCATTCACCTTACAGTTCTTTATTTTTATTATTTTTATTTTTTTTATTATTTTTTTTTTTTTGGGAGAGGTTTTTCGCTATAGGGCGCATGCGCTCGCCAGACAGACAGAGAGAGACATAGAGACAGAAAGCGAGAAATCACCCCCCAGGGGGGATGGTTCCCTTCTCCTCCATTCTCTTCTCGGGATCTTGGGCACACACGCACACGCGCCCGGCGTGAGTTGTAAGCCACCGGGTCCGAGACGCGAACCGCGGTCGACTACGTGGGAGTCCAGCGACATAGCCATTACGCTAACTGCTGGTTCCCTTACAGTTCTTTATTTTACACGGACATCATTGTTTGGTTTTGAAGAATAAATAGTAGATGGATTCTAGGCTGTTCAAGCTCAGGGAGTGGAGTGAAGTAACAAAACTTCAGAAATACAAGGAAACAGTGTCTTTAAATGGTCACATTTTTATTTAAAATACCAGTTAATTCTAAGCGATTGCCTGTGAGCCTTTGGAAACGGTGGAAGTATGGTACTGTTACGCCAGTGCAGAAGGTTACGTTGAGCTTCGGTTGTGCTTTTCATAGTGCTAAGACCAAAGTCAGGCTAGTTAGTAAAATTACGCTTCATCTGGGTTAGTAGGATGGTGAAGCTTTTGTGAGCAGTGATAAGGAATTTAAGCAGATAAGCAGGGGAAGACAACTGGGGAGGGCACCCACCCTCACCAATGAGGAAGCAGCAGTAGGTGTGTTGCCCTGGGGATTATTAGTGTCCGGACAGACTACTGGAATCTGATGACCGTGGGCACTAGAACTCCCATCCATCCGGGAGCAGAGAGCTTACTGCTCGCCCGCATGCAGTGCTGAGCACTTCACGGGGAGCAGCCTCACAGTAGCCCCCTCTGGCAGGAATATTGTTACATTTATTTTATGCATGAGAACATCATGGTTTACTGAGTTAAGTATCACACCCAAGGTGTGGTAAGCTACTTCAAACTTGGGTGTCTCATACTCCAGAGCCTGTGTTAGAGCAAGATGTCATTTCAAAAGGGAAAGGAACAGGGCCTATGTTCCAGTCGCTCTCTCTCAGAGTTTAACCTACTGTTAAGCTGTTTAGAAACAGTACCAGCATTTAAACTATATTATCTAATTGGTCTTTTTTTAAAAATGAAGTCATTGTGAGGAAGTATTTTTTTTAAAAAAAGAATTATTTTATTTAACTTTATCCATTTATTTATTTATTTTAATTTGACCAGAGAAGGACAGAGAGAGGAAGCGAGAAAGCAAGCCACCAGATCCCGGACTCAAACCAGGGTTAGCCATGTGGAAGTCCAGCACCCCCAACCACCACGTCATCTGCCGGCCAGTGAGGAAGTACTTTTAAAAAATGTTACACAGGTTCTTCCTGGGAATAGGTAATACATTCTTGACATTAAGCTTATTGTTAAAGAGCTGCTCCTCCTTCCTTTTAATGCCTGGAGATGTGTAAGTGGAAGAGTAAACATTCCCCACCTAACACACCATTCCCTCCCCCAGTGATTTCTCACTTCCTCTGTCTGTCTCCCTCTCCCTCCCTCCCTCTCTTCCCCTCCCCTCAGTGAGAGCCCAGGGCCTAAGGCAAAAACCTCTTTAAAAAAAAAAAAAAAGTTTTATCTAGGTTCCCTTGGGCTGCTCTAGTAAATAGACTTAACTCTGCTGTGCCAGCTCTTCAGTACCAGCTGATAATTTAGGCTGATTGTTGGTAGGTGTTGAAGTGTAATTGTTTTTGGCAAGCTCTTATCTATCTTGTATCTTACTCTCTATTTAGCTACTCCTTATGTCTTAATATCCTGGTGCACTTGGGAGTTTGTTCAGTGAGCGGTGATGCAGAAGTGGACGCTACCTGAAGGCTTGTACTGATCAGACAGCCAGATTGTTGATTTCGTGTAGACAGATGGAGACAACTGTAAGGATGTTACTGCGGGAAGGCACGAATTAAAATGGAAAACTAGTGTTTCTAAAATCCTGAAGGTTGTTCAGTTCCTCACCAAATTCCGGAATGTTAGGACTGTAGCTTGGAATGTCATTTTTGACAAGTGAATGGATGTACAACTTGGATCTGTTTTCATGGACTGGTGTAGCTTTTTTTTTTTTTTTAATTATTTATTTATTTATTTCATTTATTTATTTTTTAATTTGACCAGAGAGAGACACACAGAGAGAAAGAGAGCAAGTGAGAAAGTAAGCCACCAGGTCCAGGACTCGAACCACAGTTGGCCATGTGGGAGTGTCCAGCACCTTAACCTCCACGCCACCTGCTGGTCCCAGGACTGGTGTAGCATTTAAGTATATTAGTGTTAGGTCCATGATGATTTATCGAAGAAGGTTAGGAATATTTGAGGCAAATGACTTAAGTTTTGACAGCTATTTTAATAAATTGTCATTAGCCTATTCCATAAACTGCGCCCTTGTGTCAAAGGCAGACAGGATTCTTAATTTGGTAGATTATTGGATGTGACCCAGGAGGCCTCATCTAAAACAAGTTTAAATCAGTACTTTTTAATATCAGGTTTTTACTCTGGTAAGTTAATTAAGTACTTAATCAAGTTCTATGTTATACACATTACCTTTACTTTTTCTATCCTATTAGCAAAATGAATGGACTAATGTTTATTTTGCTCACATGTCTTAGACATTACAAGAGCTATAAGAGAATGCTTTGTCCATGCTTATAGAATTTATATTCTTGGAAACCAGCAGTTAGCGTAATGGCTATGTCGCTGGACTCCCACGTAGTCGACTACTGCGGTTCGCGTCCCGGACCCGGTGGCTTAAACCTCACGCTGGGCACGTGTGCGTGTGTGCCCAAGATCCCGAGAGAATGGAGGAGAAGGGATTGCGGCGTGACCATCCCCCCTGGGGGGTGATTTCTCGCTTTCTGTCTCTATGTCTCTCTCTGTCTGGCGAGGGCACATTCCCTATAGCGAAAACCTCTCCAAAAAAAAATTTATAATCTTGCATATCTGCTTAGGCTGTTGTTTTTCATCTGTTATGAGAGAGGATAGTAGCACTAGGACGCCTATAGAGTACGGAAGTACCGAGTCTTAAACCTTTCTCTTTTTTTTTAGAATTATTTTATTTAACTTTATTAGTTTATTTTAATTTGACCAGAGAAGGACAGAGAGAGAGAAAGCAAGACACCCGGTCTGGGACTCTAACCACAATTGGCCATGTGGGAGTCCAGCACCCTTAACCACCATGCCACCTTCCAGCCCCGAGTTTTACACCTTTTAAACAAACACCTTTTAAACAAACTTTGGAGTGTGGCACCTTCATTATTCGTCATTTACTCTGTGAAATAACCTATGTGTTCAGATTGTATTTGAAAGCCATATATGACCTTTTAAATTTATCATGCTGAGGCCAGCAGGTGGCGTAGTGGTTTAGGCGTTGGACTCTCTCACATGGCTGTGATTTGAGTCCTGGACCCGGCAGCTTGTTTTCTCAATCTCTCTCTCTCTCTCGCTCTCTCTTTCTCTCTCTGGTGAGTGCACGTGCCCTATAGCAAGCTAAAAAACGATAGGGACCAGCAGGTGGCATAATGGTTATGTCACTGGACTCCCATGTAGTCAACCGCAGTTTGAGTCCTGGGCCTGGCGGCCTAAAACCCACGCCAGGGCACCCTGTACACGTGTGCTCAAAATCCCAAGAGATGACTGGAGAACGAATTGCCGCATGGCCATCTTGGGGGGAGGGGTGATTTCTCACTTTCTGTCTCTCTGGTGAGCACACATGCCCTATAACAAAAATCTCTCTCTTACCAAAAATAGATAAATAAAAGTTAAATAATTCTTTTAAAAAAATTTTTAAATAAAAACTTATAATGAGGTTATTTCAAGTGTTTTTTCCCTCGTGTCATAATCTTCTTGTATACTTTGTGTTTTCTAGTACATCTTACACCCTTGAAAATATACTTCTGAGCTAGAACTTTTTTTTTAGTTTTTGCTATAGGGTGAGTGCGAGAGAGAGAGCGAGAGCGAGAGAGAGAGAGAGAGAGAGAACGAAAGAGAAAGTGAGGAATCACTCGTAAGGGGGATGCCATGCTGCAGTCCTTTCTCCTTCCTTCTCTTGGAATTTTGGACACATATGCATATGCCCCCAGTGTGGTTTTTCCCAAGCCTCCAGGCCCTGAATTGGAACCTGAAGTCAGCCTTGTGGGATCCAGGGTCTTCACCACCACACCACCTACTGGCCTTGAGCTGGAACTTTCATCTGGCATCCCGGAGTTTGTTTCTCTGCTGCCCTTATTTCTCCTCTTATGAGTGAGTATGCTGACAAAGAAAAGGATATGTCCTTGAGACTTTTGGCCGTTTTTCAGTTCACTGTAAGAAGACCTGACCTTATCCCTAAGTAAGTCATGATACGTAACAGAATATATTTCGTCTTTTGTCTTTGGCATTTAAGGGAATGTTTCCAGTCCGTCTTAGTCATCTGTCCACTGAGCAAGTGCCTGGTGGCCCTGAGTAATCATTTAGAAGTTGGAATCAGAAGAGTTCTTTTTAGTTGAAGTTTAAGGAATAGGTTATTTATTAGCTTTTTGGGATATTTCTCATGCTTTGAGATATCACAGTGAATCTTACCACATACGATCTAATTTAGATTACGTTTTCCATTTTTGGAGAGAATTTATTTCTTTTAAAACTTTTTTATTTATCTTTAAATAAATTATTTTAAATTTTATTTATCTTTAAAAATTATTTTATTTATCTTTATTTATTTATTTATTTATTTATTTAAATTTGACCAGAGAGAGAGACACAGAGAGAAAGAAAGCTGCCAGGTTCGGGACTTGAACCACAGTCGGCCATATGGGAGTCCAGCACCCTTAAACACCACGCCACCTACTGGCCCCTATTTCATAATATTTTTAAGTCACATCAAACATGTATACCCTGAAGATCGATCATTCACTTAGTAAATGCTTGTTGAATAGATACTCTTTGCCTGTTTCTGAGAAACACAGAGAGAGTAAGAAGGCATAGTCTGCTGTTTGATGGCTAATGGATACTGGGGCCAGACTTCTCATGCAATTCAATTTCTAGGTGCACCTTATGGCCCAAACCATACTGTAAGTGATCTCAAGTCTTCCTTTAGAAATATTATCATCTCGGGACCAGCAGTTGGTGTAATGGCTATGTCGGACTCTGGTGTAGTTGACCATGGTTCAAGTCCCAGACCCGGTGGCTTAAACTCAGGCCAGGTGTGTGTGCGTGCATGCCTGCCCAAGATTCCGAGAGAAGAATGGTAGAGAAAGGATTGTGGCGTGGCCATCCCCCCAGGGGGTGATTTCTCGCTCTCTGTCTCTCTGTCTCTTTCTGGTGAGCACATACACACCCTATAGCAAAAAAAAGAAAAAAAAAAAAAAAAAAACTCAAAAAAAATAAAAAAGGAAATAGTATCATCTCTTGGGGCCAGTAGGTGGCTGGTGGTTAAAGGCACTGGACACCCACATGGCTGACTGCAGTTTGAGTCCTGGACCTGGTGGCTTGCTTTCTCACTCTCCTCTCCCCAACTCTGTCTCCCTCTGGTCAAATTAAAATAAATGAATAAAGAAAGAAAAAAACTTTATAAAAAGGAAATATTATCTCTCTTCCTTCTCTTCACTCGATTTCTTTTGATAGTTTGCTGGAGTTAGTAGATGAAAAAAATTATTTGCATTAATATTTTTGTTTTTAATCTACTAAGGGGTTGTATAGTAAACATTGACATAACTCCATTTTATTTTGTTGCTGCTACTGATAAAACTCTAACGTGGATAAATGCTAATACTGGGGCCAGCAGGTGTTGTGGGTAAGGTGCTAGACTCCTACATGTCCGACCGTAGTTCAAGTCCTGGACCTGCTGATTTACTTCCTTCCTTTCTTTCTCTCTGTCTCTCTATGGTCAAATTAAAAAATAATAGCAATAGATAAAACAGGATAAATCGTTCTTTAAAAAAAGAAATCAATGCTAATATAAAATATAAGCATCCCAGGGTCTTAAAGATTTGTTATTGTTGTAACTGATCTTTTTAGACTAGAGTAGCCTGTGGCAACAGGTGATCTCAAAGAAAATGCATGCTTAAATTTCTTCTAAGATGATCCCTAAAGCTTTGGAGTCTGAAAATAGCCCACTTCCATGTTGTTAAAATAATTTGCCTATGGCAAATGGGTTTGTCTCTAATTTCATTGCCATCTGAACTTTTGGGTCTTTCAGCTGGTAGGTGTAAATTGGATAAAATAGAATAATTTTGTTAAACTGGATTAACAGTGATTATAAGAAACCTAAATTCAGGAAAAGTGAAAATAGGATAGAATTGAGGAGCATGACCATTGGGCTATCATCAGAGTAATAGCAGTTTAAAAGGATCAAATATTGCTTTAAGAATATAGGGGGAGTGGGGCAGCAGGTGGCGTGGAGGGTAAGGCAGCTGGCTCCAAATGTGGTTGCCTGTGGAGTTCACTTAAGGAAGAGAAGGGATTGTGGCCAGATTATCGGCCCTAGGGGGTGCTTTCTCACCCTACCATACCAAAACAATAAAATAAAAAATACACACACACACACACACACACACAGAGGCAGTGACAGTGATGTTACAGTTGATGGCAAAAGTGGCTTATTGTTAAAACTTGACTCTGGGGCCAGCAGGTGGCATGGTGGTTAAGGTGCTGGGCTCCCACATGCTGACGATGGTTTGAGTTCCAGACCCAGTGGCTTGAAAAATCACTTTGGCATGTGTACATACTTCCCCAAAATCCTAAGAGGAGACTGGAGAAAATGGGATTATGGCGTGGCCATCCCTCCTGGGGAATAACTAACTCTCTCTCTCACTCTCTCTCTCTCTCTCACCTCCAGTGAGCCCATGAGCCCTATAACAAAAACCTTTAAAAAATTAAAAACAACTTTACACCCCAGTCCATGTAGGATTTTTATTAATTTGCCTCCTTGAAAGATGTTTATGGAAAATAAAAAAGATAATATGCACTGAAAGAATAAGAATGGAGTTCAATCAGGAACTATTTAAAGATGTGTCAAAGAGAGACCCAAGAAAAGTGAAAAATGGCAGAGATTGGCAGAGGTTACTGAAATATTTGGATTGAAGAGATGCCTATTTTATGTTGACCCTTATGGACAGATCTGGGATTCATTTCCAAGAGAATACCAAAGTCAGTTGTAAACATAACTAAAATATTTGTTTTTCCAATTATGTACACAGTTTATTTGCCTTTTTAAGAAGTCACTAAAAAATCTTTTTTTCTCTTTTTTTAGAGGCTTTTGCCTTGGGGCACATTTCCTCCTGGGGGAAACAGAGAGACAGACAGAGACAGTTAGGGGGAAAGTAAGAAATCTCCCCCCCGGGGGGGGGGGTGGCCACTAGATAATCCAATGTCCTCCATTCTCCTCCCAGGATCTTGGGCACATGTGTACATGCTGCACCCAGCATGAGTTTCAAGCCACCGGGGCCAGGACTCAAACCACCATCAGCCATGTGAGAGGCCAGCAATGTAACCACTGCCCCCATCTGCTGGCCCCGTAAGTCACTAAAAAGTTTTAAAATCAAGCTAACACTACTCATAATTCCACCACTAAAAAATTTTGCAGGGCTCTAAGACAAGGAAGACTACCTCTGGGGCCAGCAGGTGGTTTGACAGTTAAGGCACTGGACTCCCATATGGCCGGCCACGGTTCAAATCCTGGACCAAGCGATTTGAAAATCACACTGGGTACCTGTGCATGCATGCCCAAAATCCTGAGAGGAGAAGGGGCTGTGGTATGGCCATCGGCCCTGGGGGTAGAGTTCTCATTTTCTCTCTCACTGTCTCTCTTCAGGGAACACATGTGCCAGGTAGCAAATACCTGAAACACACACACACACACACACACACACACACACACATTACTCCTCTGTATATCAGAGCTTTATATTTTCCTTTTGTATTTGCTATTAAAATTTTATGACAACATTTTGATGAACATAGCTTCTACACAAATTATATCTCCATCTGATTTACTGTCTTAAGGCTAGATTTCTGCAAGTGGAATTAGTAGATGTAAAAGCGTAGATGCTGGGACCACCAGATGGCGTAAATGGTTACTTCGCTGGACTCCCATATGGTCGACCACAGTTCAATTCCCAGACTTGACGGCTCAAAACTCACACCAGGCACATGTGCGTGCATGCCCAAAATCCCGAGAGGAGCATAGAGAAGGGATTGCAGCGTGGCCATCCAAGGGCTGATTTCTCGCTTTCTGTCTCTTTGTCTCTCTGTTGAGTGCACCTACTATATAGCAAAATTTCTATTAAAAAAAAATGCATGAGTGCTGAGGCTCCTATGTGTTGCTGGATGTATTGCTCTCCAAAATGATGATTCTGTATTAATTTAAACTCTTTCTCAGCTGAAGGCCCTTCTTTCTGTACCCTGACACATCTTGGAATACTGCTCTGCTTTATTATTGACCAATTTGTTAGGCAAAAAATATTATTTTAGTAGTCAGAGTAGTTTTAATTTCTGAAAGAGCTTTTTTTTTTTCATTTATTTTTTTGGAGAGGTTTTTGCTATAGGGCACGTGTGCTCGCCAGAAAGACAAGAGAGAGACAGACAGAAAGCGAGAAATCACCCCCCAGGAGGGATGGCCACACCACAATCCCTTCTCCCCCATTCTCCTCTTGGGATCTCGGGCACACACACACGCGCCTGGGGTGAGTTTAAGCCACCAGGTCCAGGACTCGAACCGCAGTCGACTACATGTGAGTCCAGCAACATAGCCATTATGCTAACTGCTAGTCCCCTGAAAGAGGATTTAAAGTCTAGTCTTTTCCCCTTGAAAGTTGATAAGAGTAAATGAAATGTGCGGTCCATGACATAGTATAGTAACTGTGTTTAGTGACGTGAACTATTGATGTTTTATCAAAGTAAGCCAGCAGTTGAAACAAAGAGCAATTGGACTAGAGAATATTCTGGTGAGTAAGATGATAGAGGATTCGAGATGATTTTAAGATACTTTTACTGGCAGGACAGTAGAGTTTTGGGAAGCTTTCAGAAATGAACTGCACCGAATTAGCAATGATTCTTTCCAGTAGGGAAATGTATAAACAAACTTTGAATGTGCCTGTATGGGAAACTGCGTTGTGGAAAGATGTGTACATAAGATGTATTTTTGCCAATCCCCCCCTCCCCTGACTTGAAAATCTGCTTTCTTACCAAGTGTGGATCACACAGTGGGTTTTGCATCATCTTTCTCTTGACAATCTTGTTCTTTCTCCCTACATTCCAGTAACTTCTGCTTTTATCAGTTAATTCTTCGAGGTAGACATCACTTCAGAGGAACAGGTAGTTCATGCAGGCAGGAAAGAACTTGTCCGGCCCTGTGCGCTTAGCTGGATGAAGTGCAGATGGTCCCTGTCTTTACCTTGTCCTGAACCTTGCCCGTCTGGACGGCGTCATCCGTATCTACTGCTGCTGTGCTTCTGGTCTGCACCCAGATGTTCTGCGGGACATTTCCATTCGTAAATTTCCATGTGGATTTGCTTTAGACAGCCGACTTTTTTTTTTTTTTTTCAAGTTTGCTATAGGGCCATGTGCTTGCAGAGAGAGGGAGGGAGAGGGAGTGAGAGGGCGGGAAGGAGACAGAGTGGAAAGGAGGGAAGGAGACAGAGAAAGAGGGAGAGAGTGAGAAAGCACCCTCAAGGGAGATGGCCATATTGCAGTCCCTACTTTTCCGTTCTCCTTTGGGGATTTTGGGCACATATACCCAGCATACGTGCTGTTGGGTCTGGGATCCAGCCACCTTAACTACCATGCCACTGGCCGGCCCCTCAGCAGGATTGTTTTATCTCCCAGCAGTACAAGTCTGATTCATTTTTAATATTGTCACATTCTAGTGGCAAATTCCACTGTGGCCAATGAAAAGGGAGTTATTGTGTGGATTTTAATATTCCATCAGTTCATCTTTCTTTGATGGAAAATTTGAAATTGCCCCCCAAAACTAGTTTTAAACTATAGAAAAAGCAAACTGATGTGAGAATAGAATTTCTAACTTTAAGAGATTTTAAACTTGTTGGGTCCAGCAGGTGGTGCGGTGGTTTAAGGTTCTGGTCTCCTGCATGAATGACCGCCACAATTTGAGTCCTGGACCTGGCGGCTTGCTTTTTCACTTTCCCTCACTCTCTCTCACTCTGTCCCTCTCTGGTCAAATTAAAATGAATAAAGCAAAATAAAATTCTACTTTATAAAAAAGATTTCACAGTTGTTTATATGTAGAGGAAGGATATGAGGATAAAACAAAGCATCGTACTTTAGGAACCCACAGTTTCCACATTTTTTTTAACAGGATAGGTTTAGTTTTAAAAGTTTTTTGTTTTGAGAGGTTTTTGCTATAGGGCACGTGTACTCACCAGAAAGACAGACAGAGATGGAGAGACAGAAAGTGAGAAATCACCCCCCAGGTGGGATGGTTATACCGTAGTCCCTTCTCCTCTCGGAGCTTGGGCACTCATGCACATGTGCCTGACATGAGTTTAAGCCACTGGGTGGGACTCAAAACCGCGGTTGACTACATGGCAGTCCAGCAACATAGCCATTTGACCACAGAGATAGAGAGTGAGAAAGCAAGCTACCAGGTCTGGTACTCGATCCATGGTTGGCCATGTGAATGTCTAGTGCCTTAACCA
The DNA here is from genome assembly GCA_026018925.1 of Tupaia tana. NCBI lineage: Eukaryota > Metazoa > Chordata > Mammalia > Scandentia > Tupaiidae > Tupaia > Tupaia tana. The sequence goes on from JAKSZU010000028.1 coordinate 3,273,889, forward strand.
CCACGCCACCTGCTGGTCTCCTCATTATTATTTTTTAATTTGATCAGAGAACAAGAGAGAGAGAAGGTGAGCGAGTAAGCAGCCAGGTCCCAGACTTGAACTGCGGTTGGCCATGTGGGATTCTGGCACCCTTAACCACCACGCCACCTGCTAGCTCCAAGGATAGGTTTAGTTTTAGAAGAACAGCGTAGTGTCCTGGAAAAGCACTCACTCTGCTGAAGTTGTAAAGCTCTGTGATTTGGGGGCTAGCAGGTCGTTGAGGGCACTGGACTCCACATGCTTAACCATGGTCCGAGTCTCAGACCTGGCGTTTGCTCTCTCTGTCTCTGTCCCCGTGCCCCCCACCCCCGTCAGATTAAAAATAAATAAATAAATAAAGTAATTCTTTTTAAAAAATTCTGTGATTCAATTTAGAGCACAGGTTTATTAAAAGATAAAGAAGAATTTTTTTTTTTTTAATTTTTCTTTGTGTAGTTTCAGCCCTCTCAGCCTTTCCCTTGAATTTCCCTTGACTTCTTTGTAAAAAGGATGAATATTTTTAGTATACTGTCCTGGCACAAATCCTCCTCAGAGGCTCAGATTTTCTCAACAGTGACTAAAGCAGTTCAGCTGCTTCCAAGTTCCACATTTCATCTCCTCGTGTGTTGCGCCTCCCTCTTCCCCAGTCCCTCTCCATCGCAGCTGCTTCGTTGGCAAAGCTAGACCCTTTGCTAGTTCCTGTTCCCATCGTGGTCCTTCACAAGAAAGATTTAACCACGTGTTCACTGTCTATTTAGCTTTTCTAATACCCACAACTCCTGCATTAAACATCTGAGTGACTACAAAGTGCCTGTGCACGCTAGTTCCCCACCACTGACCGTGCAGACTCTACCTTTCCCCCGTTTTTTTTGCCTTTCTCATATTGATGCTTGATGTCATTGAAGTGGTTGCTTATGGCCGATCTTAGGTCTTTGGTTGTTGTTAGGGCACTTTATACTTTCAAAGTAACTGGCATCGTTTCATAAATTATCATATGGTTTACGCTCTAAGCACCATATACAGATTTCATTAAAAGAAAAATATGAAGTTGTCAGCAGTTTAGGAAACATAGCCTTGTTTACAAGTAATGAGATTTACACGGTCTCATGTCAGCAATCGGTGCAGCTTCTGCTTTGGTGTGTGCAACTAACAGGTTCCCCCCCACTCGAGGTTGCCAAAATAGGTTACATTCCGTCTCTGCGGTGCGATTTGGATGCTGACTGCACAGCCTGGGATAAGAGACTGCTTAGTTTCTGTCCGAAAAGGGCAGGTGGCTGTCCCAGTGTGGCTCCTGCCAGCCTTCCATTGTATTTGTAGAGGTCGGGTCAGATACGCTGTTGGTTTATTTTCTGCCTTCTTTCCTCTCCGTTTCTTAGTCTGGGTGGAGGGTGCAGGAGCACTCGAAGGGCCTGTTTCCAAGCAACACTAAGTTGATTCTTTCAGGAATTTCTTTAGGTTGAAAACTCAGTCAAAATATCTAAAATACAAGTAGTTCTTCAGCGCCCTGTGCTTCAGATTAATCGTTGAGTACGATTTCAGGCTATTTTTCTGTTTTTAGTAGCTGAATAAATAAATAAAGTAAAATAAAATAATTATTTTAAAAAAAGAATAATGATGTGTGCAACTCATGGTTTTGAGGTCCAAATTACAAAGAGGCATGTCTGGTGAGTTTGCCTGTGGGTGTGGGACTCCTGCCTTTCCCCTCCATGTTCACCTTCATGCTATAGTAATATGTCCCAAAGCGAATACAACAGTGAACTGTGGGGAACCTCTGAACAGGGACAGTAGTATAAATAACAGCATTTATATTTATGATAGAGCAGCATTGATAAACTGGTGTGTTACGAACGTGATAGTCATCTGAATTCAGTAAGCTGGGTTAGGTTGCCAAATCACACTTGAAGAGTGAACTAAAAGCGATAAACATTGAGCTAAAGAGAAGCAAAGCAATGAAGACCAAAGCTTACGATAGAAGTGGGAGTGTGACTTCACAGGCAGGGATAAGATGAGGTGTTCTCAATAAATTTAGACTAGTGCCTGCCGTGTGCCACCGCTAAGCTGGGTGATGGGTGGCGGTACAGGGGCTGAAAGACAGATGGGCACAGTTTGTGCCCTCAGGGCACGTTGAGACATCTTTAGCTATTACTGCAGCAGTTATAATACACGCAGTGTTAGACCTTCACAAGGGGTGACATGCGAGTGGATGAAGGATACCTAATCCAACCCGCAATGATCTAGATGGAGTCTAAAAGAAAGAGCTGACCTGTAAGCTGCAGCTCAGTGAGCAAACCCAGGCACATGAAGAGAGCATTCCCAAGAGCACAGCCGAGGTGAGAAAGGAGAGAGTATGTGGTCCATCTGAGCATACTGGTGGACATTGTTCAGGTGTGAGGGGTGGAAAAGCAGGGGAGAACAGCGTGGTCATCTGGCGCTGACTCGCTGGGGTGGACGGTGAGCGGCTGACAGGGCCTTGCCTGTGTGATCCTCCCGCTCCAGGAATCGAACCCAGGCCTCCCAGGTGCCCTTCTGCAGCTTGGTTTGCCTCATCCTGATTTTAAACAAGCTTACGCCTTGAATCGGTTTGTATTTTTAATAAAAACAATACCGGTAATAGAACTAGTATATTATTAAGGGATAGGGAGAGTCAGCAAGGATTAGGGTGAGCACTGATCCGGTACAAATTAAAGGCTGTAGCAGTGGGGTTGAAGGGAAGTCGAGGTCGTCAGTAAAGCCTTGGAAGGAAACTTGAAGGAGCTGTAGTGATGATGGAGTACAGAGGTGGGCGAGGGTATGGAGTAACCTCAGGTGTTGACCAGAAGTGTTAGACATCTGGGGCCTTGCTGTGCTGCGGTAACGTGGGGAGGTTAGCTGGGTGGGCAGAAAGGTAGGGGGTTTGAGCAGTTGGAGGGTGAGGGGGGTGTGGGACCTCCAGGGGGGACTGTGTAGGTCTGAGGTGATAGTTTAGATGGTGAGCCCCGACAGTTAGTGAAGTGATGGCTCCCATGGCCAAGGAGAGTCTAGAGCATGAGTGGAGCGTGCAGCTGAAGGTAGGTCCCTGGAGATCACGGACGTTGTAGTTTCATAATGAAGAGTCCATGAAGAGGATGAGAAAGTGAGCAGTTAGGGAGGCAGGAAGAAAGCCAGCATTGGGGTGTCTTGGAAGCCAGAGGAGGAGAGTTTTTAAAAAAATGTTTTTTGGAAATTGCCTCCATTATTCTATTAGGTCATCAGAAAAGTCACGACACATTTTTACATAGAAAAAAATGCGTCGGGACATTTCCGATGATCTAGTAGTTGTCTCATTGTAAAATCCACATTGGCCCAGCTACAGTGGCGCTGGAGACCACGTGGGAAGGCTCTGGTTTGTCTCCCAGGTCTGCTTCAACACTGGGCACACCTATGGGCACACCAGCCCGTGATCCTGGCTGGCTGCAGGGCTGGGGAGGAGATTGTCGTGTGAGAACTCTGTCCACGGTGTGCTGCTCTCACTCTCAGGAGTCAAGTAATGTCAACAGAAAAGTACGCGCTATGAAAAAAATCAAGTCAGTTTTCCAACCTCATATGAATGGAGCTTTTTTTCTTCCAAATCTGACTGTGATTCTTACGGCCTATTGTAAGAAAATGGACTGATGCTTTGCACGCTGTCTGGGTTATACAGGCTTAAGAAATGTACTGAGGGGGCCGGCAGATGGCATTCAGTGTGGTTAAGGACGCTGGACTCCCACGTGGCCGACCGTGGCGGCTTGCTCTTTCACTTTCCCTCTTGCTCTCACTCTCCCTCTTTCACTCACTCACTCTGTCCCTCTGGTCAAATTAAATAAGTAAATAAAGCTAAATACAGTAACTCTTTTAAGAAAAAGGAATGAACAGGGAACCAGCAGTTAGCGTAATGGCTATGTCGCTGGACTCCCACGTAGTTGACCGCGGTTCGCGTCTCGGACCCGGTGGCTTACACCTCACGCCGGGCGCGTGTGCGTGCGTGCCCAAGATCCCGAGAGGAGAATGGAGGAGAAGGGATTGCGGCGTGACCATCCCCCCTGGGGGGTGATTTCTCGCTTTCTGTCTCTATGTCTCTCTCTCTCTGTCTGGCGAGCGCACGCGCCCTATAGCGAAAAACCTCTCAAAAAAAAAAAAAAAAAAAGAAAAAGGAATGAACTGAGTTTTTGGATTCAGAGGAGTTAATGATATTTTCATTATCATAGCGAAGGCCGTGTGCTAGCTTAAAAATGATGTGTTAACTTTTGAAACATGGTGAAATAATATGATGGTCTCAAAGTGCCTTACGAGTAACTCATGAGACCAGATGCTTTAACACTTAGCTTGACACTGCCTTTTGCTCATTTGTGGAAAAACAAGTGGCATCAGGTTGTCAGCAAAGAGCTAGTGCCTAGTGATAGCAAAATGTGACAGTGATGGAGGAGAGCAAAACTCTGCCACCTTCTTGGAGAAGGGCGCCCAGAGCAGCTGCTGAAACAAGGCATCTCTGCTACGCGGCTTTCTGTACTCACTTTCCCTGTCGGTGCTGTAACATCTCATTACTCTAAGTGTGGTCCAGGAAACAACTCCATCAGCCTCACCAAGGAACTCATTAGAAATGCCAGTTCAGGGACCAGCAGATAGTGTAATGGTTACATTGCTGGACTTGCACGTAGTCAACCATGGTTCAAGTCCTGGACCCAGTGACTTAAAACTCATGCCAGGTGCATGTGCATGCATGTCCAAAATCCCGAGAGGACAATGAAGGAGAAGGGATTGCAGCATGGCCATCTCTCCATGGGGGTGATTTTTCGCTATCTATCTTTTGGTCTCTATGGCGAGTGCACGTACTCTATAGCAAAAATGTCTTTTTTTAAAAAAAAGCCAGTTCAGAGGGCAGAAAGGTGGTGTGGTACTTAGGGCAGCTGGATCCCAGGTGGCCTAGTGTGTGATTTGACTCCTGGACCTAGTGGCTTAGAAATAACTCTGGGTGTGTGCCCAAAATCGTGAGGGGAGAGTGGAGGAAAAGGAACTATGGAGTGACACTCTCACCTGGGGAGTGGTTTCTTGTTTTCCTTGTCGCTCTCTGGCAAGCATGTGTGCCCTGTGACAAAAAAGTCTTTAAACAAAAATGAATAAAAACAAATAAATAAATTAACCTTAGCTTAGTGTAATTTTTTTAAAGGAGGGGCAATAGTTGGTGTGGTGGTTAAGGCACTGGACTCCCACATGGATGACCATGGTTTAAGTCCCGGACTGGGTGGCTTAAAAATCACACCAGGTAATGTGCGGACAGCAGAGGAGGAGGGATTACGGTGTGGCCATCTCCCTTGGGGATGATTTTTCTCTGTCTTCCTCTGTCTCTCTTTGGTAAGTGCATGCACGTTATGGCAAAAACCTTTAAAAAAAAAGGGGGGGAAAGAAGAAGAAAAGGAAGGAAGGGAGAAAGAAATGCCAGTGTAGGCCCCATCCTAGACTCCTGAGTCAGCATAGGTCGATCAGTAAGATCTCAGATGATTCCCGTTCACATTAAAATTTGAAAAGGGAGCTGGGACCCGCAGTTAGGGTAATGGCTATGTCGCTGGACTCCCACATAGTCGACCACAGTTGGCGTCCGAACCCGGTGGCTTAAAACTCACACCGGGTGCGTGTGCGTGCGTGGCCATCCCCCGTGGGGGTGATTTCTCGCTTTCTGTCTCTCTGTCTCTCTCTGTCTGTCTGGCGAGCGCACGCGCCCTATAGCAAAAAACCTCTCCAAAAAAAATTTTTTTTGAAAAGGGAGCCAGCAGGTAATGCAGTAGTTAATTAAGGCAATGGACTACCACATGGCCGACTGGTTAGAGTCCCAGACCTGGTGACTTGAAAATCATGCCAGGCATGTGTGTGTGCCTGTCCAAAATCTCAGGGGGAGAATGGAAGAGAAGGACTGAGGCATGGTCATCCCCCTGGGGGATGACTTTTCACTTTCCTTCTGTCTCTCTCTGCCACATACCCTGTGCAAAAACCTTTTAAAAAACATTGAGAAGGGCCCTTCTAAAGAATAAACAGATCATTAGGTTGTAATGTTCTTTAGGGACTGAGACCTCTAATCATTACCATTTCATGGTCTCTAGGACAGCAGATTGTTTGGAAACGGGTGTCATGCTTACCAGTTAGTATTATTTTCCTTTACCCAAAGGTGTGGATAGATTAGAAGGGTGTATCCTAGCTAAGTGATGTGTATGTGATTAGATGTATTAAAAAATAGTAAAAACTTTTAAAAGTCCTTATGCTAATATCTTTATCTTTTCTACTTAATTCCCCCATTTGCTGAGGGAAAGTACCATGAGGAAAGTACCCCCCCACCCCACTGACCTGTCCTCAGCGTACAACTGAGGTACAGATAAGTTTCTGGAGTGTGTGTGTGTGCTTTGTCATCAGTATTACTTGTTCAAGTCATAGTTTGTTGGTCCTAGCTGAACCATCAGTTACTCAGAATGGGTGAAGTTTGGAAAACTTTACAACTTTATTTAGAAAAGAAATGTTCTTAGTAATGAGTCATAGACAAAAAAGTCTGTCAGACTTTAAAGTGATAGGAACTGCTATTAAGTTATAACCTACTAAGTGATAGTAGGGAAGTTGTACCAGCCCGGCTCACAGACCAGTCTCTGACCTTGTTTTCTGCAGGGGGCGGCTGGCATCTTATGCTACGTGGGCGCCTACGTCTTCATCACCTACGACGACTACGACCATTTCTTCGAGGATGTGTACACTCTCATCCCCGCTGTCGTCATCATAGCTGTAGGGGCCCTGCTCTTCATTATCGGGCTCATCGGCTGCTGCGCCACCATCCGGGAGAGTCGCTGTGGACTTGCCACGGTGAGCCAACCTCGAGGCCTGCACGTGGCATCAGGCTTATGCAGGGACTCTTTCTGAATGGAGTGTGAGCTCTGTGATTCCTTGGCGCCTCTCATTGGAACAGAATTAGCACTTGTCTTTAACTTCTAGCACTTCCAATCATTATTTTTACCAAGAAAGTATTTACAGTTATTTTTCTCTGTGTTTAATTTTTGATAATTTTCCTTACAGTTCGTCATCATCCTTCTCTTGGTTTTTGTCACAGAAGTTGTTGTCGTGGTTTTGGGATACGTCTACAGGGCAAAGGTATGTAATCACATCGTGCTGTAAAAGGTGGTTTGAGGCCTGACAGCTGCAACATAGCAGTAGGGCTGTCAGGCCCTGGAGCCTGAGTTCGTATTCTGGACCAACTCAAACCTGCGGCTGCGGGAGTGCGAGGCTATGATCCTGGCTAGCTAGGGGGCGAGGCAGAGGATACCAAGAGCCACACCTGTCGCAGATGCCCCTGCCACTTCCCTGTCTCTTTGTAAAGGTAGTTTGAGTTTTCCAAGTGCAATAGAGATCAGTTAGCGTTTTCTTCTGCCTTATTTCATGTTAGTCACTGCTGTAATATCTAGTTAATAAGAAACCATTTATATGTAAAACTAGTCTCATTTGATAGAGCAGAGTGTAATTCTCTCGGTTCTAAGCTTTTAATGTTCCTTAAATTATCTCACAACAAGCTGCCAGTTAGTAGTTGATCAGCTAAGAGGTTTGTTCAAATAACATCAGCCCCTAGATTCCCTGTGTGTGTCTGCATGGTGGGGGGATATAAATTTTCTGATTTCTGTTTTGGAACATGCCTTGGTCCTGGACATAGAAAAGATGTTGTGAGTTGTGGTCCTCCCTTTCACCCCCATCCTGAGGGGCGAAGGGTCCTGCCAACTTTAAACCAACTTAGAAGACCAAGGCAGCTGTTGTCTGTGTTCCCTGCTTGCCCCCTTTCCTCTTTCTCAGTCATTCCATTGTCTTTTCTCCCTTGCCTTCATTTCCCTTCTATTTTTCCCACTTTTGCTCTTCACCTTGGTACCGTTGAAGGCTACCATTTAAGGCGACTTTAAATTACTTAGTTTGGGTGTGATTTTAGAGCCATATGAAAACATAATAGAATCGTTGTTGTTCTAACTTACAGTTTTAAGAAAGAGGCACAGTATGTCAAGCTAATGTCAGCCCTTGAGTGCGAGCAGTATCATGCAGCTTAGTCCCAGGTGTCTGGATTGTGTCCCACCTGTGGTCCGTCACATCACTGTTACAGTGACCAACGAGCTCTAAAGACTTTAGAGGGGTCAGAAGAATCTTGCACAAACTATTAAATGACACTTGACTGCCACGTTCAGAGTTGGTAGCAATAAAGTTTGACGTTTTTTTCCTGTCTCCTTTGACATCCATTGAACAGCAACTGTTTCATAAAGTGCCCTTCCTCCTGAGAACTGATTTTTTGTAATCTGCCAATTACTTTTGCTCATTTGGCCAAGTATATGTTGAGGAAGTAAAACTGAAATGATGTTGGTACTTGTTCTAAAAATATCTTGTGGAGGCTTTAAAGTTGTTTTATTTTTCACCTCTTTTAAGAAAAGGAAACGAGAGTTGGTCTTGTGCAAGCACTCTGAGAACTTACTTGAAAAAGGAGAGTGTACGTTCATAACTTGGGCCGTTTACCCTAAGGCCCGCCTCCTCTCCCTTATGAGTAGATTGTTAATTAGCCTTCTGTCTTGCACACACTTTTCTCTTTGAATGCTTTTCATCAAGGGGGCTTCCGTTTGTGGAAAACAGAATAAAATACAAGCTTATGTTTGTGCAAAAAAATTTTAAAATCCATACTTAGTTCTTTTCATAATACAGTTTTCATGGAGTTTTTGAAAACCCTTGTATGTGATATGTCCGAATTTTTATCTGTCAGTTCAAATCTACATGGAAGCAGGGAGAAAACTTTTTTTCTTGCAAGAGACTAAGAGAGATCTGGCTACTTGCAAACACATCATTTAGGCATTTTAGCTGGCTCCTTGGCTGATGCTGCTTTGCCAGTGTTTCCAGGGACTGACTGCTTTGTTTTGATTCAGGTGGAACACGAGGTGGATCGCAGCATTCAGAAAGTGTATAAGACCTACAACGGAACGAACCCCGATGCTGCCAGCCGGGCTATTGACTATGTACAGAGACAGGTGAGCTTTCCTGAAGCAGATTGATTTTTTTTTGGGGGGGGGTGGTAGGGGGAGGTTTTTGCTATAGGGTGTGTGCATTCGCCAGAGAGACAGAGAGATAGAAAGTGAGAAATCACCCCCCAGGGGGGATGGCCACGCTGCATTCCCTTCTCCATTTTCCTCTTGGGATCTTGGGCACACACACACACACACACACACGCACCCGGCGTGAGTTTAAGCCACCGGGTCCGGGACTCAAATCGCGGTCGACAACATGGGAGTTCAGCGACATAGCTATTACGCTAACTGCTGGTCCCATGAAGCAGATTTGATTTTCAGGGCCGATCACCCTTGGGTCAACTACTGTTGTTCCTGTATCAGTTAACCAGGTGCCATCATGGCCATAGGTAGCTTCCTGAGGTGTCCAGTGTTTTCACCCAGCCATCACCCTCATCAGTCAGAGCGAGGTCAGCAGCATGTCAGGCTGTTACTCACCCACCTACATCTCCCCTAAGTAATTAGAGAGGTGATGGTGGCAGAGAGGCACGGGTCCCCAGGAAGGTGAGAGTACAGATGATTCTGGGCAGGAGCGGTCTCCATGTATCTTTAGAAAACAAGATTGGGGGTCAGTAGGTGGCATGGTGGTTAAGGGTGCTGGATTTCCACATGACAGACTGAGGTTTGAGTCCCAGCTCTGGCAGCTTGCTTTCTCACTCCCCTCTCCCTGTCATTCTGTCCTTCTCTGGTAAAATTTTTAAAAAGATAAATAAATAAAAGTTAAATAAAGTAATTCTTAAAAACAAAACAATATTAGGAGAGGCAGCAGACATAACTAAACAAAGAAGTCCTGGACCTGGCAGCTTGAAAATCATGCTGGGCATGCTTGTGTGTGTGCCAAAAATCCCAGGAGGAGAAGGGATTGCGGTGTGGCTGTCTTCCCTGGGGGATGATTTCTCATTTTCCCTCTCACTGTCTCTTTCTGGTGAGCACATGTGCACTGTGGCAAATACCTTTAAAAAAAGAAATTCACTTTTGGGCCAGCCAGTGGTGTGGTGGTTTAAGGCGACTGGATCCCACGTGACCGACTTTGCGGTTTGAGTCCCGAATCTGGTGGCCTGAGAAATTGTGTGCGTGGGTGTGCACCCGAAATCTCAAAAAGGACGGAGAATTGAAGGAGAACTTATTGCAAAGTTACCAGTCTCCATGGTGTGTTCTCTCATCCACATAAGAGCACGTCCCTTGGGCAAAAATTTTTTAAAGAATCAGTTCCTTAGTCACACCAGCCACGTTTGAAGTGTTCAGTATAGCCTCCTGTGGCTGGTGGCTACCATGTTGGACCATGTAGACAGAATATTCCTGTTATTACACAGAGTTCTGATGGGCATGCCACTAGACTAAAATAGCTCATTTAAAGGCTTTGTAGTGCATGGAACTTGGAAGTTCAACCCAGCCGTTTGTGTTTTGTAAAGAGCAATCTCTCTTTTCTCTTCTAGCTGCGCTGTTGTGGAATTCACAACTACTCAGACTGGGAAAATACAGATTGGTTCAAAGAAACCAAAAACCAGAGTGTCCCTCTCAGCTGCTGCAGAGAGACCGCCAGCAGCTGTAATGGCAGCCTGGCCCACCCTGCTGACCTCTATGCTGAGGTGAGTCTCTTGGCCAAGATTTACATGGCTGAAAATATGTTTTTCTTTGTGTGTAATTGCTATGTGGGACTTCTTTGCCTATCTTTAACCCCAATGCTATTTTGTTTTTCTGTAAATTATATTAAAATGCCTTGTCTTAGGGACCGGCACATGGCATAGTGGTTATGTCACTGGACTCCCATGTAGTCGACCACAGTTCGAGTCCTGGGCCTGGCAGCTTAACACCGGGCACATGTGTGTGCATGCCCAAGATCCCAAGAGGAGAATGGAAGAGAAGAGATTGTGGCGTGGCCATCCCCCCTGGGGGCTGACTTCTCACTTTCTGTCTCTCTGTCTCTGTCTGTGTGGTGAGCACACACGCACTGTTTCAAAAATCCCTGAAAAAGAAAAAAGCCTTGTCGTGTGCCTTAATTATATGAGGAGTCTTCAGAAGTTCATGGGAAAATTATATGAGGACAAAACTTCATGATTTAAAATTTTCTTTGCAGCAAAACTATTTTTTAAAGAATTATTTAATTTGATTTATCCATTCATTTATTTTAATTTGGCCAGAGAGAGACACAGAGAAAGAGAGAGGGAAAGTGAGAAAGGAAGCCACTGGGTCCGGGACTCGAACTGTGGTCGACCATGTGGCAGTGTCCAGTGCCTTAACCACCATGCCACCTGCTGGTACCAAAACTAAACTATTTTAATTTTACCTTTTCATGAACTTTTCTGAGTCCCCTTGTGTGTTTGTAAATTGCCCGAGTGAAGTACTCATTCTTCTTTTACTTTCTGTCCCATGCAATTCTGTGCCCTTCCCTTTTGGAAAAGACCTGTAACGAGGTTGGGGTGTGTGTTACAGGGGTGCGAGGCTCTCGTTGTGAAGAAGCTACAAGAAATCATGATGCACGTTATCTGGGCGGCACTGGCGTTCGCAGCTATTCAGGTAAACCCGGCTGGCCGAGGAGTGGCGCCCTCAGAGTAAGCTGCACTCCCATGTCTGCTCTAAGTGGTTTTATCCACTGTGTCCTGTGAGCTGTATGTAAAGATGACATGGAAGTAATTGCGGCTAGCACCAGTTTCTAGCATCTTCCATTTCTTTTCTCTAGACCGAGACCCAGAATGGTCTAAAGAAACCAGAGATCTGGATCGGGAGGGGCCGTTTGTGAGGAAGGGGCTCTGCCTCATTTTCTTGCCTTAGTTGATTAGCGAAAGACGCTTTCAAAATATAGACCATTGTCCTGGTGTGTTCTTAGGGGGTGTTTTGGTACAACCTCACAGGATTTTTAAGCACAGTCCTGCTGTATTCAGTGTGAAGCAGTGTTTCAGACTTCTTGTGTCTATTTCTTTCTCTAGTTCTTGTTTTTCTGTAAGTTTTATATATTTGTATATTTGGGTCAAGAACTAGTACAACACTCACCTCTTAGCCTAAAGGCAACAGTTACATTGCTTTACAGAAAACCTCGAGTAAAAATGAGGTTCTGGCCTCTTCTATGTTTGTCAACTTCATTTTTTTTTAAACTGTCAACCAACCCTCACAGAGTTCAGAACATCTCTTGGCACATGTGGAAGTGTGCTGTGCTATTGTTGGAAGCTGAGGGGACCTGTGAGGGGACCTGTGTCCCAAACTCCTACCAGTGAGAACAGTCTTTTTCTTCTCGTCACTTTAGCATGTGCAGAGTAGCAGGTGATTATTGAGTCACCTCTCCCTTTGTCTCCTCTTAACAGTCCCACCCCAGCCCCGCCAAAAAAACACATTTATCCCTCACCTCCATCTTAAATAAGAAAGAGGGCCGTTTTCCCACCCACCACAGCCAGCCACATTCCTGGTTTCTCAGGTACATCCAGGGTGTCTTGGGAGGTCTGTAAAGGAATGTCTTAGAGGAGTCTTAGAGAGTAACAGAATAATCAACTAGATGGAAATGACCGAAAATCCTTTGTATCGGGTCTAGTTTTTGGAGTATTCTTTTAGTTCTTGAAATAGGCTTTAGGTCTAGGAAGTATGTTTTGAGAAGGTGTAGATTTATTGTTAGATATAAACCAGTATGATTGCTCTTTTCATCAAAAGTTACTTGGAAGCTGTTGTAATAATGGGCAGTGCCTTTCAGAATGGCCAGTGGGTGATTGTTTACTGTGCTGGTATTCACATGTCCCTGACAGGACTCATTAAGAAGCTAGCTCTGGGAACCAGCAGTTAGCGTAATGGCTATGTTGCTGGACTCCCACGTAGTCAACTGTGGTTCGCGTCCCGGACCCGGTGGCTTAAAACTCACGCCGGGCGCGTGTGCGTGCGTGCGAGAGGAGAATGGAGGAGAAGGGATTGCGGCGTGACCATCCCCCCTGGGGGGTGATTTCTCGCTTTCTGTCTCTATGTCTCTCTCTGTCTGTCTGGCGAGCGCACGCGCCTTATAGCAAAAAATCTCTCCAAAAAAAAAAAAGAAAAAAAAAAGAAGCTAGCTCTGGTTTAATGGTTACTTCACTGAACTCCCACCTAGTTGATTGCGGTTCGAGTCCCAGACCCAGCAGCTTAAAACTCAACGCTGAGCATGTGTGCATGCGTTCCCAAAATTCCTGAGAGGAGAATGGATTGCGGTGTGGCCATCCCCCCATGGGGTGATTTCTTGCTTTCTGTCTCTCTCTCTCTGGCGAACGCACGTGCCCTATAGCAAAAAGTCTTTCTTTAAAAAAAAAAAAAAAAAAGAAAAGAAAAGAAAGAGAGAGAGATAAAGAAAGGGAAAGGAAAGAAAAGAAGCAACAGCTAGCTAGCTCTTGAGGCCAACAGGTGGCACAGTGGTTACATTGCTGGACTCCCACATGGCCGACCACAGTTGAAGTCCTGACCCAGTGGCTTGAAAATCACACTGGGCATATGTGGATGTATGCCCAAGATCCCAGGAGGAGATTGGAGGAGGCAGGATTGCAGTGTGGCCACCCCCTCAATGGATGATTTTTCACTTTCCCTCTCACTGTGTGTCTTTCTGGCAAGCGCACGTGCCCTATGGCAGAAACCTCTTAAAAAAGGCAGCAGTAGCAGCGCTAGCTCCTTACTTGCCGTTGTCTCTGCCCATCTGAGGATTTACTTTGTGGCTCGTCGTAGCAGTAACCCAGTGGTCAAGACGTATTTCAGGGACCAGCAGTTAGTGTAATGGCTATGTCGCTGGACTCCCACGTAGTCGACCGCGGTTCGCGTCCCGGACCCGGTGGCTTACAACTCACGCCGGGCGCGTGTGCGTGCGTGCCCAAGATCCCGAGAGGAGAATGGAGGAGAAGGGATTGCGGCGTGGCCATCCCCCCTGGGGGGTGATTTCCTGCTTTCTATCTCTCTGTCTCTCTCTGTCTGTCTGGCGAGCGCACGCGCCCTATAGCAAAAACCTCTCCCCAAAAAAAAAAAAAAAAAAAAGACGTATTTCATATTTGATTGTCTGTGCAAACATATTTATTCAGCTAAAATAATTCACTAAGAGGGACGGGTCTTTTTCCAAGTGGGATTCTGATCCACACATCCTTAAGGACCCGCTGTTTGCTTGGTAATAAAGCCGTACGTAGTAGCATGTTGCAGAGGCTAGGGGCTGCACGCGCCTGAGGTCTTGAACCACGGACAACAGGTGCAGTCGGCCCTGTGGCCGTAGCTCTTATCCCTGTAAGCTGCTCAGCAAGCCAGATACTTCACTGGATATTTTTCGGCGAGGGCTCATAAACATTTTAACCAGTCTATTAATCTAAGTGTGCCGGCCGTATGTGTGTTATACTTCAGTCAGCCTGACTTGGCTGATAAAGATGGGATATTTCAGCTCAGCAAGGCTAAGTCAGGGGTTCAGAGCTTTCATAGACTCAAAACCAGTGGGGTTAAAAATGAAAACTTTGACTTTTAATGTGAAAAACATCTGTTTGAAATTATAAAAGAATTTATCTAGTGTATTTTTATTTTTAAATTTTTTGTTTATTTATTTATTTTAATTTGGCCAGAGAGGAACAGAGTGGGAAAGATCGAAAGGGAAAGTGAGAAAGCAAGCCGCCGGGTCCAGGACCTGAACCACGGTCGACCATGTGGGAGTCCAGTGCCTTTAACCACCATGCCACCTGTTGGCCCCCTATTTTCATTTTTTAAAGAATACTCGTAGACGGTGTTCATGATCATGTAGATGGGTGCCCTGGGTGTGGAGAACCGGAATGAAGGCAGGAGTGCGACAGATGTCAGTGAGCTTTGTGCTTGCACACCAGTTAGAAGGAGGCTCGGAGTCTCCAGGCCCTTCCCCTTCATTCTGGACAGCAGGTGAGGCCGAAGGGAGCACCAGGATGATGTAACTTACGCTGTCAAGCAGACACTGGCAAAGCTAAAACTTGGACTTGGGCTGCTTTTGAACTTGGCCTCCAACTATAAGCCAAAGAGTTAAGATTCTCAAAACATCAAATTCCTTTATTTGTTTCTGAAACCTGACAATTGACACTTCTATAGGGCATTTCCGCTCATTGTGGGGGAGGGGGAGAAAGAAGGAAAATGAGAAATCAGCCCCTAGGGACATTCATGAGTTTTAAGTCGCCAGGTTCGCCATTCAAACAGTAGTTGAATACGTGGGAGTCCAGCGACATAACCACTACGCTACCTGCTAGTCCTTGTACTGTGCTCCTTAAAAGCAAATCTGTATTATTTCAATATAGATTTACCTTATTTCGGGGTTGCATAGCAGTCCATTTTATGAACCATACTTTATCTAATTGACATGGCACTTATGTAAGTCTTGCTATTACAAAACTGCAAATAGTGAATGTCCTCTATGTGCGTGTTCAAAGCCTATGTGTAGCAAACATTTGTTCCCATGAAATTGAGGGGTTAAATGTATGAATGTATGTTTACAGGTATTTCCTAATTTTTCCCAGAAAAGAGTGTTTTTGTTTGTTTGTTTTTAAATTTTGCTGTAGGGCATATGCACTTACCAGAAAGTGAGAAAGCACCTCCCGCGAGAACACCACACCCTTCCCCATTTCTCTGTCGTTTAGGATTTGAGGCATGTACACATATGCACTTGATGTGTTTTTCAAGTTGCCTGGTCCAGGGCTTGAACCGCATGTTGGCCATGTGGGATCCAGCCACCTTACCCACCTTACCTCTGACTGGCCCCAGAAGTCAGTTTTTTAATCATTATTTTTCACTATATTTAGTAATCGTTTTCTACAATTTTTGCTGTTGGTGGGTATTGTGTTTGGGAATAGCTGAAGATCCATTTTCATGACTTGAATATTGCAGGGGGAAATTTCACTGCAAGAAAAAATATTGGAACTAAAACCTGTAATATTTTCAAGTCTGTTGGAAAAAAAAGTTTTAAGAATTAATTTATTTATTCAGTTTGAACAGAGAGAGACAGAGAAAAAGGCAAAGTGAGAAAGCTAGCTGCTAGGTCCAGGACTTGAACCATGGTCGGCCACATGGGGGTCCAGCACCATTAATCACCACACCACCTGCCAGCCTCCGAAAATTTCAAGAGTGAATAAAATTTCAGTATAGCAGAGTTTGGGAAATGTAACAGTGGTTAATGGTGAGCATAGAAAGTTACTGTATAGAGCTTAGTAAGTTCCTGAAAAGATGCATTCCTAAGCCCAAGTAGAGTTTATATTAAGGTTGTTTTTAGATCAGTACAACTTGACTTAATTAAAATAAAAGAGAGAGGATCAGCAGGTGATATGGTGGTTAAGGCGACAGGATTCTACCTGACTGACTGCACGACTATGCTATTTTGAGTCCCAGATGTACAGCTTGGAAAACACACTGGGCATGTGTGCGTGTGTGTCAAAAACCCTGAGAGGAGAATGGAGGAGAAGGGATTGCGGCCTGGCCATCCCCCATCCCTTCCCCGGGGATGATCTCTTATTCTCCCTCCTTCTCTCTCCTATTCCCTACCTCCCAGCGCAGGTGCTCTGTAGTCATTAATAAGTCAGAAAAGTAAATAATGCTTATTTCAGACCTCATTTTGGAAATACCAACTAGTTAAGCAACTGAAAGGAATGTAAGAGGTGGGGATGGGAAGAGAGGTTTTTCCCCCCTACCAGATCAGTAATTTCTGAGCTTAGCATTTTTATTGCTCAATTTAACATTGCCTGGGAACATAATTATGTTTGGTTTTGTAGCTGTTCTAATGTTTTAATGTACAGTGAGCAGAAAAATACTTCTTTAGGAATTAGATGCTAAACATGTCTAGAATTGGTCTATGATAGTAAACTTTCAGTGATGCCCACTTTTAAAACGTCTGTGAGATGCTTTGTACTGGTAGGCAGACATGTGGGTTTGTAGCAACGAGCGTGTACCCTGAAGGGAGAGGACACGGCTGGTGAGGGCAGGGACTGGAATATGCAGCCGTGCCGGGGTTCAGACAGGACATTCTCATTCTCTGCAGACGTCTCATTTGGAATTATCTTCCACTTTACACCTCCCAGAGTAGTTATGATCTGGTGCAGTTTTTTTTTTTTTTTTTTTTTTTTTTTTGCGGGGGGGCGGGGGGTTTGCTATAGGGCAAGTGAGCTTGCCAGAGAAAGAAAGACAGAAATCAAGAAATTACCCCCCAGGGCAGATGACCACACTGCAATCCCTTCTCCTCCACTCTCCACTCAGGATCTTGGGCACGCACGTACACGCGCCCGGCCTGAGTTTAAGCCACCAGGTCCGGTCGAACTGTGGCGACTACATGGGAGTCCAATGACATAGCTATTACGCCAACTGCTGGTCCCTAGAGGGGTCTTTTAAAATCAGGTAACCGAGGCTCTGGCTGTTGATGGGAAGTTAGAACAGCAAATTAATTTATTTAGCCTGTGGCTGTGTTTGTGTTTTGTGAGAAGCCAGGTCAAAAATTTTGGAATTGTTTTCCCTAATCCCTTGTTTATTCAGAGTAACATAGCACAACTTCATTACTATTTCAGTATGGTACCTCAGAAGGATTAAGGTGCATTAAAATAAAGTAATGAAGTAAGAGTGACCTTTAAAAAGTACTATGGGTGACATAGTGATCAAGGCGTTGTACTCCCACATGGCCAGCCATGGTTTAAGTCCTGGTGGCTTGCTGTCTCACTTTCCCTCCCTCCCTCCTTCCCTCCCTCCCTCCCTCCCTCTCTCTCTCTCTCTCTCTCTCTCTCTCTCTCGTGAGATTAAAAAATAATAAATGAATAGAACTAAGTAATTCTTTTTAAAAACTGTACTATGGGAGGGCCAGCAGGTGGAGTGGTGGTTAAGGGCTCTGGACTCCCACATGGCCAACCGTGGTTCTAGTCCCAGACCTAGTGGCTTGTCTTCGTTTTCTCGCTCGCTCTCACTCTCTCTCTCTCTCTCTCTCTGGTCAAATAAAAAAAAAAGTAAATAAATAACATTAAATAAAATGAAAATAACCTTTTAAAAAAATGTACTATGGGGACCATCAGTTAGCGTAATGGCTACATCGCTGAACTTCCATGTAGTCGACTGCGGTTCAAGTCCTGGACCCAGTGGCTTAAATCCACACTGGGCACGTGTACGTGTGTGCCCAAGATCTCGAGAGGAGAATGGAGGAGAAGGGATTGCAGTGTGGCCCTCTCCCCTAGGGGGTGATTTCCCATTTTCTGTCTTTCTGGCGAGTGCATACCCTATATAGCAAAAATTTTTCCAAAAATTTTTTTAAAAATAAAAAATGTACTGTGTATGGGGACCAGCAGATGACATAATGATTACATCACTGGACTCCCACATAGCTAGCCATAGTTTGAATCCTGGACCCAGATGCCTGTGTGTCTGTGTCCAAAACCCCGAGGAGAGGATGGAAAAGGGGTTGTGGTGTGGCCATCCCCCAGAGCATGATTTCTTGCTTTCTGTCTCTGTCTTTCCAGCGAGTGCACACACCCTATAGCAAAAATCTCTCAATAAAAAAAAGTACTACATATGTAATACCACTCAACCAAGCCTAGATTTCAAAAACGGTAAATGTGAAAGAAACAAAAACCTTTAAAGTATGGTTTTCGGCCTCAGATGAGTTTTCTTTCATAGGGCTACCCCTGTACTCCGTTTTGTAGGTTATTACTAAGCCTCGGTCCTCAGAATCCAGGTGCCTGAAACGACGACCCTAACTGACACACTATTCTCAATCATTCCAGTCCTAGACCTTCCCTGTTTAACATGGAAGCCTCTAGCCACATCTGTCTAAACTTAAATTACTTAAATTAATTAAAATTAAAAACAGCTCCTCAGTTGCATCACTGACATTGAAGGTGCCCGGTGGCCCCCTGTGGCTGCCGGGCTGGACGGTGCTGAGGTAGGGTGTCCTCGCTGTGGCCCGTTTTCGGGACAGCTGCTCTGCGTTGGTGGTGGGTGGCAGTAGGAGCCTGGCTCTCTGCTGCTCACAGAGACTTCCTGGAGATGGGAAGGTGGGAAAGCGGAAGTCGAGTACTTCGTGGGTCTTTCAAAACCACCATTGGGGAGAAATCCCGTTCGTCGTTGTCACTTCTGTGTTTTGATGATCCAGGCCGTCGAACTGTGGAACAGCTCCGCTGCCGTAGAGGGGCGGCTTGCGGAGGGGTTCAGCCCGTTTTCACCATGGTTTTCTCCCCACAGCTGCTGGGCATGCTGTGCGCGTGCATCGTGCTGTGCCGACGGAGTAGAGACCCGGCTTACGAGCTCCTCATCACCGGCGGGACCTACGCATAGGAGGCACCTCGGGCCTGAGCTTCGAGGCTTGCTCTGATTTGGAAGGTGAACTGAGAAGGTCTGCTGTCGGCCTCCTGAGTTCATCCTGTGCGAGCGCCGTGCGGTCCGGTCGGAGCAGCGGCTCCTCACGCCCCCTCCTACCTCCCCGCCCCCCGCGGCACCCCCTCGTTCTAGCTACTCTCCCTGCCCGGGCTGCTAAGTACGCCGTTCTAATCTCAGAGCCTTCGCGGTTGCTAGTGTGGTAGAATTACAGAGGGCGGGGCTGCTTCTGGTGCCCCTAGGCAGAGAAGGGGCTGGCGCAGAAGGATCACCGGGCCCAGGCCCTGTCCTGCACAGTGGAGAACTCTTGGCCAAAGGTTTTTGGGGAGGGGGAGGAAGCCAGCTGTCTGGTTAATGGGAACACCAGATGGTGCCCCTCATCAGTGTCCTTTTAAAAAATATATATGTAGTCCAGTAAGATAGCAGCTGTACAGAATGGCTAAAATAGATTTTAGACTCATACGGTGTGTATTTTGGTCCATCTTCAAAATTAGACTGACCTTTGGAACTAGTGGGTTTTAATCAAAGCTGGCGTTATAGGAGGAGTATAATGCGTGCACTACTGTTTGAAAACAACTGGTGTGAGTGTGTGTGTGACTGTGCCCATTCATTGTAAGTCTTAAACTCGTTAGGCATAATGTACCCACGTAGACTAGCTGAACAGTATGTAGACGTGATCTCGGTTGTAAATAGAAAACTAATTCAATAAACTCTATCAGCCCTCTCAACACGTAGTTTTTCATCGTTTTGGAGATATTTCCATTCCCAAGAATCAGCATGATGTTTGCTACTCTACAGTTCATCGCAGTTTGCGTGTGTTCTTTACATCTGGGATCTGCATGCGTTTTCTTTCTATCTGTTGCCTCAGTATTCAAAAGCCACAGGTGCTTTTCAGTCTAGTGTGTCCTACAAATAGTGGAGCGGATCCTGTGTGCTCGCCTCTAAGAGTCGGTGGTGATCCTGTCCTGAGGTCCCGTCCAGGAGACACACAGACCAGCTGTGGTCGTAGTAGTGAGAGAATGGGAGCACGGAGGAGGGGCCCAGAGAGCTCAGGGCTGTCCTGGAGGAGACGCCCCGGCTGGGGGGCCGGACAGGTTCTGTGGGAGAGCGCACACAGGAGCGAGAGGGGCTGCCTGTGCAGGAAGCTGTAGGTAGCACAGTGTGCCTGGAGCTTGAAAGTTGTGACGTATTTTTTGTGTTCTTTCTGTGCGAAAATGTATCACAACTTTCCCGACAACCCAATACGAGGTTGGGGGGGGTGGGCGAAGCAGCTTGTTGCTACAGGTTGTCGTCACTTCTCTCCCTGTCATTTGACAGGGCTTGTCTTACCACCTCTTTAAAATAGTTTTATTTATTTATTTTAAGAGAGAGAATTTTGCTACAGAGTGCGTGCTCTTACCAGAGAAACAGAGACAGAAAGCAGTAAGTCACCCCCTCGGGGGGATGGCCACCCTGCAGTCCGTTCTCCAGTCTCCTCTCGGGATTTAGGGCACACATGCACATGCCTGGCATGAGTTTTAAGCCTCTGAGTCCGGGACTCAAAACTGCGGTCAGCCATGTGGGAGTCCAGTGACGTAACCATTACGTCATCTGCTAGTCCCAAAATTGTTGTTTTTAACAAAAATAATTGGTGCTTTTAAATCAGACATTTGTTTGTTTGTTTGTTTGTTTGTTTTCCAAGACACAAGTCTGAAGTTTTATTGAGCATAAAGTGCAAATCATAGTGTGCCTTAGAAATGACATTCTGAGCAGGACAAGGGTCCCTTGGGTTTATGAACTCATTGGTGTTTCAGGTTTGAGTGATCAGGATTAAAAGATCAGGAATAAAAATTCAGGGGCCAGCAGGTGGGCTCCTCACATAACCAACCACAGAGGGTGATTACTCACTTTCCCTCTCTGGCGAGTGTACACCCTTAAGGAAAAAACCTAACCAAAAAAAAAAAAAAAGTATAAAGAATTATAAAATTCAGTCAGCACAGACTTGCTTAGGTCACTTATGTCCCCTATGGTAAAGTGCACAGGAATGGTAACAGGCATTTTAAAGCAACAGTATTTAAATCATCCTTTGTAATCTGAGAGGAAGAAATAACAGGCTCCAAAACGACTTTTTTGCTTGAGATGGATGGAAGCCAAAAGGAGGTAGAGGAGCCAGTTCACACTCAAGGCCTGTTCTCTTTGGTAAGCAAAATCAAGAGACCTGAGTTTTGAATGCTTCTGCTAGAGGACCACAGATTTTTCAATGCTGCGTGTGCCCTGGATGTGTTAATAATTCTCGTTACGTCCAATGCATAGATCGATGTGAGGATTCAGGCATCCTCAAGCGGTTCGCTTCTTACCAGATCCTCCTCTTTACCCTCTGCAGGGTGGGCATCAACTGCTTTCATCTTTCTAGGTAAGGAGTCCTTATATTCAGCACGGTGGACTTTGACCTGGAAACTGCCTTCATTTTATTTCACAAATTGCCCCAAATGACTCTGCCCTTCTGGTTGCCCCTGAATACTTGAGGCAGGAACTTCCTAGCAGTTAAACAAGACAATAAACAGGACATATCCGAAATGTGTTTATTGGGATGGTTTCCCACTCATCTTGAGTCAGGATGCGTTTAGTGCTGCTTCCTCCTGAAGGAACATCCTTCTGTAAGCCTCGCTGTTCCTCCTGGAGGCTGGCAGGGGACAGTGGAGCAGCCAGCGCACAGAGCTGCCGTCTGTGCATGCTAAAGACGGTGGGATTTTATAGCATCCCGGGCACTTCACATCCATGAAGTAGGAATTTGGGCTCTGCACCAGGTGCTTCTGCTTGTGTTTCCTCTTCTTCTCTTCGGGAGAGGGATGAAGGAGGTCCTTTGCGAGAGGCATGTTCTCGTGGGGAGGTCGTCACCGCCGGAAAGGCAAATCAGACATTCGTAAAGAGTGAAGTGCCAAGTTTAGCCAGGTCCGTCTTTCCAGACTCTGTAGCAACAGACCTGGTAGTGAGTTTTGCTTTTTGCTGTTGAGTGGATTTTGCCCAACAAGATCTCCTTTTCTCTTCACAACACTTTTTTCGTGTCAGAGGCTACACCCGTGGTCCCTTTTTGGCAGCCGTATCGGTGTCTCAGTACTGTGGTCACTCAGTGCACAGTGGAGGGGCTTGGTGGCTGCTTCCAGCCTTGCCACGGTGGACACCGTCCGACACACGCTGGCGGGCAGTGGCGTTCTTACTGAGGTGAAGCCCACGTGGGTCTAACCCCGTCCTGTCACGGCAAACATGAAGCATCCCGTTTGCTCGCAGTGTGTGCGGCCCCCGCCTTTGTCTAGTTCGTCACCCATGGTGTGCATTTTTGCATGGAGTCAAGGATAGAACTTTAGTAGTGGATTTATTACTGTGGTTTGAAGCTTTCATAGATTGAGCCTTTTCTCCAAAAACACTGTATCAGTTTGTATTTTCCTACATCCTGTTGTCACTTAGGCTATTATTAGCTGCTTTCTCTTGCAGTCAGGCAGGCGGAAGTAGGTATTATGCTTGACTGTTAGTGAGGTCCAAGGTGTTGCAGCCATGTGTGTCTCCTGCATTTTCAGTTTCTGTCCTCTGCCCAGTTTGATAGGATTTCCCCCATCACAGATCTTAACAGTTTGCTTAGGGCACTTTACTGTGAAATTCCATTTTTCTTGATACTGAGAATGGAAGAATGATACTTTTCCTAATTGGTTATTTTTTTTTTCTTTTTTTGGAGAGGATTTTGCTATAGGGTGCATGCGCTCCCCAGAAAGACAGAGAGACAGAAAGCGAGAAATCACCCCCTGGGGAGATGGCCACGCCGCAATCCCTTCCTCCATTCTCATCTCGGGATCTTGGGCATGCATGCACACACGCCCGGCTTTAGTTTAAGCCACCGGGTCCGGGACTCGAACCACAGTCGACTACATGGGAGTCCAGCGACATAGCCATTACACTAACTGCTGGTCCCCCTAATTAGTTATTGACAGTGAATGGGAGCACCTACTTTGTGGGTGGATCGACCTTGTGCCCAGCAGTTTTCTGTTCTAGAAAACAGTTTATGTGTTTTGTGTGGCTTTTTATTTCAGAGTCTGAGCTGTCCTGAGGGTGTTCAGTGGTGACCTGGCAGAACCCTCCTGAGTTGATTTCTGGAATACCTTTCGAGATAGTGCTGGGTGCAGTGTTGGCTCGGGTGAGGCTGACCTGAGCACAGACTGCTCTCCTGACTTTATCCAGTGGAGAGAATTAGACAGACGTAGGGATTACAGGGGGTAAGAAAGCGAGGTTTGATCTGCCTTTGCATCACCAACACCTGGCACACAGGGGCACCGGTGGTCTGAAGTAGTCACAGTGGTACTATGGTGCTATAAGAAGAATATAGTTTTCATGGGGCCAGCAGGCAACGTAGTAGTTAAGGTACTGGACTCCCACATGGTCGACCGCAGTTCGAGTCCCAGACCTAGTGGCTTGCTTACTCACTTTCCCTTTCTCTCTCTGGTATACTTAAAAATAATAACAAATAAAAGTAAGTAAGTAAAATAATTCTAAAAAAAAAAAAGAATATGATTTTCACACTTCTGAGTTTTGATCTGCAGAACCCATTAACCAGGAAGTCCTCAACCCTGGCTGCATATCAGAATTGCCAGGAGATGGGACCAGCAGTTAGCATAATGACTATGTCGTCACTGGACTCCCATGTAGTCGACCGTGGTTCACGTCTTGGACCCGGTGGCTTAAGCTCACGCCAGGTGCGTGTGCATGCGTGCCCAAGATCCCGAGAGGAGAATGGAGGAGAAGGGATTGCAGCGTGCCCATCCCTCCGGGGGAGTGATTTCTCACTCTCTGTCTCTGTCTGGCGAGCGCACGCGCCCTATAGCAAAAACCTCTCCAAAAAAGAAAAAGAATTGCCAGGAGAATGTTTATGCATGAGCTCAGCTTGCAGAGGTTCAGTTTCAGTCTGGTTCAGGGGGGACCAAAACAGCATGCTTAAAAGCTGCTCAGGTGGGGCCAGCAGGTGGCATGGTGGTTAAGGGACTGGATCCCACGTGGCCAACCATGGTTTGAGTCCTGGACTGGTTGCTTGAGAATCACACTGAACACATGTGCATGCACATGCATGCCCCAAATCTTCAGAGTGGAAAAGCAGGGATTGCAGCACGGCCATCCTCCCAGGGGGTGGTTTCTCACTTTGTCTCTCTTTGCCTCTCTCTGGCTGGTGCACGCGCCCTATGGCAAAACCCTAAAAACAAAAGCTGCTCAGATGATCCCATTGAGCAGCTAGGGCCAAGAACCACTGCTAGCCCCGTGTGAGACTCCAGAGGAGAGCTTCCATAGAGTGGCGTCGCCCTTTCCCACTCCCTTGGGCCCCTAGGGCATTCTAGTGAGCACATTTCAAAAGCCACGGCTCATGGTCCTGTCGTCCTGTGAGGATGGTGGGCCCGTGAGCCCGCCAACCAACCAGGTCACCCTCATGGTGAGGCTGCTTGGCCTAGAACTAGGAATGGCGGGGGACCGTGGTCAGAATTGGTGTTGGATGCCAGTGGTGATGTGTGCACTTTGGCTACATGATGGCCTGTGACTTGTCACCCCTGGGAAGGACGCCATTGGAAGCCACAGCTGTCCAAGAGAGCCTGTGAGTGAGGACACAGTTAAGTGCAAAGCTGTGTTGATTATAGCCAGACGTGGAGGTTGTGGGCCTTTTTGTTAAAGTTATAACGCCAGGGGACCAGCAGTTGCGTAATGGCTATGTCGCTGAACTCCCACGTAGTCGACCGCGGTTCGTGTCCCGGACTCAGTGGCTTAAACTCACGCCAGGTGCAAGTGCGTGCGTGCCCAAGATCCTGAGAGGAGGATGGAGGAGAAGGGATTGCGGCGTAGCCATCCCCCCTGGGGGGTGATTTCTTGCTTTCTGTCTCTCTGTCTCTGTCTGTCTGGCTAGCGCACGTGCCCTATAGCAAAAACCTCTCCAAAAAAAAAAGTAAAGTTATAACCCCAGGCTGATGGCCTGGTGGTTCAAGTCTTAGACTCTGACTTGAGAAATGTGCTGGGCATGCGAGCTCAGAATCTTGATAAGAGAAGTGTTAGAGGAGGGCTCGCAGCATGGCCGTGCACCATGGGGAGTGCTTTCTCACTCCTCCTGCCCCTCCATGAGCACATGCATCACCTGGAAAAATTTTAGAAGGTAGTAACCTTTTCAATTTAATTAGCATTTACCCATTATCTGATTTGAACCTTACAGGAATAGCAATTTGCATAGGGGCGTATTGCACCCCTCTTACTGATGATGACATTGAGGCCTTGAGGAATCGTGACTTGCTTAAGCCTGCCCCTCTGCCCAGTGCCATCTCCTCTGTTGGGCAGGCCATCCTCCATGCAGGTGCTTCCAGCACTGGGGTTGGACCTGGTGTTGGGGCTGGAGAGAGCTACAGAGGCAGAGACTCTGGCTTGGGCTAGGTTGTGGGGTTTTTCCTGATAGAAGTCGTGACCCGAAAGTCGCCTCCAGTTCTGTTCCCCGGCTGCCCGCCCGCCTGCCCGCAGAGCAGCCTCACCTATACTTACTGCCCATCACCCCGAGCCGCAGGCTCTGCTGTCTGTCAGAGATGATGATGACCGATACCTCAGTCGGAGTTTCTGAGCAGGCTTTGCAGTGGGTGGAATGTTCCGTCGATAAGAGGCGTTCTAGGGGAGAGGTAGAGCCCGGAAGCTCCCTTCCCACCCTCTTCCCTGGGCCATGTGCCACCTGACCCCAGCAGTCAGTCTCCCTGGCCGTCCTGCACCTGCTGCCGCCTTTCCCCCTCCCTCACCGAGTCCACCTGGGGCTTACGTGTGCATGCCTCGCGTCTTCCCTTTCCCCGTCCCACCTGCCTGACAGCCGCCTAAGCCTGTCCCCTACTTCCTGCACTTTGCCAAATCACCTGCCAGCCGAAGTGCCACTTCCAGGCAGGCCTCCGTCCTCTGTAGGAAAGCCAGCCCTGAGCTTCCCCTGCTCCCTGCGTGTCTCGGCCCCTTTGGTGGGGGTAGGTGAGCTGTTGGAGGGTATCATATCCCGGCTTAGCGTACCCTCCTTATTGGGCACAGTGATCGGGCACACGTAAGGTGTCAGGAGGTCTTGGTTAGGTACTCTGGAGCGTCTGCATGGCTGGAACCAGGCTGGGCCTGCCGGGCTTGATGTGTATGCCCTGGGCAGCATTTCTGGCCCAGGTGAGCTTTTCGTAGCTAAGTCCCCGTCAGGTGACTCCTTCAGGGGAGCGTAAGACCGAGCACCAGATTGCATTTTGTTCTCCAAACATCCGTGTTTGAACTGTGCTAGTGTCGGGGACGGCTGTGCCCATCTGGCCAGCTCTCACAGGATGTGCTGTGTGAGGGAGAATGGCTCAGAAAGGGTTTGAGCATCAGTCTGAATGATTTCAGAGGACCAGGGCCTTTTCTCACCCCAACTGCAGCACATGCTCAGGAGGGGAGCAGTGATGGGTGACATCCAGCCGCCAGCTGGCCTGGCCTAAGCTCAGAGCCCTGCTCCCACGGTCTCGCACCTGGGAATACCTGGCCCAGCACGGGTACCCTCGGCCAGCAAAACAGCCCTCAGGCTGCGTTAGAGCACATACTCCGAGACGCATGTGAGGCCCAGGCTGTGTAGGCAGGGTGTTTTGGTGGGCGTCTGTGCTACAGGGAACCCTTGTACTCTGCGTCTGACATGTGTCCGGCATGCGGGGAGCCTCCTGCTCCCTGCGACCCTTGGGCACACACCCACCCCCTCTGGTGCCGTCTCCTCCCTGCGCAGGCTGTCCTCTGCAGGCAACTCCAGCACCCCCATATGCTGCCGTCAGGTGGTGGCCAAGCCCCAGGCCCAGGGCAGGCTTCCATGGGATGAGCCGAGCCCTGTCCATCAGAGATGGTGGCCCGGGTTGGCAGGGAGGGCATGGTGCAGGAGGTGGGAGGGGTCCTCCCAAGTCTCGTCTGGTCTGAGTCCTGGGAATTCCAGTGATGACCCTCACTCTGTTCTCTGTCACATGCGTGTCCCCTCTGCCTGCCTACAGTGGAGCCACCAGAAGCAGGAAGTAGTGAAAAGGAATCTCCCATTTCCTTTGTTTGTCCAGGGCCTCCTCTTCCCAGGTGGCTGCTCTGCATATAGGGTCATTTCCTGAGCTGTCAGCTTCCTGAGCTACTCAGTCCCCTTAACCAGGTCACGATCTCTGCACAGAGCTGGAGCCTGAAGCCCCACTCACCTCGCCCTCTGCCCAGAGCAGTCCTCAAAAGCGCGTGCAGGAGCATTTGGCAGTCTTGGGTGGATGGTAGTGTGCAGGGAGCAGTGGCACCGTCCCCAGGCCCTGCAGCGTGTGCCCGCGGTGTCCCATCCACCCCACAGGTCCCGCTCTGGCCCGCTGTGCTGGCAGCACTGGGATCCTGTAGTGAGCTTGGGCTGGGCCGGCACCGCTCCGAGAGCCTTTGGCAGCGCTGGGGCCTGCTGGGGTGGAGTGGGGCTTGGCCGCAGACGACGGCGTGTCTCTCGGGCCTGAAAGGGCTGAGGGCCTCGCACAGCAGGAGTGTGGCCATCTCTGTGCCCAGGTCAGCCTGCACGGCCCAGGAACCCTACCTGGACGGGGGTGTTGGGTTTGAGGAATGGCTCCATCCTTGCATCTGTGAGTCCTCGTCCTCCACCCTGGTCACAGCCTGTTGTCTCACCTCAGGGCCTTTGCATGCGCTGATTCCCCAGTGTGGCGTCTTTGCCCACACCCTTCTCTGTCCCTTCCGAGCCCTTGTCTCTGATGTCACCTTGGGCTGGCCCCCTGGGTGTCTCTTGCATTCCGGGAGCTCCTAGGGACTGGCCAGCCTGGCCTCTTCTCCTCTGTCCCCAGCGTACCCTGGGACTGGCTGGGGCCTTCCAGGATGACAGCTAGCTGTCTAAGACCCCTGCCCCTCCTGCCCCCGGCCCCCCGCCCTTTGCCGCCTCTGAACATTTGATACTAGGGCAGGAGGAAGAAGAAAAGGAACCGGCAGACGAGGGGAAAGAACACACTCCTTTATTCCATAGGAGACACTCCTGGGGGGCACCAGCACTGTCCCCTCCCCGGAGCGGAGGGCATTCCTGACTCCACAGGCAGGTGGGCCCCCATGGGTGCTGCCCCTTCCTCAGAGCTTCTCCAGGTAGGAACCAGGGACAAACCCCTGCTGCCCATTCCTCTCCACCGTCCACCAGCCATCCTCCCCTTCCAGGATGACCTCCAGGATATCTCCTGCAGACATGTCCAGCTCGTCGGGATTCTAGGCCAGAGGTTGAAAGCACGTGAGGGTGGGGAGGCTGCTGGGAGGGCTGTGGCCTGGCATGCCCTGCCCCAGCAGTAAGTGCGAGCTCGTCTCCCAGGGCAGCCCCTTAGAGACAGGCTGTGGGGCGCGAGGGACTTGGCCTCCTGAGCCTTTCAGCACAGGCCTCTGCTGCCCTCGTGTTCCAGACAGTGCCTGGAGGGCTTGGGTTCTCGCCAGGCCCCAGGACGAGGGCTGCTCATGCCAGGGCTCACCACAGGCTGAGCCCAGCATAGCCTCAGCCTGTTCCAGTGTCACGAGTACCCCCTCGTTCTCAGGCCTGGCCCCCAGGTCTGCCTTTAGCTCAGGGCAGAGGGCACACTGGTTCCTGTGGCTGCCTGGACCCATCCTCTCCCATGGACGTTAGAGCGCCCAGCCTGGCACAGTGGAAGGACTCGGCCCAGAGTGCACAGCTGCACCCCCAGATCATAGCTGCAGGTAGCCCCAGGCCCTGACCGCCACCTACACACGTGTGCGTACATGCTGGCCTCGGCCTTCACCGAGGCGGCTGGCTGAGGCCGTGCTGCCCCTGGTGCCCGTACCCCAGGCCCACCCCCATTCCCACTCCCGGGGCCTACACACAGGCTCACCTGGGCCGCGTAGTCGTAGAGCGCGCGGTAGCCCAGGGGTGGTGCACTGGGGTTCCTCGGTGTCTCCTGCACGGCAATGGCTGCATAGACGCCCTCCGTGCGCTCAGGGGTGGAGGTCAGGGTCTCTGTAGAGACTGAGAGTAGGGGGGCGGGGGAGCTGGACCTTGCCCTTGCCAAGGACATGGCCCCTAGACGCCTACCCATGAAAGAGCGGTTTCTCGAGCTTGGCCCACCCCTTGCCCGCTGCTGTTGGAAGGCACACCCTTCCCCCCCAGGGATCTCAGAAGGCCCCTCTGTGGCATGTCGGAGTCCTCTCCTTCCCCGATGTCCCCACATCACCCCAGTTACCAGCAGGAGTGGCCAAAGACGTGGTCTTGGGACTTCCATGCAGTAGGCCAGAGAACCTGAGGGCAGGGGAGAAGGATAGGGTCCCCTCACACCTGACACCCAAGGGCCCTCTGCCAGGGCTGGGGGTGCCCCGTGGAGGGCTGAGACCCTGCAGCCTCAGGGAAGATGCTCAGGTCCCCACCTGCCCCTGACCATCTCCCCCTGGACAGGATTCCAGCCATACACACCCTACTGGGGCCCCGGCCATGCGGGGGTGTCTGTGTGTGACTAGTGCCCCCCCACCCCCACCATGTGCCTGGCTCCGGCCTCGCTGGGGGCTGCCCCGCAGCTCTGAGCTTAGTGGGTGTCAGTCCTCTGTGAGGCTGATGCACCTGTCTCCCCTCCCCAGAGGGCCAGCACACGCTTTGGTGTTACGCTTTGGTGCTTGTAACGTGTGAAAATGCTCCTCCGCTTCCCAGCCCGCCCACTGGGCCCCACCCTACCTCTTTATCATGCCGCAGGATGGCTGGATGCCGGGGCTGCCCGACATAGGGGCCACTTCCCGGTCGTAGTAGTTCTGGTAGGGCACCGGAGCTGGGGACAGGAAGCCCGTGAGGCCCAGCGTGGCTCAGGGTGGGGCAGGGAGGCAGGACCTGCCTGAAGACCCAGCCTGGGGCCCGTGGTCCTGTTCTGGCCTGGGTCCTTCCTGGCCTCACTTCCACGAGAGACCCCACTGTGGATACCACTGAGACGGAATATTCTGGACTGGGTGGGGGCTACAGCAGGTTCCTCACCCTAGTTCTCCATCATCTCCTCTTTCAAGGGCTCTTAGCTCTGCTGCTTTTTTTGGCCTGGGGAGAGGCAGCAGGCCAGGGACCCAGCCAGGGGGCTACACTGTCCTCTCCTCCAGGTCTCTCCAGAACCCTCCCCTGAAGGGAGGCTGTGAGCCACCCCAGCCCTGCCCTGGCAGGGGAGGCTCAGAGAACCTGGCCTCACCTGGGGGCTCGGTGCCCGTGCTCTTGGCGTGGATGAAGCCGTCGATGTCAGCATCTACACTGCAGCCTTCCAGTGTTAGCCGCACTTCCTCGTAGAGCTGGGGTGGGGAGAGCAGAGGCCGGGGCCAGGCTCAGCCACATTGCCCATGCTGGTCCTCATCCCACGTGCCCCTCCCAGACCTGTCCTGTGTAACCAGCCATGGAGGGTAACTTTCTCAGGCCCGCCTGAGGCTCGAGCCCTCCTCAGCACAAGGCCCTCTTCAGGGACTGACCGCACACCCCTGTCCTCTGCGGTAGGCACAGTTTTCCCTTTTCACAGAGGAGGTGACCCAAAGGAGAGTGACATGCCCAGGGTCACGGAGCTAGAGTGTAATGCAGCCTGGCCTGATCCAGGAGGTGTGGGCCTGGAGCCTAGCCGCTGCCCCTGTGCCATGGGGATGCCGCCCCTGGGCAGTCCAGTCAGAACCAAAACTCACAGCCCGCGGGCAGGAGGACCACCCGTCCCACCTGGTGCCTTGGCTCAGCGTGGGAACCAGGACACCCTGGAGATGGGGGCAGAAGAGGGACAGGACCTTGGCTCCTGTGAGCACCAGGCCTGGAGTGAGCAGCCAGGCTCCCCCAGCCTCTGCTCACCTCGGTGAGGCTGTGCCCCACCCCTGCAGGGGGAGCTAGTGTCTGGGGCTCAGAGCAGAGCCTGCGGCCTCGGGAGAGGAGGCAGAAGCCTGCTCATGGCAGAGGCACAGCTCTCTAAGCAGAGACACCACGGCCCTGTGCACGCTGAGCCCAGTCCTCGGGCTGCTGGTAGCAGGGCCTGGACCCCAGGACTAGGTATGCCCACTGGCCCAGGTGGGCCTGGCACGCCGTTGCCCCACAGCCCGCACCCTCACCTCGTCATCCTTGACGCACTGCATGGAGAGCTGGTTGCAGTGCACCCACAGTGCGTTGCGGAGGATGGTCAGCCGGTCAGACTCCTGCAGCTGGAAGGCCTGGGGGTGGGAGGGAGGTGAACAGGGAGGAGGGGTGGCAGGCCAGGCTGGGCCCACCCAAGCTCCAGGAGACGACCTGGTGGCCCCCGCCCCACCTCTGCCTGCTAGAGGCTGCTGGGAGAATGTGGGCTACCTGGGACTCCTGCCCCCGCCTCCCTCCAGACCTCACACTGGAAGAGGCTGGAGTCGGGAGGGGAGTGAGGGCACAGGATCCCGGGTCCAGAGCCCTGCCTGCCAGGCCCTGTCTAGAGCAGGGCACAGGAAGCTGTGCCTTCCGAGTGGGTCCTGTTTCGGCTTCAGCACAAAGGGGTGAAGGATGCCTCCTTGTAGCCAAGGGGCCTGACGAGTAGGACGCGCACGTGAACGATCGCTCTCCCCGCTGCCTCATCTGTTCCCGTGAAGCTGCTGGGCAGGGGCCCTGGATCGCTGGGAAGACGGCCCCGTGTGTCACTCACCTCACAGGTGGTCCGGTGCTCCTGCTCCCACTCGCCCCGCACCTTCTCCAGCTGCTCAGTGTTCTGCCTGTACACCCGCTCTGGAAGCACAGGGGCCTTGCTGCTCTTCAGGGCTCCCCGCAAGTCTTTCTGCGGTGACCTAGCCCCCCACTGTGCTGCAAGT
This sequence comes from Tupaia tana, assembly GCA_026018925.1. Classification (NCBI taxonomy): domain Eukaryota; kingdom Metazoa; phylum Chordata; class Mammalia; order Scandentia; family Tupaiidae; genus Tupaia; species Tupaia tana. Next base: position 3,306,015 of record JAKSZU010000028.1, read on the forward strand.
GCCCTCAGGCTGGAGTGGAGCCCTGGGCTGAGGGCAGAGGGACCCTCTAGAGCTGGTGGGCAGGGAGCCAGCAGGTGTGGCCACGACCTTGTCCCTGATCTCCAGGGTCACGTATGGCCCAGCCAAGGGGAGCGGCGGAGCAGAGGGAGAACGGGGGGCTCCCTGTCTGTCCTCGGAGAGATGCCCGCAGGGACGGACGTGCTGGGGACCTGAGGGAGGACTGCGAGGGACAGGCCCAGACCAGGCTCTGCACACGTGCGTGCTTCAGGGTGCGTGCGTGTGTACCAGATGAGAGATCGGCCACCATGGGTGTGGCCCTGCGGATGCAGGCACTGAGCCTGAGGTCTGGTGCAAATGCTGTCACCACTAACGGGCTGCGTCCCTTGGGCAAGTCACTCCACCTTCCTGTGCCTCCGCTTTCTTGTCTGTTAGAAGCGTGCATTGTCAGGACAGAGCAGTCTTGCAGAGCACGTGTCTGTCTGTCCGTGCGCTCTGGGTGGGCGCCCCAGAGGTGGGGGCGGGGCCGTACCTGCCTCCGTGGCCGAGTCCTTGCACTGCTTGGCTTTGTTCTGGCTCTGAGGGGACACAGGGAACTGTCTCAGCGGGCTGAGCCCTGCCCTGTCTGAGCCCACCTGGCCCCAGTCCTTGAGCTCCCAGCCTTCCTTCCACTCCAAGTGACCGCCGCCCCTGGCCACCAGGGGGTCACTCAGGAGCCAACTCTGGACAGTCTCACCCCATGAAAGACTGCGGGCTGGCTCCCAGAGAGGAAACGACCGTGGCAACCTGCAGCCTGTGCAGACACACACGAAACACGGCCGTCCTGCTGGAGGGGTGTGGGCTGGGCCCGGCCCCGACTCACTGCCCCCAGACTCCCACCCTTGACCTCAGCCTTCCCATCTGTGCAATGGGTGACATTTGCTTAGCCCTAGTGGACTCTGATCCCACGTCCTGACCAGGGGACCAGAGCAGGCAGAGCATGGGCCCTGACCTAGGGTTGGACCCCTCGCTGCTGCCCCTGCACTGAGCCCTGGACAGTCTCACCATCTCGGTCTTTTCCCTAGTGGTGACATGGGCCTGCCCAGACACAGTCCGAGGGTCCACACTGCCCTCTGAGGACGGCTCAGGCACAGATAGAAGGTGGCAAAGGGCATCAAGCTGACCGTGCCCCCCTTCCCAGGCCGCAGAGTCCAGGGAATCCGCGGGGGCACTGTCTAGAGCAGAGCAGAGCAGGTGAGAGACAGGCTCGAGGGGGCCTCCAGCACAGCCTTGCTCACAGGTGTCTGCAGTGCCCCTTCCCTGCCTCCCAGCCCCATCCCGCCGTAGGGACACCATGAGTCCCCACACACCTTCTCCACTTGCTTCTGGTGGCCGTTGGCACTGATGCGCTCGAAAGCTTGCTCCGCATCGTCTGCGTCCCGGCACTTCTGCTCATACGTCTTCTTGGACTTGGGGCGGGGGGGGGGGGGGCACGTGATGGGTGACAGCACTTCTACGTGGTCCCCGGTCCCAGCTCTGCACCCCGCCTCCCACCTCTGTTGGGGAGCTGGGGAAGTGGGGCCTCCTTGCCGAAGGCAAGGGTGAGAGTCCAGCAAGGAGATGGGGTAGGGCAGGGGCCATTGGCTTGGCCGGCCCCTTCCCCCAGGGGCAGCCAGGCCTACCTGGGGCCTGGTCCCAAGGATGCCACCCACTCCTCTTCCCTCCCCCCTCTCGCCCAGTGCCTTACGGGACACATCTGGGGTCCTTCGCCCCAGGTGCCCAGCAGGCCCTGTGCAAGCCTGTTGAGATACCCCACGGGGCTCCAGGAGCACAGCCAGGGCAGGTCCATGGGGCCTGGTGCTCACCTCCATGGTCTTCTTGTAGAGTGACAGCTTGCTCTTCTGGACCCGGTCCATGACGGCCTCATACTGCAGGGGACACGAGGCTCTGAGCAGGGGGCCGTGGCCTCAGGACGCTCCCCTAGGCCAAGAGGATGGGGTGTCCCTGGGCTGAGGCACAGCAGCCCTCCTGTCCCTGGGGAGACAGGATAATGCCCTCTCCCTCCCAGAGCCCGCTCCATCACAGCTGCCCTCAGGACCGAAGGCTGAGCGGAGCCCGGGGCTCAGTGCGCCCGGGTGCCATCTCCAGCGGGGAGAGGCTCACCTGTGTGCACACACGTGCACACGCACCTCTCCGCATCGCCATGGCTCAGGCAGGCAGGCCGGTCATGTGGCCACACTGGGGCCCTGCCTGTGAAGGCCGAGGGGCCTAGTTCTGGGCTGAGCCTCCCAAAGCTTGAGAAGCGGACGTAAGCACCCCATCCTGCACCAGGGAAATGGCGTGGGGAGGGACCCCAGGCCCAGCTGGCCCCTTAAACAGCCTGCTTCCCTTCGGCTCGTGTCCTCGGTTTTCTCCGCAGACCCTTGACGGCCCTGCCTCTGAGCAGGAATGTCCCTGCGTGCTGCCCGCCCCCGCCGTCTCAGGCACCTCCTCTGCTGAGACCTCTGCTAATGCTCCCGAGGGCGAGCATTTAGCCTTCAGGGCCGAGGCGTCGGAGCGCAGTCCCTCCCAGCAAGTCTCCAGCCTGGGTGCATCTCTGTGATGTGGACCTCTCCCTGTCCACGGAGTTTCAGCCCTGCCCTCCCTCCAGGTGGCAGGACACACCTCTGGGGGCCGCCCATCCCGATGGCCCTCAGCGCTGCAGTGACAGCCCTTCGCCTGCCTCTCCAGACAGTGGCTCTCATCCCGGTCCCCCCAACTCAGGTGGCCTCTCCAGATACCCCGTCTCGGCTCCCTGCAGTCCGTCGTAGGGGCATCAGGAGCTCCCAGGTGTCTCCTAACGGAGGCTGCCCCCACCCCAGCTGGGCACCCCCGCCCCTCCGCCTCACCTTCTTCCTCTGCTCCTTCTGCCGCTCGCGGAACTCCTCGAGGCCCCGCAGCTCCTCGCGCAGCGTCAGGGCCAGCTGGATGTGCGCGCTGCCCACGTTCTCCATTTCTGGGGCAGAGCGTGACAGTGGGCCCCGGCCCCCCGCAACTCGCCCCAGCCCCACACGACCTCTGCTATCTCCCCCCAACCCTCCACCAGCCTCGCCATCCTGGTGCAGAGCTGGCCGAAGCCTGAGCTCACCCTCCTGGCTAGACTCGGGACGTGGGTTTTCCCAGGAGCTCCCGTCACCCTGCCATGGGGCGGGGGGGGGGGGGGGTGGGGGGGGTGGGGAGTGGGACTTACGTTGCTTCAGGGAGTCAAAGGAGGCCCTCAGGGAGCTGCAAAACAGAACAGGCCAGGACAGTAGGAAGACAGCACCTCTCAAACTGGAAGCCCGGCTGGCCTGGGGACTTCTATTTTGGTGGGAAGATCCCGGATCACTCACATGTGCTGCTCAGACCCAAGGGACCCTCTAGCCAGTTAGTGACCATCTACTTGGGCCCCAGACTGGTTTCTGGAAGCAGAGCGCTTGCCTTAGGGATCCCAAAGCAACAAAACCTCCCCAGAATGACAGAAGAGGGAGGCCCTCACTCCCTCTGCACTCGGAAGGGGGATGGTCTCCAGGACCCACCCGCCCTCCCCCTGCACCGCAGCCACAGCCCTTTCCCCTTCTCTTCAGGTCTCCGATGCCCCGGAAGTGTGAAGTGGGAGAGGCCATTGTTCAGACCCGGCTTTCAGAAGGGCCTTGGAGGGAGGAGGAGGAGAGGCTGCAGCTGAGATGTGGGCAGGAGAGGGGGCCGGGTCAGGGGTGCAGAGGCTAGGGGTGAGGATCTCTGCTCTGGGGAGAGTTGCCCTGGGCACAGGAGGCAGAGGGCGACGGCCCAGGGGTAGGGTAGCACGACTGAGTGAATGGAAACGCGGACGGCAAGGACTGCGAGCAGCAGTGTGGCCCTGTGACACCAGGGACAAAGGCCCACAGCCCGGGTGCTTGTGTGTCTGAGTTCAGAGGTAGCAGCCACCGTCGGTCGATGGGCGTCTCCCTGAGCCTTGGACGGAGCTGAGGCCTGGGCCAATCCCATCCTGTCCAGCGACAGGAGAAAGGGCACTGAGGCAGAGGGAGAACTCCCGACCCAGGGAGGAGGGGGGATCTGGCCTAGGGGACTGCCGCCCTGGGCTCCCCTGTGCATCAGGGCAGATCCGGAGCCAGCCGGCCTGGATGCGACCCGGGCTCTGTGGGACCTTGGCTCAGTCACCTTGCCTCTCTGTCTCCATCTCCCTCCTTAAAATGGCTGAGAGTGCAGACAGTATGTTGTGGGGTTTAAACGCATTTCCACATGGCCAGCGCCTGCCCCAGGGCCTGCTGCACAGCAGGTGTTTACAGGGAAGTCACTGCTGTGCCGTCTGGGGAGGGGGTTCTCGGGACCCTGCCCCCTGGTCTGAGCTGTCCCCCCAGGCTGCTCCACCCTATTCTGAGTGACACCCCATTGGACTCGACCTGGGAGGGGGTCGGCTGTGGGCAGCCTCAGACCCACAGTCATCTGAGGCAGATAGGACACAGGACAGGGCAGGGCAGGGCAGGACAGGTGTCCCCTTGATGCCACATCCCCCTCAGTCAGCTCAGCGGCCCTGCAGGCTGCCTCTCTGCGGAGCACCTCGCCTGCCCCCTGCTGGCTGCACAGCCGCATGACGTCCACCTGGGACAGCCTGGGCAGGGAGCATGCAGGGCCCGGCCCACGCCGGCACCTCACTTCACTAGTCGGGAAAGGTTGGCTTCACAGGGCAGCTGGGGAACTGAGGCCTGGCGGGACCCGTGGGATCCAGGCTGGCGGAGCCCCGAGGGGCCCCAGGCAGCAGCACCTGTCCCGTCTCCTGAACGTCCATCTGTCCAGAGGTCACTGCCACCACCCCAGTCCCATTCTCCATCCTTGCCCTGTAAGCCCCGCTCTGCCTCACCTGGCCACAGGGCACCCGTGGTCCTCTACGTGCCCGGTCTCACCTCAGGGCCTTGGCACACACTAGCCCCCATTGTAGCATTTTTGCCTGGCATCCTCTTCTGTCCCTCTGACCCCGACCCTGACCCACTAGGTGTCTGTCATTCCACGGACTGAGCCCTTGAGGGTGGGGACACCTGGCTCGTAGCCCTGTGCACTTGGGCCCGATGTGGCTGTCCAGCACTGCAGCCCCAGGAGCAGCACCCTCCCCAGGCCCCAGCCTCAGCACCGTCAGGTGGGTGTTGGCCCCTGTCCTCCCCAGGACTGCCCGTGGGACAGCCCGCACTCACCTTTTCTCCCGTTTGCCCACACACACACTCCTGGGCTGCACGCCTTCCTGCCCCAGCCCTGCTGTTCCCTGCTGGCACCCTCAGGCCCTCACAGCCGCTCACACAACCCGGCCAGAACACCGTGTTCCTTGGCTCTACTGAGGGGAGAACCCCGGCTCTGCCCAGGGCCTGAGGAAGAGGGGTGGGCAAAGACACTCCTGAGGTGAACTGCTCTAGGGGAGGGTCTGGAGGGCCCCTTCGAGCTCTCTGTTATGGGCCCCGTGCTGGCCTCTCCCTCCTGCCATCCACCTGTGGCCTCGCGTGTAACTCATCCCATTGCTCTTTTTAACTTGGCTCCCGGGGAGCTCAGCCTGAAGCTCTGCCCGCAGTCCCGATTTCGTGTCAGTGCCCCCTGCCGTATTTCCCCACGTGGGGCATGGAGCCCCTGCCCACTGGGAGGCTCAGGCCTCCCTTTGCTCTGCGTGGACCCACAGTGAACTGGTGTCGGGGACAGCTGGTGGCAGCAGGGCCCCTTTCCCCTGCCACCACCTTAACTGACATCATTCTCTCCGAGCTCAGAGAGAGATCACGAAAAGAAGTCTGTCAAGAAAACTGCAGCATTTTAGGTTTGCGACACGGGTGAGGGAGGGACACGAAAACCCCAACCTGCACCCTGGGGCTGTCCTTGCTCACTGGGGACTGCAGAGGGCTCACGGGAAGCTGGCTTGGCCTGCCTGCCTTCACCTCCTGTTTCCTAAACCCCTGCCCAGGCAGACCCAGGGGGACGGGAGGGCAGGGCAGGCTGGACCTGAGACCCGAGGCCAGTTCCCTGCAGGGCCGGACGAGCGGCATCAGCCAAGCCCGAGGCCCTGCATTGCCTGCGCTGTCCTGAAAGCGCACTGGAAGGACCTGTGGGTGTCCTCGAGTCTGGGGACAGGGCTAACTTGTGCATCTTCGTTGCCGCTGCCCCGCCGAGGTCTGCTGAGGTAACGTGCGGGGGAGGTGGGTGCCATAAATTGACGCGTCAGCTCCCAGAGGCCGCGAGCGAGCATCCGCACTGGGGAGGCCACCCTGCAGTCCCTGCTCCACCTCTCCCTCCTGTAAGGATCTGAAATGCGCATGCACATGCCCGGCGTGTCTCGAGCCCCCAGGTCGGGGACTCGTACCACAGTTGGCCCTTCAGGCTCCAGCAGCCCTAACTGCCAGGCCACAGGCTGGCACCCAGACATCATTTTAAGCTGTAAATAACCTCCCATTCACCTGTGTGGCCTGAGCCTGCAGGCCCGAGGGAGGCCCGGGTGGTGCATAGAGGCTGCCATTGAGGCCGCAGTGGCCCTCCTGCGCCCCAGCTATCTATGGGGTCACTGCACCCGGCCTGAGGGCAGCCACAGCCGTGGGAGCCCTTACACGGAGCACCAAGCTGCCTTCCCTCAGTGAGGACGGCACACGGGTGCCACGGCCACGCGCACACCCCTGCAGAGAGCACTCCGGGCAGGTGCGGGGATGGGGCCCTGGCCTAAACCTGGCAGTACAGCAAGGCCAGTGTCGAGGGCTTCCTGGAAGAAGTGGGCCACAAGAGCGCCCCAAAGGGAGGTTCCGATGCCGTGGAGTCAGGAGAGCGACATTACCCTGTGTTGGACTCTGGCCCTGAGACAGCCCTTAGCTGACTCCAGGACACGGCCTGTGGGAGGTGCTGCGTCCGTGCTCGCTGACTGAACAGTGAAGGGGGCTTGGCCCGCAGGTAAAGGGACAGGGGACTGCACAGCCTCTCCCCTGGCCACCCTCAGCGCCCACTGGGAGCAGGGTGGGTGTCTTCCACTGGCCCGAGTGTGCCCTCGGCCTGCCCTGGCCTCTGTGCTCCAGCAGGGGGTGCCCTCTGCCCATGCCTGCCCTGCTCCCACAGCGTCCCCGCTGCACCTGGGGCATCTGCAGGTGGCGCCCCTGGCCTGGTAGCCCGTTCCTCCTCTGAGTAGACAGCTGGGCAGACTGCTGCGCCTGTCCTCACACCCCCACCTGGCTCCACCCTGGACCAAGGCTTCCCCTCCAGGGACTCCAGCCTCCAGCTCCCTGGGCCAGGTCTCAAAGGGGTGGTGCAGCAGCCCTGTGAGGGTGAGGGGTCCCTGCCCTGCAGTGAGCAGTGACTGGCTGAGCCAAGGGGACAGCTGAGACTGAGCACCCCCACTGCTTCCTTCCCGGGCAGGGCCCCGGCCATCCCAGGGCTCCGCCGCACAGATATCAGGCAGACCCTGCCCCATGGAGCCTCCCGGACCTCACAGGACCTGGCTGGCCATGCCACAAATCGCCCCTTCCCACCCCACCCCCCACCCCACCTTGGCCTTTGGTCGTGGCTTCTCCTTCCCTGCTGCAGGTCCCCGTGACTCACAGCCCCCTGAGCATGTCTCACGAGCCCCACCTCCAGCCTGGCCCCAAGGCCCTGCCCGGCCTCCTCTCCCGTTTCCTGGTGGCCCGGGCCCTCCTGAGAAAGTTCTTGTTTTCCATCAGGCAGCGAAGCCGGGAGGCATGCAGGGGTTCTTCCTGGCACCTCACATAGCTGATGCCCCTTCAGGGTCTCCCCTCAGGTCCACTGGGGAGCACGGGCAGGTCCCAGCAGACAGCTGCTTGTTCCCGCCGGGTCTCGGACCCTCCCCCGTGCCCAGCTTGCACCTGCCTTCAGGGAGGCCCTCGGCCCTGTCTACTCCACAGCCTGGGTGAGGAGTGGGAGACAGATCAGAAAGGGCAGGCGCCCTGCCCGCGGTCACACAGCTCGTGAAGGCTGAGCGGAGCGCGAGCCGGGGCATTCTTGCTCCTGGGACTGTGCACTCGCTTTCTGGTCTAGCACGTGGACTCGGCCTGGGCACTCGGCCACTGCCGAAGCTGACCCTACCCCCCTAGTTTCTGGCTGCAGGCCGGAAGCAGGAACCCCGGGGTGGGGGTGGGGGCATGTCCTCAGGCAACTTAGAGGGCTTTTATCCAGGCTCTTTCCCTGGGGCAGAGAGCGGCAGGTACCGCTGGCCTTCAGGATAGCAGGCACCAAGAGGGAGGCCGTGCCATTTCACCCCAAGTCAGGAAGTCCCCCTTCCTCCCCTCTCCCTGTCCCCTGGGCCCACCTAATCCTGGAGGGCAGCTGTGTGTCGACCCCAGCCCTGACGAGGAAACGAGGCGCGGAGCGTCAGGCCGCTCAGCCACAGCCAGCAGGAGGGCAGACACTGGAAGCCAGGTGTGCTCTCCTGGCCCTGCCTCTGGCCACTGACTGTCCTCGAAGCCTGGGCTGAGCTGACACTGCAGGTGCTTGGGTAGCCTTTGGAGGGGCCTGTCACCCATGGGGGACTTGGGTTACCCAGGCTGGCATGGGCTGTGCTGCAAGGGTCTGAGGATCTGTGTCCACCCACCTCCCTGCCCAGACCCTGATCAGCCCCTGGACCCTTGGATTTTTTCTCACCCACAACCTGACCTCTCCTTTAGTGCACGGGACCCAGGCAGCAAGGAGGGTGCCCTGGACCCCCTCTCCCAGCAATGCAGGCCCTCCCTGACCCTGCCTGGTCTGCCCGTGCCCAGAAACCCTGCACCCCTCGGAAGGCCCAGATGTGTGGTGAAGGCAGGGAGTGGGGCGCTTACTTGATCTCGGTCTGGCCGCCCGCCTTCCGGGCGATCTGCACCAGCTCCTTCCCGTAGCGCTCCTCTGCTTGCGCCCTGCGAGGACAAAGCACCCAGTCTCCTCTGGTCCCTAGAGTCTGGGGACAGGCACAGCCTTCCCAGAAATAGAAACCGGCCAGCTACGCCCACCTGGAAGGACGGCATGCGGGACCTGCGTGTGGGGACCCCCGACTCCCTGAAGCAGGGCTGCTCTGACGGCACCCGGCCACCAGCCACCAGCCGACGCTCACCTCTGTCGCAGCAGCTCCTCCACGTCCTTGCACATCTTCCGGCCATCCAGCAGCCGCTGTAGCAGCACCTCATAGCCCGTGTGCGCCGTGAAGTCCCTGCACTGGACACAGGACAGAGGGCGCGTGAGGGACGCACCAGGTAGTGCAGGCCGGGGACCCTCAGCCACCAGGAACAGCCTGTCCTGTCTCCACCTCCGTGGGTCAAGGTCATGTCTGGGAATTCAAGGCGTGTCTCGCACGGAGGCCCCATACCTGTGTGCCCGCCTGGCTGGCCGGCAAGGGTGTGTGCCCAGCTGGCACCAGAGCCGGCACCCAGGGCTGCAGAAGCCCCAGCGAGGCGGTGGGAAGGGCCAGCACTGAGGGCCATGACAACAGCAGCACAAAGGCCTCTCTCAGTGCCTGGCCCCGTGGGACCCCCAGTAAGCAGGCTCTCAGCAGAACGAGCACACAGGGGCGTGGTGTGGCCCCACCCAGGGCAACCCAGCCTGGCCCAGCCATCCAGCTGCAGCCTCTGGCAACCACAGCAGTTACGGGGCTCCATCCCTCCTAATGCCAGAGGGCCCCATGCGTGCAAGAGAGATGCTTCCTCCCAGGGGCATGGTCTCACACAAGCCTTTTCCCTCTGCTCCTCATCCCGCTGACTTCTTGGGCAGGCGCTCCCAGGGCAGGACCTGAACCCTAGTCAGCCACGTGGGATCCGGCCTCCCCGCGTGGGGTTTCTTGATCCCCAGCCGTGTGGCAGGCTGTGCTGGGCTCTGCGGCTCAGGTAATGCCCTCGCGCTGACGGGTCAGCTGGGCGTGGAGGGTGACTTCAGGGCCCCCGGTGGGAGAACACCCAGCAACACCTGCCCTCTGCTGCCCGGCACCCACTTGGCCGGTCCTGAGGATGTCACGACCCATGCCTCTCCTCCTCCTCATGGAGGGGATTCTGGAGTGTTCTGAGCTGCTGGGGGTGGGGGAGCTGGACACAGGGCAGTGAGGGACCAGAGGTCTCCAGATATCCTCTGCCCTAGGGGGTGGCCCCAGGGCCAGGCTGCCCACTCCCGCTCTCCAGCACTGCTCACGTGGCTTCCCGGGGAGGCAGTGGGCCCTGGGAGGGGCAGGAGCTTCTCTCTCCCTGGAGTCCTGCTCTTCAACCCCAGCCAACAGCTGCAGACTCGGCCAGGCCTGAGATCCGGCATCTAGTCTGTCTCTGTCCCCTTGGACACCCGGAGCCCCACACCCCACCTCACAGTCAAAGCCTCCTGCTCCTCCCCACCACGGGCCTCCCTGCAAACCGTGGGGGTGTGGGGAGTAGAGCTGAGAGCTGCAGTCAAGGAGGCTCTCTGCAGAGAGGCACCGGAACCGGGCCGTGGGGACGTTCTAAGAAGAACCTGATGTGGGCACAAGGGCAGAGATGGCACGGATCGTCCAGCCAGCCCCATGCTCCAGGCTGTCAGGCCCATGTTTATCCTCCATCCTGGCAATTCCTCAGGAGGACCTGACCAGGATCAGCTGCCATGTGGTGACAGCAGGGTCCCAGCAGAAGGGAGTGGCCCCCACGTCCAGCTGGTGTCGTGGGCTGGGCAGGGCCGGGCCTCCCTCTCTGAGGCTGTCGTGGGCAGCCACCTGCCCATTAACCACCCAGCAGACCACAGCCGGTGCCCCTCGGCCTCTGCCCTCTCATAGACCCCAGGTCGAAACGTGCAGCGGCCAGAAAGACAGGTGAGCTCCTGCTCCCCCACTGCCCTGCAAGGGGTCTCTGAGCTGGACAGCAGCGTTTGGTCAGACCACGCAGACCGACCCCCGGACTGGGAAGCATTGTCTCCAGGGCCCGTCAGTCCTTGGGAGGAAAGGGCCCGCCTGAGGCCATGTGGCACCAGGGCGAGAAACGACTCCCAGGACCTGTTCCTACTTGGCCATCCTGTCTGCCCCTGCTGCCCCCACTCCAGGAAGCCTCCTCTGTCCTATCTGAGGCCCTTGGCATAGAAAGAGAAGCAAAACCAAACCTACACCGGCCATCCTGGAGGAGGCGGCAGGCGGCGAGGGGCCCCGCAGCTGGGCTTGGTCCCCGATGCGCTGCAGGCTCCAGACCGTCCTGCCCTGCTCGCTGCCACCTCAGTACTAGCTGGCCGAGTGAGACATGGTCACTAGTGACCAGGATGTTCCGAGGAAGCGCCTGGCCCCAGGGGCTGCTGCTGGTGCCTCCTAGCCCTGCACCCCATCCCGGCCACCTCCCGAGGGACAGGGCTCTGAGTCACTGCCCAGAGCTGGGAGAGCAGGGCTCCGTGCTGCTGAGGAAATAAACGAAGCAGAGCCGCTCCCCAGGGGCCCCATCCCCCCACACCCCCTCTAACCTCTGACCCACATGCAATGTCCACTTAGCGAGTCGGCCTGCTGCTACACTGAGGTCACCACAACCGTTACGTCGCTCAGAAGGCTGCCGGCCAGGGAGTACCCAGGGAGTAAAGGACAGCGACCAGAAGACCCACGAGAGCCAGTGACTGCCTGAGGTCACTCAGGCCAGCCTGCCCCTGAAGGTGCCCACTACAATCACCACGCAGTGGACAGTCAGAGAGTAGCGGGTTCTCACTCTGAAACAGTCAACGGTGATCCACAACAGGTAACCATGGGAGACAACCTCTTCAATTCTCTCCACCTCAAGTCAGAGCTGTCCATGGGGCTGTGGGGCAGGAACTGGGGTGCACTGAGCTGGCCATGTGCCCAAGCAGGAGCAGACACTGCCCAGAGGAAGCCTGGCTAGCTCTGCAGGCCTTGGGAGCTGGCAGGTAGCCGAAAGCCACACCCTGCCATGTGGCATGGGACCAGAGTGGCAGTCGGCAAGCAGGCAGAGACCCTTCCTCGGAGGGACGTGCTGCAGCCAGTGGGGGCCCCAGCTGTGGCAGGGGGCCACTCTGATCCAGGAGGGTGCTTGCTCTGGAGAGCTTCAGCAGGAGGAAACGTCCCCGCCTCAGCCTTGAGGCATGTCGCGGAGGTCTGGGGACCCGTTCTGCCCAGGTACAGCCTCTGCGTCCTTCTCTGGGTGGGTCACAGTGTGAACAACCAGCCTGGCCTGTGAGCTGGCCGGTCGTCAGGCAGGAGATCGGCCCACACCCACCGCTACTTCCTCCTTGTCCTGCCCCTATTGCTCCTAGTGGCTGCAGGAGCCAGACCACAGGGACCAGGGCCCGGAACAAGCCACTTCCCTTCTTGGGACCTGGTTTTCTCACCGGTGAAGTGGCGGGTGGGAAGTGGAGTGCTCTCAGCCCCACTAGGTGGGCGGCAGGCTGGGGACGGTGGCCAAGCCTGGCCTAGCAGTGGAAAGAACTGGGCGGATTTGGTGCAGGTCACATCCCCCCATTGCCCCGGCCCTCTTGGCCTCACTTCCTCCCTGTGAAGAAGTGAAAATGTCCCTAGTGGGTCCCAGCATGTGGGGTCCCTCTGAGAAGCAAATGAAACAGCTGCTCAGGTGACCTGAGAGCAGAGCTCCCCAGCACGTGCCGGGCTCAGGATCATGACCCCCATTTTACAGATGAGGATGAGCTTCCTTAACCTGTAAGACCTGGCTGGGAAGCCAAGCTTTTTCTCTCCACCAGAGGGGACATGCACTCACCAGAGCAAAACGGAGAAAGCATTCACGGGGCACAGTTTCGCAACAGCCCCTTCTCCGTCTCTCCCAGCTTGCAGGATTTGGGTACATACGTGTACACACACACACACACACACACACACACACACATATACACACACACACAGAGTTTTCCAGCTGCTGTGTCCAGGGCTCAAACCACAGTTAGCCATGTGGGAGCCAGCTGCCTTACCCACCAGGCCACAGCACCGGCCCTAAACCTCTTTATTCTAAGCCGCCAGTTACTTCACTGCCCTGCAGGGCCCCAGCTCTGGCCTGTGCCCCAGAGGCTGGTCAGCAGGTGGCTCCCATGTCCTGCGCCCTCCCCACTAGACACCCTGTGGCCAGGCTGGGAAAGTGGGTTCTCTGAGCATGCCTTCATCGCCCCCCAGATGCCCTCCCTGACCAAAGTCCATGTAAGGGGCACAGAACCTTTGTACAGGGCACACTCCAGAATGTAAGACAGCTCAGGACAGCCAACTGACCACGGGGTAGCGGCCCGGGTATCATCCCTGTTCCCACCTGCCTGTCCTAGAATTGGCCCTGGAACTGAACTTGGCCCCCAGGTGGGGCTGTGGAAGGGTCAGCTCCCTGTATCTCTCTGTGACAATGGCCTGATGGGAGAGCGGCCCAGAGAGCCACTGTGTAGGTGCCCCTGGGTGGGGCCGGGGGTGACCAGAGCTGCTGCCCCACCACCGATCACAACAGCACCAGGGAAACGAGCCCCTCACCCTCTGATCCACAGCCCATGGGAACATGAGCTGCAGTGGCAATGAGCAGGGCTCTCACCACATTGGCGTGTCCCATGTGGGTGGGCACCGGGGGCTTTTGGCTGATGGGAACATGGAAGTCTGACCGCAGGGTGGCCTGCTTGGGGCTGCACCTGCCGGGAGCCAGGTCTTCAGAGGGCAGAAGGACAACAGTTGTTTGCTTCGAGCCTACCCAGCTCTAAACCATTTTGTAAAAGGCTGGCTGCTCCTGCTAAAAAGCTTCCAGGCGTCTGGCATTGCCCTTGGGTGGATAAACTCTTCACTTTTTAAAAGTAATCATCTTCATTGGTGGGAGGAGAGTTGGTGCAGGGGACCGACTTGCAGGCCACTGCCGGCTCTGCTGGCTGTTGTGGCCATCCTGGGCTGGGGGTGCTTTCGCCCTCCTCCCTCTCATGCTGGTTCGTTTTATTTATTTGATTGCCAGAGGTGCTCACCAGAGAGAGAGACAGGAGAGGGAGAGGACATCCCACGGCATGGTCACACTGTCCCGTTCATTGCTCCATCCGTCGGGATCTGAGCCTGGTATGTTTTTCAAACTGTTGGGGCCTGGATTTGAACCCTGGTCAGCCATATGGGGCCCAGCCCCCCCTAACCAGTAGGTGCAGCCCAGCCCTCGTGCGACCAGGCCCTCTGCAGCAGGCTACCAGCCCTTGCTGGTTTATCAGAAGCCGGTTTCCTGCTGTGCCTTCCTGGGGATTGCTAGGCAGCCGAGGGGATGAGTGCCGAGCTCTGGAGAAGCTCACACAGAGAAGGGTCTGCCTGGCGCCCTCTGGGCCCTGCACACCCAGAGCCCAAGCACCCACATGGTCAGGAAGTGCTGCCGGGAGGGCTGGACTTGCACCTCGGGAGGCCCCAGAGAGGACAGGGCTTGACAACCGCTGGCTCCCAAGGTGGCCCCTGGAGGGCACAAGACCATTTGCAGATTTGAGGACTCATGGCCCGACCCCTTAAATAAGCCATGCTTGTCCCCTCCACCTCTTCCAGCGGTCCTCTCCAGCAGCCAGTGCCGTCTCCTCCATAGAGAGGAGCAAACCAAGGCTTGGGGGCAAAGTGGTACCAGCAGGGTTTCTCCCACTGCCCACAGTCCTAACCCAGGTTCATCTCCACCACTGCTGGGCGACAGCGGTATACCACAGGCAGCGGGCAGGTGGGCACTGTAACCCGAAGTCAGGGTGGGGAGTCAGGCAAGGAGAGAGTCTCGCCTGCCTGTCTCTGCAGGGCCGTCAGTGCTTGGCCTCCACAGAGGCCCAAGTCAGGACTCCTGGGGCAGAGACAGGCCACCTCCAGGTCTCTTCAAGGGATGCAGGTGAGCTGCTCTGATGCGGGGGGTGGGGAGGGGGCGCCCTGTCACTAACAGTCTGTGATTTCAGATGTTGGTTCTGGAGGAGGGGACACACACCCAAACACTGCTAAACCAGGTGCTTTGCGTCTAGGTGTCACGGCCTGAAACACAGGGCGTGCATAGTCAGGCAGGTGGGATGGATCAGGGCTTGCCTAGATGGCCCAGGTGGGGAGCAGAGCAGGACGGCAGAGCCACAGGAGTGGGTACTGATTCAGAGTGCACCAGAGGAGACGAGGCAGGAACCTGGGTTTGCACCCTAGCCCTGGCACCTGTCCCCAATCTCTGTGGGCCTCGAGTTTTTCATCTGAAAACTGGGATGCACACATGGACCCTGTACCCTTGCAGGGGCTAGCTCTGTGGCCATGCACTGCTACAGACATGAAGACTGGCAGCCTCCCCTGGGCTGGGCCATAGGAGCCCCACTTCTATCCCTACCCCCACCCCTAAAGGCAGGGGCAGACCCGGCAGCCTCTGGAGGCCCCTTGGCCTCCGCTGCTGGCCTCAGCAGGGTCTGGGCCTTGGAGCTGAGATGTCGTCTGAGCCAGGGGTTTGTATGTGGCCATGGCTCTTGTCCCCATCTCGGTGCTCTAGCCACAGAGGTCAGCGGAACACGGAGGGTTCCTGGGCAAGACCCAGAGGCTTGGAGTCCAGGCACTCGCCAGGGCCGCCCCGAGAGCACAGCAGAGTTGCAGCTCAGTGACTGGGCTCTGAGGTCAGAGAGGCCAGGATAGCGCCTTCCAGGTCAACGGCCCTGCACTGGAGGCTGGGATTGCCTTGCCTGCCCAGCACGGCTGGTGTGCACACAGCACTGACCACCGTGGGAAATACCTCCACACAGTCAGACGCCTGGGCCCGGAAGCCTGTGCTGTCCGGAACATCCACCATAGAACAGCTCCCCTCAGCCTTCACAGCAAGACCGCTGGACCCTGGGTACGAGCTTCATGACCACTGGGGAGCCGGCCGCAGGCCTTCCCTCCAGGCCCTCCGTGAAGAAGAGCAGGGGCTGACAAGACCTCAGGGAAGCCCAGAAGTCGTGGGCCTGCCAGAGAGCAAGAGGGCAGGAGGGCCGGGCCCGCAGGGAGGAGCCCACAGCCCCAGGGGCTCTAAGGTGGGGGGCTTCCCCAGGGCAGTGGTACAATGGGGTGCTTGTCACAGACTGGTGATTAACCCAGGCCTCGCAACCTCGGAAGGCCCAAACCTCAGTTTCCTCACCACTAAAACAGGAACAACGGAAGGACCTGCAGTCAGGACTCCAGTTAGCCAAAACAGTCCTGATAAAGGACAGTCGAGGTACTCACATGTCTCGATCTCAGCGCTTGCCGCAGAGCCGGGGACAGTAATGCCGTAAGGACACGCAGACCAAGGGGTCCAACAGCAGCCCGGAAACAACTGTTCACACGTAATGGTCAACCGACTCGTGTTTAATTGCTAAAGAGGGTGTGTGCGCCTGTCAGGGGGAGAGGAGGGGGCACGTGCTCCCCAAAGAGTATTGTCATGCCCCAACCCCTTCTCCATCTCTCCGTCCTGTCGGGATTTGCGCCACACATGCGTAAGCACCGGTGTTTCCCAGTAGCTCCAGCCGCGTGGGATCAGCATTCTGTACCACAAGGCCAATCTGGCCAATGGTTTATTTTTGACAGTGCAAAGACCATCCAATGAGAAAAAGACAGTCTTTTCCACCAATGATGGTGGGAAAACTGAGTCTTCAAGTGTAAAGGAATGAAGTGGGGCCTTTACCTAACACCATGTGTTCCAGAAAATCATCGAAATGGATCGATGAGCAAAATGTAAGAGCCAGAACCATACAGCTCTGAAGGAAAACGTAACAGGAAAGCTTCACAACAGAGCCTGGCACGCGACTCCTTGGATGTGGCATTAAAGCACTGGCAGCAAAACAGAAACAGGCAGGTCGTACTTCATCAAAACAAAACCTTCGGGCCGCCCTGTGGCACAGTGGCTAAGGGAGCCAGATGCCACCTCCCCAACAGAGGTTTCGGTGGGCCCCAGCTGTGTGTGTGTGCATGGCCCAGTGTCCCAATGGGATAGGGACATGGAAGAGGGGATTGCAATGTGACTACCCCCACTGGAGAGTGCTTTCTCTCTGGTGAACATACATATACTCTGGCGATTAAAAAAAAAAGAAAGGAAAGAAGGAAGGAAGGAAGGGAAGAAAGAAAAAAGAAAAGGGAAAGGAAAGGAAAGGAAAGGAAAGGAAAGGAAAAAAAAATTGAGTGTGAAAAGACAATCCACAGAATAGAAATATATGCAGACCATATGTCTAAGGGATTAATATCCAGAACATATAAAAAACTCTTATAGCTCAACAACAAAAAGACAACCTAATGCAAAAATAAGCACAGACCTTAAATAGACATTTTCCCAAAGAAGATATACAAGTGGCCAATAAGCGCATGGAAAGATGTTCAACTCCATTAGTCAGTACGGAACTACGAATCAGAACCACAACGAGATACCACTTCATGCCTACGGGAATGGCTATGAGAAGTAAGAGCAGAAGTTAGTGAGTACCAGCAAAGGTGTGGAGAAACTGAAACCCTCCGCAATGCAGATGGGAATGGAAAATGGGCAGCCACTGTGGAAAAGAGTTCAGCAGTTACTAAACAACAACAACAACAACAACCCCGTAAGATTACCATATGATCTAGCAATTCCACTCCTAGGTAAATGCCTGAAGGAACTGAGAGCAGGACTCAAAACCTACCCTGACTCTTACAGCAGCATGATTGACAGTAACCACGTGGTGGAAACAGCCCAAGAACCCACTGATGAAAAAAGGGATATGCAAAGTGAGGTGCAAATATAAGCTGGAATTACTGTTTTGCCATGAAAAGTAAGGGAATTCTGAAACATTCTCCCACCTGGATAAAACTTGAGGACATTACGCTAATTGAAATAAGCCAGACCGTAAAGGACAAAATTGCATAATTCCACATAGACGAAGCACTTACAAGAGAGACATTCTTAGAGACAGAAGGTCGGAAGAGGGAGGGGATGGGAGATTTACTGTTTGATGGGTACGATTTCTGCTCAGAATGATAAAACAGTGGTAGAAATAGTAAGTGTACTTAGAGCCACTGAATCTAAGCTAAAAATGGACTAAAAAGTGGTAAGATTTGGTATGGATATTGCTACCAACAAACCACCACCGCCAGCCCGCCCCTGCTCAGGTATCCTGGTGAGGCCATGCGATGGAAGAGCCAGCGGTACGCTCACATTGGCCGTGGCACCGTCCTCACCAACGGTTGGCTCCTGGCCCACTGCATGCTAGAACACTGGAGAACCTTGAACGATACTGATGCCCAGGCTCCTGCCCAGAAGTCCCCGTTGGTCGTGCTTTGAGAACAACAGGGCTAGGTCTGGCTTGCTGTTGCTTTGTGTTTCCATTGCTATAAGACGCGTGCCATGGCCAGAGGCAGAGGGAGAGGGAAAAAGCACCCCCTGGTGGGGAACAGCACAGTCCCTTCTCCCTTTTTTCCATCCCATTGGGATTTTGTTTTCATTTTTAAAATTTGATTTATTTTGGGACCAGCAGGTGGCGTGGTGGTTAAGACGCTGGACACTCCCGCATGGCCGACCACAGTTCAAGTCCTGGACCTGGTGGCTTGCTTTCTCACTTTCCCTCTCTCTCTGTGTGTGTCTAACTCTGGTCAAATTTAAATAAATAAATAAATAAATAAATAAATAAATAAATAAATAAATAAATGGATAAATAAATAACTTAAAAAATTTTTTATTTATTTTTCTTGTTTGCTTCTATAGCACATGCACTCACCATAGAGAGACTAGAGGGAAAGAGAGACAAAGTAAGAAATCACTCCCCGCAGTCCTTTCTCCTCTACTCTACTCTTGGGACTTCGAGCAAGCACGCACATGTGCCCAGCGTGATTTTCAAGCCACTCGGTCCAGGGCTCAAACTGCAGTCAGTCATGTGGCACCCAGCTGCACTGTGCCACTGGCTGGCCCCTGTTGGGATTTTGAGCAGGACACACGCACATACGTGCCCGGTGTGTTTTCCCAGCTGCCAGGGCAGGATTTGAACTGCCACGTGGGCTCCAGCCATGTGGGCTGCAGCTTTCTGTGCCAGCACTCTGGGCTGGCCCTCCCTACTTCTGTCCTTACCTTCAACTGCTGTCCGCCTGGACACCCTAACCAGCCCACAGCTGCCCAGGTTTATCCTGCATGTGTCAAGCACGCACGTGCCTCAGCCCATCACCCTCTTCCTCCCCAGCACGGACCAGTCTCCGGTTCCTGTTTCCGCAGCTGGGAAGCCCTGAGTCGTCCATCAGGCCACCCCGTGCCTGCACTGGCTGCCACTCTCTGGAGCTCCAGCTGCTGCTTCCTGTTGCCCAACAGTGGGCAGCCCGTCAACAACAGCGGAAGGGGCCGTCACCCTCCTGCCTGTCCCGTCACTCATTGCTCAGGATGCCAAGCCTCTGCAAAATGCCACACCCTCCCACTCACCCCCAGACGCTCTCTGACCCAAGTCTGGGAAGATGGCAGCTGAGCCCCAAAGCTCATCTTCACGGCCCCCTCCAGGCCCACCTCCCCTCTGCGAGCCTCACTTCTCTCTCTGTAAAGCAAGAATACCAACCTTATGGGACTATTGCTGGAATTAGGCGAGACAACAGATTTATCTTGGTACTTGAGATCGAAGCAATGACTCTAATGGCGGGATCTAGTAGGCTGGTGGACACAGTGGAGGGGGCCTTCTGGAAGTCAGAGGCTCAGCCTGAGGGCCACTTCCAGTTCTAACTAACTGTGAGCAGGACGATATGGTCCCCACCCCTGCCCTGAGCCGCCTCATCTTCAAAACCTTCCTGTTAGGTGACCTGCACCCCATCATCCTACAAATCTGGAAACGAGAGGTGCAGAAAAAGGAAATGGTTCTCCAGAGCCATCCAGCGAGGGAGGTGGGGCAGGCGAGGCCTCAGAGAAGCCTGTTCCGTTCTGAACCTGGAGGAGGAGGACTGACTGAGCCTGCAAGGGCGGGACCTTCCGGAGCCGGCCCGGAGGGAAGCCCTGGCTGCACAGGCCAGGGCACCGCTCTAGCTTAGGCTGAGGCAGGTTCCGTTTCCACCCCAAGTTCCCTCCATCGTGTGGTTTGCGGCGTCAGCCAGCGCCGGGTGAGGAGGGAGGGCATCCCGCCCACAGCCTGCCGCCTCCACACTTTGCACGAGAGGAAACAGCCACCTACGAAGGCACAAAGAGGCAGGAGAAGGCGCCTGCCCCCCGCGAGGGCAGAGCCTTTCACAATCCAGCTGGGGCCTTCCCTTCCTCCAGGTGCTTGCACAAGCTCTGGCCAGAGACCTGTCCTCCCGCACCTGCTCACGCCCTGCCTTCCACCCAGAGTGCCATCTGCCTGCCTGCCCTTTCCCTAACCTCAGCCCCCTTCCGAGGTCTCCCCTCCTCCATCCCAGGGTGGCCCCGGCTCTGTGCAGATGTCAGGAGAATTACAAGTTCCTGGGGACTGGTTCATGAAGAAGTGAGTCTTTCCACTAAGGTAAAAGTTCTTGACCTAGGGCACTCGTCAGTAAATCCTGGTGGGACCATCTGCGGGCATCACCAGAGCACAGCGAGCGAGACCGCAAACCTCCGCAGTCCTCCGACACCTTCGGTGGCTGTACCGGGTACAGAGGAACCGAGCCCTGGGCCCCCAGAGAACACAGGTATCACAAAGTGTGCTCAGAATGTGCAAGGGGTTTGGCCTCGAAAGCAAAAACTGCTTGGTTTTGTTTCCGAACATTTTCCTTTGTGCACAGCTCAGTGCAGGTTCCACGTCAGACGACGCGTGGTCTGCACCTTCAACGTACTGTATGCCGTAGGCACGCTTGGAAAAGTTGCACACACAAAAACTACCCCACAAAGACAAACAATAATTATATCATGACCAGGAGTCACCGCGAGGAAAAAAAAACCTTTTTAATGATGCATATGAGCTACTCAAGGGGGCTTTCAAAAGGTCATGGAAAAATGGAAGCAAAAGTGTGAGTTATTTTAGTGCAAAACAATGTGAAATTCATGTCTGTCTGCTCTTTCCTTCCTTCTTTACTATAGGGTGCATGTGCTTGCCAGACAGAGGGAAAGTAAGAAGTCGTGTCCTGGAGGGATGGCCACCCACAATCCAGTCTCCTCCGTTCTCCTCTCAGGAATTGGGGCACATGGACACACACCTGGTGCGTTTTTCAAGCTGTTGGGTCCAGGACTTAAATAGCAGTCAGCCATGTGGGATCCAGCTGCCGTAACCTCCACACCTCTGGCTGGTCCTCTTTTTTTCCTTTCCTTTTCTTTTTTTAATTTACTAGCGAGTAAGAAAAGTGAGAAAGCACCTCCCATGGGGACAGTCCTGCCAAAATCTCCATTTATCCCATTTATCCTGTTTGGGATTCAGGATATACATGTGTGCTCAGCATGTTTTTTGAGCCACTGGGTCCAGGACTTGAACTGCACGGTTGGCCATGTGGGATTCAGCTGCATTAACTATCATGCCTCTGGCGAGCCCATGGATTTATTTTATTATTTTTTTAAAGAATTATTTTATTTAACTTGATTTATTTTAAATTGACCAAGGAGGAAAGGGGAGAGAGAGAAAGTGAGAAAGCAAGTCACCAGGTCCAGGACCCGAACCACGGTCCATGTGAGAGTCCAGTTCCCTAACCACCACACCACTTTCTGGCCTCATGCATTTATTTTTATAATGCACATTACCCACGAACTTTTTTAGAGGTCTCTTGTCTTTACTTGCATAACATTAAGGGGGGATTGTGGACAGGAAAATCACCTTACTTCCAACCCCATCGAATGTTAGGGGGTAGAGTGCTGACTTTTCATCCGCAGCTCCCAAAACAAATCAGCCCTTCTCTGAGTTCCGGGACAGAGTGAGGGAGTCCATGAACTTGAGTTGGGGGAGTCCCTTCTCGACCCTGTGCTTGTGACCTCAGCCTGGTCTCCACCTGCCTGTGCTGTAGGTCCACCGTGAAGACAGGAGGCCACTGACGGCCGTCCTGCAGGGTGAGCTTGGGGCACACGTAGCGTGGCCGTGACATGCCGGCACATGACAGGCACTCAGCAAATGCCATTGCTGCTGCTCCTCTGGGGATGATTTAAGTAGCTGGGACTCAGGGAAAAGATCGTTATGGAACTTAAAATAAGTATCCTCTTTTTCATCTTTAATTGTTTAATGCTTTCAGTAACACATGGACATGCTTCCAGAGTCAAAGCATGTAAAGCTGTATACCGTGCAAACGCCCACGGCTACCAGCCTGTCCCTCATCGATCTCCTTTCTCTGCTGTCCCCACAGGGGACCACTTTTAATTAGTTCCCTGTGCGTCTTCCAGAGATCTGCTGTCTGGAACCATTCAAACGCTATTCCCCCCCTTTCCACAACAGGTCACACCACACACACTATCAGGCTCTGTGCCTTTTATATGGAACCCCAGGTCTTAAAGGACATTCCCTATCGGTGTAGACAGCGAGGTCCTCTGCGTCCCCACAGCTGTGGCCAGGGAGGCGTAGAGGCAGCAGGTGGTGAGAAAGGCCGGACAGCAGGAGCCCTCCTCCATGTCCGGTGCAGTCCACAGGCCCGTGGCTCCAGAGGCCCAATCTTCAGCCCCTGGCCTGGCCTTCAAGGCCATAGAAGCCTGTCTTGAAACAGGCTCCAGTTCCTAGCAGGGCCTTGCCCCTGGGCCCAGCTTCATCCAGGCCACTCCAGTCCCTCTTTCCTGTGTAAAAGGCTCCTGCCCAACCGCAGGGCTATGAGGAATTTCAGGGTGGCTGTGAGCAGTAGGGGTTGGAGAACCAGCCCCAGCTTTCTCCAGAAGGGCCTCCTCCAGATGATCTACCCCTAGAACTAACCCTTGAGGGAAAGACCTGTACATTCAAAGATCCACCCACTGCATCACCGTCCAGTCATAAATGATGGGCAATGACCTAGATGTCCATCAGCAGGGGTTGGAAAGGTAATCAAAGCATGTCCGCCAAGCCCAGAAGCTGGAGAACGCGCGGCCATTGACGGCGGTGTGGATGAAGCTGAGGAACTGCACCACGTCCACGGGGCTCACAGAGTGAACGCTGAACAAAGCAGCAATGCACGACAGCACGGGCGGATTGACTGACACGGCTGAGCTGCACACTTAACATGGGTAAGACGTGACTTTCACATTACGAGTATTTTACCACAGTTTAAAATAAAAATTAAGGGCAGACCCCGTAGCCTAGTAGTTAAGGGAGCCAGATCTCCCATGGCTAGACTCAGGTTTGAATCCCAGCCCCAGCAACTTGAAGAACATGCCAGATGTGTGTGCATGCTCAAAATCCTGGCAGGAGGGAGGGATTGCTGTGTGACCATGCCCCATGGGGGTGCCTTCTCCCTTCCCGTGTCTGACAAGCATGCACACCCTTATGCAATTAAAAAAAATGTTGGTTAATGCTAGGAAAAAGGGGAGGAAGAATACTAACGTGCGTGTACAACATGCCTGCATCTTCGTAAAACAGTCTCTTGGCAGCACAGTAAAACGCCAGCAGTTTGCCTGTGTGATCAGACTCAGGGTGTGTCTTTTCCTATTTTCCTCCCTTTTTTCACTTCCCTTTTAGGCCCTTACATTAATCAATTTTGCCCCGTTAGAAGGTGTGTATCTGGCTTTAAGTGCACTGGCCAGGACAAGGGCCCAGCAAATGGTAGCCTCTCTGGGTGTCCCAGGGCAGATGGGGACAGGCCAAGTGGGGCCCCTGACTGGAGCCTCCTAAAGGGGAACCTCAGTCTTGGCTAGGGAACGGGAAGAAGCCCAGCAGCTGAGCAGGCAGAGGGTAGGGCCGGCCAGGCCTCAGTCCCACTGTGACCCTGGTGAGCTCTCCCTGCCGCAGTAGCTGTGCCTGCCAGGTGGGCTTAGGGGCCCAGCTCCCCCCAGCCTGGCTCTCAGATAAAGCTGCAGGCCTGCCTTGAAGGGAGGAAGGTGAGCACATGGCTAGGGAAAAGTTCAGGCCTGTTCACCCCAGAACCCCGTGGGCGTTCCTACCCAAGGACTGGAGGTCTCTGTAGCGTATATGGCTCCATCTCCTCAGGCCCATACTTTTTCTACTTTTTTCTTTTAACTACCCCATAAGAGATAAGATGTGGATCTCAATAAAACCAGGTCAGAACTGGCCCCTGACCTGGAGGTCAGGAAAGTCAGTCCCACATGGCCAACCATGTGTTTCAAGACCTGCTTGGGAAACATACCGGGTGTGTGTGTGCGTGCTCCAAATCCCCAAAGCAGGGGGAAACAGAGAAAGGACTGGCATGGCCACTCCCCATCGAGGGGCACTTTCTCTCTCCCTCCCTCTGTCAAGCACAAGCACCCTCTGTCCTGGTCAAACTTTAAAATGAGTAAGTAAATAAAACCAGGTTTAAAACTGGACTTCCTCTCGTAGGAAGGGGGGAGGGCCTGGATGACGAAGCAGAAGTAGTGAATGCTCTGCAACGCTGCCCTGTGTGGGAAGGCTCCGGCATGTGTGCGAAACACACCAGGGATGCGTGTGCCCGTGCTCCAGGGCCAGCGCAGCCTGGGCATGGGTGTGAAGGCCATGCTGGGGATGCCTGTCTGTCTCTCTAACAGAAGAAACATACACTTAGTGTCCAGTGACAAGTTTGCAAAGGCCATTGGACGTTCAGGCGGCCGGGCACCGGGAGGGGGTCGGGGCGAAGGCACAGCTCCGCGCTGCTCTGCTCTGTGCACCCCTCGCCTGGCCCCGTGCGACCTTCCCGCTCCAGGCGGGACTGTGACTCCCTTGAGGGTGACAGTCTCAGCCACCTGACTGGAGGTAGGGGGGGAAGCTCAGGTGTGCCACTTGGACCACCTAGAGAGAGCCCTGCTAAAAAATACGCGTTGATGGGCCAGCCCCATAGCCTAGTGCTGAAGGAAGCTGAATCCCTGAATCCCACATGGCTGACCAAGGCCCAAGTTCCAGCCCTGGTAGCTTAAAAACGGTAGAACATAACTGAGGTGAAGTGAAGGAGAAAATGGCTCGGGAAGGCAGTGGACCCTGGAGACGTGTGCCGTCCGTTCGCTCATTCCAGCACTGTCTGCTTCGCAGTGGCCCACCCGCCAGCCCTGGGCCAGGATGCGCGCTGCTTGAGGGGACAGAGCCCCTGGCAGGCTGGGGCGGGGACAGGCCTCTCCACCCTCTGACTCGGCAGGCTATGTAAGATCTAAGGCTTTTTCAAGTTGGATACCTGGTACTGTCACCTCAGCCTTGCCTCGCTGACAGTCCCGCTCTGAGGCTCAGCCACAGACTTCCTGCAGAGCGGAGGTGCTTTCTGCCGTGTGCAACAGAAATCAAATGGTCCCTTCCTCCTGCGGCTAGGCCGCCCCTCACTCCCCGGGCAGCCTGCATCTCATGCTCCACTACAGCTAAGAGCAGGCTATAAATAAGCACGAGGTGGCCACAGGACAGAACTGCGAACGCAGGCCTGCCGAGGGACAGCATGACTGCTCCCACGCCAGAGGCTCCCACCACATCTGAGCCATGACATCTGCCTTGCGGCATGTCTGTCTCCTGCCACCAGGCTACTAGGCATGGGCACAACTGCCTGTGAGGGTGCAGGTCACCCACAGACGCTTTGCCCACTGTCTGCAGACCCTGCTAGTCGCCAAGTGGACAGGTTGAAAGATGCCAGGGGTGGGCCAGAGGTGGCGTGGAGGTGAAGGCCAACTGTGCAGTTCTAGTCCCAGACCTGGCGGCTTAAAAATCAGGCCAAGCACGCGTGCGTATGTGCCAGAAATCCCAGGGGAATGTGGAGAAGGCGCTGCAGCATGGTTAGACCCCCAGGGGGTGCTCTCTCACTTTCCTTCCCTCTGGTGGGCACATGTGCCCTACAGCAAAACCAAAAAATAAAATAGATCTGGGTGCTCTGCTTGGTAAGGTGGTGTATAAAATTACAGTTCCTAGGCCACAACTGAAAGCAGTGGGCCTTGCCTCCGAGTCTGTGAACTTTGACCAGGTGCCCGGCGGCATCATCTGTGCCACCTCAGAAACCACTTCGCTCCCCGGCCTTCTGCGCGCACAGCTGGGAAAGGGTGAGTTCACACCTGGGTTCTGGATGGCTGAGGCTGCCAGATAACCGAAGTACTAGGATACCAAACAGCACACTGCCAGGTTGCCGTGGGTGCCCTGGCTGGGGTGGGAGCCGGGAAGGAGGCCCACGCACGGCCTCTGCGTCTGGCGTGCCTGTTGCAGCCGGGGCAATAGCCTTTTCCGTTTTACAGCTCTGTCTGCAAACGAGCGGCAAAACCTGTCCTCTCCACCTCATCTGATCTTACCTCTCCGGGAGCTCAGAGAGCAGTTTTTCCTCTAATTCCCTAACCTGGGTTCTGGGACCTCGAGTCAGTGTGGCCCTCCCGGGAGAGGGGGACAGCATGATTCTGGGTGACTGGGGCCCTCGGGTCAGCCTGCCAGGGTCACTCCCAGCTGTGTGACCTTGGGCAAGTCCCCGAAGCTCTCTGAGCCCGTTTCCTCCGCTGAGTAATCGGAGTAACAAGAGCATCTCCATCCGGGGTCTTGTGAGGATAAGACGTGAACACTCAGCCCTGGGACGGCCTGGCGCGTCTCGGCACTCAGGATACCTCGCTGTTACCCTGGGCCGGGCCGGGCTGTAAGGGGGCTTGGAGTCCAGAGCCCTGGGGCAGGTGATGCTGTCAGGGACCTTGGGGGCAGCTGCTGGGCCATGCGAGCAGCTCCTGCAGGCTCCCGTCTGCCCGCACAGGCCTCTCCAGGAAGCTGTGTCCTCAGTCCGAGTAGCCAGCTTCAGAGAGGCGGCCGGTGAGGCCAAGAGGGTGGCTGCTGCGGAGCTGGGTGCTGCCACTGCACCCTGCTCTCGGCAGGGGGGACTTGAAAAGTTCAAGGAATTAAGGTGGCAGTTTCTTTTGGTGCACAAATTCTCGAAATCCATGCATTTGTTTCCATGGTATCTATCTTCCATGAACTTTTGAAGACCCTGCCTATGTCTTGTGTTGTGGCTTTGCTCTTGGGGGCCCTGGGCTGGGACGAGATCCTGGTGGTAAAATGGTCAGGGTTCCCTGAGCTCCACAACAGCCTGGTTTCCAGCCCCAGCCCTTGCCCCAACTTCGAGCTCCAAGTCAGGGTAGCGACGTGGTGACTCATCCTCACCCCCACCCTGGGTCCAGCTGCCAGCCCGGGCTGTGGGCACCCCAGTGCCTGGTACTGCCGACAGGCCTCGCAGCTGTGTTTCCATTGGCCTCTCTGGGCTGGTCCCACTCCCTCTTTGTGGAGATGGGGAAACTGAGGCCCAGCGAGGCTAAGGATGCTGTCCCCAGGCAGAGCCCTCTCCACTGTGCAGTCAGTGGGGGCAGCAGGCCCCGGGCCCATGCAGAGCTGGCCAGGAGGACAGCAAGGCCTGGCTCCTTCGCTCCCACCCTCCTGGCTATGGCTGCAGGAAAGAGGCCAGGCAGGGCTGGAACATTGGCCAGGGCAGAGCCAGCTGAGCAGAGAACCAGTGAGCCCTCTCAGGTTTGAGGCGGCCCCCTTGGGACCACACATTCTCTGACCAAAGCGGTCTCCGCTTTTCCCCAGGAGCCACTGGGACGGCCAGAGGTGTGGCGCAGAGGGGATGTGGAAGGACAGCTGGCAACAGCCAGCAGCCGGGGTGCCACCTGGACTTGAAGGCTCCGTGGCCGGGGACAGCCACCTTCCCTTCACCCGGGCCAGCTGCTCTGAGTTCTGGAACCAGACGAGTAACACCCGTGCTGAATTTAGTGCCACAAGCAAGGGACTACCCAGCCAGACACCTTCCAGAAGCGCCTCTAAGGTCTGCCAGGGCCGAGGTTACAGGTTAGGAAGGGGAGGGGACTCACATTTAAGATGCAAGAAGCTTTAGTGCTTGAGATCACCAGGCTTACCCCTACCCAGGTGGTGTGTCTGTTTATCTCCATTAAAGATAGAGAAACTGAGGCCCAGAGTCACGGAATGACTTGCCCAGCTCCTCCTCACGCCTGGACGCACCCCGAGACTCCTAAAAGGTTCCTGCTTTGCAGAGAGGGGCCTCCCGGAGGAGACACCTGCCCTGGGAGTGACCTCTGGAGATCCCTCATGGGTGGCGTTGACCTTGGAGAGAAATCCACCCCAGGTTGAGGACGCCCCATCTTTCTACTCTGAAGGAACAGTGACCCAAGCCACCTC
The DNA here is from genome assembly GCA_026018925.1 of Tupaia tana. NCBI lineage: Eukaryota > Metazoa > Chordata > Mammalia > Scandentia > Tupaiidae > Tupaia > Tupaia tana. Next base: position 3,333,972 of record JAKSZU010000028.1, read on the forward strand.
CACGACAGTCCAGAACAAAAATCAACAAACTTTACGAGAAAACTGCCCCCTTGTCCCCACCAGCGGCCAGGGGAACTGGCCCTCCCGTGCCGCTGCGCCTATCCAGCGCCGGGCCACCCTCACTCACCCAGAAGGCATCTCTGAACTGCAGCTGGGGCATCATCATCGGCGTCTGCCCGCGGAGCCGCTGTGGCCACGGGCAGGCTGCACCGGGCTGGCAGCCAGGAGCACCGGCGGGCCCCTCCCGGCCGCCGCGCCGCGCCGTCTGCAGCCGCAAGCCAGAGGCAGCTGCGGCGGAGGAAAAGGGCTCAACCTGTTTTGTTTGGGGCTCGAATCAGCAGCAAAAGGAGGAAGGAGCGGCGCCCATTGCGCGAGGGCGGGCCCTGGGGTCCGGCCGGCCCCTCTGCCGCTGCCAGCACCGTAGGGACGAGGAGGGAGCAGGCTGGAACCAGGGCAGGGTGCGGGATACCGTCCCTAAGGGAGGCAGGAGCTGGTGCGGGGCCAGGCAGGCGGGCGGCCTGAGGTCTGCGCAGGAAGGTCTGGGCAACCTCCCTGGGGCGGTGGCAGGGCCTTCGCCCACAGGAAGTGGAGCTGCCCTGCTCCCCGCTGCAGCCCCACCCTCTACCTGCCCCCAGCCACTCCTCTGCGCTCCATCAGGCCTCCTCAGTGTACTGTCAGGGACCTCCAGCTTTGGGAGACAGAGGCCCACTGACCCAAGGGCAAGGAGAGGCCCGCCCCTCTCCAGGCCAGGCTCAGGGCGGCTAGCCTCTCCACCCTCAGCAGCAACACCTCCCTAGGGACTCTCCCAAGCCCAGGGCATCTCCCATTCATCAGATCCTAATGGCTGGAGGCCTAGGCTGCCAGCCCAGGGGGCAGTGCAGAAAGGGATGAGTAAGGGACCGTCCACAAACCACCGCCCAGCTACTGTTTGCCTCCCGACTGCCAGGAGTGGGGGGTGAGACATGAGAGCTGCGGCCTGAGAAGTGGCCACACCCTGAGCTGGTCCGGTATGCCCAGGGCTCAGAGGTCTGGACACACACTCTTCCAAAGGAGCTATCCAAGAGGGGCCACGTGGGGAGAACTGCGCAACAGTGAGTCCGGGAGCCCTGGCCTGCAGAATCTCTGGATTCGAGCTTCCACTTGGGTTTTCTGTTCCTTGCAGCTGAAGACGGCTAATGGGGAAAAGTCACCTTGAACCCCAAAGACCAAAGTGGCGCCCTTCCTCCCAGCGCATCACCTCCTCCGGTAGCACCGACTCAGCCCCCCGGAACTTAGTTCTCCCATCGGGCAAATGGGGTGATGCTTCGGCTCTGAAGACAGATATGCAACCCTCTGTCAGTAGGGGTCTCTCAGGCCAGCGGGTGAGTGGAGGTTAAGGCAGCTGCATCCCATATAGCCAACTGTCTGGTTCAAGTCCTGGACCTGGCAGCTTGAGCACACACTGGGTGTGTGCCCAAAATCCCAAGAGGAGACTGGAGAAGGGATTGTGGCACAGCCATCCCTGGACGGGGTAATTCCTCACTCTCCCTTCCTTCGTCTCTGTCTCTCTGGTGAGTGAGTGCACATGCTCTATAGCAAACTTAAAAGCAGGGGCTGGAGGGCTCTCATCCTCTTACTGGCAGAAAAACCCCAGCTGGGCCCCCCTCCTGCCTTTGCAGGTGTCCTTCCCATCGTCACACCCACCAACTTCTGCTCCACGCTGGCTTTCTCCGTCTCCCAAGGCACCCTTCCCGTTGGTGCTCTGCACTGCTGCCCCTCTTCCCAGCCGAGTGAGCTCGCCGTGCCGTCCTTGGTCTGCCTCCCCTCCTCCTTCCGAGCTCCCCAGGAACGGCCACTTTGGCCTTGGAGCACTCACCGGGATGCCAGGCGCACCCTCAGCTTTTCACGTGGGCCACTCACCTAGTCCTCACCCCGCCCTGTGAGGTGCAGGCTGTCATTACCCCACTTACCGAGCAGCAGACTAGTGATTAAAGAGTTCATGCAACTCACCCAGGTCGCACAGCCAGTGAGCAGAGGGGCCAGGTCTGTCTGATGACAAAGCGTCTGCTCTTAACTTCCAGATAGCTCCCCGCCACCCCGCGGGCCTCTGTTAACGGGGTTTCCTCCTCCCATTCTCCAGTTGTCACCCTAATAGAGATGGAAACACCGAACCTGGGAAGGTGGGGGCTAATGCCGCTGTGGGATGAGAGCCCAGCCCTGGCCATGCTCAGCTGACTTGCTGTTAACTGTATTGCCTGAGGATGCTCCTGGATGCAAAGAACATGAAGGGTCCTCCGTAAAGCAGTGTATTATCCCCACTCCTGGGCTCGGGGGCAGCGGGCCTCCAAGGTTTGCATAGCAAAACTCTAGCTCAGTGTCCGGGAATTTCTCCTCCATTTACAGAGTGGGCATCCCTGCATTGAAAATCCAACATCTGAAATGCTCCGGCATCTGGAACTTTCTGAGCACCTTCATTCCCATAAGCGAGAACTTCTGCTCCGGACCTCACAGGCTGGGTCACAGCATCACCTCAGGGCATGTAAGTAAGGTGTGTACATGAAACACGGACACAGTGCGTGTTCGACTTGGGTGCCATCCCCACAATAGCTCATTATGGCCATGCACATACTCCAGACCCAAAGCTCTTCAGTCCCAAGCATGGAGGTCAGGAGCTACTTCAGGGACCATACTCCTTGTGGGCTGCTCGCCAAGGAGCCACAGCTGCTCTAGGCTACAAGTCTGGACACAGCCACACTTAGACCTGTCAGGCTGGCCTGGTCGCCTGGGGGTTGAGGGAGCTGGATCACACATGGCCAGCCACAGTTCAAGGCCAGTCCCAGCGACTTGAAAGAGATACATGTGGGCACATGTGCATGTATACCCAAAGTCCTCCCTTCAACCCCCTTCCTTTCCCTGGTGAGCATGTGTCCCCTGGCAAGAAAGAGAGAGACACAGACACTTGTCCCTCTGTCTCATTTTCTTCCGTCGCTCCCCACAGGAGACCTTCCCTGTGTCTCAGAAGTGAGTCACATGCCCAACTCTCACCACAATTGGCCATGGGAATGGGGTCCCTCAATTGGGCTGTTGAGAGACCCTGGGAACCAACCATGTGACCATCATAACCTTCTCAGCCCAGACCCTCAGACTTACGGGTACCAGCCCCTGCCGGGCCTTGTCTGGACGGGCCCAGAGGAAGGCAGATCTGGTGTCTGCTGAGAGGCCCAGAGATGGACAGACAGGTTCTAGAAAAATCTCTGTCCAGGGGAAATGGCTTGAAGGGATGTGATAACTCTGAGAAAGGGATGAGACTGGCTTGGGGGCGGGTGGATTGGTGGTATACCAAGGAGGTAGAGAAGCAAGATATCGGAGTGCCCTCAGAAAAGGGAACTGCACTGGAAGCCCCTCACCAACCACTCCTAGGGAGGGGAATCGGTCCTGAAAATCACAGCTTTTTAATGACTCTTCCGGCTGCAAAAGGCAAGACACCATTTGCCTGGAGATCCTGGTGGGTGTACTTGAGCCGGGCTGTGGGGAGTCCCCCGACCCAGGCAGATCCCCAGCCTATTTTGCATAGTATTCAAACACAGCTGCTTGAAGGATTCAAGAAGTAGTAGGTCCAAGGATTGAGAATAAAATGCGAAACCAGTCGTTATAACATTGATTGAGACGAGGCAGGGCTTCTGAAGCCGCTTCATCTGCCTCCCCTAGCCAGGTAAACAGCAGAAAGAATAGGAGCACCATCTAGGGTAGTGCTACCTGCAGGACCTGTGCCAGCTTTACGGCCGGGTCCCGCTGATGCTCACCACCAGGGCCAGCTATGTGATCCGCAGGGCTAGAGCAAAATAAGAATAGGAGACCTTTAACTAGAAAGCAGAGGAAAAAGAAGGCATATCTCTGCGGTCTGGTGGAGCAGGCGGCCCAGGAAGGCAGGTGTGCTGCTGGCAGACTGCCGTGAGCTGCAAGGAGCCCAGGCTTAGGGAGCCCACCCACAGGAGGGGGCGGGTCTTGACTGAAGAGAAGGCCTCACCTGCTCACTGGTGAGACCAGGTGGGAAGGAAGTTACAGAGTCATAGTAATAGCCTACGGGGTCTCACTACCTCAGGCCCTGTGCTGCGGGAGCCGATGTCTTGCTTAATCCTCCCAACACCCATATGGGGCATTATGGGCCCATCAACAGATGAGGAAACTGAGGCACAGAGAGATCAGCTAGCTTATTGCAATCCCATCACTACATATAGAGTCAGTACTCCCCAGACTGTGAGTCCAGAACCTGGGGCAGAAGTAGGCTGAGGAGGAAGGGGAAAGGAAGGGAGTCCCCCTCCGAGGTAGAGAGGAGACCAGGCCCTGGGGTGGGTCAGGGTGGGGCTCCCTGACAGCAGGAAGCATCCTTGCCCCAAAGTCCTCAGTGGGGGATGAGGCACAGCCCCTCACCCCTCCCCTCAGGATGTGACATCAAAGCTGTTTTTCGGTTTGCCCCAGGGAAAGCAGTTACAAAAAAAATTGGGCTTCTTCCAATCACAAAGGTCTTTTGCATCGACAAGGAACTTTCAGGTTTACTAATCTGCAGCCACAGCTGATGCTGAGTTTCCAGGCATCGTTGGCCTTCAGAATCTGGGCGCTGGTCAGGCTCCTTGATATGTCTCTGTGTGTGTGTGTGTGTGTCTGTGTGTGTGTCTGTGTATGTGTGTGTATTTTTAGCTTTTTGCCACAGAGCGCATGCACTTGCCAAAGAGAGAGAGAAGGAAAGAGAAAACATCCCCCCAGAGGGTGTGGCCATGCTGCAGTCTCTTCTTCTCCATTCTCCTCTTGGGATTTTGGGCATGTGAACACACACAGACACACATATGCCTGTTGTGATTTTCAAGCTGCTGGGTCTGAGACTTGAACTGTGGTCAGCCATGTGGGAATCCAGTGCCACCATGCCACCTGCTGGCCCAATATGTATATATATTCATATACACATTTTTCAAATTGGCAAATTATAATGGTACATATTCATGGGATAGAGTACGATTTTTCAATACAGGAAAATGATGTGTAATGAAGAAATCAGGGTAACTAGCATCACCATCATCTCAAACATTTATCATTACTTTGTATTGGGAACATTCACGATCATCTCTTCTAGCAATTTTGAAATATGCAACAAATTACTGTTAACTATAGTCACCCTGCTGTGCTGTGAACATTGGCGCTCCTGTCTGACTGCAATTTTACATCTGTTCACCAGCACCCCCATCTTCTGCCTCGCCCAGCTTCCAGTATTCACTGTCCTAGTCTACCTTTGTGAGAACCACTGCTTCAGTTTCTACATAAGAGTGAGAACATGCAATTTTCCTCTTTCTGAGCCTGGTTTACTTCCCTTAATGTAATGTCCTCCAGGCTCTTCCACATTGCCTCGAATGACAGGATTTTATTGTTCCTGGTTAAATAGGATTGTGAGATAGGTGTATATATGACCATCCCACATATTCTGTATCCATTTGTCCATTGATGGTCACAAGTCAAGTTTATATCGTAGCTACTGTGAATAGTTCTGCAATGCACATGGGAGTGCAGCGCTCTCTGATATGCTTATGTCCTTTGGAGAACCTCAAGACCCTGAGTAGCTAAAGCAATCCGGAACAAAAAGAATAAAGCTGGAGGTATCATACTACTTGACTTCAAAATAAGTTGCAAAGCCATGATTACCAAAAAACATGGTACTGTCACTCCCATATAGCCTGTGCTCATACTATACCCTGACTTCTCCCTAACTGTGGTTTTCTTTAAGTAATGTGCTACATCCCTGTAGAAAAGATAAGGCTCCCCATTCCCAGAACCAATCTAAACCAGTGAAATTCAGATGGCCACTGGAGTGACTTCCCAAAGACCCCAAACTTCATCATTGTGAACTTACCACACACACCTACCAGTACTTTGGTAGCTTATAATCTAGGAAACCACCAGGAGAACCTTCAAAGGGAGAAAAAGAGATGGATTTTGGAACTCCAAGAAGTCCCTGCCTTTTCCCAGGAGAATTTGTAAATATTCTTCCCCTCTGTTACCTTATCCCTTCCCCTCATTGCTCCATTTGCTTTATCTTAAAATCCCCAGCTCAAGATAAGAGAGAAGGTGATTTGCAAGCTTGTCACCTTCTCCATTCCTTGGCCATTGGATAAAACTTGTGTTATTGCATGCAGTTTGGGTTTCCTAAAGTTGGCTCCATGACACCAAATGACAAAAGATCCCATCTTTGGGAGTAAATAAAAAATTGGTAACAGCACTGCCATAAAAACAGAAATGTATAGACCAGTGAAACAGAATAGAGAACCCAGAAATAAACCCACATATGTACAGGCAAATTATTTTCAACAAAAGAGTCAGGAACCTCCAAAGGACAAAGGGTAAAGGACAGTTGCTTCAATAAATTGTGCTGGAAAATTGGATATTTGTATACAGAAAAATGAAAGTAGATCCCTATTTCTCACCACATACAAAAATCAACCCAAATGGATTAAAGGTTTAATCATAAAATGTAAAACTATGGAACAACTAGAAGAAAACAGGGTAAACACCTCAGGACAATGGTCTGGCCAAAGAGTTTTTGGGTCAGATGTTAAAAGCACAGGCAACAAGAGCAAAAATAGGCAAATGGGATTATATCACACTTAAAAAGTGCTTCACAACTAGGAAATAATCAAGAGAGTAAAAGGAACCTATGGAATGGGAGAAAATATTTGGGTACTATACATCTGACAAAAGATTAGTATCTAGAATATACAAGGAACTCAATTCAGCAACCAAAAAAATCCATTTTAAAATAGGCAAAAATGTAAATAGACATTTCTGGAAAGAAGACACACAAATGACAAGTATCTGAAAAAATGCTCAACATCATTCACTAGTTGTTAGGAAAATACAAATCAAGACCATAAGGAGATACCGTCTTACCAGTTTGAATGACTACTATCAAAACGACAAAAAGTGACAAAGGCTGGTGAGGATGTGGAGAAAGGAGAACTCTTTTACACTGTGAATAGGAATGTAAATTAGTATAGCTATTGTGATAGTCTGGAGGCAACTAAATCTAAAAATAGAACTGCATTATGACCCAGCAGTTCCATTACTGGGTGTACATCCAAAGGCAAGGATTCTTGAAAGACATCAAAGAGGTGCAGCGTGACTGGTAAGCAGCTGGCACAACTGGAACCCAGGGCCAGCAGACCTGGGGAAGGGGCTCTTTCAGAGTGCCAAGAATCAGCAGCCCCTAGCTCCCTGCTTGGCGGGCAGAGGCCTGACCGAAGGGCCCACAGAGACCAGCTGAAGGCTCCCGTATGGCCAAAAGGACGCCTGCCAGAGTGCTGGGACTTGATGAAAAAAAAAAACAGACTAGCTCCCACCCTCGACCTATTGACTAGGTGGGGGCCAGGGAGTCTGCATAGTTTTTAGGTTTCATGAGTTCGACACACATCACTGGATCAGAACCCCTGCTACCACCTGACTGCCTGTTTTACAGATGGGGAGACTCAGGCCCAGTAAGGGGGTAGAACAACAGATCTGACGGACAAGGAAGGCATGGTATGACCACCCCCACCCCACCCCGCTTTCGAGCCTGTTTGATTCCACCATGGTAGCTGTTTCTCAAAAGAGTTTCAAAATGGTGTTCAGCATCCTCTCCCCAGTTTAATAGGTTTTAGTTTTGTTGGAAAATGACTCATGCACAGTAAAGCAAAGCTCAGTTTCAGCCCATTTGGTGTCTAATTATCACCGAGGCAGACCTTGACTTCAGTCTCAGCTGGGCCAGAAAAATCAGTGAGTGGAAAATGAAGGAGGGATGTCTTCAAGCAAAGGGACTAGCACATGCCAAGACAGGGAACACGGAAGCCTTGGGCATGTCCAGGGAGCAGGACAGGGGACAGGCACTAGACTTGGAGTCAGAAGAGCTTGAGCCTCACCTCACCGAGACTTGGTGTTCTCATCTGGAAAATGGGGACGACGAGCCTATGCATGCAGTGGCGTTGCTCTGAAGCGTCCTTAAGATTTATGGGATGCGTGCAGCGGTGTGTGAAAACATGAAAAAGCACCTAGCCCAGGTCCCATCACGGTAGGTGTGCATTGTAGATGTGCAACTGCCCTTACCTGCTGACCGCTCTGTCTCCACAGGCTCAGCTGGAAAAATCTCATTGCCGAGACTTTAGAAAGCAGAACCAAGCTGAGCAGCTGCCAGTCGCTGGGGCAGCAAGATTCTCATCAGACCTGGGGACCGCATGTTCTTGGATGCGGGTGTCCATGTCCCAGCTCCCAAGCCCAGCCTCACAGCGCCCTCCTCAGGTTGTATAGAAGAGGCTGTGTTCTCCTTTTTTTTTTTTTTTTTTTTTTAAGTAGAGGAAAGCGTCCAGGGTCAGGCAGCAGTGAAGGTGCCCGCGCGTGCCCACAGCTCTGGCTGGCTGAGACTAGAAGTCGCAGTAAGAGTCCTGTGGGGGACTCTCTCTCACTCTCTCTCCCAGGAAAGATCAATTTAAAGTACTCTTTTTTGGGGTGGTGTAGTGGCTAAGGCACTCGACTCTCGTGTGACCAACTACAGTTCAAGTCCTGGATGCAGCAGCTTGAAATGCATGCTGGGTGCGTGTGCATGTGTGCCCCAAATTCCCAGAGAACGGAGGAGAAGATATTGGGGTATGGCTATCCCCCTGAGGGTGATTTCTTGCTTTCTGTCTTTTTCTTTTCTACAGCGAGCACACCTACTCTATACCAAAAGTCTCTCGCTCTCAGGAAAAAAAAAAGGTAATCTCTTTTATTTTTGTCATAGGATGCATGTGCTTACCAGAGAGACAGAGAGGTCGCCCCCCAGGGGGAGTGCCAAACTGCAGTCCCTTCACTTCCCTGCTCCTCTCAGGACCTTAGGCACACACATGTCCCCGGTATGACTTCAAGCCACCAAGTCTGGGACTTGAACCGTAGCCAGCCATGTGGGAATCCCGTGTCTTAGTCACCACACCACCTGCTGGCTCCCCAAAAGTACTCTTTATCTGGTTTCATTAGATCCTTGAAATTTTATCCCAATTTCTTTATGATTACTTATCTCTTTTTATATGTGCACATTAATATTGTATTATCTAAATTGGAGACATGCTACCCCAGCATCCCTGAACTCTTCAAGTGTATGTTTCTAGTAATGAGAATATTCTCTTGTGTAGCTGTAGTATAATTTTCAGTTAAGTGTAACGTCGGTGCAGTGCTGTGTGATTGCACACCGCCGTAGATGAGCTTCCACCCACGGTGCTGTGCTTTGCACTTTGCACACTACAGCGTTTGTCTTCCCCGGCCCCTTCTACCTCCGCCCTCTGCCCGATGTGTCCTTAACCGTGAGGACCTCACACACTGGAAGACTGCTGTCCAGTTCTTGCGGAGACTGTGTCTCCGTCTGGGGTGTGTGGAGTCCTTTTTCACAGTTAAGAGTCAGAGGATGCACTTTTGTTCAGAGGAGTTCGGGTTAACTAGCACAACTGAGTCCTTGCACCTGTACTTCTCAGCTCTTGGTTAGTTTCAAGCCACCATGTCCGGGACTCGAACTGCAGCTGGCCATGTGGGAGTCTAGTGCCTTAGCCACTATACCACCAACTGGCCCCCAGGTCCTGGTTATTTTAATATAAATTCTTATTTATTTATTTATTTTAATATGACCAGAGAGAAACAGAGCAAGAGAGAGAGAGAGAGAAAGTGAGAAAGCAAGCCGTCAGGTCTGGGACTCAAACCATGGTCGGCCATGTGGGAGTCCAGCGTCCTTACCACCACGCCACCTGCTGGCCCTGGTTATTTTAAATGTGGGCCTCGTAGCCAGACGGTTCCTTCCCTTGAGGATTCAGGCCACGTCTCTAGGACCGCATCCTCAGACCCTGACTTCAAGGCCCTGTGCCCAAATCACACAGAAATGGGAAAGTGATGCAAATGATGTGCTTTGTCTTAAACAAAACTGACACTGTCACCCTGCCAGGCCCAAGAGCTAGGACAGTGGAAGGGTAGGGAAGTGGTAAGATATGACAGACATTTCAAAACTTCCAGGCCAGAAAATCAGGAACCTGCAGGCTCCAAGAGTCTGACTCTCCTGACACAAGCGCCTCTGGTACAAAGAAAATTACCTATTATTGGAGATTCTTTTTTTTTTTTTTTTTTTAGGGCATGTGCACTAACCAAAGACAGAGATAGAGAGATAAAGTGAGACATCACCCCTCTAGGGCAGATGGCCATGCTGTAATCCCTTCTCCACGCTCCTCTAGGGAATTTGGGCATGCCTGGTGTATTTTCAAGATGCAGGGTCTGGGACTCAACTGCACAGTCAGCCGAGTGCGATCCAGCCACCTTAGTTAGCATCCACACCACCTGCTGGCCCCTGATTTTCCTTTTTTCCTTTCTTTCTTTTTTTAGATTTTTGCCTTAGGGCATTTGTACTTGTCGAAGAGAAATGGAGAGAGAGAGGGAAAGTGAGAAATCACTCTTGGTGGTGGTGGGGATTGACCACATCTTAATCCCTTCCATTCTCCTCTTGGGACTTTGGGCACGCACACACACACCAGGTCTGGGGCTCGAACTGCGGAGTTGGCCACATGGGATCCAGTGCCTTAACCACCACACCCCTGCTGGCCAGATTTTTTTTCCTTATGCATATTTTTCTTTTCTCTTCTTTTCTTTTCTCTTCTTTTCTTTTCTTTTCTTTTCTTTTCTTTTCTTTTCTTTTCTTTTCTTTTCTTTTCTTTTCTAGAGGTTTTTATGTGTTCTAGAGGTTTTTGCCTTAGGGCGCACATAAACTCACCAGAGAGAGAAACAGAGACGTGAGATGGAAAGTGAGAAATCACCTCCCAGGGAGGATGGCACAGTCTGTTCTCCTGGGATCTTAGGCACACACTCACACATGCTTGGCGTGAGTTTCAAGCCACCAGGTTCGGGACTTCAACTATGGGCAACTATGCGGGAGTCCAGCGACATAACTGCTGAGCCATCTGCTGGTCTCATAAATGCTTATTTTTCAAAGTGTCTGGACAAGGCACAGGTTTGTAGCTCTAAAAGTTTCTCCCACAGGACCCCATGGACGGTCGAGCAGGTTGTTCACTGCCCAACGTTTGATAGACATGGAGATGTCTGGATCCCACCCTCCCGTCCCTAGAAAAAACCTGCTGCCCCACTGCTGGGTAAGAGGTCAGCAGACCATCTCAGCTCCCAGTTCCTTCAGAGCCAACCGCAAACACGGAGCCACCATGCCTGAGTTTACGCCCTCCCCGGGGCAGCTCACATCTGGTGCCTGCTGGCGGCCGGACTTCAGAGCTGGTTCCAGTGAGGCAGAAAACTCACACCAGCGCCGCTTGCTCCAGCGTGCCTTGGCTGAGGTGCGGGTGAGCCTGCAACACGGGCGGCCTCCTGAGCGCTGTCCCCTTCCTCTCACAGGTGTGCGTCCCTCCTAAACATCAGGTGCTCCAGACTGCCTCCCTGTCTCTGGAGAACCCAACCTGTGACACGAGCAGACCCAGCCAAGGACGTGGGTGAGGTCTCCGGCTTACAAACGCCAGATGAGGGCCGTCGATCTCTTCAGGGCGCTGCCAGGCAGAGGCTGTCCAAGGTGGAAGGACCCAGGGACTACAGCACGGAGGTAAGCCAGAACCCAGCCGGGGGCAGTTCTTGCCCAGGGTCGCACGGCAAGCTAGTCCTAACACCAGGAACCGGTGGCCACTCCTGCCCACGGGCCAGCCCCTGGCTGCATGGTACCCATATTCACTGGACAACCTGGCACCAATCCATCCCTCCCCTCGGATCCCTGCGCTGGCCTTCACCTTTCCTGGTGGGATTTTTTTTTTAGAGGTTTTGCTATAGAGCACATGTACTCGCCAGAAAGACAGAGAGAGACAGAGACAGAAAGCGAGAAATCACCCCCCCTCCCCGGGGCATGGCCACACCTCAATCCCTTCTCCTCCATTCTCCTCTTGGGATCTTGGGCACGCATGCACACACGCCCAGTGTGAGTTTAAACCATCGGGTCCGGGTCGCTAACCGTGTTCAACTACATGGGAGTCCAGCGACAGCCATTATGCCAACTGCTGGTCCTCCCTTCGCCTTTCCTGGGTGCCCCTCTCCCGAGCAGCCGGTAATCACTCTCCCACTCTGGCCCCCAGAGCTTCGTTCACCTTCTCTGGCCCCAGGCCCCAGCCTTCTGCCCACTGTCTGCAGGCTCCTGGGCCCTGGCTGGGGACTGTTGAGGCCTCAGCCTGCAGCATCAGTGTCCCCAGGGCTGTCATTTAGACCAGGCCGGCCCAAGAGTTCTCATCCCATAGCAGTGAACTGCTGTGCTCCAGGCTCTGTGTTCGCTGTCCTTGGTCCACACAAACTGCCCAGGAGAATTGCCAGCCCAGCACAGATGAGGAAACGAGTCTGGGGGGCTGGGTGGGGAAGAGCTGCGGTGGCCACAGCCCTGTGATTAGTACGTGAAGGAGCCGGGGCTGGAACCCAAGGCTGTGAGTCACACCCCTCTTCCCCAACCTTCTCTCTGCCGTGACCCCCTATCGCCACAGAATTACAGACTGACAGTGCCGTGGCAGCTCCAGGACACACAGAAAACCAGCTCAGAAAGCCACTCAGACAGTGAGAACGGAGAGATTAGGGAGGGATTTGAAAATGTTAGTATACTCTGTCTGGAATTCCATGACTAGAAACCCACCACAAGGAAATAAGGAACGTGGCAACACTATGTACAAAGATACCCATAAGTTATTTATCATCAGGAAAAACTTGGAAATAACCTATATGTCAAAGCCTTATTAAAGGACGGCATTGCTCTACTGAAAACATGTTACAGGCATTGAAGATATTTACGAAGGGCTGGCCGTGTAGCCTAGTGGTTAAGGAAGCTGGCTCTCACACGGCTGATGACGGTTGAGTCTTGGCTTGAAAGACAGGCTGGGTGCATGTGCGTTCATACCCCAAATTCTGACAGGATGGAGCAATGGATACGGGATTGCAGTGTGACCACGCCCCATGAGGGTTTGTTCTCTCTCTCCGTGTCTCTCTCTGGCCTAGTACGTGTGTCCTCTGGCAATGACTACCCAAACAAAACAACAACAAAAAGAAAAATATTTACAAAGAGTTTTATAATAACGTGGGGCAAATGTTTATGACAATGCCAGGTGAAACAGCAGGTTATACGACTATACACATAGGTTAGCTTCCACCATAAAACCTGCTCTGCAGTCGAAAATAAAAAGGAAGCACGAGCTGCTGCCTGCACTTCCTCGCTGTTCTCGGTGCTGGTGCGAACGACGCCCACAGCCACTTTCATCAGTGTTCGGGTGGTAACGAGAGGGCCTGCTGCCCTGATGGAGCAGCATCCACAAAAGAATCCAACCCAAGTGGATCTCAATCCACATCTGCAGAACGAAGGAGCTGCTGAATGAGAGGAAGGACCAGCCTACTCCTTTCCTTGGCATCGGAGGCTTAGAGCTTGCCACTCCTGCCCCCGATCAGAGCCAAGGGTCCTCCTTCCCCTCAGCCTAACAGTAGCCTTGTCCCCTGAGAAACGGCAGGGCACTTCCCTGGAACATCAGGTGTTCCAAGCGAGGACCGCCATCACCCTGTGCCCATGGGTGGGGTGCTAGGTGCCTGAGTGGCCATGTAGTACGTTCTACACCCTGCCACCCGGTCCTCACTGCTCTACAACATCACCACGGAAATTCTCCAGAGCATGTGCAGGACCGAGCCTCAGAAGGCGGGTGTAGTTTGCTCAAGCTAGTCTGTGACAGCTGGGATTCTTTTTTTTTTTTTTTTTTGAGAGTTTTTTTTTGCTATAGGGCGCGTGTGCTCGCCAGACAGACAGAGAGAGAGACAGAGAGACAGAAAGCGAGAAATCACCCCCCAGGGGGGATGGCCATGCCGTAATCCCTTCTCCTCCATTCTCCTCTTGGGATCTTGGGCACACACGCACACGCGCTCGGTGTGAGTTTTAAGCCACCGGATCCGGGACGCGAACCACGGTCGACTACATGGGAGTCCAGCGACATAGCCATTATGCTAACTGCTGGTCCCGACCGACAGCTGGGATTCTAACCCCTCTGTCTCCGAAGCCCGTACTTGACTGAGAGACTAGACTGCAGACGTGAACGTGGCCGGGCCCTTCTCCTGGGTGAGCCTTGTTTTCTCCTCCAGGTCACGAGGCTGCCAGGCCTCTGAGGACTCAGTTCTCCGTTCCCGCTCAGAGGGTCTGTGATGCGAAAACACCCACATTTTGTCCCACCTCGGAGTCGCTGGCGGCGCCCTGAAAGATGAAGGCTGGGGAATGGAGGATGCAGGCTGTCCAGGTAAGGCACGGAAGCCTGACCCCTGGCAGGTGGCCCTGGGCTGGAGAAGAGCTCCTGTCCCTCCTTAGTAACAGGAGGACGCCCAGGGGCAGCAGAGCACCCCACCTGTCCCCCACATAGACGTGTGCACAGGGCTGCTGGCCACTTCTCCCTAGCCCTGGGCTGGTGTCTGAGGGCACTGGAGGGAAGAGCATTCCAGGCTTGTATCCTGGTTTCCCTTCTCTGGACAAAGGGATATGCTTCCCCTCCTAAGGCCCAGCCAGTTCCAGCCCAGGTGGAGGGGGTACCCTGGCTGGCCAGGCCTAGGCCACTGACCTCCCCAGGAGCCCACGTGCTCAAGGCAGAAGAAGAAACAGGATGCAGCAGGACAAGTGGGAAAGGGAGGCTCCCATGATGCACTGTCTCTGCCTCGGGAGAGACACCTCCCGCTCCCCTTCCCAGGCCACGTGCCGGATGCCCCCCCCACCCCGTACTCTGTGTCAGCAGCCTCCCGGCTTCCCTCTTCAACCTTCTTGCCACGGACAGCGATGTCTTTGCTTCCTTACTGGCTGTGTGTCCTTCTGTCCTCCCCCGTCAGCTCCCTGATGGCAGGACTCGCGCCTCACCGGTTCAGCACTAGCCCAGGGCCTGACACGGAGGTGCTCACGCGACCCGATCGTTGTGGGACGGATGAGCAAAGGTTACCCTCCAGAGAATGCACCTCCCTAGGCTTCTGCCATCCCCTGTAGGCCACCCAGTCTCACTGGCCCCATCCCAGCCTGTCCCCCACCCGCCCCCCGTGACCTGCTGTGACATAGAGTCTGCTGTGTCTTCCGGAGATAGGCTGAGCCGGGGCTGGCTGGGGAAGGCACCCCCTGCCCTGTGAGGGACCTGGGAGGCAGGAAATGGAACCCCAGGGCCGGGCAGGCTGTGGGCAGCGCTCAGCCTCTCTTGGCCTGTGGCCTGCAAGGGTCTGGATGAGGAAGAACTGCTTGAACCAGGGGAGAAAAATGGTGGGCTGGAGCGAGGCGGGAGAGAGCCGGACACACCCCGAAGGGTGCACAGGTTTGAGGCCTGCGGGGCATCTGCCTGCCTTCTGCCCCAAGCCTTTCCCCTCCCTCCCAGCCCCCACAGGGCTGCCACTGGAGCTGCCTCTGGTTCTGGCTCAGACCCGCCAATGCTGGAGGAGCAGCGCCTCCTGGAGGCCAAGGGGATGGGGTGGCTGAAATCGGGCAGACGGCCTCCTGAATCCCCTAGGGCATGCTGCCGGAGCCAACCTGGGTGTTTCTGAGTTTTATTTTGTGCAAGAAACCTGAGTTTCCTTTGGCGGCAGTTAGTCAGGCTCCCCCCATCCCTGACCCTCCGATATGCACAGACCTGTCCCCGGTGCAGGAGCAGGTACAGAGATGGCAGAGGTACGGCCTGATCTCAGGGTGTCCCTGCTCACGTCTACTACCTGCCCCACCCTGCACCCAGGTCTGCTCAGCCCTGGGACAAGGGACGGCTGCCCCTACCCTGAGCTATGGAGAACAGGCAAGCTCCGTGTTCAGGACCCAAGCAAAGCCTTCAGAGATGCTGAGCCTCTTAACTGGCCTCTGGGATGCCTTCTCCAGAGCAGAGGGGTAGGGACTGGACTCTGCTCTAACCTCCCTCCCCCAGACCCTGTGTTCCCAGGGTTAAGCCTGGAGCTTCTAGGAGGTGGGGATTTGGGCATCTGCTTTGCTAGCAGGTTTCCAGACTCAGACCTCCTTACCAGTCAGTCTCAGGACTGGCGATTCTGTTCCTGTGTGTATGCTGGGGAGCTGGAGCGGCCTGAGGGGCCATCCACGGGCCGGAAATGTTAAACCGTGGCCGGTGCAGTTCACGCCCACCCAGCAACGGGAACACATCTGGAAATCAAAGCAATCAGTGAACAGAGGCCAGCGGACGAGAGTCTGTAACGTAATACCGTTTCTGCATTAGAAGTGCATGCATAAATGCATGTTATTTTTAACTTTGCTTTATATCCTCTGGTGTTAATAAATGAATGTCTGACTCTCTGGCATGTGTATGTAAAAGAATGAAAATGCTTTGCTTATTTTTAAAACCTGGACACTGACTTCTTAGGCCAGCTGATTATATAACATCTCTCCTATGTAAAGTACTTTTGCATTTGCAACTTTTCGCATACTCACATAGTCGGAGGGTATTTTGGTGGCATTTTCAATAATTCAGTACTCTTTTTGAATGTTCTTGAAAATTCTATAAATGATTTAGGAATAGTATGCCTACTTAGGAATGTAAATATATGTGCTATTTATAATATATTTTATCCTTCAATTTTTTTTTTTTTTTTTTTTTGCTATAGGGTGCGTGCGGAAAGACAGAGAGAGACAGAGAGATAGAAAGCGAGAAATCACCCCCCAGGGGAGATGGCCATGCCGCAGTCCCTTCTCCTCCATTCTCCTCTTGGGATCTTGGGCACCACGCACAACGTGAATTTAAGCCACCAGGTCCGGGACTCAAACCACAGTCGACTACATGGGAGTCCAGCGACATAGCCATTACACTAACTGCTGGTCCCCAAATTTTTTTCATCTTTACATTGCCTTAGCCTTGAGCTTGGAATAACATGATCGTTATTATTATTTTTTTTAGAGAGATTTTTGCTATAGGGTGTGTGTGCACACTGGAGAGACAGAGAGACAGAAAGTGAGAAATCACCCCCCTGACCCCCGAGGAATGGCCACACTGCAATCCCTTCTCCATTCTCCTCTCCAGGTTTTAGACACGCATGCACACAGACCTGGCGTGAGTTTTAAGCCACTGGGTCTGGGACTCGAATTACAGTCCATTACTTGGAAGTCCAGCGACATGACCACTACACCACCTGCTGGTCCCCGTGATTATTATTTTTTCATTGCCAGTAGGAACATACACTGGGCAGAGGGAGATAAAGAGACACAGGGAGGGAGAAAGCACCCAACAGGACCCACATTCCTTCTCCTCCACTTCTCCAGGATTCGGGGCACCCAGGCCCAGGGCGTTTCCCACGCTGCCTGGACTGGGATCTGAAGCGTGGTGAACCATGTGGGATCGACCTCTCTTAACCACTAGGCTACGGGCTGGCCCAGGACGTGCCTATTTTGAGCAGGGAGGAAACTGGTGAAAGAGGATACTTTGGAAGAGTTCTGGGACATGCTGACGCTTCTCCCCTCCAGGCTCATCTGCTGCGGTTGTACCTTCATTGTTGCTACAGGTGTCCCCACTGCGACCAGAGGGAGTTTCCGGTTGACTCCCCAGTCCTTTGGACACTACTCTAGGAATCTCGGAGAACGTCCTTGCCATCTGACATGACTGGCACCCAGGATCCTCTTGCCCGTTTCCTACTGTTTCTTCAAGGAGCCCGAGTTCTTTTATCGGGAAATGGTTTTTGAAGACCACAGTCCGGGCACGCACCGCTCCCGTGTTGGTCATCATTCCGAGGTCATTTCAAAGGTCCTGTGTTTTTGTTCATTCTAAAGATCAAATACATCATGGATTCATACTGAGACTTTCGATTCATATTCGAGGCTGCAGCGTTAGTACCACCTCTTCGTTCTTCTACCTGCATTGTCAGAAATCTCATTTCTCAGCCCAGCCACAGCAGCAGACGCTAAGAGACTGGGCTATGCGGCCTGGGACCACACCGGAGGCTCAGGTTCAAGTCCAGATCCGGTGGTGAAGGTTTGTTGACTGAATAACTGTCTTTGCTTTTACGTAAACAAACAGCGCTCCAGGTTGCCTCTTGCCAACCAGAGAAGCCGCTGCTCTGTAATGAATCCTCGTTGGTGTTATTCTTTTTGTTTTCCCTCTGAAGGGAAAACATTTGAGATGTTTTTGAGAGAGAAGAGAACTATCATCACTGTGGGGAAAAAAGACTTTATAATCCAGAAACTCAACTAGTCCAAGAATTTTATGGCAAAAATGCTGGTTCTGTTTGAAAAAAAAACAGACTTGGAGACGGCCAGAGCTGGGCAGAGGAGGAGGGCCGTGGCGGCGCAGCCTCTGCGGCAGGGCCGGGTCATGCAGCTCGCTTGCTCCTGGCCCCTGCGGCGTTGGGGGTCGGGGAGAGAGTCCCCTTCGCTGATATCTGAGACCCCCCAGGCAGGCTCAGACAGTCTCTGGGCTCCCTTCAAGCTGGTCTTCCACAGTACAGGGTGAAACCAGTTCTCCCCGTGCCCTGTTGGCTCAGGCTCGGGGCGCCTGCTCTTCCCTGTCTACACCAGAGGTCGCACACCCTGCTCGGTGAGGCTCAGATCGCAGCTGCTGCCCTGGCTGCCACTGCAGTCCTCAGCCCTCAGCGTGAGAAGCTCTCACCAGGCACCCCTGCGGGAGACGGGGTGCTGGGTGTGGCTGCTGCAGAGTCACACTTCCTGGAACCACCCCTTCCAGTTAAAAGGGGCCCTTCAGGAGGCGACCACCCAGGACCAGCAGAAGGCATAGTGGTTACATTGCAGGACTCCCATCTAGTTGACTGCGATTCGAGTCCTGGATCCCGCGACTTGTGTGTGTATATGCCCAAAATCCCAAGGAGAATGGAGAAGCGATTGGACGTGGCCATCCCCCGGCGGGTGATTTTTTGCTTTCTGTCTCTCTGTGTCTCCTCAGCAAGCAAACACTCTATAGCAAAAATCTCTCTTAAGAAAAAAAAAAAGGTGGGAATCACCCAGAGTAGGTGAGCTTTGTCCAAGTGAGGACTGCTCTGGGCTGAGTGTCTGTGTCCCACCAAAATTCACAAGTGGAAATCCTAACCCCCGGCACCACGGTGTTAGAAACTGGGGCCTTGGGAGGTGGTTAGGCCAGAGGGCAGAGCCCTTATATAGGGGCCCAGCCACCTGTCTTGCCCCTCCCGTGGCTGTGGCATGAAGGCCCCATCTGTGAGCAGGAAACGGGCCCTCACCAGGCACTGAGGCCACTAGTACCTCCAAGAACCATGAGACCTGTTTCTAAAGCCACCTGTGCATTCGGTGTTGTTACAACAGTTCCAACAGACTATGACAGGGACCATTGTGGAGATTCTTCGCGAGTTTCAGGATTGTTCTCTGAGGAGGGACTTTCGCCTTTCATGAGGGGTAAGCACTGCCACCCCTCACATCGCCAGCAGGAGGGCTCCTGGGGAGGAGGAGGGGCGGGTGTTCAGAGTAACATGGAATCAGAGACACTCCTCATGGAAGATATTCCCAAGAGGTGTCCTGGGGCGAGAGGTCACACGGGTGAGCTCCAGGGTCCCTACGCCAGGGCCACCGAGGAGGCCCCTCTTTGATCTGTTTTCTAAATGAAGAACCATGGTCTATCTCACTGGAAGGAAGACTTCTGCGCAAAACAATCATTTCAGGTCTGCAAAACCCAGTGCGCTGTCCTGCCTGACATGATTGTGTCGATGACGGTACCTATGTCACATGGCCCTCCGGGCTGCCATCTCCCGGTGCCAGGAGGCTCTCCATCCCCCTTAAGATGCCATTCCCTCCAGGACAGCTCTGATTACTAAACATGGCCCCCAAGCACCGCTCCATGCTTCTCCGCATTGGTCTACCCCAGTCCCCTTCGCTGTGACAGGGCTATGGCCCCTCGAGGCTCAGCTCACATCCTTCCGCTCTGCCCACCTCACTCCTCAGCCTGCTCCTTTGACATTTAACAGACCGTTACCTGCCCTAAGGGGACTCTTCTCAGAAGTAAAAATGCTTTATGGCTATCACCTCCATTGGCTGTGCTGATGGCTTTTCTCTGCAAATGTTTCCCCCCAGCTGCGAGTACTCAGCTGCTGTGGTAAGGGTGTGAAGATCCAAGGAAGACCCTTCTCTGAGATTTCCCACCCTCCGCCCTGCCCCTGCCCCGTCCTTGTCCTCCTGTCCTGTCACACCATGCTGCCAGGCCCCAGCACTTCGGATGTGCAGCTGACAAAGCAGAGCAGAGATGAGACCGAGGACAGCGCCCTGGTGAACCCCGCCGTCGGGAGCAGACGTTTCTATGGACAGCACAGGTTCTAGGCTCCCTTACAATCTCTGAACCGGGGTCTGGGTGCGGCCTGAGAATGTGCGCTTTGGCCGGGTTCCCAGGTGACCCTCAGCTCCTGGTCTTGGGACCACCCTCGGAGAACCGCTGGGTTAGAGGGCCACGGGGAAGCACCCCCAGGGAAGCCAGGTTTGGAGAACAGAAGGGTTCCTACGTGCATGGAGCCGGAGAGGGCCGACCTGCACACCCCCTGGCAGGCTGAGCGCCCCAGGGGTTCTCCCTCCTGCCTCCCCACAGTGTCTCCCCCCAGTGTGGGCTGGACCGGGTCAGACACACCTAGCCATGTCTTGCTGACTTTCGTCCCAGAGAGAACCCAGCTTTGGTCACAGAGAAAACCTTGAGGGGAAAGCAGAGCAGCCTGCCCTGTGGAGGGAGGTCTCACGTGGGCATGTAAGACACCAGTGCAGGCTTAGGGCCTCCATGGACATTTCAAACACCTGGGTGGGGGCCTGCAGGTGGCTTAGAGGTTAAGGCACTGGACTCCCACATGGCCAGCCATGGTGCAGTTCAAGTCCCAGACCCGGCAGCTTGTTTCTCACTTTCTCTCTGGTCAAGTTAATAACAATAATAATAATAATAATAATAAATAAAATAATTATTAAAAAAATAAAAACCAAACACCTGTGTGGGCTTACGTGCCTGCCGGCATGTCTTGGGGACTTTAAAAAAGGCAAAGTTTAAAATTCTGAAAAATATTGTTAGGTTCCCAGAAAATACGGCTTCTAAGGAATGAGAACTGCTTTAAAATAACAGTAACAAGGGCTGACTTGGCCATCCTGGCCCAGGCTAGCAAGGAAGATGACCCAGAGCTTGTCCAGGCAGGACCTCACCAGGACAGAGAGGTGTTAGAACTGGAGGGTTTTGTTGGTTTTAAAATAGTTAGCACCCGGGAGCATCAAAGGCTCGGGACAAACTGTGACATTTCCTGGCCCAGAGGAAGGCAGTTAGGGAAGGCAATTGCTGGTGTGGGGCGGAGCTGTGGCGGTAGGCCGCTAGAGTGGGAAAGGAGTCTTCATCCCTGGCGGCGTGACTCCGGCTGCCAACCTCATCTCCTCTTGTACCCTATCAAAGCTTTGCCCTTTGTTGTTCAGGAAGCCACTTTATTGAGATCTTAAAATGCCAAAGTTTTCAAACCATTGGTTTCTCCTATTGGGGCTTAGATAGGCTTTTTATCAGATCGTGTTTCCCTTTTTAGCCTTTAAGAGAAACTGCTGCACTGCCTTCGGAGGCCGGACGGCGACTGATGACAGCGGGTTCCAGAGCTTCCCTCCGCCTGGTATTTTGGCCTACTTCCTTCATCTCTCTATTATTACCTAGCAAGGAAAGAATTTCCTTTTTTCCCCTAGTCTAAACATTCTCCCATGAGAAAAACAGTCTGCTTCTCTATTCAACAATATGCCAAGAGAGCCTGTTAGCAAAGACTACAGGCCATTTGGAAATGAGTGGTAGGTAAGAATCGGCGTAGCTCGTTTTGATCCTGTTTCCGCCACCTGCTACAGCGTGCAGTCATGGCCTCCCTGAGCTTGCTTCAAGACATTGACATGGGTTTTGCTTTTCACAGGAAATGGCAGGTGAGTCCTATTGATCATTCTGCCCCCAAACAGAATGTCTCACCTCTGCTCCCACTCCAGTTGCCCTACCCGAAGCCCGTCGTCTGCTTCCAGATAAGCACACATCCTTCTCACTCATCTTCCTACCCCCGTCCCTCCCTGCTGACCTTGCCCATAATAATCCATCTTCCACTCATATCCGGAAGCATGGGCCCACGACCACTCCTAGACTCGAGCCCGCAGGATCAAGTTCAGTCTTCTCCTGAGGAGGCACCCTAGAGCCCCTCTTCCCAGGACCTGCCTTCCCACCTCACCTGCCATGCTGACCTGCTGTCCTCCAAGTCCCCTCCTGCCCCCTGTCACGCAGTGCATCCACTCAGCTGGGTAGCACACACCTCCGGCCCCAGGCACGGTTTTAATACTAACAGTAGCAACAACATGCACCAACGACTCTGTGTATCAGGCGTGGTCCTTTAGCCAAGAGGTCATTCATTTATTTATTTATTGGTGGGGAGAGATTTTGGCTATAGGGCACATGTGCTGGCTGGAGAGACACAGAGAGACAGAGACAGAAAGCGAGAAATCACCCCTCCCCTCCAGTGGGAACAGCCCCTGAAATTTCCTTCTCCTCCATTCTCTTAGGATCTTGGGCACACATGCATACATGCCTGGCGTGAGTTTAAGCCACCGGTTCCAGGACTTGAGCCACACTTGACTGTGCGGGAGTCCAGTGATGTAACCACTATGCCATCTGCTGGTCTCAGCAAGAGGTCCTTTAATCCACATGATGACCCCCCCCTTAGGTAAACGCAGCAACTCCTTAGGCCAACCTGGTAACCTAATGGCTGATCACATGGCTGACCATGGTTCAAATCCCAGCTTGAAAAATGCACCAGGTACGTGTTGGGGCAAGTGCATGCACTCACCCAAGAGACAGGTGAGAAGTCACCCCCGGGGATGGGCATGCCGCAGTCCCTTCTCCTCCATTCTCCTCCTGGGATTTTGGCACACACGCACTCACAGTGTATTTCAGGCCGTTGGGTCCAGGACTCGAACCTGCGGCTAACTATGTGGGCGTCCAGCGTCTTAACCACTACACCATCTGGTGGGGCCCACCCCAGATCTTTAAATGGAGAAGAAGGGATTGCGGTGTGACCACATCCCGCTGGGGACTGTGCTCTCTCTCCGTATCTGTGTCTTTCTCTGGCGAGAATCCCTCCCTCTGACCAAAAAAACACAGTAACTCACCAACCCCCTTTAACCATAATGCATTACAGCAGAGACACAGAGAAGCCTCACCCAGGGTCAGGCTTCAGCTTGTGGGAGAGGCGATGGGGTGATGAAGGACTGTGGCAGAGGTGTGAACTTGTGACAGGCCAGAGGCTTCTACTACTGCTTGCTCGCCTACCAGAGTGTTTTCTGCCCTCACTGTTCTCTAGGGGCTTAAGAAACGGGAAAAGAAAACCAAGAACCCCACCCTCCCAGATCTTATTTTAGTGGAAGAAAATGGACAAGAGAGCACAGACATTACAAGTAAATGACATAGGATGTTTGGAAGTGATAAATACTACGGGAAAAATAAGAGCTGGCCTTAGGGAATGTGGGAGGGGGGTCTCTGTGCGACTGGCCAGCTGCCATATTAAATAGGACGGCCGATCTGCGCGTCGTGAAGGAGTTACTCCATGGCTGTCTGGGAGCAAAGCCTCCTTGGGGGAGAGAAGGGCTAGGGACAAAGCCTGAGGCGGGAACGGCCTGGTGTCCCGTGTGAACAGAAATAGGGGAGATGGTCTGGGAGCACCTGGCTCCTACTCAGTGACCCGGCAGGGCTCGGGCATCCTATTCTCTGCAGAGAGAGAAGCCGGGGGATAACGGGGAAGAGGCAAGCCCAGTAAGATGGTCAAGAGGTGACCCAGGCAGGAGCGAGGACGGGAGTTGGCAAAAAATGGCCAGATTGGAGCCAAGTGAGAGAGAGAGAGAGGTTTTTGGTTGGGAGAGTAAGGAAGTCTTTGCTGAGACTAACTTGGAGTCTAAGGGACTCTAGCGCCTCCTTCCCAGGTAGGCTGCTTTTTATTTTTTCTTTGAGTTTTGCTGCAGGACGCATGCACTCGCCAGAGAGAGAAATCGCCGCCCAGGAGGGATGGCTGCACTGCAATCACCTCTCAGTTCTCTCGCGGTTTCGGGCATGCACAAGTCCGTGGTGTGTCCTCCAAGCCACCGGGCCCATGGCTCCACTGTGCAGCTGGACGTGTAAGACCCAGACGCCTTAGCCACCAGGTCACCGGCTGCCCACAGGTACTCTTACACAGTTCTGTCCCTCCGATTTAACTGTTGGCTGGTTCTTCTTTTCTTTTCTTCTTTTCCCCACAGGGTGCGTATGCACGCTGGAGAGACAGAGAGAGATGGGAAAGTGAGAAATCACACGCGGGGTTGGGGGGGGGGGGGAGAACGACCACACCGCAATCCCTTCTCCTCCATTCTCCTCTCAGGATTTTGGGCACACACGCATTGGTGTGATTTTCAAGCCACCAAGTCCGGGAGTTGAACCACAATCAGCCATGTGGGAGTCCAGTGTCTTCACCACCACACCACCTGCTGCTGCTTTTTTTTTTTTTTTTTGAAGAGGTTTTTGCTATAGGGCACGTGCGCTCGCCACACAGAGAGAGACAGAGAGATAGAAAGCGAGAAATCACCCCCTAGCGGGGATGGCCACGCCGCAATCCCTTCTCCTCCATTCTCCTCTCAGGATCTTGGGCACACACGCACACGTGCCCAGCGTGAGTTTAAGCCACCAGGTCCGGCACGCGAACCTCGGTTGACTACATGGGAGTCCAGCGACATAGCCATTATGCTAACTGCTGGTCCCCAGCCACCTGCTGCTTCTTGACCGTTAGTTTTGAAAGGGCAAAGCACTAGTCTTAACCATTTTGGTACCTGAGGCAGGGCAGCCATTTCCACAACTCCTGGGTGCTCCATTCACACCCTACCCCCAAGGTGACGCAGCCCAGCCGGCTGTCACAGTGATTCACCCCAGAAGAGCTCAGGAAGCAGGGAGGGAGGGCAGCAGGGAGGGAGGGCGGGAGGAAAGAACAGAAGAAGGGAAGGAGGGAGGGTGGAGGAAGGAGGAAAGGATTATCACAGATTCAGTTGCAATCATAGACCCTGAAGTGGAAATAGTTCACTTAAGTTCATTGAATACTAGCTTTACACTTTCAAAAATAACATCTATGCTTTAAAATTCCTACTTTTTTTTTTTCCGTCTTTGAAAGTTAAATTGCTAAATCCATCATCTCCACTTTCAAATTCCACTCGTAAAAAGGCAGTTTCTTCCTGTCTGTTTAAGTCGTATTCCACACCGAAGCTGGTTATGTAACTGAGGAATGAAAGCAATGTCATTCCTTATTTCCAGTTTTCCCCGGGGAGGGAAGGTATGGGGGAGCCTGTCCAGGAGACTAACATGGTCGAGGAGGAGGACCAATGAAGTCACCGCTATTAGCAGCTTAATGAACTTTTCCTTAATTCACGGGGAACAATAAAATACTTTTCCGTAAATGGATCAGAGAAAATGCACTCCAGTTCCAGCTGGTTGCTAGGCCGGGAGGCAGTGTGGGGGCTGGAGGGGCGCGTGAGGGCTGCTGCTCTGGTCTCCCTGGCCCTCTGCTGAGGAAGCAAAGCCAGGGCTCACGGAGCGTTGCCGTGAGACGGGGCAGTCATCACACTGGTTCACAGCCGTAGTGACGCGGAGCGCTCACCTAAACCACTGCCCAGGGTGGAAGGCTGAGGCATACTCAGGACTTCCAGGCCAGCCCCGTGCTCTTCCCGGACCTGTTCTACGGCTTCTTGTGAGAGCAACATTACGGGCTTCCAGAACCTGGCTCTTAGCAGCTCAGAGGGGTTAGAAGTGGTGCCGTGGCAACACAACTGGACCCACGATGGGAAGGCCCTGGGTTCATATCCCTACCCTCTTGTCATGAGAAGCAGGCAGCATACCCCCCTTTGTCATCCCCCCCACCAGCTGAAATGGACAAAGCCGTCTACAGGCACTGCCCAAAATGTCCCCTGGGGTGGAGGAGAAAATGAGCCCATCCTTAAGAGCCATTGCTCTTGTTGGTTTAAAATTTATTTCTTCAGACGGAGGGAGAAAGGCCTCATGCTGCAGTCTGCCCCAACCTCCGTAGGCCCGAACCACAGGCAACACATGCCCGCACTTCTCAGACACACTCAGTACGTGTTGAGCCCGAGTGCTGTGTGTGTGCTCCGTAAGAGACAAGTGCTAGCCTGGAAATAGGTGCACACGGTGCCATAGTTGACCTCTTCACTCACAAATTAAAGTAGGAAAAGAGAAAGATTACATGTGGGTTAGATCTAGAAAAAAATCCCTCCCCTTCTCACTTTCCCTACCTCAAATCCCACCAAAGATAAATAAACTGATCTGCTCAATGAGGTTAAAACTAGGAGAGAGAGAGAGAGAAAGTGAGAAAACTGCCCCCCACCCCGAAGCCAGGGGTGATTTCCATGCCGCAATCCCTTCTCTCCTCCTCTAGGGACCTTGGGCACATACCCACGCGTACCTGGCATGAGCCTCAAGCTGATGAGCCCAGGACTTGAACCATGTGAGAGTCCAGTGATGCAACCACTATGCATCTGGTGGTCCCTCAGGTATGATTTAATTTCGATATAATGGATATTGAACTCTACTGGTTCTGATTAACCAACTCTGCTGTGTTTAATTCTTAAGATTATTTCCAGCCCCAAATAGCAAAACCGCCTTTTCTATAAGAGCAATTGAAATGTGTCTATTTGGTTATAATGTGTATATTTAATTATGACTTGACTCTTACTAAAAAAAAAAAAAAAGTAAAATGAAACTATGCAGAAAGAATAATTTAGCAGTTTTGAGAACATTCACTACCCAAATAAAGGGATGGATGAGGCAAGATAATGTCCAATATAACCAAACCTGGAATAAATCTGGGGTTTATCCAGAAAATTAAAGAAAAACAAACAAACATATAAAAAGATAGGACATTTTCTTTTTAATCAGTCAAAAATGAAAAGGGTTCTGGACAATGTCAAATTCCACTCACCATAATGCTATAGTTATACATTAAATATAATTACTATCTATACATATGCAAAAATATAAAGTTCTATTTCATACAATAAAAGCCTTTATAGAAACCATTTTAAAATGAAGCAGAACTTCTCAACATGAAAATGTGAGGTCTAAGTTCTTCTAAAGGTTCCTTTAAAGGTTTTAAAACAAAAGGCTAACCCTAAAACACTGTCCCTCTGTCAGTTCCCAAATTAAATCTACTTAGAACAGAACAAAAATTGATAGCTCAGTCACATACTACTTAAATAACTGTTCAGGCGTCTCTAACATCCTCCATTTCTTCAAGTATGGAAACAGAACTCAGACATTCCACAATACAGTACTAGACAGATGGAGTATCCGGAAAGTCTCTGTTGTCATATGGCACAATATTAATGTTTTATTTCTCCGACACGTTTGGAAATCAACACCAGGTTTTTTGTTTTGTTTTTCTTCTCAAAGGCCAAACTTACTCTAATCTACATTAAGGTCATTTTGACTGTGGTCAGATGTTAAGAGTGTAAAATACAACATCGACATTTTATCACAAAAGTAAAGCTGGTGACAAATTAGAAAAGGCCCCAGCACTGGACTCGGGTGACGCCGGGACTACAGCTCATCGTGATAGAAGTAGTCGTCGTGGAGTTGTCTGCCGTAATCCGTGGCCTCGCTGGTGAGGAACAAGTCCTGGTTTTCCAGAATCTCTTCTTCAGAGAGCTTTCTGTCTCCATTCAGATCCATTTCATCAATCAGATGTACGGCCTTGAGAGCAAAACGAAAAAGGCGTGAAGGGTGAAAAATCTTTTCAGCCAGATATTCATGTTTGAATGCAATTTGACTTGTCAAAACCATTCAGGTGGGCCACGTACTCTGGACTGTCTCAGTATCTACAAACGTGACAGTACTCGGGCCTGTCTGCTGCTTTCCTCATTATTTCCTCTCTTCACTTCTGCTGGGTTTGCCACCTCCCTACTCACACCCAACCTAGGATCTCTCAGGGTAAAGAAAAATTATAACCCTCTTTCAGTCCTTATAGATAAATACAGACTCTAATTCTGTTCACTGTACTCTCAATTTAATATACAATATCATCTTTAGCTTTTGTTACAGGGCTCATACGCTTCCTGGAGAGACAGAAAGACAGGCAGGGAAAGTGAGAAATCATTCCCCTGGGGGATGGCCATGCCACAACACCTTCTGCTCCACTCTCCTCTCAAGATTTTGGGCACATTAGCACATGCGCCTGGCATGACTTTTCAAGCCACTGGATCTGGGAGTCGAACTGTGCAGTGAGCTATGTGAGACCCAACAGCCGGAACCACCACACACCTGCTGGTCTCACAATACAGTCTTAACTCTCTTGCCTCCCTGCCAGTGTAAAACAGTTCATGAGCATAAAGCATAGCAATGCGGCAGTCCAAAATAAATCCATGACTTATTTCTTTGGCTTAAGATTTTAAACTTATGTTCCTGTCAATAGCACTGAATTTGGGGGACAAAACCCCCAAAACAAACAACAATAGCCGTTCTTTAACTCTTACCTCTTCTTGTGCAATGCCTTGATTATTGGGGACCACCCAAGACAAGAGCTCCTGGGGATCGAGCCTGCCATCTTTATCTCTGTCATAATCATTCACAAATCTGTCTTTCTCCACCAGTATCCATTCTGGATCTTCACTTGCAGCTTAACATGGAAAAAAACACACACACACACACACAACAAATATACACATACGAGAATATCACATGTATCCAATAAACAACCTGGCATATCCCTATAATAAAAGAAGTGTATTTGAAGTTTACTAAATAAAAGAAGTCCAATGAAATAGAATTAACTCGCTGAAAAGTCCTCAAATGAATACAGACAGATGGTGATTTTCAAATATGTAAGTGACACATTAAGTCGAAACAACTCATTACAATTTTTATCACAAACTAATAATTTTGTTAGCTGCCCTACTTTTCCTAAGGGTGACTTGGGTAATTAAAAAAAATTGTTAAAGTTTTTTTGTCATCAGAGTACGTGTGCTCACCAGAAACAGAGAGAGGGAAAGTGAGAAATCACCCCTGGGACCCTGTAGCAAAAAAATCTCTCTTAAAAAAAAAAAAGAAATGAAATCACTCCGGGGGGTGGGAGGACCACAATCCCTTCTCCTCCATTCTCCTCGCAGTGCATGTATGCAAATGTACCTGCGTGACTTTCAAATTGCCAGGTCCAAAGCTCAAACGACAGCTGGCCATGTGGGAATCCAGCACCTTAGCCACCACAGCACCTGCTGGCCCCTTGGCAATGTTTTTATGTACATCATGTAACTATGTAAACTTTCCAGGACCAGCAGAGAGCAGAATAGTTATGTTACTGGACTCCCACGTAGTTGACCATGGTTTGAGTCCTGGACCGGGCAGCTTAAAATTCACGCCAGGCATGTGTATGTGTGTGCCCAAAATCCCACGAGGAAAATGGAGGAGAAGGGATTGTGGTGTGATCATCCCCACTGAGGGGTGATTTCTCTTTCTCTGTCTCTCCAGCAAGCACACATGCCCTATAGCAAAAAAAAAAAAAAAAAAAAAAAAAAGAAACCAACATTTTTATGTGTTCTCAAGCTGCCAAATGTAATTTTAAAATGACATTCTCAATAAATAAAACTTGTGACCAATTTTAAAATGGCATTATTTATGCTTTTCAGCAACAATTCTAAAAAAAGATAGCTGCTTAGAGAAGGTCAGACTTCTAATTTCAGACACTTAGTAAGTAAATTCTAAAGTTTACACCAGTATTTATGGTATTTTATATATTTTTTTCCTCTTTCAAGATTTACATACAAATGTACAAGATTTTGTTTAAAAATATCAACGTGTACTTCCTTCCCCATTTGAATAGATGATTATATTTGTTTGTATAGGAAGAAAAACGCGTGAGTTTAGAGGTGGAAGTGAAAGTGACAAGACAGCGTGCCCAGGTAAGCTCGAAACCCACGTGCTGACCCTGAACTCAGCCGACTCGGCAGGACGAGCAGAAGTCAGACACGGGTCCTCTTGTTACACTGCCCTCAGTCAGAAAGAGCTATCTTTCAATTTCTTGCTTTTTAAATTTCATTTTCTGCCCCCCTTTCCAAGAACTTACTTGGATCCCGTCTGTAATCACCGAGGAATTCTTCCAGGCTAACAAAGCCATCACCATTTTTGTCATGTTCTTCTAAAGCCTCTTGAATGACAAATTCCTATTGCATGTTTGTTAAAAAAATAATAATAATTAAGACACAGACTTTCCAATCCTACCATCATCTGTCCCAGTCCTACTACAGAAGTTCAGAAATCCCACTGGGTTTGTCTACACTAACCCTAACCCACACCCATTAAGAACCCAAAGGATCCCTTGCCTCAGATGTCTGCACAACTGTTGGACCTCCAGGTCTGAAACGTGCCAGTCCCGACCCTCAACCTCTTTGCTTTCCCGTTCTATGAAACCCATCCCCACATTCCGCCCAAACTGCCCTCAAATCTGCACCTCACTGTACCAGAGCTTCTTACCAAACCTCCAGTCCTCCTCCCCGACCCGGAGAGCAGACTCTTTCTAGTTTGAAGGTCTGGGCAAAGGCAGCTGTCTCAGGGCTTCCTCATTAGCTGTTCAGGTCTCCTGCCCCCCCCCCCCCTTCCCTTTTTTTTAGGTTTTTGCCGCAGGGCATGCACTCGCCTGAGACAGATAGAGGGGAAGTGGGAGAGCACCCCCCACCCCCCAGGGATGGCCACCCGCAGTCCCTTCTCTTCCATTCCCCTCTCCCTATTTTGGGCACCCAGCGTGAATCTCTAGCCACCGGGTTTGGGACTCAAACAGCGAGGCTGGCCATGTGGGATCCTGCGCCTTAACCTATATGCCACCTGCTGGACCTAAATTCTGGTTTTTAATCCAAAGTGAACTCAGTCGTTGACCTTATAGAGCCTTGCCTTTGCCTATAGCAGATACCCCTTACAGGGCACAGGGGAGGGGCAGCTAGTGGCGCGGTGGTTAAGGTCCTGGACTCTCATATGGCAGTCCCAGACTTGGTGGCTTGCTTTCTCACCTTCCCTCTCTTTCTGGTGATTTATGCTATAGCAAATTAAATTACTGAATTCTTTTTAAAAAGGCGTAAGGCACACAGGCGCACAAGGCGAGGTAGGCGGGAACTGCCGACACTGCTCTGAATGAGACGCCGCTCTGTGGTCGCACACCGGTGTGGGCCATCAGTCCCCACGCGGACAAGCCCACACTCCACCCTGGCCGAGGGACTGTCCTTATCACTGCCTCACAGCTCAGCCTCGGCCGCCTCCGGTTCTTCCCTGCCCTTAACACCAGTGCCTAAGCCACCACTCTTCCTCACGCCGTCTTCACGACGTTGCTCTTTCTTGCCGTGCCACGCTGCAGGGCTGTGCCACTCCAGGCCTCATCATTCCCCTTCGGTCTTCATCGTCCTTCATCCCCACAGAATGGAGGCCCTGCGCCCTCTGCCTGCCGCTCGAGGACTCAGGTAGATGGCCGACTTAATCCTGGCTCTTACATTGTGCCCAGCACTGTTCTGAAGCTAGGCCGTGTGTGCCACCGAGAGACCAGAAGGTTCATGGTGGCGAGCGGAGTGGTCCTAAGGGCGGGGTCTCGCCGGCGAGCTACGGGGAAAATGCATCTGCAGTCTCGTCATTCGAGGCAGCATGTTCTCACCGTGACCCATTAAATGAGAGGCTCCACTTTCCTCCCTCCAGTACCCAGGAACCCGAGCCACACAGCTAGAGGCCGGTGCCACGCAGACCTCAGAACCCATGTTTAGTGTCTTGTAAGACGAAGCGATTCATCACGTGCATCTTTACTCCCCTGCGTGATGGCTTCTGCTCTCCAGACGCCAAGTCGCCGCAGAAACTCAACTATTGGCTGAGTTAAATTTAGAATTCAAAAAAGTCCTGAAAAACTGCTTTCCTTTTAGGTACTAAAGGGATGAGAGGGGCCAGCAGGTGGCGTGGAGGTTAAGGAGCCCAACTCCCACATGGTTGACCA
Organism: Tupaia tana; assembly: GCA_026018925.1. NCBI lineage: Eukaryota > Metazoa > Chordata > Mammalia > Scandentia > Tupaiidae > Tupaia > Tupaia tana. The sequence continues at coordinate 3,365,949 of JAKSZU010000028.1, forward strand.
CGGTTCGAGTCCCAGACCCAGTGGCTTAAAAATCACACCCAATGTGTGTGCGTGCATATCCAGAATCCTGAGAGGAGGGTAGGGGAGAAGGAATTGCAGCGTGGTCACCCCCTGGGAGTGATTTATCATGTTCCCTCTGTCTGTCACTCTCTGGTGAGCACATGCACCCTTATAGCAAAAAAAAAATAAACAAAAGAAAACAAAAAAAGGGATGAGAGGATGTATTCTGCATCAAGTCGCAAAATCATTCATGGTCACTAGGGCTGCATCCACACACCCTATGAATAAGGAGCCGGACGCAGAAAGTCGCTCCAGAACAAAAGCTTCCACAAGCGGTGGCGTAAACTGGACCGAAGTTCAGTGTTACTCATATCGAAAAGCCAGACAAGGGGCCAGCAGGTGGTGTGGTGGTTAAGGGTGCTGGATTCCCACATGCCCGACTTCAGTTCGAGTCCCGGACCTGGCAGCTTGCTTCTTTCTCTCTCTCTGTCCCTCTCTGGTCAACTTAAAATAAATGAATACAGTTAAATAAAATAAATCTTAAAAAAAAATTTCAAAGTCCAAATGTTACAAAAGGATAAGGGAGGCACTGAAGGTAATGGGGTTATCCGTGAGGAAACAGCTGGAGGACAGCTGGTGCTTACACAACACAGGGGTTAAAGCCCTCGCCCTGCAGCTCCTCACCACCGACAGAAACCGTCCCATCACTAATCTTAGGTGGGGAGAATGCTAGATCGTTCCAGATCTTCCTGACTTTTTTTTCCCTTAGATTTTTCTTTAAATTCTTCTTCCTTACCGTCATATAATCGACTTCTTCAGGATGTTCAAAAGCAATAAATTCTTCCAGATTCAACCCGGGTCCCGAATCCTGGTTAGCTTTTTCGAATCGCTTCTTGTCCTTTAAATGAAGCTTTGAAAATTAGAACATTTTGAACACGTTAAAAGGTCTCATTATTACCATCACATTATTAAAGATACTTTGAGAAGTACTAACCACGTGGAATGTAAAGCACATTCTCACATATTATCTCGTTTATCTTCAGATACTCCCTTTGATGGTAGCGGCTCAGCACAGAGACCGCCCTGGAGTCAGACCCAGTCCGGAATCCCAGCAGGGCCGCTCACGAGCTGTGGTACCCAGGGCAGGCTGCGTAACATCTCTGATGTCCTCACCTATCAAACTGGTATGAACATCTGTATTAAGCAACTGGGATAGAAACTATCATGTTGGAACTGGCAGGTGACATGGTGGTTAAGGCACTGGACTCCTACGTGGCCAACTGTGGTTTGAGTCCTGGCTTACTTCCTCGCTTTCCCTTTCTCTCTCTCTGTCTCTCTCCAGTCAAATTAAATAATAAGTGAAATGAAATAAACAATTCTTTTCTAAAAAAGATTTTATTTAACTTTATTTATTTATTTATTTTAATTTGACCAGAGAAGGACTGGGGGGTGGGGTAGAGAGGCGGGGGGGAGTGGAAAGCAAGCCACCAGGTCCAGGACTTGAACTGTGGTCAGCCATATGGAAGTCCAGTGCCCTTAGCCACCACCCCACCTGCTGGACCCTGAACTAAACAATTCTTAAAAAAAAAACTATCATACAATTTAATAAAGTTAAGTACTTAGTGTTATATGTTACGATTACTGATGGAAAAACAGAGATTAAATGACTTCATGACCGTCAGAAATACAGCTAAAAAATGCTGCATTGAACTTGGGTCCCCCCTGCTCTTTCTATAGGACTGTACTATCTCCCTTTCATAATTAATTTCAATGCTTCTTTTGATATTTGATAAAGCAATACATTTAGATCACCTATTAAGCCTTTGTAGGGCTTTTAAAAATGGGTTCTAGTCTTCTAAATTACTTCTAAAATATGTGAACATGCTTCAGAAAAGCAATTATCTTACGTTGAGAATCTCATACTCTCACTATATATACCTAATATTTGTAAATCTATTCTTAGCAGGCTTTTTTATAGTACTAATTATGTATGTTCAGATATAGACATAAAATGGGTCCCCTTCTGCACTAAATACATACATTCCCATCTTCCTTTTCTTTCTATTTTTTTAAAATTCAAGTATGCTCAAATAGTAAATTGATTAAGTAGCTATTAAGGACAAAGCTGCTCTTGATGAATTTTTCAAAGATAATTCTGTAACAAAGAGCTTTAGAGGCCAATGATCTTATACAGCTAATACTAAAAAATTTCTAATTTAAGATTTAATTTCCTTTTTTCCCCTATAGGGTGTGTGCACTCACCAGAGAGAGACAGAGAGAGGAAAAGGGCAAAATCCCCCCTCCCCCTGGGGAGATGGTCACAACACAGTCCCTGCTCCTCCATTCTCCTGGAATGTTGGCGGTGTGCACATACATGTGCCTGGTGTGATTTTCAAGCTACCAGGTCCGGGACTTGAACCACCGTTGGCCTTGTGGGAGTCCAGCACCTTAATCACTATGCCACCTACTGGCCCTTCCTTTTTTTTTTTAATTGCAGAAACAGAGAGAAGGCGCTCTCTAGGCAGACCTGGCTGTGCCGCACTGCCTTTCCCCCACCCTCCACCCTGTCAGGATCTTGGGCTCACATGTACATCATGGTTGTTGGTGGGGCTCGGATTTGAACCACGGTGGGACATGTAGGATCTGGCTCCCTCTACACAGCACTTAACCACTGTGCTACAGGATCTCAGTATTTTGAGAACTTCTTTTTTTCCTATAAACATATGTATATTAAACTGCATATTTTTTTAAAATGCAGTATTTCAAATATTTTAGAAACTTATTTACTTCCTACTGGTAACAAATGCCTTTTTTTTTCAGCTTTCCAGAATAACAGAGGCCACATAGTAGTCATTTACCTAAACACCAGTTCTGTTACAGTTCTGGATTTTTTTCTTTTTTAGGTTTTTTGTCAAAGGGTGTGTATACTTGCCAGAGAGTGAGAGAGAGAAAGTAAGAAATCGAACCCCTCGGGGAGGATGGCTATGCTGCAATCCCTACCCTTCTCAGGAATTTGGGCACACACACACAAATGCCCAAAGTGATTTTCTTTTTCTTTTTATTATTTTACTTTAATTTTATTTATTCATTTATTTATTTTAATTTGACCAGAGAGAGAGACACAGAGAGATAGACAGAAAGTGAGAAAGCAAGCAAACAGGTCTGGGAATCGAACTGTGGTCAGCCATGTGGGTGTGTCCAGCGCCTTAACCACCATACCACCTGCTGGTCCCCAAAGTGATTTTCAAGCACCAGGGTCCGGGACTCGAACTGTAGTCAGTCATATGGGAATCTAGTGCCCTAACCACCACACCACTTGCTGATACCCCTACAATTAGTGATTTACAGTAGAGGCTCACCTCATTTCCCAAAGAATTTGTCTTTTAAAGCTCTAGACTCCACAACCAAGTTATACTCAGCCAATCGTTGACAGAAAATAAAATAAAATAAATAAAAAATATATATGTATGTGTGTGTGTATATATATACACACACACACACATAAAATGTATTCCCAAATAGTTGCTTTTAATTTAATGTTTTATAAATGTAAAAAACTAGACTAAATACTTTTCATACTACCTTCAGGATTAACATGAGGAAAATACAGAAACAAGAATTTGAGGTTATTTTGTCAAGTCAATCAAGTTCTTTTTGAATGAACCACTGTTCAAAATACCAAGTACTTTGATTTCCTTATGAAAGAACCCTTCAATTTGGAAAAAAGTCCATGTTTCAGCAGAGGCAGCTAAATTTTGCCAAATTTGCCTATGGAAAGAAAAGGTCTCTTTCAACAAACTGAGATTAAAAAAAAAAAAAAGTCAGTTTTCTTCACTGTCACATTTCATGACTATTTGAAGGCCACAATTTAAAAGAAGCTCATACTAAATTCATACTAAATTAAAGAAGCCAACCACAGATAGACCTTTTTTTTTTTTTTTTTTTTAGAGGCATAGGGCGCGTGCGCTTGCCAGACAGACAGAGAGACAGAGAGACAGAAAGCGAGAAATCACCCCCCAGGGGGGATGGTCTCCCTTCTCCTCCATTCTCCTCTCGGGATCTTGGGCACGCACGCACACGCGCCCGGCGTGAGTTTTAAGCCACCGGGTCCGGAAAACCGCGGTCGACTACGTGGGAGTCCAGCGACATAGCCATTACGCTAACTGCTGGTTCCCCACAGATAGACCTTTTGACAAAGTGGCAAATTTCTAGAAAATGACAAAAAAAAGATGGTCAGTTTCATAAAACCTTGGTAGTCTATTTTTCTCTTGGATAGAAACCTTCCAGTCTAGTAGAGGGCAGAAAATGTTACATAGAAGAAGAAGAAACTATCAAGATCGCTGTGACGGCAATTTGTGAGGAACCAAACTGCCATCTTTTGGTGGACTAATGATCTTGCATGAGCAGGCGTGCAGAGCAGGAGCCCGGGTCTACAACACGGTGCTCAGCCTCTTGCGAGATTGCACCTCCACACGTCACTGTTCACACGCACACACCCACACGCTCGGCTGAACCTAGAAGGGAGCCCGAGCTTTGCCAGGAAGGTCCCCAGACTTTAATTATCCTGGTTGAAAGTGCTGACTGTCACTGCTCTCCAGAGGGTAAAGACAGGGCATTCCGTAGTCAGACAGGGCTGCTGATTGCAGGTTGTCTCTGTTCTATGAAACTTACTAAATAGCAGGTAAAATTCAGGTATCGGGTTGGCTTTTTTTAAAAAAAGAATTATTTAATTAAATTAATTAATTAATTTGACCAGAGAGGGACAGAACAAGAGAGGGAGAGAGAGAGAGAGAAAGTGAGAAAGCAAGCTACCGGGTCCAGGACTTCAACCACAGTAGGCGATATGGGAGTCGAGTGCCCCTAACCACCATGCCACCTACCCGGCCCCCCAGGTTGACTTTTTTTTTTTTTTTTTGGAGAGGTTTTTGCTATAAGGCGCGTGTGCTCGCCAGACAGACAGAGAGAGACATGAAATCACCCCCCAGGGGGGATGGTCATGCCGCAGTCCCTTCTCCTCCATTCTCCTCTCAGGATCTTGGGCACGCACGCACACACGCCTGGTGTGAGTTTTAAGCCACCGGGTCCAGGACGCGAACCGCTGTCGACTACGTGGGAATCCAGCGACATAGCCATTACGCTAACTGCTGGTCCCAGGTTGACTTTTTTAATAGAGTAGAAAAATCTTATTTTATTTGGACACTATTACTCTTTTATTTTTTAAGGCAGCTTTCTCTCTCTCTCTCCTGGGGGGTGATTTCTCATTCCCGCCACCTTAATCTCTGTCTCTTTCTCTGGAAATCTAAAAAAAAAAAATAAAAGACTGTCTTCCTCAGCTACATTTAAGGGGAGTATGTGTATTGTGAGAAAACTGCATGGAGGGGGACCAGCAGGTGGCGTGGTAGTTAGGGTGCTGGACACTCCTACATGGCCAACCATGGTTTGAGTCCTGGACCTGGTGGCTTGCTTTCTCACTTCCCTTCTCTCTGTGTGTGTGTCTCTCTCTGGTCAAAATAAAAAATAAATGAATGAATGAATAAAATTAAATAGTTCTTTTTTTTTTAAAAAAAAGAAAACTGCATGGATTTCACAGTTTTTCTGCACCAAAATAAACATGCACCTTAACTTCATTTTTCCACAAATTTTTAAACTTCCTCTGTGTAGGTCAACAAAAATACAACAGAGGACTCACAGAGATAATGAGTCTTCAAAAATGACTTACTTTAAATGGTGTGCCTGATAGGAAAACTGTATTATGGTTCCTCAAAGAATGAAAAACAAGAATTACCATAAGATCCAGCAGTCCCTCTTCTGCATAGAGACTCGAAAGAATAAAAAGTGGATATCAGAGATTTGTACACCATGGTCACAGCAACACTATTCATGAGAGCCTTGAGGTTTAAGTCAGCCAGTGTCCATCGACAGGTGAAAGGATAAACAAATTTGAAATTTATCAGTACAGGACCAGCAAATGGCGTAATGCTTACATTGCTGGACTCCAGATAGTGGACTGCAGTTTGAGTTCCGGACCCGGCAGCTTAAAACTCATACTGGCGCATGTGCATGCATGCATGCCCAAAATCCCGAGAGGAGACTGCAGGAGAAGTGATTGCATCATGGCCATCACCCTTGGGGAGTGATTTCTCACTTTCTGTCTCTGTTTCTCTTTCTCCAGTGAGCACAAGTACCCTACAGCAAAAAACTCTCTCTGAAAAAAAAAAGATATACAATAGATTATTGTATATTGTATGTAATCAATACATACAATAGATTATTGTTCAACCTGAAAAAGGAAAAACTCTGACACATGCTTCCACATGGACAAACCCTGAGGACACTGCGCTGAGTGAGATAAGGCCGCCACAAATGCTGTCTGACTCCGCTTAGAGGAGGCACCGACAGTTGTCAAGTTCAGAGACAGAAAGTGGAACAGCACTTGCCGGCGGCTGTGGGAGGCAGGAACGGAAAGGCCTGTTTAATGGCTTAGCGTTCCCGTGTTACGTGGTGCAGAGAGTTCTGGAGAGCGGTGGCACAGCCGTGTGAACCTACCCACCACTGAATGCACACTCACGATGGTTAAAATGGTAAATCTGGTAGACGTATTGTAGCACAATTGAATGCTAAGTTTATGTTTAAAAATGAGAATGGGCCACTGCAGGCTTCCTAGTATGATAGGAAACTGTTCAATGATGGGTAAAACAAAATACTGAGCGCCAGTTCAGCGGAGTAGCCATAATGCACGGCTCAGGTGAAGGCGGATAGGTAAGACGGTGGGTTCAGTTCCCGTGTCAGCCTGCACAAGCCAGGTGCACGTGCTTATGCCCTTGGATCTCTGGGAAGGCTTGGAGGGTCACAGCAGAAGACCCTGTTGAGGGTCTTGTCTCTGTTAAGTAAACTTTAAAATAAAATACAATACTGAGATATGGGGCCAGCAGGTGGTGTGGTGGTTAGGGCACTGGATTACCACATGGCCAACTGTGGTTCGAGTTCCGGACCTGGAGGTTTTGCTTCCACACTTTCCTTTTCTCTTTCTGCCTCTTGTCAAATTGAAAAATACTAATAACAAATGGAATTAAATAAATAAATAAATAAAATACTGAGATATATATTCAGAATACATAGAAAAGGTGACTCTGAGAATGAGAACAAATAAATGAAGACGCTGAGAGAATGAGATGCAGGGACAATTTCGGCAGTCAAGATAAGAGTCCTAAATCTGCCGTACAAGGAGATCTTCCAAATGACTGCTGAGGTGGGACGTGGGATGGCCTAAGAGAACAAGCCCGCCAGGCTGTGGCCTTGGGCCCTGTGGTGTTCATTCACGGGGGAGGCCCGGTAAACCGACAGGATCCAAGAACAGCCTGTCACAGTACTCACCTGTCTGAACGATTCCTCCTCGGCATCATCCAGAGCCGTGTTCTCGTCGAAGTCGATCACCCGGTCATACATCTGGATGTTGTATTCATCCCAAGTCACGCTGCCGTCGCTGTTTTTGTCATATTCGACAAACTGCTGTTTCGCTTCTTGCATGGCATAATGCTTAAAAGACATCTGAATCCACGAACTGAGCTCACCTGTGAGAATTTGCCAGGACATGGAGAATGTGACGGTGTTCTGATACTTACAGTGAGGACTTCTAAACCTTCCCTTAAAACCCCCATGTTTGCAAATACTAGAACTGGTCTAGTTGTACTGACAGAAACAGGGGTAGGAGGAGCTGGCCCTGTGGTGCCGTAGTTAAGCACTGGATCCCGCATGGCCAACCAGAGTTTGAATCCCGCCCCAGGATGGAAAGACAGGCCGGTGAATGGGCCTTCGTGGCCAAATCTCGATGGAGTGGGAAAATGGGGGAAAAGGACTGTGCTATGACCATTCCCCACTGGGAGGCTTTTCCTCTCTCTGAGAGCGCATAGGCCCTTCAGCCAAAAAAAAAAAAAAAAAAAAAAGAAAAGTAGATGAGAAAAAAAAAGGAAGTGGAGAGTCTAAGAATATTAAAATATGTGACTTAAATAGAATATAACCATCATGAGCAAAGAGAATTTGAATCTGTTTTGTTCACTGATAGACACCTAGAAATACCTAGAAAAGTGCCTAGCTCAATAAATATTTATTGAAGTAATTACCCATTGGTCAAAATAGCACTTGACTTTTTTTTTTAAAACGTTATTTTAAAAAATGCAGCTAGTATTTGCTAACTACCACAGATTTCTCAGGGAGCACAAATATTTTAATAACTACCTATTTAATATGGGTCACAGATAGGCCAACTGTTGGTACAGAGGCTAAAGTGCTGGAGGTTAAGACTATGTGGTTCGAGTCCTAGACCCAGTGCATGGTGGGTGCAAGTGCATGCGCGCCAAAAATCCCAAAAGGAGACTGGAGGAGGAGGGACTGTGGCATGGCCAAACCCCCAGGGGTGATTTTTCACTTTCCCCCCCTCTCTCTCTGAATGCATGGACTTTCTAGCAAAAACTGAAAACAAACAAACAAAACCATAGAGATGTGCTATACTACGTTACAGGAAAATATTGTGGAGGGGGAAGAACACGAACAGCTGTGAAGACACTATATGTATGCTATTTGGTTGTCGGAAAAGTCCCGAGTGTTTTTCTGTGCAAAAATGTGTCATGACTTTTAAGAATTTTAAAAATTATTTTATTACACTTTATTTTTTATTTATTTATCTCAATTTGACCAGAGAAGGACAGAGAGAGAGAGAGAAGGTGGGGGGAGTGAGAAAGCAAGCCTCCAGGTCCTGGACCCAAACCACGGTTGGCCATATGGGAGTCCAGCACCCTTAACTCCCATGCCACCTGTTGGCCCTGCGTCATGACTTTTTCAACAACCAATATTTGCCTTGAAGAGTGGTACTTCTGGCCTAGTGGTTAAGGCAGCTGGATCCTATATGGCCAACCATGTGGTTCTAGTCCTGGACCCAGCAGCCTGAAAAACACACCAGGGATGTGTGCAGGTGTGTTCAAAATATGCCGAAAGGAAGAAACGGAGGTAAAGGGACTGTGGTGTGACCATTTTCCCTGAAGGAGGCTTTCCCTCTTTCTCTCTCTGGCCAGTGCATGTGCCCTCTGGCAAATTGTAGAATGACAAAAGAGTGGCGCTACTCTATTGGTTTGGAGAAGTCAGGACAACAGAACGCATGGACACTTTATGCCTCCTGAAACTCTAAACGGGGGCCGAATAGTAACTGTTACATCAACTGTGTACCGAATACTTACTGCACATCAAGGCCTCTCTGCACAGCCCTTCCAAACGAGGCTACTATGATCACCACTAAATCACAGCTGAGCAAACGGAGGTTCAGAAGGGTCCAAGGCCTGACAGCTAGGAAACAGCAGACTACACGTTGTCGTTAAGTAAAAGGAACAGAACCTTAGCAGTCCTGAGGGTGCTGATGTGATTCGTTCATGGACAGCACATCTCAGAGTACCAGTCCGCAATCCTCTCCAGCCACTTCACTCTCGGAATATGAACAGTATTCAGGAAGTTCGCTAACTCAACAGTCATAGTAATAAGCTGAAATTTTTTGGAAAATCAACTTGGAATGTTGATAGAGTTTATCACTTGAGGTACACAATGGGTTCAGGCAGTTGCACAACAATTTACTTGGGACATTCTTTTGATAGTCTGTGCATTTCATTTCTGATTAGGGAACCTACCTAAGAGCACTCAGACTTTCTGTTTCCTAAAGAATTATTATATTTTATTACTAGCATTTTAAAAAATAATTATTTATTGAATTTTATTTATCATTATTTGTTTTGTTCTGTTTTTAATTTTACCAGAGAGACAGAGAGTGAAAGGGAAAATGAGAAAGCAAGTTGCCAATCTGGGACTTGAACTGCAGTCAGACACATGGGAGTCTAGTGCCTTAACTACCACACCACCTGCTGGCCCCATTTTTGTTGCTGCTGTTTAAAGTTTTTGTCATAGGGTGTGCCTACTAGCTAGATAGAGGAAAAGTGAGAAATCAGCTCCCCCCCCAGGGGGGATGGCAACATACAATCCCTTCTTTAGTCTCCTCCTGGGATTTTTTGGGCATAGAAACACACACACCCAGCATGATTTTCAAGCTGCTGAGTCTAGGACTTGAACCGCAGTTGGCCATGTGGCAGCCCACTGCCATAACCACTATGCCACCTGCTGACCTCATTTATTATTATTTTTAATTTGCTACAGGGCATGTGTGCTTATAAGAAAGAGACACAGAGACAGGGAAAGTGAAAAAGCAAGCTGCCAGGTCTGGGACTCGAACTGTGGTTGGCCATGTGGGAGTCCAGCGCCTTAACCACTATGCCACCTATCAGCCCCAGAGACTTTTTTTTTTTTTTTAACTAAAGAATATTACAAGCTGAATTATGGAGCCAGATGGCACAGTAGAAGAACTTGATCAACTCTATGGGGTAATCCCACTTGAGGAGGTTCCTAGTTCAAGTCTGGAGACCTCTCTAAATATGCTGGGCACACAGCTGACTACCATCTGGGGCTAGCTGAGGTGGGGGAGGTGGACTGCAGCATCAAGACCTTGTCCAGGATGTTGTCTCTGTCTCTGCGACTCTCTTGGACATAAAAGAAAGAAATAAAAAAACTGAATTAAGGACAGGATACCTAGATTCTAGTCTTATCTTTGCTAATAAAATTTCAAATTATTTGGGGGAAAAAAAAGCACTTATTCTTCTGGCCTTCAGTTTCTCTCTACAAGGGAGGTGGACAAGATGATGCTAAGGCTCCTATGAGCTCTAACATTTTGTAATAATGTTATAATAAACATAATTCACATGCAACAGGTATTTGTGCTCACAAAAAAAGAAACAAATTCTTAAAATTTGAATAAAGCATACATATATCAAAAAAGTAATAGATCTTTTAATGCCATAAGAAAGTTTGGGAGCATATTTCTCTAAATGGATCATACTTGTTGACAACGAAAGCAGTCATGTAAAGAAGAGGGTGTCTGAAGGTAGGGCTGCAGCCTCCTACACTGTCAATGATAATGCACCCACTGGAGAAGGCACTGCGTTTGACTTGGTTGGTCCCCATGTCTAAAGATGACCCAGGTATAAAACCTATTCTGCATGTCCTTTTCCCCTCTCACAGAACCTCTGACTTGCTGGGACACTAGCGATCTACATTCACTGGACAACCCCTGCTGAAAACGTTCCTGTCTCCTACAAAGGGGTCTCCATTGTTGGCCGTCGGGCAGTCCTTACTTTCGGTAAGAAAGCCATCAGAATCCGAGTCAATTTTCTTTATGATCGACCGCAGCCTTTTTTGCTGTTCATCGTGATCCAGTTTAACAAATTCATCGACTTCTTCCTTTGAGGGAAAGCGATATACAGGAGGGTCAAGCATCACTCACTGTGCTGGTGAAGAGCAGGGCCACGAGAAGCCGTTGCAGCAGAGGGGTTTCGGGGTGTCCCCACCTGATCTGCAGGGCCCCTGCTCCCTACACTCTCGGCGGTCCCGGCCCGTGTCGGAGGGTAGAGGGCTCTGGCTCTCGGGCCTACTTTCTCAGGCTTCACAGGCCCCGGGGTCCCCCAGAAGGCTCGCGGCGCCCCGCCCGGGCCCCATTGTCAGGCCGCCCCGCCAGGCCTCGGCCGGCTGCCCCCCTTTGTCCCGGGACAAAGCCCGCGGCGGCGACGGCTGTGCGAGGCCGGGCCTCCCCGCCCCGGCCTGGACGCCTCACCTGGACGCCCAGCAGCGCTTCGCGATCGTAGTCGCTGCGGTGCTCGCCCTGCGGGTAGTGCAGCTCCTCGGCCTTGCCCGCGCCGGCTGCCGCGGCGCACAGCAGCAGCAGCCCCAGCGTCGCGGGCCCCGGGCCCAGCCGCATCGCGCCGGCCCGCCGAGGTCACGTAGAGACGCGAAGACGCGGTGGGGGAGGGAGCCCAGGCCGGCAGCGGCGCTCCGCGGGCCGCTACAGCTCGCAGCGCGACGTGCGTGGGAACGGAGGGCGGAACGGAAGGGCGCGGCGGCGGCCACCAGATAACGGAGGGTCTCCGCCCGATCGCCAGACCACAACTGCGGAGCGAGGTGCGCAAGGCCTAGGCCTATATGGCCTTCGCGAGGGGGCGGGGCCTCGAGTCGCAAGCTGATTGGGCTTCGAGGTGCTGGGGGCGGGCCAACGCCAGGAGGGTCGCGAGGCATCTCTGAGCGCGGGTGGCTGCGGGACCCACCCGCTGTCGAGACCCCCGCGGCTGACTTCCCTCTTCTCGCGACACCCTCCGAAAGACAAATCTCCGCCCGACCTCGCTGTCTCTTCCTATCCGCCTTCTTCCTGCCAGAGACTCCCTATCCACTCCCTGCGTCCGTGCTGGCTTCTGTCATTGAGAGAGATTGGAGATTCGGGGGAAAACAAAACAATATCTAGGAAAATCTTCGAGGAACCAACAGTATCTATTTCCCAGACTAAAATGTTCTCCACTTGTTTTACCAGGACAGGACGTGCTGACATCTGCACCCAGATGTTTGTATCTGATGTCAGTTACTCGGTCCCTGAAAACGGGGTTTGCTCATTTATAAAACAAGAATGGTTAGTAAGTTCTCTTTAAAAAGTTGTTGTGATGCTTAAATTAGATCGTGCTTTTAGAATAGCCACTACATCGGGTGAGGTTTTTGTTGTTTTTCAAACATTCATTTATTTATTTATTTGTGATTTTTATGCTGCTGGCTCCAGGACTCAAACCTCAGCCAGCCAAGTGGGAGTCCAGTGCCTTTACCACCATGCCACCTGCTGGCCCAAGAGTGAGGTGTTTAATTAACATGAGCTCTCTTCCATGTAGGTTGAAAAGCAAAAGATGATCACTGTGAAGGACTCTTAGCAAGTACTTAGCAAATGTTTATGGACAGAATGTAAATGCACATGCAACTTTTATTCCTCCTGTTTTCAGTCCTGTGTAATTTTTCCACCTCATCAGGAGCACATTAAGCCCAAGAAGTTTGTAGGCTACAGCTTGAACTCTTTTTCTTAATGGATTGCTCCACTTAAGATCAGGCCTTTTCACATAGAAGAAAAAGCTTTCTGTGTCTTCTTTCACTTCTAGTCTCTATTTGGATTGGGAGCTAGAATCCTGTTCCAAATTGAAAAAAAACTTTGTGGGCACGAGTCACAAATTTCCTGAGTCACAGCAGAATTGTAGTGTTTGGTGAGAAACCATGGGAACGTTTGCAGAGCAAAGACTAAATTCAATCTTTATTTTATCTTCAGTTCTGGGTTTTGAGGTCTGTTGGAAGGAAAACAAAAAGAGAGAGGGAAAGTGAAATGTCCCTATTTAATATAAGAAGGTCAGGACCAGCCCAGGCGTAGTGGTTAAGGCGGCTGAATCTCACATGGCGGGAGAGGGGGAGGAGAGTCCTGACTCAGCGGCAGGAAGATCATGGGGCTTGAGTGGGCTGTGCGTGTGCCCAAATTCCACAGAGGAGGGAGACATGGAGGAGGGGGAAGCCAACCGTGGGGGTGCCTTCTCACTTTCCCTGACGCGCTCTGATGAGAGCACATGCCCTTTGGCAACATTTAAAAAAAAGAAACAATACTGAACACATACGCTGTGGACACTTGTGTTTCAGGCTGATTTCCACCGTAAGGAGTGAGATTTGGCACAGTAAACAACTGCAGTGGAAAAGCTGACACGCCCCAGGAGCCTGCAGCTTCCCACAGGTGGGAGACACAAGACAAAGGAATGGAACACAGGGCGCTGACTGGGGGAGCAACTTAGACTGCGCTGGGGGATTTCGTTGGTTGTTGAATCCTTTGTCCATCTTTTGAGGGGAAAAGGAGTCGTGAGAATTCCAGGGTGGCGGTAGAGTCCTAGAGAGGATGACCGAGCATCTGGAGGAGGGCAGGGCACTATAATCCTTAGAACATATTTTCATTTCTTACACAAAAGTGTATGAATAGTCGTGCATTCTTAATAATCTATTAGAAGACCTCCCAAGAAATTTGTTTTTCACAGAATGAGATTTCCCTAGATTAAACTGGATCTGTCCCAATGATCAAATGGAATGGTAGCTCCATCCTCAAATAGAAGCCATCCTCTGTTTCCGGCAATTCACATTTATGGCCCTTGCTAGTGACACCCATCTCGTGCCCTAAAGGCGGCCCAAGTGGACAGATATTAGAGTGCCTTCCCTGCCGGGTTCCCTCTACGTGCAGGGTGACCCTTCATCCTGCTTGACGGGCAGGGTTGTTAATCATGTCCCTTTCATACTCAAAAGTTTCCCAGAGGGAGTGATAAATTATATGGTCACCTTACCTTTGCGCCTCACCCTCAAACTGTCCAGCCCCCTCCCTGGGTCCCTCCCGAGGCCCCAGGCTTTATAAAGCGTCAGAACCGTTTCCCACACTCTTTTCCTCAGCTTCTCAACAATAGGTCCTTGAAGTCTTACTCAAACACATTGGCAGTAAAACTAAAGAACCCAAAGAAGGAGGGGATGAAGCTTAGCTGGAAAAGGCCAGGAGAGCGATCAGGACATGGTCTTACCTTTGGCATCTTATACCAACTCCGAAGATGATTTCATGAGAGACGACTGAAAACTGCTAGGAGCAGAGTAACTTTGGAAGACAGCACTCCCTGAATGTCTGAGTTCTGCAGTGTCTGCAGGAAGAAAAATTAGGCATCGCTTTGTAGTTACAACTTGCCTCCAAGCTGTACATGGTCACAAATCTGACTGACAAAGAGAAAATGCACTTGGTCTGGTTGTAACTCCATCACGAGCTAGTCTTCAGGGGCTTGTGCGAAATCTGGGCTTTTTTTTTTTTTTTTTTTTTTTTTTTTTTTTTTTGCCTTCAGGATCAAACTCAGGTCTATGTGCTTCTGAAGTTAGATTCTATTAAAAAAATAAAATAAAATGGGGGCCAGCAAGTGGAGTGGTGGTTAAAGCTCTGGACTCCCATATAGCTGACTGTGGTTCAAGTCCCAGACCTGGTGGTTTGCTTTCTCATTTTCTATTTCTGTCTCTCTTTGGTGAGTGTGCACCAGAGTGCACCCTACAGTAAATTTAAAAATAATAATTAATAATTTTTTTAGAGAGTCATAGCGACAGAAAACAAGAAATCACCCCCCAGGGGCAATGGCCACACCACAATCCCTTCTCCTCCATTGTCTTCTCAGGATTTTGGGCACACAGGCACATGCACCTGCCATGAGTTTCATGTCACCAGGTCCATTTGCTGGTCCCAATAATAAATAATTCTTAAAAAAAGAAAATAAAAGAAAACTCACTTCACGGTGAAATAATTAAGGCAAGGGATGCACTAATGCTTCTGGAATTCACTCTCTTACTTTCACCCCAACACTCAGAAACAAGTTGTCCTATAGAGAGGGTGGATGGTCTGTTGAGACATGGGTGTAGGGGGCAGAATCCCAAGGTTGGGATGCTGTTCTACAAATTGTGCTTTATGCTCTAAATCAGCAACCAATATATGGCCATGTTTTTTTTTTTTTTTTTTTTTTATTTATTTTTTTTATTTTTATTTTTATTTTTTTATTTTTATTTTTTTTTTATTATTATCCATTTTTTTGTTACATTGAATTACATATAACTTTACAGTGTATTACATTGAATTACATATAACTTTACAGTGTATTACATTGCTTTTTCAAAAGGGAATGCCATGCATGTCAGTCAGTACAGAGACATTAATCTCCCCACTTCAACATTCAATATCTTTCCTATGTTTCCCCCAATCATTATTATTATTATTCTAATTATTTTTTATGATAAACATGATTTTTTTTTTCCCTCCAATTATCAGATCATAAAGTTCCCAACAATAGGGAACGTAGACTCCACTCAGGGCTGGACCAAGGGTGGGTCTCGTGCAGCCCCGCAAATGTAGGTGAATCTCCATGGAACACAGTTTCAGGAATGCGGCTCAGGGAAGCAGAGACGGCCATCAGCTGATGCGGCACGCGGGGCAGACCCCGGCCACGGCTCGCGGGGCAGGCCCCGGCCACGGCACGCGGGGCAGGCCCCGGCCACGGCACGCGGGGCAGGCCCCGGCCACGGCACGTGGGGGCAGGCCCCGGCCACGGCTCGCGGGGCAGACCCCGGCCACGGCACGCAGGGTCAGAGCCCCGGTCATGGCACGCGGTGGCAGACCCCGGCCACGGCACGCGGGGCAGACCCCGGCCACGGCACGCAGGGTCAGAGCCCCGGCCACGGCACACAGGGCAGACCCCGGCCACGGCTCGCGGGGCAGACCCCGGCCACGGCACGCGGGGCAGACCCCGGCCACGGCACACGGGGCAGACCCCGGCCACGGCTCGCGGGGCAGACCCCGGCCACGGCACGCGGGGCAGGCCCAGGCCACGGCTCGCGGGGCAGACCCCGGCCACGGCACGCGGGGCAGGCCCAGGCCACGGCTCGCGGGGCAGACCCCGGCCACGGCACGCAGGGTCAGAGCCCCGGCCACGGCACGCGGGGCAGGCCCAGGCCACGGCTCGTGGGGCAGACCCCGGCCACGGCACGCGGGGCAGGCCCAGGCCACGGCTCGCGGGGCAGACCCCGGCCACGGCACGCGGGGCAGACCCCGGCCACGGCACGCAGGGTCAGAGCCCCGGCCACGGCACACGGGGCAGACCCCGGCCACGGCTCGCGGGGCAGACCCCGGCCACGGCACAAAGGGTCAGAGCCCCGGTCACGGCACGCGGCGGCAGGCCCCGGTGGCCATGTTTTTTTCTATTGCAAAAGTATAGGTCCCAAGACAGAAATGGGATGTGTGCTCTTCATAAATAATGCAGACTGGCGAGTTTTTTTGTTTTCCATCCCTATGCTTTTTTGTTTTGTTTTGTTTGTTTGTTTGTTTGTTTGTTTTGTTACAGGGTACATGTGCTCACCAGAGAGAGAGAGAGACAGAGAGAAAGTGAGAAATCACCCCCCTCCCTCGCGATGGTCATGTGCAATCCCTTCCGCTCCATTCTCCTCTTAGAATTTTGGCACACACGCACAAGTGCTCGACATGAGTTTCAAGACGCTGGGCCAGGAACTCGAACCACTGTGGCCATGTGGGAGTCCAGCGCCTCAACCACTATGCTACCCGCTGTTCCCCCTCCCCCCATGACTCTTTCATGTGTTAGTTTAGAGCTCTTGGTATGCCAGGGAGAAATGTTTCTGCCAGAGGACACAATATGATTCCGTTGCATTGGAAAGCAAGACTGTCACCTGGACATTTAAAGCTCCTCAGATCATCAGGAAAACAGGTCAAAAAAGGCGCTGGCTGGGGTGATTGATTCTGAGACAAGAGCTAAAGGGACTATGGAGGAGACTACAGACTCTCCTGTTCGACTCTGGTACCGCCACGTCCAGTGGACCAGAAGACCTCCTCCATTAACTTTACCCCACTAAGGAGGGGTCCTTAGTGTGTGACCCTGCAGAACCTGGCGTTTCGGCTGCAGGAGAAACAGCACCACCTGCTGGCCCTGGTTCGAAGCACTGCTGCACCGACCGGTGGTTCAGCCCTGCTCACAGGGCCTGCCTCACATTGGTTTTAGTGTTTAACGTAGAGCGCTTTTGTATGTCTTTCTCCACATGCCGTGAGGGAGTTTTGGCATCTCAGTGACAGGCCACCACTGAACTCTAGTTTCAGTCAACCAACCAAGCAAGCCACCAGAGATGCTTCTAGTTGCTCCGTTTAGCACTGTAAAAATCAGAATCTCTGCGCCAACCCTGTAGCCCAGAGGTTTGATAACTAGGTCTGCACTGGGTCTTTTCTATCGTGTTCTGAACTGTGATTTACATATGGGCCAGCCTGGGTGGCATAGCTGCTGAGGCCACGTGGGAGGGCTGGAGCTCCGCACCGAGATCTCTGTGCCTGGAGGTGCGATCCCACGATCCTGGCTGGGGCTGGATTGCAATGTGGGGATCCTTTTGGGGGTGCCGTCCCCTCTTATGGAAGAAATAGATGGACGTTGATAGAAAAAACCCAGGTATTTAATTCATCATGCGCTATGCTATCTTTGAAGCAGAAGACACGTGTTTTGCTGGGGTCTTTGTACTCCAGCTTTCCCAGCCTGGCACTCAAGAAGGGCCGAAAAAAGCATCGTGGCGGCGCTAAACAGCGTGCTTTTGTGAAGCGCTTCCACGCGCCCAGATTTTCGGGGGCGGGCCTCTCGGGTGCTAATCTGCGATGATAAGGGAGGCGGAGGGAAGACTGAATGAGAGGGACCGGTGCGGCGAAAGCGGCAAAGCCAGCGCGGTTTACGCAGGGAGCAGCTCCGGACCTGCAGTCCCACCGCTCAAGGAAGCGGACCCACGCGCCTGCCTTCCACCCCCGCGCCCCACCGGCGCGAACCTGGCTGCGCCTGCGCACTGGCGGCCCGGAGCGCGGAACCCGGAGCCGCGGGCCGGCGGCCGCTGGATCACGTGGTGCCCGGGCGGCCGCCCCGCCCCGCCCCTCCGAGCGCCCCGCCCCGCCCCGCCCCTTTCCCGGCGGGACGCTCGGAGCCGCCCCGAACTGCGCAGGGCGACCGGGGTGAGTGTCCGCGAGGGGCGCGCGTCGCGCAGACCCGGGCGGGCCCTGACGGGGACGCGAGCGGGCCGAATGCGTTGCGGGGGCAGAGGGACAAAATGGCGGCGGGGTCCGCCCTTTCACCCACTCCTCTCACCTGGGGTGCGGGCGGAGGGGCAGGGCACGGCGCGGGGGGAGGGGAGCCGCGGCCGCTCGGGAGGGCCCGCGGGTCGGCGCGGGCCGGGGTGGGGGCCCGGCTGTGAGGGACTGGGGCCCCCGCACACGCGGGCCGAGGGGGGCGTGGGGGGCTGCCTCGCCGCCTCCGGAGGGGTCGGCCGCGGCCGCGCGCGGAGGCTTCTGGAATGCGCGCCCTGCGAGGCCTGCGGAGGAGCCTCACCTGCCTCGGTTTGACAGGTGGGCGCCGCCGCCCTCTCCCGCGCTCCGCGGCTTTCCCGTGCTGCCCGGGCGCCGGCGCTCGCTCTCCGTGGTCCGGAGGGGTAAACTGAGGCCCGCAGGGGCGAGGGGTCGGTCCAGGCTTCCCACCCGCGCGCGATCGGACCCGTCCCCTGCCTCTCCCTGCGCGTCGCGCCTTCCCCACGCCGTTTTCGGCTGCTCCCGCCGCGGCGTGCGCGTTGTGGGAAAAGCAGACCGAGCCTCCCCGGGCGGGCCGCACCTGCTGCTCCTCGAGCTGCCCGGGCTGGGCCGCCCGCCAGTGCCGCTCTTGAGGCCGGTGCCCGGGGCTGCCCCTCGGTGTGTGCCAAGTTATTTTCCGTGCAAATACCTGCTTCCTGTCGTCTTGGATTATCAGATAGCAATTCCTCCCGCACCCCACCCCCATCGTTTGAGTTGATTGTTATCAACAATAACTTTCATTCTCCAAAACCGTCTGAGATAGAAGACTGGGGTAGGCGCTTTGCCCATTTCTCGAAGACTTTCCCACTTGTCTGTCCCAGGTTGCCTGCCTCTGAGTAGAAGATCTGGGATTAAGCTTTCTGACCTACGGTCGGTAGTCTGACCGCTGTGCCTCTCTGGCCTGCATTGGTGGCCTGTCCCTTGAACTTTTTTTTTTTGGTCCCCTCCTAACTTTGACATCTCCTCAAAATGTGTTGGGCACAGGTTGATTTGTGCCACACGTTGAAATGATCTGAATACTATCCATTAAAGAATGCATGTTTTGAATTCATCCAAGAGTTGATTTTGATGTGATTTGAAAGCCGTCTTTGTGGGAGGAAGTGGGATATGATAGCTTGGAAAGCAGCGCCATCTGAATTTGAATCCAAGCTCTACCACTGGTTAAATGAATTTGCATTGATTTTCTCACGTGTAAAATAGAGATCATGTCTACAGTCAGACATTTGCCAATTGCAATACACCGTGTCTTTCAAGTATTAAGTGTGTCTGGCCCATAGTAAGTCCCCAACAAATACTTGTTCCCTTCCTTCCTTCTTTTCCCTCCCTTGAGCTGCATTTAAAACATTCTGAATTAGTCCGTTTGGGTTGCTATAACAAAACACCTTCTACTGAATGGCTAAGTAACAACACATTTGTCATAGTTCTGTAGGCTGGGAAGTCCGAGATCAATATGGCCACAGATTTGGTGTTTGGTGATGACCTGCTTTTTGGTTCATAGGTGGTATATTTTAGCTTTGTCCTTACTCGGTGGTGGGGGCAAAGGGTCTCTCACCAGTCTCTCTCTCTCTCTCTCTTTTTTTTTTTTTTTTTTTTTTTAGAGGTTTTTGCTATAGGGCGCGTGCGCTCGCCAGAAAGACAGAGACAGAGAGACAGAAAGCGAGAAATCACCCCCCAGGGGAGATGGCCACTCCGCAATCCCTTCTCCTCTCGGGATCTTGGGCACGCATGCACACGCGCCCAATGTGAGTTTAAGCCACCGGGTTCAGGACTCGAACCATGGTCGACTACATGGGAGTCCCGCGACATAGCCATTACGCTAACTGCTGGTCCCCCCAGTCTCTCTTATAAGGGCATTAATCACATTCTTGATGGTTCTCTCGTGACCTAATCACCTCCCCAAAGCCCCAGTCTTAATATCACCTTGAGGGCTAGGATTTAACATACTAGTTTTGGGGGGGTGGTGGTGGGGGGACATAGACATTCTGACTACAGAATTGTGGTTTACCACCTGGTTATTTGGGTCAATTAACCATGGAAGCATAATCAGTGATACTATGCAAATGTGTTTACAAATAATTTTGGTGACTAAAATCCAAAGACTATCACTTTTTAAAAAGAATTATTTAATTTTTAATTCATTCATTTATTTTAATTTGACCAGACACACACACACACACACACACACACACACACAGCGTGCACGCAAGCCACCAGGTCCAGGACTCGAACCATGGTCAGCCATATGGGAGTGTCCAGCACCTTAACCATCACACCACCTTCTGATTCCAAAACGATAACATTTTAAATATAGATATATGCTTCATAGGTAATTTAAGAATTGCTAAAACATTGAGTTGATATTAAGACTTTATTAATGTCTTTATTTAACCACTTTATAGGAATGTTTTAAAGATAAATAAGATCAAGGAACTTGAAATTCTGCCTTTTCTTTTACCTTCATATCATACTATAATCCAGCCTAGTTTCATATTTTGTAGTTTGCTATAAGGTACATGTGTTTGTGGTAGGGAGTGAGAAATCACCCCCTGGGTAATTTCCTGGCCCCAAGATAGGTACTTTTTAAATAATTAATTTTTTTCAGGGATAGAGAGAGAGGCAGTCAGACAGAGACCTGCACCCCCATAGGATTTTTTTGGGGGAAGTAAGGTTTTTTTGCCATATGGCATGTCCACTTCCCGGAGAGAGAGAAAAAAAAGTGAGAAATCACCCCCTAGTGGGGATAGACACGCCATAGTCCCTTCTCTGCCATTCTACTCTTGGGATCTTGGGCACATACGCTCAGTGGGATTTTCAAGCTGCCAGGTCTGGAACTCGAACTGCAGTTGACCAGTTGGGAGTCCAGCGCCTTAACCATCATGGCCACCTGCTGACCCCCTCTCTCTCCTGTGGACATGCCATTCCTTGCCCTTTTTTAAAATTATTTTATTTAACTCTATTTATTCATTCATTCATTTATTTTGATTTGACCAGAGAGGGATAGAGAGAGAGAGAGAGCAGGCTGCCAGGTCCGGGACTCAAACCGTAGTCAGCCATGTGGGAGTCCAGCACCCTTAACCACCAAGCCACCTGCCAGCCCCTCATTCCTTGCCCCTTTACAACCTGTGTTCCCAAACTCAGGTAAGAAGAAAGGTACACTTTCCTGGCCCCCGGACCCGTCGTCACATTTCCATTTCTAGGACTTCGGTTTCTCCGCACGTACCCTGGGACTGCAGGGTAGGGGATGACGAGTGAGACTTCAGTTCCCCACAGGCAGCATTGTGCTCAGAAACCTTGGGTACTCAGGCCTGGTGTTCATTGCCTGCTTACTGGCTGGTTTTTTTTTTGGTGTTCTGTTTTCTGCTTGGCCATTGTTTTGCTATAGCCCAGAGTTTCTCAAATTTCATTCGAGTACCATTGTCAATATTTTGCTATATTTTAGGTGATCTGATTTTATGTTTTTGATAGAGTTAGAAATTTTCTTTTAAAAAATCTAGTAAAAGTGTGGTTCTAGTTCAAGCACAAGTAAATAATCATACGGGTACTTAGTATGTCAGATATCGTGAAGGTAGTAACAATGATTGAAATTTTGGAAATTCTGGATTAGGATATAGCTTTTTTTATTTAGAGAGAGATTTTTGCTATAGGGTGTGTGTGCTCACCAGAGAGACAGAGAAAGAGAAAGGGAGAAATCACCCCTCGGGGGGATGGCTACACCACAGTCCCTTCTCTTCCCTTTTCCTCTTGGGATTTTGGGCACACACACACACACACATGCACATGACCTGAGTTTTAAGCCACTAGGTCCAGGACTCCAACCGCTCCCTAGTCATTGCGCCATCTACTGACCCCAGTATATAGCCTTTTTCTTCTTTTTGGAGAGGTGTTTGCTATAGGGCACGTGCGCTTGCCAGAAAGACAGACAGACAGAGAGACAGAAAGCGAGAAATCACCCCCCGGAGGGATGGCCATGCTGCAATTCCTTCTTCTCCATTTTCCTCTCGGGATCTTGGGCAATACAGCTTTTTAAAAACAGTTTTATTAAGTTATATATATCATACAATCCACTCATTTAAAATGTATACTTCAGTATTTTTTTTTTTTAACCACAGTCAATCTTTGAACATTTTCAACACCCCAGTATGAAACCTCATAGCCATTAGCAGTCATCCCCCGTTCCTGGACTCCCTCCCTCCTTCACCATCCCATCCTCTGCCCCAGTTCCAGCCAATCGCTAATCTGCTCTCTGTCTCTCTGGATTTGCCGTCCGGCAGTGTGAACTCTCGGGACGTTTTACATTGATGGAATTGTACAATAGGCAGTCTTCTGTGTCTGCCTTCTTCCACTTAGCATAATGTTTTCATGGTTCATCCGTATTGTAGCATATATCAACACTTCATTCCTTCTTATGGCTGAGTAATTCCAATGTATGGATGGACTGTATTTTATTATCCATTTATCAGTTGATGGGTTCTTTTTATTTTTTTTGCACTGTTGAATAATGAATGAGCATTTATATTCTGTTCTTGAGTGTTTGTGTTTTTATTCCTTTGGAGTATATTATCTAGGAGTAGAATTGCTGTAGCTGTATGTTTAACCTTTTTTATTTCCTTTTTTTTTTTTTTTTTTTGTAATTAAGGTTTTTGCCATAGGGCACAAGCACTAGCTAGAGAGAAACAGAGGGAACGTAAGAAATCACCCTCTGGGGAACCAGCAGTTAGCGTAATGGCTATGTCGCTGGACTCCCACGTGGTCGACCGCGGTTCGCGTCTCGGACCCGGTGGCTTACAACTCACGCCGGGCGCGTGTGCGTGCGTGCCCAAGATCCCGAGAGGAGAATGGAGGAGAAGGGATTGCGGCGTGACCATCCCCCCTGGGGGGTGATTTCTCGCTTTCTGTCTCTATGTCTCTGTCTGTCTGGCGAGCGCACGCGCCCTATAGCGAAAAACCTCTCAAAAAAAAAAAAAAAAAAAAAAAAAAAAAGCACCCTCTGGGGGCACGACCACATTACGGTCTCTTCTTCTGCATTCTCCTCTTGGGATTTTGGGTACACATGCACACATACCCGGGATTTTCAAGCCACTGGGTCCAGGACTTGAACCATGGTCAGCTATGTGGGAGCCAGGGCCTTAACCATCATGCCATCTGCTGGCCCCGTTTAACTTTTTGAAGATCTGCCAGACTGTTTATCAAACCACCTGCGCCATTTTATTTTCCAATAGCAATGTGTGAGGACTCCACTTTCTACACATGATTTCTCAGCACTCGTTTTGTCTTTTTTATTAGAAACATTTTAGCGCATGGTATGAAGTGGTATCTCATTGTGGTTATGATTTGCATTTCCCTAAAGACTAGTGATTTCAGCATTTTTTCATGGGTTTATCAGCCATTTGTATATCATTTCTGGAGAAATGGGAACGTAACTTGTAACCTAATGCAGTGGTTCTGTTTAACCTGACATGGGTTCCTTCTCTCCTTCTTGGCCTCTATTAGCCATTTATTCATATATTTAAGTTGCTCTTTGTGATATTTGCTTATTTTATTATTTGTTTTAGAGGGATATTTGTTATAGTGCATATGTGCTCACTGGAGAGACAGAGAGAGAGAAAGAGAGGCAGAAAGTGAGAAATCACCGCCCCCACTGCCAGGGGGATGGCCACACTGCAATCCCTTCTCCTTGGGATTTTGGGCACACACACACATGTGCCCGGCATGAGTTTCAAGCCGCTGGATCCAGGACTCAAGCTGTGGTCAACTACATGGGAGTCCAGCGACATAATCATTTCTCCAAGTGCTGGCCCTTTTGTGGTATTTAAATACTGACTTAGTCCGTTGTGTTGCTGTAACATAAATATCTGAGGCTGGGTACTTTATTTTATTTATTTATTTATTTATTTTGGAGAGGTTTTTGCTATAGGGCGCGTGCGCTCACCAGACAGACAGAGAGAGACGTAGAGACAGAAAGCGAGAGATCACCCCCCAGGGGGGATGGTCACGCCACAATCCCTTCTCCTCCATTCTCCTCTCGGGATCTTGGGCACGCATGCATACGTGCCCGGCGTTGAGTTTTAAGCCACCGGGTCTGGGACGCAAACCGCGGTCGACTACGTGGGAGTCCAGTGACATAGCCATTACGCTAACTGCTGGTTCCCAAGGCTGGGTACTTTATAAAGAAGAGGTTTATTTGGCTTACAGTTTAGGTGACTGAGAAGTCCAAAAGGCATGTGCTCCATCATAGCATGGCCGTGAGAGGCAGAAAGGAAAGCTGGTACTTGCAAAAAGAGAGAGATCTTCCAGGTAACCAAATTGCTTTTATAACAGCTTGCTCTATAGGGAACTGATTAGTGAGAATTTACAAGTTGTTGAATTTGGAACGCTAGTAATTTGTGGAGGATTTTTGGGTTTATGTTGAGCAGGGTTTTGTTGTTGTTTGTTTCTATTTTTGGTAGTGTTTATGTTTGGCTTTGGTATTGGGACAGTGTTGGCCTTGTAAAAATGAGTTTAGAAGCATTTTCTTTCTTCAGTATTTTTGGGATGATTTTGAGAAAGATTGGTGTTAATTCTTTTTTAAATGTAGAGGGCCAGTAAGCGGCATCGTGATTAAGATGCTGGACTCCCACATGGCTGATCGCAGTTTGAGTCCTGGACCTGGCAGCTAGAAAATCATGCTGAGCACATGTGTACGCATGCCCAAAAATCCCAGGAGGAGAACGGAGAAGAGATTTTGGTGTGGCCCTCCTGCCTGGGAGGCGATTTTTCTCCCTCTCTCTGTCTCTCTCCAGTGAGTGTTCATGCCCTATGGCAAAAACTTAAATAATAAATAAAAATAAATAAATGTATGTATGTATGTTTGGTAGAATTCACCAATGAAGACATCAGGTCCTGGGGTCTTCTTTTGTTGGGAGTTTTTTGATTCCCTGTCCCTTGTATTCTTTGGAATTCTTTGTATAAGGGTTTGAGTACCTGAACCTTGGGTCTGTTCTATGTAGAGCCTTGTGTAGTTGTAATGAAGGCATTCTGATAAAAGCTCTGTTTATAAAAATTGTTTTTTTAAAAAGTTATTTATTTTATTTGTTATTATTTTTGTTAAATTTGATCAGAGAGAGAGAGAAGGAAAGTGAGAAAGCAAGCTGCCAGGTCTAGGACTTGAACTGTGGTCTGCCATGTAGGAGACCGGCATCTTAATCATCATACCACCTGCCAGCCCCTGTTTATAAAAATTCTTTTTTTTAAAGATTTATTTTATTTAACTTTATTTATGTATGTATGTATGTATGTATGTATTTAAATTTGACCAGAGAGAGACAGAGTGAGAGAGAAAGATAAAGAGAAAGTGAAAAAGCAAGCTGCCAGGTTTGGGACTCAAACCACGGTCAGCCATGTGGGAGTCGGTGGGCCTAACCACCACGCTACCTGCCTATCCCATTTATAAAAATTCTTAAGAAGCAGTTATAGGTATTTTCAATACAGACCTAGGCATTACCAGTCAATTTAGTGTAAGCAGGATTCAGAAGATGAAGTTATTAAAGAAGGAAATATTAGAGAACATCGCACACACCAGGGGATAAATATTCATGGTACTTTCATTTGCGTTTAACATTGATGTACAAATTGGGTTAAGATATGAAATGTATGTGTGTATATGGGTGTGTGTGTGGGTCATAGTCAGAAAAGTTTGAAGCTTCTAGGTTAGGTTATTCTTTACTGTTCATGTACCTAGCTCTTTTCCTTTTTTATTTTTTGGAGAACATTGAGATATTGTTCAGCATGATGTTCTTAAAACTATAACATATCCAAACAGGCAGTATAAAATAATTTTATTTTCTTGTTTAATGTAATGAGGCACTTGGGATTAGGTTTGTATCGTTTTATGAATAAGTAAGGCTTTTATGACTGAGTTGTGACTAGGTGTGTATGTATTGTTTTTCCTGTAGGAGTCGTTCCCCATGGGTGCGGTGGATGATCTTTGTGGCACAGAAAAAGAATTAAAGAATGATGGTAAGTGATCAAGGTACCTTAAGACCAACCTTAGTTTTTGAGCATCTCTCTTTCATCCCTTCTTTCCATCTACTTTTTTTTTTTTAAGAATTATTTTATTTGACTTTATTTACGTATTTATTTTAATTTGACCAGAGAGGGAGAGAGAGAGAAAGCCGCCAGGTTCGGGACTCAAACTGCGGTTGGCCATACGGGAGTCCAGTGCCCTTAACCTCTATACCACCTGCTGCCCCTCCATCTGCTTTACATTTATTATCTTAAAATATTAAGAAAAATCTTTTCTTGTATTTTAGAGTAGGTGTTGCCCTATCAAGAACCTCCTGTCCAGCCTCCCAAGTTGCTGGGGTCACAGGCGCATGCCACCGTGCCTGGCCTTTCGGTTGGACCTTGAATTGAAGCTGGGTCTCTCACACTGTGACAGGCTGCAAAGCACACATCCTAGCATCCCATGCCACCACAGTTGGGCCTATTATCTGTTTTAAGGTAGTATTTGTTTGATATGAGGTTGTTTTTTTTCCTTCTTTTTTTTTTTAATGTTCTTAGTTTCGGTATTTTTATTTTTCAGTTTTATCATTTCCATTTGATTCTTTTTAAGTTTTTAGTTCTCTGCTGAAAATTTCAATCTAGTGTTTTAATTTTCTAGATCAGATTAGAGTTACCTTTAAGTATTTGACTGATCACTATCTTATTTGGTTCTGGTGCAGCTATTGGGTTGTCGGGAAAGTCATGACATATTTTTTCTATGGAAAAATGCATTGTGGGGACCAGCAGGTGGTATGATGGTTAAGGCGTTGGACATTCCCACATGGCTGACCAGAGTTCGAGTCCTGAATCTGGTGGGTTGCTGTCTCACTTCCTCCCTCTGTCACTCTCAACCTCTGTCTCTCTCTGGTCAAATTAAAAAATAAATGAATGAATTAATAAATAAAATAAATAAATATTTAAAAAAAGGCATTGTGACTTTTCTAACAACCCTAGTACGTTTCTGTTTTCTTACAACTTTTTCTTGGTTTTCAGTCATTTAACATGTCTTGTAGTATGCCTGGTAATTTTTATTGGCTGTAGAACATTACATGGGAATAATTGAGCAGATAATTTGATGCCTAAAATGCTAAAAACCTTCTTCCCTTGAAGATTTACTTTGTCTCTGGCAAATTGGCCAGGGGCAATGGCAGTATTGGTTTACTCTAATTCAGTTAAGGATTGAGAGGATGCAGAACTGCCTCTGTTGTTTGTGACGGCTGATGTTCTGGTTCACCCTCACCCATGGAAGGGAGCTCTCGGTGTCCTCGTCTAAAGCCTGGAGTAGACCTGAACAAGTTTTGTTTCCATTCTTTTGGTATCTGCCAAACTTTGCTCGGCTCTTCTGCCTTGGGCGCCTCTCTCAGGATTGGCAGTTGGCTCTGGGGAACAAGCCCTGATTGCAGGGCTGCTTGTGTTTGTTTTACCCCAATCTTGGCTCGGATTCACCATAGTGTTTTCAAACAGATGATTTAAAAAATATTCTGTTCAGGTTTTATAGTTTTTCCCAGCTGGATGGTTTGTCTGAATTGCCTAGTTCTTCATAACCAGAAGGGGGATGATAGAGCAGAAGTTTTATTTCTTATTCTCTTAGTTCATTGCGGGTATTTAGTGTGTGACGTTCTACATTGTCATTGAAGGACCCAATCTACTTATTCTGTCTTTTGACAGCATCACGCTTTAGTGAATCCTTTGCTGGAGTTTCTGCATCTGACCAATGAGTAAGGAGGGAGGTAAGAGAGAAGGATAATGATGTAGGATACCTTTTTTTTTTTTTTTGAGAGGTTTTTTGCTATAGGGTGCGTACGCTCACCAGAAAGAGAGAGAGAGGGACGAACGGTTGGCGTAATGGCTATGTCACTGGACTCCCATGTAGCTGACCGTGGTTCGAGTCCCAGACCCAGTGGCTTAAACTCACACTGGGCACATGTGCATGCATGCCCAATATCCCGAGAGGAGAATGGAGGAGAAGGGGTTGCAGCGTGGCCATCCCCCCTGGGGAGGTGATTTCTCACTTTCTGTCTCTCTCTGTCTTTCTGGTGAGCACATGCACCCTATAGCAAAAACCTCTCCAAAAAAAAAAGACAGAGAGAAAGAGACAGAAAGCGAGAAATCACCCTCCAGGGGGATGGTCATGCCGCAATCCCTTCTCCTCCATTCTCCTCTCAGGATTTTGGGCAGGCACGCACACGTGCCCGGTGTGAGTTTAAGCCACTGGGCCCGGGACTCGAACCACATTGGCTACGTGGGAGTCCAGCAACGTAGCCTTATGCCATCAGCTGGTCCCAAGATACCTTTTTAAAAATTAATTAATTAATTAAATTTTAACTTGACCAGAGAGGGACAGAGTGAGAGAAAGCGAGAGAGACAAAGTGAGAAAGCAAGCCACTATGCCCAGTACTCAAACTGTGGTCAGCTATGTGGGAGTCTAGTGCCCTTAACCACCACACCACCTGCTGGCCCGTTTTAATTCTTTTTTTTTAATATAATTTTTGTTTATTATTATTTTTAAAATTTTGCTATAGGGCTCATGTGATCACCAGAGAGATAGAGAGCGAGAAAGCAATCCACCAGGTCCAGGACTGGAAGTGCGGTCAGCAATGTGGAAGTCCAGTACCTTACCCACCATTGCCACCTGCTGGTTCAATAGTGTGTGTGTGTGCTCACCAAAAAGAGAGAGACAGAGACTGTGAGAGGGAAAGTGAGAAACCACCTCCGGGGGGGGGGGGGAGAGGGATGGCCATATCACAATCCTTTCTCCCCTGCTCTCCTCCCAAGATCTTGGGCATGCATGCACACACGCCTGGCATGAGTCCCAGGTTTGGGACTCAAACCACAGTCAGCCATGTGAGAGTCCAGTGACGCAACCGCTATGCCATCTACTGTCCCCAGTGCAGGATACTTTTAAAAAATAAGCCACACCTGTAAATGACAGACCCAGTGTCTGTCATAATTCCCCCATGTTCTGTTATGCAGAATTTAGTCACATGGCAATCTATGCAAGAGTCTAGCAAATGTTTACCTTTGTGACAAGAGAAAGCACAAGTGGTTTTTGGTAAACATTGTAATTTTTGTCACAGTGGCTTAGATAGTAATTTGGACTTGAGATGATGATGGCTCAGACTAGGGTGGCATTAGTAGATTTATGTTTCCAAGGTATATTGAGGGGATTTAATTGGTAAGACTTGATATTATTGGGACTAGCAGTTAGCATAATGGCTATGTCGCTGAACTCCCATGTAGCCAACCGTGGTTTGAGTCCCCGACCTGGTGGCTTAAACTCACGTCAGGCACATGTGCGTGCATGCCCAAGATCCCGAGAGGAGAATGGAGAAGAAGGGATTGTGGCGTGGCCATCCCCCCTGGGGGGGTGATTTCTTGCTTTCTGTCTCTCTGTCTGTCTCTGTCTCTCTGGCAAGTACACGCGCCCTATAGCAAAAACCTCTCCAAAAAAGAAAGACTTGTTATTACTATCATTATTATTTTTAGGGAGATTTTTGTGATAGGGTGCATGCACTCACAGGGGGGAGAGAGAGAGACAGAAAGCAAGAAATCACCCTCAAGGAGGATGACCGTGCCACAATCCCTTTTCCTCCACCCTCTCAGGATTTTGAGCACACACACACACACACACGCCTGCTGTGAGTCTTAAGCTGCCAGGTCTGGGAGTCATGGTTGGTGATGCGGGAGTCCAGCGCCTTAACCACCAGGACACCTGCCCTCCCTATGTTTATGCTTTTAATTGAAACCTTTAGTATGTGAACAAGCCACTGTAAAATCTCCATACAGCACTAGGTGGCACACTGTGACTTTGTAGAAGTCTCCTGTACAAAAAGAGCCTAGGTAAAATACCATTCGAAATAGACATCTGCAACGTTATGAAGTATCTGGGACTCCTTTATTGCAGTTTAAACCTCCATCCTTAGGTTACAAAGTCTGAAGCTACTACAACTAAGTTACTGCTGACATTTCATGAGAACTGGGTTATTGAACGTGATCAGAATCTGTGCTTTTTTTTTTACTGTAGGGAGTCCATTCAGCACACGTTACAGAAATCAGCTGTGCTTTAAAATGAAAAATGGTTTCTAGTCAGGTTCCTCCACAGGATGGGTAGTTGTCATGTTTTCACATATGAAGTATTAGAACTGCGAACAAGAAGAGTCTTGAATGGGTGACTTTTTCTTTGAATGTGTACCCATGTAGTCTACTAAGTGAAAAAAAAGGTTTAGTGACAGTTATGGTAAAACTAAGATGTGTATAGAAAAGAAGGATTTTAGATTTGATGTCTTAGCCTAGCGTTTCTGCGGCCTTGCTAGCCCGTGCTCATCTGTTGATCTTTTAGTTCTTGGAAATTCATTGCCTTATGGAGACTCTAGAATTAGATTATAGTGAGTAGACTAGTGAATTTCATGGCCCGAACAAGACTTGTACTTTGCGTTCTTTTCTCTTTTTAGCCACCCTCCAAATCTCAAATTGGAGTTAAGTGTTTCCTTTCTCAGAAAATGTGAGAACTAGGACTGTGTCTGACAAATACATTGCATACGTGGGCCAGTTGAACATCTAACGGTCCGATACTGTCTTCTCCACACGTAGGCTTCATTCCAGCGCTCCAACAGTCACGACAAAGTGAGGAGGATAGTTGCAGAGGAGGGCCGTACAGCCAGGAACCTGATAGCTTGGAGTGTTCCTCTAGAAAGCAAGGACGATGACGGTATGTATTAAAAATGAGTTTCACTTTTGTTGTAAATTAAAAGGATGTATTTAGTCCTAAACAGTGGATAGATGAAAATTGTTTACTTGGGCAAATTCATGTATAATTTTTTTATTGCTTACATAGGCAAACTTTTTTAAGAATTATTTACATTTTATTTTTATTATTTGCTATAGGGCACAGGTGCTCACCCAAGAGAGACAGCAAGAGAAAGTGAGAAAGTAAGCTGCCAGGTCTGGGATTCGAACTGCAGTCAACCATGTGGGAGTACAGCATTTTTTTTTTTAAGAATTATTTAACTTTATTTATGTATTTTAATTTGACCAGAGATTAGCAGAATGAGAGAGAGAATGAAAATGAGAAGGCAAACCGCCAGATCCAGGACTCCAATCACAGTCGGCCATGTTGGATTCCAGTGTCCTTAACCACTGCACCATCTGCTGGCCCCGAGAGTACAGCATCTTAACCACGACACCTCCTGCTGGCCCTCTTATAAAAATGGTTTTATAACAGTGTTATTATTTTGCTGTTTCAGAAGAAATCAGGTCTGTTATAGTATGACTGGCAAATTAGGTTTTTTATCTTTAAGTTATAAGAGATTTGGAATTTTTTCTTATATTAAATTTGTATAACAATTTAAAAATAGGTTTAAAAATTTATTTACCATGATTAGGTAAAATTTTATGTAATGATGTAGAAATTAAAAAATAATTAAATAATTATTTATTTCAAGTTACTAGGTCTGCAGCTTGAACTGCGATAGGCCATGTAGGAGTCCAGCACCTTAACCACCACACCACCTGCCGACCCTAGTTTCTTCAGTTCTTATCAGTATTATTTGAATTACGAAAAAAAAAAAAAAAACCCTCTCTTTAGTCCCTTCCGTTTAATGGCTGGGGCAGTATGAGGCCACTGTTTCTGGGGATTTATAAAATTGGATAGAGATAGGGAAAACAGGAAGTTGGATTTGTCAAGAGACCCCACTTTGAACTTTTTTCAGGGCTTCTAGCGTTTTCCTCACTATGGGATTTGACCTCACTATGGGGTTTGTCTGGTGCCTTTTCATGGTCTATGGGCAAGAATTCTCTAGAAATGATGTAGTTTTAACTACTTTGAAACTCTGGAGTTGAACTTTTTAACGCATTACAGAAGGCTTGTATGTCTGTCTCACCACTAGTGCTGTTAACCTCGATTGGTTGGTTGAGGTCGTGTCTGCCAGGTTTCTCTGCTGTACAGTAACATATGTTTTCCCTTTATAACTGAGTAAATACCCTGTTGCTCCTGAAACAGTCCACCCGTGCCTTTTGCTTTCATTGATGATTTTTAGCTTGCTACTCTGTTGATTGCAAATGGTCACTTACTAATAATTCCATCGTTCCTTCTATGTTTATTAGATGGCCTTCTGATACAAGGAAGAGTGTTCCATTCTTTCTTTTTATTAGGTATTTAAATTTGTGTAGACTCATGGCCTCTTACTGTAGTAATATGTGATAATCCATTATCTATTGATTTTGATGCTCAAATTGTCTAGACTTGGGTGGAGTGAAATGCTTAAGTTGGCTCCCATTTGCTTCTGAGACATTTTTACCATCCTCTGAGAACATCCATGTTTTTATAACAGCACATTTCAATGTAAACTTGAATTCACTCATTTTTATTTTTTTAAAGGATCATTCATTTAATTTTATCTATCTGTCTGTCTATCTATCTATCTATCTATCTATCTGTTTATTTATTTTTGAGAGGTTTTTCGCTATAGGGCACATGTGCTCACCAGA
Source organism: Tupaia tana (assembly GCA_026018925.1). NCBI lineage: Eukaryota > Metazoa > Chordata > Mammalia > Scandentia > Tupaiidae > Tupaia > Tupaia tana. The sequence continues at coordinate 3,399,043 of JAKSZU010000028.1, forward strand.
AAGAAAGAGAGGAAGAGACAGAAAGTGAGAAATCACCCCCCAGGGGGATGGCCACATCACAATCTCTTCTCCTCCATTCTCCTCTCAGGACCTTGGGCACCCACGCATACGCGCCTGGCGTGAGTTTAAGCCACCAAGTCTGGGACTCGAACCATGATCAACTACATGGGAGTCCAGCAACATAGTCATTACGCCAACTGCTGGTTCCTCATTCATTTATTTTAATTTGACCAGAGAGAGAGGGAAAGTGAGAAAGCAAGCCACTAGGTATGGGACTTGAACCATGGTCAGCCATGTGGGAGTGTCCAGCGCCTTAACCACCACACTACCTGCTGGCCTCACCATTTAAATTTTTTTTTTAACAATTTGTTTTATTTTAAATTTTTATCTCTTTTTGTTTAGATTTTTGATCCCTTTGTAGTTTTTTCTTACATATGGTGCAGTATGGACCTAATTTTTCTACATGGCTAACAAGTTGCCCCAGCATCACTTATAAAGTCTGTATTTGCCTTAATAATTATTTTTGCCTTTTTTGTAGATTAACTTCCCATGTGTACATGTATTCTCTCCTGCTAGTCTCTATCTCATTCGTTTGTGAGTGCCATACTGTCTTAATTATAGAGAAGTTACAGTGTTTTACATATATCTGCGGGCCACTTTTCCCTTGTAGCTTTTCTTTGTCAGTCTTCCAGCTGTTTGTAGAGAACAGTTACTTTGAATCATGGGAACTATCAAGTAGAAGGGGAAATTGAATTTATCTCTTGAAATTCATTTCCTTATTAGCTAACCTTTCCATAAAGAGCTTTCTATTTTTTTTAAGTAGCAGTTTGTTTTTGTTTGATGGCTACAATATATACTCACATTGCTTTTTCTTTATATTATTTGTTTCCTTTTGTGCATGTTCCAAACTGGCTGGGTGTTTTTTTTTTTTTTTTTTTTTCCTTTTTAAACATGCTGATACATTGTTCTTTACAAGGAAAGGATGATTGAAGGGCTGTGTGGGTTAGTGCAAAGTTCTCTGCCTTTATCCCTGGTAGAATGGTGAGAGAGTCTTAAGTCAGATAAATTGTTAGCTGGTGCCTGTGTGTTGTGGTTCACTTCACTTACATTAGTACTGCTAAAGGGACCTGGCCCCAAATTATTTTATAGAAATGAAAATGTTGCTGGACCAGCAGTTGCGTAATGGCTATGTCACTGAACTCCCATGTAGCTGACCACGGTTTGAGTCCCAGACCCAGTAGCTTAAACTCAAACCAGACGCGTGTGCGTGCGTGCCCAAGATCCCGAGAGGAGATTGGAGGAGAAGGGACTGTGGCGTGGCCATCCCCCTGGGGGGTGATTTCTTGCATTCTGTCTCTCTGTCTCTGTCTTTCTGGCGAGAGCACGTGCCCTATAGCAAAAACCTCTCCAAAGAGAGAGAGAAAGAGAGAGAGAGAGAGAGGGAAAGTGAGAAAGATTTATTTGACAGTAAAAATACAAAGAGCTGAAAACCTCCCTTTTCAAGATGAAGCTGTATTTCATAAATCAGATAAACTAATAAAAACAGAATATTTGGGGTGTATATTGTAAAAAAAATAGTCTTAATTTGATTGTTGAAATAAAATTTAAATTAAGAGAAGTGTTTTTCAGACTGTATATGTAAGTTGAGGACCAGTAGTAACTTGACCTTACTTGTAAATTGTCAGAGTATCTGACTTCTTTAAGAAGTTGATTTATTCCTGTCTGAGAGAGAGCCATTCAATAACAGCAGTCTCTGGGACTTTGGAAATTTGCTTTTTTTTTTTTTTTTTTTTTTAACACACTCTATAAATAGTTCATATTGACCATGAATAGATTGTGATTGTCCTGTTTCGTGGTCTCTGGAAGGAGATTATGCATTAGAATAGCTAAAATGATCTTTATAGTTTATATTACCTAGTTCGTTTTATATTATGTAATTATCTGTCTCTCTCTTTTTTCTTGCCTTGAAGGAAAACCTAAATGTCAAACTGGTGGGAAATCTAAGAGGGCAGTTCAAGGCACTCATAAAACTACTAAACAGGTACAGCATGTGTAACTCTTTACTGATATATTCTTAATGTTAGTTCCTGAATATGTTATAAATTATAAGTCTAGTTTTTAAGGATTCAAATATATTTTATCTTCATTTAAAAATTTACTGTAACTTTTTAAATTTAGCCCGTGTGTACATAGAACTTATTATATGCCTAACTTGTATTAAATACTTTACAAATATTAATTTATTTGGTTCTCATAACAACACTTTGGTGTAGGCACTTTTATCTTCACTTATAAAAATGAAGTTTTATTATAAAAAAAATGAAGCAGAGAGAGATTATTGGGTTGTCAGGAAAGTCATGATGCATTTTTGCATTAAAAAAACAGAAAAATATGTCATGCCTTTCCGACGATCCAGTATGTTACTTGTTGATAAGTGATGCAGCTTGTATTCAAACCCAGTCTGTAAGTTTCCACAGTTTATGCTCTCAACTTGGCCGCTGTACATCTCGTATTTGTGAGTTCTTTATGATTTTTTTTCTTAACATAAAGATGTCTTTAGGTTGTAGGTTAGTAAAAATATATTGACTTTAACATTTCAGGTTAATCTACTGTAATTTTGGAGAATACAAGCTTACTTTATTTTTGGACAGTGTTTGATATAATTATAGTTCTGTTTTTAGTCTATAGGTGTTTTCTCTGAAGTTTATATATATGTTAATTTCATTTCATATTATTAAATATAGAGGCATGTATTATGTAAACCAAAAACTTCATATGAGGAAAATGAGGACTTCTAATCAAAATAGCATGGTGCATTCACAAAGAATTCCCTTCCTACAGAGAGATGCATCATTGATAATTTTCTTTTTAAAGTAAAGATAAAAGGTATTTTTAAACTAAAGTAAACATGTCTCTGGGTCAGAAAATAAATACATACATTGATAGGTAGGCGAAGTTGGGGACACAAGCTAAATGGACAGAAACATCTAGAAGGTCCGTTTCTATGGGGGCAGGGACGCAGAAATGTCCTGTGTGGGTCAACAGACCCAGGCCCCTGGTGCGAGACCTCGGTCTGGACAAGCAGGGAGTAAAAAGCTGCAACCTGCCTGGGGCTGAGAGGGAGGAAGGTCGTGAGGGTGCAGCACGCACGAGTACAGTTACTGCCCTGCTAAGAGACCTCGCAGCTGTGTCGTGGGGAGCCAGCCGCGTATCCTAGGGCTCTGCCTGGAAGATGATCTTCTGTGGCTATGTGATGCTGACGGAAACGGCCAGCTCTGAAAAAATACTCATTAATGAGGTTTATTTCTAAGCACGAGTTTGTGTGACATAGGCGTGGAGATGCGGCAAAACAGGCCTCTCTCTCGGGATGAGCAGGTAGAGCAGTTCCTTTTATTTGATTTTGAGAGCGAGAGAATTTACTGACAAGCTTTCCACTGAGCTGGCCCAAAAAGGTGGACATGTGGGAGCAGGGCTTGCAGGTTGGGAAGGAATTAGGAGAGGGCGTACTTCAGCCAAGCTAAGGGCACTGTCCCGAACACAGGGTGTCATCAGTGAGTCACAGCGGTGCGTTCATGACGGGGGGCGCAGCTCACCCACTGCAGGGGTACTATGCTGGGGCAGGACAGGAAGATTTTTATTATCACATGGGCCAAGCTGGCCTGCTAATGTCTGTGGGTGTGACTCACTCCAGGCCCTCTGCAAGGGGTTTTAGAAATAGGAAAGAGCAAGCAGTCAGGCTTCTGTCCTCCATGACTTTGCACATGTCACAGCTCTGAAGCCTCAGTTTTCTAATCTGTAAAATGGAGCTAAGTGTGTGTGTATACACACACACACACACACACACACACACATATATGTATATATATAAAAAGAGAGAGACAGGCAGGGGAAGAGGGAGAGAGGGGAGTATTTATCCAAAAGGGTTGAAACCAATTTGTCTAAAAGACGTCTGTACCCCTGGTGCAGCTTTAAAAAGGAGGAAAGTCTGGACCAGCAGGTGGTGTGGTGAAGGGAGCTGGACTCCCACGTGGCTGACTGCGTTCGAGTCCTGGACCTGGCGGCTTGCTTTCTCACTTTCCCTCCCCTCCTCCCCTGTTCCTCTTTGGTCAGATTTAAATAAATAAATGAGTAATTCTTAAAGTAAAAAAAGGAAATCCTGTCACTTGCTACAACATGGGTGGAATCGAAGAACATTACGCTTAATGAAGTAAGTCAGGCATAAGAGGACAAGTACCTCTCGTTCTCAGTCAGATGTGGAATCTACACTGCAGCAGTGAGCTCATAGGAGCAGAGCCGAGGGGTGACTGCAGAGGCCACGGGCGGTGAGGGGCATGGGGGATGATAGTCAAAGGGTACGGAATCTTAGCAGCAGGAGTATTTATTTATTTTTTTAACCTTTTTTGTATTCTGTGGCACAGTGTGGAGAATATAGTTCGTAATAGCGTATTATACATTTAAAAATCGCCAAGAGAGGAAGTTTCAAATGTTCTCACCACAAAAATGATCAAGGAGACAGCTATCTTAACTAGCTTGCTTTAATTATTCCACACTGTATTTATAAATTAAAACATTACTTTGGAGCTAGCAGGTGGAGTGGTGGTTAAGGTACCAGATTCCCACATGGCCTATGGCCAACTGTGGCTCAAGTCCTGGACCCAGTGGCTTGAAAATCACACTGGGTGCGTGTACGTGCATGCCCAAAATCCTGAGAGGAGAATGGAGGAGAAGGGACTGTGGTGTGGCCATGCCTCCCTAGGGGGTGATTTCTCACTGTCCCTCTCTCTATCTCTCTGGTGAGTGCACGTGCCCTATGGAAAAAACCTTAAAAAAATTACTGGGTACCCTGTAAATATAATACAATGATAAATTGCCAACTTATAATAAAAAAGAATGTCTCATTTTTTAAGCATTTATGTTGAAAAATGTACTTTGTACGAAAATCTAGTCTCTGAAAGGCTTCTTATATATTTTGGGCTTTATTTTGTTTCTCCAGAACCCCACAGTAGACTGTAAAATAGCATCGTCTACAGCTGGAGATAAACACTTCGATAAAAGTCCCACGAAAACAAGGCACCCTCGGAAAATCGATCTAAGAGCTCGATACTGGGCATTTCTTTTTGACAATCTTCGCCGGGCAGTAGATGAAATCTATGTAACGTGTGAGTCAGATCAGAGTGTGGTGGAATGTAAGGTAAGGTTCCCTCTGAGGCCTCGTGACCCATTTGAAGTCAGAATCTCTGATGTTTGCTACACAGGCTTAATAATATACCTTGCTGTTTCTTTTAAAAGAATTGTTAATTTAATTTTATTTATTATTATTTTTATTTTAAAATTTGCTATACGGCACATGCACTCACGAGAGGGGGGGGAGGGAGGGAAAGTGAGAAAGCAAGCCACCAGGTCTGGGACTTGAACCGTAATTGGCCATATGGGAGTCCAGTGCCCTAATCCCCACACCACCTGCTGGCCCCTACCTTGCCATTTCTAATTTTAATACATTTTATATGCTTTTAATTTCTTTATTATGAGAAATTGTTGTTATACTAAAAACAGCATTATGCTTCAGGTGCTCCTGGTTTTGAAGAGTGCTTTTTTCCCTTTGTGTTACCTAACTGTGCACTTTCACGTCCTGAGGAAGATTTGGTGGACACCCGTCTTGACACATAGTCCTGGCCGAGGAATGAAAGCGCTGGGTGCATGTGCACACAGGCTCAGGCACATGGACACGGTTGTCTGTTCTCTGCCTTCTCGGCTGGTGCTGTAGGTGGCACCAGCGAGATTCTCACATTCTTTGGTTTCATGTTTTCTGTCTTTAATTGGACATCGCCCCCTTCCACCGAGATACTTATCACCCGAATTCACTCTGGCCAGAGGAAAGTGAGATTGATGGCGAACCGTAAACAGTCCTGGGTGGGACTGGGATGTCACGGAGGTGTGCTTTCTAATTTTAGATAACCTTGAGTTTGTAATAGGATATTAAACAGACACAAAGCATAGTCTGTGTCTAAAAGTTAACTAGGAAGCCTGTCCTTTAAGTAAATTCAAATGACGTACTATATTACTTTCTTTTGAATAAAATTATTTTGAGAAAAACCAGAGTGCTGTATCTCCATAGGAATATTAAAGAACTAACTTCTGTTTTTATGATGAATATGGTTGAAAACCCTGGAATTCATTATTTAGCCTTTGAAATGTATGAAAGGTCACATAAAAGTTACATGTTCAGACAGCAGCTGTATTTCCTCTTAAATTGGAAACATCCAAAATAAGTTTAAACTAGCTTAAAAACCGATTCATCAGAAGCAGATTTCAGAATGAACAGTGTTGAGACACAGAGTCCAAGTTGATGATATGGATGTCACACTTAATATCATTATCAGCAGCACGTAAAAACTTCTGAGGGCTTAAGAAAAATACTGGTAAGACAAGTCATATTCTTGGAGTGTAATGAGTCAGCATGTTGTGGTAGAGGACTTTGCTGGGCTTAGTTTTGGGTTATAGTTTTTTTTGTGTATAGAGCATACAGGCCAAATGGGGACCAGCAGTTGGCATAATGGCTATGTCGCTGGACTCCCATGTAGTCAACTGCAGTTCGAGTCCCGGACTCAGTGGCTTAAACTCATGCCGGGTGTGTGTGCGTGCGTGCCCAAGATCCTGAGAGGAGAGTGGAGAAGGGATTGTGGCATGGCCATCCTCCCTGGGGGGGTGATTTCTCACTTTCTGTCTCTCTCAGTCTTTCTGGTGAGCACATGTGCCCTATAGCAAAAACCTCTCCTAAAAAAAAAAAGGCAAATACAGAGCATACGGGCCTGGATAATCTACAGGTCAGCCCTGGAGAGAATCAGGTCAGCAGATTTTGTGATTTACCATAACAAAAGGCTGATTAAAGAAATGAAATTTATTTGTGAAATGTGTACTTTTACCAAAGAAAGACTGGCCAGTTTTACTTGTCTCTTTCCGCTGAGCAGAAATGCTTGCACCTGTCTCCGATGCTATTGTGTCTCAGGAACCTGAAGTGGCCTCGAGTGAGGGGGGACTTTATTTCTGGTTCTGTCACACATTCATCCAAGCTCTGGGAAAGCTTCATGGTAATAGAGATTTGGTACCCAAATTGTAGATTAGAAGGATGGAGAGAATGTTCTGACAAAGACAGGAATACAGATATATCCTCCTTTCTTTGTACCATGCAAAGCTGCTCAGAGGTTTACGATAAAAAATAAAATCTAGAAGGTTAAGAGTTTCTTTTTAGATTTATTTATTTATTTTTCAGTTTGACCAGAGAGAGAGAGAGAGAGAGAGAGAGAGAGAAAGAGAAAGAAAGGGAGTGTGAAAAAGCAAGACACCAGATATCCAGGACTCGAACCATGGTTTGCCATGTGGGAGTCCAGCACCTTAACTACCACACTACCTGTTGCCCCCTCCCTTTTTTTTTTAAACAGGTTTTTGCCATATGGTATGTGTGCTCGCTGGAGAGGGAGAGAGAGAGGACAGAGACAGTGAGAGAGAAAGGAAGAATTCACTCCCCATGCGGGATGGCCATCCTGCAACCCCTTCTCCTCCATTCTCCACTGGGGATCTTGGGCACGCACACATACGTGCTCAGTGTGATTCTCAAGCCACGAGGTCTGGATCTCGAACCATAGTCAGCCATGTGGGAGTCAGTGATGTAACCACTACACCCTCTGCTGGTCCCTTAATTTTTTTCTTTTTCAATATTTATTCAGTCATTTATTTTAATTTGACCAGAGAGAGACACAGATAGGGAGAGAGAGAGGGAAAGTGAGAAAACAAGCAGCCAGGTCCAGGACTTGAACTGTGGTCCACAATGTGGGAGTATCCAGCACCTTAAGCATCATGCGACCTGCTGGTCCCAATTTTTTTTTTTTTTTTTTTTAAATTTGATATAGGGTTTGTTGCCAGCATGATTTTCAAGCTGATGAGTCTGGGGACTCAAACCCAGTTGGCCGTGTGGAATCTGGTTTCATCTGTGTAGTGCTTAACCGGCCCCCTTTTCTGTGTGTGTGTGTGTGTGTGTGTGTGTGTGTGTGTTTAATAGGGCATGTGTGCTAGCCAAAGAGAGACTGAGATCAGGGGGCAGTAGGAAGTTACCCCCTCCCCCCCGGGAAGGATGGCGACGCCACCTTCCCTTCTCATTCTCTTCTTGGGATCACGGGCAGGTACGCACACATGCCTAGCATGATTTTCAAGCTGCTTTCCAGGGCTCTGACTGCGCTGTCGGCCCTGTGGGACCCAGCACTTCAGCCTCCACCACCCGTGGGCCCGCCTTGTCTGTTTTGCTGAATTCTCATCAAAGCACCGCCGTCCATGACCTCGTCTGGTTAGTGCTTTTACGAGGTACAGAACCCAAAGATTTGCCCCTCATTTTGCAGGAGGATTCAGCATTTATTTTGTTGATGCACTGGAGGATTTATTCCTATTGGGAATGTTTGTGTTTTTAGTGAAATAACCACACTTCAGTTTTATGTCTCATGTAAATTCAGCTAGTATCACCTGATTGATGAAATTCACATTGTAAGTGTAGCCCGACGGTGCGAAGTATCTTCTCCCTTTGCCCAGCATTGCTGACCAGACCCCGCTTCTGTCATCAAGAGGCCACTTCGTTGAGTGTTTTCATTTGAAGTTGTGCCCGTGATGACATTGGCCACCTTACCGCGTGCTTTGCTAAGAGCTGGCGTTCCAACAAAGCCAGACTCCGTCACCCGTGTCTCCCTTGCTCCCTTACAAAGTGGGCTAAAGGGTGGGCTAGGGCCAGGTTGCCTTTCGGGTGTGCCCGGGTATGAGGTGCTGACCGTCCTCTCCACTTGTTCTCACGTCAATTAGAAGGGAAGCCTGAAAGAACTGGTTCTGGAGTTCGTGGGTGTGGCTGCAGGAAGAGGAGCCCGGCTCTCGGCTGGGTGTCCGTGGTGCCGTGACTTAGGCGTCCCAGGACCGTGTGCGGACACCGAGGGGAACACGCTGGGAGCACGCTGTGATGGCGCGTGGTGTCACCGAGAGTCTTGGAAATGCTTTCCCGCCACTGTGCTCTGAGACGATCCTCCTTTTAAACTATTTGTCCCAGTAGTTTAAAAAAACGAGATAACAAATAATGCTTTTTGGGGCCAGCAGGTGGCGTGGTGGTTAAAGTTCTGGACTCCCACATGGTTGACCACGGTTCGAATTTCGGATCTTGCGACTTGCTTTCTCACATTCCCTCTCTACTTTGGTCCCTCTCTGGTCAAAGTAAAGTAATAATAATAAATAAAATTAAATAATCGTTGAAAAAATAATGCTTTTAAAAACTCGTCTCCCTTTTGGTAAAGCCCTTTTCTCATAAAGATCTCCCTTTCTGTCACTGACTTCTCATGCAGTGCATGTTTCCACCCCTTATCACCTCAGGGGTGCCCGGGGCGCCCGTTCCTCAGCTGAGTTGGAGGGCCGTATTGATGTCCCGGGCCCAGGGGCCGCTGCGCTAGTATTGTGTGTCAGGAGGACAAAGGGATGGCGCCAACAGTCCTGCTCTGCGCGCCAGTAACTAGAATTAATTACAAACCAATCGAATCCGTTGCAGCCAATTGGTAAACTAATTGGTAATTTTAGCTGTACATCTCTGTGTAGTTATCTGAATGCCTATAACATTACGTTCAGAGCCACTTTTGTTCTGTTCCATCCTGCTTGACAAAATGGCCTTCATGGCTTCGGGGAGAAAGACGTGCACCAGTGACCGTGGCTTGCTCCAGCTGCTTGTCTTGTTTGTGTTCCCTTGTTCGTAGAACAGGACTCGGGTTACAGCCGCATGGTCCCGCGCTGATCATTTTTGATAACGTCGAGCTAAACATTCCTTAAAATAGGCCGTTTAAGCCACCAAATGTACTTTCCCCGTGCCATCCAATATGAGAAGTAAAGCTGCTTATACTCCTGCTTGTTAATTTTTTTTTTAGCAGAAAGGGAAATCAGTAGAAAACTTTCAAAATAATTTAAGATTTAATTCTGAATTAAATCTTAGCCCGAATGTAGGTGATTTGAATCAAATGAATTTAATTAAATAATCTGAATCATATTAGCAGAATTGAGAAAAGGAAGCCAACTACATTTTAAAATTTGTCCTTTTCCTGACTTTAGAAGACTTTTATTACCATGATTTGTCACCAAAGATTGCTTTTGAGAGGAAATAAACAATCCTTCTTTGTTTAGAAAAGTATGTAACTTTTATGACTAAAGTAAGGGTGGTGCTATATATCACGTGTGAATAATTTCTTAAACATTTATTACTAGTTGGGTCTAATTTACAAAGCGTATTTATATCTTCTAAAACACGTGTAAGTGAAAAGTATTTTCGGAGGTCTTTGAGTGCCACTGACACTACGAAGTCTATCTCAGACTTAGCCCTGGAAGAGTGCTGGTACTTAAAATACAGCTTTGCCTTGAAACTTTGTAGTGTCATAGTGGAATTTTAATGTTTTTGTTTGTTTTGAATTAGGAGGTGCTGATGATGCTGGATAACTATGTGAGAGATTTCAAAGCGCTGATTGATTGGATTCAGCTTCAGGAAAAGCTAGAGAAGTCGGATGCTCAAAGCAGGTAACCAGCTCTGGTCTCGGTCTCGATAGCCGCAGGCTGCTTCCGTAGCAGTCATTGACACTGGCAGTGGGCTGCACTTCAGATGGACTCGAAACTTGTCAAAATCTGAAAGTGGAGTGCTGCATTTCTCATTTAGGTCAATAACAGATATTTATTAGTTACCCACCAGTGCAGGACACTTTATTCAGTAGAGCAGTTTAATAACTGAGTATAACCCATTTACTACTCTCCTGAAACTTACAGTCTAAGGGATGATACAGTAGGACTTATTAGTACGGAAGACTGTTATGGAAGTTCAAACGAGGGCATGTCTTTTTCCAGGGATAGATCAGGAAAGACCACATGGTGGGTATAGACACGTTTAAGCGATGTCATGGACTTTCCCTAGTGTTTGGCCTTTCATGTGGACGGAGTAAATTAAACAACTCTCTAAATATAGAGCATGCGTGAAGGAAGAGTAACGTAGGGACCAGCAGGTGGCATAATGGCTATGTTGCTGGACTCTCATGTGGTCAACCACGGTTTGAGTCCCGCACCCAATGGTTTAAACTCACACCGGGCACATGTGCGCATGTGTGCCCAAGATCTCAAGAGGAGAATGGAAGAGAAGGAATTGCAGCGTGGCCACCCCCCTGGGGGGTGATTTCTCGTTTCTGTCTCTGTCTTTCTGGTGAGCACATGTACCCTATAGGAAAAACCTCTCCAAAAAAAAAAAAAAAAAGAAAAGAAAAAGTAATGTAGGAGAAGATGTTTTTCTTAGTGTAGCAGGCATTGAGGAAAATTGATGATTTTTGATTAGGGAAGTAATGAAAGACCCAAGTTCTCTCAGAAACAGTCACTTGGTATCAGCAGTATCTCACACGGTGTCTGAGTGCCATGCATCAGGCTCTGGAACCGCTGTGGTGAAGGGAGACACAGTCCCTGCTGTCACTGAGTGCACAGAGCAGGCTGTGGTCTCAGTGAGTCCCTCCGAATTCACCAGTAGTCACCAGTGTGCTTGTACTAAGTAGGGCCATTAAGAAGTGATTCAGTCTGGAATGGAATTAGTGACTTTATAACAGAGAGGGGAGCTTTCTCCTTTCAGCCATGTGAGTTGCATTTGGAAGGTACCATCTGAGAGGAGCAGGGCCCTCACCAGACCTCACGGCTACCAGTGCCTTGATTTTGGTTGTCCCAGCCTCCAGAGCAGTGACAAAGAAATGTCTGTTACCCAGTGTAAGGTGTTTTGTTACAGCAGTCCAAATAGATGAAGAAAGTGCATTTCTAGCAGGAAAGACTGACGTTCAGTAAATACAAGTGTGCAAGGTGTCACCAAGAAGAATTGTAAATTGTAGTTTACTCTTGGAGTGTGAAAAGAAGCACTACCAGCCTGACGGCTTCCCTGAGGGAGTAAAATTAAAGTTGATAAAGATTGGCCAAGTGGATGGGACTAGCAGTTGGTGTAATGGCTATGTCGCTGAACTCCCATGTAGTCGACTGTGGTTCGAGTCCTGGACCCGGTGGCTTATACTCACGCCGGGTGCGGGTGCATGCGTGCCCAAGATCCCAAGAGGAGAATGGAGAAGGGATTGTGATGTGGCCATCCCCCCTCAGGGGGTGATTTCTCACTTTCTGTCTCTCTGTCTCTCTCTTTCTGGTGAGCACACATGCCCTATAGCAAAAAACTCTCTCTAAAAAAATACAACTTTAAAAAACAAAGACAGTAAAACATCTGTCTGTGAATTATTTTAAATGCCAGAAGGTGTGTGTGCACATGTGTGTACGAATGAGCATGTGTGAAAGAACGGGAATGCACCCTCCAGTAGGGCTTGGTCGTGCTGCAATTCCTTTTCCTCCCATTCTTAATCCAGTCTTTTTTTTTTGACCTAAGTTGTTTATAGGTATGAATTTTACGAACATTTCTTAGAATAGCGGTAACAGTGGAGCTGGAGAGTATCGCACCTTCTCCAAGCTGCACAGCGAGAGCCACCCATAGCGTGGTGCAACTTATGGCCCTTTGCAAGGCCTCGGCTCTTGCGGCCTGTGGATGTCAGCCCACGCATCTCCCTGCGCTTGTGGACCGGTTTGGTAATCCACTGGTGTCAGGGTTTCTTCCGACAGCTTTATGGATCGGATCAATGAGGATAACCTCAAAGAATTTGTACATGGAATCTTCACCCACCCAGTAAGAATTCAGGACTCTGAGAGCCCCACAGTGGTGTCCAGCTCGCTCCCCTGAAACAGACTAGAGGCTTCGAGCAAACTTGAGCAGGTTAACACCATGATGGACAGGCTTGCCGTAGGCTGCACCCTTGGGGACTGGGCATTTGCGGCCTCCACATTGCACATGAATCCTGTGTGTGACATAACCTTGCTTCGCCTTGTAGCCCAGTCTGCTCTCTTTATCTGGCCGGGTGGGGCGGGGCGCCCGGTGCAGTGCCGAGAGCTGGTGGTACTGCCCGCAGCAGACCCACAGGAGAAAGCACATCACATCGGACTGCTGCTTCCGCCACAGCTCCTGGATGTACTTGTACGCGCTCATCCTGGCTTACCCGACGGCTGCCACCAGACCTCTTAGTCCAGCCTTAGTCCTGGGCCTGCACTTGCATGCTCAGCATATTTTTCAAGCTGGGACTCTAACCCTGCTCAGCAATGTGGTACCCAGCTTACTCTGCATCACTTAAATCACTATACTACAGGGCTCATCCTTGCCTATGCAGATTGTAGAAGAACATACCAACTGTTGTCAAAGTCTAAGGGAAATGAACACTGTTTATCTGTAATAGTTCATTAGAATCTTTGTGAAAGATAATTTGGCAATGAATTGTGCAGAGCTTTAGACTTTTGGAGAGTTTTTTTTTTTTTTTTTTTTTTTCGCTGTAGGGCGCATGTGCTCACCAGACAGACAGAGACATAGAGACAGAAAGTGAGAAATCACCCCCCAGGGGGGATGGTCATGCCACAATCCCTTCTCCTCCATTCTCCTCTCGGGATCTTGGGCACACATACACACGCGCCTGGCGTGAGTTTTAAGCCACAGGGTCTGGGACGCGAACCGAGGTCGACTATGTGGGAATCCAGTGACATAGCCATTACGCTAACTGCTGGTCCCCCAGAGCTTTAGACTTTTGAATAACAGTTGATCTGAATTCTCTTGTTTCCTAACAATATCACATTGTTTTAAAAAAATGTTTCTAGAGGGTTTGTGTACTTGCTAGAGAGAAATAGAGAGAGTATGAGAAAGCACCCCCCATAGGGAATGGTCATGCCACAAATCCTTCTCCATTTCTCTTTCCAGGGTTTTGGGAATGCACATGCACCCAGCGTGTGTTTCAAGGTCCTGGGTCTGGGACTTGAATGGTACAGTCGATCATGTGGGATCCAGCCACCTTAACCGCCATGCCACAGGATGGCCAAACGCTATCACATTTTTAATGAAGGCGGGGGGGAATCACAGATACTAAATTGAATGGAAATAGACACAGGGAGACCCAGGGGAGTGATGGGGTCTGACTGAGGGCATAGGGATAGAGAAGATGTTACTTAAGGAAATTGAATTGTAGTAGTTACTGTGCGTCCTATCAGCTGGCTGGTTGTGGGGCCAGTGAAGGAGGAGGGGTTGAGGTTACATCTCTTACCACTCCCAGCAAAGAACAGAGAAATCTTTATGTTCACACACTCTTGGGTAGTAACAGGTAGAGGAAGGAAATTTCATATTTTTCTGTGTATTTTTCATATCATCTCGCCATTTTCTTTCTGTCTTAATCCCTGGTTCACAAGCACTTTCCAGGACATCAGACACAATTCACCTAAAATAGTACCATTGCCTTTTTATTGTTCTCCGGCTGGACACAGGAGGCTTGCAGATCATAAGTAGCATTTCTCATGTCTCTGTAACCCACGACCTCTTGAGTTAAGTGAGTTCTGTCACTGTGCTGCAGGAGGTGGAAAATCTTGGGCCATGCCTCATCTGTGTTTTTCGCTGGTAATAATAGAAAGTTACCAGGTAGCTGTGATAAGTAATGCTCTAGGGTAAAATTGTGACCTGGTTACGTTTTCACCATTGGACCACATAGAGAGAAAACTAGTTTGTTCTCCCCGTTCTCTGTGACTTTAATTTCCATGTGTCTTGAATTGGCAGACCAACCTCATTGGCATGGGAAGTGAAGAAGATGTCTCCAGGACGCCATGTGATTCCAAGTCCATCAACAGATAGGATAAGTGCAACATCAAATGCTCGAAGAAGCTTAAATTTTGGGTGAGATAAACTTAAAAAGCCTACTAAAGTTTGCATCACAGTAACTTTTTTTTAGATGATATACTTACAATATTATATATCAGATTCCAGTGTGAAAATATCCATGCACATTGTTGTGTGTTAAGTAGAATACTCTGCACCACTGCCACCCTCTGGGAGGGAAAAAGTATCCACCAGATAGCAGTCCCAGGGGAGGACCGTAAACACCTCTCCAGCTTCTGCTGAAGTTCCTAGATGTGGTAGGAATTTTGCATAAATCTAGTTGCCAAAGGTTGAGTTCAGTCAGACAGAGTCCATGGTAAGTCGGTTCCCCCAGGATCAAGAAAGCTGCCCAGGGACCAGCAGACGGAATCTTGTTTGATGGTTTCCACTTCTCACAGCGTTGAAGGACCCCCAGATCGCTCTACTTGGGTTTCACGCATCAGCTGTCATTTGAATTCCTGAGCTCACGTTTTGAAGGTTATTCTGGTCCTGGTTCAGAGTCTCCTTCTTATCTCAGGGTATTGCCTTGTCGGTGCATTCTGTCTGACAGTTTCAGGCCAGAGAGGGAGGAACTGGGTTGCCCAAGCTCATTCAGGGACTTGTCTTCTAGCATCGTCTGTATTTGAAACTGTCTGAGTAAAATGAAAGAAATCAACTTTAGCATTTAGAAAATGTGTTTAAACATAGAGAGTGATCCAAAGATTAAAACTCTTAATTAAGTTTCTTGCTGAATTATTCATGACATGAATGAACAACTTTTTTCACAACAAAAGATCTAAATGTACATTGTAGACTGCACTGTTGTCATACAGATGATATCATCTGTACATTACCAGACCTAGCAACACAGTCTTATGATTGTGTTATTCAGATAAGAGAAGAAAAGAATTACAAACAGAGCAAATTGATGCTGTCCTTCATGCACCTCTCTGTGGTTACCTTTCCTCGCCCTTCCCTGGTGGTATTTACTACTTCTGGAGCCACGTCAGGTCTACTGTCTTCTCACTCAGCTGAAGACTCCCTTAGTACATCTTGTCAGGCAGGTCTGCTAGTGGCGAATTTCTCCATTTTGTTTATTTGGGAATACCTGAATGTATCCATCAGTTTTTGAAGGATAGTTCTGCAGTACATGGAATTCTTGGTTACCAGTCTTTTCCTTTCAGAGTTCTGAATATGGCATCACACTGGCTTTTGGCTTCCATGGTTTCTGATCAGAAATCAGCTGTTAGTTCTTACCTAGGATACTTTAATATGATGTATTCTTTCTCTCTCAAAACTTTTGAGGTGCACTCTCCATGTTTGGCTTGCAGTAGTTTAATCAGGATGTATCTCGGTCTCATCCAAGTGAGTATCTTGGATGTGTAGATTGGTGCTTTTCAGATTAGATTAGATTAGATTTGGAAGTTTGATCCGTTATTGCTTCACATATTTTTTCTGTCCTTTTTCTCCCCCTTGTTCTCTAAGAATCGCACTGTGCACATCTTGGTATTCACAGGCCTGTCAGCTGCTCTGTCTCACGCACTGGGTAATTGCAATCGATCTTTCTACCAGCTCAGATCTGCCATCGAGCCCCTATCGTGAATTGTTTGTTTTACTTTTCAACTCCACCGACATCTATGTGGTTCTTTTTATACTTAATTTCTTTTTATTGATATTCTGTATTTGATGAAACTTTGTTCTCATATTTTCCTTAGTTCATTAGATAAGGTTTCCCTTTGCTTTTCGGTGTTCTTTATATGTCATCATTGTAATTGATTTAAAAATCTTTGTGTACTGTGTCCAATGACTGACTTCCTATTACAGCTTTTCTGTTTATGAATGGCCTGTACTTTTCTGTTTATTTGATCATCTTGTCACTTTTGTGCTAAAAACTGGTTATTTTAGATAATAAAATTTGAGAGCTCTGGAGAAAAGATTGCTGCCCTCTCCCGGATCATTACTGTGACTGTTCATTGTCGTTACTGTTTAGTGACTTTTTGGGACTAACCTGTGACATCTCTGTTCTTCATTATGTGTAGCCACTAAGTCTTTAGGTAGCTTAGTGTTCTAATGATTTGACAGAGGGCTCCGTAAATAGCACGAGCCCGCAGCCTTAGTCCAGCGTGGTTCTGCGTGTCTGTTGGGACACACTTTCAACGTCTGCCGTTTACATGTCTGCCTTTGACACCACTTCCTTCTCCCTCAGAGCCTCAGGCTGATCAGAGAGGAGAGAGTGGTGCCCTCAGCTCTCCCCTGGGCATGCACATAACCCGCACATGGGTGTGGCTGTCTATCATCAGGAAGATGTTGGAGCTTTCCAAAGCCCCTGGTGGGCACCTCACTCTCCAGCTTCCCAAGGTTTTTGTTCAGCTCTGTATTTCTCTCAAACGGTATTGCTGCCTCTGGTAGTTATGATGTTAAACACTGTCATATTTGTGTTTCACAAATGTCCCTGGGGGGATTTGTTTTTAGGACAGATATTTGTTAGATTCTAATTCTTTAGAATAGGTCTTACTATTTGATGTGTAACAGAGGGTTTAGTAAACCCTGTGCTTGGCTAGTTCTCTTTCCTTTGTTAAAAACCTAACCTCTTGGGGCCAGCAAATGGCTTTATCGTTATGTCACTGGACTCCCACTTAGTCTGAACTGGGGTTTTAAGTCCTGGACCTGATGACTTAAAGCTCGTGCCAGGGGCATGTACGTGTGTGCCAAGATCCCAAGACGAGAATGGAGGAGAAGGGATTGTATCATGGTCTATTTCTTGCTTTCTATCTTCGGTCTCTTGTCTCTCTGACAAGTACATGCGACCTATAGCAAAAAATCTCTGTTAAAAAAAAAAACACAACTAACATTTTTTTTTTTTTAATTTTAAAGGACATATGAAAGAGAGTGAGTGACTGAGCGAAAGAGAGAGAGAGAGAGAGAGAGAGAGAGCAAGCGCGCCCTCACTGGGGTGTGGAAACCTAACCTTTCTTGACTACTTCTTATTTTCCCTCTACCCCAAGACATTTTACATTTTGATGTGTTTGCATTGTTACATTTGCCACATGTGGAAACTTTTTGATGTCTTTTTTTTTTTTTTTTTTCACTTGTACTATGACCTTCTTTGAGGTGAGACTTTTGCTGTATTTCTGTATTCCACACACCCAGCACTGTACCTGGTACTTTGTACAAGCCGAATGACCAGTCAATAGAATCACACTTTTATTTTCAGTTTCTTTTATGGAGTTATTAGGTAGTATTGCCTTTGGTGAAGGCTGATGAACTTTGGAACCATGTAATACTCAGACCTTAGTAAGAATGGGGAAAAATGTACATCCATATGTATATATGTATATCTCTGTGTGTGTATAAACACGAAAATATTTTTACGTTCAAGTCCTGTTAGTCTTTGGCTCAGAGTACGTGTAAGTGCACGGCTTGCTTTAGCACCGGGAGCTAGTGCACGTGTGGTGAGAGGTTCTCCCACCGATCACCACTAGCTGTGCCATGGGGTAGTCGACAGTTTTCATCACCCGTCAACTTACTGGCCAGTTGTGGCTCATGGGCCACCCTTGGTCCCACTGGTCACCCTGCTTCTGCTGGTCAAGTTATGTCTATGTTAGCTTAGTGTTCTAATGAGTTGACAGAGGGTTTCATAGTGGCCAAGCTTGGTTTGTGTAAATTGTTTTCATTGTTTTAATTCATAATTTGACCATTAAATAAACCAATGAAATGTGAGTATGAAAAAAAAAGGCATTGTTTGTGTGAAAACTAAGGTAAGTTTTGGGAAAACTTTGATGAAGGTGAACTATTGAAATGAAATTGTTGTCAAATGTGGAGTGACTAGGACAGTTGTGAGGGCCTGGGGAAAATATTAAGGTTGAGGATAATTGTCATTAAACTCTTCAGTGGGTACCACTGAATTTTTACTTCACGTTAAAGGAACCAAAATTAGATTTTGTCAGTGAAGCCTTGTGCTCATGGATCACAAAAGAAATGGAGGCATAGAAAAGCTGTTTTAATACCCACATCAAGATCAGGAAATTAATGTACACTTATACTGTTAAAACACGTGAATAAAAATAAGTTTAAGGTATCTATGCATAATTTTTATAAAGGTTCCCCACTTAAGTGTATTTCTCTTCTAAATAACTAGTGAGGGTTTGTATATCATTCTTATTCCCTTTTCTTTTTTTAAAAAAAATTATTTATTTAATTTTATATTCACTCATTTATTTTAATTTGACCAGAGAGAGACACAGAGAAGGACAGTGAGAAAGCATGCTGGGACTCGAACTGTGGTCGGCCATGTGGGAGTATCCTGTGCCTTACCACCACGCCACCTGCTGGCCTCCCTTACTCTCTTTTCTTTGCTCTCACACTTTGTAAAATGTCGTACTCTATAAAAATTAATGAAGTATTAGGATAAATTTATGAATGTAGTTACCTAAATTTCTGTGAAAAGTGAGTGATGTTGTATACATGGATACGTACCTGCACACACATACGTTCTTAATTTAAAATTTAAAGATCCTAAAATTTAGATACAATACTTCCATTTTAATTTATCAAAGGTTTCCACTTCTCTGCATAGGGGCTCCCCTGGCACAGTGGCTGCACCCCGTCTGGCTCCCACGGGTGTCAGCTGGGCTGACAAGGTAAAGGCTCATCACACAGGCTCAGCCGCTGCTGCAGAGGCCACGCCCGCCCCGGCCTGCCCGCCCACGGCAGCACAGAAGCCTCCCCGCAGAAATGGCAAGTGACTTTGCAGTAGCCCTCCTGCGAGTATGTAGAGGTGTTTGTTTATCTTGCTTAGATGTTTCCCAATAGAATTGTTATTTATCTTTTCATATTATCTGCGTGACATTAATTTACCTAGTTAAAACTTAAATTTGAAAGCTGAGTGTAACTACGTTTTCATGCTCCATGATCGCTTCTTCAGGCCATTCCAGGTTTAGGTTTGCTCTGTGTCAACTTCAAGGAGAATGGTGTCTTTTGTTAAATCACTTATAAAATTCTTTAGAATTCTTTTGACTTAGGAAAGAGATAGGCTAGTCCATTCTCTAGGCAGTACAGTATATGCTTTTAAGTAGCTTGTTACTATTTGACTGATAAATATTTTATTATTATTTTGGTACTGCAAAGTAATAATCTGTGATTATTTTTGCTCACCTATCTATTTCTTATACCATCAGAATAATTGAGGAATGCAAATAAATAGAAGTGGTAATATTATGAGAGCCCATTTATGGAATAATTTATCCTATAAAATTTCCTTCATAAGTATTTTTTTTACTAATTATTATATTTAACTTTATTATTTATTTATTTTAATTTGGCCAGAAAGAGACAGAGTGAGAGAGAAGAGGAGGGAAAGTGAGAAAGCAAGCCGCCAGATTCGGACTTGAATTGTGGTCGGCCATGTGGGAGTCCAGCACCCTTAACCACCATGCCACCTGCTGGCCCCTTCATAAATATTTTTAATACAGAAATTAAATACATATATAGATACTAAAATTTTAACATTAACATGTAATTAGGAGTTTGTGTTATAAGTTAAGGAGAACTTCAGAAACTGCTTTCTTTCTTCTTCAATGGAAGATTTCATTGGAGGTTTTTGGTTCAGAGAGAAATGCTTAATTGCACATAGGAAGTTGTGTCTTTGCATTGTGGATGTATTTTGTTTATTTCCGTTTTGGTCTCAGTAAGTTGCGTTGTATTGTTTCAGATAATATCTATTACTTTTATGCAATGCATGAAATCACCCCCCCTCCCCACCCCGGGGGCTGACCATGCCGCAATCTCTTCTTCTCCATTCTTCTCTTGGGATCTTGGGCATGCTCATGTGCCTGGCATGAGTTTTAAGCTGCTGAGTCCAGGACTCGAACCACAGTTGACCACATGGGAGTACGGCAACATAACCATTATGCCATCTGTCGGTCTCTCCATTGATTTCTTATCCAAACTGGGTAATAGAAAATTTACGGTAGGCAAGAGATCTTTCTCTTAAGAAAATGTAGGAAATTGTGGAATCATAATGCTTTCTTTCTGAATCTTAAAAGAGTCTGAGAGAAATGTGTTATAAAATCAAAGGAATCATGGTATTAGCACTATGGTTTATTTGAAGTAGCACTCTTAAATTATTCATGAGTAACCTGCTTGGTTGAGATGAATTGATTGATCTTGCTGGCTTAAAAAAACTCTTAGTGTACTGAAAAATTCTGTGCCAGACCACTTTGATCTTCTGTTTTGAGATTTCAGTTTATTGTGGTGCCCAGTGAGTTATCGCATGTAACTCAAGTAATTTATAACAGGAGCTGTAGTATTAAAGATTAAAATTATGTGCAGTAGAAAATAATTCTAGTTAAAGATGACAGAATGATCACATGGATTTAATTTGTTCTTCCCTATAACCAGCTCAAATGGTATAAAAGAATTTATATGATAATGGAATGCAATGAGAATGGTGATTCTAGTCGATCCTACCGCTAATAACAGAAAATACCTGCGTTTGGGTGATTTATAAAATAGAGGTTTATTCAGTTCCTGGTTTAGAGGACCAAGGGCTAGAAGCTGCACCTGGTGAGGGTCTTCTGGCTGAATTACAGCCTGGGGAGGTCAGGAGCCCTCGTGTCTGTGTCTTGACTCATTTCCTCTCCTTCCAATCCCACCAGGAGTCATTCGTCGCCAAATGACCTTAATCCTAATCTCCTTTTTAAAGGCTCCATCTTTTAAAACCATTGTTGGATTAAGTTTCACCATCTTAAACCCATCACAACCAAATCTCAGTACATGAACTTTGGGGGTACAATCAAACCATGACATAGTGATGTAGCTGCTCAGCCCAGGCCTTAAAGAGCTCTGCAGCTCCCATGTTCTTGTTTCTGGAAGCTAGCCAGCATGTAGAGAAGCCCAGGGTAGACCGCCTTAGTCATGAGAGACCAAGTGAAGTGAAGGAGGCCCTAAGAAGGAACCACGAGGAAGGCGTCTTAGTCAAAAGCCAGTACCCAGACTGCAGGCATGTGATGAAGCCATTACAAATCGTCTGGCCTCATCTGACCCACCCTGGGTGACACCGCGTGGAAAAGCGGTGAGCCTCCACACTAGGCAGCGCTCAGGTTTCTGACTCAAACAATTGCATAGAAATAAAATGGCTCCTGTTTTAAATTGCCAAGTTTTGGGCTTGTCATACAGGAGCAGATGACGAGAATACCCAGTTTTGGATAACCTAAATTAGGGAATGTGAGATAAAAGAGAAAATCATAAAAGAAATTTCTCATGACAGAGCGCTCTAAGGTGTAGACCAAATGGGTCATAATGTGCCCGGTACGTTGGATGAGAATAGAGTGACACCAAAGCATGTGGGAAGTTTCTGACCCCACAGAGGACGAGAGCCTCTGAATGCTGGCAGGGAAAACAAGCAGTTCGTATACAGAGGACCTAGAATCAGAATGGTACCTGCTTTTGCACAGTGACTGGATGCATCAATAAAACTGATCAGTCTCAGAATTCTCAAGGAAAGTAATTTCTAGTCTAAAACGCTATGTCCAGCCAAACCATCCATTGTAAGTGAAAGAAGATTAAAGACATTTTCAAATATGCATCATGATTGTTCATTGGATGTGTAACATTGCATATTGAAAATTATAGCACCTTCTCCAAAAAGTTTTTTGGGGGGGTCTAGCAAGGTGATAGAGAACAAGCAGATCATCCTAATCTTGTTAAGGTTTGGTTGAGATTTTATTAAGGGTAATGTGTTTTAGTTTTGTTTTTATTCCTTTTGCAGTCTCAAGTGAAAATCCGAGGTGTTTGTCAGGGCCACTACTTTCCTGAATTCCAACTTTCTTTTCCTCTGCACTGTATAGTTACTTCAATATCTGCTTAGCTCATTAGCGTCCCAGCTGCTGCTTTCTGCGAGTTTTCTTGGAGTCTTGCCCTGTATTTGTAAAACTTAGCAGTTGTCAGACTTCTTAAAGGAAGATTGAATGCAGAGTTTTTGGCTCATTCCCTGCAGTCTCCCAAATCTCTCCAAGATTTTTTGCCTCTGAAATCCCAGTTGCTTTGGATTCCCTAATCTCCAGTATCTGTCTAAGCCAGTTGGGAATGCTAGTTTCCACTAGGACTCACTTTTCCTGTGCTCTGAATTCCAAATGTTATCAGGAAACACACTCGGGTGAATGTGTATCTATTGTTATTCCCTTTTTTTCAGAAACCATAGTTCATCAAAATTTGCCTCTGTTGGTTGCTTTCCAATGCCTGAAACAGTTGACTTATGTATTATGTCTACGTTTTTTGTTGTTGTTTTTGGCAAGAGGAGGGCCAGTTTTGATACAAGCTACTTTGTCATGGCCAGAACTCTTAAGTCCAAATACATATTCAAGCACACATGGAACATTTTCTAAAACTGAAACATGCTGGGTCTTTAGACAAGCCTTAACAAATTTCAGGTGATTAAATCAATCTGTTAGTCACTGAGCACAGTGGGATTAAGTTGGAAATCAATTACAAAAAAATAGCCATGGGAACCAGCAGTTAGCGTAATGGCTATGTCGCTGGACTCCCACGTAGTCGACCGTGGTTCGCGTCTCGGACCCGGTGGCTTACAACTCACGCCGGGCGCGTGTGCGTGCGTGCCCAAGATCCCGAGAGGAGAATGGAGGAGAAGGGATTGCGGCGTGACCATCCCCCCTGGGGGGTGATTTCTCGCTTTCTGTCTCTATGTCTCTCTCTGTCTGTCTGGCGAGCGCACGCGCCCTATAGCGAAAAACCTCTCCAAAAAAAAAAAAAAAAAAAAAATAGCCATACAATTCCCAAACTTTTGCAGTTTTTTTTTTTCTTTCTTTCTTTCTTTTTTTTTTTGGAGAGGTTTTTTCTTATTGGGTGTGTGCGCTCACCAGAAAGACAGAGAGAGACAGAGAGATAGAAAGTGAGAAATCACCCCCCAGAGGGGATGGCCACGCCACAATCCCTTCTCCTCCGTTCTCTCGGGATCTTGGGCACACACGCACACGCGCCCGACATGAGTTTAAGCCACCAGGTCCAGTACTTGAACCGCGGTCGACTACATGGGAGTCCAGCGACATAGCCATTACGCCAACTGCTGGTCCTACCAAACTTTTGCAGTTTTGAAAAAGACTGCAAAGTATTATTTTCCGAATAGCCTATTGAATTAGAGAAGTCATCACAATGAAAACTGGAAGGAAAAAACAATGAAAACGAACATTTAAAAACTTGTAAGATTAAGGTAAAGCTATGCTTTGAGGAAAATTTCTAGCCTCAGTTGTAGATACTGGAAAAGAAGAAAAGTTTAAGTCCACTCTATGTCCATGTCATAAATTTAGAAAAGAATAGTAAATTAAACCCGAGGAACATAAAGGGGAAAGAAAATATGTAGGTCTGGCCCAGCCTTGGTGGTGCAGAGATTATGTCACCATTTTAGATCTTGGAACTGACGGGGAGGCCTGGGTTTGGCTTCCACTCCTACCTGAACACATTGGGCGTGGTTGCATGCACCTGTAAACCTCACTTTCTAGGACACAAGGATACGAAAATTGCAACAAGGTGAGACCCTGTCAAAATTCCTTACCTCTTTCTCCCACTTCTTTTTTTTTTTTTAAAGAATTATTTTAAACTTTATTTATTTTAATTTAACCAGAGAGGAAGAGAGAGAATGAGAGTGAGAAAGCAAGCCTCCAGGTCCCAGACTTGAACCATGGTCCGCCATGTGGGAATCCAACACTCTTAGCCACCACGCCACCTGCTGGCCCCTCTCCCACTTCTTTTTATCTGTGTCTTTTTCTCATATAAGCACGCAGGGGACTTGAAAAAGTTTTAGGAAAAATAGGGTTTTTTTTAAGAGAATTATCTATTCATTTAATTTTATTTGTTGTTATTTTTTATTTCATCAGAGAGGGACAGGGAGGAAGAGAAAGGGAAAGTGAGAAAGCAAGCCACCAGGTCTGAGACTCAAACTGTGGTTGGCCATATGGGAGTCCAGTGCCTTAGCCACATGCCACCTGCCAGCCCCAGGAAAAATAGTTTTAAAGTATGAGTTTATTTGGTGTAAAAAAAAAATTGAAGTCCATGCACGTCTTTTCAAAATGTGCATTTTCCATGAATTCTTTTTCAAGACATATAATAGAGAAATCAACAAAGCCAAATGATGGTTCTTTAAATAGACTGATACATGGGACCAACAGTTAGCGTAATGGCTATGTCACTGGACTCCCACGTAGTCGACCGTGGTTCGTGTCCCGGACCAGGCGGCTTAAACTCACTCCAGGTGCATGTGCGTGCGTGCCCAAGATCCCGAGAGGAGAATGGAGGAGAAGGGATTGCGGCGTGACCATCCCCCCTGGGGAGTGATTTCTTCCTTTCTGTCTCTCTGTCTCTCTCTCTCTGTCTGTCGGCGAGCACACGCATCCTATAGCAAAAACCTCTCAAAAAAAAAAATAAACTGATACAGTTAACAGATATGAAGTTATATTCATTGAGAAAAAGAACGGACAAGTTGTAATTCCAGGAATCAAATAGAGGACATTGCTAGAGATCCCACAGATAGTAAAAAACAAAAAAATGATAAAAGGATGTTATAAATAATTTTATACACCAAATTTGGAAACAAAACAAAAGACATTGACAAATTTCTTGAAAACTACAACTTAAAACTTGCATTGCAAAATTTAGAAAAACTTGAAAGAACTTTTATTATTATTATTATTTTTAATGTTTTTCCCATAAGGTGCATGTGCTCGCTGAAGAGAGGCAGAGAGAGGGACCAGCAGTTAGTGTAATGGCTATGTCGCTGGACTCCCACGTAGTTGACCGCGGTTCGAGTCCCGGACCCGGTGGCTTAAACTCACGCCGGGCGCGTGTGCGTGCGTGCCCAAGATCCCAAGAGGAGAATGGAAGAGAAGGGATTGCGGCGTGGCCATCCCCCCTGGGGGGTGATTTCCTGCTTTCTGTCTCTCTGTCTCTCTCTGTCTGTCTGGCGAGCGCACGCGCCCTATAGCAAAAACCACTCCAAAAAAAGAAAAAAAAAAATAAAGAGAGGCAGAGAGAGACAGTAAGAGGGAAAGTGAGAAATCACCTCCAGGGGGATGGCCACATGCTTCAGTCCCTACTTCTTCATTCTTCTCTTGGGATTCTGGGCACACATGCACACACACACACCAGGTGTGATTTTCAAGCCACTGAGTCCAGGACTTGAACCATGGTTGGCCATGTGGGAGTCTAGCACCTTAACCAACATACCACCTGCTGGTTCCACTTGAAAGGACTTGTAAGTATTTAAAACCAAAAAACGTGGGATATGTAAATAAAAATCTTTTAACAAAGAAAATTCCAGATCTGGGGCCAGCAGGTGGCATAGTGGTTAAGACACGGGACTCCCACATGGCCGACTGCAGTTCCAGTCCTAGACTTGGTGGCTTGTTTTCGTACTTTGCTGCTCACACTCTCTGTGTGAAATTAAAAAATAATGATAAAAAAATTATTAAAACAAAAAATGCCAGGTCGAGGTTAGCAGGTGGTGTGGAAGTTAAGGTGGCTGAATCCCACATGGCCAGTTGAGCAGTTCAGGTCCTGGACAGGGTAGCTTGGAAAACACACTGGGCACATGTATGTGCATGCCCAAAGCCCCAAGAGGATAGAGAAAGGATTGTGGTAGGACCACTCCCCCTGGGGAATGATTTCTCACTTTTCCCCTCTCTCTCTATTGCCATCTCTCTAAGGCAGGTGTACATGCTCTATAGCAAACTTAAAGAAAAGAAAATTCCAGGTCAGTGTGACTACCTATGAATTTTTTCAAATATTTAAGGTAAAAATGCATAAATCTTACAGAACGTCTTCTGGGAATAAAAAAGTTGGTCTTGTATTATGATGTAAACATAACCTTAATGTAAAAACCTAACAAGGAAATTACAATAAAACATTTTTTGAACATTAATATAAATATTTAAAATAAAGTACTAGTGAATTGAATACAGTAATAAATAAAAATGATAATATAGTCAGGTTTGGATTATTTCAGGTGTTCTTTAGTCATTAGTTGTATGAACTTAAATTTAGTGTGATTTTCTTTCTTTCTTTATTATTTTTGGTGGAGAAGTTTTTGCTATAGGGCACGTGTGCTTGCCAGAAAGAGAGACAGAGACAGAAAGTGAGAAATCACCCCCTGGGGGGATGACCATGCTGCAATCCCTCCTCCATTCTCCTCTCGGGATCTTGGGCACACATGCGCATGCACCCGGCGTGAGTTTAAGCCACCAGGTCTGGGACTCGAACCGTGGTCAACTACATGGGAGTCTAGTGACATAGCCATTACGCCAACTGCTGGTTCCATCTTTCTTTTTTAATTGTCAGAGAGTGTGTGCATTCATTGGAGAGGGAGAGAGAAAGAGAAAGAGGGAAAGCATCAGCATCTCCTTTGGGGAATGGTCACACTGCAGTCCCTTCTCCCTTTCCTTCCTTTTAGAAATTTGGGCACACACATGCACCTGGCATGTTTTCAAGTCACTGGGTCTGGGACTTGAACTGCTCAGTTAACCATGTGGAATCCAGCTGCCTTATCTTCCACACCACCAGCTGGTCCTTTAGTGCAATTTTCTAATGACATTTGTAAAACTTCAGAAATGATACATGTGTAAGGCTGGCTCTATTGCCTAGTGGTTACAGGAACCTGACCCCACATGGCTGACAGTGGTTCGAATCCTGGCCCTGGTGATTTGAAAAACATGCCAGGCATGTCTGCATATGTGCCCCAACTCCCAGAAGGATGGAGACTTGGAGAAGGGATTGAGATATAACTGTGCCCCAATGGGGGTGCTTTCTCCCTCTCTGTCTCTCTCTGGCAGGTTCACGTGCCCTCTGGCAATAAAAAATATGTATTTATTTAAGTGTAAAAGTATGAAATGAAATAATTTTTATTCTGTGCACTTTATTCTAAGTATTTAGAAGTTCTCTGACAGTTTAATCACATGATTTGCTGTTCTTAAACATTCTTCATTATGGGGATAATTTTTCAATATAGTTTCTGCTGAAGGTTCATTAAAAATGTAATTTGTCTGTAACTTATTTCTCAGTTTCTAAGAGACCTAAGTTATAGTTTCTATTTTGATATACTCCTATCTTTATATATTTCAATTATTATTTCAAGTTTTTATTTTAACATTGTGTTTGTGTTGGCCATCTCATTGGTTAATGAAGTAGGTTCAGGTTTTAAGCAATATTTCTTTTTATAAGGAAGCTTTCAAAGAGGGATGTTTTTCTTTCCTTTAAAAAATAAAGTGATTAATCATAGTACTCCTTAGGGGTAGCCAGTTAAATTAACTGGAAATCAAAATCCTTGGTTAAATTTTCTTAATTTTATCACTTAGCTTTTTTCCTCCTTGTGTGGGTTATAAGATTCATTTCATAATTTCTCTTTTAATTTGCATCATACATATAATTAAAGGATAACTCAGAAGTATATATTACATTATGCAGTAAGTTTTACTGAAGTTAAATATGTATAAAAATTAAACAGACTGATTTAAGGCATCGTTGTTAATTTAGATGCCATAATATTGTTATATATTTTAAAAATTTGTTTCTGTTAAGACATATGGAATATTTATAGTAGAAATGGTAAAATATCTAGAATGTCCTTTAAAGTATTTTTTAATAAAGCAATGAGAGGAACCAGCAGGTGGCGTGGTTGGGACACTGGACTTCCACATGGCCAACTGGTTTGCATCCCGGACCAGGTGACTTGTTTTCTCACTTTCCCTCTCTCTCTGGTCAAATTAAAAATAAATAAATAAGTTAAAAAAATTAAATAACTTGTTTTTTTGAGAGATTTTTGATACAGGGAGCATGTGCTCACCAGAAAGATAGACACAGAGAGACAGAAAGTAAGAAGTCACCCACCAAGGGGGATGGCCACGCCGCAATCCCTTCTCTTCCTTCTCCTCTTGGGATCCTGGGCACGCACGCACATGCACCTGACGTGAATTCAAGCTACCGGGTCTGGGTCTTAAACTGCAGTTGACCACATGGGAGTCCATTGACATAGCCATTATGCCAACTGCTGGTCCCCAAAATTAAATAATTCTTAAAAAAAATAGGAAAAAGGAAATTGATGAAAAATGAATGACTGAATATTCATATTTGAAAAATTTCATAATAAATTGTTTGAATCACAAAACAAATTTAATCATCCTTTACCAGTGAGTTCTAAGTCTAGACCTTTGAAACCAAAGATTACAGGTTTTGTCTCATTATCTCTTTATTTTAAAGTAAATGTAATATATAAGACTATAATTTTTTTTTTTTTTGAGAGGTTTTTGCTATAGGGCATGTGCGCTCGCCAGAAAGACAGAAAAATAGAGAGACAGAAAGTGAGAAATCACCCCCTGGGGGGGATGACCACACCACAGTCCCTTCTCCATTCTCCTCTCAGGATCTTGGGCGCATATGCATGTGGCGTAAGTTTAAGCCACTGGGTCTGGGACTCGAACTGTGGTTGACTGCATGGGAGTCCAGCAGTGTAGCCATTACACCATCTGCTGGTCCCCATGATGTATGTTTTTAAGGAATTATTTTATTGAAATTTATTTATTTATTCATTCATTTATTTTAATTTGACCAGAGAGAGAAAGTGACAAAGCTAGCCACCAGGTCCAGGACTCGAACTGTGGTTGGCCATGTGGGAGTCCAGTGCCCTTAACCACCATGCCACGTGCTGGCCCAAGAACATAATGTATTTTCAAAGATAAGGTAAATGCATTAGTATACCAGTTAGAAGAATGAGCAAATAATCTTTTAAAGGGATATTTTTTTTTAAGAGAGATTTTTACTATAGGGCACATGCGCTCGCTGGAGAGACGGACAGAGAGTGAGAAATCACCCCCCATTGGGGATGGCCACGCTGCAGTCCCTTCTCTTCTATTCTCCTCTTGGGATCTTGGGCACACATGCACACGTGCCTGGCATGAGTTTTTTAAGCCACTGGGTCCGGGACGCGAACTGCAGTAGGCTACATGGGAGTCCAGCGACATAGCCATTACGCTAACTGCTGTTCTTGAGACAATTATATTTTCAAGGTGGAAAACCTACAGCAAACCAGTAAGGTTTCTACATTCACTCACATTAATACTGGTCAATTCCAGTAGGCTGTGATAGACTATGTGAGTGTAATGTAATACACAGAGCAAGCACTAAGAACACTGTATGTCAGTGGGAGGCGGAAGATCAGCTCCCAGGTCCCCCCAGCTCTGTATTTGGTTGAAGTAAAGCGAGTATTGTCAAAGCGATTCTGTTAGGCCATGCCATTCCCTGTCCTATGGCTTGACCAAACAGACTTTTCTTTTCTTTTTTAAAAAATAATTATTTAATTTTATTTATTAATTCATTAATTTTTTTGGGGGGGGAGAGGTTTTTCGTTATAGGGCGCGTGCGCTTGCCAGACAGACAGAGAGAGACATAGAGACAGAAAGCGAGAAATCACCCCCCAGGGGGGATGGCCACGCCGTAATCCCTTCTCCTCCATTCTCCTCTCGGGATCTTGGGCACGCACGCACACACACGCGCCCGGCGTGAGTTTTAAGCCACCGAGTCCGGACGCGAACCACGGTCGACTACGTGGGAGTCCAGCGACATAGACATTACGCTAACTGCTGGTTCCCTTAATTCATTAATTTTCATTTCAGACACAGACACACACACACACACAGAGGGAAAGTGAGAAAGCAGGCCACCAGGTCCAGGACTCGAACCCTGGTCAGTCATGTGGGAGTGTCCAGCACTTTAACCACCATGCCACCGATGCCCGTTTGGTCTGTGCTTGCTGATGTTTCCGGGGAGGCTTTTGCAGCATCCCGTGCGGAACATGTTGGAGGCAGCCTGGAGACCTAGGGAGCTCATGCTGTGCTGCTTTTCGAGGCCTGGAGGCCCAGGGCAGCCTCCTTGTTCTGTATCTTGGAGTCTTCCTGTGCTTGCTGGATCAGGGGTTTTAGCTATAAGGAGGAAGACTAGAGATGAAGTTGAGGTTTCTTTTTTCTGGCCTGAATTGGAAGTCTTTGTATTCATTTAAAACAACTATAATGGGGCCAGCAGGTGGCATGGTGGTTAAGGGCGCTGGACTCTCACATGGTGGACCAGGGTTTGAGTCCTGGACCTGCCGGCTTGCTTTCCCACTTTCCCTCTCTTTCTTTCTCTCTCGCTCTGCCCTTCTCTGGTCAGAGAATAAAAATAAGTAAATAACAAAGTTAAATAATTAAATAAAAGAAAAAAGTTAAAAAGTTAAATAAAAGAAAAAACAACTACAGTCAGCCGCTATGATTTTACATTGTGGCTGTATAGTTCACTGTGCATGTACAAATCTCTTTGTGGCATTCTGAAACATTGTAGAAAGAGATTCAGATTTATTTGAGGCTCTCTTGTGTGACTTGGAATAGAAGCGCTCAGTTTCCACGTATATGGCTGATGTTTTTTTTTTTTTTTTCCCCAATTAATAAGCTATAACTTTATGATTATCAGAAGAGTTTATTTCTAAGAAGTCAAGGTATGTTACTAGAGCTGAGGTAGAGGAAAGAACGTGGGTGTTGGAGTGAGGCCTGTCTGAATTTTGGAAGATGGAGCGACAGGTTTTCCAGGGCCACTAGGAGCCTGACTGGACTTCAATCTTGGCTTTACCGTTTCCAGGTGTGACCTTGGACAGATCACGTGACTTGCCTTTGTCTCAGTTTCCTCATCGTAAGATAGGGATGACGGTACTGATCTGTAGGGTTCTTGTGACGATGAAAAGAATTGTATGTAAGGCATTTAGAACCGGGCTCACGCATGGTCTGTGCTCTTTGGGTGTTTATTAGTACTCACCGTTTGTATGCCCTTACTCCGAGTCTCAGTCTCGTCACTTGTAAGACAGGGATAATCATGTATACATACGTATAAGAGACCTTGCATAGTACCGACGTCATGTTTGTATGTTATATCTAATGGGAATAGGATGAGACAGTGTTTTTATTAAATAGGTTTCCGGATATTCTTATCCTCTAAATAAATCTGGATTCATTTGCTTCCCTTAATTGTACAGAACGGAAAGATGCTGAAGGGTGGGAGACCGTTCAGAGAGGAAGGCCTGTCCGTTCGCGATCAGCAGCAGTGATGCCGAAGGTTCCACTGGCGGCAGAAGCCTTACGGTCAAAGGATGACAGTGATAAGGAGAACGTGTGTCTGTTACCTGACGAAAGCATACCGAAAGGTGAATTTGCTGGAGATGAACGTCCTCGTACCATGGACTCTCGGCTCAAAGACACCTTACACTCGTGTGACCATCCTCTTGCTGAAAGAACCCAGGTAGTTTGTTCTGAGGAGTCCTTTTCCTACCATTTTCAGAGGTGGAATGTCTTATTTTTCTACCTCATTTTTAACTAATATTGTGAAGTGTTCTAGAGCTACAGAAAGGGTAAAAGAACAGGAACAGTCAGACAATCCCATCCTGTTCACCTAGATTCACAAGTTAACATTGCCATCTTATTTCCTCTTGCTATGTATCAGACACACCCGCATTGCATGCTAAGCGTTGAGTAATGTGCAGACATCATAACCATTAGCCTTTAAATGCTGTAGTGTAGTGCCAGCAGGTGGCATAGAAGTTAAGGAAGCTGGATCCCACATAGCTGACTCCATGGTTTGAGTCCTAAACCTTGCACTTGAAAAACGCACCGGGCTCATGTATGTGTGTGCCCACAAATGCAGAGAGGAGAAGAGAGGAAGGATTGTGGCACGGCCATCCACCCTGGGGCGATGGGGTGATTTCTCTCACTCTCTCTCTGTCTCTTTGCACTATAGCAGGAAAAACAAAAATAAAACAAAACAGACCAAAAAAAAAAAATCCTACAATGTGTATCTAAAAAGAAAAAGTAAATTATTTTACATAACCACAATTACGAAATTCGGATAGCTTGATATTTGTGTAATATTTTCTATTTTTTAGTCTATCCAAAATTTTCTAGTTATCCCATAATTTCTTTATAGAATTTTTTTCTTCCGATTGAAGATCCAGTCTAGAATCACATAGCGTATTGATTTTTTATTATTAATAATAATAATAATAATAGTTATTATTATTATTTTTCCTTTTAGTTTTTGCTATAGGGTGTGTGCTTGCCAGAGACTGGTAGTAAAAGAGAAAGGAAAAAGAGAAAGTAAGAAATCACTCCAGGGGGGATGGCCACCCTGTACTCCCTTCTCCGTTCGCCTTTTGGGCATGCATGTACATGTGCCCTGCGTGTTTTTCAAGCTGCCAAATCCCACACTTGTCTGTGGAATTCCACCTGTGAGTGGAAGTGTGGGACAAGTGTGGGATTCCACTGCCTTAACCTCCAGACCTGCTGGCTCATCACCATCTTCATTATCACTTCTCAGGAAGCAGAGAGACACCATCTTAAACCAAGTAATCAGAGTTAACAGCAAACCTGGGTGCTGTTAAACAGTGACGTCGTACACCTCCAGATGTGGCACTAAGGGTAATCCCTTTGTTCCTGTCAAGAAGAGTGAGAAAGCACCCCTCAGGGGAGATGGCCACGCCAAAGTCCCATCTTCACTCTCCCCTTGGAGATTTTGGGTAAACACATAATGCCCTAAGGCAAAAACCTTAAAGAGACAAAACAAAACAAAAACCGTTGCTAAAGTGTTTCAGTATAAAAGTTAGCTGCTGATGGTTGCCTTGTTGAGGGTAGTATTGTTTTATCCACTGGCATTTTCTGAAAATAAAATAGCTATATCTTTTTCAATATTACTTTATAATTGAGCTTTGATTTTGTTATGAAAATGATACTGAGTTTTTAAAAAATATTTATAATTATGATTATCATTTTTCAACTTGTACAGGACATATGTATCACCAGAGAGAAACAGAGAGAGAGACAGACAGACAGACAGAGACAGAAAGCAAGCCGCCAGGTCCAGGACTTGAACTCCAGTCGGCCATGTGGCTGTCCAGCACCTTAGCCACCATGCCACTGGCTGGCCCCAGTACTGAGTTTTTAATAAACAGGGTTAACTATATTGTAAATATCAGTAATGCTAATATAAATATTATAAAATGATTATAAACCATGATGACTGACATATAAATAATGTTGATAGCAATATAAACAATATGGTACTATTTAAATAATGCTTATGCTAAAATCAACACTTTGAGATACTTTAAGTTCTGACCAATAATAGAATTTTTAAAATAGTTTATAAGACTTGGCCAAGTTTAATATTTGTATAAATAATTAATCAAACTGGGAGTTTTATGGCCACCGCAGTGTTTACCTAGTATTTATTTAAGAAGTGATGTGAGTGAGTTTTAAATTTACAGTTTTTGAATTTGGTTCTTTAACTTGGAGTGTAATTGAAAAACATTGTACCATTCTTTGCTTACTCTGTTAGAAAGTGAAAATAAAGGCTGCGTTCTGTTAACTGAATCAGAAAGTTTCTAAAAAAAATGGATATGTATTTGGCCTAAGCCAGTGTTACAGTTTGTTGTTGTTCGTTTTTTTGTTTGTTTGTTTAGATCACTTTCACCTTTCTTTTGGGGCTGTGCTAAGTATTCCTAGAAGGCGCTAGGGAGGGTGTGTAAACGAGAAGTGTACATGAATGCAGGGGACCGTACACTTCAGACCCGCACATGGACCTCTCTCCTCGTAGATCTGAGAATTGGTGTTCTGTACGATGTGCATTTTTCTCAAAGATACTTTGAGGTCGTGTTCATATTATCTGAAAGAACAAGTTTTATATTTTTGAGTAGAATGCTTTCAAAATTTACTTTGGTAAAAAAAAGGCTTTAGGATGGGGGACCAGCAAATGGCATAATGGTTACATTGCTGGACTCCCACATAGTCAACTGTGATTCGAGTCCTGAACCCGGAGGCTTAAAACTCATACGGGATATGTGTGCGTGTGTGTGCATGTGTGCCTAAAATCCCAAGAGGAGAACAGAGAAGGGATTGTGGCACGGCCAACCCCCTCGGGGGGGGGTGATTTCTTGCTTCCTGTCTGTCTCTTCAGTGAGCGCATGCGCTCTATAACAAAAACCTCTTCTTCTTTTTTTTTTTTTAAAAAGCTTTTAGGATTTTTTTCTAAAGTGCTGAATAACCTCATTTGCTATTAGTCTGAGAAAGACCGTGTAAATATCTTGAGTTGTATAAGACAAAGTATTAAAATTGTGACTAAATTTCTTCTGTGAAGAATATAAAATACCCCCCAAGATTCTTCCTATTAAAAGAACATAGGGGGACCAGCAGTTAGCGTAATGGCTATGTCGCTGGACTCCCACGTAGTCGACCGCAGTTCAAGTCCCGGACCCGGCGGCTTAAACTCACGCCGGGCACGTGTGCGTGCGTGCCCAAGATCCTGAGAGGAGAATGGAGGAGAAGGGATTGCGGCGTGGCCATCCCCCCTGGGGGGTGATTTCCTGCTTTCTATCTCTCTGTCTCTCTCTGTCTGTCTGGCGAGCGCACGCGCCCTATAGCAAAAACCTCTCAAAAAAAAAAAAAAAAAAAAAAAAAAAAAAAGAACATAGGGACCAGCAGTTAGCATAATGGCTATGTCGCTGGACTTCCACATAGTCGACGGCGGTTCGAGTCCTGGACCTGGTGTCTTAAAACTCACGCCGGGTGCGTGTGCATGCGTGCCCAAGATCCCGAGAGGAGAATGGAGGAGAAGGGATTGCCTCGTGGCCATCCCCTCTGGGGGGTGATTTCTCGCTTTCTATCTCTCTGTCTCTCTCTGTCTGTCTGGCGAGCGCACGCGTCCTATAGCAAAAACCTCTCCAAAAAAAAAAAAGAAAAGAAAAGAAAACATAGCTACAGTATATATTGCTCACCTTTTTAGAGTACTTCAGACTGAGCCCAATGTGTAGTTGACATGCAAATACAATTTGTGCTGCTTAATGATATTTTTCCTTTCATAACGTTTGAAACACATAAAAAAGATAAGTAAGTTTGTCATCCATTCAGATACTACTTCACAGCCGGTAGGTGAAGTAGAATCGGTTCTTCTAGAGTGGTACAGTTGGTGAATATTTATGTTTTACTATCCCCGATTCACTTTATAAATATGTTTTGTTAGTTTACAGTGAGTACATTGGATGATGTCAGGAATTCTGGCAGTAGTCAAGACTGTACTTCGCGAACTGCTGAGATCCCCGCCGTTCACGTCGACACAGAGTGTGTCTCAGTTACTCTGCACGCCGACACACCTCCTTTACAAACCAAGGGAGACAAGTTGCCAGCAGAGAAAGTGAGGATCGAAAGCGAAATGGACCCTTCCGATCTTTCAAATGTGAGTGCTGCTAACTTGGTAAGAGCACCTTATCAAAATTCTGAGTCTGTTCGAGGCATAAACATCAATAGTAATAGTCTGTGTTATTTACTGCCTTCTATTTAACAAGACAGTTTTTTATAAAGTCTTTTATACATGTTATTTCATTTTAACACTGTATTTCTTAAAGTCATCTTTTGATACAGTTAAGATTCTTCTTGTTTTGTAGAGGAAGAAAGTGGGACTGTAAGAGTGAACTTGTTCAAAATCGTTCCGTTTGTATGTGATTTGATGAAGTGCTCTTTAGCCCAGGATTAAGAATCTGTAGGAGTAACAGAGTCCTCTGTGCAGCATCTAGCGTTCTGACAGTTGGGAAATGGTGTTTGCTGTACTCAGTTTCAAAACTGTCTCGGGACCAGCAAGAGGTGGAGGTTAAGGCACTGGATCCCACATGGCCACCTTCACATTTGAGTCCTAGACCCCACAGCTAGAAAAACAGGCCAAGTGCACGTGCATGTGTGCCGAAATCCTGGGAGGGGAATGGAAGAGAACGGATTGTGGCGTGGCCATCCTCCCCGGAGGTGATTTCTTACATTCCTTCTCTCTCTCTTTCTCAACCTACAGCAAAAACAAAAAATAAAAATAAAAGAGTTTTATGTGGATATGTTTTTATTTCTGTTATAATGTGTGTGTGTGTGTCGGGGGGGAATTGTTGGGCCATTTTCAGATACTGTCACACTGTTTTCCTGAGTTGTATCATTTGACGTTCTCACTAGGTTTGTTTGCTTGTTTACACAGTTCTCCCAGATTTCGCTTCATGTGTTCTCCCAGATTTCGCTTCACATATTTTGAGGCTCTGTCTAGTCGGTAAACATTTAGCACTGATTGACCTTTTCATTGTTACGCAATGACCCTCTTTATCCTTGGTGGTATTTTTCACTCAAATCTTCTGGGCTTGATGTTGATGCTTCAGCATGCGTTTGGTTATTACGGATCTTTTACTTGCAATCTGTCTGTATCCTTATATTTAAACTAGTTTTCTTATGGGAAGTATGCGGTTGGGTCTTGCTTCTTATCCAGTTTGACAGTCTGCCTGTTAGTTGGGGTGTTTAGGTTTTTACATGTAATGTCATTGTTGATAGCTTATTTACATCTGTTGTCTTACTATTTGTTTTCTCTTTGATCCATGTGTTACCATTATGCCATCTGGTGGTCCCATATTACGTGATAATTTATTACACAAGGATTCTCATGCATAGTAATATTTGCAGTGTATATATATTTTGTTTTGGAGAGAGGTTTTTGCTATAGTGTGCATGTGCTCACCAGAGAGACAGAGACAGAGAGACAAAAGGCGAGAACTTACCCCCCAACGGGGATGGCCACACCTCATTCCCTTCTCCTCCATTCTCCTCTCAGGATTTTGGGCATGCACACACACACGCCTGGTATGTTTTAAGCACTGGATCTGAGACTCAAACCATAGCTGACTACATGGGAGTCCAGCGCCCTAACATTGTGGCATCTGCTGTTCCCCGCAGTGCATATTTTTAAGTCACATGTGTATGTGTTCAGAAAGTACAGTCACCATTGTATCATATATTACTTCCCTGTTCCCACCACAGGGTACTATTTGGTTTCATATGTAGTGAGCATATTTAATCTATAACTGTTTCGATTTTTGGCCTTTTAATGAAATTCACGCTTTGTCTTTAATGATACCTATTATTTATATAACTTTACAGTTTCTCATATACAGCAGCCTGGTAAAGAAGGTAAGTCATGTATTATTAATGCTCCATGTTATGGAATACCAAATGCACCCCTTGTTTTCAAGAAACATCTAAGACACATAACTAGGAAGTGGTCGAGTCTATATTGGACCCCAGGTTTTAGAGTTCTAGATCAGTGCTGCTTTATATGTAGTATCGGGTAAGTGATTGGAACATAAAGAAGTGATTACTTAGTTTCCTAGTCCAGTGACAATTCTTTTTTTGTTTGTTTTTAACTTTTTAGTCCATGGCAGAAGTCCTTGCTAAAAAAGAAGAGCTGGCAGATCGCCTAGAAAAAGCCAATGAAGAAGCCATTGCTAGTGCAATTGCTGAAGAAGAACAGTTAACTAGAGAAATCGAAGCTGAAGAAAACAATGACATTAACATTGAAACTGACAACGACAGCGATTTTTCTGTGAGCTTTTAGAATTTTTAACATCATCATTCAAATTAATATTCAAAAATAAAATTATAAGGGCCAAAAAGACTTGGAGTTCATCTAGTTCTATTTAAAGTTCTTTATTTAAAAATCATCTCCAAGATTATAGCTACGATTGCTATTCTTTTTTTTAAGAATTGGTTTTATTTATTCACTAATTTATTTTAATTTGACAAGAGAGACAGAGAGACAGAGAGAGAGAGAGAGAGAGAAAGTGGAAAAGCAAGCCACCAGGTCTGGGATTTGAACCATGGTCAGCCATGTGGGAGTGTCCAGCATCTTAACCGTCATGCCACCTGCTGGTCCCACTATGATTATTATTCTAAAAGTGATTTAGACTTACACAGTACACAATAGCAAACTTTTTTTTTTAGCACTTTGCCATTGCTAAATTTTTCATATATGATGCAGTTGACAAGTTGGAAGTTGTTATTCTCATTTGACAAAACAAGGAATTGAAGCTCACAGAATGTAAGAACTCAGCATTACTTAAATTGTAATTTGTTGAGACCGAAGAAAAGTAAAGGTATTCTACTTACTGTATTCCACTTACAAAAACCAATTATACATTGCCTTGCTGTCACTGAGTGCTCAGGATATTTATGTTGATGAAAGGAATTTGTTAAAGAATAATAGTAACCATAAATGCTTTACATGTTTTTTTCTATTTTTTAATTCTTCGTTTATTTAATTTTTAAATTTGCTGTAGGGCATGCGCACTCACTAGAGAGAGACAGAGAGAGAGTGAGAGAGGGAAAAAGTGTAAGAACCCACTCCCATCTGTGAAACATAACCCCCCCTCCCCCCCCCCCCCCCCCCCCCCCGGGAAGGATGGCCTCAATCCCTTTTCCTCCATTCTCTTCTCAGAATTTTGGGCATGCATGCACACATGCCCAGTGTGATTTTCAAGCTGCTAGGTCCAGGACTCGAACTCTGTAGTCTACCAGGTGGGATCCAGCTGCCTTAACCTTCTCACCACCTGCCCACCCTATTTCACGTATTTTTCTATTAAAATGTCTTCAAGTCTGTGTCTCCAGAATTCTTCCTGAGAAAGAGAGACACAGACACAGGCATTCCCAACAAAGTCTTCATGCTATGGTCCACACCTGCTTCAGCCAGCGAGGATCAGGGACTCGCATCTGTGCTCAGTGTGCACAGGGACACCTCCGGAGACAAACCGAGGCCCTTCCCATGTGACCCCAGTATCACAGAGCGTTGTGCTGCCCCATACCACCATTGCTGACCTCTGTTAAATGTTAACACCCAACAAACAAGCTTGAGCTCTTTGAGTGTGTGTGTTCCCCGTGCTAGCATTTATTTAGCAGTAGTGTAAGTCCAGTTTGTTTCCTTTTACATTTATTTGGTTCATCTTTGCTGTTGATTGCTAGTAGGCACTTAAAATGTACAGGCTTTGATATTTAACTCTGTAATTACTGTGACTAACACAAGGTATGTAGCCTTTATAGGGTTTTGAACTCTTGAATGCAATAAATGAACAAGTAGGACGATTTCATGTATAGTTCATTTTTTAAGGTTGTAGTTGTGTTAAAAGATATGCTTTTCAATTTCCCTTATTATGTTTCAGGCCAGCATGGGCAGTGGGAGTGTGTCTTTCTGTGGTATGTCTATGGATTGGAACGATGTCCTTGCAGATTATGAAGGTATTGGTTTGTGTGTGCCTGTGTGTTTGGTATGTAGGTACAGTGGAATAAAATAAACCCTCTTATTGCATGGAGTTTCTGTGTAAAATAAATGATTTGGAGTAGGAATGTGTTGCTTTCAAAAGTCTGTTCTCCTTGGGAACCAGCAGTTAGCGTAATGGCTATGTCGCTGGACTCCCACGTAGTCGACCGCGGTTCGCGTCCCGGACCCGGTGGCTTACAACTCACGCCGGGCGCGTGTGCGTGCGTGCCCAAGATCCCGAGAGGAGAATGGAGGAGAAGGGATTGCGGCGTGACCATCCCCCCTGGGGGGTGATTTCTCGCTTTCTGTCTCTATGTCTCTCTCTGTCTGTCTGGCGAGCGCATGCGCCCTATAGCGAAAAACCTCTCCAAAAAAAAAAAAAAAGTCTGTTCTCCTTGTTGCTTTATAGAACTATAGTGTTAAACAATTACAGCAGTTGTGTTTTTTCTGAACAGCTCGTGAATCTTGGCGCCAAAACACGTCCTGGGGGGATATTGTGGAAGAAGAGCCTGCTCGACCTCCAGGACATGGGATTCACATGCATGAGAAGCTTTCCTCCCCATCTCGTAAAAGGTCTGGCTTTGAAAATTGATTTAAAATATTTCACAGGAGGGAAAACAGCTACTTTTGCCGATTAGAGTTGTTACGTGACCTTTTTAGGCACATTGCTCTGGGAAGGTTTCACACCCACTGAAAAGTGACAGTGATTTCCTAAAATGTTAGGCTGGAATTTGTTTTGTATACTCCAAGAACTTGAAATCTAAAGAACACTATTTTTGGCCTGATGTAAACATTTATGTCTCCTATCCTTTTCTTTGTATTAATAGAACAATTGCAGAATCCAAGAAGAAACATGAAGAAAAACAAATGAAAGCACAGCAGCTAAGGGAAAAATTACGTGAAGAGAAAACATTAAAGCTTCAGAAATTGTTAGAGAGGGTGAGTTTTCACTTTATAGGAAATTATAGTAGTCTTAATCTGGTGGGCTTATTGTCAGCTGGAATGGGAAAAATTAGGACAACACAACACGGCCAAAAAGCACAATAAATTTCTAGTAACTCATCCAAACAAATGGAAATTTACAAATCACTCGACAAAGAATTAAAAGTAATTATAGACGGTCATCAAGCTGTGAGAGAACACAGATAAATACTTTATCAAGATCAGGAAAACAATATTAGAACTGTATTTTTTGAAGCAAATACACTTACATAATATCTTTTATCACTATATGATTTCAAGTATTCATGCCAACAAATGATAGATTACTTAAATTGTACAAGAGTTTCGAGGTTCACTAATTTTCCCATAAATGTAGGTGTCCCTTCCAATTTTTTTCACATCATAACTTTATTTACACATATAATTAATATGCTAGAAGAGTTCAGAAATGGAATCCATTTTTTAGATTTTTCACATTTTACGCACTTTAATTATAAACTCTGCCTTCCATTGGTTTGATGGGTTATTGTTTCCAATTCTGTCCGGCCTCTGTGGTCTCCTCTGATCTCCATAGTAACCCTGCAGTGCACAGGGCAAGCATGGCTCTCCAGTCCACAGGTGGTGGAGACGAATCCAGGGGAGAGTGAGTACTGTTCCCAGTGTCACATGGCCAACGGTTTGTGTACCAAGACTTTAGAGACCTGTCCTCTAACTCCTGGTAGGGGTGCTGCCTCTGCTTCACAGTTCCTTAGGTGGTTTATCACAGAAATACTTAGATAAGATTGAACTGAAATGATTTTTCTTATTCATACTGAGAATGCTTCTGATTTTCTATGATTTTCTTCTCATTGGTACTGAAATTTATTTCTTAGAGTACAGTGCAAGTCTTATTTTGCCAGTGTGGCATTGCTTTAGGGTGTGTGCACTTGCTGGAGAGACACAGAGAGAGAGGGAAATTGAGATATCACCCCCCCCCCACCCCCGGGGGATGGCTATGCCGCAGTCCCTTCTCCTCCATTTCCCTCTCAGGATTCTGGGCACGTATGAACACACACCTGGCATGATTTTCAAGCCACTGGGCCTGGTGCTCAAACCACGGTTGGCCATGTGGGAGTTCAGTGCCTTAACTACCACTATACCTGCTGGCCCGATTTGACATTATTTTAAGGAATTAAAGGCTATTTTTGTATTTATCTGTATTCTGGAGATGAAACCCTCTCTGTGCCCTTAGATAGTGCTTCTTACACAAATGTGGTTTTTCATGCTAAGATGTGTGCCATAGGCTGGGGTCACATGGAGGGGGGTCCACATGTGATTCCTGGTCTAAGCTAAAGGCTGCTGTGCCTGTAATCCCAGCACCTCTGGAGGCTGAAGCAAGAGTATCATAAACTCAGGGCTCACTTAAGCAATGTAAGGAGGCCTCATCCAAAAAAGAGCCGAGCCTGGTGGCGTTCCACCTGTGGTCCCAGGGAGACCGAGTCAGGAAGGTCATGATATACTGAGGCTTTAAATGTCTTTAAAGAAAAGTGGTTTTTCAGACTTCGTTACATTTTCTAATCTCTGGGATAACACTATTTGTTTTTCTTGAATGTGGGTTGTATAATACAGACACTGAGGTTTTTAAGGAAGAAATCCACATTCTGTTCGCGATAGTTCAGTGCAGTAGTGATGACAGTAAATGTTCCTGGGGAGCCGTATCTGAGCCAGATACGGTCTGGGAGTCTGCCTAGACTACCTCAGTCTTCAGAGTAACCCGATGGGTCAGGTACTATGAGTATGAATACTCCCCCCTCCTTTTTTTCCTTTTTAATCTTTACCAGAGGACATAATGACTTTCCAGAGAGAGAAGGACAGAGAGGGGGAGCCTCCATGGAGGCAGTCATGTCATGTGGCATCCAGTGGTCCCAGCCACACACCACTGGCCGGCCCGTGCTCCCTTTTTATAGATACGGAAACTAAGACACAGGCCAAATGGGTGCCCCCATGACACAGCTTGAGAGTGGCCAGGTACATAAAGAACTCGAGTATCCTGTTTCTGATGTCGTCCTTGGTCTGTAGCCATGCTCCTGTAGCTCTTTCCAGGTTCGGACTTGATATTTCACAGCCATCTGCCTGTTTGCACTTCTGTTAAATGATCGTATACTT
Organism: Tupaia tana; assembly: GCA_026018925.1. NCBI lineage: Eukaryota > Metazoa > Chordata > Mammalia > Scandentia > Tupaiidae > Tupaia > Tupaia tana. The sequence continues at coordinate 3,442,079 of JAKSZU010000028.1, forward strand.
TGACATTAATGATGTGATAATTCACTATACGTAGGAGAAGGACGTCCGAAAGTGGAAGGAGGAATTACTAGATCAACGACGGAGGATGATGGAAGAGAAATTACTTCATGCTGAGTTTAAACGAGAGGTACAATTACAAGCAATTGTGAAAAAAGCACAAGAGGAAGAAGCTAAGGTATATTATATTATTTGTGGTTGAAACATCGAATTGATTACCAAAATAACTTTCCATATTGTCTCGTAACAGTGGTATTGGGCTGGGTGGTGGCACAGTGGTGAAACCCAAAGCTCTGTGAGGATGACCCCGTGGGAAGGTTCCAGGCTGACATCTAGAGACCTCCCTGAGTGTGCCAGGCACATGCATGGTGCGGATTGCCGGGGCAAGACCACGTTGGTGATGCTGGCTCTTTTTCTCAATCGTGGAATAAATAAGTAAATGATAAAAAGTAATAGTAATACTGATCACGTATTCCATGTCAGAGTAGAGGTTCATTTAAAACTTACTACGCTCAGTATCTTACTTTATTCCTGTAATAATCCTATGAAACACACGTATATATTTTTTCAGCTCTATTGAGGTATAATTGACAAAGAATAAGTTGCTATCCATCTTTATTTTACTTATATCTTTCTGATCAGTCCTTCACTATCTTTCTTTCTTTGTTTTGTTGCTTAAATGTAATTACTTTAAATCTACTTTACTGTTCTTTTTTTAGTTGCCAGAGGCTGCATGCACTTACCAGAGACAGAGAAAGAGAGGGATAAGTCAAGCAGGAGTGTGGTCCTGGAGCAATCCCTTCTTCATTTCTCATTCTGCCATGCTTGGCATGGTTTTCAAGCCTCCAGGACTGGGATTCGGATTGTGGCTGGCTGTGTGGGATGTGGCTCCCAAAACCAGCAGGCCGTGGAGCCGATCCCACTTTACTTACACTTCCCGTTGGTATTACAGCAGCTGTCAGTAATGTTGCTGTGACTCTCCTCTCTGTGTGATTATGAAATCTCACTCTCTGGCCTCACTTTCCCAACCAAGCTCTTGACTGCATCGCCTGTTGCTTGGTGGGTTATATTCAGTGGAACTCATGCGCTCACCATGGCTTTACCCCAGACCAGGTGCTCTTCCTGAAATCTGTTTTGCAGATGACAGTTACACTGGTCTCCCATTAACCTAGACTTGGAAATTTTGTTTTCATTTACTTCAGAGAGAGAGAGAAGGGGAAGATAAGAAAGCAAGCCACCAGGTCCAGGACTCAGACCTCAGTCAGCCATGTAGGAGTCCAGCACATCAGCCACCACGCCACCTGCTGGCCCCTACATGATACGTCTTAATAATACTTATAAATCTATTTTAGTTTCATTTTAGGAGAAGAAGTGAAATAGAAGTAAACTAGAGGAAATGTTGAGTTTGTAATAAATGTTACTTTAGCACAGGATTATTTCTCTTAAGATATTTTTTTAAAGAATTATTTATTTCGGGACCAGCAGTTGACGTAATGGCTATGTTGCTGGACTCCTGTGTAGTCAACCGCGGGTTGAGTCCCGGACGCGGTGGCTTAAACTCACGCCAGGCACATGTGCGTGCGTGCCCAAGATCCCAAGAGGAGAATGGAGAAGGGATTGTAGCATGGCCATCCCCCCGGGGGGATAATTTCTTGCTTTCTATCTCTCTGTCTGTCTCTCTCTTTCTGGTGAGTGCATGCTCCCTATAGCAAAAACCTCTCCAAAAGAAAAGAAAAGAAAAGAAAAAAGAATTATTTATTTATTTTATCATTATTATTATTATTTTTTAATTTGCTATAGGGCACGTGTGTCACCAGAGAGAGAAAGCAAGTCACCAAATCTGAGACTCTAACCATCGTCAGCCATGTGGGAGTCTAGCACCTTAACCACCATGCCACCCACGAGCCCCTCCCTTAAAATTTTTTTAAATTATAAAAAATTATGAAGCATATTGGGAGTTTATATTTGTTCAACTCCATTTTAATTTTTAACAGTTTTGAAGAAGTCCCTGCAAAAAGAGCTTAGTAAATTAGTACTCACTTTTTTTCCATCTTCATAATCCACAACAATTTTTCATGGTTTCATTATTTTTTACATTGTTAAAATTTATTATATTTATAATTTGCTTTGTAATTATGAAGTCTTCAGTTTATTTTTCTCACAAATATAAATGAATTCAATACTTACCAAGCCTTTATTCAAGAGTTCTTTGTTTCGATTTATCTCTTGGTTTGCGGGATTTTATTAGGAAGTAATTTTTTCAGGGAACCCTTATACATGCTGTATTCCTTGAGTTTTTATGTGTGTCAGGCCTGCGGCGTTTCTATTTGAATTATATCCTGGCCTGAGATCCAGTTCATGATTCACAGTGTCTTTCCTTCAGAACCTTGCAGGCATTGTTTTATTGTCTTCCAGCATTAATTATTTCTGTGGGGAATCTGAGGGCACACTGAATCTTCTCTTTCTTGTATATGACTTGCATTTACTGCTTGGAAGCTTCACAATTTGTTGTTCTTCTTTAATGTTTTATAATTTGATAAGGATAGTCTTAATTTTTTTTTTTTTTGGAGAGGTTTTCGCTATAGGGCACGTGCGCTCACCAGACAGACAGAGAGAGACAGAGAGACAGAAAGCGAGAAATCACCCCCCAGGGGGGATGGCCATACCGCAATCCCTTCTCCTCCATTCTCCTCTCGGGATCTTGGGCACGCACGCACACGTGCCCGGCGTGAGTTTTAAGTCACCGGGTCCGGGACGCGAACCGCGGTCGACTACGTGGGAGTCCAGCGACATAGCCATTACGCTAACTGCTGGTTCCCTTAAATTGATTTTTTACTTAAAAACATTTTCAGTGAAAGATTTCTAATCATTTCTTTTTTTTTTTTTTTGGAGAGGTTTTTGCTATAGGGCGCGTGCGCTCGCCAGACAGACAGAGAGAGACAGAGAGATAGAAAGCAGGAAATCACCCCCCAGGGGGGATGGCCATGCCGCAATCCCTTCTCCTCCATTCTCCTCTCGGGATCTTGGGCACGCACGCATTCGCGCCCGGCGTGAGTTTAAGCCGCCAGGTCCGGGACTCGAACCGCGGTCGACTACGTGGGAGTCCAGCGACATAGCCATTACGCTAACTGCTGGTCCCTTTCTAATCATTTCTTAACTGAGGTCTGTGGGTTAGTTATGTACACTGGCTTATTATCCATTTTGAAGTGAGTAGTTAAAGAAAAGATCCACAAGTCATTCTTTTGTTGTTGTTGTTGTTCTGTGTGTCAACCCTGGTTCATATTACTATGTAAAGACTGTTGTTAAATTTATTTTTGTGATATGTCCTAGAATTACCTTGATCTGGTCCTCACTTTCTTTATTTTTCTTTAAGGTAAATGAAATTGCCTTTATAAACACCCTCGAAGCCCAGAATAAACGCCATGATGTCTTATCAAAATTAAAGGAATACGAACAAAGGCTTAATGAGTTACAAGAGGAGCGTCAGCGAAGACAGGAAGAAAAGCAAGCACGTGATGAAGCTGTGCAGGTAGGGTTCTATGCAGCAAGCATTTATTGAGCGCCTGGCATGTTTTAGACTCCTAGCTAGTGCTAATGATTCAAAAAGGAGGGGGCCAGCAGGTTGCTTGGTGGTTAAGTCACTGGACTCCCACGTGGCTGACCGCGGTTCACGTCTTGGACCTGGTGGCTTGCTTTCTCTCTCTCTGGTCAAATCGAATAATAATAATTGTAAATACAATTAAATTAATAATTATTTTTAAAAAATGATTCAAAAAGGAATGAAACCTAGTCTTTGTTCCCAAGGGTGCCTGGTTCAAGATAGCACTTTCTGGAAACTTGCAGCCTGATTGCCAGAAGACAGTGCGTACTCCTTGAGAGAGGGTCATCGGTGCCCTCATCACTAGACCGCAGTTATAGAGAACCAGTCTCTAGCCTCAGCCAGCAGAAGGGGTAGACTGTTTTGGACAGGTTATTATTGTTTCTTTTCTAATTGGGCTGGGCAGAAAACCCATGGCTGCTCCCATCGTCTCAATAAAAGCATTGTTTTTCACAGCATAGAGACCTTCAAAAAATTGGGCACTCTTGATGCTTATGACAAGGAACACTTGTCCTCCTTGAAGCAGCACAGCAGATAACTTATAGTACCTCAATGAAATGGTCGCTGAATGGATAAGCAAGTAAACATTAGTCACAGTAGATACAGTATGTCTGCATTTGCACTTGAGTATTGTAAGATTGTTCTCTTAAGATTGGATCTCACATGCCAACTCTGCATTAAAAATGAGCTGTGAAATATAGTCTATGGAGGTCTCAGTTCTTCCACAGACCCAAGAGTTAACTAAGTTCTAATTCATTTGCTGTAGGTTTGTATTCTTTATTTGCAGATATATAGATTCATAATGCATGTTATTTTTGAAAGACATGCTTCATTTCTTGGGTATTTAAGAACCCCTGCCCTGTGCGAGGTACTTCGTGGGATACAACATTTCCTACCTTTAAGGAAATGAATTTTCGATCAGAAAATGCTGGCTGAACTTATTAATTCTACTCATTAGCTGTACAGTTACCATTGCTATTTCCACTTAGGAGAACAGAGGTTGGAAGGCCGGCAACCTTCCAAGCCTGGTTATCCCTGTTGGTACAGAGGGTAGGCTTTACGCTCATGGAGACAGCCAGCGAGGTGACGTTATCTGCGTGTCTACAACTCACCTACGTCGCGCACATGCAATTATTTTTACAGAATGCTTTCCCTTTGTAAGACCGAGTTATAATTTTTAGAATGTCTTCCTCAAGCTTTTGGTTTGATAAGCATGAAATGAAAAGTTCCATTTTAATTCTTTATATCAAATGTCTATGCCTTTTGAATTTTACTGTGAGGCATGTGTTTTCAGAGATAACACAGGTTTAAATAAAATTTTAAGTAAATTTGACGATAAGAGAAAAATTTAATGGAGAAAAATTTCTGTTCCAAATTTGGTCGTTTTTAGTTTTGGGTTTTTAAGATCTGATGTAGCTAAACAAGTTTTCACGTACTGTCTCAATTAGTAGTGAGAAATAGCTCCAGCCAGGTCAAGAGTAGTATGCTTTATACTAAAGAACTTCTTAAAGTCTAATTGCATTCTCCAGCAGTCTGCCAGGTATGCCCTTCCGATTCCAGTGCATTCCCTCCCATGCCTAGTCTACCCCTTCCTCAGCCTCCCCCAGACCTGTCCTCTCCCCAGGAAAAACAGAGAAAAGAAAGAAAAGGAGAAAGAAAGGGAGGAAGAAAAGAAGTAGAGAGGGAGGAAGGCAGGGAAGGAAGGACCCTTTGAGCTTCCTACTTGACGAAGGTGAAGGTTGCGATGGAGCTTGCTGTGATGATGAAGTTGCCATTGTGAGCTCAGAACAGTCATGTTCAGATCTCGTCAGCGTCCGCTGAACAGAAAGTGCTTTTGTAACGTCTGATCCTGCTGTCCTTCACTGAGCCTCACTGTGGCCAAACACTGTGTGCAGTGCTTACTTGTGTTAGTGATTTAGGTCTTACATGAGGCCCCTGAGGGGAAGTGACTCGTCCAGGACTGTCCGAGTAGTAGGGCGAGAGCCCAGCTCAGTGTGTTCATTGGTCATGAAGAGGAAGGGCCAGGGAGAGGGTGTGTGGCTGTTGGAGAATGGGGGTGGATGGAAAGACGCGTGCTGACGCGGCTGGTGCCGTGGAGAGCTAGCGCTGCTGCTAGGTGGAAATGCGCACAGGGCACAGTTCTGCGTGGTGGAGTTCGCGGTCTTTCCTCATCGACGATGATGATGGTAACTGATTACCAAGAGCAGGCTGGGCTGGCCTTGTAGTGTGTTGGTTAAGTGCTGTGCTCTGGGAGCCAAAACCCACATAGCTGGCTGCAGTTTGAATCCCAGCCTGGTGACTTGAAAAACGCGTTGAGTAGGGACCAGCAGTTGGCGTAATGGCTATGTCACTGGACTCCCATGTAGTCGACTGCGGTTCGAGTCCTGGACCCGGTGGCTTAAAACTCACGCCGGGCGCGTGTGCGTGCGTGCCCAAGATCCTGAGAGGAGAATGGAGGAGAAGGGATTGTGGCGTGGCCATCCCCCCTGGGGGGTGATTTCTCGCTTTCTATCTCTCTGTCCCTCTGTCTCTCTCTGTCTGTCTGGCGAGCACATGCACCCTATAGCAAAAAAAAACCTCTCCAAAAAAAAAATACGTTGAGTATGGGCGCTGAAATTCCTGACCACATGGGGGTAAGGAGGCGAAGAGTGTTGCTGCGTGACGCGCCCTGTGGGAGGAACTGTCTCTCTGTCTCTCTGGCAAGTGCATGCTACCAAAAAAAAAAAAAAACAAAAAACGAATATGCCAGCAGACAGTGTGGAGATTTAGGTGGCTGGATCTCACATGCCGACTCTGCAATTCAAATTCCCTACCTGTGGCTTGAAAAACACACTCGGTGCATGTGTATACAGGCCCGAAATCCCAAGAGGAGAACGGAGGAGGAGAGATTGCAGAATGTCATTCCTCCTGGAGGGTGCTTGCTTTCTCTGTCTTTTTGTGTTTGTCTGTATCTGGCAAGCACATGTGCCCTATAGCACATGAAGATGAAAAAATAGGGGGGAAGCCCGTGGCATGGTGGTTAAAATGGCTGGGTCCCACATGGCCAACTGTGTAGTTCGAGTCCCTGACCTGGTGGCTTGAGAAGTGTGCTGGGTTCGTGTGCGTGTGCGCACACATGCACACACCCAAAACCCCTAAAGGAGGGAGAGATCAGGGAGAAGGGATTGTGGTGTGCCCTCTTACAAAAAAAAAAAAAAAAAAAAAAAAAAAAAGAACGAGCTCTTTGCTGGGCCCTGTGGTGAGCGTGCTCTGTGTTCTGTCTCTCCTTCACAGCGCCTCAGTAAGTACGCTGTGCTGGGATTTATTGTCCAGAAAACAAGGCACAGAAAATGTACCCAGGCAGATCAGTTACCCGCTAGTGAAAAGGGTCAGAAACAAGAAATTCCCACCATTGTGCCGACCTGCTGTCCAGGGTGCCCCTGCCTCCTTCCCACAAGTTCTCTTTGCTTCCTTCCTTTAGATGCTTCGTTCAGATGTGAAAATGGTAAACTGTGTTTTTTCTATAACTGTGTATTAACACAAGACTATGTATTTATTTATTGTTAGGTTTTTGACATAGGGTGCATGTGTTCACAGGAGACAGAGAGAGGGAAAATGAGAGAGTACCCGCAGAGAGGGCGGCCATGCCGCAGTCACTTCGCCTCTGTCCTTCTCTCAGGACTCTGGGCATGCATGCACACACACCTGGCATGACTTCCAAGCCACTGGGTCTGGGACTTAAACCACGGGATTCCAGTCCCCTAACCGCCATGCAACCTGCTGGCCCCAACACAAGGCGTTAGAAGTGATAAATCAGCAGCTGGTGACGTCGTGGAGAAGGTGCTGGACTCCCACATGGCCGAATGTGCTTGGAGTACTGGATCCAGCGGCTGGAAACGCATCCAGGCACGTGTGCGAGTGCCCCAAATCCTTAAGGAAGAGTGGAGGAGAGGGGATCATAACATGGCCATCTCCCCGGGAATAGTTCTTACTTTCTCTCTTTTGTCTCTCCAGTGTGCACACACACCCGATAGCAAAAAAATCTCTTAAAAAAAAATAAAGGAAGTGATTAATCAGAAAATCCATATTAGGTCCCCACAGAACTTGTATCACATAGTGTTTGCTTAAGATAGCGTTTATGCTCATAATTACATGTAATGCTGATAAATGGCATATAAAAAACAGGTGTCATTGCTACCTTATTTTTGTTTAAATTCTGAGAAGGAATATACCTAGTGGCAAGCCAGGGATCCTGTTGGCTTGAATATACAAATCTGTGTTCAGCGTATGTTATCTTTAATCGTTTTCATTTTACGCATATTTCTAATAGCTTTTAATGCGTTTCTGACATTAGGAACGTAAGCGAGCTCTGGAGGCAGAACGGCAGGCGCGCGTGGAAGAGTTGCTGATGAAGAGGAGAGAACAAGAAGCCCGGATCGAACAACAGAGGCAAGAAAAGGAAAAAGCCCGTGAGGATGCAGCCCGGGAAAGAGCCAGGTACCTCTCGTTTGCGATCTTGATTTTGATCCCGGTGTCTTAGGAATGAATATGCAAATCAGGTCTTAAAATAAAGCCATGTATCGTCACATAACTTTTTTTTTTTTCTTTCTTTTTTTTTTTTTTTTTAAGAAATAGTCACAAGGGACCAGCAGATGGCATAATGGCTATGTTGCTGGACTCCCATGTAGTCGACCACGGTTCAAGTCTGGGCTTAAACTCATGCTGGGCACATGTGTGCCCAAGATCTTGAGAAGAATATGGAGGAGAAGGGATTGTGGCATGAACATCCCTCCTGGGGAGTGATTTCTCACTTTCTGTCTCTCTGTTTCTCTATTTCTGGCAAGCGTACATGCCCTATAGCAAAAACCTCTCTCAATAATAATAATAATAATAGGGACCAGCAGTTGCCGTAATGGCTGTGTCGCTGGACTTCCAAGTAGTTGACTGCGGTTTGCGTCCTGGACCCGGTGGCTTAAAACTCACACTGGGCGCGTGTGCGTGCGTGCCCAAGATTCCCGAGAAGAGAACGGAGGAGGAGGGATTGCGGCATGGCCATCCCCACTAGGGGGTGATTTCTCGCTTTCTTTCCCTCTGACTCTGTCTGTCTGGCGAGCACACGCGTCCTATAGCAAAAACCTCTCCAAATAATAATAATAATAATAATTTTAAATAGTAATGGCCCTTTAGAATGTATAAGCCTGTGTATCCTAATCACTTTTTTTTTTTTTTTGAGAGGTTTGTGCCATAAGGTGCATGCGCTCACAAGACAGAAAGAGACAGACAGAAAGTGAGAAATCACCCCCCAGGGGGGATGGCCACGCCGCAATTCCTTCTCCTCCATTCTCCTCTTGGGATCTTGGGCACGCACACACGCCCGGCATGAGTTTAAGCCACCGGGTCCGGGACTCGAACCGCAGTTGACTACGTGGGAGTCCAGCGACACAGCCATTATGCTAACTGCTGGTCCCCCTAATCGCATTTTTTAACCTCATCAGATTTGTGGTGCCATGGAACTGAGTTTGTAATCTTGACTCATTCCTGCAGAGACAGGGAAGAACGCTTGGCGGCGCTGACAGCTGCTCAGCAAGAAGCTATGGAAGAGCTACAGAAGAAGATTCAGCTCAAGGTAGGGGTGTTTTATTTTTTAATTTGAAATGTTAGTTTGCAATGCAGTATTAAATTACAGTTTTACCTATAGAAAAAAATTGGTTTCTTAGTCTTTGAACCATGAGTCTCTGATACATCTGTGACCATTTCTAACTCAACTGTCTAGAAACTAATCTTAATAAGATAGAGCCATTAAGAGAACAATATTAAAAGAAATTTAACATTTCCTGTTTTACTAAACAAGTTACTAACGATTTGAAGGCATTACTGCTAGGTTTCTGATATATTCATGGAATAGAGTAAGTTATAAATAAAAGATTTCCTTTATAATTTGTTTCATTTGGTTTCAGTGCTTATGATTTTTTCTTTCTCCTTGGGATATTAACTGTCGGTATAGAATACCTGGAAAAGGAGTTGGGAGTAGCCAGAAGTCTGGGCCATGAGGGGCCCTACCTTCTGTGTGGATGGTGTGGGCTTTCCCTAAGGGTCGACATTTCCTGTGGTGGGTCCAGGAAGTGCCCCTTTAAAACATGTTGTAGGCAAATAATTTGTAAAATGCTGCTTATTATAAGTGATATTTATAGTCTAAAACACATTGTCATGCTACAGGTTGTGTAATGTTCTGTGTTAAAAACCTGTTTAGCTTTCACTTACGTTTTCCAAATTTATTTGACCATGGAAGCTCTGCTAATATTCGTGGAGCACACATTGAGGATGTGGACAATACTAAAGGGTTGTGTGTAGACCCTGTTTTCAGTGTGCTAGTGCATGTGAAAATAAAGCATCTCCTCTTATTTCAAAATATTTAATGAACATACTGCTTTTTACAAGTTCTCAGTATATTTGAGTAATTCTTGCATTTGACTTTATTGGTAGCATGATGAAAGCATTCGAAGACACATGGAACAGATCGAACAAAGAAAGGAGAAAGCTGCTGAATTAAGCAGTGGGCGACACGCAAATACCGATTATGCCCCCAAACTGACCCCGTATGAGAGAAAGAAACAGTGTTCTCTCTGCAATGTCCCGGTAGGTTGTCATTGTCCATAGGGTCATGATACATCACAGTTCATCACTGAAATTTATGAAACCAGGGAGATACAATCTTCTAGTCTTCCGAAACACATATTAAGGCATTTACTGAGTGCCATTGGTTTCTTTCATGGTTTTGAATGAAAAGTAAGTAATATAAATAATATTAGCATTTAACAACAGCAGTGTAAAGTAATGTGTGTAGTTACTACTAAAATGGATGTTTACCTGCTTAATGGTAGCCCAGGGCTATATTTTGGGGTATTAGAACCACAAAAGAAAAGCATTTTTAGTGCTAAGACATGAACCTTCAGTTTTAGGAGAAAGGATTTCCTGTTAGGATGGCTGTGATAGACGGCATGCCTTTTTTTAGTCATTTGTCTTCTAGAGGATTCACAGAATTACGTTTTAGTTTTTGCTGTAGGATGCTTGTGCTTGCGAGAGACAGAGAGAGAGAGAAAGGAAGAAAGTGACAAATCATGCCCTCAGGGACGGCCTCACTGTAGTCCCTCCTCCTTCATTCTGTTCTTGGGATTTTGGGCACACACGCATGTGCACTCATTGTAATTTTCTAGTTGCCAGGTTCGGGACTCAAACTGCATTCGCCATGTGGGAATTCAGTGCCTTAACTACCAAACCACCTGCTGACCCAAAGGAAAATACTTTTAAGCCTTGTATGTTAGTGTTAGAGTAGTCTCCCCTTGCATATAGTACACTGATCGGATGTGTTCTCATTAAATTTAGATGTAATGTAATATGGATTTCAGTGCTTTGATTGTGTGCTTTTAGATCTCGTCGGAGGTGTATCTTTTTAGCCACATCAAAGGGAAGAAGCACCAGCAAGTTGTGAGAGAGAATAGCAGCATCCAGGGGCGTGAGCTTTCAGATGAAGAAGTGGTAAGTGCCCTTGCATTCACTTATGGCTAGTTACGAGGGCCTCCGTGTGCCCTTGTTATGAAGGATTCCAGTTTGTGTGTGTGTGTCTGATTATAACTAAACTTAGCATTTAATAACCAATACCACATAGTATACAAACGTGCTGTTATTTTAGTATGTGTTCTAATTTAACAAGAAATATTAAAAACAGGAATTTAATACTGTTATTCATATAACTTCTGAGCAAGGAAAGGTTATGGTATTTTGATATATTAATAATGTAAGAAAATACCAGGTTGTTGGAAAAGTCATGGTGTATTTTTTCCTGTTTTTTTTTTTCTTTTTCTGTGCAAAAATGTGGCTTTGACAACCCAGTAATTATTCAGTGACACACCAGACTTCTTGCTAAATAGTTAACAATATAAATTTCATACAAATGGATAATTTTGGGTCAGTAGATCATTTAGTTTTGGAAATGCATTATTTATTCACCTATAGTTAATTTACACGGGATTTTTTTTTTTTTTTTTTTTTTTTTTTGGAGAGGTTTTTGCTATAGGGCGCGTGCGCTCGCCAGACAGACAGAGAGAGACAGAGAGACAGAAAGCAGGAAATCACCCCCCAGGGGGGATGGCCACGCCGCAATCCCTTCTCCTCCATTCTCCTCTCGGGATCTTGGGCACGAACGCACACGCGCCCGGCGTGAGTTTAAGCCACCGGGTCCGGGACTCGAACCGCGGTCGACTACGTGGGAGTCCAGCGACATAGCCATTACGCTAACTGCTGGTCCCACGGGATTTTAATTTGTATAAAATGTTTATAAATATTTCTCATTTAATTGTTTTTTATTTTTTTAAAGATTATTTAACTTTATTTATTTACTCATTTTAATTTGACCAGAGAAGGGCAGAGCAGGAGAGAGAGAGAGAGAGAGAGAGAGAGAGAAAAGTGAGAGAGCAAGTTGCCAGATCCGATACTCGAAGGGTGGTCGGCAATGTGGGAGTCCAGCGCCCTTCACCACCATGCCAACTGCCGGCCCCTCGACTGTTACTGAAACTTAGATGATGTAGCTAGGTAATCTCTGAATTTGTTGGTTCTATTTATAACAAACATTTCTACAGCTATTCAAGAATGGGAATTTATTTTTGTCAAGAGTCTCTTAAGAGGTCCAGGGAAGAGTACTGTGGGTTCTTCTCCACAGCACCTGTGTGTATGCTTGCTGGTTTGCTTCCTGTGGTGTGGGATATGGTAGTAAGCCACACAAGTCCCGACGTCTGGGATTTTACGTATGTGTACACTGATACATCACCAGGTGAAGACAGAGGTCAGTTATTGCACCCCCAGGCGCCCCATGCTTGTCTCAGGCATGTCCCCAAAAAGTAGCGACCCTCCGACTTTCGGCTCCGTCACACGCCCTTCCTGCGCCCCAGCTCCATCTGCTTTGCGTCCTCTAATGTGCACTCTTGCGTCTTGACTTCTTTCTCTCATCCTTAAGTCTTTAATACTGACCCTTAATGCTTATGTGAAGCTGTAGTTAATGATTTTTCTTAACTTGTTGGCAACGCCCTCCAGGCAGAGACCATCAGGAACACATCTGTGGGTGAATAAAATCAGGTTTATTGTCTTGGTAAGAGGAGAGAAAGCACACAGCACGGGGAGCTGAGGAGCCTCTCAGTGAAGGGTAGCGAGGAATCAGGAGAGAATTCGGCTTGTGGTAGGTAGTGGGGAGAGAGGGAGCAGGTGAGGCTTTGCCCGGTGCTGTCTGAAAGCTGTTTGGTTTCTTACCACGCATCCGTGCGGGAGGAGTGGCACTGTGGCACCGAGCTTCCTCCTGGGTTTCTGACTAATGCTGGGGGAACTGCACACTCTTATTTGAGCTCACTTCGTGATTTCTGCCTTCCGGAGATGTTGCTCCTCAAGCTCTAACCTGCTCTGTCGCAGCTCTGAGCTCTCAGTGTGTCTCAGCTTACCGGACTGCTGCTTTCAGTCCGCACCGCTCTCCCGTGCCACGGCAGGCACACGCCTGTAGGAAAGATCCAGCGTGAACACGGAACACGCCCCTGTGTGTCCCTTGTAGTAGGAACCATAGTGTCTGAGGAGCTGACTGGGCCGAGTGCCCTTTAATACCCCCACTTCACTGTCGTGTGTATGTCGTCTGCCTTTTTGGAGTTGAAAAATTAGTCTATTGTAAGCCCGTTCACTGTGGCTGAAATGGGAAGTCTCCATGTTTAATTTCTGTAGTCATGTTGACGTATGTGTGATATACAGTTAGGGTTTTTATTAAATGCTCATTGAAGTGAGTTGAATTGAATGGAAAGGTTATACAGAATGGCTTGAAGGTATCATTGGATGGGACTCTAAATTTCTCCTGTGTAAACTCTTAGTATTTAATAGAAGAGAAATGGTATGTGGAACTAAGTATCTATCTCATTTTCATCAAATCATTTTTTGTCTTTTACTCAGATTATATTTTAAGAGAAGAGTGGTATTAATATTTTTTTCATGTATCTCTCATGATTTCTCCCATTTTCTTTTTTTCCTTTTTTACAGCAATGTAAAGCTTTATTTGCTTATTTTTCCACGAGTGAGAGAAAGAAGGGGAGAGAGGGAGGGAGAGAGAGAGAGGCTCCTCTCACGTGGTCCTCATGCCTCATCCACCCCCCAGCTCCAGTTAGACCTGGGTCATGGGCACATACACACCCTTTATTTAAGATTTTTCTTTATTTTTTTTAATTTATTTTGTTGTTATTATTTAATTTGATCAGAGAGAAACAGAGAGAGAGTAAAAGAAAGTGAGAAAGCAAGCCACCAGGTCCGGGACTCCAACCGTGGCTGGCCATGCGGGAGTCCAGCACTTTAATCACCATGCCACCTGCCGGCCCCATACACACCCTTTATGTCCAAGGAGGTCTCCAGACTTGAACCCATTACTACTGTGCCACTCTCCAGCCCCGGTTACTCCCACTTTTAAAAAGTTTGTTGTTTATTCCTCAGAGAGAGAGAAAAAGAGACGGAGATACAGTGTCACCAGTAAGGTCCTGGTGCCGCCGTCCTCCCTCCGCCTCTGCTGGCCCAGATGACGAGCACACTCCTCCAGCATGTCCAGGGCGGCCTCCAGACTGGGCTGGCAGCCCTCCATGTGGGCCTGCCTTCAGGACCATCTCGCCTCACTGCTGTGTCCCCGTCTGGCCCCTACTCCCCTTCACTGCGTGCACTCACTGTTAAGAATCAGAGTGACATAGATGTGTGCTCTATTTTGAGAAGATCCTAAATTTCCTTAATTAACTACAAGCTAATAACTCCTATGATAAGGGAAGTTCTTTTTTTTTTTAACTTTTGACCATCTTTAATTACTTAATTTTTAAGGTTTTTGATATAGGATGTGTGCACTTATAAGAGAGAGTGAGAAATCACTGCCCCCAGAAGGGATGGCCACACCACAGTCTCTTCTCCTCCATTGTCCTCTTGGGATTTTGGGCATGCACGCAAACGTGCCTGGCATGATTTTGCCACAGGGCAGGCACCACCACACCCCCGGCATGATTTTCAAGCCACCAAGTCTGGGACTGGAACCGTGGTTGGCCATATGGGAGTCCAGCTCCTTAACTACCACACTGCCTGCTGGCCCCAGGGGAAATTCATTTTATAAAAGCTATTTGTGGGACCAGCAGTTAGCGTGTAATGGCTATGTCGCTGGACTCCCATGTAGTCTACCATAGTTCAAGACTCAGACCCAGCGGCTTAAACTCATGCCAGGCGCGTGTGCGTGCATGCCCAAGATCCCAAGAGGAGAATGGAGGAGAAGGGACTGCGGTGTAGCCATACCCCTGGGGGGTGATTTCCTGCTTTCTGTCTCTCTGTCTCTCTCTGTCTTTCTGGCAAGTGCATGTGCCCTGTAGCAAAAACCTCTCCAAAAAAGAAAAAAAATAATAAAAGTTATTTGTAATTTAGTTTCTTTAATAAAAGACCATAATACATTATTTAATCTACAGAAAAAATTCTAAAAGTTTTTGGAGTGTGCTGTTATGTGAACTGAAATATAAATTTTACATGTTCTTATTTCAATGAGGAAAGATGAGATAGAGAGAATGGTTAATGCAATTTGGAAGAATAATGTTTGGTAAAATCTGATTTTTGTGGCTGCCATTGCAGCTTGATGTTTACCGCTGTGGTTTCTGATTTAATTAATGTGTTCATTTGGTATGCTGTCATAGTTTAAAGGAACGAAATTTCCTTTAAGTTCCTACTTAATTCATGTAGTTATTCTTGGTTAGCATCCCTTAATCCTGAAAACAAGTGTGCAATACAGTATCTGAATTATGTGATATAGAAAGGCGATTTTATATTACTCACGTGGAAGTTTCGTTTTTAATCAGTGAAGATATCTATAGTAAACATACTTGTTCTACTTAAAGTTATTACTTGTCATCTGTGATGTCTTTATATTATATACACCTTGTCTGTGACCCTTCTTCTTTGACATAGAAGATTTTATTTATATCACCTCTGACCTAATAAAATTGTACCTTTGACCTTATGCACTTGACATCTCAAATGACTTACTCTTGATCTTTGACACATTTTGTTTTAAGCTTGTTAAATGTAATAGGTAGCCGCTGAGTAAGAAAGCTTTATTGTTTTGTGTTTTTATTGTAATTTGGAGAATTTTTCTATTGTTTCTTGGTACTTCACAAAAAGAATCATTACTCATTTGGGTTTTTTTTTTCCTCTTTTATCATCTAGAATCCAGGTAATGGAAGCATATGGTTTTTAAAGATCTAAAGAGGGCGCTAGTTTTAAATACGCTGTAAAATTTAAATTTTTAGATGCACTGTTATAGAAGTACTGCAGTATTAGCTTTAATTCTTGATTTCTTTGTGGTCCTCTTTTCACTGTCTAAAGAAGCTGATAGTATTTGTTTTGGAAATTGCATGCAGTCCATTTCACCTTATACAGAGAATGAAGTTAAAGCTATTTTTTTCAGTTTTGAATCCATATACATTTTTTTAAAAGTTATTTATTTATTTTGATCAGAGAGGGATAGAGTAAGAGAGAGAGAGAGAGGGAAAGTGAGAAAGCAAGCCACCAGGTCCAGTACTTGAACTGCAGTCGGCCATGTGTGAGTCCAGCACCCTCAACCACCACACCACCTGCTGGCCCCTGTATCTATATACTTCTACGTTTGTGAGACCCCCTTGACTTTAAAAACATGTAAATTGTACAAAACCTGTTTCTTACTTTGTTATTTAGATACAGAGAAAATAATACTTAATTTTCATTTCTGATTCCTGAAGAGTCTGAATAAGATCTTCATGAAGGATCTTAAATAAGTTTGAGTTTACAAATGGCAAGTTAATGTTTGTCCCTGGAAAATTATTCTCTTTAGATGACTGAAAGAAAAAAATAATTGAAAGTAGCGAAGACCTAAAAAACATCAGCGTATTAAGTGAAATACAAGCTGACCTTGGGCGAGGGTGTGCCTGCATCAAGGTAGGGGAGGTGGCGAGGTGTTTCCCAGAACTGGTGACAGCCTGGGAGGCAGTGGGTAGTTCCTTACAGTCACGCCTTTCCCTAACTGTTCTAGAAGCAAAAGAAGTTACTCCCTTTTTATAATCAAGTTAGGAATCATCTCATTTCTTTTCAACAGCAAGGTTTTTTTCCTTACTACCTCCAGAGGGTAAGTTTAAGTGATTTTGAGAGATGAGCTTTTGCTTTTTGCTTTTTTTTTACCCATAGGACACATATATTTGTATGTGAGAAATAACCTCTGGGGGGATGGCCACACTGCAGTCCCTTTTCCTCCGCTCTCTCCTCAGGATTTTGGGCACACACATACACATGCCTGGTGTGAGTTTCAAGCTGCCAGGTCCAGGACTCGAACTGTGGTCGGCCATGTGGGAATCCAGTGCCTTAACTAACATGCCACCTGCTGTCCCCAGACATTGCATTTATTTCATCTTTAATAGTAAAAGGAAGTTTTATTAGTATGTGTACATGTGTGTGAACATGTGTGTCTATTCAGTATACAATGCACACACATATGTAGCTGGTTGCTTCTTTATTTCCTCTCACGTTTTAATCCCTTGAATGATAAACTCACTTGCATTTCTTACTAGGATGTACAGAGACTGTGTCACTGTGTCTGTGGCTGACTGTCATCTTTATTGTTTTAAAGAAAAAGATGTTTCTGTACCCTGGAGAGGGCCTTGCTGTGTCATTCCTCCTGCCTCTGCCTCCCAGCTGGGACTACAAGCGTGTGTCGCCACGCCTGGCTCTTTCTTAAACAGGTGGTGCTGTGTTACCCAGGACAAATTTGTGCTGTGATCCTGAGGTGCTGGGATTACAGGCACACGCCACATGCCTGGCTTTAGGGTGGCCTTTAACTACTTTAAAATTTCTTTAGTTCGTGCCCAGCCTCTTTTGAATAAAAGCGCTCAGTCTCTGCTATGGACTGAATGTCCGTGTCGGCCCCAAACGCGTGTGTTAAAACAGTAACTCCCGGTGTGGTAATATTTGGGGTTGGGATCTTCGGGAGGTAATTAGGTCATGAGGGTGGAGCCCTCATGATAGGATTAGTGCCTTTATAGAAGACAGGAGAAAACATTTTTCCCCTGCCATTTAAGCACAGAGCAAGAAGGCTTAATTATCACCCACCCCATATTATTATACTTTGATTCATCCAAATGACTGTATATTGCTTTGGGTTGCTGTTTTACGAGTATATATGAATTATTCATCTCTTGTCCTGGTGGTTGGTATTCGTGTCGTTTTTAAGTTTTTGCTGTTGTGAACAGAGCTGGTATAAATATACATATGTGTATTTTCTCTTGTATGTGTGTAAGAATATTTCTCATGTGTGTGCCTGGGAGTGGAATACTTTGTAGTGTGGTGTATAAATGTTCAATTTTAGAGATGATCCCATACTGTTCTCCTAATTGGTTGCACCAATTTATACTTCTGCCAAAATTGGTAAGAAGTTATGTAGTTCTTCATACTTGCCAGCACTTGGCATCGCCTAAGCGCCCCCACCCCCCACCCCCGTACGAAATGGAAGGAGGCGGGGAGAGGAATTTGGACAGGGTCTGTCCGGCGTCGCGATCCCCTTGCCCCAGCCCCTTGTTACCGAGGATGTGGCATGCTCAGGCCCCTTGTGTTCAGTCGCCCTGGGATCCAAGCCCGGGCTTCTCGCAGGCGCTCTGCCTCTCCGATGGCACAGACGGTTTTCCTTTTTAAAGACAGGGTCATGCTGTCTTTCTGCCTCAGCTTCTCAAGCTTTGAAATTCTTTTTGTATCCTAAGTTTTAAAAGATATTCATCTAGTTTTCCACCGGAAATATTGCAAAGCATTTTCCAAATGTTTTGAAAAATATTTTTTGACATTTAAATATTTAATCTGTATGGAGTTACTTTTTACAACTCTATTTATTGAGCTCTTTTTTCACTATTGATCTCATATGTCACCTCATGCTAAATTCTGTACATGCCTAGACTGTTCCTGAGTTCCCTATTCTGTTCCAGTGTGTCTGTCCCACTACCACATTATCTCAGTTAATAAGCCTGCACATGAGGGTCAAAGACTGTTCTTTTGGTTTCTTGTCCTTTTCTCTTATAAATTTTAGGATAAAATAACCAAATTCTGTGTTGGAAATTGGACTGAAATTGTTCTAAATCAATAGATTATTTGAGAGAGAATTCACATCCTTTGACACTCATTTTTATTTAAATACCTAAGAATATTTGTTGGGGCTGGCAGGTGGCATAATGGTTGAGGTGCTGGACTCCCACATGGCTGTCTGTGGTTCGAATTCTGGACCTGGAGGCTTGCTTTCTCACATCCCCCCCCCCACCCCATTCTCTTGGTCTGTCTCTCTGGTCAATTTAAAAATAAATAAGTAAAATAAATAATTCTTTAAAGAAAGAAAAGAATATTTGTTAAGTAAGATCTTATAATTTTTACTAGCATCTTTATTCATGTTTCCTAGTTGCTGGTCTGTAGATATGCAAGTGATTTTATGTCTTAGCCGTATATTCATTTTGATACACTTTCTTATTTCTAATCATTTATCTGTAGATTATTTTGAGTTTTTATAGTTTTTGGAGAGGTTTTTGCTATAGTGTGCGTGTACTCGCCAGAAAGAAAGAGACAGAGAGACAGAAAGCAAGAAATCACCCCCCAGGGGGGGATGGCCACGCTGCAATCCCTTCTCCTCCATTCTCCTCTCGGGATCTTGGGCACGCACACACACGCACTTGGCGTGCGTTTAAGCCACCGGGTCCACGACTTGAACCACGGGGTCCAAGACTTGAATCACATGAGAGTTCAACAACATAGCCATTACGCCAACTGCTGGTCCCCTACTTATTCTCTAATTGTAAACTGTTATTGGCAAGCTGGAATAACCCACATTTGTTAGTGGTACATGTCTTTTTATTAAGAGATTTTTGCTATAGGGTGCGTGTACTCACTGGAAAGATAGAAAGCAAGAAATCACCCCCTGAGGGGGATGGCCACCTCACAATCTCTAATCCTCTACTGTCCTCTCAGGATTTTGGGCACACATGCATGTGTGCCTGGCGTGAGTTTGAAGCTGCTGAGTCCAGGACTCTAACCATGGTCGACCACGTGGGAGTCCAGCACCTTCACCACTATGCCACCTGCTGTTCCCTCTTTTTTAAAGAGTTGTTGCCAATATTTTGTTCACTTTTGTTGTATCTAAACTCATGGTTATATAGTTTTTGATTATTTTTATTTGCATAATCTTTGCCTGGTTTTGGTGTTCAGGTTATAACCATTCAGGAAGCTAGGAGATATTTTTTCTTTTTCTATTGGGTTGTCAGAAAAGTCACGATCCATTTTTTTTTATGGAAGAAATACTAGTAGTTAAGTTTAGTGTTTATGAACCTAATTTCACAGCTTTCAACTACGTGAAGCAAAAACTAGTAGAACTGCACCCTCCCTGTCTGCGGTGAGCACACGTGCCCTGTACAAAAATGCATCGTGGCTTTTCAGACAACCCCATATTTTCTGAAAGATTTATTATAGTCTTAGGATTGTCTTTTTTTTTTTTGAAATTTCAAAAGACCTTAACTGTAAAACTCATCTGGTCCTGGTCATTTCTCTGTGGGAAGATTTTTAAACAATTATAGTTTTATTAATAATTAGTAGATTATTAAAATGTTTTATTTTTGTCACTTTTAAAAAAGTTGGCGTTTTCTAGAATTTTTTTGCATAGTTCAGTCAGTTTCATATAAGTATTGATAATCTTTTATCTTTTTGTGCCCTGCTTTATTCAGAGTATATTCCTCTTTTTGTAATAGTATTGTTTACTTATCATTCCTTCATTTTTATCCTCCATTTGCTCATGATGGGCCTCATAAATAGTTTATGATTGGATATGTTCTTTTACATTAGTCTTTTTTTCTGTTTTCTTTCAAAAATTATTTTACCTAATTTTATTTATTAGTACCATTATTATTTTAAATTTGACCAGAGAGAGAATGAAAGTGAGAAAGCAGGCCACCAAGTTCAAGACTTGAACTGCAGTCGGCCATGTGGAAATCTAGTGGCTCAGCCATCACGCCACCTGCTGGCCCCCATAACTAGTCTTACAGCATTCATCTTTTAGTTGATTTTATTTTTAACATAAGCACAGTATTTTAAAATATTGCAGTATAGTATGCGTTGTTATGTTTTCCTATAGTGTTTGTCTTACTGTAGGAATTTGGAAATTGGCTAACTTTTTTCATTTATAAGAGTCAAGAATAGCTCTTCGTTGGAAATTTATCATTTCTTAAAGAGTTTTGAGATATAGCCATTATATTAAATTTCATTTATTTTTAAGTAAGTTGAGCCTTGAACAAAGCAAGGATTTGAGGTACCAACTCCCATGCATACAACTTGTACTCCTCCAGAACTTACCTACTAGTAGCCTACTGTTGATCAGAAACCTTACCTATAACAAGCTGTCAGTTAACACGTATTTTTTTTTTAATGTATATTACATACTTTAGTCTTAGCATAAGGTAGAGAAAAAAATATTAAGAAAGTCATAAAGGATCAGCAGGTGGCTTGACGGTTAAGGCACTGGGCTCCCTCATGGCCAACCGCCGTTTGAGTTCCAGATCTGGTGGCTTGAAACACACTGGGCATGTGTGTGCGCCTGTCCAAAATCCCAGGAGGAAAACAGAGGAGAAGGGATTGCAGTGTGGCCATCTACTCTGGGGCGGGGAGGGGTTTCTCATTTTCCCTCTCTCATCTCTGTCTCTGGCGAGCATACATGCCCTGTGGCAAACACCTTAAAAAGAAAGAAAGAAGCCAGGCTATGAAAGACAAATACTGTGTCCCCATTTGCCACAGGCCGGGTGTCCTCGTTCATTAGCAGAAGCTAATGGACATGCCAGCGTGAAAGTAGGGAGAGTAGATGTTCGAGGCTTGGGGGGCGCTGGAGCAGGGCTCAGGAGACATTGGTTAACAGAGACAAGAGTGCATGGAAACTAATGAAGTAGGTTAGAGAGCACCGTGCCACACTGTAGCAGAAAACGTCACTGACGACACAGTGTGCGACAGTAGCACGAGTCTTCAGTGTACAGTGTAAACGTAATGTTAGATGATGAACATGGGTAACTGTCTTTATAGTCTTAGTTTGATTATTATACAATAGTATACATGCTTTAAAAAACCATACTGGGGCCAGCAGATGGTACAGAGGTTAAGGTGGTTGGATCACCCATGGGTGACTATGGGAGTCATCGACCTGGCAGCATGAAAAACATGTCTGGTGCATGTGTGTGCGTGCCCCAGATCCCGAGAGGAGACTGGAGGAGAAGGGCTTGTAGTGTGGCCTTACCCCCTGGGGGATGATTTCTCACTTTCCCTCTCTCTTTCTGTGTCTCTGGCAAGTGCACATTTCCTATAACAAACTAAAACATACTGTATCCCACAAAGACGTACAATTCTACGTAAATCAGGAATTACAGTTAAATGAAGTTTCCTTTTCTGTATCCTTGTTCTGTCAATTTTTTAGAAGGTTTATGTATTTCTTCTGTGAGCCATCAGGGTAGAGAGGAAGAAAGAGGGAGGAGCACCCACAGCAGAGACGCGATGCCTCAGCTCAGGGCTCACTTGTGCTCTGTGTACTCAGGGAGTGTCCTGATGTGAACTCAGAAGGCTCCATGTGCATGAGCTTTGCAGAGCTGTGCCTTCCGTAGCTGTGCCACCACCCAGCCCTACTCTGTTTTTGAGAGAAGAGTATTAAACTCCGATTTTGTGCATTTATCTTTTTTCCAGTTCTACTAGATTTTGCTTGACATAGTTGAAAGCTGTGTTATTAGGTTCATAAATACCAAACATTCTTATGTCGTTATTTGACCCATTTGTTTTTACAAACTGACCTCTTTTGTTATTATGAAATTGCCTTTTTTTTTTTTTAAATTTGAAAGGTTTTTGGCATAGGGCGCATGTGCCTACTGGAGAGACAGAGGCAGAGAGACAAAGCAAGAAATCACTCCCTTCCCCAGGGGGATGGCCACGCTGTAATCTCTCCTCCGTACTCCTCTCATGATTTTGGGCATGCACACATATGCACCTGGCATGATATTCAGACTGCCAGATCTAGGACTTGAACCACAGTCAGCCATGTGGGAGTTCAGTGCCTTAACCACTCTGCCACCTGCTGGCCCCTGAAATGACCTTCTTTATCTCTCGGTCATATTCTTTGCTGGAGCTCTATCTTCTCTAATGAGCCATTCTGGTATTAGAACAGTGTGTCCTTTTCTATCCTTTTAATCTATGTATTACAGTTTTGAATGTATCCTTTTTTTTAAAAAAAAAAAAAAATTTGAAAGTTAATAGATTTGAAGGGAGCACTTAGGTAGTGCTGTTGAGTATAATGTGAGACTACTGGTTTCCTCAGGTCCTTGTTGACACCCATGGCTGGAAGCCATTCAAAGCTACAAAGTTCCAGCTCTGAGCTCTTTGATGTTGGATTGAAATGGTGGTGTTATTTGGGGAATATGGTATTATTGTTACTCTATTATTCTAGCGATTTCTAAGGATAAAGCCTGATAGTTTTCCAAGTTGCTGTATTTGAAATTTGAGAGTCTTGAGAAAACACCTTTCGTTATGAGGCTAGTTTCAGTACAGCCGAGCCGTTCCTTGCTGTGGCCTCGGCGCAGACCTCTCTCAATCCTCCCTGCATGATAAATTAATAAGCTTGTTGAACTCTGGGCTTTCCTTTGAATCATCTGTTAAGCCTGAGATTAGATCAGAAAGGAACATCAGAATTTGCAAAAGAAGCCTTTGCCTCATTCATCATCTCCACCTACCAGAAAACTGATGGGAGTATTTGTAATTGTCACTGAGTGGCAGGGGGACAGATGGTGGCGTATCATCCTTATCATACGATGGCCTTTTCTTTTTTTCCTGTGTCTGTTTCACAGTATTTCATTAGCTTCATTTTTCTCATCCGTCACTTCAAACTATATGATACATAGGTCGTAATTGATTAAAGAAAGTATCCGTGGGAAGGGCCCTTAGCGGAGTTGAAAGGAGGTGTAATTTAAATGACCTCTAGTGTAAAAACTCAGCAGTGCTCTGTGTACTTCCTTTTTCAAATGATGCTGTCACGGGAGGGTATTGTTTTGATAAGAGGCATCGCATTTCGAGTGTTCTCAAAGTTACTGTTAGAGAAAATTTTAGAGTTTATGTAAATTTAACAGAACCCTGAAACTGTTTAATTTTTTAGTCACTTGAGTACTTGCGCAGTTCGCATCAGGGCAGGCCCCAGGGAAACCCGTGACCAACACCCTGTTAGCCCACGTCTGGCACACGACAGCTTTTCTGCTCTCTACACACACTCGTTTAAATACAAATTAGCTAGTTTTTCTGTGTGTTGCTTTCGATTGTGAATAGTGTCTGGTTAACGTGGATATTTTATTTGGCATGGCTAATGCCATCCAAGAAATCAGCAATCACACGTTGGTGTTAAAGAGCCTCTCCGAACTCCCTCCAGAGGCTATCTGCTGGAATAGTTCTGTGGAGGGAGGATAGTGATCCAGAGAAGAGTTGATGACAGATTGTTTTGGTCATACTCTGAGTAAACCGGCACCCGTCCTCTTTACCTTACAGTTAGGAGTAGCAGGTGTTGAGTTCGATGTTAGTGAAGAGAGCTGGCGCTGTAGCTCATGCTGTGTTCCGTCTCCGAGGGCACTGGCCGCCCCACGTGCTCAAGCTCTGTCTGCAGATCCAGTTGTTTTCATTTGACTGTTCTTTTATTTTTCTCTTCTTCCATCTACTTCTGCCCTTTTTCCTCCCAATTTCCTTTTCTTCTCCCCTTCCTAGATGCCTGCATCTCCTTCCTGCCCTCCCACATCTTCCTCACCTTTCTCCTCGCCCTCATCATCCAGGGCAGTGAGAAAACCCAGTGCCAACCCCGCGGGCCCCACCCCTTTCCAGTTTTGGGAGAAGCCAGAGAGGGAGTCCTGTAAAATGCCTCCTGTTTATCTTATCTGTTGTGCCAAATGAGCAGAATACCTAATCATAGCTGTAAGGGTTTAAGAAAAACAGTATTTCATTCTTGAGTAGTAGTATTGGATTTTCGATTCCAAAGTTGATCAAGAATATACAGGATGAGGTTGGAAGGTGGTGTTTTCTAAATAAAATGCGAACATTCTTGCAGTAATTTTTTTTGTCTATTTAGGTTAGTAATTTGGCATTCACCCTAGTCTTGGCAATAAGTTTTTGGCTCCAGAGAAATAAGTCCCTGAAGCATAGCAATATGTTTTTTTTTTAAATTTTCATATAAAAATGTATCTGTATTATTATAATGATGCTTTTTGGTTCCTTTACCCAAAGCAAATATTTATATCCTTTTGATACAGAAAGAATCTTGTATCAAATATACATCAAAACCACTATCACAAATATATCCTATATAGCGTCTTTGAAAATTCACAGTTTCTTGTTGCATTTTTAGTTGATGGGAAGCACATTACTTACTTCAGTGCATCACATTTTATCAGAGATGTTTATTCTGAGGCAGGCAACACTAAAGAGCTCTAAAGATGGCAGTTAAATCCTACGTTATGTCATTTGTATTTTGCTTCTTACCCTATTTTTAGAACTTCTGTATTTTTCCCAAAGATCATGAACCTATCTATAGCTTAATTTTTTCCCATCTCAGTTTAAAAATAAGGAAATATGGGAACGTTTAGGATGAGTCTGATAGACTATCAAGGTCATAAACTTCAGAATGAATTATTTCACTTCATATAATAAATTATGTTAGAAAGGCCAGAGGTTTGGTCTAGTATGCTATAAAAGGTAATTAAAAGAATAAGAAGGGTTTAAACTTTGATGAGCTCATGTCTGTGTAGGTATTAGTTTCCTCATATACAGTATTAATATTTCCTATTACAGCCCATGTTGTTTAAGTAAGAATCCAGTTATGACTTAAATATTAGATGTAACATTTTTGTGTGTACATGGAATTAGCCTTCATTAATTAGCTTTTAGACTGTTACATTACTTTCAGAATATCAGAGGAAGGGTACTTTAGAATTTATTGTCTCATTTCTTTATTTTACTGCTCAGGAAACTGGGGCCCAGAGAAGCCCCTCGCGTTACGGCTCCTGCCTCACTGTGGGTGCCTTGCCTCGCAGCCCAGGGCTGTCTCTGTGCAGCAGCCTGTCCTGCACTGAGAGGAGCAGCAGCAGCTCCCGCCAGTGCAGATCTTGAAAGTGAATAAATCAATCATAGCTGCTGTGTCTCAGAGACTACACAAGGGGACCTCAAAATGTGAAAAATGGAACCAAAGTGCACTTTCAGTGTGGTGTAAAGTAAAACTTGGACATCTGTGCATGATTTTCTCATAATACGCACTTTGCACAATCTTTCTGAAAACTCCTCTTATTTTTGCTTGTACTCTTGCCTGTGTCATAATAACTAGAATTGTGAATAGATGCAAACAAGAGAGTGTATTTTTATTCAGGGCTGCTCAGTCTCCTATAGAATAATTCTACAGCAACTATACCTTAAACAGATTGACCCTCTTTTCTTTAAAGAATTTGCTTTTCTATATATTTCCCTAATAACATCAATTTTATAATGTTTACATACTCATTGTAGAAAAATCCTGCAACAGAAAAAACTGAAGTTATGCCTACTGTTAACATTTTTATTTATTTTCTGGCCTTTATATCAAATATATAAATCTTACATTTTTTTTAAGAGAGATTTTTGCTATAGGGTGTATGTACTTGCTGGAGAGACAGAGACAGATAGAAAGTGAGAAATCATCCCCTGGAGGGGATGGCCATGCCACAGTCCCCTCTCCTCTATACTCCTCTCAGGATTTTGGGCACGCAAGCAAATGCACCCAACATGAGTTTTAAGCCATCAGGTTTGGGACTCGAACTGCAGTCAATTACGTGGGAGTCCAGTAATATAACCATTATGCCATCTGCTGGCTCCCTAAATTTTACATTCTTATCTATAAACCGCAATGCATACATTTGAATCCTAAGTGTTTAAAAGACATTATACAATGAAAATGTTCATATCATCAATATTTAATATTAAGTCTGCGTAGGGGCAAACAGTGGTGCAGCAGTAAAATGTGACACTGCCCTATTACTCCCCAGAGGTGTCTGATTAATTGGTATATGTATATGTGTGTACACACACACACACACACACACACACACACACACCCTGAGTCGGTCCTCTATACCTATGTCCATGGGTCCTGCCTCCAGGTATTAAGTGAACCACAGATGCAGCCAGGCCATGGCAGTTGTTACAGACTGACAGGTGTGGACAGTTATGAGTCAGATGTGGACAGCTGTGCGGATGTTGATACCATTAACTGAACCAGAGAACACTTTGCAGAGAGCAGCTTCACGTGTGCGGGAGCATAAGAGCTTGTAGACACACAGAAGTGCTGGTGCTGAGAATGCCCTGCCTGCATGGGGATTTTGAAGAGGCTGTCTGTGCAGATGAGTGGAGTCCAGGAGGGCAGGCAGGACTGGGCGCAGTGGTGAAATCTGAGAACTGGGGCCACATGGTAGCACAGTGTTAACTGGACCCACATGGACAGCACCCTGGGCTCTCCTCCCAGAATCTCCTTGTACACACTGGGCGTGGGACGTGTGCCCATGATCCAGGCCAGCGGAGCCAGGGTGGCTCACGGCATGGAGGCCCTACTTTGGGTGGGTGTCTGTCTGTCTTTTTCTCTATGGAAGAAATAAACTTTGAAAAAAAAATTAGAGAATCATCTATGTATACATAGTTCATGCTTTTACACGCGAAGAGTGAGTTTGGGTAGGAAGAGTCTGAGGATAGCCCTGGGACACTCCAACATCTGGAGCATTTTCCTCAACAGGAGGGAAAGGACCCAGCAGAAACCTAGAAGAATAGCCGGCAAGTTGGAAGGACAGTGTGATAGCCGAAGGCCTCGTAGGCAGGAGGACGTGATCTGTCGGGCTAAGACTGCAGTAGGTGGGTTAGAACTGAGAGCATCACCCATGGGTGTTGGTGTCCGTGGCAAGGGTAGTCTGAGGAGTGGTAAGGGTGATGAAGGCCAGCGCTGCACGACAGTGAGTACAGGAGAGATTGAAGGAAGCAGAGACAGCATTCACTTTGTATCAACAAAATTGAGTATAAGAGTATTCCCAGAGAGGGACATACAAAGCTTCTTTTAAGATGATGTAAGTAGAAAGGTAGACGTTGATGCAGAAAGAGGAGAAATAACCATGTGAATGGGGGAGTAAGAATGGGATCTAGTGTCCATTTGGAGTGCTGGGCCTTGGATAGGAACGCGAGTGTTTGTGTATGACAGCGGAAGGGAAGACAGACTGTATGGGCGGGTCGGTTGGTAAACTTGGCTGTGGGAGCGGGTGGGAATTCTTTTCTGAATAATGCTGTTTTCCCCAGTGAAATAAGCATGGCCATGAGAGCTGGGTGTGGGAGATCTGAGGACAGAGTCTGAAATAATTCTAGCATGTAGATCAACTAGTGTAAGGTTTCTCAGCTACTTGGCAAAACTAGAATTCAGTTGAGATGTGTTATAAAATTGAAATAAGAATTGTCAGCCTAGTTTGTAATAATAGCCACATTAGCTAATAGAGAGCTGGAGAGGGTTGGGATTTTGCCACACGGGTGTGAAAGAAGTGAAGGACACTGGAGTCGGGTACATGCAGTAGGGTGCTTACAGGGCTGGGCCGGGAGGCCTGGAATGGATACCGAGGGAAGTGAGGCCAGACTGCGTGCTCCAAGCGGAACAAGCCTCTGCTGCCAGTACCCACATTCCACTCGGGGATCTGCTTTCTAAGATGATCTGCTTTCTCACCGACAGTCATTCCCAACACCCACGTGTTCACCTCCTGCCCATCCTTCAAGGGATGGCAGACACGGTGCTTCCTTCCCGAGGCCTTCACTCCTCACCCCCAGTGAGCGGCCATCTTGATTCCCCTTTTGAGCTCCTTCAACACTTTAGATCTCTCTAGAGGGCGTTAAAGTGCGTGTGTTTATTCCACCTTTCCTACTCCACTTGTGTGGTCTCGGGGATCAAGTCCTTGCATCCTGAGCGTTTAGCGCACTGATCAGTGAAGGTCTGATGAGTCATGAACATCTCAAGTCACACAGTTCATTTCATGCTTTCCAAAGCCAGAGTGGGACCTAGTATTTCTCTTAATTTCATCTGTATCATCTTTTATACTCCCCGTAGTCTATTGCAGTCCTATAAGCCTTTTAGTCATAATCGCTATTATTGGTGTTATCTTGCAGGAGCATCTTTCTTTGAAGAAGTATATTATTGACATTGTGGTTGAAAGTGCAGTTCCACCAGAGCCTTTGAAAGATGGAGAAGACCGGCAAAAAAATAAAAAAAAAGCCAAGAAGATAAAAGCCCGGATGAACTCCAGGTACCTTGACTATCCTTAAAATCAAAACAAAAGGGAAACTCTTAGTGCCAGACCCTTTCTTATAAACCCAGGGAAGGAACAAAAAAAGTTCAAAGTTGTTTGCTTCGAGAAAGCCTTAGAAATAACACTGATGAGCCTAATTTATAGCCACTTTCTTTGATTGAGAAGGAAAACTGCGTATCGATCTGAAGCCCTTGCTTTCACCTGTTAAGAGCTCTTCTTATAATTGGATGCCAAAGCCCTGCCAAACTTGTGCCTCCTCCGGCTTACAATAGTGTGTTTAAGTATGTGTAAACCAAGCCTATTTTTCTTTCCAACTATTGATTTTTAAATGAAGTATCAAAGAAAATCAATAGCAATCAACAAATAGAAGTCTGCTGGCTGTAGTGTCAAATCCCATGACTAGGTTTAATCAATTTGGTTGCCTGTCACAACAAGAGAAAGTTCAAGAAATATCTTAAAATGGAAAGTGAGTTGTCAGACCCGTAGTTTATCATCAGCCTCTAAAGTGTCGTCTGAAGATCAGAACGCCATGTAGTACATCATTACCTCACAAGCGTCCAGCGTCACCTGATGGCTGATGTCGTGTCCGAGGACACACGCAGTGGTTCCGCGGTGGGTGATCCTCTGCTGTGTGCGGAGGGTGCTCTGAGCATGTCCTTACACGTGTATCCCTGAGTATCTCAGAGACGAGAGACCTGACCTGGGATCACACAGACCCAGAGCCGTGGCGAGGGACGCGTCTCACTGCCGTGCTCAGTGTGGGCGGAGCCTCCGCTTCATTGTCGTCAGTGACAGCCTCAGAGTGCTGGTTAAGCAAGGGCAGAAAAGCTTTGGATTTTAACCTTGAAGTCACTCCAAGTGAGTGAGAATAGTTCCACAGCGTACATCGGGCATCTCTTTCTAGTCTTATGCCAGTGGCTTTCTGACCTCCTGACACTTGCCTACTTCAGAGCCTGTTCTCTGGACCTTTCTCCTTTATGTGCATGTCCCCTCCATGAGGTCACCCAGTCCTGGGGCTTTCCTGCCTTCTCCATACAGTAATCACTGCTTTTATATTTTCAGTTTTCCTCAAACTGAGTATGTTCAGAGTGAACCTGCTTTCTCCCCCCTGGGATGCTCCTCAGCCCTCCTATCCCATAATAATCTCTGTCAGTGTATACTGTATTCTGCTGCTTAGACCAAAGTCCCCCAAGTCATCCTCGACCTCCCTTTCCACATAGGATAAACTCAAAGACGCCCACACCAAAATACATTATAATAAAAAATTTAAAAGACAAAGAATATCGAAACCAGCAAGAACAAAGCCCTGGACTTAAGAGTCTCAGTGATGGGGACCAGCAGTTGGTGTATGGCTATGTCACTGGACTCCATGTCGTTGACCACAGTTTGAGTCCCAGACCTGGTGGCTTAAACTCACACCGGGCGCGTGTGCGTGCGTGCCCAAGATCCCGAGAGGAGAAAGGAAGAGAAGGGATTGTGGCGTGGCCATCTCCCCTGGGGGGTGAATTCTCGCTTTCTGTCTCTCTGTCTCTCTCTGTCTTTCTGGTGAGCGCAGGCGCCCTATAGCGAAACCTCTCCAAAC
Source organism: Tupaia tana (assembly GCA_026018925.1). NCBI lineage: Eukaryota > Metazoa > Chordata > Mammalia > Scandentia > Tupaiidae > Tupaia > Tupaia tana. The sequence goes on from JAKSZU010000028.1 coordinate 3,472,671, forward strand.
AAAACAAAACAACAAAAAAAAAGTCTCGGTGGTGAATTTTACCAGACACTGGAATAACCAATACCAATCCTTCTCAAACACTTCTAAAAAATTTCAAAAGAGAGAACATTTCTCAAATCATTGACACCAGCACTATCCTGATACCAAGTCAAAAACCCTACCCAAAACAATAAAAGAATAGACGGAGTTCCGTATGAATATAGTAGCCAATCTAAAAGAAAATGTCACTAGACAGAATTCAGAAGCTTACTAAAAGGACTGCATGGAGGGGGAGGTACTTTGAAAAGTTCACGGAAAATGTGTGTTAGGAAAACTGCAAAAACTCTCAAAAGATTTTGCACCAAAATAAACTTATACTTCAATTCCAGACTTTCCCACAAGGTTTTTGAAGAACCGTCATATAGGAAAGCAATAGACTTTTGTTCAAATTATAAAGTGTGTTGTTAGATACACACAACTTTAGTATTACTATATATTCTTGACAAGTGGATCTCATTACTATTATGAAGTGTGTTTTTAGATGTTATTACTTATTTAAAGTCTACTTTGTATAACATTAGTATCACGATTTTTCCTCTTATTGCATATCTTTTTCCCTTTTTTAAGTTTTAAACAATAATATGTCTCTTTATATTAATGTATATCTCAGGGGCCAGCAGGTGGTGTGGTGGATAGGGCACTGGACTCCCATACAGTTGACTGCAGTTCAAGTCCTGGACCAGGTGGCTTGCTTTCTCACTTTTTCTCTCTGTCTCTTTCTGGTGACTGCACATGCCCTATAGCAACATTTAAAATAATAGTAATAAATAACAATTCTTTAAAAAAATTTATTTCTCTTGTAATCATCATGTGAGTGAGTCTTCTTCACTTCTAATCTAGGTATTTGTCTTTTGCTTGGAATTACAAATCAATTTATATTTTGGAGGTTTTGTTTTTTTGTTTTTATTTGCCAGTGTGTGTGTGTGCTCACCAGAGGGAGAGGGAGAAAACACTCCTCAGTGGGGCTTGTTCACAGCACAGCCCTTTGTCCATTTCTCCATCCCATCAGATTTAGGCGTGTGCACTCAGTGGGGCTTGTTCACACCGCAGTCCTTTGTCCATTTCTCCGTCCCATCAGATTTAGGCGTGTGCACATAGCCAGGTGTGTTTCTCAAGCCTCCCGGGCAGGGGCTCATACCACACTGGCCTGTGTGGGAGCTGACCTCCTTAGCCACTGGGCTTTGGGACCGACCCGAGTGTTCCGTTGTTCTGTGTGTTAATTTTGCTGTTTTCCTTAGCAGAAAGTGACATTTTATCCTGTCATGCATTTAAAGCAAAACAAAGACTGTGAGTCTGTCTTCCGAAGCTTGGTTTTAAGCTTTGTTAGGTGACTCTAGAGCAACCCTTAATTCTAGGGCTTATATTAGCCCTCCTCTGAAGGTATGGCCTTTGTGAATTCTCTGTGGAATGACTAAGGCATACAGTAAATAAAACATGGTAGCTGAAACTCAGACATCCTCCAGCTCCATGAAAGTTCCGGTCCCTGTTCACCATACAGTTCCTTGGTAGTTGTTCTTTTTCCAGTTTTGAAATCTTACTCATTCACCAATCACCGTAGCCAGCAACCGAAGAGGGACTGTCTGGAGATTTCTGGACCACTTCTGCACACACCTCTGCACCCTGTTACCCCGCCCTGCAAATGCCACCTGTCTCCTTAGCTCAGAGGTCCTCACACCGTCTGTTTTGGCCACCTCCTTCCCACACGGGTAGCTATCTGGAAAGTGACTCCAGGCAGAAAGTTTAAGTGATCATGGGATTTACTCATTGTTTCCTGTTTCCCCTTCCCTCCTTCCTTCCTTCCTTCCTTCCTTCCTTCCTTCCTTCCTTCCTTTCTTTTTTTGAGAGATTTTTGCTATAGGGCACGTGAGCTCGCCAGACAGACAGACAGAGACAGAAAGCGCGAAATCACCCCCCGGGGGGGTGGCCACACCACAATCCCTTCTCCTCCATTCTCCTCTCGGGATCTTGGGCACTCATGCACACGCGCCCGGTGTGAGTTTAAGCCATTGGTCCAGGACTTGAACCTTGGTTGACAACATGAGAGTCTAGTGACATAGCCATTATGCCAACTGTTGGTCCCACTTTGTTTCCTTTTTCTGATGGATTACAGTCTTGTGCTGACAATTGTCTATACATGAAGAACAGTAAACTCATATATTTTAAGAACTTTTATAGTTTTTTATAACAGAAGAGTTAGTATAATACTGAGTCGTCACCAAAGTCATAACACATTCTTGCATAGAAACCATAGAAAAATACATCATGGCTTTCTCGACGACTTAATACTAGTTACCCCATCATGGCTGGAAGCAAAAATTTCCAAGGCCTAATTTATTTATTTAAAAGAAGTGTTTATTTATTTATTATTATTATTATTATTACTATTATTTTTAATTTGCTCAATGGGGGTTGGGGTGGGGGGGGGTGATAAAGCAAGCCATCAGGTCCAGGACTCGAACTGTGGTCAGCCATAGATGAGTCTTGTGCCTCAACCACCACACCACCTCACCACCTGCTGGCCCGACCAGTGTTTACCATCATTTAAATTACTATATAGTTTAGCTGTTTATTCGTTTGTACATTGTCTCTCTTCTACTAGAATATCAATTTCATGTTTTTTTCTGGCACAATAGATTTTCAATAAACATTTATTGAAGAATTAGGTGAAATTGGACTGTGAGCTTTGTGATGCATATCACTGAGATTCTTTGTGCAGAAATGGGAAAAGGACTGGGAGTACTTTTTCGTGACCTAGAACGCAGGCTCGAAGTGTCAGGCCCGTTGGCGGTTCCGTGGTGCTGTGGCGGAAGCGTCTGCCGGACCCGATGAGTGTGAGTTAGAGCAGGGCTGCGTGTTGCTTTCCCCAGCGGCAGAGGAGGGAGACTGCGGTGTGGACTACACGTGCAGGGAGAGCTGTGAGGATCGTGTCATTGCCAAAGACTTTGGACAGGAAGAAAAGGACTCGACGTGAGTCAGAACTCCGGCTTTTACACCTACAGATTTTTAACTTATAAACAATAAAAAATATTTAGTACTCCAAATAGCTTTTGTGTATCTAAGTATATTTATCAGTGCTTATCCAATTAGAAATCAGAAGTAATGCTTATCATATTAGAAATCAAAAGTAAGATATACTAAAAAAATTTTTTTATTAAATTATTAAAATAAAAAAGTAAAACTGGGGCCATTGAGTGGCACAGCAGTCAAACACGATGCTCTTCCAGGCAGACTCTTATAGGAAGGTTAACAGTTCAGGTCCAGAGACCTCCCTGAGTACACCACACACTCATGTGTTACGGTGTCAAGATGCTGTCTGGGGCCAGCAGGTGGCATAGTGGTTGAGGGCACTGGACTCCCACATGGCCGATCGTGGTTCGATTCCTGGACCTGGCGGCATGGTTTCTCACTTTCCCTCTCTATTTCTCTCTCACTCTGTCCCTCTCTTATCATATTAAAATAAATATATAGATAAATAAATAAAGTTAAGTAAGACAATTCTTTAAAAAAAAAAAGAGATACTGTCATAGTGTGCACTCATTCACACTCTGTTTCTCTCCCTCCTGTAACATTAAATTTATAATAATAAATCATTATATACACAAATAAAATATTTTTATTAAAAATGAACTACTTTCCAAAGAAGTGAGAAGAGCGACATTATTTTCTGTTCTTGCAGACTTTGTTAATGTCAGGCTCAGTAAGGAGAGCTGGAGTCGCACATCACTGTGAGAATTCTGTCTCTTGTGATAGCGCAGTCCACGTAGCTTCAGCTTAACTGTATGCTTGTAAGAGAGAGTGGGAAAGTTTTTACCTTGTGCACCTCTGGAAGACTTCAACTTGAGTCCAGATTACACCCATAAAACTGCCCACCTGCTGGCATAAGAAAGAATAGCGTAATGGCTATGTCACTGGACTCCCATGTAGTGGACCGTGGTTCAAATCCCAGACCCGGTGGATTAAACTCACGCCAGGTGCGTGTGCGTGCGTGCTCAAGATCCTGAGAGGAGAATGGAGGAGAAGGGATTGCGGTGTGGCCATCCCCCCTGGGGGGTGATTTCTCGCTTTCTGTCTCTCTGTCTTCTTGACGAGCGAACGCGCCCTATAGTAAAAAATCCTCTCCAAAAAATTATGGTAATTATGTTGCTTTGGTGATATGAATTAAATCATGCAGCAGGTCTGTGATTTTCAAACTGTAATTCTTAGAACAGATGGGATTCTTAGTAGCTTTTTAATTTTTAAAAATTTTTTTGGTTTTTGCCGTAGGGTATGTGTATTCATCAGAGAGAGACAGAGAGAGGGAAGATGAGCAATCAGCCACACAGGGGATGGCCACAGCACAGTCCCTTCTCGGGATTTGGGCACACGTGCACATGCGTCTGGCAGGACTCTTCCATGTTGGAGCCCAGTGCCTGAACCACCACACTGCCTGCCGGCCCAATCTGGGGTCTTTTTTAAAAGGTAGATCCTGGGCTTCTGCTATGGATTCGTATTCAGTTGGTTTTAGGAGAGTAATCTACATTTTAATAAACTCTCAGGTTATTAGATTTACCTATCAGTTTGAAATACCTACTCTTTTTTTTTAAGAGAAATTTTTGTTAGAGGGTATGTGTGCTCACCGGAGAGACAGAGACAGAGAGGCAGAAAGTGAGAAATCACCGCCCGTGGGGATTACCTTGCTGCAGTCCCTTCTCCTCTATTCTCTCGGTATTTTGGGCACACGTGCACACGCGCCTAGCATGAGTTTTAAGCCGCCAGATCCGGAACTTGAACTGCGGTCCACTACATGGGAGTCCAGCCACATAACCAGTATGCCTTCTCCTGGTCCCGAACTACCTACTTTTTGTAGGTGTTTAGAATTATAGACGCTTAGAGCTAGAAGAGACCTTAAGAATTTTGCTAGTTTTTATCCCCTTATCTTACAAATGAGGAAAATTTAGCTAATAAAGGACAATGAATTTCTCAAGCTTCCTACTTAAAATAAAAAAAAGCTTTCTCACATGAAGTATTAAACCATAGTTCAGTAAGTATCAAAATTAAATGCCAAAATCTTTGGCGCAGGCATATGATAGAGATGAATTACAGAACCAAACAACGCTGAGAGAGATTGCCTGGATTTCCTAGTGGGAGAGAGGGGGGCAGGAAGAAATTGATGGCGACCCCGACCCTAGAGTGTGAGCACGTGCACGCACACACCCACACCCTCCACACACACACACACACACACACACACGCTTTGATGTCCTTGACTGAAAGCGGGGGCACAGGTGGAGATGATGTGCCCGAGGCTCTAGTAAGTCTGTTTGAGTCTCCGAAGGATAACTCAGAGGGACTTGCAGATAGATCGTGTGTTTATTTATACACCTGTTCGATATCTGCTTACCCTTTTCTATTAACATTTATTTTTGTAAAAGAAATAATTTCCTCTTTGGCTTCTGAATGAATCTGTGTTCATATTACTCAAGCATTAGTGCCCCCTAGCGGCAGTATCCTAACTGATGAAAATGTCTCAAAATGTTCTTACCGAAAAAAAAATCTCAGAATGTCTCAGAACTGGAGTCTGCAAGTCCAGATTTATAAAATGTGAGCTCTGGTATCAAAAAATGTAAAGTTGAATAATTAGAAGAGTTACGTCACGTTACGGAAAGCTTTGAATGCTAGTTAGCTGGTTACCAGATCCCTTAGGAACCGCTATAGATAACCAGGGGGATAACGTCAGGACTTTGGTGATTTGAGACCTGTCCTCTGCTTTGCTGGTGAGAGTAGACGTTTGAGGACGGAGGTGAACATGAGGCTGTTTTACAGAACTAACGTGGGTGTGAGTGACTTTCTCCTCTGTCTCTGTCTCTCTCCAGCAAGTGCATGCACCCTCTCACAGTGACAGACAACGCAGCAATGACACATGTTGTCGTCATTAACACAGGAAATACGTACTTGCTAATGTCTCATGACTGCATTTGTAGTAACGTTAAAGGAGCAATTTTAGAAACCAAAGTGTTAAAAATCAGATGTTCCTGATTTGTTATTTCAGTAACATGATTTTATACCGGAAGAGGAAAAACACAGGCAAGGTTTTGGTTTGTTATAAAAATTTGTCGCAAAATAATTAATAGTGATAAACCTTTTTTCTCTTTAGGGCCAAGGAATATGAGAGCTTAATGGAAACCAAAAATTCTGGCTCCGATTCACCTTACAAAGCCAAGTGAGTGTTTTGTTTTGTCTCGTGTCTCAGTTCTCCTTTTCTCCGGTGTATCTGAAGCACCACGGTGTGCTGTGATCAGGGACTCCGCCCCTGACCCCCAGAGCACGCTTCTCCTAACACGGCGGCTCCACCCCGCGGCGGCAGTTTTTCCAGACGTTTGGCCTTGTGTGGGCACGGTTCTCGTTAGCCTAACCTGGTAAGCTCTCAGCGCGTGAGACCGCCCCCACGGTGGAGGGCGAGTTCCTCCCAAAAGCTGTTGGAGCTGAAACCCGAGAAGCCCTGTCTCAGGGTCAGGTTCTGGTAGGCAGGGCAGTGCTGGTGCTCGCTCTGAGGTTTCTTACGGCTCGTTCCTGGGGCTGAGTCCTTAGGGAGAATTAGAATACTCCAATTCTGAGGAGATTTCAGATGACATTCCAGATGTTAAGTGAGATTTTGATTGAGATTCGAGAATTTAGATGACAGGTTAGACTCCTAAGCAGTAACTAGGTAAACAGAAACATCATTTTCTTCTGTCAGAAATACCATCTGTAGGGCCACAGGTGGCGTGGTGGTTGGGGGCACTGGACTCCCACGAGGCCGACCATGGTTTGATTCCTGGATTTGGTGGCTTGCTTTCTCTCTTTATTTCTCTCTCACTCTGTCCCTCTCTAGGCAAAATAAATAAGTGGATAAATAAAGTTAAATGAAAATAATTCTTTAAAAAAAAAAGAAAGAAAGAAATGCCATGTGTAGAGATGCAGTGAGAAAGGTATTCACATGTGCTATTTTGGGGAGTAGTCTTGTTGAAAAGCAATGTTTGTTAGCAATTTAGGAAGTCCATTTCAGGCTGCTCAAAGAAATGGTGCAAAACACACCCTAATGCTTATATGCCAAGATAACTATGCTGCTTATTTATTTATTTATTTATTTATTTTTGAGAGAGATTTTTGCTATAGGGTGTGTGCTTGCTGGAGAGAGAGAGACAGAGAGACAGAGAGACAGAAAGCAAGAAATCATTCCCCAGGGGGTTTGGCCACACCATAGTCCCCTCTCCTCCATCCTCTTCTCAGGACTTTGGGCACGCATGCACATGTGCTCACTCTGACTTTAAGCTGTTGGGTCCTGGATTCGAACTGCAGCTGACCATGTGGGAGCCCAGTGCCTTAACCACTATACCACCTGCTGACCCCCTCACTCTTATTTTTAATAGTGGAGGGGTCAAGAAACATCTTAAATGCCCCAAATCTAGAAATATCTAAAACCAGATGTTGATGTGGGTATGCTACAGAATGTTAATGTAGTTGCTGTTTATATTCACAGTAGAAATATTCTTGCCTATCAGAAGTAGGATACTCAACAGATAACTTAATTTTATTTGTTTTTGTTCTGGAAGTATTACCCATTGAAATTCTAAAACAAACATACAAACAAACAAACAATAACC